>CM058041.1:2542616-3815536 GCA_030169165.1 Centaurea solstitialis | reverse complement strand
CTAAACTCTATCACCAAAAGATGCACGAACGGCCATAGAAAAAATATTCTCATGGTAGCCCGTGCATCTTTTGTCATTTTTCTAGAAGACTCGATAAAAAGACGAAAAACAAGACTCCAGGTTTCGCTACCGAGCATATTTACAAGATCTCGACGATTCGGTCGGCTGCAACGGTGGCTGAAACTTGATTTTGTTCTCTCGAAACCATCTTCTTCATCTTAATCAACCATTTAAACAACCAAATCCCGTAATCGTACAAGCTAAGAGCCACGTACATCCCGATTCCTCCTATAATCCCGTTTGAAATCGAGTACGTTAACGGCATAAGTAAAATGGTGACGAACGCAGGCACACCTTCTTTGATGTCGTTCCAATCGATATCTTTGATCACCTTCATCATCATCACCCCGACCATCACTAGAGACGGGCCAATCGCCCACGGGGGCACACTGCTAAACAGTGGAATAAAAAATATCGACAAAAAGAAATAGAATCCGACAATGATGGCGGTCAATCCTGTCCGTCCACCTTCTCGGATCCCGGCCGAGGACTCTACATACGTGGCGACTGGAGAGACCCCGAGCGTGGACCCCACGATCGAGGTCCCTGCATCCACCATGTATGCCAGATACTCCCCTTCAAAATCGCCTTTTTCGTCAATAAACCCTCCAAGTTCTGCGAGCGTGTATAACGTGCCAGTGGTGGCCAGTAAGTCTACGTACAGTAACGTAAACACGGCCACCCAGACTTCACCGGTGTTAAAACCGGTGAAGCTGATTGCACCTAGAGTGGACTCGATTTTGTGAAAATCGACCACTTTTCTGAAGTAACGGTATTTCGAGTCACCGTCAGGGGTGTCAGGAAAAACCGTTACTGACGTGTGCCTGATCCAGGACATTAATGTCACAAACACGATACCGTAAATCATGCTTCCTTTGACATCCTTCATTAACCCATAACACGTGATCAAAAAACCGACGAAACCCAGCCAAAACGTTGGGCTCTGCATGATCCCACCAGTACACACTCCGGTCACTATATCTTTACTGGTGCATGCAGCTAACGTCACCAGGGTGTCAGGATCGGGCCCCACCAATCCAACACCCTGGTGAGACTGCAAGCCCACAAATGCTATAAAAAGCCCGATCCCAGCCGCGCAAGCCAACCGCACCGATCGCGGTATGAGCCGCGCCAGCTTGGCTCGGATCCCTAGACCCGCGATGGCCAGAAACATGCAGGATTCGACCAGGACCACGGCCATCGCAGTCCGGTACGAAATGGGACCCGACCCGTGAAACCCAACCAGGTTGTAAGCCAGGTAGGCGTTGGGTCCCATCCCGGGGCCACCGCCAGCGGCAGGTTGGCGAGGCCTCCCATGGCAAGCGACCCGATCATGGCCGACCAAACTGTGGCGGCGATGAGGTCATTCTTGGTCTTGGAAAGGCAGGCCTCATAGCCTGCGTTGGGTTTGAACCTGCAGTCAGGTTCAAACCCAACTGCTGGTTGGTTAGAGTGTGGTGGTGGTGGCGGCGGCGGGGTGCAGTCGGAAACCGAGCACGTGCCGCCGGAGTCCGCCAGGATGGTGGCGTTGACGGTGATGATGTAGGCCATGGTGAGGAAGGTGGCGGTGGCGGCCCGGAGTTCGGTGGTGAAACATGTTTTTCTGGCGGTTAATTTGAAGTATTTGCCGATTTTGGAGTTGGAAATGGAATGATTCAAGTTTTTTTGAAGGTTTTGCCATGGATTTTTAAGGTTTTCAGAAACTCCATTTTTGAATCTTGAGTAAAGCTCACCACCTCCCATTTGGTAAAAAATATGTGTAGCTTTTGTTGCTTATTTGCTTTGGGGTTTTTATATAATAGAGTAAATTACGGTTTTAGTCCTTGGGTTTTAGAAATTACGAATTTTCTTTAATGGTTTATCATTTAGATATGGAATCATGTGAGATAAGTGAAAAATGTTTTTAAACACTCGATCACCTTGTTATCAAATAATCTTTCATAAATTTTGATTTAAAAGAGAATTGATCTAGTGCATCTCATCTTAATATTCGTCTATTTATCCATCTAAGATCATGAGTATCATCAGCATTTCATACCATCATATCACCTGAGCGTCACATCACATTTTCTCTTCCTACCCTTTAAACCCAAAAGTGGAGTACCGCTAACATTTCATACACTCATACTCTCTGTTAGAGAAAGAGGGAAGAGTGAGGCTTGATTTCGTCGGGGTTGGAATCCCTCAGCCAGACCCGCTACCCTTTACCCGTGAACTACGTGTCACTAAACCGTCGAACCCGCTTGAACGCCCCCCCCCCCCTACCGACCTGCTACCTGATCTTGTGGTACACATGGCCTAATGGTTGCTGACCACTTCTTACCAAATTTTACACTTCTTACCGAAACCTAACTCTTGTAGTTTATTGATATTTTTGTTTATGGACTAATTCCATCTATAAGAGCATGCTATGTTAAAATAGAAAAATAAGAGATTTTAGCAATTTTGTTGTTCCAAAAAATGTCATCTTGTATGCTAAATTAGGAAGAAGAAAAAATCACCCATGCTAAATTTTCATATCTTATTTTTGTACACCAATAAGATGAATACACATTATCATAAAAAGAATATGAAGTTAAATAAAATATAAAAAAAAATCTAATTTGTCATCATTTTATTAGTTGAATAAGGTTGAAACGGTGTAAATTTGTAACAACAGATTTTAATCATCTAAATTAGAGGGAAGATGAGAGATTAGAGGAATCTCTAATCTTTTATTTAGGAGAGGCATGGTATTTTGTTTATTTCCTACTAATAAGATGTATAAAAAAATAAGATGTATAAAAATAAATGATTATGAGAACAAAAATTAAATTTTATTAAATGTATTTAATATTTTGATAATATAATTAGGTGTTTGAATTATTAAAATAGAATAATTTTTAGAGTTGGATATAAATTATTTTTTTAGAGATTTTAACTTTTAATATTTTATTTTAAAAAATTATAACATATAATTATTGAAAATGCTCTAACTACAAGGACCAAAAAGTAAAAAGTTGTAAGCTATAAAGACTAAAAGAATTGCAAACCAAAAGAATAAAAATTGTAAACACAGGCACTATGGTACCTATGGTACCCCTCATATATACCTGTTGCCACATCAGCTGCCACATCAGCTGCCACATCAGCTTTCCACTATCTTTACCACTACCTACCAATCTCATACATTTCATCCACTATCATACCCCTCATACCTCTCATTAATTAATTAATTTAAAAAAAAGAAAAATAAAAGATAGAGAGAGAAAGAAGAAAGAGATAGAGAGAGAGAGAAAAAAAAAGGGATTAAAACTCACCGGTGTGGGGGTGCCGGTGGAGAGGGTACCGGTCACCCTACCCCTCATCCACTACGGTGTGTACCTACCGACCGGTATGAGGGGTACCGGCCCTCTCTACCGGCCCATAAAGGATGGCCTAAGGTTGTAAACTTTAACAAACCATAGAGATGGAAAAGGTATTGACTCCTTTATATATGATGGATATATATTTTTTGGCCGTTAAAATTAAAAATCTAAAAAGGTCGAAATATTCTTCCTGAAAAGAAAAAAAGAAATTACGTTCAAACTCTAAAAACGTATATTTTAAAGACTCGAGTGTTAACGATGTTATTTAAGGGGTGTTTGGTTCGATTTAGGGAATAAGAATGAAAATGGGAATGGGAATGCAGGAAAACGGGAATGAAAATGAGCATTGTATTGATGCTGCTTGGTTAACCCACTATAGCCAATGAAAAATTGTTTCATATTAAAAAATATTTTTCTGCACTTCGAAAATACAAAAGATGTTTCATTTAACATCAAAAGATGGAATGATATGTGGAAAAAAGAACTAAGTAGAAATAAAATTTTCATTCCCCCCAATTTGGTCAGGAATGAAAATTAATTGATCTGCAGAAATGATTCCATTATATAATATCAAACAAAGCAACTGTTTTCATTATCATTCTCATTCATGGCCCTGCAATACCTCCAACCAAATACACCCTTAATGGTTAGAAATACAAATTTCTAATATAAAAAAATAGACATTAGCCATAAACCTTAATTCAAGGTAAAAAAATAAACTTTAATATATTACAAAAGTAATAATAATCTCAAATATTCAATACATTTTAATAAAAATAAAAAAATCTCTTAAACATTTAATTTCAATGTTTTTATTTGTAGAAACACGATTAATAAATTGTTTCTTCTTTTGATCATTATTTTTAAAAAGTTTCATACAAGAAGTTTAGAATAATTTATTGGAATAATGAGTTAATGCAAAATCTGCATATGACCCATGTCTATTATAATGTTTTATTGAATTTTGAAGTGGTGGGATGATGTTTATTAAACGATATAAAATAAGCTTGAAAAGTTTAAAATGATTTCATATTTTGTATTTGTCCAACTTGTTACTATCATTGTATTCAAACTCATGTCTTCCACCATACATGTTCCTGGTTCTTTTTGGACCAAACCAGTAGATCATATAAAAATAAGGATATCCAAAAAGTTCAAATTAATTTTTGCTCTTTTTTTTATATAAATATTATATAATTGATGAGAAAATATGAATTTGGATGATGTGAGTGAAGAAGAACTGATATGAAATACAAGTGATACGTGAATGATTAATATGAATAGCAACCCCCTTCAAATATCATTAAGAACAACTCCAATATTAGCGATAAAAAAGAAATGGCAAATTGGTGAGGCAACAGACACCAAAACTCCCCTCATCTTCAGTCACATGCTATTTTTGCCATTTGAACAGGAAAACAACATATTTGTCATTTTTCTCCCATCTCGGGCAAAATTGATTTCTCTTTGTGTTCGATTGGAGTTGACAGACGACAAAAACGTTATTTTTGGCGTACGATTGAAGTTGCTCTAACAAAATCCAAACATTGAACTTCATTGAATCAAATTTGAACCAATTATATAAACTGAGTTTTTGGTTCAACATTGAAAAGTTGATTTTTTGTTACGTTATTTCTACTGTTAAATAGGATTGTCGTATTTTAAACTTTGCTTTTATATTATTGAAACAATATTATTTTATTCAATATTTTTTGAATAAGTTTTACTAAATTGTACTTAAATATTATCTAATTCAGGACTAAAATACCAATTATCTAACATAAGTTTAGCCGATCCGTTAGAGGTAGGAATCAAATCCGGTCGTTTTTTTCATACCACAACGGTGAAACTGTAATTTCAAAACCGTAAAAACCAAAAGTGTTACAAACCACAAATCACAAGGACCAAATTCGTGGTTAACTCTAAAAAATAAATAATTTAGAAAAAATGGGAAAAATCCAAAAATATATGGTGTTAAAATGCGCATGCAAATGGGTTGTGATTAGGCTCGGAGGAATTTTAGCTAGTAAAAGCTTTATTGGGACATGTTCATTTAATTACTATATTTTAATTTTTTTTACATTTTTAAATGTAACTTGATGTTTTTAAGAGAGTATTTCAAATATTATTTAATCAAAAGATATAATTTTATAGCATGCGCTAAGAAAATAGGGGAGTGTTTTTCTCAAAGTATGAGATTAGGGTTCATCTTTTGATAAATAATAGAATATTAATTAGAATTTATATTTGTGTAGAACCTAATCATCACTTGTTTCTTTACGTATTTTATTTTCGTATTTAGTATCAATCGCAAATTTTTTTACAAGTTTTACGAACTAAAGAATAAAAATCAAAACAAACAATTTGTTAATTACAATAAAGGGTAGTTTTGTAATTTGATATTTATCTTAATAGTAAGCTCTTTTTCTAATAATCTGTACCCGATGCGGTGCGAAGCATCTCGAGTCTAAAGCTAATATCCTGAAGAAAAAAAAGTTGTTTTATGTTCAATTTTATTCTCCATCACATAATGCCAACTTATGGTTTTATGTGTTTTAAAAACGCATATCGGATGTATAAAACTCATGGTAAATTGGTCAAAAAATTTGAAAATAATCCGCTCGATAGTGTAGTTTCAAGCCATAACATTTGAGCTCATTTTGAAGGTTTTGATGATACACTTATAATAGTATAAAATAGATTAATTTGTATATATATATATATATTCATGATATTTAATATGATTAAATCCAATAAATATTCAATGTTGGATTGGTGGAGACCTAGGGACGAGGATGGCATCCTATCTTTCCCATGTTGAGTATTTTTTTTTCCTTTCTTCTAGCACCCACGATGTTAGGACTTAGGATCAACCTATGTGCATCTCAGTTAATTCCGCAATCTCCTTGTAAGACTCAAATTTGGTTTCATTCTCGTCGCCGACATTTAATGCCATCACAATTACATGGGAGTACATGCCTTAACGTCTAGGGTTTAATGTGTCAGGTGACATGCCTAACACCCTCCCCAACTATTTTTTGAAACTTTAGTGCTTTGATTGAGTTTGAGAACACCCAAAGAGTGTTTAAACGTGTGTTTTCAAAATGATTATTGTAAATTTAGGAAGAAAATAGCATGTAATCAGTTTATTGAAGTATAAAAAAATGAAATTTGATTTCCCTTAAGCTCCCGTAATTAGATCACATATTAAATGCAATAAGGGTGCTTGAAGTTCAGTTTGGACAGTTTAGGAAATTTCCTGAACCAAGCATTTTGGCAACAACTAACCAAAAGGGTGGTCTGGTTTGAGCAGATTAAGCCTATTATGAACTTTAAACTAAAAAAATATTGCATTTATCTCCGAAATGAGATTTATGCCAATATAACATTACAAAAGAAATGTCAAATTTTAAAAGAAACATCTATCTCAAAAATAAAAAATAAAAGTTGAGCAAGTTGGAAAAAGGTTAAATATGTCCACCAACAACAGGTGAAATTTTGGGCAAACATTGAGCAGTCAGAAGAGAACTTGAAGTTTTGGGTTTTGATTCTTGACGGATTTCGGAATTATGCGGATATAGCGATGCATACAATTGAGAAATAAAAACTAAAAACATAACATTTTCGATAGAGTTTTTTTATTTGGTCTATAAATATTGAATTAAAAACATGAAATTACATATAAATAATACATGTACGTTTTGGTGGTCGTTTCATTCCAAACAACTCAAAAAACGTCCAATCGTCGATTGTCCTACTCGAGCAGTGTGGCAATTTTCCCTACTTACCGGATCGTCACACACTCACACTGCTCAAACTGCTAAAAATGGTTAGATTTAACTTGATTCGACCGATTTGAGTTGTCAGACGGTTTTTTTTCCTTTCACCCCCTTATTGTGACGATGAACAAGTAAATACAGTAAATTGGAGTTTTAGAGTATTACATATCCGAGACAATCAAGCGAGCTCGGTGGTGATGAAGAAATACAAACAAACTGCGCAGCAAAGCATAACTCCACCGTAAGCAGCTAATAAGAAAGAATTAGGACAACTGGTTAAGAAGAACAATAGAAACATCAAAATAACATTTGAACGCGAAAACCATCTATAATGTCGACCAATGAATTCCTCAGCTCCAAGGTAAATGACAGCAGCTACAACCAGTAACAAGAACGGACCCAAATCAATCTGTGACGACATTTCTGACCTCAATGAGATCCCTAGTCGATCATATCATATATTGTTTCCTCATTGCCATTAAATTGGTATTATAGGTGATCTAGCTCAAGAATTGTTGATCAAACATCTTGATAACGAAAGACTATTAAATTCAATTAAATCGCAATTAATTTGTTTTCTTTTTTTGCAATTCAAGTAATCCAATAGTGATAAAGAGTTGGTAAGCTACATAAATGTCAATGAATCACCAACTTTGGAACTGAAATTGTGGATATAATAAAAATGTAAATAAAAAAGTTTAATAATCGTTAAAAGTATATTTAAACACAATGGGATATATTAAATCTTAAACAAAATAAAAATATTTAAAATAAAATACACTATTTAAATATAAATATTTCAAAGTAAGGAAATAAAAAGTTACGTTATCATAAACTAAAATTTTAAATAACACATATTATTATATTAATAACAACTAATTAATATAAAGGGTATTATTGAAAATTTAATCTATTAAAAAATACTTGTTATATTTTATTTGTTGTTAAAAATAATGCAACTGGTTAAAGATAAAATATTGTTTACACAATACACTGTTATTTGTTATATCCGATTTCACAGGGGTAGGGCACACTACTTATAGAGGAGGCCTATCGGATTGCTCGTACTAAGCACACGTCTACAAAGATAATTGTTATTTCGGGTGTTGGAACCCGCCATTGTTATCGGTAATTATGTTACGAGCTTGAAGGTCCTTATATGATGAATCACCTTGTATAACAAGTCCTTACATAACATAGTTTTGTAAACCGCTAATAGTTTAGTTGCCTTTTAAATTATATGACCGATTTCCCGTTTGTCTGTATATCGGCTTTTGGATACATGTATATGCTGGTTAGAAGATTGCAGTGCCCGTAATCAAAACATTGATCAAGAAATTTATATGCTCGAGAGTTTTTCTTATGGTATCCACAACTCCATTCGTTCACGGCCACGTGAATCTTGCGCTTCTCTTGCTCTCTCAACCACCCTCCATGAATCGCGTCTACCGTAACCGAAAATGTGTGGCTGAGAATCGTCCTCGCATTTTCTTAAATTGACATCATTCTCGTATGAACCCACCTCTTACAAATATGCTAAAACTTTATATGTTTTATAACTTGATTCTAGAATATGAATTTTTTAAATATGTGCTCAAACTTTATATGTTTTATAACATCTCATCTTGGATGTTTTCATTTTAGGTCTAGCTTCTAGAAGAACATAGTAATAAAGCTCACTCTTATAGAGAAAAAAGTGAGGTTACAAGCGAAGTTACTAATGAAATATTTGTAATTGATAGTTCTTAGATTTTTTTGAACGGCGTTTTACTTGGCATCTACCATTGACATTAATCATATTCAATTGTCAAAATTCAGGCATCGGTTTATGATACACGAGGCTTTAAACGAATAACCCATCCTTTGTATGCATCTAATTTCATTCATTGAACAAACAAAAAAATCAAATATCACATAAGTGTAAGCTTAATCATAGCAATGACATATTTAGAGAGAAAAAGAAGCACAAGATTCATGTGGATGTGAAAGGGATGGCGTTGTGGATACTACAAGAAAAGCTTTCGAGCAGAGAAATTTCTTGATCAACATTTTGACAACAGACACTCCAATCTTCTAACCATCATATGCACGTATCCAAAAGCCGATACACAAACAAAAGTGAATTCGGTGACATAACTTAAAAGGCAATTAAACTACTAGCAGCCAACAAAACCATGTTGTGTAAATACCTGTTATTCAAGGTCCTTCGCCATATAAGAGACCTTCAAACTCATAACATAATTTCCGATATTAATGACAGGTATCGACATCCAAAATAGCCGCTATCATTTGTCAAACCGTGCTCCCTACGAGCAACCTGTTCTGCCCCCACCATAAGTAGTGCTCCATACCCGTGCCAAATCCAACACAACATATAACAAATACAGTGTAAACAATAATTCATTTTTAACCGGTTACACTATCTTTTTACAACAAATAGAATATTGCAATTATATTTTTAATTTACAACTTATTAGATCCTTAAATAATACTTTTATTTAACGTGAGAAGTGAATCTGAACTCTTGATCACTTTTAAACTCAAGTACACCCGTGATCATGATCATGCTTGATACGGAGATTGACCCAATGCAACTTAATGCGCATCTATAACAATAACAATCGATAATCATTTCTCACGCTAACTCAAATTCTAACCAAAACCCAACCCAACCCAACCCATTTTTATTTAAACATATTTTCCAATACAGGTAGCTTAGTAATTTACCATTTTTTATCTCATCTTCCCGGTTTTTGCTCCACCTACCTTGGGGGGAACAAAAAATGCATTTATGCCCCATTCAGTCGAGTCTTGTTCCAATATAAGGTTGTACCAAATTTGGGACAACGAATGATTGTCCTACACAATTATTGTACCCAATGTTTATGTTTCCCTGAACCATTATTGTACCCAATTTTACAGTTGATCGGCATCACATCCATGTACAGGAACACAAGTTTCGTAAACATGGACTTCACGAACAATGGAGCATTTTCCAACGAGTTTTAACCGAGTAATGTTCATGCTACATCTTCGCAGCCGCAATAATCCAACAAGAAAGAATATCTTGTATCCATAAAATTAAGATGCACACAAAAGCTTAGTGAACGAACATGACAAACATGATTTCTTAATGAACGAACATGAACACAAAAGCTTTCATTCATTTAGCGTTCGTGTTTTTCTATTTGTTCGGTTAAGTTATACGAACAAACGTGTTTGTTTGGTTCGTTTAATATACTATTTTCTAATAACGTTATATGTCTATCAATTTTATTTTAGACATACATTAAGGTCGATGAGACGTACAATCAAACCAAACCATAAACCATCCGGTAAAACCAAACCAAAACACATAGCGTTTATCTAGTTTGGCCGTTTTGGTCACTTGTTGTCAAACAAGTCCATTTAAAATTAGCAAATTAGAGTGGACGAAGTGGTGAGGGGTGAACCGTGAACATGTGGTGAGCTCTAGCCACATGTGATAACCACACCATCACACACCCACCCACCGGTTGTTTGTATGTTTTGGTTAAAACCACGTATGAAAGGCCTTAGGTGTCGGAGAGATAGGTCTCGTCCCACATCCACTTTCTTTTTCCTTTTTTATTATTATATAAAAAGGGTATTATGTGCGTCTCAAAATATGACATGGACATGGCATGGTGGTATGTGATCATTACGAACGTGAGTCGTAGATAAGTGATGAAAAAAAAAAAGTTGATTGTGTGATCACTCTATCCACTCGATATGTACGATATGAATCTATGATGCCACCATGGCCAGGCCATGCAAACTTTCACGTGTCGGTTGCCACCGCCACCGCCACCCCCACCCCGGCCGTGGCGGCCGTTTAGATGGACGGGAAGAGGTGCGGAAGGCAGAAGGACGACAAATCGTGAGGGTTATGGCATAATTGCCCTCCGGAAGAATATTGGGGGTAACCCTAATCCAATGAACTTAAAATGGCACAATGCGATCTCCTTTGGTCTATTTAAAGCAAAAATAAATTACATTTTTAATCCATTATAGTTTTTTAATAATTGCAACTTTTGTCCTTGTAGTTTTCATTTTTTTTGGGGTTTCCTTTTTATGGCATGAAATTTAATTGTTTTTTGTTATCAGCTCTTTGGGATCCTTTACGAAACATTTATACGGTAAGTAGGGATGGACCCCCAACATTTTTCAAGCGGTGATACCATATAATTAAAGTTTTGGTTGATTTTAAGGGATTTTTTTTTTTCAATTTTTTGGTTGGTTTCGGAAGATTTTTTAACTTTATTTGTTAATTGTGATGGACTTTTTTTTTTTGTTGAATTGAGAGAATTTTTTGGGTTTTTTATTGGCTTCGAGAGAATTTTTCAGTTTTTGGTTGATTTCGAGAATTTTTTTTGGTTGACTTCGAAAGTTTTTTGGTTTTTTGGTGCACCTCTCAAACTTTCAAAAATAATACGGTAACACTCTCCCAAATAATACAGTTGCAGCTTAACAAAACTATTTTTTTACCCATTCTCCAGACAAATAATACATTTATCTGTTTATTATTTATTGATCCCTATTGCGGGGTGTGTATAAACAAAACTTTAACCAAAAAGATGCTAATAAATTTTGTATTCAAGTAAAATATTTATGAAAATTTCACCTTATTTATACACGTTAAATTTTATTTGAAAAAATCCACAAAAAAAAAAAAATCAATGACAAACATCAAGACAAATGTGTGTATAATAATGATTAAGTATTGCATATTTCATGCACACAATATAATCAATCTTAGATTCATTTCGAAGCTATTGAAAATACATTTCTAACTAATTTGTAAAAGAAATTACATATGTTTTTTTAATATATTTTAGCTAACAATTAATTAACTAACTAATACGTTATAAAATGAAAAATGTAAAGGGAATGATGTAAACTAAAAACATTAACTCTTTAAAAGGTGAAAATCATAATTTTATCATTAATATCAAGAAAATCCATAAATTTTTTCACATATAACCCTTAATTTTTTTTAAAGTTAATGGTTTCACCCAAAAAAGTTAATGGGTTCACATGTATAAACCTTTTGACCTCTCAAAATTTTGTAATTGCATATGCAACTATACTCAAAGGCATGGATTTGCCTCCGGTTGTTTGGTAATTATGGAGGATGAAATAAGTGTTCTGATAGGTTAAGAGCGACATAGGATACAAAACCATTAAGAAGGTTTTGCAAGCATTAAAAGTCAATTTTTTTTTGGCCAAACAAGATTTAGCACCTATCGATTCAAATACGACTTTTTAATAGAATTGTCAAGGCTATCGGTACTCAACCCACAAGTTTACTCTGTCAAATATTGCAACCCACAAAACCGAACACCCAATATATGTGTGTATATATATTAATAAAAAAAAGAGAGAAAAGGAGTTTAAAGAAAGATAGAGAGAAAGGAGTGAGAGAGAGAGAGAGAGAGAGAGAGAGAGAGAGAGAGAGAGAGAGAGAGAGAGAGAGGGGGGGGGGATCAGTTTGGATGGTTTGGGAAAACTGACTCCAAAGCCCGCCCTTAAGCCCGCATGACCGCACCCTACCGTACCACTGCCCGAGTTGAGCTCCAAAGCCCACCCTAAAGCCCGCTTGAAACTGATGGGCACTACGCCCAGCCTAAGAGGTAAACAAACAAACAACCCCCTTGATCATTACATTTGTTAAAGGCTATCAATACCCAACCATCCCAACCCTCTCATATAAAACACACATTACACACACAACACGCCCAAGCTTAGCAGTGTGGTGATGCCGCTGCAGCCCCCAGCCCGCCAGCCCACTCCCGACGTACCCCAATTTCTGAGCCCGCCGGGTTGGGGTATGAAGCCGCCATCCAACCTGATGATGCGCTACGCATGGCCTAAGAATCATTCATGTCATACTATGAGCCTATGATACCATTGCCAAGGACCAAAAGTGTAAAAAAACAAAAAAACCAGAGGCATATATGTAAATAAGTTTCTCCTTCCCCAAGTTAACCACAACAACAAACAAACCTTCAAAAAAACCAGTCACCGGAGACAGAAAAAAACCTCGAGAAACGCCATCGCCATCGCCATGGAAGGTACAGAAGACACACAGCAACCTCACCTACTTCTCGCCAACAAGCTCTTCCTTCTCACACACTCCGATGTGGACGACATCGAGAAAGTCCGCCTCCGCGATGAGGTCACCTCCGCCGTCGTCAACGACGGTAACCACCGCCGCCGCCGCTAGAAACTACTCGATCGGAATTTCATCACCTTCTTACAGATTTAGGTTAATTTGTATCGTGTGATTTGTGATTTACGATCGGTTTTTGAATTGTGTGATTGCAGATATGGCTCCGTTGTACGAAGCCCTAACTTCGAGTTCGGTGTTGGAGTTGGACCAGAAGGTTTTGGATTCGATGCGTGTTAAGATTGATGAGGAGGTGAAGAAGCTTGATGAAAAGTAAGAGTGATTTTGAGTTTTAGGCATCTAAATTGGAACAAAAACTATGTTGTGAATTTTGTTGTATAAGTTTTATCTGAATGAAATTGGTAGTTAATGATGAGTAGTTTGTAGTATAGAAACCATTGCATTATGTGAAACCTATTCAATATACTTGCAGACATAATTGAAGTTAGTGGAGTTTGGGTTTCACTGCATTTTGGCTGTTATGAATGTATCACAATGTGTGATAGCTAAGAGTAAGTTAAGGTGATCCTTATATTGCAGATTGTCTGAGAGACTGAGACTATTTTAGTTTTAGAAAACTAACCCGAGCTGTTGAGCATGTACATATATTGTTTGCTCAGTTCGATTCTTGTTGAATTACGTGTTCTTCTATATTTGCCTACGTGATACGATATGGGTGCCATATGTTAAAGCTTGAATGGGCCTTACTCTTACCTTGGTAGTAGTAGGTTGTGATCATGGAATGATATAGGACCATTTCATGTTACATGAAATTAAGCAAGGTACGGAGTGGCTTGGAGCCATGAGCCATGGATATTGTCTTTTACATAAACCTAATCCGTATGATGTGTAACCGTAGGATGGTTTTGAGCAATCCTAACGTGTAACATCTGTAGTTGAAATTACTTCTATTACATCCCATTTGTGTTGGTATAGCAGTCTACTATGGGTTCCATAAATAGTAGCTCTAATCGTAGTAGATAACATCTTTAGTTTGATGAGTTGGACAACATTGTTTGGATTTTGATCCTTGATGCAAGTAGTCTTGTGAAGTTCTTGTTTCTTGAATTGGTGTTCCGATAGTCCATCTGGTTTGTAATATGTTGATAGTTAGGGTTCTAAGTCTTCACCAAGAAGTTTCAAATATATCCCAAACCGAGGTAGGGTCTTTGGGGTGTTTTTTTTGTTGTTGTTGTTGTTGTTGTTGTTGTTGTTGTGAACTCCTTTTATGCATTATTCAACTCAAATGTGCAACATACTTAAGTAACCATCCCTAATTGTTGTTTGCTTATCTTCATTAGGATAGCTGATGCTGAGGAAAATTTAGGAGAAAGTGAAGTCCGAGAAGCTCATTTGGCTAAATCATTGTTCTACGTTCGGATTGGTGACAAGGTAGACAACAAGGATAATTAATCAGCTCTTTCAAACTTACTGCCTTAGGTTGTGTTTGGCAAACTAGCTGATAAGCTAATTGGTAGCTGATAGCTAATAGCTGATAAGCTAACTTATGAATAAATTATGTTTGGCAAAAACTAGCTTATGAGTATGTAAAATGACCAAAAAGGGTATCGTGGGGTATAATAATTAATACTACAAAAGCTACAAAAGCTCCTGAAACGCTACTCCAACTAGCGTTTCAATAAGCTAGCTTATGGTCCATCCAAACATGTACTAGCTTATAAGCTAGCTTATTTTTGCCAAACACAGCCTTAATATGTTCAGTATGTAAGCTTCTTTTGCATTTTTTGGATGCACTTAGGAGAAGGCACTGGAACAACTCAAGGTGACCGAGGGTAAAACAGTCGCTGTAGGACAAAGGATGGACTTGGTGTTTTATACATTACAAATGGGTTTCTTCTACATGGATTTTGATCTTATTTCAAAAAGCATTGATAAAGCAAAGAAGTAAGTTGAAAATTTCTTCTGTACCGGCTTCAATTGTCATCTTAGGTTGTTTTTGCGTTCTGTTCTTATTCATAATGTTGATGCAGATTGTTTGAGGAAGGAGGTGATTGGGAGAGGAAGAACCGATTGAAAGTGTATGAAGGCTTGTACTGCATGTCCACTCGCAACTTCAAGAAAGCTGCTGATTTGTTCCTTGATTCTATATCAACATTCACGACGTATGACCTTTTCCCCTATGACACCTTCATATTCTACACTGTCCTCGCAAGCATTATTTCATTGGATAGAGTTTCTCTTAAGCAGAAGGTAATTTTATTCTTTTTTTCATTCGGGTTACTCATCCCTAACGCTGTCCATTTTATTGATATCTAAATTACTACTTGTGCAGGTTGTGGATGCACCAGAGATCCTGACTGTAATCGGAAAAATACCTTACTTATCCGAGTTTATGAACTCTTTGTATGATTGCCAATATAAATCATTTTTCTCCGCTTTTGGTGAGTATATCTGCTCTGCATTAAATGCTCATATTATCTAATGATATTGGATAAATTGTTTAATCCGATCACTTGTAACCTTTTCAGCTTTCTAATGCTCATAAAATCTAAATTAAGCTTCTTTTTCCATAGGATAATTTATCGTTTGGCTAAGTGAGCTATTTTTGACTTGCATGAATATACAATTGCTGTAACAGAAAACTGGCGCAGCTCCTAAGAGTCACTAAAAATATAATTGATATATAATGGACTGGAGAGATGGTTAACTGAAAACAAATGCAACTTGTGTTGCACAAATAATTAAACCTGAATTTCATAATGGTGTTTGATACCCGTTATTTCTTAAATATTAGATCCTTCTACTGGCAATTATTTTGAAACCGTTCCAAGTTTAGGATTTATCTTTATATTGAAAGTTCTCAGGTCCAACAAAGCTGTAGCACGTAATTTCGATAGATAATGTGATGTCAAGTCTCACTTAACGAAACCTAAATCTATAATTTACTAATTATTCTTGAGTTTTTGCTGTATCAATCGTTTACTTATGCATATTTAATGATTAGTTTTTATTTGGGTTTGATCGTGTATGGTTGGGACATAACAGTCAGTTGCACATAATTTTAATTTTTATAACTGATTGCAATAAAATGTTTTGTGTTCTTCCCACTATGATCTATGTAAGCATCTTAGGCTGCAATACTTTTGTTTCTTTATATGATTTTCATCCTTGGCTGAAACGTTATTCAATCTTTATTATTGCAGCTGGGCTTACGGAGCATATTAAGCTGGACCGCTATTTGTATCCACACTTCCGGTTTTATATGAGGGAGATCAGGACTGTCGTCTATTCCCAATTCCTGGAATCTTACAAAAGTGTCACCATTGAAGCAATGGCAAAGGCATTCGGCGTTACCGTAGATTTCATTGATCTGTAAGTTATTCCTCATTGTATTTTTAGTTCCCTCATGATGTTTGGTCAATATCATGGTGGTTGACCAACCTTGAGTTCTCTCAAAAAATTGTTCGTCTGTAAAAACGAGACTGAAAACTCGTTTAGAGATAGGCGGTTACCAAAAATTACCGACGGACCCACACTGTACAGTGATCCCGGGTTCAAGTTAGCTTATACAAATGTGCACTCCACACCTCCTACCCGTATTATAGCTTAACCGAAAAACCCCTTCAGGGGATGTTTGGCAGTTGCTGAATGGTTTGGTGCAGAATGATTAAGAGGATCTTATGATGTAGTGCAAAATGAGATAGGTTTGTTTGGTAATTGTA
The DNA here is from genome assembly GCA_030169165.1 of Centaurea solstitialis. Taxonomy (NCBI): domain Eukaryota; kingdom Viridiplantae; phylum Streptophyta; class Magnoliopsida; order Asterales; family Asteraceae; genus Centaurea; species Centaurea solstitialis. The sequence continues at coordinate 3,798,480 of CM058041.1, read as the reverse complement.
TTGAATGAAATTAGAATGCTGAATGGTTAAGGGAGACCCAAGACACAAAATCATTCAGAGGGTTTTAGAACCTTTAAGAGCCGGACTTATTTTTTGCCAAACAGGATTACCTCTTATCGATTTAGAGGTTGCCTCTTACACAAGTCTCAATTACACTAAATGCCTGATGACGCTAAAATAAGCAACAATTTATAGTTCTGAATCCTTGTTGCACATATACACATCCATTTTTGAAAATATGACTTCTATTATGAATGCTTATATTATTACAGTATGGCTTGATGACCCTGAATTTTCACATATATAAAACCATTTTGTTGGTAAATAATGTGTTCAACTGAGTATCCTTTGTTTGTGATCAGGGAGCTGTCGCGTTTCATTGCAGCCGGGAAGCTTCATTGCAAGATCGATAAAGTCGCAGGCGTGTTAGAAACTAACCGTCCAGATGCAAAGAATGCTCTCTATCAAGCGACTATTAAACAAGGGGACTTCTTGTTGAATCGGATTCAGAAGCTTTCTCGTGTTATTGATCTATAGGTATGTTTTCGTTTTTTCACCCATTCTTTTCCAATGTCAGCCCGAGTTTAACCTCTTGGACTAGATCTTTAACCATTGTTGCATGTCTTCCCAGCGTTCCATAGCTGCGTACTTTTCGGTCTGCATAAAGATCGCCAAAAACTAGTTTCAAATCACTAGGTTTTATGTGGAGCATGTTGAAATGTATTATGTATATTAGCTAATGGCTTCTAAGGGTGCATTTGGTAATTACTAAACTACCAATGTGAAATTTAAATCTTAAACCCTTTGAGAATTTGTTCATCTGCCTACCTCGCTCTTGCCTGTCTTGTCTTGTGAAGTCCCGTTTGCGTACCAGACGCACCTCTTAATAACAACTGCTTCTAGTACCCGTTTATAGACTCGACACTTTGGGGCAATCTGTACCCGGTCTAGCCCCCTCTTGACATCCCGGGGCAATCTGGGCTCTGATGGAGGGGGCGTGTTAGAGTCTCACGTCGGCCAGACTTAGGGTCGTTTACTGAACGCTTATTTGAGCAAGGGCTTATCGGTAAAATTCAACACCATTCAACACTATCATTTACTTTTGAACGGTATTGTATGCTACAATCTTTAGATGGCTTCTCGTTATATTTTGGAACCTCCTATCTTTCCTCAAGGGCTCCTTTGGAGAGCAATCTAATGGGGTTACACATGTTCTCAGTTCTCACAAAACTGAAGAATTCGGTACATTTCTAGTAATATAAAACAAGACAAAGGATCGTCTGAGAAAAAGAGTTAAGATGAGAAGCGTAAGAAGGGAACTGGACCCTTGATCACTTTTAATCTCACCCTATCCATGAATTGCACTTCTCACGAGAATCGATCCGGTGCATCTCATTAGTATTGATCTTCAAGCAAAATTGATCCAATGGTCCAGATCTCTTCTTATTCTTCTCACTATAACTTCCATTTTCACCGGAACCCAACCCTATAAAACAAACATTTTTTTAAAATCGATGATTGTTTTTCAGGTTGTCCATAATTCACATGAGATAAGGAGATTAGACTCTATACGATCTACAATAACAGCTGCTTTCACTATGCAGGATTTGCAAAAATGGCTGGATGGATTAGGCATTAGCCATGGATCATATGGTGGATTTATCAATGCTTTGGGCTTATAAGCGGTCAGTCGCCCCTTTTATCGTCATTAAGCCGTTGTTTAAGGAAACCAGGTAACCAAAAGCTTGGAAGAGGCCGAGAGATGTGAACCTTCATCGCACACAACATCTTTATGTTTGCTTCGAAGGATTTGGTGGCTGTATTATTCAGTGTTTACGGGTTTGTGTTGTTCCAATTCTTTTACTTACTAATATGTTATAACCTCTTAAAGTGTTATCTAAAAGAAACTTTGAGGTGATCAGAATTCAGATGTTATTCAGATTTTTGGATATGATCATGTATGAATGGAAATATGCTGCTTGAATATTCATTGTCTCACACCTACCATAATGAAGATGCATCTGGATTTTATTTAGTTCATAACTACCTTTTCTTTTGATGAAATGTATGTAGCTGATTAGTGGATAAAGAAAATACATGGACTTTTGGGATGATGTTACAAATTTTGGGCACATTGGAAACAGAACTAAAAGATGCAAATGTTATGGATTGATGAATGAATGAATTTATAAACTCAAAATTTTCAAATTTTGTTTAATAAGTAGTCAAAATGTTTTGTATTAGGTGAAATCTTTCACATACAAAAGAAATGATTTTGAGGGTAAAGAGTAAAATGGTTTTTGGGTTTTAAGTGTGTTAAGGTTGCCAAAGCTACCATATGACATAACACGGTTGATTTCATGACGGTATTCTGCATAAAGTACCAAAGGTCCGTCTTTGACAACTATAACGTTAAAGTCAATTCTTTTAAGGTCTGTCTTTGACAATTATAGTGTAAAAGTTATAATTTTTTTAGAGATTGAGCTCCTTGTATGCACTCCGCTCTTAAATCAACTGTCTAACAGACCATTGTGTTTTTGGTTGGCCTCTTATTGGTGGGGACGTGTGAACTTACATGGTATTGTTAGTTTGAACTTTGAAACCACATTTTCGTTAGAATCTAAAAGAACATGTAAAAGTGAGCGTAATCATTGTATAAGATCTCCATGAGTAAACAAATCTTGACGAAAACCATTTTTTTAAACTTGTCTTTTCAGTTAAAAAACACTCATTTCATCCCGAAAAAAACTTCCCAAATAAAAATCTTCTTAATCTTTAAAATACATACTAAAAATCACCATAACAACTTTATTTTTTCATGAATTTAATAAAAGTGAATTATAAATGAACCCTCTATGAGAGGTATGGGCAAGGTTATATATGTGCATAGGTGGGACCTAGTATAGAAAATCCATTTTTATGTGAGTGACAAAAGATTATGAGGTCCAAGGCTTAGTTTATTATGCAACCCACTAAAAGGTTACAACCCGTACAACCTTCATATAAACCATTTATTTTAGCCCATTATTTATGATTAATTACTCGATTCATCAATAATTAGTAATTTCATGCAATAATATTACCTACAATGCATACCATTTTCATTAAATGCATACTAGATCATTAAATGCATATTATATCATGAATGCATCATGAAAGTATCACTTTCATGTGATGCATCTCATAATTCATCATGTGCATCAATATTTGTTGCTGAAATTTGATGAAATCATGAAAATACATCTAGAGAATCGAAGAGAATCTATATAAATGGGCTAAACGAATGATTTAGACGAATGTTGTACGGGTTGTAACATTTTAATGGGTTGCATAATAACTTTGGCGTGAGGTCCAGATATATTGTTAACCGGACCATCCATGGAGCTTTTCTCATTCACATAAACATAAACCTACTCATTTTCCTTCTAGGGATCGATTTATAATTTCCCCCTGATAAAACACCCACCCAACCAACCCTTTTTTAAAGGTAATTGATTCAAATGCCCATAACGCACATCCACTTTGCACAATATACCCACACCGTTACGCCGTTATAACGGCGATATAACGCATCAAAACGCCGTTATAACGCACCAAAACACCGTTATAACGGCGATATAACGCACCAAATGTGCGTTATAACGGCGTTTTGGTGCGTTATAACGGCGTTTTGGTATAACGGCCCTTATAACGCACATTTGGGGTATGATTGCAAAGTGGGGTGGGGCTTTGGGTATACCGTAAAGCTCCCCTTTTTTAAGCATAAACATTTCCTTCAAAAATGGAAAAAAAGGTTGTCGCATGCACTACACATGTAAAGCATACAAGGGGCCCAGCACCAATTCCAGAATTCCATAGTAGCCACATTCAATAGATATGCTCCAATTTCTTTGACTCATTTCTCACATGGCTCACAATCTGTTTAGCAAATTGGTGGCCACTTGAATCACTTAAACACTCATCAAAAACCCCCCTTTATTATCCATCTATTCATTTTCTTTCATATTTCAAAAATTAGTCCTATTAGGAACCCAATTCAAAGAGTATAGAATTTTAAAGAATGCCTATTGATTTCAAAGAAATTCAAGAAAAGTTGTCCACTGGGTTTACACCATGGCAGCGGTCTTTCCAATTCTGGGTTCGAGCCCTCGATATCTACACTGGTTATAAGGTAAAAAAGATTCCAATAATCGATAGAAAGCAATCCCCCAATTTGTGGGTTTCTTGATGTTTTTAAAATTTTCATGTGGGTTTCTTGATGTTTTCATTTTTGTGGATTTCTTGATGTTTTTCTTTTTTCATGTGGGTGTTTCTTGATGTTTTTAATTTTAATTTTTGTGGGTTTCTTAAAAAAGATTCAACTTTTTATGGGTTTCTTGATGTTTTTTGTTTGTGGGTGTTATTAGGTGTTTCAGGTTAGGGTTAATCTTGTGAAGGATGTGGAGAAGGCAGAGGCAATGTGGGAGAGACAACATGAACATGCAGCTGAAAAAGCTTATTCAATGTGCTCTGAAATGGGTGGGTTCTTTCTCAAGGTTGGTTTTTTTATCCAAGATTTTGAATCTTTTTTATGATGGGTGTTGTTATTTTGGCTTTTTATAGATTCTTGAATGTGTAATTCAATTTGGGTTTTAAGGATTTCTGTTCTATATGATGAATTTGGTTGGTTTGATCGAAAAGTTTGAGTCTTTTTATGATGAGTGTTGTTATTATGCCTTTTTATAGACTCTTAATGTGTAGCTCGATTTGGGTTTTAAGGATTTCTGGTCTATATGATGAATTTGGTTGGTTTGATCGAAAAGTTTGAGTCTTTTTATGATGAGTGTTGTGGGGTAAGGTAAGGAGGCCGCCAGAGAGGAAGGCAAACCGGCCTATTAAGCGCAGCTAAGCTAATATGCGCCGGAGAAAGCCAGGTGCCGTAGGTAAGCTCTATTCGGCCCTTGTTATGCCTTTTTATAGACTCTTAATGTGTAACTCGATTTGGGTTTTAAGGATTTCTGTTCTATATGATGAATTTGGTTGGTTTGATCGAAAAGTTTGAGTCTTTTTATGATGAGTGTTGTTATTATGCCTTTTTATAGACTCTTAATGTGTAATTCGATTTGGGTTTTAAGGATTTCTATTCTATATGATGAATTTGGGTTGGTTTGATCTAAAAGTTTGAGTCTTTTTTATGATGAGTGTTGTTATTATGCCTTTTTATAGACTCTTAAATGTGTAATTTGATTTGGGTTTTAAGGATTTCTGTCCTATATGATGAATTTGGGTTGGTTTGATTGAAAAGTTTGAGTCTTTTTATGATGAGTGTTGTTATTATGCCTTTTTATAGACTCTTAAATGTGTAATTTGATTTGGGTTTTAAGGATTTCGGTTCTATATGATGAATTTGGTTGGTTTGATCAAAAAGTTTGAGTTTTTTTATGATGAATGTTGTTATTATGCCTTTTTTTATAGGCACTCTTAATGTGTAATTCCATTTGGGTTTTGGGATTTTTTTGGGTAACAGTGAGGTTTCGAGCCCACAAATGGCCTGGAGTCATAGCAGGTGAACCTCCATTTGCCCTTCCCAGATAAGGGTAAATTGGTAAGTTTGTAAGAAACCAACCCGAACACTTACCAGATTAGTGCTTACCAGTAAGTTTCGACACTATCATTTACCTTACCGGATAATATTTTAGTCTATCAAAACCGTATCATATATAACAATTTACCAGGTAAGCGCTTACTTGGTAAGACTCTCGGTTCTTGCCATCGCTCTTACCGGGTAAGATTCTAGTCCTTGCCATGTACATCCAATAAGGTAAAGTGACCCGGTAAGCACTTACTGGGTAAGCATTAAGTAAATGCCCCCTTAACCCTAGGTAACAAAAGAGTCTCTAATGCTATCACACTGTTTTTATGATGGGTGTTATTCTTTATGCCCTTTAATGGACTCTAAATGTGATAAAACGTGGAACCCCGTTAGATTACTCTCCAAAAAAGCAGGAGAGAAGAGAGGTTCCAACATATATTAAGGACGAATGGTTCAACTCTAGTTGATGTGGTACTACAACACTAAAGATGCATTCGATTTGGAATTTTTGAATTTTTGTTGCATGATGAATTGGGTGGTAACATTCAAGTTTAATCCCGACAAAACCAAGAAATCTTGTTGCACGGGGGTTGTCCTTATTGTAGAATTGTAATACTTATTACGCAATTGATGTTTGAATCTTGATATAAAAAACTGGAAAATTGTTAGATTGCCCAAATTCTCGGGAAGCCCGACTTAGCACCGGCTGCATGGGTGAGGAGGTTAGTTACTCTGTGCGATCAAGCGCCCGCAACCCCATCTAACATGGTGCAACTTGTTCTCGAGAACGAGTTGGGTAAAAGTGTCGATGAAATGTTTGAAAGATTCGAATGGGATCCAATAGGTTCCGCTTCAATTGCACAGGTATCATATCGCTATTCTCTTGCAATCAAGAAACAACCAATTATTGAATTGTTCAACTCCCATAGTTTAATATGATACTAAAAACCCAATCCTTCTGCTCTACTCTTTAGGGTAGAGGTCAGGTCTGCCTAGATCCCCCAAAAACTGTGCCCTGGGGGCGGGGGCTAGGGGTGTAAATGAGTCGAATCGGGTAGTAGGTTAATCGAGCTAGGCTAAAAAATTAATACTGGGCTCGAGCTCGATTAACTTTTTTAATGTAGGGCTTGAGCTCAAGCTTGAATATTTTCTGAGTTATCGAGCTTGAGCTCGATGTTCGTTTATGGTTCAAACTTGCGATTGATTAACTCATTTATCGGCTTGAACTCATTAATTTTTATATTTTCATTGTATTTTAGTAATATCTTGGTTGTTTTTCCTTCAATTTAGGTTCATCGAGCTAGACTAAAAGGCGGCAAGAATGATGTCGTTGTCAAGGTGAGCCTACTTAAATGATGGTTCTCGTGTGAGGTTCTAATCCGTAGCGAAACTAGAAAATTAACGGTTTTATACTAACTTTTTTGATTAATAAAATACCAATTTTACCCTTGGTAATAGAGGAAGCAATGAGTTTCTCCATCTCGTAATTAAGGGTAGAATCGGAAAGTAGCCGCTTACTTTTGAAGTGAACACTTATTATGTGACAAACTAAAATAGAAATGCAGACACTTATAATCAAGGGTAAAATCGGAAAGTAGACATTTACTCTTGTGATTATAAGGTAAGGTAATAGAGTCATTTCTAATTATTATCTACACTATAGGTACAACATCCTGGTGTTCAGATTTGATGATGACGGATCTCCGGAATTTGAAAGCTTTTGCATTATGCATACAAAAAACGGATGTAAAATTTGATTTCTACTCGGTGTGTAAAGAAATGGAGAAACAGGTGAATACCAATCCTATTTGCCTATCGTGAATCCTTGTTCGTTTTCTAATATGCTAATTTTGTTTCCGATAACGCCCTTCAAGATAGGGTTTGAATTCGATTTCACAAGAGAAGCCGATGCCATGGATAGAATTAGAACTTTCCTATACTCGGTTAACCGAAAGTCGCCCGTTAAAGTGCCACGTGTCATTCGGGATGCAGTCACGAGGTGAGCGACCATAAATTGCCGTTTTCGGTATTAGTAACCGACCGTTGGTCAAATGTCTAAAATACCCTTTTTCATTTCTAAATTGCATAGGAGGGTGTTGGTGATGGAATACATGGATGGGGTCCCGATCTTGAATCTTGGTGACGAGATTAAGAAAAGAGGAATAAACCCGGACGGTAAGATGGCGGCCGCCGCAAAGCAGTAAGCTCCGTAGACTCAAAGAGTATGAAAATTTTCGTTTGCCACTTTTCAGAATATATCTCCTGAATGCACCCTCATATACCCGCACTAATGCACCCGACCCCATTAGAACTTTGCAATTAAGTGTGCTTGAGTGTCAGTGTTGCATCCTGACAACTATTTTTTTATAAGGCTTTTGAAGCCCCGAGTCTTGACTAATTTCTTTTGGCAAAAGCTTTTTCACAAGACGTGGGTCTTTAGGGAAATGACGGTTTTACCCTTTGGGATAGATGTCAGGTCTGTGTATCCACCATACCATGCCTCCATGTGGGACTTTCCGGGTGTGTTCGCTTTGGTTTTGTTTTAGAATTTATTAGATAATAAGGGCTACCCTTCTTTTTCATTAAGTCTTGTATGGATAAAATTGTCTGTGTGGATTAATCTGTGTGTACGATTGGGAGGTTTTTTCCGTAGATGGAAGGAGCTTGTGTTTAAATTGGGATGTGAAGATTTGGAAAAAAAAAAAAAAAACTTGGCTTTCTGCTTAAAGCTCTCCACTAGAAGCTTATTGAATCAGTCACTATCTATATCTTTAAGCCACTACCACACATCATGTATGGCTGACCAGATAAGCGCTATCTTTGAATGCAGGAACATCCTAAAAAGTCTCACTCTTGCGTATGGACAAATGATACTCAAGAGCGGATTCTTTCATGCGGATCCCCACCCCGGGAATATTCTCATTTGTAAAGGCTCGGAGGTAAGCACATAACCAATTATTTTTTTTACTTTTTTATTATTACTTTTAAAATTTTCATCTCTGAATAAAGTTGATGCCATGAAACACGATATTTAAAGCAACTGAGCAACTAGTAGCATCTATTCGTAAAAGGGTATTTTGGTCATTTTTAATTGTCTAGTTCCATTCCTGAAGCTACATTATGCAAACCAAACAAACAAATTTTGTTCCAATTCCTGCCGGCCAAACACATGGTCAAACCTGATTAAATTCTATTCCAATTTCTTAAAGAATATTTGGATTTAATGTTGCTTGATGCGCTATTTTTAATCTTTTAATTTATTATTTTTAGGTTGCCTTGCTTGACTACGGACAAGTGAAAGATCTACCGAATGCCTTGAGGCTCGGTTATGCCAATCTAGTTCTTGCTTTAGCCGATAACGATCACGCAAAGGCGTCAGAAGGATTCCGGTAAATATTTGTATTCAAATTACCGTAGAGCTCAGGGTTCAAACCCTCATGTCGTAAGTCTATGCCGTATTATATATAAATATACGTATAATTGTACTGTATCAGGGAACTTGGCATAGATACGTTAAGCCTATGTTCGGATGAACGGGCGGAATTGTTTAAGCTAGCTCAAGTCATGTTTGATACAAAGTTGCCGAGTGGAGTCAAGATTTTGCAGCCGTTCTCGGATGATTCTTCCATAAAGAAGGTCGCGGTTCAGGTATATGATTTTAACTTCGATCGAATAATGTTGAAGAAAGAAATGATGGTTTTAAATTTGTCCTGAATTAGTCGTGATCTTTATCTTTGACTCTTTGTAATTCGAAGTCTAGCGAATGTGGGAGTCTAACAGATAATGTTGTTTAGGGTTTCCCGGAGGAATTGTTTTCGGTTCTTCGGACGGTGCAATTGTTGAGAGGGCTAAGCGTCGGTCTCGGGATCAACTACTCGTGCGCTGAGCAATGGAGACCGATTGCCGAAGAAGCTTTATATCTTGCGGGGAGACTAAAAGGTGTTTTAGCTTTTAAGTATTTATATCTTGAGACCATGTGTATATAACTATATATGTATACAGGTTCATGAGAAAACCGTAAAAAATGAAAAATTGTGGGACACCAATCATTCATATGTACAGTATGCACATGTGCATAGAAACGAGAAAACATCTTCAATTACTTGTATGCACATGCGCATACAGATGAACGTTTATCTGAGTATGGGCGATCCATTTTCTGGAGGGTCACGCAAAATGGCATTCCTCATGGGGATTAAATGAGAACCACAAATACGTTGTAAACCTGTGAGAACCGATCAGAAGTAATTTTTTACATGATCTTTTTTCCATTGAAGTCTAAGGTTTGATGTATTGTTTTACATATATTTGTTTTATAATGTGATAATTTCACATCAATTTGTCACACTATGTGAAACTTTTTTTACGTGTATTTTTTGTTTCTCTGTGTGAACAAAAAAAGGTTTCGGATGTACTTTTTTTCACCATATGAACACAAATATACGTGAAACAACCTTAGATGAAAATTGATATAAATATTTATTTTTAGATCAGTTCTCACAGGTTTGCAACTTTTCAATGGTTCTCATTTGGTTGTCGTTCTCTTTCTCTGTATTTAATTAGTTCATTAGTAACTTATTTCTATTGTGCGCAGTCGAGGATATGAAGAGCACGGAACGACAAAAACGTGGGTTTGTGAGAAGAATATTACGATGGTGATCGATATATGTCGGGTTCGTGGTAGATATCCAGCCATTTTATTTATGAACAATTTTATGTACATTCTAATTGGAATGGTAATTGAACCCTTATTGAATGTGCAACAAGTTTTGAAAGATTATTCTTCTAAATATCACCCAATTAGATTATAAGGTTTATTTAATCCAAGTATGTATTAAAAGTTCATGTTTTAGAAGTTGCATGTTTTATTTATTTGTGAAATAAATATGATGCCCGTTTCTTAGTTTAATTAATCTTAATCGTATTATTACAAAGCATTAATTTTTAGCTTCTAGAAACTCATGATTTTCAATATATAAATATTAAAGTATTATGCTCGAAAGATTTACATTTAAAAAATTAAGTTATCCTAGATATAATTAATTTTACAATTAATTAAACAAGTTATGTATATAGAGTCAGGTTTAGATGGAAATTCAAATTTGATAGGGAATGTGAGAACAGCAGAGAGCGGCCCATGTGTCGTGTTCTATTCGACTCATATTCAGTCTGAATATTATTCAAACCGAATATTATGCATTATTCAAGATGAATAATATGGTATTCAGATTGCCGAATATTGTATTATTCACCTTGAATAATGTATAATACTCAGACTGGATAATCTTGTATTATTTAGACTGAATATGTCATGTGTCGTACTCTCAACTTTCCTTACGTTTGCAATGAAAAATGAGTTTCCATTTTAACTTTTCTCAACTATCTATACCAACCATCTTGACTGATTTCATTAATTGGACCCTCAAGATAACAATAAAGAAAATCTCTAATACATGCAACTATGCAAGATCGTGTGATATAAGGTAGCGTTTGGTACGCAGACAGGATTGGATAGGACAAGACTGGACTGGACATGACAAGAGAGTAGGACAGGACTGGACGAGACTGGACTGGACAGAACAAATGTCTGTTTTGTGTTTGGTACGCCTAGGACAGGACTGGACTGGATAGAACTAGACAAGTTCCCTCAAAAAATTATTTGATGATTTTATTTATTACTTAATAGTTATAATTAACACATATAAACTAAACTAGTAACTTAAAATAAATTACACAATTTTCATAAACATAAACATAAACACACACACACACACACACACACACATATATACATATATGTTTTTTATGTAACTAATGTTGATGGTCATGGTAGAGGTATCGGTGGTGGCCGACGGTAATACTAGTGATGATGGTGGTGGTGGTGGTGGTTGTGGAGAACGTGAAGATGGTGGGTAGTGGCGGTGGTTGCGGTGGAGATGGATAGTTGTAAAGGTGGTGGTAGGTAATTATAGACAGTTGTAGAGGTGAAGGGGAGGTGGAGGAGGTTGTTGTAGAGGTGGAGGAGGTTGTTGTAGTGGAAGACAAGGTGAAGGTGGCCGATAGTGGCTACCAGTGGCGGCGGCGGCCACGACTAGTGGTGGTAAACACGAAAACAAATATCATATTGAAGTTATATATCAAACGAATGTTAGTTAGTAATATATTAGTTTCTGTCTCATTTCTGTCCCATGTTGTTCCACTTATTTTGGTGGAACAAAAAAACAGTCCTTTTTGTCCCATGTTGTCCCACCTTGTCCCAGTTTCTGTCTTGTCCATGTCGCACCAAACGTGGGACAGTGAATTCCTGTTCTGTCCCATGCTGCGCCAAACGTGGGACAAACAGTTTTGTCCCATCCTGTCCTGTCCTGTCCCACGTACCAAACGCAGCCTAAAGAGTTAGTGTGAGAAGCTTAACTAAGAAAGGATTTGAACCCTTGATCACTTCTAACCAGAGTTTTTTGCACTTTTACTATGAAAAACCAAAAAATTAGCAAATGTAAGGTTATTATTACTTTTTTTACTTTCATTTGTATGGTTTTCGGAACTACAAGTCCTAGTTACTTGGGTTAACTCATATACGTGGCTTGAAGCGCTGACAAACAAAACATAAACATAAAAGGTCCAGGACTACTAGTCCCGATTACTTTCAAATTTCACTTTCTTGTTATTGTTGCTTTCACATACCTACAAAAGGGTCCGGGACTAGTAATCCCAATCTCTTTTTTTTGTTTATTTGTTTGTGGTAGGTCATTGATTTGTCTTCACGGACCTGTTTGTTTGTGTGTAATTATGTGAAGTGGTGTTTTTATAAGAGATGAAATTTGAATGAAGACGAAGAAATTTAATAAGAGAATGAATGAAGAAGAAAAAATTTGAATGAAGAAATTTGATGGTAAATGTGGTTTCAACGAAGAAGGGTAGTTGGTGTTTTAAAATGTAAAAAGGTATCCGGGATTAGTAATCTTGGTTCTTGGACCCTTTATCTCTCTTCACATGCCAATGACTTGACCCATCTATGACAATCTTCACATTGGACCACCTTCATCAGGCCACGTATGTGATATAACCCAAGTAACCCGGATTTGTAGTCCCGAAAACCATACAAATGAAAGCAAAAAAAAAAAAAAAAAAAAACTAGCCTTACATTTGCTAATTTTTTGGGTTTTCATAGTAAAAATGCAAAAAACTCTTCTAATCACACCCCATCTCATGAATCGTAATCCTCGCAAGAATTGATTTGTTGCATCTCATTAACATTGATCTTCAGTTTTGACCAATCCAAGGTTGAGATTTCTTTTTTCGTATCATTCTCATTGTAATTTCCATTCTCACCGAAATTCAACCCTTAAAAAGACTCGAACCGATAAACCTATACTATAAAAAACAAAACTTAAATCATACTCTTTATTTATTATGGCATGCAAAAATAGATTATGATTTATGAACATTGGGATTTTGGTGGGTGCATGAATGTATGTAGCCCACACAGTAGTAGTTTTGTTGGTCTAATCCTTCCTAAAACAATGGCACGTGACTTAGCATGTAGCCCCATATGGGGGTGCATTGTATTTGTGTGTTATGTTAGCCCACACCCCAAAATTCAAAATATCAAATGGTCTTTGTGGTTGAGTTTTGTGGCACGTGAGTTACTGGATTCACCACGTGCCCCATGTTCTTCTTGGCTTCTTTTAATAGAATACATTCATTGCATATATCATCACTTGGTACTTTTGTTAAATATAAAAATGTACAAGTCCCAATATTAGTGTGACTTAGTAACATTTTAAATGAATCTCATATCGTTAATAAATAAAAAGAATGTTGGGGGCGACAATAATTAATGAGTAACCGTCCAACTGATATGATGTGTGTAGCTCAGTAAGTAAAGGAATGGGGCGATTTCAATTCGTTCAAATACAAGACAGGTTATGGGTTCAAATCCAGACCTTCATCTAGCCTCAACCACTGAATGAGCCAAATATATGCTCCGTTATATTGGTGCCTTCAGTAATGGCTTATATGTGGAATTAGTTGAGGTTACCAGTAATCAACCTTTTGTCCAGTTATAATGTGTTTTACAAAGAGCATTTAACCTAGCAATATCTTGATTCCCCTTATTGGAACCCAACCTTCCAAATCGCTAGGGATTAAACCTACCAAATATGAGTTCATTTGATATATTAAATGATATAGATACTTCAAAATAAAATAATTTGATGGTGTTTTATAACCATGACCCGAGTTATAACTTGTAGACAAACAAGCAATATCATTATGTTTGTGCAATAAGTTTCTAACTGCCAACCATTGAGCCGACCTACACTGCCTTATCAATATCACTATAATGGTTAGGTGTCACAACCGTTGCCTACCCACACCGATTAACCTTGAATTGTGCATATCATTTTATGGTTTTCTTGAAACTTTTGTATTATAAACCATAGATAGAGTCTATCTCGTAAATCAAACCCAAATTGTTTTCATGGTGTTCGCCGTTCGTGGTTTAACAAAGAAAACAAATGCAATTTGAATCCAAGATGTTTTAGATTATAACAAGTTATATCGGACAACATTGCATGTTTAATAGATTAAATAAATGAAAACTTGTTGGTAAGTGATAATTATACAAACAACTAATTTGCATATTAAAAACATATTTTTTGACTGATACAACATTTTTATACAAATTTAAACGACTATAACTGGAATTTGTATTACAATTATTGATTTAATTACTTTCTTGAATATAATATGTGTTAAGCACTAAACAATACAATACTTCTAGTGAAATATGCAAGTAATAATAGACTTAAGCTAAAAGATTACAAAACACATATACATATACTAATATACATACATGCATGTATATAAGTATCGATAGTTTGAACTTCACATGGATAGATCATTGGCGCAGGCGATGCAGCTAGCAACATAATGGCAGAAGAAACACCGATCATCTTCAAGATGGAGGTGCTTCTCTTGAACTTGGTCGTGTTGCCTTTGTTATACTGCATTATCGTCTCTTTTTGGATCACGATTGGCGCCGATGGTGGTGGTCGTTATGGTGGTGATTTTGACTTTTTTGTGTTGACTTTCCTTTGCTTGCTCTACCTTTGAAACCATCTTCTCAAACCCTAATATTTTTCTTGAAATGTTTTGAAGACTTTAGGATGCATGGAAATATGAGCATCCAATGGGTTTATATAGTCAAAGATTCATGTGAAGTATGATTTGAGGTGAATTACTCTAATACCCTTGTGGGACCATCTCATTTTACATTTGATGATGGGTCATGTGCTTGGGACAATGCACCATTATTCCTTTGCATATTGATTCCTTATTCTTATCATGAAACTTTTTTCTTATGTTTTTTCAATTTATTTTGGATTTTTATTCTCCAAAACAATCTAAAAGACTTGACTCTATTAGTAACCTAGATATGTTAGATCAAAGATTATATGTTAACAATTTGAATCTTAGGGGTGTGTATTGTGAAAGAACAATTACTTATAATCATAGTAATTGTTTCAACATAATTGAAACAATCCATGCCAGAGTTTTTATCTTTCCGAGTCTTTGCTTATTAATTAGTATTTAAACATATTGTCATTAAAAAGCCTTTCGATCATATATATATGCTAAGTTAACTTATAACATATTTTGGACAAAGGGGATCTATTAGTCATTTTTCGTTATGATTGTGATTCAACTACTCGGTTCAATTGTCATATTCGACCAATCAAATTATTATGACAATTATGAAATAAATTAATTTTGAATTCATTATTTTGTCCTTTACCATTCACTAATTTTTTCATAAACTCTATTTGAAAACTATATATAAGTGTTTCGGCTATCTTGCTAGCAATTAACTACTTCCATATATCCTTGAAGTTAACAGTCAGACAATTCTTACGGTGCCTCCAGGAGACTTGAGTTGGTGACCTATGTGGAGCAAACCAAATCCATACCACATGAGATACCATTCGGGGTTAAAATTAAAAATAATCAGAAATTGTACCATGTTGCTTATTTATTATTACAAAATGGAATCTTGAATTATGATTTTCACATAAAAAAATCAATAAAATCACAAATAATGAGTTTTACGACTCTGAGTCCAATCTACGTCAATCTTTATTTGCTATCATTTTCGACCCACGTTATGATTTCCACTGGATCATAACAACCTGAAACCGAAGAAAAATATTTAGGGCCAATAGTGTTTGTATAAGCTCAATGCATTTACAAATGATGAAACACACATATTATGAATTTGAACCCAATATACATTAATCTGTATATGATATAGCTTTCGACCCACGTCACGGTTCTATTACTTCGAGTCATCGAAACCGAAGAAAACAATATTTAGGGCCACAAAATATTTGTTGTGATAGAAACTTACAAAAGGATGGTTAGGAGAGACACAAGACTATCATTGTTTATGCAAGACTCCATTGTGAAAGAAGAATGGGATGTTGGTCTTTCTAAGGGCAACCCATTTTATTATATTTGACCATTTATTCACATGATTTTGACTTCTATGTCCCTACTTATCTCTATGCCATTTGGGACCATCCTCCTTTTTTTAATAAAAAATCATGACAAAATAAATAAAATGACTAATAGTTTCTCCTAAGTAAGAGGATATAGTAATCTTGTATTTATATTTCATTATTATATTGCTTTTTATGCTAATTTTAATCATAATGGCTGGAGATGGCGAAATAAGCGTGTCAAATGAGTTGCATGTTGTGTTAACAAGAGTTTGTGTCTAAATACGATTAAAATGAGTAGGGTTCGAATAATCTGTTAATATACTATTGTCTGGTTTCTTGAATGTTGTCAAAATTAATGTCTATAATATGATTATAGTGAATAATTTTTTTTTAAATAACGCGGTTTAAAAGGTTACATACATTTGGATATATTTTAGGTGATTTCAAATGTGTTAAACTCCTTTGAATGATTTGATTCATATCATTTATAGCTAACTTTTTAAACTTTCACTTATTTAACTATTTACAATTAGAATATAATCAGAAACTGATTTAATCTATCATTTTTAAAAATAACTATATAAACACTTAATCCAGACAAAAGAATGGAAAGAATTAATAAATTAACAAAACTAGGTAGAAAACCATAATTATTTGTTGACCGCATTATTTATCTTTTAAAATTACAATGCTTTGTTTTTATGATATTTATTAAAATTAAAATCATACATCTTTTTTGTTAAAACATATATTACAAAATATTGGTTTAAGTTTAAAAAATCTCAAGTGTTGTGATTATTGTTAATATGAAATAAGTAAATATTTAATACAACTCAAAAATAGATATTTATATATTTTTTAGATAAAAAAAGAACCAATATCTATTATTAAATATCGATCTAAGTCGACCACATTTTCTTCTTTTTAATAACGTAAAAAATACTACTGATATTTAAATATGAGTTTGTTAACAAAATATATTATTAGACTTTGTATATTATTTCAAACTGAATTTCTTGGAATTTAAGAATATACAAACTCCAAATGACATTTTATAGAAGTCACTTCTCTAAAACTTGTATTCTAATGTTGTGTTGGTTCTAATGAGTAATACTTGGTACCATTTCTCTTGTATATATTTAGAAACTCAAATGGTCTTTTGAAAAAACCATTTCTCCTCAAAATGGTCTTTTGAAAAATGATCTAGGAGCCTCACATATTCCAACATTTTTTAAGATATACAACACAAAGTGTATACACTAATGACATGTTGAATCAAGTTTTTGAATATTAATAAGTAAAAAATATAAAAATCCATTTAACTGGTTACTTTTATTATTGGATAATTATGGATGTATAAGACACTTTCCACGTATTTATTTATCCACAATGTTATAAAGTTAACAATTAGATAAACTTCTAATTATTTTAAAAGAAATTGAATCAATTATCACCATAAAATAACTCAAGATATTACCAATTAGTATTTAATTAGTTCCAAATTGGTGGCATAATATAGGTAGAGTTAGTTACTAAAAGGACAACCATATGCACTTAGTTAGTGGACTGGATCTTTGTCTTTCTATGTAACTCATAATTGATTAATTGTTCCCTATAAACCTAGTTTAGTAATGCTTGGTTGGATTAATCATTGCCATTATGCAAAGGGAACTAATCCATGTTACCAAGTTTCCTTCTAATCAAAATCATTGAAATAAAATGTTCAATCATTATTTATTTGAATCTTTATATAAAATACTTATTTTGTATAAAATTGGGAATATTTATTTTGTTACTGAAAGATTATGATTTATATAGCTACTCTTTATCGTATCCTTCACGTCATATCATATATTCGTAATATTATTATTTAATTTTTTATTTTGTACATTGTTGATGGTTTGTTCAATGCTTGTGGTTGTGTATCATTGCCAAGAAAATCGAGGGTCTTTTCGCATTATAACCTCTCTTTTCATTCATTTGGGATCTTGGTTTTTTACCTTGTTTTGGTAATAATGATCAATACTTCTGCAGTTTTCGTGGAAAAACACTTATTGATAATTCAGGGAAAAAAAACTTGATGCTTTTTTGAACTGATGACCATCTTAGCCACTACTTTATGATTGTCTTTTTAACTCTTTTCTAGCGACCTTCTATGATGCGGATTCCTTTTTTCTCTCCTCTAATTTAGTCTGTTGTTATAGATATATCACCCCATTAAGTTTTCTACTTGTGATTAGTTAAAACATGAAGTATTTTTTTACCCTTCAGTTTTAATGTGAACTTAATATTTATTTTATTAAGAGAACCATCAATTTTGAAGGGGGGGGGGGGATATATTATCAAAGTTAAGGTAAATATTATAAATAAGTAAATTTTCTCATCGTTCCATATATATTTGTCTTGGGTTGTGTTATTGTGAGAAGTTTAAGAAGTGAATGCACAAACTGATGAGATGCACAAGATAAGATGCATTGATTTATACCAACTCAATTCCTTATAAAACTAAATTCATGGGAAGATTAAAAAAGTTACATGAATTACATGGGTTCACATATAAACATATAGTTGATATATGAATCAATTAAAAATAGTTAATATGCGAATACAGGTTTACATATAGTTCATATACCATCCACCTGGGTTCAAGTCCAAGCTTTAGCATTATGTGGCGAAACTGACCGTAACTAATTTTCAAATTTCCAAGGATGTAGTCTAGGCAAAACCTAGTTGAACCTTTTTCAAAAAAAATAAATATACTCATATATGAATCAGTTAAAAATAGTTAATACATGAATTACACCTATATGTGAATCACAAAGGTTTACATATGAACTTGTTTTCCGTCTATTTGTAAAAGTTATGAAACTACCCTTTTATTCTGGTAAAGCCGAAATTCTTGACCGGTCAAATTTGATCATGGTCGTATGAAGGGTTAGGATCACTCTCTATTTTCCATTTTTAGCACTTCTCATTTAAACCTTGAGCTTATATAAGGTGAAGATTGGTTCATAAAGTTTACATGAATCATAGACAAATAGGATTTGTCCTTTCTTCGCATATATGGACCACTTTTCCATATTTTAGAAAGTAATTAAAACCGGTTAAATTAGACAATTAATCTAAGTCATTGATGTAAATGATCTACTATGGTTAATGGTTTAACATGGTTAATACAAAAATGCATGATTAACAAAAGAAGGAAACCCTCTTCAAATATGTTTTTACATATTGAAAAGGACATAAACCTTATAAATTAGATTTCCTATAATGCCCCTCAAATTAGCTTGTATAAAAGACAAAAGTACTTCACAAAGAAAAAGATAAATCTATAAGTGATGCTTTGATATAAAATTTAAGACTAATCAGATTTCAAGGTTGAGTTCTAAGTTTTTTCAATCCTTCATGTAACCTATTGTAATTGGGTTGCTCTGGGTCTCTCAAACCATTTGTATACACCACTGTCAATCTAATTTTGATCTTATTTTTTCAAAATCACAATAATTACTTGAAAAAATAGGTCCTATACAAAACCGTCTCGGTTTTAGTCCCATAATCATCTAGACCGACCTTCAAATTCCATAATTCTTGTAACTGGTCTTTAAGAGCATCTCCAACAGCTTCTCCAAAATAGAGAAAATGAAGATTTTGTATAAATTTTGTCTCTAATAGATTCTTTAAAACTTTCTCTAAAATGGAGAAAGTAAGAGTGAGGGTGTAAAAAATCTCCAAAATCCCAAAAATCTATTGGAACAAAAAATTCTCAAAATCTCTATTATAAAGAAGCTGTTGGAGTCTTGGAGATACGCTATAACTATTGCAACAACCGATCCCAACTCTCAACCGGTCCTAAGGCTAGGCCTAGCCCAATCTAGCATCCTTATTGATACTTGATAGTTAATAGTAACAATAAGCCCAAAAAATTCAATATGAACTAGTCCAAAAGATTATGGGCTTACAGGCCATGCTTTTTTATTTTGACTTTTGACTTTTATAGTTTTAAAAATTACAATTAGATCTTTATGATATGATTTGTCAAAAATAGAACTTTCCATCCCAATTGTTTCAAGATTATAGCCATAAGAACTCAAGTAACTAGTTTACCCAAGCAAATTGGTTTTTTGGCTATTTTTTTTCCCAAATTGATTCAAATATTACTACGTCAGTAATATTTATGTTCACAATTAGCTTAAAACACATAAAAAAATAAATAAACCTGATTAGTTTTCATTAAAAAAGGTACTCGAGATTCGTAATTACGGACCCAAATAAAAAAACAATGAGAAATGCCCGTCTTTTTAAAGAAAGAAAATATCGTTTAGCCAGGTCCACAGATTACGGACCAGGATATTATTGAAGTAGTGACATTTGTATAGAAGCGAACAACAAATGACTAAGGGGCCGTTTACTTGAAAACTTACCCGGTAAGTGCTTACCCGTACAATTGAACACTATCACTTACCATACCGGACAACATTTTTGTCTCTTAAAACGGTATTGTGTGCAACAATTTACCTGGTAAACTCTTACCGGGTAAGAGTTGTGGATCTCACTTACCCGGGTAAGACTTTCGGTTCATACTATCGCTCTTACCGGGTAAGATTCTAGTCATGTTCATGTTCTCCCCGTAAGGTAAGTTGACTCGGTAAGTACTTACCGGGTAAGCGTCAAGTAAACGGCCCCTAAGAGACAAATTTTAACTAGTAAAATGTCTATTTAAACCGTTTACCAAACGCTTATCCGAGTAAGTGCTTACCAACAAAATTCAATATTGTCACTTACTTACTGGGTAAGATTTTAGTCCATAAAAATGGTATCGTATGCAAAAATTTACCCGATAAGTGTTTAACCATGATAAGAAACGACGGCCTTCATTTATCAGGTAAGATTCTTGATTCTTGTCATATACTTTCGATATTTTGTAACGGCTTACCAAACTTGTTTAATAAATGGCCTTTTTAGACCCCTTTCTTCCTTTATACATTTTTTTAACGGCATTTTAACTCACACACACGTTCCGGGGGTATCCGGACAAAAATACCCCCATTCAATACATTTTTAATTTACAATTTACTCTATAATTTATTCAACAACAATCAATGGAGTAACGAGTATACCCCTCCAACGGCTAGTTTTTGTCATCTTCTTCATCACCATCCCTACTTTTATCTCCATTTTCCTCCATGAATCCATCTTCAAACTAATTCCAACAATCCTCCATGGATTTCACCACATTCTCCCAAGAACAACAAGACAAAGAAAACCTCACCACCAACATCCATACCGGCCATGGCGGATTTCCGCCGGTGAAGGTGGTGGAGTACATGCTCTCCTCCATGTCCGACGAGCTCCTCTGCAAGTTTCCCGATAACTCCGCCTTCGATTTCGACTACACGCAGAGCTCCATCTGGTCGCCGTTGGTCCCGCATCCTTCGAATCCGTCGTCTCCCGCGCTGCCGGATCTGCAGAAAACGCTGTCGTTCGACGACGACGGTGGTGAGATTTTCGGCGGCGGAGAAGCGAGCGGTTCGGCGGCGGTGATGGTGAAGAAATTGACGGACAATCTGAAGCATAAGATCGCAGATTCGTGTGTGTTTAGCTGTTTCCAGATCCATGGCAAGATCGGGAAGAAGAAGGTGATTGTGAAGAGGAGGAGGAGTAGATTAGGGTTTGAGAAATTGGGGGCGGTTTCTTCGGATTCCGGTGGTGCGATTGCGGATCGAGGTTGTTCTTCGCCAAATCGGAGAGAGGTAAACTAGCTGTTTTGATAAGCTACTTGGAGTAGTTTTTTTCAAATTATACTATTATTAACATTAGTTATTACCATTGTTTATCTTTGTCAAACATAATTTGTTAATAAGTTAGCTTATCCGCTACTAATTAGTTTATAAGGCTACCAGTAGCCAACCCTCTCAACCCCACTGCCACATCAATTTTTCTTCAACCCTCTCATTAACCCTCTGAAACCCTCTCTACCTAGTACCCAACCCTCCCAACCCTCTCACACACAACACACAAACTCAGCGGTGCAAGGAAGCTGCCGGTGATTGAACCCGCCGAGGCTCGTAGCCGAACCAGCTACTTGCGGAAGCCGGCGGGCTTGAACCCGCAGCCCGCCCACTCCCGTTACGCATGGCCTAAGTCAACAGCAGCTAGTTTGCCAAACATAGTCTTAACACACATGTTCCCTGGGTATTTGGGATCCATTCGGATACCCAACTAATCCCGTCGACCACGACTCAGCCCAATTAAGGATCCCATTGTGTGGGAGGCGCGTGATATGGATATTACCACTCACGCACCACGGGGTTCGAACCCAAATAGTCAAGGATACTATCTATTGACTCCGAGGATGTTATCTTACCACTCTCGGCTAGACAAACTTTTATCAATTTGTGATTGTTGTTGATTGAATTTGAGTGGAATTTTTGGGGAAATTGGTGTGATTTCTGGGGGAATTTTGATGGATTTTGATTGAAACAGGGGTGGAAGAAGGTTTTGAAGGCGGCATCTAAGCAGTTCAAGAAGACGATGAAGAAGAAAGAAGGTGGTGGTGGTGGTCATTTGAAGCTCTCTAATGGCGTCTCTGATTTTTATCGTTGATCATTTATGATTTAATTAATTTGATTAATTTGTTGAAATGATTTGTAATTTACGTGTAATTCGTTTTCTTTTTCTAAATTCTCGGCCATCAAAGTGGATTGATTATTGATAAGTGTTTTCAACCGATAAGTAGAAATGGCCAAATTGCAGTAATAGGCTAGGGTAACGGTCCAAGGCTGAACCGTAGTGAACCAGAATGGTCGTAAAGAAAAATGGCGACCCAGTCTAACGTTTTTGTAAGCGGTTATGGACACGGGACCTGGTCCCAAATCCATCCCGGTATAAAAAAAACATTTTTTTAACAATATTTGAATGCTATTATAGTACACTTTAAAATATATAATTTGGTCACATAAATACACTTTTAAAATTCGTTTTATTATGGGTTCGAGACACATACAAGCCGAAGTCATGAAAATATAGCGGGAATTGTGAAGGTTTTTGCAATTTTTTTACGTTTTGTAAGTTAGTATCTCACCTCATATATCATATGACTTATATATGGTGTTTGGAGGCCCAAAAAAACGACCATCAAATCAACCCAACGAGGCAACGAGTATATAAATTGCTACTTAAAAAAATCGTATTGGGCCAGGTCAGGCCTATAATCGGGCTTGCATCCGATTCTGGACCAGGCCGGAGAAACACGCCAAAACTCTAACTAATTACAATAGACGGTCCTATATTGGTCCTTGTTCCGCTCGGGCCGCAATGGTCTTTGGCTGGTCTCGGTTCCGATCAAATTAATATGCCAACTAAATAAGGTTTATGACATAATAGTTATTATAGACCTTATAAGAATACAAGTATACAGCTAAACTGATTTATCAAATTAATTTAACCCTAAGTCTAATAATAAAATCCAAAAGCACAACTAATTTATATATCTTGATTTGAATTTTGAAATATTTGAATAGAGGTGCAAAATGACCATTTAAATTCAGATCTCATTCGGCCCAAGCCATACGGGTCAACCCTGTCAAGTGGCCACTAGCCCAGGTCGTTGTAACACACCTCATGTTATTTGATAAGAGTAAATTATGGATTTGGTCCCTGTAATTTGGAGGTTTTTATGGATTTGGTCCCTAAACTTCAGTAATTACGGATTTGGTCCCTGTGGTTTGCAAATTCTTTTGGATTTGGTCCCTGGTAGTGCAAATAGGTAGGGACCAAAACCAATAGAATTTTCAAACCATCAGGACCAAATCCAATAGAATTTGCAAACCACAAGGACTAAATCCAATAGAATTTTCAAACCACAGGGACCAAATCTGTAATTATTAAAGTTTAGGGACCAAATCCATAAAAAACTCCCAAACCACAGGGACCAAATCCGTAATTTACTCAATTATATATTTTGTCATATAAATAAATAAAATACTTTTATTTTAATAATATAATTAATATTATAATTTTATAATAAATCTTTTATTAGAATTAAATCTTCATAATAAAAGTTCAAAGTATTATTTATTAAAAGAATTCAACGTACTATTATTCTTTAGGTAACTTTGAAATTCAGTATTTTCTACTTTTGTTATTTTTAGCTGAATTCGATTTTAACAAATCTATTTTAGTAGATTTGATGGGTATTTTGCTAAAGAAAGAAGAAAAAATGGGTGAATTTGGTTAGCTAGACTAATTTTCTCGTTTTATACCTACAAAAACAGGAAAATATTAAAACTTAACCATGGAACAAAAATCAAAATTTGTTTTTATATAAGTGAACAATATATAAAATATCTTCTTGTACTTTTAAAAAGAAAAAAAATTATTATGAAAAGAGGTCCATATATTTATGTATAATAATTATTTAAATTATTTTTTATTTTTTTATAGTCGGTATCATCAAATTACTTCCATGTACAAGCCAATGAAATTGTTCCTCAATTTTAGTTTTGGTGTTAATATTTAAATTGTGAATTTAGGTATTGTTTGAAAAAAAATAAGGTAGCTTATAAGTTAGTTTATAAGTCAGTTAGTTACATGTTTGGATGGACCATAAGGCCACCCGCACCGGTGGTGTGGGTTCAGAGCGGGTGAAGCCGCCAACTTCAAATAAAACCGGCGGGTTGGGTGTGTGATGCAAGGGAGCCGGCGAGTTTGGAGTTGGGCGGTTCCGGAGAGCCGTTGCCAAACGGCTCTCCAACGGTCAAAATTCAATTTTTTTTTTTTTTTTTTTTCATTTTGTACTCCTATATAAATACCCATTTATACCCAACTTATTTTTTCACACAAATTCTAAACCTTCAATTCTTCAACTCTTTAAACCTCCAATTCTTCAAACCTCCCACTCTTCAAACATCATGAATCCAAACGATTACGATGTCGAAATTTCGCCGAAAGGTTTTTGTATCACAATTACTCATCCTCAAGCTCCTCAACTCGGGAGCTCTTCACAACCCAATCAACCCGGGAGCTCTTCACAAGCTCCTCAACCGTTTCCTTATCAACCGTTTTTTAATCCGTTTATGAATCCACAATTTCCTCCAACCGATTGGGGTACTCCTTATCAACCACAATATGTACCCAATTACCAACCCGTACACGATGATGATGACCCTTCCGATGAGGGAGAACTTTCACCAACGACCCAACAGGAGGAAGACATTAAGTTTTACACCGCCCCGCATGGCTATCTCCAGGGTAAACGGCTCAAGGATGCTATGAAGCGAAAAGCCGAGATCAAAGCCAAATATGGCTTGTAATTTTTACTTTATTTAATGTTTTAGTTTATTTTATTTAATTATGTAATGTTTAATTTTAATTTTTAGTTAATTAATTATGTAATGTAATTTTTAGTTAATTAATTATGAATCTTATTATTGATTAATTTCATGTTTTATTTAATTGTATTATTTAATTATATAAAATAAATAAATTAAATTAAAAAGTGATATGGTTGGGAGGGTTGGGTGTGTGTTGTAGAGGGTTATGGGAGGGTAAAGAGAGGGTTGGGAAAAAGCTGATGTGACATTAAAAAAGTAAGTGGGTTGGGAGGGTTGGGTTGAGAGGCTACCTGCACCCAACCCAATCAACCCACTCACTTTTTTAATGCCACATCAGTTTTTTCCCAACCCTCTGTTTACCCTCCCATAACCCTCTACAACTCATACCCAACCCTCCCAACTCTCTCACTTTTTAATTTATTTTATATAAATAAATAATATAATTAAATAAAACATGTAATTAATTAATAATAAGATTTATAATTAATTAACTAAAAATTACATTACATAATTAATTAACTAAAATTAAAATTAAACATTACATAACTAAATAAAATAAACTAAAACATTAAATAAAGTAAAAATTACAAGCCATATTTGGCTTTGATCTCGGCTTTTCGCTTCATAGTATCCTGGAGTCGTTTACCCCGGAGATGGTCATGCGTGGCGGTGTAAAATTAATGTCTTCCTCCATTTTTGAGTCGTTGGTGAAAGTTCTCCCTCATCGGAAGGGAAAATCTCTTCCTCATGGTCCGGGCCATCATCTTGTACGGGTCCGTAATTGGGTACATATTGTGGTTGATAAGGAGTACCCCAATCGGTTGGAGGAAATTGTAGATTCATAAACGGATTAGGAAACGGTTGATAATAAGGAGCTTGTGAAGAGCTCCCGGGTTGAGGATGAGTAATTGTGAGACTAAAACCTTTGGGCGAAATTTGGACCTCATAATCGGGTGGATATTGTGGAGGGAACCCGGTATGCGTAACGTCGACTTTGAAAGCGGGATTCGAAGGGGTCTCGGGTTCCGCCCGACGTTTAGATTTCGCGCGCCGTGATGAAGATCCGAGGTTTCGATCGTTTGGATTCATGATGTTTGAAGAGTGAGATGTTTGAAGAATTTGAGGTTTAAAGAATTGAAGAATTGAAGGTTTAGAGTTGGTGTGAAAAAACAAGTTGGGTATAAATGGATATTTATATAGAGGTAAAAAATGAAAAAAAAGGTAAAAAAAAAATAAAAATTTACCGTTGAGAGAGCCGTTTGGCAACAGCTCTCCGAAACCGCCAACCTTTGAACCCGCTGGGTTTCTTCATCGCCGCACCCAAGCCAATTTAACTCGCCGGGCCCGGCGGGCATAGCCGCTGCTACCCGAAGGCACCGATGTGCTTAGCCTAAGGTGACTTAAAAGTTAGCTTATAAGCTAGTTTTTTGAAAAACTAGTTTGAGTAACGTTTTAGTGATTTATTGTAATTATAACACTTATTATCTTTTTATTCCAAATTTACCCTTTTACTTTACTAATTTTAAAGTTTTTTTTTTTTTGATTTTTTACAATCATAAGCTACCTTATCAGTTAATTTTTGTTAAGCGTGACTTATTTACTGGCTGCCTCCTTGTCTTGTAAATGATAAGCTTAATTTTTTCAAAATTTGTATCAATTTCTTCCGTAAAAAGAGCTTCCAGAGTTACAATTAATTTTCAAAATTTAAATTATTGTTCAGACTTCAGAATCCTCACCCAATCCGCCCTCTTTCAACTCTCTTCTTCCCTCTTTTCCATCAAACCCTTTCTTCATCTGATTTCTGCTTTCAATTTCATGCTCTTAATGTGATTTTTGCTTTCAATTCATGCTCTTAATGTGATTCTAGCTTTCAATTTCACCTTTTTCATCTGATTTCTGCTTTCAATTTCATCCTCTTAATGTGATTTTTGCTTTCAATTTCATCCTCTTAATGTGATTTTTTTGCTTTCAATTTCATCCTCTTAATGTGATTTTTCACTGTTTGATCCCCAAATTCGCCATCCGATGGCCACATCGGCGTTCAAATCGACGACCAGAAGAGCTCCGATCGGTACTTCCGACGAATCGCCGGCTTCTTCATCTTCTTCCAAACTTCACCGGCGTTCTAGAAGCCTCAGCAGGTTCTCACGGCCGATTCCAGAAGATACCGAACCAGGCGTGGTTCTACCTACTCCTAGACGCAAGTTCGTTAACACCGTTAGAGGTTCGGATTTTCCGGAAATCAGCCTCGACGATCTCGCGATCGAGTTTTTCTCCGGGAAGGAGAACAGCAACAGCTCGGAGGTGGAAGAAGATGAGAGCGGAGGAAGCAGTAGAAACGTGAAGCCGGAGATTAGTCCGGCGACGACGTCGTTTCAACGGAGGTCGAGGTCGGTGTCTAGGCATCATAATGGTGGTGGTTCCGGTGTTTGTGAAGGTGCTGGTGCGACGGAAACGTTGTCTCAGAGGCGCGGGAGGTCTGTTTCCAGGCGTAATGACGGTAATGGTGCTGGTTTGAATGGTGGTGGTGGTGGTACTAATGCTAGTGCTAGGGTTGTTGCGAATGGTGATTTGAGAAGGAGACGGTCTGTGTCGGTTGCGCGGTACCAGATAAGCGATTCGGAGGTAAATGTTTTGTAGATGAAAGTTTAGCTGAAGTAAAGTTAAGAGTATAGTGTACAGTGAGATCTATTTGCTTCAACTGTTTTTGGCACATTGATTAAGGAGGGTGAAATTTAGAGGCTAGGGTTTTGTTAGGCTGTGTTTGGCAAAAATAAGCTAGCTTAAAAGCTGGTTTATGTTCGGATGGACCATAAGGTAGCTTATAAGCTAGGTTATGCCAATATAATTTACTCAGCTAGCTTATCAGCTACTATCTAGCTTATTAGTCAATATTACAGCTAGCTTATCAGCTTGTTTGCCAAACACAGCCTCTTACTGTTGTGAGCAAGAAAGCAATATTGGTTGAAGAAAAAGAAGCCAAGATTTTGAATTACAAATATCTGTTGGGAACTAAATATAAAAACCAATGACAGTTGCATATAGCTTTGAAGTATCTCTATATTTGTTCATTGTGATTTGTGAATTTATGATATGAAATAAGTAGAATGAATTAAGACAACTAGATGTCTAGATCCATGTAAAAATGCTTTAGCATCAAATGAAATAGTCAGGGAAGAACAGTTAATGAAACTATGTTCTTGTATTTGACCATTGTTCTGAAGAAGAACCGGTATAACCGGTGTTTTTGTATAGAACTCTCTAATTTTATTTCAACTGCAGCTATTGTACAAGCTTAAAAAGTTGCATCTTTTTGTTTAGTTATGTTGTCTACATCCAAGTAGTTGAAATCAGATTGTTTGATAGTTTTAGTCTGACAAGGATGGTATTATAATTATGAAAGTTCTGCATTGTTGGATATTTAATTCCGCCATTTTGGGGAAGTGGGATTAAAGATTTTGGGATGTGTTGTTTGCTTCTTCAGGAGGTTATTCATTGCTAACTTTGAAAGTCCTTTTAAGCATACACAAGTTTGTGTTTGGCTGATGCAAGATTCCTCAAATTCATTAATAATAGGTGAATTATTAGGTATGTGAAATCAATCATCCTGTATCTTGCCTTCCCTGGCCATTAAAAAAAACCAACATCCTGGATAATATATGGGGGTGAAGGTGATTTCAGAAGATCCATTGCATTCATAGGGATCACTGTAGAAGGTCTAATCACCATATGATATTGGCCATTGGGTATCCTTTCAGCTTGTAGGATGAAGGTTGTGGACATATTAACCTCCCTAGCTCTAGAATGGTGACACTGTTAAGAGTCTTGTAAACTAGCCGGTTGCTTTAGCTTCTCTTAGTTGGACCCATTGGCCATTGCTTAGGCAAAGATAAGTATTTATTGATATTTGATCCTTGTGGAAATTATGTGTATACTCTAATAGATTGTGATGCATGAATGCATGATGTGATAGTTTATCCATTCTACAAGATATTACCGCCAACAATTATATTAAATCTATTTATCTGCAATTGTGTGGCTCTTGTCATGTCTTTAATAAGATCTGTTCATTGTGAGTTGTTTCTCATGTTACATGTTTATTTTGGATTTTCTCGGTCTTGCTTCAATTGTAATGCTCAAAAGCCTTTGTATAGCCTGATAAAAGTTCTTATTTGATCCACAGAGCGATATAGATCATTCCAGGAGTTCTGCCAATCAACCCAAGTCTAGAAACATCAATAACGGAAATACTCGCGTTGCTTCTTTTCAAAGACCCACTGCTTCAAGTCATCGTAGATTGAGGTCTATGAGCCAAACACCTCAATTGAGGTCACATGATGGCTACTCGGTAAATGAAACTACCTCATGTTTGATTTGCTGGTTTGTTCGAATATTTTACAATTCTTTACCTTTGGGTAGGCAGTACCGCAGTACACAAGTCTGAATTACACAAACCTGGATTCAGCCGATATGTTTGGCAAAAATAAGCTAGCTTAGCTTATAAGCTAGTATATGTTTGGATGGACCATAAGCTAGCTTATTGTAGCGCTTTGGGAGCTTTTTGTAGCTTTTTCCAATTATACCCTTATTAATATTATACCCCAAAATATCCTTTATGGTCATTTTACCTACCCATAAGCTATTTTTTGTCAAACATAATTTGTTCATAAGCTAGCTTATCAGCTACCAGCTAGCTTATCAGCTAGTTTGCCAAACATAGCCTTAATGTTATCTAATTCTTCTGAGCTGTATCTAGACTCTAGAGTCTAGACTCAGTTGTAAAACGAAATTGATCATGTGCAATGTCTATGGATATCTCAGAGCCAATCTTCAGCATTGACCGACGATGATTCAAGAGACGCTCGTCATGGGAGAAAGGAAATTGAAAAGACTATTCGAGCCGTTTATGCACAAAAAAAGGTTGTTTTTCCGAACTTTTAACTATTACCTATGGGCTATGGAGGGGAAAAAAGGGGTGGGGTAATTGTCTCTAGATGCCAGTAGTACTATTTATGTATATTCTATACTATTTATATCTGCATAGTTAATAACGAATCTTATGTTGTAGATTGACCACCCCACTGGGGATGATGTTAACCATGGCCTTTATGAAGCAATGCGAAAAGAACTTAGGTCTGCTGTCAATGAAATCATGATAGAACTTGAACAGGTCTAATACTTTCTTAAAAGCGCACGATCATGACACCTCCAAATATTTGGTTCCATATTTGCTGACTACAACATTTTTTAACTAACTGATCCAGACCATGGAACGAAAGCCCTCTGCATTGTCTGTCCATGATCGCTTGCATTCAAACAAATCTGATGGTCTTCAAATGGTTTCTACAACAAGAAAGAACTTTACAACAAAGTTAAAACAGGTAACAACCACCTTCATGAAGTGTTGTCCACTAATGTCATCAGATGATGGTTGTCATTTTAAACATGATATTTTGAAAGTAATAAAGTAGATGTATTTAGGCATTGTTTGGTAAACATGAGCTAGCTTATTTTTTGTGTACATGTTTGGATGGGCCAGTTTATGAACATTCAAATGGCAAGGAAATTAAGAACGTAATGAAATGTCCAGGATACCATTCTCATTTCTTGTATTATGATTCATTGTTAAAAGTGGGACATTTAAATAATCTGTATGACACTATTTTATCATATTTTTTATTTATTCTTTAAAATTGGCATTTTAATTATTGCACTTATGGTCTTACTTCTGAAGTAGTGGATGACTTAATATTTTTTTATCTAAAGCCGGAGAAGCGTAAACAAGATCATCAGGTGATAGGATGCTAGAGGAGCAACAAGGTAAGGATGGATACAAGATTGTCAGGGAAGTGCTTCCCGAGCCGAAGAACACTGCTAATGCACAAAGAGTCTCACATCCCAGAAAGGTATACTTCTATAAATTCTCTATCTGTTGTTAATTATGGATGGAAATTTGCCAAGGCGAAGGATCGGGTGAGAAGTGGAGTTAACATGAGAAGCGTGAGAAGTGGATCTGAACCCTTGATCACTTTTAATCTCACGCCCCACCTATGTATTGTGCCTGATACGGGGATTGATCCGATGCACCTCAGTGCATCCAACAGTTAATAACCCTTCTCCAAATGGAATAAAATAAGAGAGGAAGTGTAAAATCTACAAAGTTAACCCTCCAAAATTAAACGGGGGAAGCGAAGAGATGCCAAAAGCTCGCCAACCGACAAATAAAATTAAACAGAGGAAGAGGATTTTTATTTTTTTTGGTATTATTTTACACTTTAATATAAAACAATTAATGTTGTAATCTCTGTTTTAAAGAAACTATGGAGAAACTATTAAAATGTTGACGATCTTTGTACTTTCAGAGGAGTAATGATAGGAGCCGCGTATCTAAACGATTAAACGAAGAAGCAGAGAAATACTTTGAAGACTTCATATCGAATATCGAAGATACAGATTTTTCTTCGTTCGATGGAGAAAGAAGTGACACGAGCTCAACTCTAGCTGGAACAACCAAACAAAGAGATGGTGGTCAAAACGGTAGTCCTGCAGGATGCAACTCTCTTCCTGTCGAAATGGAAGGCATTAATCTACCGTGGTTGAAATGGGATGCCAACGATGGCAGTCCTCCTACTAGCCGGAAAACAATGCCGCCTCCCACAACTCCGAAAACAAAACTGTGGGACCCAGCTCAGGTAATTTTCGTTTTCCGTTACTTTTCTTCCGGGAAAACTTTAGATGCTATTCGTTTACACCACTTACGTCTTTCGTTTTGCGGATATACTCCTAGCATTAAGTGAATGGGACCCATGCGTGTTTGGTACGCAAGGCAGGACAGGACAGGACAGTACAAAATGTGGTTGTCTAATATTTGGTAATTGGTGCAACATTAGACTTGGACAAGACATGATATGAGCGGAACAAAACGCATTTTTTTGTCATACCAAAATAGGTGGAAAAGATTCAATATTGATAAGTTACTAAACTACCCATGCAAATTGACACCTTAAGCCTTATAGAATACTGTCACCTGCTTACCTTATCTTCTGTCCAGTATTGTCATGTCCAGTTTTGTCCACGTACCAAACACACTATGTCTTAATAGATGGCATCTTACTGAAGAAATCATCTCAAGAACACCATAAGGTTGTTATAAACCTTGAACGCCAGCTCAGCCAACAAATAAATGTTAGACTTCGGGATCTTTGTAGGGCCGTTGGAGATCTTTCTGGCTTTTAAAAGGAACTTTTCTCCACGTCCCAAAATAAATGTTTACATTTCTATTTCAATTTGTTCCAAAATAAGTGTGCACTTTCAAAGATGTCTGCTTTCTCATTCCACCCTTAAATTATGATTAATAAGTGTAATAAAAATTACACATTTCTAAAACAATGGGCCGTTTACTAATGCTTACCGGGTAAGCCTTTACAATATCATTTACCTTATTGATTGAGCTTGACAAGAACAAAGAAGCTTACCCAGTACCTAGTAAATAGGATAATGACTCTTACCCGGTAAGCACTTACCAGGTTTAAGATGTTACCAAACTATCTACTTTCATGGTCGAGAATGCTACACAATAAGGTAAATAAGGGTGACATCTCTTGCCAGTAAGTGCTTATCCGGTAAGAATTTGGCGAACAACCCGATGTGTCAGTTTTCATTGTGGGTATTTATTGTGAGAACGGTCATCCCAATTTGTTTCCCTTGTAAAATTGTTTTCGTTCATCATCGCACAACTTTCGGCATGTTTTTAAAGTGGTTGAATTTTGGATGGTATAGGCTTTGGAATTAATCCAAGATGAAGGGAGTGGTAGCAGCCAAGGAAGTTGGAACCCAGAAAATGATTCAAGAAGTAGCAGCAAAAAGAGAGATATGGACAAGTACATGGAGATTGAGAGGAGTGAAAAGGTTTTATTTGATAATTGGAGGGAAAGAAGCATGATTAGGTCTGGTGGTCTATTGCTTTGTAGTAGTAGTAATATAGTTAACTTCCATTTTTAGCCTTTTTTTTCATTTCTTTATTTTCATTATGTCCATTTTTCTGACCCTTAATTTCTAGTTTATGAGAAGAAGAAAATACTAACTGCTAATGCTACTCTAGCAATAGGTAACATTTGAGCATATTTTTTTTTAAATATATAATATTTATATATGATGAATATTTATGTTATATTCATCATTGGTGATGTTTGAATCTATTAACTTTTATTTAGAGTTGGCTTTACCTACATTTGATATCAAGAATACTATAATTAACTGTGTAGATAACGTGTTCAAATTTTATTGTTCATTTTATCTTGTATATACTAACAACTTCTTAGAAGGTGTTTGGAGTACTTTTTGAGCTTCAAAAATGCTTTCGGCCATAAGTGTTTATTGAGTATGGTGGTGACAGTTTTGGATTAGTTTTTGTGATGGTAAGTAAAAGTCTTAAGGTTAAAAGTGGTGTTGTGTTAAGAGAGAAGCCGAAGGCCAAAAGTTAAGTGTTCCTTAATCGTATCAAAAAAGTCACTTCTAGAAGTGCCTATGCTTTGCAAATAAGTTGTTTTCAAACACAATCCCAAACACCCTTTAACTATGTGTAACGCCCCTTGTGGGCCCAGCAACTTCCCTTGCGGTTTGGGTGGTCTCCAAGTGGCTGTGCTATGAGTTTGGACGGTTCATAGGCGGCATCCATAACTTGTCCAAGCCGCTCTCTTCCGCTCACACACTCTTCTTTTTTTAAATAGAAACATTTATGTATCGCATATTCAATTTGGTGGGTTATGGTACTAAATAGAAAGAGCTGCAATAGCATGAGTTAATTTGTGATGCTTATGCCTATCAAAGAGGTTTGTAATATGACTACAATCAAATAATTTTTTATACATAAATTAATATTTTAGTAAACATGGTTTCTTTTTCCAAACTAAAATCAGTTCAAAATGAGCTGAGCTCAGGCTCGAGCTTTATAGATTTAAATGAGCCGAGCTCCCGCCCTTGTTGATTTCTTACACTAGGCCCGTTGGATACCCAAAGCACGACCCATCCAAGCACGTAAATGATCACCTTTTGTGCCAACAATAAACATTTCTTTTAGTCAGAATTGGTTCAAAAAACATGTATATCCTAAAGAGATGAAAACCACCTCTACCATCTACCTGCACAAGTTGTGCCAAAATGCAACCTTTTCTCAGTAACCAAAAAACAAGAATAAAAAAACAAAAAGAACTAAGCATCTTGCAATTTTTGCAAGTGCATTAACCTCCACTAACTAAAAAGAATTGTTTCCCACTTTTCTACACCAAAAAATGGTAACTAAAACCTCAACTAGATCTCCAATCTGCAATATATGCAACCACTCCAGCCCAAACAAATCCTCTTCATCTTCATTCTGAATAATCCATCTTCTGCTGCAACTATTCATAATGAATAAAAGCAAAGACATCAAGAATCCATCCATCCATCCATCAATCGATCTCCCCTTCTTCTGGATCGTCACCACCCTTGACCTGCGGTGGGCCCACCTCTTCTTCCTCCTCTTCGTCTTCATCGTCTTTCATGTATAAACCAAGCTGCTCTAACGGGTTCCCTTTTCCCGTCAACTTAAACCCCCCTTCACCGCAATCTGCAATCGTTTCGTCTATGAAGCTTTCTAAAGGCTCAGCCGCCGCAACACTAAGCATTTCTAAATCTTCGAGAAACCCAGAATTGTCATTGATATCAACCATCTTTTCCATCTGCCATTAATTTATAAAACATAAAGAAAACTAAAGTGGTTAGATACGCAAATCTTGATCCATATTACATAATCTTGTATAATTTATTCTCTTTGTCACAAAAGAAGTGTGCACAACATAAATTGCACACATTCTTAGACATGCATAAACATTACACTTTTTAGTCAGCCAAATGACAACTTTACCCTTGTTTACTTCATCTTAATTCACAACCCTAAAAATACTTGTGCATTAATTAGGGTTAAGATTTAAGATTTTTAGTTATTTATTTTTGAAACTAGACACTTACTTGGAACCTATAAGCAAAATTTGGGTTAGATAGAAGTCCGCAATACCAATATTCTCAATTGGGCATCTTTTAAATCTAATGCTTATATTTTTGTCCTTTTTTGGACTTCTATTTTGATACGGGTCCTTATTTTATTTAATGCTTATAACATGTTAAAGGTACGTATGAACTGTGAATACATATATATAATATCATTCCAAGGAATATTATATTATACAAACCGCTATTTCAAATCTTAGTGCTGACAACAATTTGACCGTGGTAACATCATAGCTTGGGACAAACATAAATAAAAATGTGAGACTTATTTTGAGATAGAGGAAGTACTTGTTTACCCTTTTTAATTGTATAAAATTATAAATCGCTATTTCACAAACCTCAGCGTTAACAGCTATTTTGTATTTTGACCGCTGTAACAACATAGTTTGGTACAAATATAAATAAGAATGTGAACGCTTATTTTGGGACAGAGGAAGTACTTTACCCTTTTTAGTAACTAAAGCAATTTCATAGTCCTTCAAAAGAATATAACAAGACCAAGCTTCTCCCCAAATACAAGTATCCCACGTTTTATTTTATTTCGTTCCAAAAATAAGTGTCGCATTTCAAAAGTAATTGTATACTTTCAAGTTTCAAGTTATACCCTTAATCATGAAATGAGGATATCCACTCGTCCCTCTATTATCAAGGGTAAAATTGTCATTTAGCCAACTAAAAAGTGCAAAAAGTTACCTTCTGTAAAGCTTGACGTGCAGCCTCCCTCTCTTGTTCACGCTTCCGTTTGGCTTCGGCGGCAGCTTCTAATTCCGCATTTCGCCGTGCCTCCTCTGCAGCCTTCGCTTCCGCTTGCAATCGAGCTTTTTCTGCATGACAACATGATATCGAGCTGAGTATTAATCGTCCAAAAACAATGGATACAAGGAGATAATAATCCAAAACATATCGATGTATGTGTGTATATATATATATATATATAAATACTATTCTTAAAACCTTCTTTTCTTCGCTTTTCTAGCTCCTCCTTCTCAAGCCTCAATCTTTCCCTATCCTGCTTCTCACAGCCCTGAAACTCATAACACCACATTCTTACAATCAAATATTTCAATGAGACATATACATGGGTTATGTTACATCAGCCAAAATACCAGATTGTGGTTAAATTGTTATTTGAGATAGCAGTTATCGCAGTGGTAAAACGGTCCAAACATAGGGGTTCATATAAATATATTTAGATATATATACATACACACATAGGGCGGTTATGGTGTATTTTGATTTTCGATTTTTTTAAAATATAACCGCCTATATCTCAACCGTCCATTTTTTTTATCAAGGGTGTGGATTGGTTCACACAGTTTATACCCTTTTTTGGGTTTACAAATGGATCTCCCATATATATGTATCATAAGGGTTACCTTCTTTTGTGAACCAACTATTTTGTGTTAACTTTGTTAACTAATGTACACCATTGATCAAATGCAATCAACGGTTAAAATTAATTCATGGGGGTAGTTTTTTTCTAATTTTTTTTCCTTATTTCTTTTTTCAAAATAGGCGGTTACAACCGTTTTATCTCAGCCGTAAACTTAATTATTGGACGGTTCAGATCGGTTAACAAAATTAACACAAAATAGTTGGTTCACAAAAGAAGGTAACTCTGTATCATAAACTATATATAATTTAACATATCATGTGTAATCATTGTAAAAAGATAAAATTCACCATTAGACTTAGAATAACAGTGGAATGATCTACGAAACATGGTTGAATGCTTGATGATGTTGAAAACCTATATCTTCTAGTCGTCGACCAGTAAAGATAAAATAGATGAATTAAATTATGTAAATCATTAAAAAAAACGTCCAAAACAATACCCCGAATCCATTAAAACAGGTCAATTATAAGTTGGTTAGAAGAAAAAAACTACCAACCACAAAAAGCGGTTATGCAGACCACTATTTTGTGTAAAAAGGCGACCATTTAACCGTTATCCACAGTTCCACACTGCAATTTTCAGCAACTCTATCTAGGACCCAATTTAACCACCACAATTCCTTTCAAGACCGCAAACCACTATGACACCGCTATTAACAGCATAGTCCATGGGGTTATTTAAGAGAATAATACTCTTATTAACAAATTATTTTAAATGCATGACCTTCTAACAGGTTCAAGAACACATCTAATTTAACATAAGAATGCCTCTTTGTAATACACGAGAGCCTCAGAATTAATACCTTTCCGATGGTTTTTTCTTGAGCTTTCAGTATGGTGTCGGCAAAACGGCTTCTCAATAGAGCTGCACGGTAAAGCTTATCGGGAGAGACTCGTCTCTCGGATGGAGCGCTCTCCCCTAAGACGTGTTATAGCATTAACGGTGAGAATATGCCGTAAAAACTAACAGCACAATAGTTTCTTCTTTATTCACTGCTTACCCTCTTGACGGCCATATACGTCACCAGAAACCGCGATCGACTGAGATTTTTGCTCAACTGGGCCAACCCCATTTATGGAATCTGAAAAAACACATACATAACTTAAGAAATATCGAAGGGCTCAATCATCCTGTAAGATTTCTAATTTGTATTTGTAATACCCTCCAAGCCCAATGCAGTAAACTTAAAGTTTAAAAGAACAATGTGTTTGGTATCCAAACAGGATAGAACAAAACAGTTGTTCAGCGTTTGGTAAGACAGAATTGGACATGACAGAACAGATAAAATGACCAACTTACCCTTTATGAGTTGCTTATATATTTCATATATCTAGATTAATTACATAATTAATTAACTTGTAATAAAAAAAAAGTTTCTCAAGATGATTAAGATGACACAAAAATAAAAGGTTTTAATTAGTTTTCAAATTTATTTTATACCTTCTTCTAGATTTTTTTTATCATTAATATTTAATAGATTACATAAATTAATCAAAATACAGAAATTGTATAAAAATAATATTTTAAGGACAGTAAAGTGAAAGTTTAAAGGGTATAGACTACAATAAATAAAATTTGAAAAATGGATAAAATGTAAAGAGGAAGGCATATTTGATGTCTTAGAAGAGAATTATGTTTAGTTTGAGGTTATATTAGTAAAATTTAGGTTTGTTCCACTCTGCCCTGTCTGTCTTCCACACAAAAGTCCTGCCAAACGTGAATAGTGTTCCCTGTTCTTGTCAGTCTTGTTCTGTCCTGTCCAGTGTACCAAACGCATCCATAGGCCAGAGCGAGCTAACAAATCTAATTTTCTATCAATGTGGGACGGGTTGTTACATTCTCGATGTAAAACTCACAATGTTCAGCTTCTGCATCACCATGAACAGCTGTCATTTGCTCCATGTTAACCTCAGAGCCGAATGCATCCTAATATGAAATAAGAACACAAACACATTAATATTTGCGCTAAATTTTACCATGCTCTTTGGCAAAAAAAAAAAAGCTACCTTATTGTTGTTCATGATGGCTGAAGCCTTTGCACCATCTGATTCACTGCCTGAAGAAGTGTCTGAATCTGATTCTGCATAAACAAACATCATTTGCATCATTCACTTACTAGTTACTAGAATCCGTTCAGAACATTTATTTTCAAATTTTCATTCGGAACTCAGGAGCCGCACAGAGGGCACAAGTCCTTTAGAATGATTCATAATGAATAACAACATTCCTGATGAATATGCCACATGTCATGCACTGGGCGGTCCATTTGTGGACCCCCAAAAAAAATTAAAAATCACCTTTAAAAAATCGTGATCAAGAAGAAACGGGTTTTCTAATTTGTCACCATCCAAATTATCACAAAGAGAGATAAAGGCCCACAATAATCCAAGTGATTTACTTAACAGTTCGGTGAAAGACAAATATGAGAATTTTAAGGAATATATAATTCATTAATCTTTTTTCCACGCGACTGAGCATATTGATTTTCTGAGAGCTTTGCCATTATGCCCATAACGGTGCTCCCCTTTGCACATATACCCATACCATAACGGCGCAATGTGCATAACGGCCCTTATAACGGCCTTTTAAGGGTATTTGTGCAAAGTGGGGGTGGGGCTTTGTGCATACACATCAATTACCGTGATTTTCTTATTTCACAAGAATTTTAATGAAGCAGATGTTAATGCAAGATTAGTGCTAATATTTACTTTATGTATTAAACATCTTCAACATGCAATGTTGAATTTAACTAATAGCATAAACGATGAGGATCATAAAATTAGGGCAAACTTATAGGATTCTTTTTTATCGTTCAACACACCCTTTTGGTGTGAGGCCAGGGAGGTCTTAGGGGATGTTGGTTGGTTTTTCATTAAGTTTTGTATGGATAAAGTTGTCTGTGTGGATTAATCTGTCTACATAGATTGGGAAGATTTTTGTTTGGGAGGGTTTTTTCCTAGATGGAAGGAACATATTTTTCATTCAGAGAGACAGGTTTGGAAAAAGGCTTCCTGCATAAAGCTCCCCCATAGAAGCTTACTGAATAAGCCACTTTCTATATCATTAAGCCACTGCCAAACAGTCTGTATAGCTGACTGCATAAGCTCTAAGTCCCATTAAACTCATTAGGCCGCTAACAAACAGGACCTTAATGTTTCCTTTTTTACCGTTTGACGCTGCATCTGCAGCAGTTGTTTCTTATATATGTCAAAAACAACCAACATTTGTGCATATCAATCTTTGCTTGAATACTAAGCCTGCCACTTAAGATCCAAACTCCTTTCAGTTCTTCCAAACGTCAAGTAAGTTTTATTAAATTTAGTGTCCAGCTTAGCAGCAGCATACTATGTTCACCTGAGCCTCTTAACAGAATAATTTCAAATTTTAAAGAATGAAAAAAGTTTTTGTGAAATTGTGAATTTGTGATCCTAACATGTATATGAGATATAAACCGAGAAGTTATGAATAGGACTACCCTCGAGCCTCAAAGAACCATCTACAAGTAACTACATGGAAAATTTTCAAATAACTTGCAAACACAAATGCCACCAATTAACAGGAAAAGTGAGAAAGTATTTACTAAGGCCATAAAGAGTTCGACAAATAGAAACATCAGAATATCAAAGAAACACAAACCACTAGACGATGATCCAGAATCACTACTGGAGCTACTTGAACTACTGCATTTACTGTTTCTGGCAGTTGTATCCTTCTCAATCTCTACTGGAGGGAAGCTTGAAATATGCAGGTCATTACCACCAATGTCTATATCCTCATCATTGGCATCATTCGCTGAAATTAACACAAAATTAGAATCACCCAGAAAATTGGAAGACAAAGAAATCATTCATATTAATCTATATTTCATAAAAATTCAACCTTTGCATGCTTGCATGGATGAATTGCTGAATCCTGACTCATTGTGAAGCTGCAATTCACAAAAAATACGAAACAATCAGTAAAAATTCACACAAATCCGGGATTTCGGCCTTCGGGAGGGGAGAAAAAAGGGGGATTATTTGTATAGAAAAGATCCCATGCAAGAAAGTGGTACCTCAATTTCACAAGTCTCAGCTTTCGCCATGTTTTTCTGTTTATCCACAAAAAAATCATCCAAAAGCTTCCTCAATTTGAATAGAGTATCATCGCTAAGTGTGTCGATATCAATCTCAATCTCATCATCACTTGTTTGGTTCCCATTTGAACTATTATCTTTAAGGAAATCAATAATGCTTTCGGGTAAGTCTGCTAGCGAAGACTCCAGTTCCGAGCTAAGTTTGTGCTTTTCAGCATCAGACATGCTCCTCTTAACGGGTTCTTGCTTTATTTCATTTCCTATATATGTGGTTTTCTTCTTCTTAAAAGGAGGCATCAGAGTAGTGGTTTCGGTTTCCACAACGGTTTGTCTCATAGAAACACCCACTGCCTCTGTGGCAACTGATAGCTTCTTCTCGATCGGTTTCCATCTAACTTCGAAAAACTTGCTTAACGTTTCAGCCATAATATGCACATCGTTTCCACGCGGATTGTAAGTCATTGCATTCGAAAACGTCAGCCTAACATCACCCGCAAAAGCCCACGGATCCACATATTTTCCCGATAGTAACTGCGTTTTAACCGTCCCCAAATCCATCGGGTGCTTAATAACAGTGTAATAATCGGAATCTTTAACGCCACAACGTCAACAGGGGTATTGAAAACCCAACCGAAATTATGACCCATTAACCTGTTCAACAACGTCTCGCATTGCTTCATCAACATCGCGTTCCCAGAAGCCGGCTGGCATCGCCGCCGCCATCGACTTCTTCACAGAATCGACGCGGCCCGCTGCGTTTTCTTCGAGCGGGCCCCACCGTTCCGACCCGGCGGAACCTTCTTCTTGCACTGCTGCGCAGGGACCGACATCGACCGGAATATTCCGGAACAGGCCTCGACCGGCCGGCACTGCAGCTATGGAACATCGCTGGACGGAGACAAAGACACGACCGAAATGTTCTTCTGAAACGTTCTAACTTGTTCAGCTCGCGTTTCAATCGAAACCCGAGCTCCCTCCTCTCGAAACTCGACAACTTCGATAACGACAAGACCTGTATCGGGACCCCGAGCTGTTCGTAAGAATCCCCATCCCCGTTCACGGGGACGCATTTCCTTCCGGGAGCACACGAGTCCTCCGAAGCGGTCATCTCGGTATCCAGACCGAACCCTTCGGAGTCAGCCATGGTCTCAACAGCATGACGGTAATCAGGAACAAACCCGTACGAGTAACCCTTCGAAACTTTCCTAGTTTTCCCCATCGTTCGAGTGAAACTTTTTGTGATAACTTCAACTCTACAGGAAAACTGGGTGCCATAAAACTCACTCCCCAATAGTTGCAAATATGAACTTTGATGTTCATAAATACCCATAGCTTCCAAACACATTCAACACTCAGAAATCTCGAAAAAGTATGAAACAAACTCAACGGCTATTAAACGAAGAACCAATGTATTTAGGTTAAATCATACATTCATAGTTTCATAATTTCCATACCCCTTTTTTCAGCAATTGATGTGTGCAATTCACGAAACAATATACGAATCGAATCAATACCAAATCGATACCTCAAACCAGCCACTGATTCAAGCAAACCACAGTCGTCAAACTCCCGCCCAAATCCAATCAAAACGAGCCCTAATTTCAATTAACCCTAACTAATCTCGCGATTTCGATTAATCCGTCTTAATCCAAATCAACATACATTCGAAAACCAATGCCAAGATAGAAACACACAAAGTCGAATGAATCAACAC
Source organism: Centaurea solstitialis (assembly GCA_030169165.1). Taxonomy (NCBI): domain Eukaryota; kingdom Viridiplantae; phylum Streptophyta; class Magnoliopsida; order Asterales; family Asteraceae; genus Centaurea; species Centaurea solstitialis. Next base: position 3,755,842 of record CM058041.1, on the reverse strand, counting down.
CGAATTAAAACCCTAACCTATATCGCAAATCGAACGAAATTAAAACCCTAGAAACACGAAAATTCCCAAATTGAAACACGCTGGATAATGCTTCCTTCCAATTGATCCAACACAAAACGTGAATCGATCTTTTGATTCGATTAAAAGAAGAAATAAGAAGAAAGAAAACAAAATCACAATTAGGGCAACAATAATGGTGTTTCGAAACCCTAGAAAAACCCTGGTTCGTTCGAACAAAAAACGTGCGAAATAAAGAGAGATTTATAGAGACAGAATAGAATATATATATATATACATATATATTGTATCTATATATGTTTGTATCTATATATATAGATGGGAGAGAAAGAGGGCGGTGAAGAAGAGAGTAGGGATTAGCGAAAGAAGGGTTGATCGCCGATCTTTTAGCAAATCATGGCCGTTCATCTTAGGATTCTAAAATTTAATCTTGTGGTTAATATTGATTTACGTTTATTTTGAATTTTTTTTTTCTTTCTTTTTTACCGTTTTTATCTGTTTGTTTGAAAAGAGTAAAATACATAATTTGTCAAATTTACCATAATGAGTTGTCCTGATTAAAGTAATAGATCCTAAAGTTGTATTTGTTTGGATTTGGTCCTTTCATTATCATTAGTAACGCAATTAAGTGAGGTATTTTTGCTAAATGAAAAAGAATGGTGGATTGTAATCCTCTCACTTAAATGATTTACTAACAGAGCAATGAGGAGGACCTAAATCCAAGAAACACACTTCAGGACGTTCGTGTATTTTTTTAAGTTTAGAACGATTGTTGGTTTAGATAACTAGACGAAACTTGTTTACTTTTGAAATATTAAATAATGATTTGTTGTTCTTGTATTTGTGTATTTATGTTTTTCTTATAAAATTTATTTAAGATAATCTTTCGTATGAAAAGATGTGTTTTTCTTTTTTCTCTCTATAAAAGTTAAGTTTTGCAAATGCAATTTCCTCAAAAATATAATTTATATCATGAACTTTTACAAGTAGATATGGTTTTTAAGTCTCAATGTCTATTCTTAATTATTCATACGAATCATAATTACGTATGTAATATCATAAAAGGAACAAATATAAATTAAGATATTACTCATAAATGAATGTGAGAAATAATTAAATTATTGATCACATTTTAGTTAAATATTTTTATGAATTAGTCTGAAATAATCAATCTGGATTTGGCATCAATAATCTTATCAACATGCATGTGAGTACTACCTGAAGACCAATATATTAAAAATCAAGGTTTTATATGACGTGTGGTGTAGTATGATGATAATATGCATGTAAATGAGATGTGTGGACTGTGGAGTCGAGTTTAGGTTAGTTGTTTATGGGCTCAAATTCATGATCGATTAGCTCGTTTACTGGTTCAACCTCGATAAATTTTGAACTTCAATTATATGATTTATGCACATATTTTGCTCAAAAAAGGTGTATGCTCAATGGTTCGACTAGAAATTATGGTATAGTCAAGATCGATTATGAACCTAAACTCATCATGTTAAACGAGTTTTAGTTGTGTGCTCGAGATCGATGGTTATTAAGTTCATATAGAAATAAACAAGTTAAAACTCAAGTAGCTCATAAACCCCAAGTGGCTAAATTAAATCCAAGTCTTAGGAGTCATGACAAGGTTATGACGTTTTTCTCAAGGCATGACTTATTGGTCAATTTGTATATCATATATACAATTATATAGATACATTATGCTTCTTTACTATTAATCAAGGACAAGAGTCAATAACATCATATAATTTTAATTACACTATAAAGTATAAGATAATAACAAAAACGAAATATCGTGTTATTAAAACCACATATTAAACCATGGCATGACATAAGGTTAAACAATGTGCAACGGTTATAACGGATCTTTTAAAACTACTAAAAATTGTAATGTCATCAAAGCTACCCATCGATGGATAGGTAGAGTGTCATATTTACTGACTAATTTTAAATGGTGTGCAACGGTTGTAACAAGTCTTTTTAAAACTACTAAAAAACGTAATGTCATCAAAGCTACCTAGCGATGGATAGTTAGAGTGTCATATTTCCCAACTAATTAGCAACAATGAAAATCAAATTGTTGGTATTTGGTTGGTATATAACTTTTATTTTATTCATAAATTGTTTTTTACATTTATATGTTTATATTGTATTACCTTATCCTTACATTTATCAGGAAAAGAATTTTGTCTTACATATATATTTAATGTTTGGATTTTGTAAGCAAAGTAAGGTTTCGGCAGAACGGAAACGTGCTTCCTTTCCCTGATAGAGGTCCTTGGTTCGAATCTGAACCACCTCCCTTATTTTTTATTGCTTATCTACTTAATATAAGACCGCCATACTCTTTTTTCTTTTGTTCACCTTTTTTGTTTTCTTTTAAATATCAATATTTAAATACAATACATATCTCTTCTTTCTTAGATGTTTTCTTTTTTATAATAAATATTATATATTTATATATTAAATATTAATATTTTAATAATATCTATTATTTAAAAGGTTTTACCATTTTACTCAAATTAGTTAGTTATATTGATTTTTATGTAATGCGACTAATATGCTTTTTGACCTACCGATTTATAATGAGCGCTATGAAACTCTTAAGTTCAAAAACAAACAAAGTTTTATTTATATGATCGATTCGATATTAGTTATATTGTTTTAAGTAGTTTTAGTGCTCAAAAAGAATTATAAGCATATAATTTATATATTTTTTAAATGAATAATTTACGTAGATGATTGCAAAGCTTTCAAATTTTGGAAATGATGGTGTTTTTATCTTAAAGTTATTTGAACGAGACAATAATAATATGCCATTTATAGATTATTGAAATATCATATTAATACGAAATTTCATATTTAGATACGTTTAAAAATATAAATACCGTTAATGTTGAAAAGATCAAAATATGTTTTCGATATTTTAGAAATTTCAGAAAAAGATATAGCAATAGCATGTCTATGGATTGGTATTATCAGATATGTCTCATATATATGTTTATAAAGTTATACTCGATAAATACAATAATAAGTAAAATATTGAATAATATTATATATTTATAAAAATGTTAGCATCGTAGAGAACAATGAAATAAATTGAGAAGTTTAATTTTATGTTCGTCGCCATGATGACTCACGTGCTCCATGTTTTCTATAAATATAAGATATAATCTTAGGGGCTGTTTGGAAGTTGCTGAATGGTTTAGTGCTGGATGATTAAGTGGTCAGAATGATTAAGAGACTCTTATGATATGGTGCAAAATGAAATATGTTGGTTTGGTAATTGTTGAGTATGAAATCAGGACTCTTAATGGTTAAGAGACATCCATGGTACTTAATCATTCAGAGGGTTTTGGAACCATTAAGAGGCAGTCCATTTTTTTGCCAAACAGGATTCACCTCTTAATTATTCAGAGGTTGCCTCTTAATGGAACTGTTAAGAGGTAAACAAACACCACCTTAGTTTTTGTCTCTCAGATAATGAAAATGAAATTTCATTTTTTTCATTAAGATTTATGATATTACTAAAAGTGGTATTTAAAATTTTATTTTTTGACTTTAATATAAAACCTTGAAAATTATTTAAATTACAAGATTGTCATTGTAATAATAAAATAAAAAACAAATTTGTATCGTATGCGTACTCTTTTGGTATTTTTGAAGTTCATACAAGTGTAACGCATCGACAACCATAAATAACAACAATGAGGGCACCACTTTTTTGAATGTACATAAGTTGTTAAAGTTACAAGAAAAATGACCTTTAGATAATGTTTTCTTTTGTATTTATATGTTGGAAAATCTTCTCTAAAGGTTTTAGAGAAGCTTTTACTTCCGTCAACAACCTTCCCTATATAACGGTATGAAAATGTTTTATGAAGGGTTTTAAAAGGGTTTTAGGTAAGAATAACGCTACAGTTCTCACATTTGTCATATAATTTATTCTCTAAAAAACACTTTTAGATATGCTTGCAAATACTTATTTAAAACTTTCTTCTCTAAAACCCATTTTTATTATAAATAGTTGTATAAGTTCGTGCAACTCTTATATAATAATCTTTTCTATTACTTTGTTAAACAAAAAAATTAGGATTAGCAGACCCGTCGCAACGCGCGGGGTATCCCACTAGTTATAAACAATTTAAGGTGAAGTCTTAAATGCTATCTTTTAAATACATGAAGGAGTAGAGAAACGGTCAAATGAGAAGTGCTAAAAAAATACGAAGTAGAGAAATAATCTCTATCACTGATCGGTTAATAAAAGTGGTTTTGACCGGTTACGGTGGACGCGATCATGGGAGATTGATGCGATTCATGGAAGGGTAGAGATTATTAAAGAAGGGAACCTGGCCAAAACCATCTTTATTGATCGGATGAGTGGTAGAGATCACTTCTCTACTTCTCATTTTTTTAGCACTTCTCATTTGACCCTAATACATATATATATATACATATATGTTTTTACAAAAAAGGTTTTTATTTGATTATTCCTCTATATATATATATATATATGTATATGTATTTTGAACGGTAGTTAACTCATGTATACGTCGACACGAAGTCGACAAGGTATCCAAGATCCATTCGAACATACATAAAGAACAACATGTTTTAAAATCCAAGGATATAGGCTAATTAATCATACGTACAACTTATCAAAAATTTACTACGTACGCATACCCTCCCGAAAAACCCAAAAATAAGGATACCTACCGAGTCGTCAGTCGGGTTCGGTTCTCTAAATTTACTACGTACGGACACCCTTCCCACCCCGCACATATGGTTCTTAAATTTTTCATTGTCTGCCTTGCCCCACCCGTGAAAACACCTACCAAGGAGTAGTCCTAACTAAACATAAGTGTGTTACAACAATCAATACAAACACAACCAGATTTTTCAGAAATAAAACTCTATAACGATCCAAACTTCAAAACGTCGACATAAATTAGCAAAAGTTTTATACATATTAATCCGACCCAACTCACCATCTATAACATATATGAGTTAAAGTTAACACTTAACACACAATTAAACTCAAACTTAAACCACAAAGCAATCTTAACAGAATGCTTAGGCCGAGCGTACCACAGCTCGGGATCGTTGTGGTTCGACAACGTGTTGAGCCCAAGTGTGGTATGCGGCCGACGGTTTCAACTAGCGTTTGGGCAACGACTTGCCCGCCTCTTTCACTCTCTCTATCTTCTCTCTTTCTCTCTCTTCTATATAAATATACATTTAATTAACATCAAATGGCAGAGGGTATGAAAGTTTCAAACGTTGTGTTACGAGATTTGAGAGATTGGTGAGGTTTGTGATAAGATAGCAAAAAGTTGATGTAACGAACAGGTAAAAGTTTCATGTGTTAGATTAACGACCCAAACAAAGAGCAGCTTTAACGTCCAATCGCCATGCATACCCACCACCACCGCTACCAATCCGCCACGCGTCACACGGCACCGTCATTGTGTTAGCCGCCGCCATGCCATTTCGCCACGTGACCTTCACATTGCACGTGAACGCCGCCGGGTAACCCGCCGTCGCCACCGCCCCTTCCTCACCAACACCACCACAACCTCATCATCTCCACCGCCACCCATCATCTCCCTACACGCAGCATTCACCCACACCACCCGATCTCCACCGTCCGATACAAACCCCGGACACGTGTCGCCATCCAAACTCCTCACCCCCTCCTCCTCGTTCCACCCGATCCCACCTTCCCCGTCCGCCCACGTGTCCGTCACGTATTCCACCGTCACAAACCACACCGCCCGTCCCCGTCTCTTTACCAAACCCCCCACCACCATCCGTAACAGACTCCACGTGACCGTCACGTGACGACGACGGTTTACAATCTGCAACAAACTCCACGTGACCGTCACGTGACGACGGTTCACAATCTGCAACAGACTCCACGTGACCGTCACGTGACGACGGTTTTCTTCCGACCACCGGAGATTCCGGCATCAGAGACAGCGTCACCACCGCATCACCGCCGCCGGAAATATCTCATTTCCACTAACCTATAATTATTATTATTATCATGAAACGACGTCGTTGATAATGATACTTTCTTTTCTTATTAACCCTAACTACTCTCCGTTTAGATCTTCCGCTTCTACCGCCGTTCTCCGCCGTGGACTCGCCGGAACCAGATCCAGAAGACGCCGCCGCTACCGGTTTCGGTGCAATCGGTCTGAACCTAAGCATCATCATCTATCCACCATCGAAACATCATAATATCCACCACCACCACCGCCACCGCCACCGATATATCTCGCTACACAACCACCACCACCGCCGCCGTGGCCGGCGTACCTCGAATCCATATATATATATAATGAATCTAACCTCTTTGATATGAATTTCTCTCTCTAGAACTCGAATTTGATTGTCGTTTTTCACGTACAGCTTGATCGATTGGTGGAGATGGTGGAAGCATATAAAGACATTTCCTCCGGTGAAGTTGCCACGTGTGGGAGAGAGAACCGACACGTGTGGCGATGCTGGTTGGAATAGCACCGGTGGAGAGGTGGGCCATGGAAGGGGGTGGGTGGGTCCGGTGATCGGAAAAGGGGCCAATGAGACGGAGATAAGTGTGAAGTTTGGGGCACGTAAGGGTTTTTCTAGGTTTTGGTGTAAAAATAAAGAGTTTTTTTTAGGGTTTTGTTTTTTTGATAAAAGTAATAATTGTCGGATTGGGAAGTGGGTCAAATGAGTTTCTAGAAAATTCGACACGTGGTTCCCTCGACTAATTTGGTCCGATATTTTTTGAAATTGGGTCCCACTAATTCTTGCTATTCTTTTTTGAATGGTGTAAAGATTGATTCCAGCTAGGGATGCAAATGAGTCGAGCTTTTATCGAGTAACTCGAGCTGGGCTCGTTTGAGTCGAACTTCAAGCTCAAACCCAAAAAACGAGCTCGAATATTAAACGAGTCGAGCTCGAGCTTTTAAGAGTTCGACTCGAGTTCTTATCGAACTTTTCGAGCCTTGTATAGTATATACATATGTAGTATTATTATATATATTATGTATATATAAGGGCATATATCAAAATAACCTAAATATGTATCTTTCAAGCTTTTCGAGCCAAGCTCGAGCTATAACCTAAATAACCTATTTTTGATATGTAATTTGGAAGGGTGTTTTGATCGGAAAGGGGCATCGAGCGAGTAAGTGTGAATTTGGCACGTAAGGCTAGTTGGTCGAATATAAAGAGTTAGGTTGTAAGTATAAAGCTCGTAAGTAGGTCGAATCGAGTTAACTAAAAATTCGAACGTGAGTTCCTCGACTTGTCGATACTTTTAATGGCCCCTAATTCTGTAGCGAATTTCAATCCGATCCATCAAGGATTGTCAATGCCTGTTGTGGCCATGCATATGGAGAGATGGTTGGTGGTGTTAGCAGTCGAGCTTTTAACGAGTTATTCGAGTTTGAGTAGATTCAAAACAAAAATCGAGCTCGACTAACTTAACGAGCGAGCTTTATAACACCAATGTTCGACTTGACTCGTTCGAGAACTCGATTAAATTTTGAGTCGAGCCTAGCCATTCGCATACCTTTTTCGAGCCAAACATGCTCATGTATTTATTAATAATATTATAAAAATTTAGAGCTCAAGCTGATAAACGAGTTAATCGATCGCAAATTCGAACCCGTAAACGAGCTTCGAGCTCGAGCCCGAAAACTCAAAAAATATTATTCGAGCTCGAGCCCTACATTGAAAAAGTTAATCGCGCTCGAGCCCAGTATTTTTTTTTGTGCTCGGCTCGATTAACCTATTACTCGGCTCGCTCGGCTCGGCTCGTTAACACCTAGTCGAGCCGATGCTCGGACATAGACCATTTGATATTTGTTGCAAGTTTAATGTTCAATGATTACCAACTGAGCTACACCTATTGGCTTTATTCTTTCCTCTTTGTTTATGCAAAATGATATATAAATGTAATAGACTATACCTACCACCGATACAACAGATGTAAATAAAAAGTTAAGAACACATAAGAGTAATTTTAGTTTCATTTTAGTTTATTCTATATCATAATTTTATGATTTTTTATAATTTGAAAATTGCAATTTAAATTCAAATTAAATAAATAAATCTTTTTTTTTTAATTTACTAAATTAGTGAACTTTATTAAATAAAAGATTATCCTCCATAGATACACTTAAATAAACTAAAAGCGTAACTGTTTCCAATAAGTCCAAATGAACTAAAAGTGTACAATCTATCTAGATAGATATTTAGGTAGACATATATGATTTCAACTTACTATAGAACGACACATGTCAATCTAATTACTTATAATTGGACCAGCCTGAAAAATTGGGTACTCTTCATGTCTTCAATTGAGTAAGCTATATTGAACATGATTTTAAAATTAAAGTTTGTTTTTTTGAAAGTTTCTAAATTTTAAATTTTGGGATTTTATTGAAATAATAAAATAATATTTTGAAATTCTATGGAGGTTGTTGGCATTTTATAAAATTTCATAGATTTTGTATTTAATAATGTTTTGAAATATATGTTAAACTTTATTTATTTTTTAATCAATCATTAATAAAAAGGTAATTAAATTGTTATTATATATTATATAAATAGTTTAATTGTTATTATATATTATTAATTAAATAATATAACGAGGAAATTGTAATCCAAATCTCACTCATCCAATCCTACAAACAAGCAAGACCAAAGTTTATTGATATATTACATATCAAATTCATATGGACTTATATATCAAATGAATCTAACTCTGATAAAAACTTACACGATGTTAATGGAACAAAACACAATTATTATACTTACTTTTTGAAAGTATTATAGGAAAACATTATCAAGTTGATGCCTTCTATGTTAAATAAATGGTTGTTAGGAGTCGTTCACAAATTAAGCCAATTCTTATTGAATCCATAAGTCAGTTTTTATATCATTATTGAACAACATTTTTTTTTTATAATTTATATGTATTTCATATTAAATCATCTTTAAAGAAGACATATTCATCAAATAATCCAAGGACACCAAATATGTTATATTTTTTAACCTGTCATTTTCAATACTAAATTTATAATTGAAGCATCATAAAAAGATAATACCTAAATTAATAAAGATTATACCAAATTTTATAAACTATAACTTTTTATAAGTTATAAATATTTTATAGATTTCAATGTGGTATGGGATAACCCTTTGGATATGTCCTTGTTGATATTTTGAATAAACGATTTGTTTCTTTTCTCTTTATTTCCATTATTGTTGGTATGAGAATATTATCTTTCTTTCCTTTTTAAACTTTTCCATATTTATTTAGGGATAAAATGAAGTAAAAAGTTATATTCTATTTTGGGAGGTATCCATTGTAGGTAAAAAGAAACAAAATAATTTTATGTATTTGTTCTGTAGTGTTTTATGTATTTATAATAATGAATTGAGCTTAAATCAATTGAAAAATATTACGGCTTTTTACTTTTTTCTTATAAAAAACTCAGAAGTCTTAAATAGAAGTCTAATTTCTTAGTTTTTATATAAGATGTATGAGTTTTATTTGCAAGGAATTTAGATCGAGTGCTACTATTTTGAATTCATTTTTGGATTTAAATACTTAAATAATAGGTTCGTGATGATAACATATGCTTGTTGTGCAAAGTTAATTATAATACACTCACGACTCATTATCAATGGTTTATAAGAGACATGTGATTCATAATCGCTATGTGGTAACCCATTTTTAGTTGAGATTTCGACCAAGCATGTATATTCAATATCTTATATGAGTAAATAGTAAGTATGAATACCGAAAATTTGATGTGAATGTGAACATCAGTACCAAGAAAAAACAACTATTGAGATAAGAACAACTCAATGGCTGGGGGGCTTCATACTTTTGTGTTGGGAAATGAATTATATGTCTAGCGTCTAATTTTGGATGGATGGGTTTTCTTTAAGAGTTTGGGAATCTCATTCGAAAATGAGTAACGCCCAACAGATGTGAACACACACCACGATAATCGACATGCTGAAAATGATATCTCTATCATTGGTTAGGGTTAAAAGTCTGCCAATTTAAGTAGGTAATTGATTTGATGAGTAAATAAGAATGATAATTAAACGTGAATGATTTAAAGACGTGTTTGATTGAGTTTATGTATACATACAATAATAAAGTCATCGTTAAATATACATTTCATGAACGTTTTTTGTGTATTGTAGGCTTGTAGCATCAACTTATATTATGCTATAGTTTGAAGACTATGAGATTATTTCACAAAATTATTAACCTTGAAGAACAATATTGTTAACAATTGTTTGAGATTACTATATTAGAAGACTGATGTTTTCTAAGTGATAATCCCTTTTCAAAAATAAACGCTTTTTTGAAGGAAACACTTGTTTTTCGTAAAAAAACGTACAGTTCGGGAAATAGACATAGCCTATAGGACGATCCCACTAGGGATCCAACCATATAATATTTATATAACAAATTTTGAAGTTTGTTGTTTAAAGTTTGAAGCATAAAAAATCACAATTCAAAAAATTAATATTATACAATGCATGTATATGACTTTTAGTCTTGATTCACACACTACATATATTCAAACTGTTTATATTCATACAAGTTTCACTGACAAATATATTCATTCCAAAAGAGATGGATGCAATCCCTTGTGATATTCTTGATTAGCCTTTAGATGAAGATATATATGCCTTTACAGATGTTCAAAATTTGATAACACTTCTATCTTCATCTTAGTTGTATCTTTCATATATTGATACAAATCTAACATAATAATATGATCATATCTAGTTAGATATTTTGTTTGAAAATTCACATGGAAATTAATGAAGTTAAGAGTTCATATAAACTTATCCAATCAAAAATCAAATATAATGACCTCTTCTATAAATGTGTGTGTATACCATATTTCAAAGCATTTACTTCATGTTTTTAAAATCTATTGAAGCTTAGGATTTAGTGGTGTATAAGTATAACTTGTTAAAGCTCCATGTTTAAACTTTAGAAATCTGATTTTTAACCAATACATAAATAGGTTCAAATATGTGATAAATATTAAACTATACTAATACAACATAACATTTTATAAATTTCGCTTTTTTTTCCAATAAGAAATTAACCTTTTATTTTACAATAAAATTTTAGATTACATTATAATACACAAATAGATACAAGTGCGTATGTGTGTGTGTATATATATGTGTGTGTGTGTGTGTGTGTTGTGTGTTCATTTTGTGAAAACGCGAGAATATCCTTAACATGTGATAATACACATGAGGGGACCTGTTGGTGTACAGATGACATGTCCTGCAACTTCACCAAAGGTCGTCTGAGTCTCTGAGTCTCTGAGTCTCTGTAAGAGCAACTTGACCCACAATCTACGTAGCGTTAAAAGTCATTTAAATAATTAATTGTATTAAAAATGTTTTCAGATTCTTGTAAAACTTCTTGTTTGAACTCTTTATATACATATATGGTATATATATTATGGTGATGTGGTCCAAAGGGCTTTATGTACATGTGTCAAAGATGCTAAAGTTACTATTATTATATATCATGTGCCTAAATTAAAAAGTGACGTCCAATCGTCCATAGGATGATGACCATATGAACTTGATAACAACAAAATATATAATGTTTTTTTTTTCTCCTTACAACTGATTATTATTTTGATATTTAGGTAATTATAGTTATGTTCAACTTTAAGAACCGAAGGATCTTTCTGGATTAATTTCTTTTATGGAACAATCATAGGTGATTTATATTGGTTCATAAAGTTTATATAAATCATGGAGTTCACAAATATACCAAGTCTATATATATGGCCACGTTTCTTTTATGAACTTCTTTATTCGTGTAAACTTTGTGAACCAAACGTCACCTTACATATTGATTTTTCTTTAAAAATTTTATGTGAAAAACGGGTTTTATGGATTGCAAACAATCATGGGTGAAACTTGGAAGGTTGACTTATTCTTAGCAAAAACAGTGGATGATCAAATTGGTTCATAAAATTTACATATATTATAAAGTTTACAAAATAAACCAACTCTGTATTATTTTATATGATTGAGTCCTTAAATTGTTTTTGCAACAAATGAGTAAATAAACCTTTTAACTTTAAATCGTTAAAAAATTTTAATGTTCTGTTAAACAAATAAAATATTAAACTTTTAGAATTTGATTTACCTATAATTTTTAATCCCAAACTACATGTAACCCGATAAGAAGGTTTTTAGCTAAAAAAAAGTCTTGTAGTTATTATTCCCTAACTCTACACTATCCAAACTGACATCACTCCCCTCACTACCCTTTGTTTCCATGTCCCCAATCATCTGTAATATCCCGAGCCAACCTTATAAGATATTGTCCACTTTTATACAAATTTAGACACGTTGTCTTAAAACACATCTCATAAAGGAGGTTTCATTCAAGTCCCTTACAAGACAACATTTGTTCTCTTCCTCAATCCATGTGAGATCTTACACCGTCTATTTTCTTTTTTATATGTTCTATACTTTTGATTCTCTATATTTTCCAACTTAATACTGTAGGTATAGATGGATAAAAAACAGAGAGAATCAAAAAAACAAAAAAAACAAAAAAGAACATATTAAAAGGAGGAGATCAATGGCACAGGCAAACAACTGCGATGGAGAGTGGAGGAGAATGACAATATGACAAGCAGTGGCAAGGGAAGACGATAATTATTGGATGTAAGGGGTTTGAATGACATAGAGTTTGGAAACAATAAAACTAATCTATGTTTTCCTTACATTAAAACATTTACAGCTAGCTACATGTAACAAATATACATATAGATTTTGTATGTATATGATCAATAGCAATCCATTGATCCAATAAATTACATTTTATTCTCCCAAAAAAAGAAGCCATCGTCTAAAGACCCTTCAATGTATATGTTCATAACGGGGTTTAGCATAACTACTTCAAAGTATTGTTTCAATTAGCTTAAATATTTTGCCCATTTATATCTTCTATATTTATTCAAATATTTTTTGAACATGTTCGTGGTTCATGGCTCAGTGGTTGTGGGCTTAATTCAAGTGAGTTTAGTTCAAACTTTGGTTAAATTCAAGTTTTGGGCTATGTTTGGCAAGCGTAGCTTATAAGCTAGCTGGTAGCTGATAAGCTAGCTGTTGATTGATAAGCTTGCTAGTAGCTGATAAGCTAGCTGTTGAACAAATTATGTTTGGCAAAAACTAGCTTATGAGTATGTAAAATGACCAAAAAGGGTACCTTTGAATTTAATAATTAATATTAATAAGGGTATAATTGGAAAAAGCTACAATAAGCTTCTCATAAGCTACTCAAAGTAGCGTTTTAAAAAGCTAGCTTATAAGCTAGCTTCCTGGTACATGTTTAGATGGACTAGCTTATAAGCTAGCTTATGCTTGCCAAACCAAGCCTTGGTTTGCTGGTTGTGGCATGTGTGTTCGGTTAAAGTGTGGCTTGGTAGTCGTGGTTTCGATTCAAGTCTCGTGGATCTGGTTACTTGGACCTAGTTGTGGGTTTCGTAATAGTTTTGTAAGAAGTTGATCGAGGTTGTATCTTGCAACCTAAGAATGCTTGGTTGTGTCTTTGGTTGGTTTTAATAAAATGTTGCCGTTCAAACAAAAACATGTGTTGTTATATCATTTGATATTATTGTATAGTTTTTACTAAACATGATTAGTTTATCAACTAACATCTAAATTATGAACTAAAAGCCAGTCTCTAAAAAGTACATTTAGCTCCAACACACTATCCATTTTAGAGACTACCATATTAATTATATTCGTAATAAATTTAATATAATTAATTAAATATTATTTTTTTTCATAAAAAATTTCAAATATTCTCATTGATAGAAATATAAAATAATCTCTCATAAGTCGTTAGTAATCATTAATGAAGAATTCTTCAAATTTGTGGAATTTCACTTTTTCTCTCCATTATTAAGGCTATGTTGAAACAAAAAGCCTAGCCAAAATCCCCGGAATCTGTTGGAGATGTTCTAACTTATAAACGACAACTGAAGTATTGATTTTTTTTAAGAGGCTTGAAGTTTAAATTCATGTCTAAAAAATAAGAGGTGAATAGTGCACCTCTTAAAATATCAAAGTGCGGTAGGTTTTCGGACCTTTTCTTAAAAATAAAAGAAATGGTCTTAAGTCCGCAAACCTCATAACTTTCTGACTTAAAAGAGGCTTTAAAAGGTATCTTATAAAAAACAAATGGCCCCTAACTCTTAAACTCCCCACTAGTGAAAGCATAAAGTGCCAAAAAGCTAGGCAAAACTAAAAAGCCTCAACATACCGCTCAAAACACAACCATGTTATGATTTCAATGGCGATTTGTATATCAAGAACATGTCGGATTTTTATTGAATCAAATACCGAATAACACAATAAAAAGTGTAAAAAGGTAAAAAACATCAACGATCAAATCAGCGTCAGTATCGCCATTGACGATCAAGATGGTGAATTCAGAGCTTAGTTTAAATTCAATGATTGTATCAAAGGCTTCAAAGAAACTAAAACAAAAATTACCACAAAGAAAGAGTCCAAGGTTGCACTTCAAGTTGATGGGGCCTTATCTCCCTTCTGCAAATACCTTTGGCACAGAAAAAATATATATCAGCAAATGACCAACAACCATCGCACTTTAACTTTATATTACAGGTATATAAGAACTGAAACAACCGCTCTACTCTTTAGGAAAGATATAAAGGTCAGGTGTGTACATGTCATCTTACCCTCCGTGACCCACCTCCAAGTGAGATATATTGGGTTCCTTTGGTTTATGAGTAAGGACTATGTGGTTTTGTGCTCCCTCCATCCCATAAAAATGAATGGAATGTCCATGAAAAATGCAATGTTTTCCTACTTGTAAGATTCCCAAACCACAAGGGATTTGATGGAACATCCCATCTGAATAGGGTATGATTCCATGCATCTCCTAACAATTGTGGCCACTGAGTTTTTCAGGGCTGATTTTTTACTTTCGCAATTTGTTGGGATTAGTTTGGGCATGGCTTGGGACGCCCTTTCCAGTAAAAGATTTTCCCAAACGAGATCTAGAACATATATGCCCATTGTCATCATTCGTCATTAAAAAATGATTTTGGTCAATAAGGGACCGTTTACTAAACACTTATCGAGTAAGTGCATACCCACATCATTTACCTTGTTTGATTTAACATGGAAATGACCGAGAAGCTTACCGATAAAAGACAAGACAAGGATTGAGAGGCTTACTTGGTAAGCATGGGAAATGACTGTTACTCGGTAAAGACTTAACGGGTTTTTAGATGCTTACCAAAAAACCATTTTCATGTGCCAAGGATGTTACACGATTAGGTAAATGAAGATGAATCTCTTGCCAGTAAGCGCTTACCCGGTAAAAATTTTCGTAAACGACCGCTAAGATTCATTTATTTTGTCATTATTGGGGGCACTTTAACCCATTTGGCTAATAGATATATGAGCATAATCAAGGGTTGCAATTTCATAAAAAGAATGGGAATGCTAAGTTCACCATAGAAATTCCCAGGCATGGCACAGTTTTGGGTTTTTTTACACCATTTCAAAAGCAATATTGGAAAAAATATAGAGAACTTGGAAGAAGAGAGTTAGAAAGCTTTTGTGTATTAAAGAAAGAGAAGCAGAGCACCAACACACTCAAAACTGCCAAATTCCATGAATATGCAACCTACTTTTTTATGCATATTTAGCGTAACATACTTTCAGAAGCTTCATTTTGGTACCTCAAATGTGATATCTCAAACATTCAGACCAAAGTATGTGCATTTTTCATGCATTCTCAGATGTAAACTCGGTACCTAAATGTTTGAAAAGTCACATTTGAGGTACCAAGCTTGGTTTTCAGAGTATGTAACACAAATGAGTATCTAAATCAAAGTACGTTGCATTTTCATGCAATTTGCCCAAAAGGGAACAACAAATATGGATTACAAAGAAAACATATAAATGCAACTAGTATCACATTGAAAGTAGCTTACCCTTGGCTTTTTGCCCACCGTGAAAATTGATAGAGCTGAACCGTTTCATTTGAGGCATGACATGCTAGAAGTAGATAGTTACGAGGCTGCACCATCCACGCAAACCTCATGAATAATGCAGAATACACACACATCGCTGCAGCAAACAGGTAGGAGCAGAATGAGAACCGTTAACCTTCATAACTGCATTAATTTATATGAAGCATAACCTACCTCCAGTCATGTTGCCTGATATCATCTCCGGAGGTTTCTGCATATCAACCAGCCCCTATACCACATTTCACCAATCACAGCCTTTAATTGGAATATTCTTGTCACAAAGAATGTTTATATTAACTTTTAAGGTCTATAAAGGTCTGTTTTAGCATTATCAGGGCGCTTGGTAGGCAGACAGGACTGGACAGGGCGAGATTATGTGGCTGGTTACTAAATGCTTACTAGGTAGGCGCTCACCAATATCATTTACCTTATTGATTGAGCATGACAAGAACCAAGAAGCTTACCCAGTACGAGACAAGGCAAGGACCAAGAGTCTTACCAGGTAAGCACTTACCGTGTTTAAGATGCGTACCAATTATCCATTTTCATAGCCAAGGATGTTACATGATAAGGTAAATGAGAGTGAATCTCTTATCAGTAAGTGCTTACCCGTAAGAATTTGGTAAACAACCCCTAAGATAGGCGGGTGAAATAACTAGGCAAAGTTTTAGGGTATTAATTGATGTGTAGTTTAGTAATTTAACAATCTTGTCTCATCATTGCCCTGATTTTTGTTCCACCTATTTTGGTGGGAAAAAAATGTATTTTTGTCTCGCTCAGTCCTGTCATGTACGTGTCTAATGTCCCACCAAACATGGGACAGGAAGTATTTGTTCTAGTAGAAAAGCATACCGCAACAACAAAACCCCAGTTGGCAACAGGGCCCCAGAAATGAGAAGTTTTAGGTCCAACAGGACTGTTCATGAATGCTCGAAAGGCAGCCATATATTATTTTGATGTTGAAAGCACCTCTGCAATGGGCCATATAAAACAAGTTATATAACGTGCATTGGCTGTAACACTTGTGAAGAAACTATGGGAAAATCAACAAGAGACTGGAAAAAAGGAACAAGTCCTTGAACAGACTAAAAGTGCATGTATGAACTATGATGCACCAACCATAACTGAAACTATTGCATGAAACACTTCATCCGGGTATGAGATAAGAAACTTATTTCATGTAGAAACATAGAATCGAGATAAAAAGAGCAGCATACATAATACTATAATAGGGCATAATAATCAAGAATAAAGCAAATGTGCAAACACATCTGTACCTTTTATTCCATGAAAGGGTGAATCTACATGTTTCCATCCAGGTATTAGTGAAAATATTATTTGAAAGTTTCTCATAAACAATTCCCACTGGGAGAACACGTGAAAGTATTAGATTATTCTTCAAAAGAGCCCTCTAAAAGAAAAGAGAGGTTCTGCTGTATATTGAGGATAAATGATTCACGTTAGCTGATGTGGGACTCTTAAGTCTTAACACATCTGCTCCAATGGAGGTTAGACGCAAGCAGATTGTCCTAGGGTGTTTAAGTCCTTAGAGTGGTAGACCTTGGCTCTGATACCATGTGAAAATATGTAGAGCCCAATTAGACTAGTCTCCAAAAGTGCCATTGAGAAGATAAGGTTCCAACATATATTGAGAATATGGTCCAAGTTTAGCTGATGTGAGACTATCACTCGAATTAACCCTGGATTCATTACCCTAACCTAAGTCCACTAGAAAATATCCTTTTTGCCAGGAAATGAAGTCAAATGAGCACTTTGAAATCCCAATAGATCAATTATTATGTCAAAATGATCAATAGGTTTGCCTAGACATTAGTGATCTGTAGGTAAATTCCATAAGATTAACATAAAGAACACTCTAAATTCCATTTCTATTTTGTTCAAGCTGGAAGTCCCAACATTAGCCTTACATCATATTCCCTCACTAATATGCAGAAATGTTAAGTTCATTCCATAATCCATCACTTATGACTAAAACGCATATGTGGTTGTAGAGAAGAAACGGTGTCATGTTAAATCGTTTACATACAATTCTTACACGAGGACAAATCTTTTACATATGGGGTCACTGAAAACTAGTTCAAGTCTTTCATCATCAAAGCATTCAGTGCATACAGATCCTCTTTTAGTATTAACATCTCTGGTCGTAGAAAACAGTTCTCATTTCTAACATAGTTTACCAAATCAGTAGTGCGTCGCCATATCTCTTTTTATTTGTACACAATTTCACAACAAACCACCAATCCATGAAACACTCTTTTGCAGATTAAACCTAACAATATACACCCATCAAACAGCAACTTCCACATAGGGAAACACTCCCAAGTACATTTCAGGCAAACTTTCACACACTAAAATATTTCAAAATTAAATATTTTCTAGGTTAAAACTTAAAAGAGAGTCAATCCAAACACAATCCTTAATCCTACACCATATCACCCCCAAATCCCAATAAAACCCTAGAAAACACAACATCCTTCAATTTATGTAATCAAAATGAACAATATAGCCTTTAACCACCAAAATTCAGGCAAAATAACAAAAGCAAACACAATTTTGCTGCCTTAAACGTCATATCCATCCACCAACACTGATTTTAAACTTTTAACAGTATCGCAGAAACACAAATCGAATACAAACAACAACTACGACTAAAATCAAAACAATAAAACATATATAAACACAAAAGTAACATATAGAATCATTCTCCATATGTAACAATCAGAGTAAAAAACACTAATAAATGTTAATGAATGATGATAGCTTGCTCTAAAGTCTAATCTACGAACCAATTGAAGATCAGATATCACAAACAATAGATTAAAATCGCATAAAATCGTAAAAGGATCGCTATGTAGAAGATTAATGGAAGCTAGTAAAGTGTAAAACCCTAACCGTCGCCGGAGATTTAGACGGCAGAAGAACTCGGCGTCGGAAACCACCTACTCTCGAGAAAATGATTGGATGGGCAGTTTGCAAGTTGTCTTCTACTTATATATAGGCTTACAGAAAAGCCCCCCAATAATTTCATTTTGTGCAATAACGGTCCCTGGACGTTAAAAAGTCAAATATGGAGTAAAGTGTAAATTACGTTTTTTTAATCCCTGTGGTATGTTAAAACTTGCAATTTACGTCCCTGTGGTTTAAAAACCTCAGTTTTAATCCATGTGGTTTTGTAATCCATTGTTATTTTCATTGTTATAATTATAAACTTAGTGATGTCTGTGATTTATAATTCTTTACTATTTTCTAGGGGTGACAATTCTCGACACGAAACACGACACAAACCCGACATGGAAATAGACAGATTTGGGTTGAGCTTTATGACCCGCCAACCTGTTTATTCTACGGGCTGTGTTCGGGTTGATATATGGGTTTGCATGACAACCCACCAACCTGTTTATCTTATTTTTTTAATTGTATAGTAAAATTTTATTATGACTAGGGGTGTAAATGAGACGAGACAACTCGCGAGCTACTCGAGATCGACTCAGTCAAAACTCGATCAAAACTCGACTCGAATGAACCCGGTCAAAACTCGACTCGAATAAAACTCAACTCGAGATACCAACTACTCGACTCAAACTACCTGATACTCGGCTCGACTCGGCTTAATACAAGAAAACTCGCGAGCTACTCGAAATCGACTCGGTCAAAACTCGGTTAAAAACTCGACTCGAATGAACCCGGTCAATACTCGACTCGAAAAAAACTCGACTCGAACTACCTGATACTCGGCCCGACTCGGCTCGTTTACACCCCTAATTATGACTCTTGAGTTTACCTTTTCAATTTCAATTTTAGCGCCTAAAATTAGTAAATCGGGTTTTTTTGTGTATTTGAAGTTTTGAAGTATATTGTATTTGACATATCAACCCATTTATAACCTGTTAACCTGTTTATGATCCGTCAACTCGTGAATTCGTATAGTTAAACAAGTTATGCGATCAGTGTTGAGATTGGTGGGTTACAGATTAAGTTGAAGATTTTGACCCACCAACTCTAACACGACACGATTGCCACCCCTACTATTTTGGTTCCGTCGACTTAACGTTATGATAGTCTATAGCCTTCAAAAAGGACAAAAATTGCAATTTCTAAACTACAATAATAAAAATCAAAATGATTAACTACAAGAAGGGAAATCTAATTTACTCGTCAAATATGGATGGTTGTACTATTTGTTACCAGCATTATCAATTTTCATATGTGCCAAATTTGTAAGAGATGTTTGATTCAGGGAGATGAATGAAAGTGAGAATGAACTTTCATTTCCCTCATCTACTCAGGAATGAAAATTTAGGCTTATGAGTCAATTGACCCATTATATTTATATAAAACCAAATAGTCTTTTTTATTTTCAATCCCATTAACTTGAGTGCTTTAATCAATAAACGAACAATATCATATTTCATTTTAATAGGATATTATTTGCATCCCATAAATCCCACTAACCAATAACTTAATTAACAACTTAAAGAATCACTAAAAGGGGTCCATATCATTGATGTCATATGCCCATTTTAATCATAGATAAAAAAAATTCTAAAACCAAAGTTTGAAGACAAAAGGAGTACCAAAATTGTGAATAACATTAGCGGATTGGTTATCGTTTGGGAGTTCATAGTGCCGTAATCAAGTTCGAACCTTCCTACGTGCATGCTTGGGGATATTTAAATGAGGTCATGTTTAGTCCAAAAAATTGTCAGGGATTAGTCGGTCTTTGACCCAAACACCCTTAAAAAAAGGGAACTAATAATAGAATTTGAATCAGGAAAAACACGTAAATTTTTTTTAAGGGTGTCCGGATCAAGGCCCGACTAATTCTTACAAATTCAATGTTCTTTACAAGAAGTATTAGTGTATTACTATATGTGAACTCAATTTTGATTATCATGATCATAGCCACCATATCCTGATACAAAAGGCACAATCATAAAACAAATGTCATCATTTTTGTTTTTGTTTGTCTCAAAATAGGTGTTCATTTTTAAAAGAGTATAACTTTCCAAAAATACCTTAACAATAGTGACGGTGGCAGTTGACAATGTTGGTGGAGGTAGTTGTGGGCAACGTGGTAGAGTACTGGAGGTAGTAGGAAGTGGTAGCGGTAGCCGTTGGTGGTGCTAGTGATTATGGTGGATGAGGAGGTGGCCCACAATGACGGTGGCGATGGACGATGGTGGTTGGTGGCTAAATCACTTACTTGATTTCGAGCAGCTTGCGAGTTATCCTATCTTGTTTACTCCATTGAAAAACACTTCAGACACGTAAAACTCCACAAACAATAACACAAACAATTTTTTATTATATTTCATTTAGGGATGATCAAAAACCGAACAAATACCGAAAAAACCAAGGAACCATACCCGGAACCAAAAAACCGAACTGAAAACCGAAAATCCAGGTAATTTCGATAATATTTTTTTATTTTATAATCTTATATAACTTCATTGGGACTACGCAAACAGTTCCAAACGTACAAGCTACACACACGAGAAGTCGCCGGCGAAGAAACTCCGATCAAATCATCAATGGCGAAGGAAGAATGCTCGGTTGCCGCCGATCTCATCAACTTCTTAAACGCTTCTCCGACAGCTTTCCATGCCGTCGGTAACTGCTTTTCTCTTTCTCTCCTTCACAGATGTTGAAAATCGGAAAATGAAACAGTATATCGAATTGAAACCCTAGTTGATTGATTTCATCATCGATATTGAAATGAAACTGTTATTGATTGATTTCATCGTCAATTTTGAAGGAAAATATTATTGCTTGATTAAATCAAGTTTGCGGATGTTGAAAATTGGAAAATGAAACATAATATATCGAATTGAAACTGTTTGTTGATTGATTTGACTATAGATTTGAAGGAAACTGTTATTAGTTGATTACATCAAGTTTGAGATGCAGTGAATTGAAATTATAACTGGATTTGTATTGTATTTGCTAATTTGATCTGTAGATGAAGCCAAGAGGCGACTGAAAGTTGCTGGATATGAGCAAATTTTCGAAAGGGAGGATTGGAATTTACAAGCTGGAAAGAAGTATTTCTTCACTAGGAATTACTCTACCATTGTTGCGTTTGCCGTCGGTAAAAAGTATGTGTTTGATCTGTTTTTTTCCTTTCATATATGCTGTGATTTAATGAGTAGTTAAACTCCGGCATTTTGGCACTCCAGAATCCGATATTTGTTGATGTTGAAATATGAGAAAGAGTTGATGTACTGGAGTTCCTTATGTTGGAGCATATAGAGTTTAAAGTAAGATGTCATTCATATGTTTAGCTTAGGGTCGGTTTATTAGCCACTTAATGAGCTTACTGCTTATTCGGTAGGCTATATATGACTGTTTTTTGGTGGCTAAATGATATAGAACGTGGCTTATTCAGTAAGCTTTTAGGGGAGAGCTCTATGCTGAAAACAAATGTCTATCCCAAATAAATAAATAAAAAAACTTGCTCCTTCCATTTATGAAAAATACCTCCCAAGCAAAAACCTTTTCAATCTATACAGTCAGATTAATCCACACAGGACTTAATGGAAAACCAACAAAACAGCCTTAGCATAGCTAAATCAGAGGCTGTTTGAGACATTATTATGAGCACTGTCTTTAGGCTGTTGTTGTCATGTTTACTGTAAATCTTTGGATTTGTTTTATGTTGGTGCATATTGTCTTCAAAACAAGGCTTTTTGAGATATCATAGGAACATGAAGTTTTTGGTTTTTAATGTTGGTCTTATTGCTTAGATATGTTGCTGGAAATGGGTTCCACATAGTTGGCGCTCATACAGACAGTCCTTGTCTTAAATTGAAGCCTGTTTCAAAGGTAATTCGTCTTTAATTTTCATAAGTTATGGATCTCCTATTGGGGTTGTGTTAGTTTGCTGAAATATAGTTTCACTGCAAGAAATTGAGTATGATTTGATATATCTTTATTAGGTATCAAAAGGTGGTTATTTGGAAGTTGGCATTCAGACATATGGAGGTGGTTTGTGGCATACATGGTTCGATCGTGACTTAACTGTTGCTGGAAGAATGATTATTAGAGATGGAAAAGGCGATTCTGCATCTTACTCGCACCGGCTTGTTAAAATCCAGGAGCCCATAATGCGAATCCCAACCCTGGCAATTCACCTGGATAGGTAGACCTATTCGATGAAGTAGCTAATCTTTGATTTCGTGTCATATGTCTTAGGGGATGTAGAACCTTAGATTAATATTCATGCTTATGGTTATAAATATGTTGGCTTTGTCTGGGATAGGGGAGTTAATGATGGATTTAAGGTGAATGCACAAACTCATCTCGCTCCTGTCTTGGCGACATCTGTTAAGGTAATTATTTTTATCACTCTATTTGAATACTTTTTACCACTAGATAAGTGGTAATGCCTATATACATAACAAATCCTCCTGCGAGAATGGAACGAATATTCCTGCTTAATGTATATTAGTTGAAATACAGGCTATTTTCTACGAGGCTAGGCACCTAGGTCATTGTGTTCTTCTTTGCTACTTGCAGTGTTATTCTAACACTGTAAGTGTGACCTTGTCAACATTGACTAGCTAAACGCTCCAAAACTGGTATTGGTGAGGAAGGGTGTGTCCTATTATGTCGATATGATTTTTATTTAATATGCTTTGGATTATACATGGAAGGGCATGATCTTAGTTTTATATAAATAAATGATTGATACAAAGTTACAAACTATAAGTTGTGGCTTGTAATTGAGTCTTCATGGATTGATGGCACTGGCTTTTGTGCGTAAGCACCTTTTCCATCTTGTTCCCATCTTATGATGT
The DNA here is from genome assembly GCA_030169165.1 of Centaurea solstitialis. NCBI lineage: Eukaryota > Viridiplantae > Streptophyta > Magnoliopsida > Asterales > Asteraceae > Centaurea > Centaurea solstitialis. Next base: position 3,731,913 of record CM058041.1, on the reverse strand, counting down.
TTACTTTTTATACAGTTTTGCTTCTACTTTTTAACACTCTTTCACACACTTTTCACATGCCAATGGTGTTAATAGAAACAACCACTCTACTCTTTGGGTCAGCGGTCAGGCCTCCGTCCCCCCCCCCCCCCCCCCCCCCCCCCCCCCCCCCCCCGCGCGTGCCGAGGACCCACAATCGGGTGGGCTATATTGTGTTTGTTTGGTTGGTTTCAGTTTTGCTTCTGCGTTTGCCTTATCCTTCCACAACGCATTTATGGTTTCTCTTTACTTTTTCCTGGGAGAATGTCCTTCATATACATAGTTCTTCAAGTTCTTATGTGATATTACTTGAAATTACAAATTTTATTTCTGAGGATATATAACACACACACACACACACATATATATATATAAGTGATTAATCCTTCACCAACTCATCTACATTGGAACTTTTGTCAGGCTGAGCTCAATAAAGTGGTTGCTGAGAATGGCCCAGATGGAAAGCCCATTGAAAAGCATCATTCTCTTCTTTTGCAGGTACTGCACTTTGTAAATATATATATATATATATATATACATATATATTGCTTTTTTTTTTATCAATCTTCGGAGATCTGTTATAAGTTAATTGATCTTGGATATACTGATTCTTGGTTTCCTTTTCTCTAGCTTCTTGCAGATCAGGCTGGCTGTAAGCCAGATGACATTTGTGATTTTGAGTTACAAGCATGTGACACTCAACCAAGTATAATTGCTGGTGCCATGAAGGAGTTTGTATTCTCTGGAAGGCTTGACAATCTTTGTATGTCTTTCTGCTCTTTGAAGGTAACAATTGCTTCAAATATGAAAGGTTATATATAAATGCATGTATATTTATTTGGGGAAATATCTTTAGATGTTAACGTTGGTTCTGGTTATCAAGAAACTTGACCAGTATCTACTGCAATCTTTATCTTCTGTGCTAAACTTTCGTGCTTTCAGGCGTTAATAGATGCCACTGTGTCGGAAAAAAGTCTTGAAGACGAGAGTGGTGTAAGAATGGTGGCATTATTTGATCACGAGGAGGTTGGATCGAGTTCAGCACAAGGAGCGGGATCTCCAGTCATGTTTGATGCCCTATCCCGCATCACAACCTTCTTTTCCTCAAATTCACAGGTAAGAACAGCTTCATATCCTAAATTTATTTGTAAAATAAGTTATTTTTCTCTAAATTTTCATACACACTTTTCTAGAATAATTTGGTATCTTATGTCAGGAATCAGGATAGAGCATAAAGTGGGGTTGGGGAAACCATATATTTCAGTCTCTAGTTTTTTGTACCTCCTATTAAGGTTTACAAGGGAAAGACTGCATACAGAAACTTCTGTCCCCAATCCTTGCAAATGCTTGGTGCATTGATGCAATAACGAACAACTCGCTCCTTAGAATTGGGAAAAATAGCCAGGTTTACAAGTGTGTATTTGAATCTAATTTCAGATTAATTTGGACACCTCACACCTATAAATCTATAACTATAATTTGGGCCTGTTTGGTTGGTTTTTCATCAAGTCTTTTACGGATAAAGTTGTTTGTGTGGATTAATCTGCTATATAGATCGAGAAGGTTTTGTTTTTAGAAGTTTGTTCATAGATGGAAGGAACTTGTTTTTTAATTGTCACGGGCAAGTTCGGAAAAACTTGGCTTTCTGCATGAAGTGCCCTTCTAAAACCCTACTGTATTAAGCCACTAGCAAACAGCCATGTATAGCTGACCGGATAATTTTTGAGCCTCGTTAGCTCATTAAGCTGTTAACAAACAGGCCCAAAGGCCCCTAGTCCTTTTGCTTTGGGTGTTAGTTTGACATGGGTAGTTTAGTAATTTGCCAATCTTACGTCTTTGTTCCACCTATCTTGGTAGGATATACAAAATGCATTTTTGTCCCACTTTGAATAGTCTTGTCCCAGTCTAATGTTGCACCAAATGTGTACAGTTTGGCTAGATTTGGCTTAACATAACGTTATTGAAGTTGTTGTCCTCCGGGAAACAAAATAAAGATCATTACGTAATCAATATGAAAAGCGTGTAGCCGATATATAGAAGCAATCACATAAGGAGTTTTATTTCACATATGTTGATTTTTGATACATAATTTATTTGCATAAATTTTGTGCAGTTACTAGAAAAAGCAATCCAAAAAAGCTTCCTAGTGTCCGCTGACATGGCGCATGCCCTGCATCCGAACTATATGGTTGGTTTCTTGTACCCATGCTTCATTGATTCGTATTTTTTCATACAAGGCTTTATGTTTTTTTCTAGAACCTTCCTATGTTTTTTCTAGTTCTGTTAGAGTCATTTTCCTAGTTTTAGCTCTTGCTTTCAGATTTATTATGTTTCTTAAAAACTTGCAATAACAGGTTTTGAACAAATGGGACCATTGGTTTTATGAAAAATATCTATATACTTGTTTCTTTTAATCAAATGGGGCCATTGGTTGAAAAAATTTCTAGGTCCGCCTTTGACCCCACCTCCGGGTGGTATATACCGGGGCCCGTTTGGTTTGGTTTGGTTTGGTGACAAGACTTCATGTCGTACATAATTTCTTCTCAGGACAAACATGAAGAGAATCATCAACCCAAGCTGCACGGTGGGCTCGTGATTAAACACAACGCGAACCAACGATACGCCACTAATGCTGTAACCGCCTTTATATTCCGTGAAATAGCATCTAAGCACAACATCCCGGTTCAGGTTGGTCCGCTATACCTTTTCATTCTTTTTTGTTTTGTGTTCAGCTTGGTTGAATAATATTTGTTTATGTTATAGATTCACATCTCTTACACTACTGCAACAAAATCGGCTTTATAGGACACTAGATATATCTAAATATCCTAATAGACTGCTTTATAGAAATTAAGCTTACATGAACAAATAAGTTTGCGCCCTACTTAAAGGTGTTACATAAGTTGATAAGACGTTTTTGGGCTTCCCAGTAAGTTTTTTAATTTTAGTCCCTGTGGTTTGTTATAAATTTCAATTTTTGTTCTTGTGGTTTAGAAATTTCCATTTTCTCCCCATGGTTTGCAACTTATTTCTGTTTTCATCCCTAGGTTAATTCCTACCTTTAAGTACAAGGGACCAAAATAGTAAAGAATTGTAAATCATAAGGACCAAAACTAGAATGAATTGTAAATTATAAAGTTGAAAATAGCAATGAATCACAAACTATATTGACGAAAACCACAATTTCTAAACCATAGGGACGAAAATCACTATGTTTAACAAACCGCAGGACTAATATCGTCATTTACTTTTTAGAAAGTGTCTTTTGTGTTATAGTACACTTTTCAGAAGTTGTTATAAAAGAGCTAATGGGGCACTCTTTGTCAAATTGTCCTAAAAAACTTGTTAAAAGACACCCAAAAGTATCGTATCAACTAAAAAGCTGAATTTGTTTTCTTGCACGGAATATACGACCGAACGGCTTTTTGGTACACGATCCTACATTGTTATTCACATAAACCACAAACTAGCCGAAGATTAAAGATGAACCTGCCATAATTATGTAAAACAAATAGTTAATCTTCTTTTGATGCGACACAGGACTTTGTTGTTCGAAACGACATGCCATGCGGTTCGACCATCGGACCGATTCTAGCAAGCGGAACGGGGATTCGGACGGTTGATATCGGAGCCCCACAGTTGTCGATGCACAGCATAAGAGAGATGTGTGCAGTCGATGACGTGAAGCATTCTTACGACCATCTGAAGGCGTTCTATGAAGAATTTACTTGTCTCGATGCCAAGATCGCAATCGATGTTTAGGTCGGCGGAGTGGTCAAAACCTTTCGGTTGATTGTGTTTCGTTTCCGGATCCCATACATGTTTTCACAAACCGTAGTTTGCTTTCGCACTTGTGTAACACTCGGTTTCGTAGTTTTATTGACACTTGTAACGAATTGATGGAGTTGGCCCAAAGAAAACCCATCTTGCTTATATTCAATGTTTGTCGATCATGAAAGGTGTACATGCTAAACTTTGAAGGGTGCTTTGGGATATTACAAATACAAGGGATATTAACCAAGAGACCAAGAATTTTTTTCAAAATCAACCACAAAACTTCAAAGAATCCCTTGAAACGTCGAAACCAGTTAAAAAAACATTGGACAACTTTGGAGTGGGGATGGAAACGGGGTGGGTAATAGGCGAAGCTTCTTTTCCATAGATTCACGGGTAAACCTTCAGATTTGATGTAATTCGGATTTCAATTCTATTCCAATACCATGTTTGATTTGAAGGATTGATTGGATTTGAAATATCCCGAAACCAACATGTTAATAACGTATTAAAATATGTTAGAACATTTTTTATAGCGATCAATTAATAGAAAGATAATTTAGTTAATTTTATAAATATTTGTATGTCTTCTTTTATAGATCTTGGAAATATAATGGAATTCAGTTCCATTATCCAAGATTTAAAATCCCTCCTATTCTTAATCCAATCCCTCAAACATATATAAGAACTCGATTGTTTGTTGGAACTGTAAAAACCAAACTCATTAGAAGAAACTCCAAAAGCATGAACCCAAATAACAAGAATGTAACCTGTTAAAAACAAAAGGCAACCATAATGACAGTTAAATTTTTTTTATAAAGAGACAAGAACCACTAGAAGTCTAGAAGATATCTAACCATAGGGAAAAAAAAGGCCAAAAACACACAAATACTAGGATTAAAAGTTGCAACAAAATTTGATATAAAGTCACCCAACAAGTCTTCTTGGCCATTAACCATTAACCATACTACTATTAGATTACAGAGATTGATTTAACCAAAAACTTAACCCTATTCTTTACCAGATTTCTTCTTCTTTTTCTTCTTGCCTTCACTTACATCCTCCATTTCAACATCTTTGCTCTTCTTTTTCTTTTTCTTCTTCTCTGTTTCCTCGCCATTTTCTTTGCCGCCATTCTCATTGGCTTCTTCTACTCTTTCTTCAAGTGATCGCTTCTTTTTCTTCTTTTCGGACTTTGATTCTCCATTTGCAACATTGTTTTCTTTGTCCTCTGTCGTTGCTCCATCAGCGTCGCCTTTGGACTTCTTTTTCTTGCTTTTCTTTGGTGTGGCTTCAGAAGGTTTCTCCCCATCCATTTCTGTATCTGGAGATGGGATAGAACACGCCAACACAGGATATTTAGATATATATCTTTAAGGGAGATATTCAATAAAATCTATGAGCTCATGGGTATGAAGCCATTTTTTCTTTAATAGGTCAACGAATCATGAATTTAACCAAAAACTCATTTAAGGTCATGGTGAAGGATGATGTGAGAAGTTAACATGAGAAGTGAATCTGAGCACTTGATCTCTTTTAGTCTCAAACCCACCCATACAGGTGATAACCCTCACGTTAACTCAACTTTTCAACGGAACCCAATTCTTAAGATCATATGCCTAAATGACCAAAAAGAACGCAGGAATTTAGCTCATGACCGTCAGGCGTATTCCTAAGTTTCTACTGGCGGGTGGGCAGGCTGTTTTGAACCAGAGGCAAGGTCATTGAGCTAAAAGAAATAGCTCATTAATTGAAAACGCATTTAAGGTCATTTATCATAAATACCCTACTTTCTGTTGCAATTAATCTTTCTTGTGAGAAGTCAAAGAATATTGTACTTCTGAAAGAATCAGCAAATTCGAACCTCCTGTACAAATGTAATTGCAAATATAACCGTCTTATCTCACTATGTTCAAATCAATGCTTCTTGCAAAGTATAGCGTGTCTTTGTGCAATTTTTTGCATGAACAAAGGTTAATTTGCAAGTTGCAACAAAAAACCAAGCGATGTTCAAAAAGTAAAACTCCCATTAATTGTTGTTAATTATATGCCATGAAATCAAATGTGCAAATACCCGAAATGGGTGAAAAGATGGCCACTTCCTACCATGATTTCTTTTGGTTCCAAGATATCATATCCAGTTGCAATTCCAAGCACTTCAAACCAAATATCAATCAGTATAATAGAAAGTGTGTATAGAGTTATTTTCCATACTAACCTTCATTTGAAGCATTTTCCATGGCAGCTTTCATCATCTCAATGTTTTTACGAGGAGCAACCCCCTTGTCATAAAAGTCAAGACGCTCTTCAACTTGTTCACGAAGTTTATCTCCAAACGACGTGGTGCTTTTCTCTGTCATCGTTAAAATGATACAATCATAAGCCACAAACACATATAAACCAAGCAAAGACCTTTTGAGAGAAGCATAGACTTACCTGAGAAACAATCAATTCGAGAAGCAATAGAACACTTGTTTGCTAGATAACGAGCCATCCGACCTTTGTTCTTAGCAGATGCCCGTCCAATAAAAGACGAATGAAAAATAAGCCCGTACTTCGGGGTGTTTCCCTTGGTTTTCAAAGCCCTGTAACCAGAACAAAACGTTCAAGAATCGACATTCAATCATGTTTCCACACGAAATCCAGATGCTAATTCAATTATGACCCACACAAACCCAATTAAAAACTTATGTTTTCTATCAGCAAATAAAGAAGTGTTGGAATTAAATAAGACCTGAAAAGTGCCTTCTCAGCACCAAGGATTTGAAGGGTAGAAGAAGGGCACTTGGCAAGATTTGTCAAGCTACCAGCATGAGATATCAAACGAGCTCCAACAACTTCACCGATTAGTGCAGCCAAATTAGGTGCTATGTCACTCATTTTAACAACAAGGTACTCATAAAGCTTCTTCCGATACTCAGCAAGATCCATCACCCTTTGTGCAAACATCTTGACATTGATCAAGTCAATTGGTGACAAATCCTGGCCTGAAAAATAGCATGAAAACATAATGAAAGCATGAAAAGATGTTATTCTTTCGTCACAGAAATACAGTATCAATAGTCATACCCATGGATGCTTTAGCAGCTTCTATTACTTCCTTTGCTTTATCCTCATCCCCAAGAATATCCACAAGGCCTGGTAATTTATCTTCAGATAACTCTGATTTGTCCTCTATGTATTTTGCAAGTTTGGCATACAGATAGTTGTCATTGACGATCTTAACTAGCTCAGGAAAATGCCATGAGTACCATTCCCTGCATAAAACATCATCCCCTTCACAAGTAAATCTCTATACCATTTTTGTAATAAAAAGCAAAGACAACGAAATTCCAACTTATAAGGAAAGAAAACAGAATTTGTTGATCAAAGCAATGGCTAGACGACCAAATTAAACCAATACGAAGAAAAGCAGCGTGATTAGTGAACAGACCTGACTCTCATGGAAAATGAATTGACATCCTTATCAAGAGTGTCTAGGAGAAAAATTGCTTGAATAACCATATTGTCAACACGGTTAACGTTGAATTTGACCTTTGCCCTGCTGTAACTGTGGCCCAGACCAAGTTGCGCTTTCTCCAAGTCACCAGGCTGCATAAGTTCGAGAAAAAAGCATAAAAAATTATAAGCAGGTTAAAAAGTGTGGAACATAAATTTCCAATACAACAAAAAGTATTCAATCATAAGCAAACCTTGAGATTCTCAATGAATCTATCAAAATGCATACGAACACCTCGAATGAGCTCAAGCACAAACTCATTGCTCTGGCAAGGAATCTTAGTTTCTTCATATATGTGAGACCCAATTTTAGGATCTGCTACTCCTAAGCTGAACTTAGGTTTCTTTCCTTCCTTCACTTTAGGAAGGCTAAGCTCCAAGAAGTTCCTCAACTCATCAGTCATTTGACCTAAATAAAAATACAAACAAATAAACATATAAACCAACACAATCATACACTTCCAAAATCAATGGCAGTACAACCAATTTGCACAAACCAGATCACAAACTAACAAATAACATGCTAAAAAACCCTAAAACTCCAAAATTACCAACCATAACACACAAACTTGATTCAAACTTTCAGCTAAACATATTACGAACTCATCAGTCATTTGGCCCAAATAAATAAACATATAAACCAAAACAATCATGCACTTCCAAAATCAATGGCAGCATAACCAATTTAAACAATTCAGATCACAAACTAACACATAACATCCTTAAAACTCTTAAAACTCCAAAATTACCATCCATAACACAAAAACTTGATTCAAATTTTCAGGTAAACATATTACAAATTCATCAGTCATTTGGCCTAAATAAATAAACATATAAATCAACACAATCATGCACTTCCAAAATCAATGGCAACATAACCAATTTGAACAAATCAAATCACAAACTAACAAATAACATCCTAAAAACCCTAAACCTCCAAAATTACCATTCCATAACACAAAAACTTGATTCAAAATTTCAGGTAAACATATTACAAATTCATCAGTCATTTGGCCCAAATAAATAAACATATAAACCAACACAATCATGCACTTCCAAAATCAATGGCAGTATAACCAATTTGCACAAATCAGATCACAAACTAACACATAAACATCCTAAAAACCCTAAACCTCCAAAATTACCATTCCATAACACAAAAACACAATTCAAACTCTCAACTCTCAAGTAAACATATAACAAATAACAAACAAACTTCAATTAACACAATCATTTCAAACATTGCAAACATAAATTCGTAAATCGTAATCCATGCATGCAGAGCAACTGAAAGTATACCTTCGGAGACGGCATTGCACTGATTGAGAGCATCCAGAGCCGATTCAAACGGACTAAAGGCGGCGAGCTTCACAACCTTCCCAAATCGATTGAGATCGACCACCGAGTTACGAACGGCCTCTGTGTTCTGTCCGATTTCATCGATGCCGTGAGCATTAAACAGTCCAAAACCAGAAGCAGATTCGTAGAGAAGGTATAACGCCATTGGAGACGAAGATGAAATTAGGGTTTTGAAATGGAGAAGCTGCTCGTTTTTAGGGTTTTAGACCCCCCGATGTTTCAGAAAAATATTTATAAAAGAAAATTTTATTTGATAGTGGTTTTTCACTTCGACCCCTGTATTACAACGTTTTTACAAAATTGATGCTGTAAGATTATAGATATTTTATTTCCAATTCTATTCTTATTTTTGTTTGTCTGTTTGGTCCTTCTTTGAAGAGGTTGATTGTGTAAGCTTGAGTTTGGTATACTAATTAAAATAGGAATGGATATAAAGTAATAATTGAGTAAAATATAGAGTAACTTTAGCAGAAAAAAAGAGAAAATATGCTGGTACAATGGAGGCTATTACATGAGAAGTCGATATGGTGAGTCGATGCACTTGATTGAAGTCGATGTGATGAAATTGATCATTTGGAGTCTCATTGAAGTTCGATGTGGTTAAATTGATCAAGTGGAGAAGTCTGGTTGATGTCGATGTGGTGAAATCGATCACGTGAAGAAGTTTGATTAAAGTCGATTACGACTCTAAATTTGGAAGAAATCGACGTGGAAAATCGGTGCAGGCTCTTGATCTGGAAGAAATCGATTAATGCTCTCGATCTAGAATAAATCAATGGAAGCGATCATGAAGAAATCGATGGATGAACTTAAGATTTGGAACCCCTCGTTGTGGATGGTGAGAAAGGAAGCAGATAAGGGAGGGGGTGTATTGGACAAAAATGGTCTATTTGATCTAGTTCCAGGTATTTTGATGGAACACGCGTGTTCCACATGGGTTACACCTAGTTATTATCTATTCCATCTAAAGTCATGTCAAGCATGAAACACCAACTCTTGTTCTTGTATGTGATGTTGTGTTTTATCTACCAAACGTACCTTAAAAGATTTTGTGAAATGATAAATGTAACCCTGGATTATTATTATTATTATTTTGTCTTTTACCCAATTAAAAACACAAGAACCAAAATTATAAATTGTTAGGACATAAAATGTCCTTATATGTGAAAGTTTTATAAAGAATCATTTTAGTGTAAATAATAGAAAGGGAGGGCTTAAAGTGTAAAATGTTGTATAGATAGAGGGGCTATAGTGTAGAGGTATATATAGAGATGGAGTGGCAATTGAGAGAGTTATGAGAGTCGTCTAAAGTGTTAAGTGTGTGTAAATCAAGGTGTTTTGTACTTTCCACCATTGATGAATAAGATGATGACTTCATGATATCTCTCACCTCTAATTGTTCTTGATTTCTTATTCTATCAAGTGGTATCAGAGCTGGAACGAATTAATCAATTCGTTTCGATCCTTAGAAATCAAGAACAATTAGAGGTGAGAGATATCATGAAGTCATCATCTTATTCATCAATGGTGGAAAGTACAAAACACCTTGATTTACACACACTTAACACTTTAGACGACTCTCATAACTCTCTCAATTGCCACTCCATCTCTATATATACCTCTACACTATAGCCCCTCTATCTATACAACATTTTACACTTTAAGCCCTCCCTTTCTATTATTTACACTAAAATGATTCTTTATAAAACTTTCACATATAAGGACATTTTATGTCCTAACAATCTCCCCCTAAAGTTTTATAAAGAATCATTTTAGTGTAAATAATAGAAAGGGAGGGCTTAAAGTGTAAAATGTTGTATAGATAGAGGGGCTATAGTGTAGAGGTATATATAGAGATGGAGTGGCAATTGAGAGAGTTATGAGAGTCGTCTAAAGTGTTAAGTGTGTGTAAATCAAGGTGTTTTGTACTTTCCACCATTGATGAATAAGATGATGACTTCATGATATCTCTCACCTCTAATTGTTCTTGATTTCTTATTCTATCATAAAACCAACTTTAATTAACTAGAAGACAAAACATCGATAAGATAACTAAAATGCCTCTTATTTAACAACCGTTAGAAAAATGTACCAAATTCAGACGTTTTAAAAAACACAATAGCTACCTTGTAATTTCAAAAACGTAGAAACAGAAAGATGTTATTTTCAACAAATCACATGCACCAAATTTATATAGGTTAGGAGGTGATTGTTTACCTCTTAACAACTCCATTAAAAGACAATATCTGAATCGTTAAGAGATCAAACTTGTTTGGCAAAAAAGACGTCTCTTAATGATTTCAAAACTATCTGAATGGTTTATCATAAGCCTCTTTCAACAAGGGTTAAGTACACCAAAATGTATTCAAGTTGTCACATTTTATTATTTTAGATACTCAACTTAAAAACTTACCATTGTATGTACTGAACCTGCTGAAATTGTCATTGTATGTACTAAACTACCATCTTATGTATCCATTCAATGTACTTAAAAACTTACCATCTAATGTACCGAACTTAAAAAAATGGCAATTTTTAAGTTGAGTGCATATAATGATAAGTTGAATACATACAATGATAAAAGATAATAACTTGAATACATTTTGGTATACTTAGCTCTTTTAACAATTACTAAACAACAATCATATCTTATTTTGCACTAATGGAAACCATTCAACAATTATCAAACAACTCTTGCTATTTATTTAAAGGCAATTTTTAAACTAAAGAAACAAATCTTATATAAATACTTCAAAAGAAAAAAAAAATCTTCTATAAACATATGTGGTTTGACCAAGGGCAATTTGGTAACTTTGCAAACTTATTGAAATCCACAAGAACACAAAACGAAAATCGCCAAGCGGAAAAAGAGATTCGAAGAAGAAGAGGAGGGAACCAACACAAAAACGATTTCAGTAAAAAACAGCAGAAATTAAAGATCTTCAAGCTCACAATCAAGAAATCCCCAAATCAAAACCCCCAAATTCGATCCAAAATCCGCTGTATGTAAGTCCCAATTTCTCTCCATTTTCACTCAATTCAATTTCCCCAAAATCTAGGGTTTCAATTTCATAAAAATCCCCCTTTTTTCAAACTCTAATTGCACCGATCCATCTGTTCTTTTTAATCTTTTTTGCTATTTTCGTGTACCCAATTGACCTAATCGACGATTTGAACGCAAAACGTCAAGAATTTTGACTCGATAAAAATTAGTGTTTTCAAGAAAGTCTTTCTTTTGAAGTTTGACAATGGCGGGTGGTAGTAATAATATGAACAATTCGATGAAAAACATTGGTGGCGGCCATCCGTCCATGCCGCCACCCATGAGCCAGCCGGCTCACGACGGAGCCGGTGATGGCTCACATTTTGGTGGCCATTTTCAGCTCTCCGAGCCGCAGGCTCAAGCCCTGGCTCAGGCTCAATACGTTCAGGCTCAGGCTCAGGCTCAGGCTCGAGCCGCCCACGCCAGGTTCCAAGCTCAGCTCCAAGCTCAAGCCCAGCTTTCCCAGAAGCCAAACCCATTGGGAGGGCTTAATAGTAATAATAATAGTAGTACTAATATCGGTGTTTCATCGAGTTCGATCGCTACACCGATGAGCGTAAAAAGATCGGGTCAAAAACCGGCTTCCAGGCCGCCGAGCTCCTCCGGTGCAGCCGCTGGCTCGCCGTTGAAGACCATGGAGCTCACGCCCGCCGCCCGGAGGCGGAAACGGGGACCGGCCGAGCGGCAGATCCCGGAAAAGGTTGCCGCCCTTTTGCCCGAGTCCGCGCTCTACACCCAGTTGTTGGAGTTCGAGGGCCGGGTGGACGCGGCCTTATCGAGAAAAAAGGTCGACATCCAAGAATCGATCAAGAACCCGCCCCGGGTACAAAAGATGCTCCGGATCCATGTGTTCAACACTTTCGCGAACCAATCGCAATCGGGTGGTGGCCAAAATGTCGAACAACCCTCGTGGTCGATCAAGATTCTTGGGAGATTGTTGGAAAACGGGACGGACCCCGCGAGGCCGAGCCTAACGGGCCCGAAGTTTTCGTCTTTTTTCAAGAAAGTGACGGTTTATTTGGACCAGAATCTCTACCCGGATAACCATGTGATCTTGTGGGAAAGCTCCCGATCTTTAGCGCCCAACGAGGGTTTTGAGGTTAAACGAACCGGGGATAAGGAATTCACCGCGATTGTTCGGTTGGAAATGAATTACACCCCGGAAAAATTCAAGCTTTCGCCCGCTTTAACCGAAATTCTCGGGCTTGAAATCGAGACCCGTCCGAGGATCATCGCGGCGATTTGGCAATACGTGAAGACGAAGAAGCTTCAAATCTCGACCGACCCTTCGTTCTTCACGTGCGATCCTCCCCTCCGGAAGCTATTCGGGGAGGAAAAAGTGAAGTTCGCATTGGTTTCGCAAAAGATCTCGCAGCATTTGAGTCCACCGCAGCCGATACATTTGGAGCATCGGGTGAAGCTCTCGGGGGATTCTCCGGTGGGGAACACGTGCTACGATGTTCTTGTGGACGTTCCGTTTTCGTTGGATAAAGATATGTCGAATTTCTTGGAGAGTTTGGAGAAGCATCGGGAGATCGATGCCTGTGACGAAGCTATTTGCTCGGCGATCAAGAAGATTCACGAGCATAGGCGTAGACGGGCTTTCTTTTTGGGATTTAGCCAGTCGCCGAGTGAGTTTGTGAACGCGTTTATTTCGTCACAGAGCAAGGATTTGAAGACCGCAGCCGGTGATGCCAATCGTAATGCCGAGAAAGAGCACCGATCCGAGTTCTATAATCAACCATGGTGAGCTCTTTAGCCTTTATGTTATTTTGTTTAATTCAGTTTTCAAATATGGTTCTTTGCCGGGTTTAGTGGAATTTGGCTCAGTTTTTCGTAAATGACGTTTTTACCCATGAGAATAGAAAGAGACCATTTAGTAGTTAGGGGTAGAATTGGAAACTTGACACCTTTTGGGGCGAACTAAAATAGAAATTAGGACTTATTTTGGAACAAAGGAAGTAGTATTTAAGGCATCCCATATGATGAAAGATTGAAAACGCTACGGTTTATAAATTAGTGCAACTCATATCACGGAAACAACTGCTTTACTCTTTGGGGTAGAGGATATGCATCCCGCTCTTCGAGACCCTACTTTCACGTGGGATACAATGGGTCTTTTATTTTTTTATTTTTTTGTGATTTTAGTGCAACTCAGATCATCGAAAACAACTACTCTACTTTTTGGGGCAAAGGACATACATTCCACTCTTCCAGACCCTACTTTCGAGTGGGATACAGTGGGTCAATTTAGTTTTGTTTGGTTTTAGTGCAACTCAGATCATTAAACAACCGATCTACACTTTTGGGGTAGCGGACATACATGCCACAAGTCTCCTATACTGGGCTAGTTTGGTTTGGTTTGGTTTAAACCCACAAGCACAAATGGGAATTAGTATTTAAAGTATCCCACATGATGAGAAGTGCTTAATGAAGAAGCCTACTGCACGCAATCCGTCATCTCCCCTGAGCGTGGCTTACGTGTTGTGTTGAATTGGAGATGGTTTCTTCTTTAAGCACTATTCGTCATGTTGTGTCCTACATAAACTATTACCCATTTGTAGAAATTTGTTCACCAAACCAAACGAACCCGGTACATCCCACCTGAGTTAGGGTCTAGGGAGGGTAAGATGTATGCAGACCCAACCTCTACCTTAAAGAGTAGAGAGACCGTTTCCATGTATGCAGGTAAGAAAGAGAGAAAAGACGAATATGATAAAGATTTTGAAAAACTGATTAAAAGAAAATAATAACATACAAACGAACGCGTAACCAATTTAAGGAAACTATCACACTCGTAGAATTGTTTATGCTTTTCTTGTATGATAATTTATTTGTGAACTTATATTATTTTTGCATACATGTATAACTAGGAAGGTTCGGTTGAGAACCTGTTTTCCTTTGAGAACCCAGGAACCGTACACCACCGCGCCATGTGTCCCTCTTTGGGATGAAAATTCATCATGAATAACACATTCATGGTGAATATGAACGAGCTATTCATCGTGAATCACACATTCATTTTGAACAACACGTCCACGTTCTTGATAGATTTGCCACGTGTCGTGTTCTGGTGTTCTATTTTTAACATACTTTGCTTGCATTTTGTAGGGTCGAAGATGCCGTTATTCGTTATCTGAACCGAAAGCCCACGGCAGGAAGCGATGCACCCGGAAGCACATAGTCGAACCGTTTCAAATGGGTATGCAGATTTTTACTCCCTTCACCACAACTTTATTCCATCTTTGTACTAAAATAGATTCAGGTAGTTATGAAATAGTTGATGTTGATCTAGCTAATGTTATTCAGCTTACTGCAAATTATTAGATTGGTGAACCATGCTTTGTTTGATCTTTTCTTTCTTTTATCGAATTTTTCGACCCTCTTTAATTTCCCTGCTTCGCTGGTGCCCGTGGGCGGGAATATGGGGTTTATGGTAATATGTCATATGTTTTTCATGTAATGAGCAAATCAGACTGCATTATTTCTAGCATTTCTAGATGAGAAAGATGCCATTTTTATGAGTAGACATGATTTGGTCATTCTCTTGCCCCCCTTTGAAAAAATCATGAAAGAAAGTGATATAAATAGGCTTTCGATTAGATTTTTTTCTCGCGAAGTTGGGGATTCTTGTAGAAACAACTACTCTGCTTTTTTGATAGATGACAGATCTGTGTACATCTCATTTTCAGACCCTACTTTTAAGTGAGACATAACAGGTGTATATGGTTTGGTTATGTGTTTTTAGTAATGCTTGCGCTCCTAAAAGTTCAAATGTATTCACGAAAAAACTCGAATACACTTCTTACCTTTGTGAGATTGAACCCTCGACTTCTAGGGAGTTGAGCTTTATCGGTAATTTGGATATTGTTGGGCCAAATATATTATTGTATCGTTTATTATATATTATATCAAAGAAAACCATATTTTTCATTATTATCCGCATTCCTTACCAGTTATACCCCGAACAAAACGGTCTAAGGCATTTGGATAATCGATCCTATTTTCTTTCTATTACAATATAAATGGGCCGGTCATCTTTTCGTTCATGTCTACTCGTTAATCTTAAGTGGCTAATTTGACTTATTAACCCAAATTCTTACCTATGAAACCCATTTTTGTGAAATACCGAATAAAGTCTTTAACTGGGTTTAGTGGATCGTTATGTCGATAAAATTTGTTCATAAAATTATATCCTCGATATTTCGATATTGAGTTATATCGAGGATATAATTTTATGTTGGAAATGTTAGGGTGCGTTTGGTTGTGTAAAATTTTTCAGTTTCTCAAGAAAATTTTCCATGGAAGACGCAAATTTAGAAAACTCGTTTGGTTCATTCCATTTTGGAAAGTTTTTCAAGAAAATGAAAATTTTCTGTTTTCCAACTTCTATGTAAGTTATAGAACTGATTTTAGTAGTTTTCTACAACTTTTTAAATGTTTTATCTAATTTTCTAAAATAAAAAATGAAAACTCCATCATTTCAATTAAACACAATTTATAAAATTTTTAAAGAAAACTCTACTCCATTTTCTAACGTGTTCTAGGAAAATAAAAATAGTTTCCAGTGGCCTCCTTTCCAAAAAAAAAATTGAGTTGATATTGAACTTTGTAGAGTCTAAATTTGAGTTGATATTAAACTTTGTATAGTCTAACTTCAATAATATAATTTGAGTTTTAGTTATTGACTAGTATTAAAAGCATGATATTTTATATATTTTTGCCATTACATGGTTGTTTTTGGCAAAAATAAGCTAGTTTTTCCAAACATGTATCATAAGCTAACATATTACATTAAAGTTGTTTTTTTTTTATTTTTATTATTTGTATTATTTAACATATTACATTATTAAAAAAATATTTTAATTATATTATTACAAATTTATATTAATTATATTATAAAATACTTATAATTGATTATTTATTAAAAATGTCCTTTTTGGTCATTTTAATACTCATAAACTAGTTTTTGCCAAACATAATTTGTTCATAAGCTAGCTTATCAACTAGCAGCTAACGTATCAACTATCAGTCAGTAGCTAGCTTTTCAGCTAGTTTACCAAACATAGCCTTAAAATGTAAATTTCGTAATGATGATGAATGAAAATGAAATTACATAGATTTATATATAACTTCAAAACTGTAATATTTTGATTGGGTAAAACAAAAATTTTAAAACAAATTCAAACATTTATCAATCTATATGTTTTAGTGATTCATATTTAAGATTTTAACACCACCTTAACCAATAAAAAATGAAAATGAAACTTCAAACTCCAATATCTCTTTAAAACAAACTCCACCTAAGGCCATCCATAGCACCAACCTTTCATATCTTCAACATTTCATGCCAGTACAACGTCATATCAACTTTTTTCATTCTACCATCTGAACCCTCAAGTGGAGTACCGCTAACATTTCATATCCCATGCCCTTTACCTTTTAGTAATTATTTTAAACATAAATAAAAGGAGGGAGAGAGAGAGAGAGAGAGAGAGGAGGGAGGGAGGGAGGGAGGGAGGGAGGGAGGGAGGGAGGGAGGGAGGGAGGGAGGGAGAGAGAGAGAGAGAGAGAGAGTTGAGCGGGTCTGGGAAACCGCAGCTGAACCTGCAAAAGGAACCCGCAAAGGCGCAAACTGAGTACCATGGTATCCACCTAAGCCGCCCCTTACCCGCTTACATACCCAAGCCAAAGCCATGGTACACATGGCCTAATAGTTATTACAATATAGATAGTAATAAAATTAATTAATATGAAATTCTATAAACCAACCAACCATATTAAAACAATATCTCCATTTTTCTCCAAATCCTCATTTTTTGTAGACATTTTCTATTTAATTATTTATTTTCTACAAAATGGTACAATTCTTTTTTGTTAGATTTGACAGCATTTTATAGTTAACCATGTTATTCTTGATTTTTGCATTTCTTATGCGGCAATTGCTAAATACACCTGAATTTTTACCAAATACACCCAAAAAGTGAATGCGTCATACACACACATGTCAACGTCAAAGTTACTTTTTCAATTCCCGATACTACTTTTTCAATTCCCGATGCACTTTTGGGTGCATATAGCAACCCCCTTCTTATGCGCTTTGCAGTTTGCATTATTTCACTGCAAATCTTCTTTTAAAAGGAATATCTTTTCACATCCAAAAATTATATATACATAAAAAAAATACATTTTATTAGAACCAAGGTACTACTAAACAAGAAAATCCAATAATATATTATTGCAAAATCATATAGAGATATTGAAACAAAACAAGAAAAACATGTATACATGTATGCAATATATCAAAAATTCTTATAAATAATGGGTAAATACTAAGTTGAAATTGATGTTCGTTTGAAGATCAAATGGAGGCATGCAAAACGGCGTGTGACATAACCTGCAACACCTTGTGTTTTACTCGTAAAACTCAAGACCCGAGACCTATATTTTGACATTGAAATATATGTCAACTTTCCCTCTTTAACCTAACCTAAGGTGGCGTTTGGTTTGCAGATTCAAATAAATCCAATGGAATTAATTGATCAGATTCTATTAATTCGTTTGGTTCATTCGACAAAAAGGAATATCTGAATTACATCAAATTCCACAAATGAAAGAATTCAACAATCCTTAGTATAACTACTAGGTATTTTGATGGAATGAATTCTGTTTTTTTCATAATCTCAGATATACTCTTGATTCAATATAACCAAATAACAAACAAATTATTTATTAGTTTATTTAATAATTATTTTATTAGTTTATTAAATTATTTAATAACTATTTTCTTAAATTATTTAATAATTATTTTATTTTGTTAAAAAAAATAAAGTAACTAATGAATACTTATTAAATCTTTTGTGTTTAAAAAATTAAAATTATTAAAAGGGTATTTTGGTCATTTACCAAAATTTCATTCCAATTCCAAACTACAGTTTGTGAACCATATAGACAGATTCCAATTTTTTTAACATATTTAATTCCAATTCGGACCAAACATGTGGTTAAACCTGACAACATTTCATTTCAATTCTTTCAAAGTCAAATTCCTTTGACATATTTCATTCAATTCAAAAACATTATGCAAACCAAACATCACATAAGTCTATAAAAAAGGGTTTTAGTTCAACTTGATAAGCTTTATAGGGCCAACCTTATACGATTATCTATTTCTTCCTCTCCATTCTATGTAGGATCAATTCCCTAGTTCAAATCCCAACACATTCAACAATTTAATATCTTTTTTCTCTATAAACTAGTTTGTAAGAGCATCTCTTATAGAGATTTTTATAAGAACCTATTTTTTGCATTTTCTATTATCAAATCACACCTCATCAAAATAAGAACTCTAAAATATCACGAGTTTTTAAAAGAACTTCCTTTTATATGTCCCATACATTTTTAACATATAATTTTAATAATTATAAAGTTAAGAAAGGAAAAATAATAATATATTACTTCACACCAAATATCATGGTAAAAAAATTTAGTTAGAGATGAAAAGTTTAGCTGTAGGGCGAGCATTGGCGGATACCTACCACAACAAGGTAGGATTCCTTGCTTTGGCAGGTATCGAGACAGGAGCAGGGGTTTATTTACATACCTGAAGCAGGATCGAGTATTTACTCGCCCTAATTCAATCCCTATCAACTTTTATTTATTTATTTATTTAGTATATATAGTGTGTGCAAAAATAAATATGTATGTATTTTCAAGGTTCAAAATAACGTAAGGCACGGCGTAGCGGTGAGGCAAAGCCTTAAGCCTTACGAGATATGGAGATGACGCGGCATTTCTTAAGGCGTGAACCAAGACAGCAAATTAATACATCATATATATTATTATACATGTATAAATACATGTTTTTTTTTAAAGCCAACAAAAATGATGTATAAAACTACAAACAAATATAAAACATACAAACAAAAGTTACATAGTTTTGATGACTTTTAGTGTTTCACCCTATAGCAATTGCAAATATAACAAATACATTTTTTTTAAAAAGTAACGTCTTAGAAAAAAAAGGATGACATATCGTGATATATCGCGCCTCAACCGCCACCGCCACGCCACCGCCATGGCCTGAGCCACGTCTTACACAAACACTATGGCTTGTTTCGTAACAGCGGAGACGCACCTCAAGCCATATCGTGATATATCGCATGCCATAGCTTGATTTTTCGAACACTGGTATATATATATATATATATTAATTAAATGATAGATATATTTGATTTTTAATATTGGTAACTATTTTAGAATAAAATACTATTTTCTTATAGTTTCTTTAAAATGGGGACCCAAGGGGTTCCTTAAACCTATCATGTATTCCATCCAGGGATGCATAACTTACCCTGTTTTTGTCCCTATTCTTAGTGTATACTTAAGTCAGGTACAAGCATTGAACATCCACTACAATACAGTTTCTAACACAATTTTTAAACTATCATGTCAGCTTTAGAAATTTTATAAAATTTTCAATAGCTTGGTGTTTTTGTTAAATGATAATTTACTAAAATACAAAATTTATTTTACCTTTTTAAACGTTATTTTCAAATGTTAGAATTCTAAAATTTATATAATATTATTTTTAAACATACTAATAAATTATTTTACAGACAATAAATTTATAAGATTAAACAATAAAAGGCTATATTAAAAAGTGTCATAATTAAAATGTCTGAAAGAACGTTTTAATAAGTTTTCTTAAGACATTTAATTTAAAGTGTCATATTATCTATTTTGACAGGATACTTTTGATAATTGTTATATAATTTTGTCTTTTATTCTTTTTATTATATTTTATTTCAAATAATTCCCTATAAAAATCTCATAGCATCTTATTTTAAACATGTTCTTAAAATGTTATATGGCTTCTCAAAGTATCCAATGAAGTTTGCAACACTTATAGGTATAACATTTTATTGTTTGATCTTCGAAACTTGTTGCCTAATGCCTACAAAGTAGTCCACCTTTTACAATTATACATTTTTTACTTACTATGAAATCAATTTTTTTTGTAATGTTTGTAATGTGCTTTCACTTAATTGAAACTCGACATGAAAACGCAAACTCTTAGTTCATAAGTTTGATATGAACGTTACCCAAAAAAAAATGATTTCATGCATGGTTTTGCTTGTAAACCAGATATGGAATATAAAACCAGAAGCTGTTTTAAATTATTTTATCTTTTAATTATTCGAACTCACAATTATTTACTTAACACAAACTTATACTATATTTACAAATATTTGAATTAGGGGTGTTTGCGCTCCTGCTTAACCCCTCAAATCATAAACCAACCCACAAGTGTCAGTTTATAAAAAATTTCAAACCAAGCGGTTTGACTTCAAGTCCCGAGACCGGTCAAATTGGACAACCGGACCGTGAAATGGCGGTTTTGGTTCGACCGGTTTAGGCGGTTTTAGACTTTTATGGTATTTAAAGTTTAAACTTAAAAAACATATATAATTCCTAATTTTAGATTAAATATTTATTTTAACAAAACCAAATATCCGAATGTCCACGCCTCCAAGCCTTGAGTCCGCTTGAAGTACATGAAGTCCACAAGAAAGTAAACAAAATATCCTAACAAAACACTAAAAAAGTAAATGCATAATATGTGTGTGTATAATATGTATATTGTATTTGGTGTGCGGCCTTTAGACCAAAGAAACGTCCACCCCGCAAACTGGACTGGAACAGACAGAGTTTAGTTATTTTTGCAAAGCACATAGCTCAAACCGCCAAAGAAACGTCCACCCCGCAGATTGGAGTGGAACGGACAAAGGGGTTTAGCTATTTTTCAAAGCACACCGCTCAAACCGCCATCAGCGGTCCAAATTGACTTAGTTCGACGAGTTTGAGCAGTTCAACGGTTTTTTTAACACCCCTAACTTGAATCCTAAAAACGATATATAATAGTATTATAAAACATTAAGTTATCATCCAAGACAACACATAACATATGACAGTAGAATATTTCTGTAAGAAAGACAAGTACAAAATGCACCTCAAGGAAAACAATAAAAATGTTCAAAGGAAAAGACAAATGAATACGTTGTTGTTACCTATGAGCGGATGTAGAGCGTCCAGACTATATTGTACTGAACTAATGGTCCAACTAATCTTTGATACATTGAGACAGAACCGAATAAGTTTTCTATATAATGATTGATAATCATAACATAAGACAATAGAAATACCAAACCAAGTTATCTTTCAAATGATATTTAAGGTTTTCTCTATCATGATTGAAAATCGAATTAATTCTTTAACTTTAGAATCAAAGATTAAACCACTACATATGAACTATGTGATACACATCTAATGTGTATCATATTATAAGCACATGCTCTAATGTTTTTTTATATACTCTTCAGAAACTCTAGAATTAATGATATTTATAGAAGAACTTAAAATGTTGCATAAAGTTCTATCTTGGGCGTGATTAATAGGAAAAACTTTGTCCGTAAACTCTCATTATTAGCAATGTGGGTAGTTTTGATTCTTCATGAACATGATCTTTACGTCGATCTTCAAGTAATGTATCATTTGACTTAATTAGTACAAAATTTACACTAATTGTTTTATCATTATCGTTATTCTAAATCACTTCAGTATATAACGGAAATATCTAAAAAAACATTTTATTAACTAAAAGATTTATTGTAAAAATCATGTTAGAAGAAAAATAGTAAACCATAAAAATATGTGACATGTTTATACTCAAATCTACTTAAATTAAGCTCTATAAAACAAAACATTAATTACCATTTAACTTTAAATTAACCATTATCAATAAAAAAAAAGACCGTTGATGGACAATCTATAATACAACATTGGTGTGTGTTTTGCATTCACTTACACTTTGTTCTAGAAAGTTTTTAAAAAAGAAAAAAAATGGAGGAAAAATAAAATAAGATAAAAATCATATGTTTTCGGTGATTTATTGGGGAACATAAAGATCACATGTTTTTTAAGGTTATATCTACCAAAACTACAAATTGTAGGGAAAAGTCCAAAAAAACCCAACAAACTATTCCATTTTGAATGGTTAAGTCCCTAAACAATTTTTTTGAACAAAAAAGTCATTAAACTTTCTCATTTTGAATGATTAAGTCACTAAACTATTCTTTTGAATGAAAAAACCATTAAACTTTTTCGTATTGATTGATTAAGTCCTCAAACAATTTCTTTTTGATAAATAAACCATTAACCTTTCAAAAATTGGTTACTTACCCCTTTCATAAAAATAAAAAATTAAATGTAAACCGACTATGAAGGTTTTAAAGGTAAAATATAACTATGTTAGTTTAGGTTAAACAATTATAAGTAGCAAAGTTTTAAAAAATTTAATGATTTATTTTGTTGAAAAAAATATTTAGGGACTTAATCATTCAAAATGAAAAAGTTTAATGGTTTTTTTCATTCAAAAGAATAGTTTAGAGACTTAATCATTCAAAATGAAAAAGTTTAATGGTTTTTTTATTCAAAAACATTGTTTAGGGACTTAACCATTTAAAAGGAAAAGTTCGTTGGGTTTTTTTGGACTTTTCCCAAATTTGTATGGTATCATTAAATTGTTTAAAGGTCATTGTATAACGATAAAAGAAATCTTTCATATTCTTAGATTTCCACCAACGGATTTTCAATGTATTATTTAGGAAAATAAAAATTTAACTATTGAGTGGTTTATAGATCTGTCGATGCTCCTCGTCGGATTACAGACTGATCTTTTAACTTTTAAATATTCCTTTATTCTATTATAAGTTACATAATATTATCAGTAATCGGTCGATGATTTTTATCTGAATTCACTGATTGTTAGCAATGTCATCAACAAGCTTAATTTTTTTGTTTAAAAACCCTAGAATCGCCCATATCTTATTAGAGTTTATTTGGTTATTTATACTTGTGTAATACAGTTAACATAATAACATGTTGCACAATTTTCAGGGTTACTTTGTGTATATATATAACCCTAACTTTATAGATTTTAGGATTAGTTTGTTTAATCGTGGCTTTGTAATTTAATTTCTTTATATTGAAGTTAGCTCTTTAGACTTTAAGGCTAATTTGTGCATATTTGAGGTCAATATGTTACACCTCGATCTGATCATATAGAATCATTAGGTGAGAGTTTTGAAGGAAAACTAGTGTATCAATTTTATGATGACCACGATCAATTTATATCTTTTTATATAATTATTTTGTGACAGCACTGCCAAAAAATCATGGAGTTGCCTTTGTTCTCCCCCATACCACCATACGGGAGATACATGACATTGTTCCCCTTGTACATGGACATCCCATCCATCAACAGTCATCGTCTATGACATGTTTTGAATCCCACACCACTCAAAGCCACAACCTCTTTGATTCTCATAAAGACATGCATTCAATGATTTAAATTATTCATTTTTTTCAAATCTTTAAAGTTTAATGCTTGAGAACTACCATTAGACTGAAGATCATCGATTTTGTTTAGAACATCCATCTCAAGTGCGGTGGTATTGGTGTTGGTGGGTTTACACCCCTCTTAAATTTAATCACAAGTGTATAGGCCGAGTAAAGTAATATATATTGGAAATACGAATATCAAACCAATGGAACTAGGAGTTGAGCATTACAATTATTGTATTCCCCATTAAATAGACGATCAAGTTTAGTGATATGTTAAGAATGATTAACTACTAAATTAAGTAAATAAAAAGGCCATGAAAGCAATCAAAACACGAAGTTTGGAAACTTTTTGATGAGAAAAACAATGATAAAGAAAAAGAAAAACATGGTTGGATGACTGCCCTTGACCCTAACAAGTACTTTTAACGAAGTTAGTGCTCATGTCTTACTTTCAAAGTAAATTCATATGTAGAGAGTAAAATTTGACTTATTAAAATTTAGGTTCACTTTTAAAGATTTCGTTAAACTTGGGACCAAATTTGAGTTACTCTTAAATAAGAATAAGTAAAATTTGTCCTTATGATTTTTTTTATCATATTAGCCGGAGATAAAAAATGAATGCAAACTTACTAATCTTAAACAAATCATAAGTCAATGTTAAATAGTTATAAAAAACAAATCATAAGGTCTTCTAAATCATACTTACTCAAAGTAAAAATTGTGAGGACGAAGAAGAGTTCTAGTTCCTCGGTGACACCGTACAACTGAGTCCAAATTTTTTGCCGAACTAGTGCATCTTTAAGAGGAATTCGATTACATTGAAACTTTACGTTTCCACATATATCTAACATTAAATAAATATTATATATCCATATATCACTATAACCATTTGATATTCATCTAACATCCTTATCTTGACGACCAGTAACATTTATTAGATCTTTCTTTCTACTTAATATAGTTTCAAGATCGCGTTGTTACATATTTTTTTATTACAACTCTTTATGTAATCTTGGTAGTGAAAGAATAAAAAACATAATGTCAGAGAGAGTAGCACAATGTGTGGATCATTCATACAAAAGCAAACACTTACAAACGTGTTTTATCGATCAATAATTTTGAATGTTAAATTTTCTTTTTTGAATAAATGTGGTCAAATCCGTCAAATATGTAAATAAAATAACAAAAATATAATTTGAAATAGATCTAATATTCTAGTTCAATAAGTTGCATACAAATCTCATTACATAGTCGAAGAAAAATTTGTCACGACAACTTATAAAAGTTTGCCGTATAACCATTATGGGAGTCCAAATTGGAAAATCACGATAATTGATGATTATAATATGCATTTTGTTAGACTTTAAAATCTATATATTTATGGCACAAGATTTCTTTGAACAGTACGATGCAGACTTTCCCAAATTGTCCCAGTAAAAAATAGTTTTTTCCTAAAAAAGGTTTAACAATTTTCTTTAATCGGATTAAGATATATCTCGGAAAAAATCTAATAATAAATAAATTACAGGTTTGCTTCCATTTTTGATTAAACATATTGTCAACAACTTTTGATCTTGTCATCAAAATATAAAAAATAAAACTTACACGAAAATTATTTATGACAAATAAAAATTGTTTGAAACATGAAATATTTTAAACAAAAATGTTAAATCTAGAAATATTTCTCATCAATATTTAAACTATTTCTTATCTCAAGTTCTAAAGATTTCAAAAAATTTATAATTGTTTTTCATGAACACATCAAAAAATTTGTCTTGTTTGTCTCAATTTGATTTTCCATAAAAATCACTCCATACTTTTCAAACATTTTTCATGAATGACCTTTAACAAATATTTGTGTTTATAAATCATTAAAAATTTAGGCCACAAATAAAACGTTTTTTTCCTTCTTTTATCATCACAATTAATTAGGATATAAAGTGTAACCCTTAATGGACACTTGTACCAACATACCATTAGCTAGGTGTTATTTTTAGGATCCTATAAAGTTAATTAAGACGTATACAAACTCATTATAACAACCATAATTACCAATAGAGGAAAGAATAAATATCGTGAAATGATAGAATTAGAAATTATATTTATGGGCATGGATTTATTGCCACATTTCATATTTAATTTCACCATATAATTCATTATGTCTTTTGTGAACGTACGTATTGATATTGTAATATTCCAAAGCATAAGGCAATAAGTTTAACCAATTATTTCAAGTCCAACTTAAAACCATGATGAACGTTATCCATGTGAGATGAATTGTTACAAACTTTCCCACTGAAACTCCTAACGTCATTGTCAGATCTACCCAAAATGTTTCTATTTGTAATCGGTGACGTGGGTTCGCTTAAGATATTACAATCACCCATCATCCATATGGTATAAGGGTCGATTTTGTTACCATTTGTAACATCTGAAAGCCCAAGGTAAATCTGACCCAAACAAACAAAAACCACCTTTTTTTTTTTTTACGAAGATGTTAGAAATGCTATTATGGTTATTTAAGACAATTTCCAATATCCTTTCAAAATTTAACATCTCAAACTTTTACTATTGGAGAAGAAAAATCATGGTAGTTGACTATTTGACTTTTCAATGTGTTAGACTTTGAAAGTTTGAAGTCTATATTTTGACACGATATCATAAATAGTTCTTCTATACAGACGTTTAGATACACAAATTTTTATAATTTTACTGACTTCAAAAAAAAAAAAATTTAATTTTACATAGAAAGTTTTTGTCTATTTTTTATTGGATTTGTATATTATTGGTTAACATATTACCAACAATTTTTTATTTTTATTTCATCAAAATAATAAAAGTAAAACTTATTACACAAAAATCAATTATTACAAATAAGGAATATATTTGAATTTCAGAAAAAAATGTTATTTCATTTAGAAATATATTTCTCAATACTCAAAATATTTCATATCTCCAATTTTAAAATATTACAAATTTGTTAGACCATCCTTGACCATCCTTAATTAGTGGAGGTTGATATGGAGCCGGTAAGCAATTAGTACCGGTGGCACACCACCAAGGATGAATTGGTACTATTGTTTGGCAAGAAAAATGGCATGGCCATGTCGGATGTGCACTCCACCCTACCCCATCCCACCCTCTCTCTCCTTTCTCTCTATCTCTCTTTTTTTTAATTAACTATTTAGATTGGTATGAGAGTCAAGACCACTGTGGATGCATTGATAATGATTGATAAGGTGTTGGTAAGAAAGTGGAATACTGGTGTGGCGCTAATGTGGTAACTGGTACCATTGGCAAGGTAAAACCACTAAGGATGGTCTTAGTGGAGGTCGGTATGGAGCCGATAAGCAATTGGTACCGGTGGCAACACCACCAAGGATGAATCGGTACCATTGTTTGGCAAGAAAAATGGCATGGCCATGCCGGATGTGATAATTGGTACCATTGGCAAGGGATAAAACCACTAAGGATGGTCTTAGAGATTTTTTACATAAACTTATTCAAAACTAGTTATTAAAGAGCCCGGGCTTCGCGCCGGGTTATAAACTATGATAGATTTAATCATTTACATGAAACATAAAGTTGTATGTATGTTATCATGCGAAAGGTTAGTATGACGAATTTCATTTAACTATATGCTTACAAAGTTACAATCAAAAAGAGGTATATTGTGCAGCTAATGTCTACTTTATGTGACTGCTAGCATGTAGATAATATGTAGATAATGGTGTGTTGGGGAGGTATATGTCAATGGTTATTTAAAAAAAATAAAAAAAAATTAATAAGTCAATTAAGAGATTTTAACCAAAAGCGGTGGAAATAAATATCATGTACTTATCAATAGTTTAATAAAATAATTTGATTTTTTTTATTAAAGTTATAATAGTTTACATTTAACCAATAAAACAAAATGTCTTCATAAAGTAAATAATTAAAGCAAAAAATAACAAAATGTGAATTATGTAATTTGAAAAGAAAAACATAAAGATAGTCTACTATAAAGACAAAATATGTAATTTACTCAAATATTTTTTTTGGATGAGTTAATCACTTAATTTAACAAAGTTGAATGGAGGGTTGAAAATGTAATGAAAATAAAAATCACATAGATAAAAAAATAGCTTTTAAAGATGAAGGGGAAAAAGTGTTATAAGTATTAATTTTCAGGGACTAAAATGAAAATTTGTTAAAAGTTACTGTTCATGTTCCTGGTAAATGTTATATATTTTCAAAATATGAGATTTTGCGACCGATGGTTGTTAACATAGGAACAACTAGTGGTTTGCCCGCGCGTTGCGCGCGGTGTTTGGAAAACATTTTTAAGGAAAAATAGAATTTGTTATTATACATTATTTTCATAAATTTGATTTTTGTATTTAAATAAAGTACATTATAAGCCTATATACGATATTAATATTGATGAATGAATGGTGTATGGAAAACTTATTTTTCCTAAGAGTAAATTGTGGATTTGGTCCATGTGGTTTGATAACTTTTTTGACCATGTTCCTAATGTATGTTTATCTTGGACATGGTCTTTGTGGTTTTCATTTCATTTTGATCATGGTACCTCTCACTAACTCATTCGTTAACTCCGTTAATCGAATGACTATTTTAGTAATTTTTTATAATTTTGTTTTTTTTTTTGTAAAAAATAAAAACATTATTTTTAAACACACAAATTCATATATATATATATATATATAATGATTTTAAAATAAATAAAATAAGAGATTATTTTATGATTTGGTTTCTTAAGTTAAAATATAAGGTATATCATATACAATTTAATTATTTTTAAACACAATAACATATGTTTGCCTGTGTAATGAAAACGATACCAACTTAACCATAGTTAAAGTATGTAATAACATATGATTTAATATTACAAATATAATGATACAAAAATAAGATGCATTAAACGAATAAGTGAAAAAGGTTTACAATATATATATCATACAGTTAAAAACTAAAAATGTGTCACAACCTTTATATACACATGGCTTTTCAATTATAATCAATTTATTATTGTATTCAATTGTTATATATTTTAATAAAAATATACATAGTTTTATCTAAATAATAGTTATTGATAAGTTTTTACTATAACTATTTCATTTATGTATTTGGATGTTTCATTTTCATTAATGAAGATAAAAAGGTTTGAAGGTTGCATTTTTACATATAACAATTACCAAAAACATGTCTATCTCAATGAACTTTATGTTATCAATATTCAACAGGTAAATTAAAATGTCATAATTGGCATAATTAACCGTCATCTTCACTTTTTTTTTATATCAATTAAAATTGGTTTTTATCAAATTCAATTGTTATATTTAGGTATACATATTATTATTTTTAGTACCATGTAAATAAACATTAAAATTTTAATAATGATTAAAACTTATACGAAATTCTAAAATTTAGGAAATATATAGATGATAAAAAATAAAAAATAACATTAGAATTCATATGAACGTCAAGAAATAATCTCAACAACAATCAATAAGAAATAATAATAAGATTAAAAATGATTAGTAAAACTTGAAACTAAGAAAAAGTTAGAATACAAAAATAAAATAAAAAAACTCAAAAATTTATATAAAAAAAGTGAATACACGGATCAATCTTCTTGAAACAAACCCGAAAATTAAAACACTCATTTACCCGAATTAATTTTCTTGAAACAAACCTGAAAATTAAAATCACTCATTGATAAGAAACATTTCACGTTTGTAAACGGACTATATCGTCTCATATTGTAATAATTACTTGCAAGATGCGATCATCGAATCGTTGTTGCCATCGAAACTTTAAAATTTTCGCCAAAAACAAACTTTTGATTCCATTAGAAAACATAACAAAATATAGATGACAAAAGTAAAAATTAACTCTAAAATCTCAATAATAATCAATAAGAAATAATAATAAGAGTTAGAATTATTAATAAAATTTGAAACTAAGAAAAAAACATATAATACAAAAATAAAAGAAAAAAACTCTAAAATTCCAAGAAAAGTAAAAAAAATGAATACCTGAATCAATCTTCTTGAAATAAACCTGAAAATTAAAAACATTCACTGAAAAAACATATTCATGCTTATTGAGATTACATCATGTCAGATTGTAATACTTACGTGCAAGATGTGATTATCGAACCGTTGTTGTCATCAAATCCATAAAACTGTTGTCAAATACAAACTTCCGATTAGATAGAAAAAACATAGTATAATATAGAAAACACAAGTTAAAATAAATTCTAAAATCTCAACAATAGTCAATAAGAAATAATACTTGGATTAGTAGACTTAAAGTAAATAATTGAAAAGGGATTTTATTGAAAAATAACATATCAAGTGATTGATATGAAAGAAGAAAATGAGGTTACCTAACATGAATAACAATAATAGTTAGGGAAGTGAATAATACATCTAGTGTGGAGAAGAAGAAGAAGAAAACAATTACTAATGAACAAATCATGATGAATTGATGAATTTGTAGCTTTCATCTTTAAGAATGAAGATAAAAAGTTTTGGAGGTTACATCTTCAATATAATGAAGTTACATTTAAGAATAAAGATGAAAAGGTTTTGGAGGTTACTCTTTTAAAATTACTAAAACAACCATATCCCAATAAACTTTGTGGTTTTGATATAGGGGTATAATGGTCTTTAACATATTCAACATTAAAAAAATTCAAAAAATTGAGAAAAAAGATAGAGGTCATTCCAAGCATTAGAATGTGCCACCTCATTCTTAGAGGTTGTTACTTTAATATATATAAATGATTTAGTCTTTTTGTTTCCGGTTAATTTTTAATGTAACTCTTATTTTCATAAGATTATTTATCTAGTTAATTGAAAATACATTAATTACCTCATATTATGTATACAACTCAATTTTATAGATCTTATAAGATAAATATTGGAGTTGTAAATTTCATCACGTCATGTTATATTTTAGACAAATTCATATCATTATGTACGTTTTAACTATTATTTTACAAAAGTATACAATATCCTAACAATTTCGGAATTTGTAAATGATAGTTTAAAATGGTAAACCATATTTATATATGGTTAAAAAAAATATTACCTTTTTTGGAGGGTGACAATTACATTAATAATAGTCTAAAACGTGTTGAAATTGGAAACTTAACTAATTATTTGTTGTTTTATATAGGTTAAATATTATTAAAATTAACTTGTACATTTTTTAATTATTTTTACGACAAAAAGAATAATAACTTTGCACTTTATTGTAGTCTCCATATATTCTTCAACTATTGTGAAGAATCATATATTCTAAAGATGAGAAACTAATTTTTTGACGAGCTAAAGTGGTTGTAATTTATATATACAATATGTTTTACTAAAAATATTTAATAATTATAAATATATTTGTTGATTGTTTGTATTGATTTAAAATGTTGTATATTATTTATGATTCAAAAAAAATTAAACTAAAAATTTACGTATGAAACTTCACATCAAAACACCATAAAGGTAAATAAGTTTTAAATATTCATAATAAAAAAAACTATCGAGGTAAAAAAATCTAAAAGAAGGTAAAAAAAATGAAACTTTCACAGCGTAAATGCTGTGAAAATAAAAAATAAATAATCCAAACCTTCACAACAAAAATGTTATGAAGGTAGAAAAAAAACCGAACTTTCACATCAGAAAACACCATAACGTAACATTTACAGTGTTTTTAATATGAATGTTCGATTTTTTTTTTATCTTTACAGTATTTTGCTGTGAAGTTTCATGTAAATAGTATTGGTCTCATCTATCATACGAAAACAACTGTCTCACGTAACTTCATATATATATATATATATATATATATGTGTGTGTGTTTAAAGGTTTATGCACCAGGAAAATACTTTGAGATGATCCTTGATTTATGCTTCGTCCATCAACCTTTACAAATTATTTTTTTAATGGAATTGTCGAATTGAATCAATTATGAATATTAAAATGTGACAAAATAAAATGTGGATTCTAACATATAGATTTTAATATCATAAACTGATAAATTAAAAATCTAAAATAGGTTTAAAGTATACTTTATTTTACATTCAAACATGTTCCTTTTATATTTATTTTTTGTTTTTATAAGAAAAAGAATTGAAATGATTCTTTTAAGTACTATTTTCTAGGGTGTACTAATTTTCATAACCTATACACCTTTGAGGGCCGCATATCTCAACTATCAAATAATAGTAATGCTATTTTTCACCACGAAATTCAATATTAAATCATATCACGTTCGGTTCGAGGTTTCTAATGCCCGGTACGAAAAGTGTAAAAAAAACGTGTTCATATTATATTTTTATAACAAACACAACATACTATTTGTTGTCGGTTTGAAATATAGTTAACCTATTCTTCATATTTTCATGTTTATTATGTTATTCAGCTAAAAGAGAACATAAACGGAAACATGATATGACATAACATAAACTTACATGACCTAAAAAGATACAAAAATCACTATGAATATTAAGAGAGAAGTATTTCTTAGAATATATGATGAGTATTTTTATAAACAATGAATATAAAAGGAAAAATGTTTTTTAGAATAAGATGACCCATTAACATATTTAAGAGAGTAAACATAGATGAAGAAAAGCGGAAGGCGATGTGCACAGGAAAACAATTTTTTAGACTTAGTATTCTTCTTTCATTACTGTTGTTGTCAGCTGAAAATGGAATGTATCTCAAGTCTTGAAAGTTGGAACAGTCAAATTCGAATATAGGAAGAACAAAAAAAGTTGATTTAGTTGTTTGAAATGTTCATGATGTCATTCTCCATTCCTTCTAGTTAATAGACCAATTACTAATTAGGAGCTTAGTTGATTATTTTTGGTAGCTTGGACACGGCTAAATAACATATCAAAATTTGATACTCGTGGGACTTATGACCCTATGCGACTGCACGTGTTGCACAAGGCCGGTCCTGCATATCATATATATTAAAAATTAACAAAATTTGATACCCGTTGGACTTATGACCCTAAACATGATTTGTTCTTTTGAAACGATATTGTAACTAATTAAGTTTATATAATGTTAAAAAAGTTTAGGTATCATAATAAAATGTTTTATGAGACTTAAGTTTATAAAAATAAACAAAAAACGACGTACGTAAAAGTGTTATAATATGTTTTTGACGTCTTAACAAGTTTTTAGAACTGTTTTAAAAATAAAGTGTTGTATTGTATATTATATGAAACTATTTGAAATATGTTATATAAATTATGGGTTATACCGAAGGTTTCTTAAAATGGTCATATGAAATAGTAAATACTGACACTTATTTTAAAAACCTATCTGAATTATTTTATAAGGTATTTTTCGGTTTGTTTCCATCAACTTAAATCCTACAAAATATAACCTTTCCATTGATAGACATCTCTCAAAATGATTTAAAATAGTGAACATAAAGGTTTTGCTTTTGTTAAGTTTTAATCAAATTTATTATCATGTTCAAGCAACAGAAGCATATTTTAAAAAGCTATGATAACAACAAATTAATAACCTTTAAAATACTCTTGTTATAAAATTTAACTACAAAAGAATGATCAAAACTGCCCTCTACTTTGTTTTAACATAATTTCTACAGTGTTCTATAATACAAAGAAACAACATAAAAACGTTCTATAAGTTTATTTATTTTAAAATACATTGCTTAACTAATTTATCGTTTAGTCCTTTAAGTCAGTCTATTACAATATTTTGGGGCCGTTTATTAAACACTTATTCGGGTAAACATTTACCAAATTATATTACCTTTACTAGAAGCACATGTCAAGAATCAAGAATCAAGAATCTTACTTCAGTACGAACGAATGCAAGGATAGATGTCTTACCCGGTAAATGAGGTCATCGTCTCTTACCACGGTTAACACTTACCAAGTAATTTGTTGCATACGATACCATTTTGTACACCAAAATCTTACCCGGAAGTAAGTGGTGGTGTTGAATTTTGCAGGTTATATAAACCCATTTTCTGGTAACGTGTAACTTTTTTTTTGAACCATAAAAATAAGTTATTTCCTTTAAACCATAAAAATCGAATAGAGCAATAACTTATATAAACATTTTTTCTTCAATTTCATAACATACAAGTATATATATATATATATATATAATCAACCATTTAACATTAATAAACAACACCCAAATTAAGTAAAAACACAATTTATATATAAAAATATCAACTTACACCAACCGTTAGATCAAGTACCCATAATCATCCAACGGCAAAAAAAAAAAACAAGCTAGTCTTTTACCATTTTACCCTTCATAAAAACCACATTAATTTTAATAATTAATTCCTTCTACGAACCCTAACCTTAAACCCACCCTTCATATGGGCCGTCAACAAGGGCACAAAAACCGGTTCACCCTCGCAAACCGGCACCAACTCGAACCGGCTTAAAATCGCACCCACCACACTCTTCATTTGCACAAAGGCCATCTCTTTCCCAAGGCAAACCCTTGGACCGGATTGGAAAACCGGAAACTTGTACGGACTCTCCATCTTGAAAAACCCATCCGGTTCACTAAACCACCGGTCCGGTCTAAACTCCAAGCAATCCTTCCCCCAAAGGGATTCCATTCTTCCCATTCCGTACGGGAAGTACATGACCCGGTTTCCTCCGAAAACCGGGGTTCCGTCCGGTAAAACGTCGTCTTTTTCCGCGTGTTTCGAGTCCCAGACGACGGGCGGGTAGAGCCGCATCGACTCGCATAGGCACGCTTTTAGGTAGTCCATTTTCTTGAGGTCTTCGAAGTTTAGGGACGGGTGGTGGTTTTGTGTTAGTTCGGTTAGGAGTTTTGTCTCCACGGTCGGGTGCCAGGTCAGGAGCCAGAAGAGCCACGTCATCGCTGCGGATGTCGTGTCTCTCCCGGCCATCAGGAAGCTGATGGCCATGTCCCTGACCAGCTCGTCGCCGTGGCCGGCGGAGATGAAGCGGGACAGCAGGTCCCGCTGGTTCTCGGTTCCGT
Source organism: Centaurea solstitialis (assembly GCA_030169165.1). Classification (NCBI taxonomy): domain Eukaryota; kingdom Viridiplantae; phylum Streptophyta; class Magnoliopsida; order Asterales; family Asteraceae; genus Centaurea; species Centaurea solstitialis. The sequence continues at coordinate 3,696,792 of CM058041.1, read as the reverse complement.
CCCCGTCGGCCATCTGGCGGCGGCGCTGGCGGATTATGTCGTCAACCGACCGGTGGACGACGCGAACGGCGGCTTTCAGCCGCCGTTCGCTTCCGAGGCTGAAGAACCGCTTCAGCTTCCAGACCCAGTTGGCTGGCGCGACGCCACGCATCGCACTGGCCCCCGCGGCCACGTCGAATGACGTGACCAGTGCGGGGACTGGCTTCGAGTAGTCTAAGCAACACGGGTCATGCCCCAGAGAGATTAGGGAGATGGTGTCGAAGGCCAGCCGCCTGAGGACGTCCTGCATGTCGAGGACGCCGTTGTTCACAACGGCGTCCTCGAGCAGGGGCACCAGGCGGTTGGCGATGACGTCGTCCACCACGCCGGCCACGAACTCGCGGAGCGACCTGGTGCTGAATTCGTGGCTGGCGAGCTTCCGCTGGGTGGACCAGAGCTCGCCGTCCACGTTGAAGATCCCGATCCCGAGGAAGTCCCCGAGGAGGTCGGTGAAGGGCTTCCCCTTCGGGTAGTTCTCGAAGTTGGTCTTGAGGATGTGCTCGACGTTGGCCGGGTTCGCGGTCACGATCATCTGGTTCGTCCTGCGGCCCAGGCGCCGCAGGACGACGGTCTGCGACGCAGACCGGGACAAGAGGTCAGTGAACCAGTGGATGAGGCGGGTGCGGTTTCGGTGGAACGAAATGAGGGACCCGATAAACGGGTACGATTTGTGTTCGCTGTCGGCATTGGCGTCGGCATCGGCGGCAGCGGTGGCGGCGGAAGTGACGGCGGTTATCAAGATTCGGAGGAAAGTGAGCAAGTAGAGGATGATGAAGAGTAGAGAGAGAAAGTGGAGGAGAGAGAGAGTGACCATGGTGGCGGTTGGTGGCGGCGACGGTGGCGGTGATGGTGGTGGTGGTGGATGATCGGAGAATGGTTATGGTGGTGGTTTTAATATATAAGGGTTGATTAAGAGCACGTGAGAGATTTGTAGTTCACTCATTTATTAAAAACGCACGTTTTTCATGCAAGCCGCAATATGAGATTTTCGTCATTTGGACCACGTGCTGAAATATGTCGAACTTGGTTTTTAATTTTTTGTTTGAATGAATGACATATGTCATATGTCGATATTGAATAGTCATAAGTCTTACTTTATCTTTGATATAATCTACTATATTAATTGTTCCATAAATTAAATATCTTAAGAATATATATGTAAAACATGTGGATTGTGAAGTGAGTAAGTGTGCATAATTAAGTACAATAATAGATATATTATTACTTTACACTGATAAATGCATATTTATAGGAGTGCGCAACGGGCCCAAATCTTGATACCAAACTGGTACCGTACCTATTCTGGACTGATTTATGAATTTTGGTATAGTAATTGGTTCTATATTTTTCCTTATTCGTGAATTTTTGGTACGATACTAGTTCAGAACGGTATTAGTCTCATGGTCAACTCTAGATGTTTTTCGCTAATTTTTTAGAGTGATTACAATATTTGCTTTGAAGGTTGTAAAGTGTAAAATCGGGACTGATGGGTACTAGTACCGAAATATACTTCTAATTGGTTCGATATTCGGTATTGACTTTTCCTTATTTTAGGTATCTGGAATATTCAATCTAGTACCAATTCGGTACGATATCAGTTTCATGCTTGATATACGGGTTTACACCCTCCTAAATCTAACTGCAAGTGTACGAATTGAATCAAGTAATATGTACTGGTAAGTACGACATCGAACCAAGGGAATTAGAACCGAACGTCACAATGACTAATATTCACTATTGATTGGACAATTCGAATTTTGAGTTGTGATGATTAAAGTAACACTAATTAACTAAATAAATAGAACGACAATAAAATAAATTGATAAACTTTCAGTTGGAGAAAACTGTTGAGGATTGGAAATCCTTAGGTTTTCACAATTAAACCTTTTACTTTGAACAATTATCAGTAATATTTTTCTTGAAACCCAATCTTATAAAAATCACTATTGTCCTCTCTCGAGCAACAATAGATTCTAAATTGTAAAACAATGTCTCATCTCTCAATCTAACAATTGTTTCCAAAAAGCATTAAACAATCAAGAATTAAAGCAAGACTAAAGTTTACTTGTTGTATCTCTACCCAATTTCTCACCTTAGGTATACAATTCAAGTTCTACTTAATAATTAATTCTCTCGAATTTAACAATCAACTAACATATCAATTGCAAGGTGATCAATCCTATATTTAATGGATGTGTTAATAAAAGTGTATGAAGAATTTGTTAGATGAGAGACCATGTTTTTTTTATAAGGTTCACCTAGGCTTTGGCCAGTGGTCCCTGGTTGCTCACCTTCGAATTCGAACTTGAATTGGTTGTTATATCTTCCACAAGTCTTAACCGCTAGGCTGCCCCATTGGGGTTATGAGAGACCATGTTATAACACTTTAAAAAAGATATATAACATTTTTTTTTATCTTATTATTAATATTGTTATAACTTTTTGTTTATTAAATTATAAAGTTAACCATTTAATCATTTGAGTAATTTAACAAATAAAAGTTATAGAAATATTAATAAATGAAAAAAAAAGTGTTATATAAATTTCAGGATGTTACAAATATGTCTCATTTTACAAACTATTCATACATTTTTATCAACATATTCATAAAAATCAAAAAGAACAATTTGGTTACAAAAACTAGTTTCTTAAAAAAAGTTATACCCCACAAATTTTCATACTATTTCCTAATTAAAAATTTATACTTACAAATATCACAAGTCTTAATAAAAAAACGTGCACACAACCATTATATCTTAGTTGTCACTTAAGAAATTCAATTAGAAATATAAAATCCTACATCTTTGGAAATTAAAGCTGTCTTATAAGAAACTGAATACCTTGTTTATCAGATCTTTTTTTAAGATCATAAATTTAGGTTGTGTTTGGCAAGCATAAGCTAGCTTATAAGCTAGCTGATAAGCTAGTCCATCCAAACATGTATCAGGAAGCTATCTTATAAGCTAGCTTTTTGAAACGCTACTTTGAGTAGCTTATGAGAAGCTTATTGTAGCTTTTTCCAATTATACCATTATTAATATTAATTATTAAATTTAAGGATACCTTTTTTGGTCATTTTCCTTACTCATAAGCTAGTTTTTGCCAAACATAACTTGTTCATAAGCCAGCTTATATCAATCAACAACTAGCTTATCAGCTACCAGCTAGCTTATAAGCTACGTTTGCCGAACATAGCCTTAGTTACAAGTTAAACGAAAAATAACTAATATAATAGATGTTAGATGTTAAAAAAATCAATAATCTAATTTGTAATTAAGTAAGTGGTAGTCATCCATGATTAAAATACCTTAAAAGGTCAAATTAGAAAAGTTGATGCCGACGAGAAATCGGCGCAGAAATGGAAAAATGGCGTCTTTCACCGTCCACGACCTTTTAAAGTCACCATGTCTTTGTCAAAAGCAAATAAAAAATTGACTTCTAATTAAAAGTGAATTACACTTTTGGTCCCTCATGAATATAGTCACTTTTTGATTTTTGTCCCCGATAACTTTTATTTTCAAGGGTTATTTATTGCTTCATTTTAGTCTCTCTTTTTTTTTAAAACTTCTTCCTGCTTTCTTTGGTTCATATTTTTTTGAACGACAGATAAAACTTTTATTACTCACAAAGACAAAGAAAGAGGAATACAACCAAGAGACAAAACCAACGGAGAACCTGATTCGAGCTGTCACTAATGCCGATTCTAACTAATGACAGATTATCGAGGACTACAAAACAAGATAGCAAACGCAGATTCGCTATCCAACTACACAACAACACAGAGGTTTCTTTGATCCATATTGTGTGTTTATGATGCAAATTTAGCAAATGAGTATTTTTATGGAATTTCCGTCCAGTTTCTGTGAATAGGATTGTTCTCTGTAGGCATCGTACTTTCATTCAATGAAAACTTGCAAGGTGTTTTTATCTACCAAGATGGAGATGACTTGTGTTTTCAGCCATCCAATGGTATTGCAAGAAGATCTAAAGTACAATGATCAGGAACATGCTAAGCATGGGCGAAAGCTTGCATCCTTGAGTAAATCCTAAGGATTTTAATGTAAAAATACCACTTGGGAGGCTTTTGAAGACACAATTCTTACACCATGTTGACCATCATCTTCTTCATAGTGTAGTTTGTTTCTCTTGTTTTAAGCTTAAAGATTAGTATAACTTTTAATTTATTGCATTTACTTTATGTGTTTAGTTTTCATACTTTACTTTCAACTATTTTATTTTCTCATCTAGTGTAATTTAATTTAAATGCAAATAACTTTTAGTTATATTTTCTATCTTTTATTATGAGCTAAGAATCATTTGGGTGTGAGTGTCAGTCGACTTGAGACTAGTAGGCCACATTTTAGGTGTAATCGTAATTACTAATTCTTAAGCTTGGTCATTTGAACCGAGACTTAAACTTGACGTAGATAAACCGATCACTTTTAAGTATTGATATTAGACCTTTGACACAGAGATTGGCAAGTTTGAAATACGGTTTAAATGATGCAAAAAGATTAAGGAGAGTTTTGATAACCGTGCAGAAATAAAGGTTTTGTATGATCTACTAAGATATAGTAAGCCAATTGAGATTTATATCACAAAGAGCTTTGGGTAGATATCTTCATACCTGGTAGAACTTGATTTCATAGCTATTTAGTTAAATCAACAAAATTGAGAGTTGGCAATTATAGTCACCTTTTGGACAACGATCGGTATATTTCTAAAAATTCGTTTTCGAGAGATCGGGATTTTCATAGATGTTCCTATACGTACATGTGTGTAACCATCATATAACTATGTTTATCTCAAGGACAACTTACTCCCAAACCCATTTTTAGCTACTCGTTTAAAACCTTCTAAAAAGCACATTGTGGATGCTCTAATGGGTTTCCAATTCTTGAAAACGAAAGCAATAAAGATTGTTTTCTTGGTATAGAAAGAGATGAATAATCAAGGGTCGGGATTGTTAGAGTTTCATGTCAATAAAGATTGTGGATTTATTCATTTCGTATAACTAAGTTTTATCTCCTTAATTTAGTCACAAGGTTTTTGATTCTTGAATACCAAAATAAATGAAGATTAGGTTCTTTGGGTAAAGAAAGAAAAGTACAAAACAAAGTTGAGATCGATGGAATTCCATATCTGTTTAATTTTGAGTTATTTATTATTAGATGTATATTGAAACTTGTATTTTCTTTTTAATAAATCTTTTACAAGTTAATCTAATGAGGTTCTAAAGATTTTGATATGCTACTAGAGTCAAAGTCTATCATTTTTCGAACTTGACACTCTTGAACAATACGTGAACGTCTACCCTCCGTTGTTGAAAGGATATGTTAAAGTCTTACATTAGCTATATTTAGGCTATTTCTCCTTAATGATTATTTTGAAGGTAATTTAACGAGACTCACCATATTATCATGGTAATTATGGATGCCAAAAAAAAACCTGAAACTCAATAACCAACAAAATTCAAGTTATAGGGTATTTGGGTTATGGTTAACTGAACAAGGATAACCCTATTTGGTTTAGTTTCAATTATTCTTTTACAGATTTGATTGGACTGAGTTAATCAACAATATAATACACAATCTTTTTTTTCTTATATATTTCTAAACTTACATACAATTTAAATAATATTTAGATTATAAACCTTTTGTAACATTTTCGTTAGCTTAAGAAAATCATAACCATTTCATATACAAAATTCCTATTATGGTTTTTGGTAATAATATGGTATGGACTTTAAAAAAACACATTTCATATACAAAATTTTCTAGAAAACAAGTAGACAAACTTTATTCAACAAATATTATTAAAATATAACTATTATTATATTTATTTGATAACTGAAATTAATAACCAAACCTTATGTGGTTTAGTTATTAGTTGTAAAATGTTGAAAACAAAAATAAACCAAATTAATGTAAAAACCAAACCAACTAATTAAATAATACCCCCAATAAAGACCGAATTTGTATGTCATATTTTATTGAGTTGAATGTGTGAATTTTTTTATTTTCAATATAATGTCGTGTCTATCTAACAAGACATGGGTATTTAAATAATTAAAGTCTTGAAAATGAAAACATTTAATATTGTCTTTTTAGCATTAAATTAATAATAGAGTAAATCATATTTTGCACCTATAATTTGTTATGTTATTATAAAGTTAAGGTTAACTTTAATTTATATATATTTTTGTTTACGTGGTTAACTTTCATTCTTTAAGAACAAATGACGAAAATAAAAATAAATTATAAGTTATAATGACAAAATCATGATTAGTTATTAATTATAAGAACGAAATAAATATAAAATCGTAAACCACGTGGTTAAGAATAACAATTTCTAAATTATGTCAAACGAAAATAGTAATTTTCAACAAACAATAAAGACAAAAAAAAAAAAAAACGTATTCTTAATAAATAGTATGGGGATGGAATTCGAATTTACAAGGCTGTATATGAGTTGGATGCTTCTAGCTTATTTTGAAACTGATGTAAATCTTTTTATATAATTTGTGGATGATGGACTAGATTCGTAAAATCTTTAATAAATGGATTTAAATAATATTGGATATGCCACACCGACAAGCTCAAGAACGTAAAATCAGAATTTATGTAACTTAAGAGGGTCAAATCCAAGTAATGATTTGTTTAGTCTAGTAAGATATATAATGTTGACCACATAATCAATCTAATCGTTTAGAAAAGTTGCCCATAATTTTTTGATTTTATAAAGGTAGATAAATGATTCCTATAAACTAGTAAATAATTGCTACAAGGTATAGACCTGATTTTCAAGGGTGATTGTAAAATTATTTGATTCTTCCCAACATTCGTCTACTTGTTACAACTTTCTTATTTTGATTGTTGAATGATAGTATGGTTCATCTGAATACACACGTTCATACACCTATTAAAGAGTCAAATAAATTATTTATGATCCTATAGATTAAATGAACGTGTTAATAAATAAAAAGAAGCCAAACATAACCAATATGTACTACTCAGAATAAGGTTTGAAGGGACATGATCTACTCATATATGTGAATAAGTGTACGCTTGTATGTAGGACATAACAAGACATAAATAAAATAAAAACTGTTGTCTCTTCGGTGAAATAAAGTTACATTTATTAGGTCCTACTAAAACAGGTAGAACAAAATTTAGGGAAACAAATCTAGAATGATAAATTACTAAAATACTCAAGTCAAATTAAAACCTTAAAACATTTCACAGTTCACAATTCTTTCACCTGTTTAACTACTCTCGCATGTCTATGAGTCATATTACTTCGAGTCAAATTTGCATACCAAACACATATAGGGTCTCGTTTAGTGAGAATAAAGTTTTTGGTGAGAATGTGAGAACATAACATTCATTTACCTTCAACTATTGAATTCTATTATCGTAACGAATCTTTATTAACTTCATGTATGTAAAAGTGATTAAAGATATGTAAAAGTTTGTTAATGTGACTATAAGTGAATGTGAAAGAAAAGATGAAGGTACATGAATATATATGAAGTTGTAGTTTTTGGTCGACTTTCAAGTTAAGGTAACATATTTTCGTTTTTTTTAATTGTCAGATCAAAAAATCAACTCATCCAAACACTAAAAATATTCCAGTGATTCTAATCACCATAATCCTTTATTCCCACGTGATTTAAGTCAAAGCATATAAATCCATTTTTTGTAGTTTACTTTTTTTTCCTTTCTAAAAATGACATTTTAAACTTTTGGTGACAAAGATTAGATTATCATTTGAGTTGGATAGCAAGATCAATAATTGGTGGTTACCATTATACAATTGGGCCAAAATGGGCCCTTCACCGTCCAATACCATGGGCCCGAGTCCGAGGTGAGGTTTCGGCCGTATCGAATGGACCAAGCCAATCCACAACTTTAAAGGCAATCATCAAACTTGAAAGCGAAAGACAAGTTGGAGATATTGCAACCACGGAAAGTCTACGGAATAGTTTAAAGTAGCGGGGTCGGTTTTTGGAGAACAAGTTAAAACGAGTGTCTTTTGGTACATGTTATGAGGGCCCATATTGAATTGATTCTTTTCGAATATCTTTGAATAATTCTATATGGTGCCAATGAGTCAATACGGCACTCTTTAAAATGAAAAACACGAAAGAAAACCCGAATGAAAATATACATTGATATGGAAAAGATATTAGAGATGCATAAAAAATAAATCCAAGCGAAAGCAATAGCCTTGGCTTGATCCGCACCTAATGAGCATGAAGCTCGGTCTAGTTTAGCCTGAAAATACCAAAAAATTTGGCTAAAAAAATCCATTAAGCCCAAACAAAAAAAAACTTGAAAATGTCCGCTCTGAAAAAGCTCAATTGAGCTCTTTTTCGACCGTAAAAGTTGACCTAGTCCAGCTCAAGCCTTCTTTTTGCTTACTAAATATGGACTTGGAAGGCCTAGCTTTGACCAAAAAAGTTGTGTTTGAGTATGTCTGAATTCTGATATAGATATCAAAGTAAAAATAATAAAGTACTCATCTTTTGACATAATTTATTTAGTAAGCAAAAAGAAGGCTCGAGCTGGACTAGGTCAACTTTTACGGTCGAAAAACAGCTCAATTAAGCTTTTTATGGTGGATTTTATTAGTTTTAACCATATTCTTAATCACAACCCTTGTATATAATCAATCAAAATGATTGACATGCTTTAGCATTTCTATTACAATAACCTTTATAATATCTAACTTATTAAAACATTATTTATTCAAAAACAGATGTCATATATAATTGAATAATACTTTATACTTATTATTTTATACATCTTTATACAAATAAAAACGAATAACACATGATACATAATTGCTTTATATATAATTAATTAAAATTCCATACTATTATTATAGATATTTTTCTATACAAATAACACATTATACACAATTCCTTTATATATTATTGTAAAATAACATTCTTCTAATAATGTATCTTGTCTGATTTACGACATAGCACGAATAGATAATGTTCAAAGAAGTGTGCAACAAAAAAGTATGAATTTTTATCCGATTTACCGAGTTATCGAATCAAATAACCAGAAAATCGCTATTAAATTGTTTCTCATAAAACTGAAAAACCAATTATCCCGAACTAAATAACCTAGAAACCGATTTAAACAACCAAAATAAAATACCCACTTAATGACTATAATAAGAAACTATTTTACAAAATAAAAAAGATTAAAAACATGGAAAATAATGAAGATAATTGCAAGTCACAAACAAGTAGTCATTGCATGAGAATCAAAATACTTGCATTATTACAACATAAAAAAGGCATTTTGAGTTGAGTTGTACTGTACAACATCTTGTGCATCAAGTAGTTGTACATCACAAAAAGTCAAATTTAGATGCACAAAAAATCAAAATAAATAAATCATTGATTTCATAATACCCATTTATTGGACTGCAGAAGAGGTTGCCAAACCAGTGGCAGCAGTTCTCAACCTTCCAATCATTCCTCCTGCTCACCACACAAAAAAATTTATAATAAATAAAATATCCATTAAGTACCAAAGTTGCGTGAACCATATACGATTTTGTACTTGAATCATGTATGATTTTGTACATTAACGACCGTTTTCTTGTTTTCTTAAGAGGGGGGGGGGGGGGGGGGGGGGGGGGGGGGGGCCGGCTAGGTTGGGCGGTTTTCAAAGCCGCGGTTTAAGCGGCTTGGGAGGCCTCCGGTACACCAGCGGCGGGTTCGGCGGGCTTGGGGTTGGAGCGGCGTGGCCACACCGCTCTAAACGCTGCTTTTGTGTGTTGTGCGTGTGTGGTGTGTTTTATAAATAAAAAGTGAGACGGTTGGAGGGTTCAGGTACTAACCAGAGAGGGTTCAAGGTTTATTGTGGGATTGGGGAAAAGCTAATGTTGTGCTGACGTTGACAGTGGGGTAGGGAGGGTTCGGGTACACATAACCTAAATAGTTAGCGTTTGCATATGAACCCACCGCACACTCCTATTTGTGTGTGTGTATTGGTAACTTTAGATTTTGTTATGTTAAAAGGGTAAAATAGTAATTTGTCCGATGTTCCACCTTTTTAGGTGGAACAAGAAAACTCTAGTTTTGTCCCATGAAAATGGGGTTCGGTCCCACTTTATGCTTGTCCCATGTCGTCAAAGATGAAATTACTATTTTTTATCTCGTCATGTCCGATGTAGTCTGCGCACCAAACACCTCTGAATGACTAAGGGTGCATTTACTTCTGGAAAAAATTTATGTTTTCTAGAAAACTTTCTACGAAAAAGTTAATTGGATTAGTTTTCAAAAAACTTCCAAAAACTTTTCATTTTTATTTTCCAAAATGTAGTGTAAATTAGAAAAATGTAGTGTAAATTAAAAAACTACTTTTGGTAGTTTTCCAATTTTCATTTTCAATTACCGTCCCCTTCTCATCGCCGGCCACCACCGCCACCGCCAAGTAGAATGAAAAATGGATAATGAAAAGTGACGGAAAATGCACAACTAAACGAGTTTTCTAATTTTCTAAAAATGAAAAATGAAAACAACATCATTCCACGTAAACGAGTTTTCTAAAATTTTCATAAAAAACTAAAAATGAAAACTCAACTCCATTTTCTGAAAACGTTTTCTATAAAATGAAAACAGTTTTCCACAAGTACACGCACCCTAAATTTTCACTTTGAAATTTTACACTTGATATGGTGTAAGGACTAATGTTTTACCATTTGGTATTTTACTATTCATTACTCTTTTAATATAGTGTGGTCATTAGAGAGGTGAACAGTGAAAAAAGCTGCATTGGTGTCTTAATTGGAGATGCTCTGAATAGATGAAGTATTATATAACATCTGCACATTCTCTTTATTGAATTAGCCATCTATAGATTTGACCTTAAGTCTATTAAGTTGAACCATCTGTTTACAACCAAAAAGATCATGTAATTTTTCAAGTTTTAGATTTGTTTAACCAAATAATAGGTTGAAGCCATTCAGATCTTGGCAAAAAGTCAAAAACCCACCCAAAATGATATCCCATTTTTGGGATCAATTTGTTTTTCAAAATTTCATTAACAAATTTCTAAGTTTGTAAATATGACCTTTTTGGATGTTCATGAACATGAATACTAGTTTACACCTTTTTAGATGTTCATAATGTGAATACTAGCTTTAAAATTCGGTCTACAAGTTTGTCTCGAGACTACTAATGAGATACTTTTAGAAGTTCACGGAGATTATGAAATTGCAATTCGACAATACAAAAGAAATTACGTGATGCAAGTTACATACCTTCTTCCCCTTCACGGAAAGCCCTCTCTCCTTTAAAAGTGCACGAAGTCTCTCTACGGTCAAACTTTGAAGATTTTCGGGTATTTGTGATTTCGATCCTCTACAAAATGCAAAAATGTCACTAAGTACTCAAGACATGAAAGAAAAACCATAACCAAGAACAAGCATGCCATCATATAAACCGATAACTTGATCAGTATAGCAGATCTAAAGTCATATACTCAACTAGGGACATCTCCAAATGAGAACCGAACCTGTGAACCAACTATGTCATGAGTTATTCATGAGGAATGTTTGTTTTCCAGTTGCATGGTTTGGTGCAGCATGATTAACAGGCTCTTATGATATAGTGCAAAATGAAATATGGTTGTTTGGTAACTGTTGAAATGAAATTAGGGCACTAAATGATTAAGGAAGGCCCAAGATACAAAATCATTCAGCTGATTTTGAAGGATCAAGAGGCAGACATTTTTTTTTTGGCCAAACAAGATTTACCTCTTAGCATTCAGAAGCTGTGCCTCTTAATGAAACTGTAATATTGATGAAAATCATGCATTTCCATTATTCATGATGAATTGCCATGTTTTCAAAACATTTATGGTTCTCATTTGAACATGCTCTTACTCAACTAAAGATCTAACCTTTCCGAGAACCATTTTGGGTGGCGGTGGCTGCCCTCTTGGCAGAAGCCCTACCATCTGCAGCTCTTTCCGGGGCCCTAGAAATAGAACAATAAATGAGTGCATAAACAACCAACATGGGAAAATGTTTCCGAATCCTGCCATCTATATATATATGCTCATGACCACTAAGAGATTTATCTTGGAGCTATAGGCAAAGCATGAGATCACCCATTTCAAATATGATGTTTTTCAATCTCTTCTTTCTCATCACACCAATAACTAAATACACAACACCACAAATTCAGACATAAAAAATAAAAAACAAAAACCAAATCAAACAAGCCCAGTATTCCCACAGACGTAAGGACTTGGGGAGGGTATGCAGACCTGACCTCTACCCCAACGAGTAAAGTGGCTGTTTCCATAAAGGACCCCCTCTCCTAGGGCTTATGAGAAGTATGTGAAAAGGCAAAAAAACACATAAGCTTAAATTTTAAAAAGCCAGATACGAGTAAGCAATAGCAATAGCAATAGAAAAAGTGGGTATAACATATAAAGTTTGTTACTAGTATGCATATATATAACAAATACCGCTTTCTTGAGGCCTCATTAGTGCTAACACCCTTTGCACCCTTTGAAGTTGGTCCACTCTTCTGCTGTTGCTTAAGCAGAAGAGATCTAATCAGTATGTTCACTTGATCAGTCTTTATAACCTGATTTTCTGTGTTAAAAAAAAAACCAGCCAACTCTTACAGTTGACCATGAGACATAAGTGGACATTTTAGGAAAACCGGATCTAGAATACAAATCACTTGTCCCAAAACCGCATGTTCCCTACTATGCCACCAATTAGCACACGACACATCGTTAGTTTATTGCAAGCCACAGGTATTCACTCTTCATGTAAACAACCGCTCTACTCTTTCAGAATAGAGGTCAAGTCTGTACATCTCACCTCCCACATACCCCACCTCGAGATGGGATATATTTTGGGCTCGTTTGATGTGGTTTATATCATTAATTTATAAGTAAATTACATATTTGGTCCCTATGGTTTACACTATGTTGCACTGTTGGTCCCTATTTTGAAATAATTATAGAAAAGGTCTCCGTGGTTTACATTATATTGCACTGTTAGTCCCTATCGTTTACGCTATATATTGCACTATTGGTCCCTATGGGTTTTACACTATATATTGCACTATTGGTCCCTATGCTTAACAAATTGATTTCACAGGGAATTAGGGTTAGGGACCAATAGTGTTATATAATGTAAACCACAAGGACCTTTTCCATAATTATTTCAAAATAGGGACCAACAGTGCAATATATTGTAAACCACAGGGACCAAATATGTAATTTACTCTTAATTTATTTTATTTAAATTTACATAATTCATTTTTTTATTCTCTCTTCAATAAAGTGATGATGTGTCAAGGGTTGATTGGTGGACAGGGAGGGGATATTGACTATTGAGTTTGGGAACAGATGATTTGTATCTTGGATCTAGGCGTGAACTTTGATCCACGATAAGCTATGGTGACTGTTTCATGATCTTCCATATTGTCTACATATAGTAAAATAAATTGTTGAAGATGACCTGGAGGTGATGTATCATGATCGGTTACATAGACCCGCATTCCACCCTGCGTAGTTGTATAAAATGTGAAATAGCTGATGAAAACTAGAAAAGAAAAGGAAAAAAAAAAACATAAAAGGAAAAAAATGATAAACGCATATGTTTTCAAGTTCATGCATATCTTCAAGACCCACTCAAATGCTTTTAGATGTAAAACATAATGGATATGTATTTCTTATAGACATTATGAAGGCAACATTTGTAATGATCCAAAACTTAAGGAAGAGCTTGAAAACTTCTTTTAATCTATATAATTTGAACTTCAGAAAAAACAACTCACAATCTTACTGGTAACATCCTCAGCCAACCGTATTGTTCACTTTATCCAAACCCTAGACTCACGGTTTTAAAGCACATCCAATAGAGGAAGTATTTGGTCCCATGGTTCTAGAAAGTGTGAGGCGTACAACTCAGAGAGAGGCGGCCCAAAATTTTCACACCCCAGGCGGCACCTCTTAATCCCCAGATGAGGGGTACACCTGGGTTGTCTGAGGCATGAGGTGGTAGAAAGGCGTGTGCCTCATCATAAAGGCTACTAATTTGTTTTTAAAAAAATGACCGAAACCTTCTCTGTTTCTTTTTGAAAACCTTGTTCTTCTCTGCTTCTCCTAAGCCCTATCTGCAACTCATCTGTTGTCCTTTGTGAATTCCAGATTTCTCTCATCTTCTTTGCATTTTCTTCTTCAAATCTCTTCGGTTCACGAGGGTATTATGTATATTTATATGTATATATTGGATACACTTCTTTTACATTTAGTCTCTACTTCGTGTAGTGGGAATATTCACACTTCTACTCTCACAATCCTACTTTGTTAATCTTTAATATTTTTTTTTATGAGTTGTGAGCATATTAATATGTGTGCGTGTGTTTTTAATGGATCAATAGTTTCTTCTGTGTTATTGTATCTATATTTCATGATTAAAAAACAAGGTATGTAGATTCTTTTAGTAATTTAGTATGATACATATACACACACACATACATTATGTCTAGTACTCAAGTGACAAGTGCGTGTACACATACATATATTTCATATATTTTCTGAGTAGAATCGAAATGCAGATTGGTATAAATATACTTTGTTTAGTATTATATTTCCACCTCGAGGAGCCTCGTTTATAGAAAACACCTTGAGGCACAATTCCGATTTTTTAAAACCTAGTATGGTCTCTTATAAAGCAACCTTTGTTCCCCTCCCCCAACTTATGTGGGATCTCACAATCCATATATTCTCCATTTCATCCATACTTGGACGGAAGGCGTTTTAAAAATTGCGACTCCAAGTGTAAATAAAACAGACAATATCCGGTACTATATACCATTTTTAAGTTTTAACATCCTCAGCCAACCGCATAAGATATTTTTCTGCTTCATCCACACCTACACAATATCTGGTACGGTCGGCTGAACACGCAACATTAAGAGCTCAATAATGCATCAGTTCTAACTCTAAAACACAACTTACATTCCGATGTACCTATTTGGAAGCTGATTATAATTCATTACAGCTTATAACGTACCAACCATAACAGAAAAGTGATGATAAAAATTACCACGCATTGTTATGTATATTATATAGAGATTAACAGAACCAAATCATGTTGTTCGAGCCCTAATTTCAACACACAAACAAAGCCACACATTAAGGAATTCAAGTTAACCTAACGCCATCGTTCAATCAAACCCTAACTTACTAACTGCATTGTTTTTCATCCAAAGTAATTACAATAACAAATTAGCAATACGTAGAAGTGCAATCGACGCAAGCAATGGCGGAATCCGATTAAGAAGAAAAAAGAGGGAAAACAATCGAAAAGGTAGGGTTTATGAAAACTTACCAAATTGGAAGAAATCACGGAGGATGAGAAGAGGCCTTTGGAAGGTAGATCGATGAGGAACTTGGAAGCACCGTTAGGGTTCTTCGACGGTGTTGCAGAGCCATCCATGGCGGCCGGAGGAAGGCTCTTGCGACGGCGATTTTGGCACCGTCGGAACTCGGAAGGGTGGAAATGGAAATGGAAAAAAATGGTCGATTGAAAATTTCACTTGCCGCGGGAAAAAGGGGGATTTTTATCAAATAAAAGAAATGGAATAAGTTACAAGTTTAGTCCCTGTTGATTTATGGAAATTATGAAATGATCCCCTAATGGTAAAATAGTTTTGATTATTGGTTCATACGGTTTCATTTTAATAATGGATTGAAACTAATTAATTTATTATGATGTTTACCGTTTACGTATTTAAGACCATCCACAATGGGGACGGTATGGGGAACGGTATGAGGGTGGTACCGGTGGTAACACCACCAAGGATGAATTGGTACCACCCTACCGGCAAGCAAAATGGCACCTCCATGCCGGTTGCCTACCCCACCCCACCCTCTCTCTCTTTTCTCCCTATCTCTCATTAATATTGTTTTTTCATTAATGTTGTCTTCTCCAAAACCCTCTTTAAAAAGTTAACTAGAAAGAGGAAAGTATTTATAAAATGAAAGAAAAGAAACCTGTCATCAATACTTCATTAGAAAAGAAAAGAAAAATAGGAGTCTCCTTTAAAACTAAAGAGTTGTTTGGTACAGAGATTTAAGAGCAGAGAAATTGAAATGGATGTGAATCTCTTGTTTTAGAGAATTGTGGGTGGAGAAATGGAATTATGTAGGAATTCAATGTAGTGTAAAAGTAGAGAATTGCAATTCTCTTCATTTTGAGGAGAAATGGAGAGTATTGGTGGCTGATGTTCAATTTCAAACCCGACGACTGCTGACGATCGCCGAGAACCTTCAGCGGCGGCGGCGACCACCAAAGGCGGCCGCCGACCGTCAAAGACCACCAGCAATGGTGACGACACCGCCGACAACCATCTGTGACGGCGCCGACCTCCGATAGCAACTGGCGTCGGCGACGACAACCTACGCATCTCCGACAACGAAAGTAGCCGTTGAGAGCTGTCGCTCGATGTGTCGTCCGGTGATATGAACCATCATTTCTCTGTTTCATTTCTTTGATGATACCAAACAAGAGATTAGTTCCAATTCTCCACCCCATTTTCATCTCTCCATTTCCATTTCCAATTCTCTCCAATTCTTTTCTCTATACCAAACGCAACCTAGAATCTTTTCTTTTACATTTTCTCCAATCGAAAACACAAATAAAATAATTATCATCCTTTGGTTCCTTTTCGAGAATTACAAATAAAATAATTATCTTCCCTTCTTTTCTTTCCTAAATGTGATTTGTATCATAATAAAATGAAATAATTGCAAATGAGTTGCATCATCTTTTGAGATCATAGAAACATATAAATGTCCAAAAAACCAACATTTTTACTGTAAACTCCAAGACGTTTTTACAGTATCTGAAGATCACACACAAACCTTTGTTCATATTTAAAACTCGTTAAAATCGTTTGACGTCAATTTGGCGATCAAAACCCAAAACCATTCTCGACACATTTTATCGGTTGTATCTTTCATACCTCATTTGCAAAACAATAAACAAAATGAAGGTGGAGAATGCAACCCTTCAATTCCTCACTAGAATAAATCATACTTATATACAAGATCCTACGTCCCTAAATACAGTTAGCTCGACTAACAAATAAAAGCTAGGTTTTTTAGGCTCCTTCCTATATGTCATCAGTTCAAGTCTCCTCAAGCCCACTAGGGATTTTTGGGGATCTTTCCTCTGATTGTTACATTCATGGTCCTATGGGATTAGTCGAGATCTGATCAAGTTGGCCAGAACACCCACAGTTACCAAAAAAGACACTGCTTTTTTCTAAACGCTAGAGTTCCTAAGGGCGGTACATTTGCATGATCGTTGGTGTCTTGTAACTTATGATGATCATCATGGCCCTGCTACCACATTTGCTGAAGCTTCTTTGTTTTCAAAGATGGTGGTAAGTTGTTTCTCCATTTCTATTAAACTGTGAAACACAAATAATATGAGAATAGTAAGCTTGCATAGCACAATCAGTAAACCCATTATCCCAACTATGACGAAGGATCGTGTGAGAAAAGAGTCGATGTGAGAAGTGTAAGAAGAGATCTAGACCTTTGATCACTTTTAATCTCTTCCCCACCCATGAACTGTGCTTCTCCCAGGAATTGATCTAGTGTATCTTGTTAGTGTTTGATCTTCAATCAGGACTAACCCAAGGGTCCAGATCCCTTCTTACCCTTCTCGCCTTAACTTCCATTCTCACCGAAACCCAATCCTCCCAACTATAGGGATAATTATAATATAGAAAAACATTATGTCTATAGGGTTGGGTTTCGATGGGAAGTGGAGGTTAACATGAGAATTGGTTATCAACCGTCGGATGAGAATTGAATGCACTTTAAAATGAGATGCACCTTATCAATTCCCTTCTAAAGCGTAATTCATGGGTGGGCATGAAATTAAAAGTGATCAATGGTTTAGACCCGCTTTTCACACCTCTCACACAATCCTTCGCCTATGTCTACAACCCCCCTTTTCGAATATTATATGAAATGAACGCCCAATTGCTAATTAGCATATTAATTTCGTGGAGTCCAATAAATTTTGTGAAATCCGTTTATGAAAGATATTTTTTGTGAATTTCACAAAAAAAGAACAAGGTTTTCTTTTTCGAGAACTTCACACAAAAGGGTTTTCAAGAAGAAAACGTTGCATTTGCTTTGTGAACTATTCAATTAAACATATAAAGAAGTATAAAGATGAATATATCTCACATCTCATATTTCCGGAAAGCTTCATTTCGTTTCACCATGTATATCGGACTATCCTTTGGGAGTTTGATCACACTACTACCTGCAAATATGCAGTGATATATAGGGATAAATGCATACTAGCAAGAAAAATCTCCTTTTGAACTAAAAAGTGCATAAAAGCTAAATAAGAAATTTAAAAAATGTGTCGCTAGATATCGAGTAGGATGTTACCTTAGTGACTAGAAAAATTAAATGCATGATAATAACCATATAGAACATCCAACATTTATCCACATGTGTATATAGGGGTTGCTTCAAATATAAGGCTAAATATCGTGAGAGAGTAAGAAGGGAAGGTTAAGTGAAGGTTCATATGTGAATCATTGAAAAAAACCCCGAAAATATCCATGTAAACTAATGTTAAAGATTATTCATATGGGTTCACACATGCATCTTCTTATGATTTACATGCGAACATCCCTTTAACCTTCCTTCTCACCTTCTCACGGTATTTGGCTTTCTATTTGAAGATGTATATGTGAACCACTGTTACAGACTTATGGACATTCATATGAGTTTACAAATGCATTTTCAAATGGATTTTTCAATGATTCACATATGAACATTCCTTCTAACCTTCTCACATATTTAGCTTTCTTATTTGAACCTCCCACTATATATATATAGATGGCACAAAATCCTATAAAATAAAACTCATTACGATCAAATTAGCAACATGCAGTAAGAGTGCAGGCTACATACTTGGAAGGACAACTATTGATTTCTTTTCCTCAGTCTTGTGAGCTCTTGGAGAACTTGTTTTGATGGTAGTATGCAATCCCTGCAATTGAAAGAGTTCCCAAGCCAGCATTATAGATTTAAAATGAATTTCTGTCACAAGGAAAAAAAAATTGGGGGATCGGTGTACATATGCATCATGATTCAATTTACATACATGATATGATGTTATGGTGAAGTGTACATATGCATCATGATTCAGTTTACACACATGTTGCGGTGTCTTTTGCATATATGTTACTTTATAAATGAATAGTTGCATGCTATGTGTTCAATGTTTTCAAACGATTTTCACATGCTATTACATACAACATTGTTATGTTCAGATTCAAGGGATGGGCATTTGACCAATAAATCATACAGCCCAAAAATGTCAGCACAAAATGACCCATACCCGCCAAGGCAGTCAAGAGATCTTTTTTTATTTCGCTGTTGCGTTTTCTGCAATTGCATATTATTTTATATGAACTTTACATGTTTAATATGCATGTCGTGATAAGATTTTATTCACGCAAACCATGAACTCACTCAACTTTGTAGGCTGACTATAGTATGCATCTCAAGGGTAGAAAATTCAATGATGGACAAGTTTTTTTTAAGTCGTTTAAATTGTTTAGACTTATTTATTTGGTTCATTCTGTAATAATGTGAAAACCATCCATTTTGTAATTTAATAAACTTTATAATTTGCTTTTATAAACTATCTATAAAGAATGGAATTCAAGTCCTACAAACCTAAGGCACCAAAGATTCAAAATCCTTCCACGAAATCCAAATCCCTTAGAAACATTCTGTCAAACCAAACACCCCTTAAAAGAAAATCTAAAATGAATATCATCAAAGATCTACTTTTATGACTTGGAACAGACTATGGAGCATTTTTCATAGAATACAAATAATCATCGTCGGTAAAACTGCACATGATCATGAATAATATCTAAGGAGTGGGTGATTTATGCCGATATAACAAAGCATATATGTAGCACCAAGTGAACAGGAACAAAAAAAAGATAAATGAGACATTATAACATTACCTTCTTCTTTTCTTTTCTCTTTAGTATTTTCATGTGGCATTTTTTAATGTAGTGCATTAGGTGGTAACGGGAATGTCTTGCAGACAAATCGTCCCTGACCTCCGGATTCTCGGTAAGCCAATCTATTATCTCTTTTGACTTAATTACCTCATCCGTCTTTAAAGACTCTAACCATGAATAAATTGGCATCCATTGATCAGTGCGCTGGAAACGAGCATGATTAGGATCTTTTTCCTACCAGAAAAGAAAAAAAAAAACATTATTAATATAGTAACCATAATATATATGAAATATGTCATTTAACATCGCATTGATTTTGCAACCAGGGATTCATTTGAAAATTAACAGTTCACTTTTACAAAGTGTTTTAAAAAGGCATTCCCTGGCTCGATGCGCAGTTTTTGTGAAGTGTCATTCGATTATACCTTTTAAATGTTTTACTTTTAAGTTTATATATATATATATATATATAACCTATTTTAAAGTGTTTAATATCATTGACTCATTGAGTAACGGTGGAAAATGGTGTGTGTATATATGCATATAATATAATTGTCTATATGATATACTGATTTACCGCCATAAGTCACATCTTAAGAACCGACATGGCTCCTACGGCGTGAAGTTATACCTTACCTTACTGCCACGAGCCCACGACTCATATAGAACCTTGTGTTTTACTTGCCCAATTATCTAGAATTAACATAAATTCATTTGAAGACTGCAAACAAAAAGAACAAAATAGTATCTCCTCTACTTCATGAAAAGGGCTGCACTAATTTTAGATGTCTTGCCTTTCATTACATATGTCCAAATTATAATCTATTTGCCTTGATAAGTTAATCATCCATAAAACTCTAGAAGATTCACATTTCATCCATTTAACATTCACAGTCAAAGGATTACTCATACTTGTCCAAATTATAGTCTATTTGCCTTGAAAAGTTAATCAGACTTAGGTTCACGTGAGAGCAAGCTGTTTCCGTGAGACCGGTGAGAACAAGACTTTACACGTGAGACTTCACAATAAAACACCATGAAGTAAAAAAAATCGAAAATTCATAGTGAAAAACACTGACAAGGTAAAAGATTTACAAACCTTCACCAAAAAACACTGTGAAGGTAAAAAGTATATATCCGAACCTTCACAGTGAAAAAGCTGTGAAGGTAAAAAAAACCAAACATTCACACTGAAAAATACCGTGAACATAACATTTACAGTGTCTTCACTATGAAGGTTCAAAATCGTTTTACCTTCAGTGTTTTGCTATAAAGTTTCATGTGTAAAGTCTTGGTCTCATAGAAACAGCTTGGTCTCCATGAACCTGACCCAGTTAATCGTCCATAAAACTCTAGAAGATTCACATTTCATCCATTTAACATTCACAGTCAAAGGATTACTCATATTTCTCCAAATTACAATCTATTTGCCTTGATAACTTAATCATCCATAAAACTCTAGAAAACTCATAGTTCATCCATTTAACATCCACAGTCAAAGAATTACTCCTATTCAAAAGAAAAACTTCATAGCTACACTCAGAAGTAACAAATTCAAAAAAAAAAAAAAGTAACCAAAAATGAATTGCACAATTTGTGAGTTTTTGACTTCATAAAACAACAATATAGCCCTAACTTGGTACAACGGACAACAATATGCTTACACCAAACGTAATCACACAACTATAATGTTAAATTAAACACCGAAAACTTAATAAACAGTGTGGTAGATGAAGAGACTACTCATATTAGTCCTAATGTAACAAATTCAAACAAAAAACAGGTAACCAAAGAAGAATTCTACAGTTTGTGAGTTTTTGACTTCATAAAACAACAACATAGCCCTAATTTGGTACAATATAGAACAATTTGCTCACATCAAAACGTAATAATGTTAAATTAAACAACGAAAACTTAATAATAAATGTGGAAGATGAAGAGACTACTCATATTTGTCCAAATGTAACAAATTCAAACAAAGAACAGATAACCATAGAGGAATTCTACAATTTGTGAGTTTTTTTACTTCAAAAAACAACAATATAGCCCTAATTTTGCACAACGGGGAACAATTTCCTTAAATCAAACGTAATCACACAACTTTAGGGTGCGTTCGGTACGCAAACAGGACAAGACGGGACAAGATAGAACAAGACAAGGTCAGTTGTTGTAAGAAATGACAGGGCAGGACTCGACAAGATAGAACAGGACAAAGCCAGTTGTTGTAAGAAATGACCAATTACCATTTTACCCCTAACAAGATTTTTAGTGTTTTTTTACCTAATAGTCGATCTAAATAAAAATTAACAAAAAACTACAATACATATATTAACAAAACTATAATCAAGTATATATAATCAAAAATCATAGCTCGAAAGATAAACATAAATAGTAGCAATATACATTATTAGTTGCATTTTTTATCCGGTATCGAGTACGAAATGTAGTCCCCTAAAAATCAAAATCAGGTGTCAAGCATTTCAGACCGGATTCGGACATAAAACAGGTAACAAATTCAAACAAAAAACAGGTATCCAAATCATAATTCTACAATTTGCGAGTTTCTGACTTCATAAAACAACAATATAGCCCTAATTTGGTACAACGGAGAACAATTTGCTTACACCAAACGTAATCACACAATTATAATGTTAAATTAAACACCGAAAACTTAACAAATAGTGTGAAAGTTGTGAGTTTCTGAGTTCATAAAACAACATTATAGCCCTAACTTGCTACAACTGAGAACAATTTGCTTACATCAAACGTAATCACACAATTACAATGTTAAATTAAACACCTAAAAACTTAACAAACAGTGTTGAAGGATGAAGATGAAGAAGAAGAGATTACTACCTCATTGGAATGAGTTCCGTCGTTTAAGAACGAGAGAAACATCTGGTACAGATCCGATGGAGGCATTGATTTGATGTGATCAGGTAAGGAAGAATCGTTGGATTGAAGCCACGATTCGACTTCGGAAGGTGTTAGAGATTTGTCGGTTGGAAGCGATGAGAGCCATGCTCGAGCCAGTGTCTCGAAGTCGTGAGGTGCTTCTTCGATGTCGTAGCTAGGGTTTTCATGGTGATGATGATCGTCGTCTTGGTTATCGTCTAGGGTTTCTGGATGCGTATCCGCAGAATTCGCCATTTTTGCACAGTGCTTTCGAGTTTACTCTCCGAACCTAAACTGAAAAATATGGATTTCTTCTTTTATCATCAAAAAATTTTATTTTTATTTTCAATTTTTTTCGAAATTCAAAAACTCGGTTTGCCACGTCAGCTGTCACGTCATCTTTTCTTCCACCCTCTCATACACACAACACACACAACCCTCTCTTTATCCTATCGGTTTCGGCAACCCGTAGATGGTAGCAACCCGTCAAAGCCGCCGGTGGCGTATCCATACCCGCCCAGACTGACGGCTTCGAAGCCTTTAGCAGTACGCATAGCTTAACCTAAGCTTATTTTTTGTGTATATTTTTTGATGTACAAAATGTAGTTTAAGTTAGCTTTTTGATAAGACATTTGGAGATAGCTCTTTGTAGTTTTTTCCAACTATATCATTATTATTATTAGTTAGGGTTAATTACATATTTACATGTATCGAACTTGTCACGTTTTTTCATTATACGTATCCAACTTTTAAAATTGTCATTGTATGTATCAAACTTTGCTAGAGTTGCCATTGTATGTATCGAAGAACTTGTTACCTACAAAAAGCTGATGTGTACAAGTTATTTCTGATGTGGAATTTATTTTTTTATTTTCAAAAATGAGTAAACTACAAATTTGGTCCCTAAGGTTTTTTTAAAAAAAAAATGAAAGAACAAGGGTGTAAAGTGTAACTCTCATCTCTCTCTTATATAACTCTCATCTCTCTCTCTACCTGGTGCGACGTCTCCGGTTAAAGTGTAACCGTCTCCGGCCACACCACCGTCTTCTACCTTCGTCTCCGGCCACCCCACCCCCGTAACCACCTCCGACAACCCCCTCTGTTCAAAATCGCATTCTACCTTCGTCTCCGGCCACCCCACCCCCGTAACCACCTCCGACAACCCCCTCTGTTCAAAATCGCATTCTACCTTCGTCTCCGGCCACACCACCGTCTTCTACGTTCGTCTCCAGGCACCCCTCTCTCTAGATCCGAAAACCCACCTTCACCATCGTCTGCAACTATCGACGACGACCCACCAGATCGAAAACCCACCGGCGACACACCAGATCGAAAACCCATCTCGATCCACTACTCAAATGGCCGGCGGTAGGAAGGAAAGGTCACTCGATTTCTTCGTCTGAATCGTCGGATTCATTCAATTTCACACTCGATTTCTCTGAATCGAGAGTTTCTGATTTCTAATTTCGTGTGTTTGTGCGTGTTTTTTTCTTAATTACTTGCCTAATCGAACTCAAATGGGTTTGGTGATGGTGGTGGTCGGTTTGATGATGGTGGTGGTGGGTTTGGTGATGGTGGTGGTGGGTGTGGTGGTGGTGGTGGTGGGTGTGGTGGTGGTTTGGTGATGATGGCAGTTTGGTGGTGGAGATGGTGGCTGTGATGGTGGGTGTGGTGGTGGAGATGGTGGCTGTGATGGTGGGTGTGGTGGTGGTGGAGATGGTGGGTTTGGTGGTGGTGGTGGTGGTGGTGGTTTGGTGGTGGTGGTGGTGGGGGTTTGGTGGTGGTTTGGTGGTGTTGGTGGTGGTGGTGGTGGGGGTTTGGCAGCGGTGGTGGTGGTGGTGGTGCCTGTGGTGGTGGTTTGGTGGTGGTGGTGGTGGGGGTTTGGTGGTGGTTTGGTGGTGTTGGTGGTCGGGGTTTGGCAGCGGTGGTGGTGGTGGTGGTGCCTGCGGCGGTGGTGGTGGTAGTGCTGGTGGTGGGAAGGTGAGTTTGTTTTTTCAAAAGAGGCAAAAACAAGTCCTTGGGACCAATTAGTAAACTAGAGGGACTAATTTGTAATTTACTCAATGAGTTGGCATCCTATGTGGCATTTGACCGGTTACCTGCTTAGAAGGTAAATCGATACATACAATGGCAACTCTAGCAAAGTTTGATACATACAATGGCAATTTTAAAAGTTGAGTACATACAATGAAAAACGTGACAAGTTCGATACACACCCATGTAATTAACCCTATTAATTATTATGCGACAATACTTTTAGCCATTTTACATACCCGTAGATTAGTTTTTTAAAGGGTAGATAACTCACATACACGTTCTGAGGTATCCGGATCCAAACAGGCATCGACTAACCCTCCACGCCGATGAACCGGCCCCTAAACTGGCCCTATGGACCGGCCCAAGAGCTAGGTACTGCAACAAGTCGTCCCCCGCGGGATGCGAACGTTGGCCAACTGAAAATACCATCCTTTGAAGGCACATGGGTGTTACCTCCACCCGCTAGGCTATATTTGGTCCATAAGCTAGTTTTTGCCAAATATAATTTTTTCATAAGCTAGCTTATTAGTCAATATCTAGTTTATCAACTAGTTTGTCAAACATAACCTAACAAGCTAGCTGGTAGCTGAAAGTAAATAAAATTCGAATATTCATATTAAAAATAACTATCAAGGTAAAAAAAATTCAAAACAAGGTAAAAAACGAAACATTCACAACAAAAATGTCGTAAAGGTAAAAGATAAATAATCCAAACCTTCACAACAAAAATTTTGTGAAAGGTAAAAAAATCGAGCTTTCACATCAAAAAATACCGTGAACGTAACATATACAATGTTTTACTATAATAGTTTGATTTTTTTTTTACCTTCACAGTGTATTGCTGTAAAGTTTCATGTAAGAAAATATTGGTTTCATCAGTCTTACGAAAACAACTAGGTCTCACGTAACCAACCTGGCACAAATGCAGATGCATTCTGTACGATCAATTCAACACAGGTGCACCCATAGATATAATATAAAGACTATTAATCAGTTCTACTTCAAACCAAACTTTTCATATTTATATATCTAACCTGTTTAACATAAGATATAAATTTTGTTTAATCTCCAATCAAAATATTATCCCATCAGTAATAGTAAACAAACAGAAGAAATATAACACCACAAAATAACTCAGATTTCCTATAAATATACAAAAAAAATCCTCCTGCAAAATTGCCATATAAGAACCAGACCACTTCCTTAGCCCATCTGGTCCTGGTCCTAACCGGTGCGGCCAAGGTCCTAACCCGTCGAACCATATGTCCTAACCGATCCCACCCAAAACCATTCCGGCAAATCCCGACCGTATAACATCTCTACCGCAACTTCTTCGCCTTTGCCAGCTTCTTCTTTTTCTTCTTCAACGCTTTCGGGACTTTCGTCTTCCGAGCTTCCCGTTTCTCTTCCTTCACTTTCTTCTTGTTCTCTTTTCTCGCCGCCTTTTTCTCGAGAGGTGTCAGTTTCTCATCACCGGAAAAAGACCCGTCGTCCTCGGAATCCTCCGAGTCGTCTTCGTCGGTTTCGGTCTGCGATTCGTGATCCCGCAAGTCGGAGGGTTCTTTTTTAGGGTCGATCACGGAGTCTCGATCGAGATTTGCTTCGTGATGTTGTTGTTGTTCGATCGAAATGGCGTGTTTTAGGCCCGTAATGGTCTTGTAGTACATATCTCCGGTGTCTTGTCCGCTCGTTAGCCGTATTACGTCTTCTTCGGCATGCTTCACGTTATCCAACGTCTTTGGGATGAACGACTAAACAAATGAACAGCAAAATAAGAGAATCGAAACTAATGATCAGAGATGCACAAAAGAGCCGAATTTTTTGGGGTCGAACCGGCCTGAAAAATCCTGCAAATGCCCATTATGCCCGAAAAGGCATGAACACGTCATTTTTCAACCCAAAACCCGGTCCGGGCCTTTTTTTGCTCACCGAAAAACGGGCTTAAGGGCCCAGGACTGAAAAGGCCCAGGCCCAGTAAGCCCAAAGCCCAGTCCAAGGCAGGCCTTAAATCCTGAAAAAGTCGAAATTTAGGGGTCGGCAAGCCTGAAAAAGCCCATTAAGCCCGAAAAAGGCTGGCCAATAAAAGCCAGACAGTGTCCTTTTCCAACTCCAAAACCCAGTCCGGTCCCTTTTTTGCTCATTGAAAACGGGCTTAAAGGCCCGAGACTGAAAAAGCCGAGGCTTTTGAGGGCAGAATCGACCTGGAAAAAAGCCCGGTTAAGCTCGGAAAAAAAACTGGCCTAAAAAAGTCGGTCCGGGCCTTTTTTCGCTCACCCGGAAACTGGCTACACTAGGTTGGATTGGTTTGGTACTTTGGTTAGCCTCACATGCAATAAGCCTTTTATTGTAACTTCTTTTTGGGCATATCAGTAAAACCAAAACCCTAGGTAATCATTTAACCAAAAAACGTTTTCTTGTAAATAATAACATGAAGACGAAAACATCTAGGTTACAAGTCATGCACACCTGAACGAAAACCTTATCCGCAATTTCATCCTCCGCAGAAATCTCGTCTCCCCGGGCCAATATTTTTCGTTGAGCCTGAATGTTTTAACGTTGATGGATTACGTAAATTAATTTATTTATTATAAGCAAATGAGTGATAATAATAAATGATGATGATATAAACGTCCAAAAACATACCTCCTCCAAGTAACTGTCGATAGAATCATCATTAATCGCCGGATCAACAATAAAATCAAACAACTCACGGATCGTCATAACAGCTACTCCACGTTTCTTGAAGAAATCCTACATCCCACAAAAGCATTATTGATTTAAGAGCATCTCCAAGAGCAGCTATGTAATATTTTTCTAAAATACAGTACCAAAAGTTAAAATCTTATAAAAAAATTGCATCCAACTCCAACTACTAAAATATTCAACATTTTAGCAATTTTACCATTAATTATATTATTAAAATATTCAACATTTTAAATAAAATATTATTTCTCCCTTAAACATTAATTTAAATTTCTCCTATTGGTGAGAAATAATTAAATATTATCTCTCTCTTCCATACTAAATATAGAGATTCCTACCTTCTCCCTCTTCTTTTTTTACTATTTTAGCATACATTATAGCATAGCTATTGGAGCAAATTTTACCTAAAATCTCCAACATCTCTATTTTAGCATAGATGTTGGAGATGCTCTAATTAGTACGGCTAAACTTTTTGTAAGCGTGGGTGTCTGAACCCGCTTGCACGCACTTGAACTAATCCCATTGGTCCCTAAAGATCAAGGGCGGACCCACTCGAGCTTAATATTCTCAAGTTGATCTCAAACACAAAATAGAAGTCGTTTAACGAAAAACTTACCGATACATGAACACAATCCTCCCTCAAAAAATCAAGTGCATGAGGATGATCAAGATCAACGGATTGGGATACATCAATAACGTACATGTGACCCTGTACCAAAGAATACCGATAAATCATGTGATATCGGATGCTTAAACATCATCAAGTAGAAAAAGGAAGACTAAATAAAATAGAATAAAGACTCACGTCATGGTAAAGTATGTTGTACTCGCTAAGATCTCCGTGTACTAGCTTGCATTTTTGATATAGTACCCGCATTATAGTAATCATCTAAAAAAAATGCCAAATAATTGTTACACTCACTAATGTTTTTATGTAACAAATTCTCGATTGGGTGATGGATTCAAGTGAACTACATATTGATTAACAATCTAAAGAGAGAAGAGAATGTAAAAGTCGTCAAGAGTGTAAAACGAACGAGAGTTAGTGTTGTTTGTTTTTTAAGAGGTCTGAAGTCTGAATCTAAAATTTAAGAGGACGGTAGGAAATTTTCAGGCCTTCTCTTAAAAATAAAACAAATGGTCTTAAGTCTGCAAACCTATTGATATTGAGACTTAAGAGGTTTTAAGAGGTAGCTTATATAAAACAAACAACCCCTTACTAAAAAAGAAAGTTTAATGGTGCTAAATAGAACTAACACAAAGGAGGCGTTTTTTTAAGAGGTGTTGAAGTGTGAAGTCTCATTTCACTTCTAACTGATAAGAGGTGGTGTTGAAGTTGATACAATAATCAATAAGATTATTTATTTTTTGTAAACTGATAAATGTCTGAATTTGAGAAATTTATCACTCCCTCTATCATGAAGGGTAAAATCATCATTTCATCCCTTAAAAAGTGTAATAATTACACATTTCTAAAATTGTGCCTTTTTTCTTTGTGGACACTTATTTTGGGAGAGATGGAGTAGTAGTAAAAAAAACTCAAACTACCTCAACATAACCTTCCCGTAACTTGTCAAGGGACAGTGCAGCATCTTTAAGTCGAGGTGCAGCCCATCCAGTCGTGCCTGAACATATAAGATACCAAGAAAGTTCAATAACGGAAAAACCCCAAAATTTGACATTCCAAAACATGTAAAATTGTGCCGTAAAGGTAAGAAGAGATCGCAACGAAATTATTGATATTCACAACGACATGGGGGTAAAGTAGTCATTTATCTCTAAATATAAGTTCACAACGACATTATTGAAATGGTTTTTTTTTTAATACGCTCATATTTCAGAGATAGAATAACTAGTTCATCCTCATGGAATTTAACTTCCATTAGTGGGAAAGACCAAAAGCAAACATTTTTGCATACCACGGGTTTCCTGGAATAAAAATTTTGTAAGAACCAAAACCAAAAAAAACAAAAACCACAGGGACCAAAATCGCAGTTTACTCAAAAGTCTATTTCCTTCACTAGAATCAATGAACTTACCGGTTAGTTAAAATAGGTGCACTTTCAAAATAAAGTGTCAACATTTCAATTTTAGTGTTTCAAAATAAGTGTCCACTTTCGAAAGTAAGCGCCTGTTTTCCAATCCGTATCCTAAACTATGAAGAAATTCATTACTCCCTCTATAATTGAGGGTAAAATTGTCATTTAGTTGAAGTGTAATAATTATATATTCCTAAAATAATCTTTTCCATTGTGGACATTTTTTTAATAGCATAACATAAACATTTTGAATAAAAGCATAAATGGCAGCATGTACCTATGAACTCCATAACCAAGACATGGAGCCTCAACATAAATGGAGTCGGACAACGAATTCCAGCCGCCTTCAGTCTGTAGTTGAAAAGTCATTAGAATCATAGCACTCAAAAATTTTGCCGTATATCTTATTAGCTTTCTTAGCGCAAAACGGGGCTTAAAAATAATAAATTAACGAGAAATCAATTCCAAACGGTAACTAGCAATTGGCACCCACGTAATGTTACGAGATTATATAAAAGCACCATGAAAATTAAAATTATGTTACCGCATAAGATTCCTCATCTCCTTCTCAGCCCACGTCTTAACCATTTTCCTAGGGTTGTGCTTGCAATATCCGTATCTGAAGCGATAATCACCTTGCACATAGCGATCCCGATCCCTAAAGAAGTTGTCAACAACAAAGATATCATAAACATATGGAGTATTGCAAGACCATCTGCAAATCAAATTCACACATGCAAACTTATGGCAAAATGAATGGGTAAGAAAATGAATGTGGACCACATCATAGAAGTGAGAGAACATATTGGTTGGTTTTCCATTAAACCCTGT
Organism: Centaurea solstitialis; assembly: GCA_030169165.1. Classification (NCBI taxonomy): domain Eukaryota; kingdom Viridiplantae; phylum Streptophyta; class Magnoliopsida; order Asterales; family Asteraceae; genus Centaurea; species Centaurea solstitialis. Next base: position 3,666,174 of record CM058041.1, on the reverse strand, counting down.
AAGAATAAAGTTGTTTGTGTAGATTAATCTGTCTATATAGGTTGTCAAGATTTTTGTTTGAAGGGTTTTTTCAAAGATGGGAGAAATTTGTTTTTAATTGGGAAGGACACATTTGGAAATAACTTGGCTTTCTGCATAAGGCTCGCCCCAAAAGAGATTTCTAAATAAGCAACTTTCTATGTCATTAAGCCACTACCAAACAGTCATGTATAGCTGACGGAATAAGTTGAGTCCCATTAAGCTCATTAAGCTGCTAACAAACATGCACTTAATGAACTTCCTGTAAACATCTTTCTTGGTATAAAAGCTTCCTTTGAGTTGTCGAATATTTCCATTGATTTTCACTAAAAGCCTTAACCCATAACATAAATATCAACAATCTACACGAATTTACTATATCAACATGACCACATGATATCTTAAAAGCGAATGATGTACATAACTCGTTATAGTTACAATGTTAAGCGTATGAAACATACTTGAACACAAGCACGGAAGTTTTGTACACTTTGATTGCGAGTTCTTGTCCGTCAGATTTCGTAGCATGATAAACATTTGCCTGTTTGACAGAACCAATTAATGGTAAGAGAAAATGAGCCACAGAAATCACTCATTTGTGTTTAAAGGTCGAGAAGGATGTCACTTACCTCCTTCCCAGTTGAAATGCAACCATTGATATCATGGAAAACACCTCGATTCAACATTTTGAATAACACCATTCGAGTTCTAGGGTCGATTGCCTAACAAAAACAAAACATATAATTTTCAAAATAGAAAAATAACAATGTTTATGAGATTATAATCCAAACCAAAAACATAAATAAAAGCATATCATAAAAGGAACCACTAGACCACATGCAATGTAAAAAGAACAATGGATATTCATGTATAACACAAAACCAGGTTCAACTGAGAGCATTAAAACATACTTAGAAAGAAATAATTAGAAGACAATTGTTATATCTTTAGGGAGCAAATGCATGAAAAGGATGGTAATAACATCACATCAGTTTCAGTCCTAGAGGAAATAAACACTATTGCTATATCTCTATGTCTAACTGAAAAGACTATAAGTTGAAGTGTTCTATGGAGTATAGTGTATAACACATAAAAGCAGCCCAAAGTGCAGCAGTGTGAAATTTAACAACCTTCACGTTTAAGCATATCTTATTCTTTTACAACAACAAAATATCTGGAATGCAAGACAGAGGTAAAAGCATCTCCAGTGGGAGGTTTTCATAGGACAACATTCCATGTACATTTCACACTAAACCCCTAATCCCTAATCCCTAATCCCTAATCCCTAATCCCTAATCCCTAATCCCTAATCCCTAAACGCAATTATGTGAATATAATGGGTTAAGATACACTTTGGAATGCTATCCTTAAAATAAGGAAGGACGGTTCTTTTATCTTTTCTTCTAAATGATAACATCATCACATCTGTAAATTGTATATATGTATTTTTGTTGTCTCATTTTATAATCAAAAGCTTTAGCTGTAACAAGGCCTCCAAAAAGATTAGAACATCCCTACACATCCTTACCCACAAAAAGAGGTTCTTTTTGGTTACTACTATTGTAGAGTTTTATGCTAGTTCTTAAATTGCTGATTTGGCAACGAACCAAGGGTATGACCAAAAAGATAACAAAAATGCTAAGCAGCTAATGACATGCTATAGCGAAGCTATAGCTGCAAAGAAGCAGTTATCGGTCCATAAATTGCAATGTATTATAGCGGTACCACAAATAGCAACCGCTATTACCACTAATGACCGCAATTTTGATACAAAAAAGCAGTCGCTATTAGCAAGTTTTCTTTTGAGCTGTTTTGGACTCTTTTTTTATTTGTTGTGTCATTTGTGTGGCTTATTTAGAGTAAAACTTAGGCCTGCAAACAAAAACAAAACCGATTAAGTCAACAAAAGAAACAATTAGGTCAAACTTTGGCATCGATTCCAATTCCAAATCGTTTCATCAGCTTGAGTTTTCTTCTCCATTTATCAATTCGATTTCCACAGGTTTTCTCATACATTCCTACTCTTGTATTCGATTCTACTGTTCATCTTTGATTCTCCCAACTATCGAAAACTAACAGTTACAAACTCTATTCCCCCTATTCAGTCTCTAAATTCAGCAGCTATGAGTTTCTGACTTTATATATATATTCGTATTTATTTCATGAACACGATTACATTTACACCTATATCACCGCTATTTCAAATCAAATCAAATTTCTCATAGAACCATACTCTAATTATTGCCACTCACCTGTTCAACAGTTGCTCGGTCAGCTTTTTCAGTCGTTTTAGTCTTGCCGATAGCCATCCCCCTCACGCTTTCACGGATTGCAGTGGTGACGGAGTTCGACATGCCAGCATTCCACCTTCCTTCCCACTCCTGTTACACCAATATCAACATCAAAATGTCAAAAAAATAATAATAAATTAATAATAATATCATAACAAGCACTTCCACACACTTAGGTTGTGTTTGGCAAACTAGATAATAAGCTAGTGGTAGCTGATAAGCTAGATGATACCTAATAAGCTAACTGTTGATTGATATGCTAGCTGATAACTAATAAGCTAGTTGTTTACTAATAGGCTAGCTGTTGACTGAAATGCTGCGCTGATACCTAATAGGCTAGTTGTTGACTGAAATGCTAGCTGATACCTAATAAGCTAGCTGATAGCTAATAAGCTAACTATTGACTGATATGCTACCTTACGAATAAATTATGTTTGGGCAAAACCGCAAAACTAGCTTATAAGTATGTAAAATGACCGAAAAGATTATAATTGGAAAAATCTACAAAAAGCTGCCGAAAACGCTACTCCAACTAGCGTTTCAATAAGCCAGCTTATAAGCTTATGAGCGTCAAGTTATCATCATCAAAGCAAATATACCTCTAAAGGCGAAGCCCTAATATGATTAGTAAACTTCTGGTTCCGATTCGACAGCGGCTGAAGAGAAGACGCATTGGGGCGAGAATGGATTCCGCCGTGAGCATTCGGCCGTCTTGCGTTAAGTACAAGAGCTCCATCAACTGCTCCATTATCGTCCTTCGAATCCAAATAATCCAAAGCTTCGCCAATTTCAGAATCCGATGACCACGAAATCTCTTCTTCATCTTCCAATACTACTTCTTCCTCTTGATCACCGATTTCATTCTTCGGTTCTTCCATGGCCGAATTTTCAACAACGATCGACATCGTTGAGTTCGATCGATCGATTGATTCAAGTGTGCGATTTAGGGTTTAGGGTTTTGGAATTTGGGAATTTGATCCCCTTTTGAAGCAATTGGATGTATTATAAATGTGAAATGGTTTATATCCGGGTTGAACCAAACCCGGCCTTAAGAGGTTTGTTTTATTGGGCCAGTTTTATTGGGCTTTTACATTATTTACTAGCGGGGGTGTTCACGGAGTGGGGCGGGGTGGGTAGTGAAATTTTTTAGAACCACATGTACAAGACGGGTACCTAATTTTAGTATTTGAAACCGAACCGCGCATGGCGGATAGCCGGATACCCGCTATGAACTAAACCGAAAAAGAACGGGTACCTGTGGTTCGGTTCACGGGTACCCGCATTTTTCCGAGTGTTTTGATGTATACAAAATATATACTAGAAAATGAAGTTATTTTGTGATAAAATTAAAACAGTTAATACAAAAAAATATTAGCAAATGAAAATAAGAGTATGGGTGAATGAAGAAAACACGATATGTGATGCATATTTTTTTAAGATTACTAATTTTTTTATTATGAAGTATTAATAAATATATTTTTTAATAAACTAAGTATATACGGGGCGGGGCGGGTACCCGCGGGTAGTTAATTTTGTGAACCGAACCCGCCCCGCAACTTAGCGGATACCCCTTATTTTTGGGTTTTCGCATCACGGGTTGCTAGGTTATCGGTTTTCGGATCACACGGTTCGGTTCGGTTTTTCGATTTTTTCTTTTAACACCTCTATTTACTTGGGGAATTTCTCTCATATCCATACAGACTTTCAATATCCTTGTAAACATTAAAACTACATATATGTCCTTCTAAAGTTAAAAATTTATATCTATATCTAAACTCATATTTTAATTAAGTTTAAATCAATTTAATATTAAAAATTTATATACTTTGGTAATACCGAAGGATATTATTACCAAAGTACCCTTACATAGAAATGCTATGATGGTCAAATCATCTTCTTATTCAATGACATGCCCGGCATAGTTAAACGGTCTCGCCTTCTTAAATATTCTTCTTGAACCTTCATAAATCTTCTTCTTCTTCAATGGATAACATTTTCAATATTCACATAGTTTTTGTTCTTGTTTTTTTCCTTGTGAAATCATAATAATGTTGGTAAAACTTCAATTTCAAAATAAGTTGACAAGAGAATATTGATTTAGCATTAAATATATAAATAATGCATTGGGAAATTTTCAACGAACATATGCCATAAAATTTAAATAAAATCAAATTTACATAGTATGTCATGAGTTATTTCAGTATACATATATATTTTTTTAATATACCGGTTTAAAATAAAATAAATGTAATTTTCAATATAATTTTTTTTTAAATATACCGGTATTTTGAAAGATCAATCAAAGAGGTAACAGGTCCGAGTAACTGCGATCCCGCACACTCACTGTTGATGTTGCCTGTCTGACCAGTACGTCAACGACGATTATTAGTAAAATGATGTTCGTCACTTAAGTGTTCGACAACAAGTTTACGCCTCATAATCTTGCTAAGCTTTGATTGCTTCTTTCTTTTATTCGAGGGGTGTTTTGGGTGCAATCTACGGTTGGTTGTGAGGTTGTGTTATTGGGTCTTTTTTTGTAGTTGGTATCTATGTTGTGGCCCATTTTGGTTGTAACTTTTCTAATGTTCTTTTTAATAAAATTATGCCTTGCCGTTTAAAAGAAAAATATTTTTTGAGCGAGTTTTGGATTTTGCTCATGTGTTTTGATAACTTTTTTAACTATGGTCCTTATTGTATGTTTCCTATAGAGTTTGTTCTTGTAGTATTCAATTTATTTTAGTCATGGTCTCTGTCTAATGTTTCCATTAAATCAATGATCACTTTTAGTATACTTTCCTGGTTTTTTTGTCATTCTCTATAAAAGTAAAAATAATATTTTTATACACACACTTGTGTGTGTGTGTGTGTGTGCGTGCGTGTGTGCACGTGCACGTAGACACACACATGTATAATGATAATAAATAAAGCAAGATATTATTGTATAATTTGATTTACAATTTTATTTAAATATTAATTATATTAAATACGATATTATGATTTAACTTTATTATTAATGGTGAAAATGATATGGTTTTATTGTTCGTGTGACCAAAATTTTAGTTCAAATAAATCAAAATCATAATACAATATGGTTCTATGACTTGATTAGTTAAATTTATAATTAAATTGTATGTGACATGATTAATAATTTTGATTTATAAAAACCTGAACATAAAATAAATATATTGTTTTGTTTATTTTGATACCATTATATGGTAAATATCTATATATATATATATATATATATATTAAAGAAAGGTTTTTGTTGATGTCATGGTTATGAAATTGAGCCATTTGATTGGCCAATTAAAAAAAATCATCAAATGATGATGTCATAAATTATTCTTATTATTTTAATACCATAATTATCTTTATAATTTACATTTTTTATCCTTAGAATTATTTGATTAAATTACTTTTTATCCATTAGTTTCTCATCTTTCACTTTACATCCTTATCATTTTAAGATATTTTTGAATCCTTCCAGTTATAAAAATAGATATAAATTAATTTGTTTAGATTTAATTACAATTCTATTCTTCATATTCTATTTCATCTTTTTAACCTAATTATTTTTATATATTATTTATAAGTAATGAAATATTATTTTTTTTAAAACTCAATTGCTAATATTCATGAAATTTAAAGACTCCATCTTTTTAATCTAACTATTTTTGTAGATTATTTATAAATAGTTATCTTTTATTTTATTTAAAATCCTAAAAATCAAAACACTACACATATTTTATTTCTGAATCCCTCCGGTTTTAAAATCATTCACGAAATTCAAATCTTTTGACAAAAGAATAATAAATTTTCAATTTTTAAAATTTTAACAGCTATTAGATAACTAAAATATCTATTGTAATAAGCAATTATAATGGCAATTGTCGTATAACATATAATTTACATAAGTATTTAAATGGTAATGACATTTGTCATGTAAATGTCTATTCTTATTAAAAATTAAAATAACATGTTTCAAATGCCCGTATAATATACGGGTCATTAACTAGTAAATTATAATTAACTGTATGTGATATAAATAAATTTGTGTGTTTCTAGGTGATCTTCATCGGTTAAAGGAGTCATATGATGAGTTGTTCTCTTGTTCGATTTTGGCAATATTGTGGCTTGGTAACTTGTTTGGTACCGTTTTTGAAGATTGTGGTACCCAACAACGATTCTAGTCTTCAGCCACATATCTGTCACAACGCAGGGTTGTCCCATAATGTGTTTTTTGTTGTCTCTATAGGATGGTTGGGATACTTCTCATAGCTCACCTAGTTTTCGTTGTTCCTTGCTTTCGTTGTTGTTGTGCTACAGAACTGTCTGGAGATGTTTCATTGCTTTATTTTGTGTTCTGCACATGGTCTTATGTTTTGTCATTTTATGTTTGTTGTTTCGTTGTTAATAGATTTTACCGGAATTCATCTAGGGTTTAATAAAAGGTATGTTTTTGTTAAAAAAAAAAGATACATGTTTGAAAATGTTGTTTTTGTTTTTTTATAAGAGAAAAGTAAAAAGGATAAACTAATATGCTAAAATAGTCGTTAATCAAATAAACTATGACCAAAACAAATTAAATACTACACGGATCAAATCCACAATAAATATATATAATAGAAACTTAAAAAAAAAATTATCTGACCAAATCCACATTTTAAATTATAAATGGTTGATAAATTTTCTTTTCAAATTTCAATAAAGATTCTTGTTTGCAAAATTAAAATACTTGTTTTATTTTTTAAATCTTAAGGCCATCCACTGTCGACCCTTTACAACCCAATAGTTTCAGCTGCCACATCAGCGCCACATCAGCTTTCCACAAAACTACCCAAAACTACCCATTTCATCCACTGTCGACCCACTGCAACCCACTTCATCAAAATTCATTTTAATTTAAAACAATTCTAATATTATATAAAAATTAAAAATTACATTATATAATTTTAATAAAAATAATTCTAATATTAGAAATAAAAATAAAAAATTACATTATAAAAATTAAAAAATTAATTTCGGGATGCCCAATAGTGTTCCGTTAAATCGGCTCGTAGTTGGAGGTGTTTATCACTATTTTTGACTTCGTTGACGTTTTGCGCTCGTTCTTCTTCGGATATATCTACTTCGATATCATCAGTTGTAACCCAACTTTCATCAAAAGGATAATTTGCAAAGCCTTCGTCTTCACGAATCATGTTGTGCAAAATTATGCACGTGTACATTGTATACCTTAATTTTTTCTTTGTCCACGCCCGTGCCGGATACTTAACAATGTGCCATTTTGATTTAAGCATCGCGAATGCACGTTCGATATCCTTCCTAGCCGATTCTTGACGCTCCGTAAACGCTATCCTTCCTAGCCTTGACAAAAGTCGTCCACTTCGGATAAATCCCGTCCGCGAGATAGTATCCGTATTTGTATTGTCTGCCATTCACTGAAAACGAGCTATCGGGTGCTTTGCCTTCGAACAAATCGTTGAATATCGGTGATTGGTTTACAACGACTATGTCGTTTACGGCACCCAGGGTTTCGTAATATGCGTGCCAAATCCAACCATCGTACGATGCTACCGCCTCTAAAACCGTTGTCGGTCCTTGATGATCACCTCGATGGTATTGACCCCTCCATGCTACGGGACAATTTTTCCAATCCCAATGCATACAATCTATGCTACCAAGCATGCCGGGGAGGCCGTGTTGTTGCTCATGCAATGCGAACAACAACTGAACATCATTTGCGGTAGGCTTCCGTAAATATCTTCGCATATAAAGATGTATAATACCTTCACAAAAATTAGTAAAACATTCCCTTGATGTCGTTTCGGACATTTGCAAGTACTCGTCCGTGGCATCAGCAGCAGTACCGTACGCCAATTGTCGGATCGCAGACGTACATTTTTGAAGCGGAGAGAACCCCTTAACTCCTCTTACATCGTGAGTCCACCTAAAAAATTCGTACTCCCTCTTAAGATCCTCAACTATTTTAAGGAATAGTCGTCGTGTCATACGAAACTGCCGTTCGAAATCGTTATCGTCATACACCGGATTATCTGAAAAGTAGTCGTTAACAAGTTTCTTGTGTGCCACTATACGATTTCGACTTTTTGGCGTCCTCCTCGTTTGTCGACTTGAAGTTGCTTCGTCACCAACAATTAGTTTGACCGCTTCGTTCACGGCGGCTATGGCCGCCAAGTGGTTGAGCTCCAACAAATCGTTAGCGTCGTCATCGTAATTCGGGTGGTAAATTGATGAGGATGATGCCGATGATGATCGTGATGATGATGATGAAGACATTTTTTGGAGAGAAAAGTGGAAGAGATGAAGGTTGTGTTTGAAAAATTGAGAGTTGTGTTTGTAAATTGGTGTTGGAAGATTATATATATATATATATATATAGGAAATTAAATTGAAAAAAAAAAGAAAAGAAAAAAAAATAAAATAGCCGTTGGAGTGCAACGGTCAAAAAATCAATCGGCTTGGGAGAACCGATTCACTCCTACCCGAGGGAGGCCGCGGCGGTGTTCACAAGGGAACCCGTCGGCTTGTTGCAAACCGAAGGGAACCCGAAGTTGAGCCGCCGTCCACTACAGATGGCCTTAGAAACCATTGTTGATACTATTAATTCTTATTTACTTTTTGCTTTTTTTCGAAAATAGTGAACGTATTTATGGCATTGATTCCGAATAAATCTTCACTTTTGGACCAAATAAAGTACATTCCTATTAAAAGCAAAAATTGATTCAATAAATTTCCATGCGTTTATTTTTATTTTATTTTTAAATTCAGTAAGATGGCATTCATTATTTCATTTTAAAATTTAAAGGTATAAAGCTGTAATAATTCATTTTTACTATTTAATAACTTGTTTACATTTATGTTTATTTAATTATTTCAAGTCAAATAGTTACTTTAATAATATCTACAACAAAATTAACAATAAAAAGAACAGAATCAAACAGGTTATATAGTACCAATTTTCAATTATTTTATTGAAATTTAAAAACCATCAACCACCATTATTAATCTAATAACTTTTTATAAACAGCAGAAATATATCTGAATATCATGTACTAATTAATATTTTATAAAATCAAATTACATAATAATTATTATTTAATATTATATAATCACTCCTAAAATATTCATTAAAACACCTAATAACAACATATGTCACGATTGGTTCGGTAATACAAGAAGCATTGTTAACTTTATTTAATATCTAATTATAATAATAAAAAACCACATATCAAATATTGAATTTATTTTAAATTTAAATAAATTGTACAACTTTGCATGATGTTATCTTAGGTGTCTGGTAGGTGGATCTTGCACAAAGGCTTATGATTTGTTTTTAATTAAAAAATTTCAAGTACATTGAAAAAAAATATGAGAAAATTATGATGTAAAGAGTAGGGCTAAACATGTTTTGTGTTAGCTAAGTTGAATAACTAAATATATGTTTGTGTTTTGCAAAATCTCATCTTTATCCAAAGAAAAGTATAACCTAACCTGATTAAAATTATATTGGTTGGGTTGATCGAGTTGAGTAGCTTAAAACTTTGATATATCTTATTACAATCTAGCTAAATGATGTGTTTGGACAAAATAAAATAAAATAAATTGAAAATATATGAAGAAGAAAATCAAAGATATTCAAATATAATTATAAAGGTATGGTTGAAAAATGTAATCTAATATTGAATAAAGCCGATTGCAGGTTGGCCTAATACCTAATGTACATATGCTAGATACAAATTTTGCAATCATAATAAATTTGGTACATATAAAGGTGTTAGGTTGGGTTCACACAGCCATAATCCAATTTCAACCTCAATTTGTATTGCTTGAATATTTTACAACTCAACTAAGGTGTCGTTACTTAACACTTACCTGGTAAGTGATTATCGGGTGAATTAACCTTACGGGACGAACATGAGAAATACTAGAATGTTATCTAGTAAGAGCGGTGACAAAAACCGATAATTTACCCGGTAAGTGATATTGACAAATCTTACTTGGTAAACACTTATATAATAAATTGTTGCATACGATATGTTTTCCAAAACTTTACGTCTGTGATTCTTTTCGAGTTTACTTCACGAAAGTGTATCCAACTTGTCACGAAAAGTTATTGTATGTATTGTACTTCCATTTTTATCATTTGGTGTATCAGAGTTTAAGAAATGATCATTGTATGTATCCAACTTTATCAAAACCTATCATTTTGATGTATCTAACTTGTCACAAAAGTATATCCACCTTGTTACGAAATACATTAAATAATAGGTTTTCATAACAAATTGGATGCACTTTCATGAAGTAAAACCCATTTTTTTATGATATTTTAAATGTTGTTTCTTACTTTAGAAATTGTTCTGAAGAATCCGTCAAAATTCCTTGAAGATTAAACAAGTAAAATAAATTATATTTGTTTATATAAAATAATCTATACCTTTGAAAAAAGGAATCAATTAATAATTTCTTGCTGACTATTATTTTTGTTTCTCCTCCCAAAGTCATCCTAACTAATAGGGAAATGGGCACTAGTAGTTGCCAAACCCCACCTCCCTGCTTTGCCTTCTAAACATTTTTCCCCTCTCTATTCAAATATCCCCTAAATACTTTAAAATCTTGATGAATCAGTTAAATTTAACTAAATCCTAAAAAAGTATCCGTGAACTTATTTCCAAACAGTTAAATTCAACACTACTTCGTTTAAAATTTCGATGGACAAGTTAAATTTAACCAACTCGTGAAAAAAATACGAGTCTGCTAAATTTAACAGACCCATCGAGATTTAGTTGATCTGATATGGGTTTCATGGTACTTTTTTACGAATCGGTTACATTTAACTAAGCTAGTAAGATTTTAGAGGAAATAGTGACTATTTAGGTAAGAGTATGGAAAATGGCTAGAAGTAAAAAAAGGGTTGAGGTTTTAAATGCCAATTTCCCAAAAAGAAAAATAGCAAAAAGAAGAAAATTCTCCTAGAGATCAAGTCCAGAGGTTTAACCATGAATCCCATCATCCTCCCCTTCTATTTCCTCAATCTCGACCGTTAGATCCTCATATCCCACTTCTTCTTCCTCCACGTCATCAATCGCATGGCCCACCCATTCCTCCATGGGGGCACACTCAACCTTATGGTGCACCCTCCAATCATGCGCCTGACACCCACGTGAACAGTAGTTCACCTTCCCACAACCCGAACACCTCCTGAACTCGTTCCTCCGGGTCTCGGGTCGCCCGCATCCGCCAAACGAACACAACCTCAAACCCGGAGATCCGTTTATTCTCCCCGACCCGAACCACTCCACCAAAAACCGGTTCACTGGGTGGAGTTCCATACCCGGCAACTCGCACACGTAACTTTTGGAATCCGATGATAGTACGTCGGAATCCGAGAGGCATCCAGTTGCGAATCTGAAACAGAAAATCACGTGGTTCCTTGATTAAGTTAAGTCGGCAAGACAAATAACAACATTTAAGATTTTAATATAAAATCTCTCTTAAGTGCCGTTTTACTTGACGCTTACTGGGTCAACTTTTACCTTACGAGATGAACATGACAAAAGACTAGAATCTTAGATACCTCTTTTGAGAGACATAAAATATTGTCCCATATGTTGGGAAACAGTGTTTAATTTTGCCGGTAAAAGCTTACTGGGTAAGTGTTTTAAGGAAATGACACCTTAAAATATATATTAAAATTGAGAATGAAATATCAAAATCCCTAAACTAGTTTTTCATCTTCAACAACTTTTCTATTTTAAAGAATCAATCATCGTTTACATTATTAAAATATATATACTATATTTATTATCATAATACATTTGTTTTAAAACTTTTAGAAAATTAATTATGTTATTTGTTGCAAAAGGTTATTCCGACAACCCCAACCGGCCCGAATTGCCAATGCCCATTGTGCGGACCTTCTGACTCACTCAGCGGTTGTGGCTACAAATGTGTCCCCGTACACGAGCCAAGGCTCGAACTTCGACCATTTGATATTTATTGCAAATTTACCGTTCATCCATTACCAACTGAGCTACATGTCATTGGCAATCAATTATGCCATTTTGATGGAATAGATTAAAATATACTATTTCTATCTACTCATTTCGAGGTTTAGAGAAATCTCTTTGCCTAGATAACCTCAAATTTTTTATTTTAGCAAATGATTATATCGTAGCACTTGAACATCGGTCCTAGAAAAAACTTCAATTAAAAAATTCCGTGGGTCCGCCGACGTACCTGGGCTCTACATAGACTCGTCCTTGAACGTATCCGTCGGATTCCGTTAAATCCGGCCGCTGCCGGCGGTGGTGGTTCAGGAACTCGAACAGCACCGGAGACTTCTCCGGCAAGCCATCGACGGCGCGTAAGATGCACGCGAGCTCACGTGCGTTGGCTTGCACGAGAAGCCGACGTCCTTCCTCACGTCCCTCCGTACACCGTAACCGTCCTGAAGGCAGTGACCAAGCTCCCGGAGAGCGTCGACGTGGCCGAGAAACGCCGCCCTGGCGGCAAGTGCAACTCCGGCACGGAGGTCCTTGTCGGCCTTCACACCGCCGCTGCCGTTGAACTGAATCAGAGCCAGCGAGTACAGCGCCGGCGCGTGAGACCTAATCGCCGCCTTCGCCATTAACGAAGCTCCACTTCCTCGATTTTGTAAACAGTAAAATCGGATCTAGAAAACACGAAATTGAAGAAGAAAAAAAATCTGAAATCGATCAAAAACAATAGCGAAACTATCGATTCCTATAGCGAAAATCGCGTTAATCGAGTCGGTTTTCACAAAATTAACGACTAATTAGAACAACTTACTAGAAAATTAACGACTAATTGGTAGAAATTTCCACAAAATTAACGTCTAATTAGTAGAAATTATCACAAAATTAACAACTAATTAGTAGAAATTTCCACAAAATTAACGTCTAATTAGTAGCAATTTCCACAAAAATAACGTCAAATTAGCAGAAATTTCCACAAAATTAACATCTAATTAGCAGAAATTATCACAAAATTAACGACTAATTAGTAGAAATAACCACAAAATTAACGACTAATTAGTGAGAAATTACCATTCCGAGAGTATAATACGCCTCTATGTTACCGGCGTTAACGCACGATTTCAGAAACCGGTGAGCGTTTTCCGACCAGTTTTTAGCTCCGACGGCGAGCGTTTCCGGCGAAGCGTTGGCCAAAACCAGAGGATGAAGACCTAATTTGTTCAACCTCTTACATCTATAATTTACAAAAACACGAAATGAAACCAAATAAAACAGATTAGATTAGGTTTTTCTACAGTTCACAAAACGATTTAAATCAAAAACGAAGAAGAAATGAAGAAATGAAAACGTACGTAAGAAGAACAGTGATGAAATCGGAAGGAGAAGAAGCGGTGGAGGTGAGTTTGCATAAGATTGAGATAACGATTTCATCAGGTAACGATTCAAACAGATCAGATCTTCTTCTTCTTCTTCGAATAGCTTCTTCTTTTGAGTTCTTCATGGATTTTAATGGAAGGATTTGGAAGGAAGGATTTAGAAGAAGGTAGGTGGTTTGGTGTGTGAGTTGTGTGTGTGTGTGTGTGTGTGTGTGTGTGTGTGTGTGTGTGTGTGTGTGTGTGTGTGTGTGTGTGTGTGTGTGTGAGTGTGTGTAGAGATGGAGGAATTAGGGAGAGCATGTAGAACGGTTTGATTCAGTGAAACTGAAAATGGAATGGAGGGATTTTGAAAAGAGTTTTTATAGGAGGAGAGAAAAGAGGGAAGAAATGAAACTGATACTATTGTTAAGGACAAAGAACCCACGTAACAATATATACATACATACTACTACAATTATTATATGTATATATGTGGTGTGGTTTTATACGTATCTATGTATTTACATACGTAGATATACACATAAAATATATTTTATATATAGAGAGAGAGGGGGGGAGAGTCGTGAAGAATCGTGTAAAAAGTTGATTTAACGTGTGAAATGAATCTGAATTGTTAATCACTTTAGGCTTGTGTTTGATAAATTAGTTCTTAAGTGATATCAGTTATCTAGTAGTTAATAATGTTAGGTTTTAATCAAATTTATTACCACAGTCATGCAACGAAAGCATGTTCAAACAAACTATGGTAACAACAAATTAATGACTTTTAAGGATGTTCATGCGCTAGAAAATTTAACTACAAAAATTGATCAAGAACCTTACTTGATAGCAATTGTTGAAGAACTCGATGGAAAAATCAAACATTTGATATTGCCTATTGGATGTCAAGGACCAATAGTATGAATCCCTCTAGTGGCTCACACCTAAGATCACCAAAAACTAACAACCAAGAACGCTCAAACTTTTGGTAATTTGGAGAGAGAAAGAGAAGGAGAATGCCACAAATAGGAGAGAATGAATGAATTGATTGATGATTTGGGTTTGATCCCAAGACAAGTATTTATAACCTCTTGACATAAGATTCCTAATCTTACACGAACTGATAAACCAATTAAAAAAATATTTTAATTATTATCAATTTATTATCTCTAATATATTATTAGGTATCATAATCCTTGTACAACTTGATAATTTAATTAAAAACTATTAATTATTATCAAGCTATTATCTTTTATCTATAATTAATACAATTAATTATATTTTTGGATATTATCTAATTAATTTTATTTATCATCAACCGATAAATAAATTAATCACTTTCCCCTCTAACTCTAATTTCCTGTTTGTTTATTTGGGTCTTAAGGGCAACCAAAAAAGACCATGTCATTATTAAAATACTACCAACAGTTGATAATTTGGACACTATTTCCAACAAATAATCTATCTTATCAATAAGTTATGTTTGATAAAAATTAGTTTATAAATATATAAAATGACAAAAACAGGTATCTTGAGGTATATAAGTTAATATTAATAAAGGTATAATTGGAATTTGCTACAAAAAAAAACTCTTGAAACACTACTTCAACTATCGTTTCATAAGCTAAGCTTATGGTCCGTCCAAACATACATGAGTTTATAAGTAGCTTATTTTTGCCAAAAATGGCCTTAATCTAATTTCCTGATATAAATTACGTTTTAAATGGAAATTGATGTTATGTATCTTGTATTGGTACATTTGATTACAATGTGCATTCATTTCTCATCCTACCGTTGATAACCATTTTTCACAATAACCTCAATTTCTCACTAGAAGGTAACCTTACACACATATTTATGTATAGATTTCACGTAAAACTATACTGTTTTCATTAGACCATATAAATAACACTAAATTTTCATAATAATACATTGTGATGATAAACTTTCATATCATTTTATGTGAAAAGTTTGATGTTTTGTGTACCTTCATAGTGTTACGTTGCGAAGTTTTAGTATTATTATATATATGGTTAGGTTTAAATGTGAACTCAATTTTGGTTGTGAACGTGAATACCACTAAAATCACGCGACGTAACAATATTCACTATATATATGTGTGTGTGTGTGGGGGGGGGGGGGGGGGTCATAATTTGAGAACCCATAAAGTTGTAACGACAATACTAACCAATACATGATGTGCTATCCTAAGTGATTTTTTACACATACGAGTTGAAAGTATATGGTAACTAATACATATGTGTTTCACAATGTTAACGTTCTTTACATGTTTGTAAAAAACCGTACAAATAAAAAGTTAAAATTTGAACCAAATACATGCTAAATAAATATTCTAAGTTCTAAGTTTAGATGGAAACTATCGTATAAAACAATAATTTACAATAAAAAAGTTATCACGATTATCACAATTTATATGTGCTAATTTAATCATGCATCTCTCTTTTTCTCTCTCTATCTCTCACTCACACACACACACACATAAGGGGTAGGATAGGTATGAGTTCGAATGAGACTAGACACTTATCATTAAACCCATTAGACCACTTTGAAGATTCAGTATGTGTGGTTCATGTGATAGCTCCGTGCTTTTTTCTATAAATGTTCATTGTGTTGTCCATGTTTTTTTAAATGAATAGTTTTTTTTAATATGATTTTTTATCGTAATTGTTTGGCAAATAACTCGTCTAAAAAGGTTCCAAAACCGTCTAACAAGAAGAAGGTGATCTCATGTATGAAGTCTACATGTATATGCATCCATATGCATTTATAGTTTTCATATGATCATAGTTATTTTGATACATGTTAAAATATCAGCTGTTATGGTTTTTTTACGAAATTTAGTTGTATTTTATTGCCTTTGGTGTTTTAACATTCATCTCTCCTTTTATTTTTTACACGTAATAAATATGTTGGAAAACAATCATATAACTTGGTGTTATTTTGACTACAATAAACTTCTATATTTTCATAATGAACAAACTATTAGGAAAGGTAGTCCTTGGCCTTACTAAACCACATCAATAATACAATTTGCTAGGTTTAATCGTAACAAAATGAGATAGAAAGAAGAAGATAAAGGATCATATAATACATTTAAAGAAAATGCAGGTGAAAATGTGTTGGTTATCACAGATGTACAAGATTAACCTTTTGTGGTCTTGGACCTTTCAAGTACGTTTCATTTCTTAAAAAAATAGCTTCTAGACCAAGCTCTTAGTGTAAAAATTAAGTTCGATTATAATTTTTTTATGTTAAATTTCTTTTCAAACTGATCAGAGTTGTTTGAGCTGGGTTTTAAAGGTCCGAACATGTCTTTATAAAAAACAATTGGGCATGTACAAATTTCAAAACCTAGCGGAACCAAGATTTCATGGGGTTTATTTATACATCTCTACTTGCTACCCAAGGTTATTTGTAGTTTCAAATACTTAAGGGGCATTATGTACATTCTTGCAAAGATAAGGGTGATTTATGTAAATTTCCAGCGAATGTAATTACGACAACCGAAGTTGTCGTACTATCAAAGGAAGCAACACCTCGTAACGGTCAACCCTTCTTTTGACCATCTAAATTTATAGAGTAAATTACAGATTTGGTCCCTGTGGTTTGGGGGTTTTTATGGATTTGGCCCCTAAACTTCAGTAATTACCGATTTGGTCCTTGTGGTTTGCAAATTATTTTGATTTGGTCCTTGGTAGTGCAAATAGGCAGGGACCCAAACCAATAGAATTTTCAAACCATAAGGACCAAATCCAATAAAATTTGCAAACCAGAAGGAGCAAATCCAATAGAATTTGCAAACCACAGGGACCAAATCTGTAATTATTAAAGTTTAGGGACCAAATCCATAAAAACTCCCAAACCACAGGGACCAAATCCGTAATTTACTCAAATTTATAAAGTTATCATCATAATTCATAATCATTTGTTTAGAGAAAAAAAAAAGAATTATTTAATTTTTGTAAGAAAATATAATTATTTTTTACAATGATTAATTTGTTTAAGATTTTATCGAGTTTTCTTATATGAACACCATTATCATAAAATTTTAATATAAAAGTTCTAAAAAGTACCATATTAATTAGAAATAAATAAATAGAGTTAGTGATTAATATCTTGAAAATAAGAAAATAAGAGAGATGAGAGTTTTTTTCCCTAAATATGAACACCTAAAAAATGATTTATCTCACTCATGTATGAGAATCAATTGGAAACTTTAAAAAATAAATATTCTTCTAGATATTTTTACTTTTGGTTCTTAGAGCATCTCCAACAGCTTCTCCAAAATGGAAAAAAATGGAGATTTTGGAGATTTTGGACTAAAATGTGCTCCAATAGCTTCTCCATATCTATCCCCATTTTGGAGAAAGTAGGAGAGAGAAGGGTTTTTTCTCCAAATATGGAGATAACCCCAAATATGATTACCATTTGAATAAACCAATAGGATACCATAAAAATAAGAAATTAGAGAAATAAATAATATATAATAGAAAAATGGAATATTTTAATATTATATTTGATATAGAAATCTCCAAAATAGAGAAGCTGTTGGAGATGAATGCAATATTTTTTGGAGATTTTAGCTTTTGATTCCCTATTTTAGAGAAATTTTGGGAAAGCTCTTGGAGATGCTCTTAATTTGGGAAAAAGAAATTGAGATTTTTTTTAATGGAAAATGGTTATCAACAGTTGGATAAGAAATAGACCAATATTAAAATAAGATGTACCAAAATAACTTTTTTAAGTTGCAATTTATGGAAAGACATAAAATTACTTCTCACACGTCACAGAAAGTCAGAAAATGTCATTTCTCTTACATGTCACAAAAAATGTCACTTCTCACATATCTCATTCTGTTGAGATGCTTTAAATGTGGATGTCCATTTAGCTTTTGTAACTACTCCTAATAAATAGTGTGTGTAATTGCTAAGAATTTATCAGGTATGGTACTTTAGGGGTTGTTTGGTCGGTTCATTAAACTTTATATGAATAAAGTTGTTCATGTAGATTTTTTTTGCAAAGCAAACAAGACCACACAAGGTAAGGAGTTTCGGCAAAGCCATCACCCCCGCCAAGCAAGTCCAAAGAGATTTATCCATCTTTATTGAAAAAAAGTTGTTCATGTAGATTAATCCATCTTTAGTGAAAAAAAGTTTTGTTCGCTAACTTAAGTTACAAGCTTTCATTGTGAACTACGAGACAAATGAATGTGTGCCATATGACTCAGACATTCATCGAAAATCGTATCATAAATCATAAATGGTGTAAAATTCTTCATGAATATTGTAATTTTTTTACGTTCATTATTCATAATGAAATAATTACAAATAAAAAGAATGTTGCGCTCACTTGTATCCTTAAGTTTACCATAGAAAACAGGTTTAGAAGTTATAATTGAACCTTTTTAGTGCATGAAAGTGCTATATTTTAACTATATGTTACAAATAGTACTGGGATTAGATGAGAAGTTCCAAATTCGATGAAAAACGTAATAATTGATTATCAACCATTGGATGAAAAATGGACAAACATTAAAATAAAGTACACCAAATCAATTAATAAATATGATCAACGATTTAAAAAGTTTAGTAACAAAAAATAACACTTCTTACATGATCTTACAAATTAGATGACTATGTTACTTTTTTAGCATATTTCCTACTTTTTCTTTTCATTTTGCATAAATAGCTCTTTCTCATTTTATAAACAAATGTATGTATCTTTTTACAATCAAGAAAACAATATGAAACTTTTATTATTAGGTTTTATTGATTTTCATGAAGTGATGCTAAATATGATTATTTAAAAATTTGAAGTTATTATAATCAAATTTGAATCTCGAGAATGAAAACATATTTTAAATTTATTTACCATGAAGACATATTTAATGCAAGCAAAACGGCATGGTATCATTTTAATATAAAAAAAAGGTCAAATGATTCCTACGATCCGAGTTAACTCGACTGAAAATACTGAGTTGACTCAATCTTAATAGATATATCAATAAATTGGATAAAAATATAATGTAGCTTGTTCAATTTCCATTTTAGAAAACATACTCTACATGATTTATCTGGCCAACTTGAAGAAAAGCACTTGTTAAAATATCTTTAAGGCCATGAATAGCAGCATAGCGCGCAGTTTCAAGCAGTGAGTAAGTGCTTAGGGCTTGACGGGTTCATTCCACATGTGATACACCCAATGCAGATTCAAGCCACGGGTTTGAGGGTAGGATCCAGAAACCCGTCCATGTCCGCCCTCTCTTCCTTCTCTTTTTACATATATTATATTTAAATAATTAAAAAAGGGTAATGGTATTGGGTATGAAAGGTTTGTGGTACGAGATTTGAAATGTTGGTGAGGGTTTGAATGTAAGATAGTGAACAACTGATGTGGCGCTCATGTAAGTGAAAGGTTGTGGGATCAAATGAGTGTGTTACACATGGCCCAATAGATTCTTAAAATCTATATATATATAAAAGCAAGATGTTGAAAGATGATGTGGACACCCTATCTATTGAGTATATGCTTAAAGAAATTTTCTCTTTTTTTGAATTTTTTAAATATTAAATAAATTAAAGACTATTCTACCCCTAAATGAAAATTACATGTTTTATCATAAGAAGGACTATTTGGTAATTTGACTTAACAATTTAATTAGCTTTAAGATTCATATTATTTAACTTTTAAGAACATTTATACTACCCTCTTCATCTTCTCATTTATTAATTAAAAAAAACTACAACATATTCATCTATAAATAACAACCTAATGTCCCACAAAAATATAGTCAACAACTTTTAGTTCTATGTTTTGCTATTGGTTCCTATGTTTGTTTGATTGCTACTCATTCTTCGTAAGATTTCAAGGTAAGCTAATACTTTTTATGATTTCTGTAAGCTACATATTGTTTATGTGTGTATCAATTAATATTATTGTTTTTTATTTCTATAAAAAATCCATATTATTTTTATACGTTTTGTGTATATTCCCTGTTGTTATAAAAGTTTTTTGTTTTTTTTTAATTTTCAAAATTGTTACCTTTGTTTTTTTCATTTTCATTTTCATATTGTTTATATTGTAAGCTATATATTTTTTTCATTTTCATATTTATTCTAATTTTCATATTTCCTAATTGATTTCTCCGTAAGCTATATATTATTTATGTGTGTCAATCAATATTATTGTTTTTTTATTTCTATAAAAAAATCCATAATATTTTTATACGGTTTTGCATATATTCCCTGTTGTTGTTATAAAAGTTTTTGGTTTTTTCTTTAATTTTCAAAACTTATTCTAATTGTTACCTTTATTTTTCCATTTCCATATTTCCTGGTTGATATTTATGTTAATACTATAACTTTTATCTTTCATTAAAATTCGAATAATGTTTTTAATTTGTGTATATTACACATGATTGTTAATAAGTTTTTGAGTTATTATTTGTAATTTCTTTACAATTGTTATAATTATTTCTTTATTGATATTTTCTACTTGATATTTTTGGTATACAAGTGTTTTAGTGGGTATATTTCTTAATTTGTTTTGTTTATATTGTTATAGTTTTATAAAAAACAAATTGTTGACAACAATCAACTTCTTATGTGATTTTTTATGCTATGTTTTGTTGGGATTCTCTTCTCATTCTTTTATATTTTCATAGTCCCTCAATTTATTTATTTTTATTAAAAACTACTAAAAATGAGATGATATTTGCTAACATCTTAATCCTTATTTTTTTTTCTTTGAACCAATAGATAAAATTAAAAATATTATTATTTAAAATATACTAAAATCATAAATAAAAATGAATGACATTATAACCAATATAATAAAATTAGAATCAATATATAATTAAATAATTATTATCATAAATTTTTTTAATAAATGAATTATTTTTTACGAAGGATGTTGGAAGTATGATGTAACATTTTATCTATTGAGTATTTGCTTATAAAAATTTTCTCTTTTTTTTTGAATTTTTTAAATATCAATTAAGCTAAAGACTATTCTACCCTTAAATGAATATTATATTTTTATTTTTTATTAATACAAGGACTCTTTGATCAATTGACTTAACAATTAAATTAGTTTAACTTCCATATTATTTAACTTTTAAAAACATTTATTATACCCTTTCCACCTTCTCATTTATTGATTAAAAGAAACCTACAACATACTCATCTATAATTACAACCTAATTAATATAGTTAAGTATGTGTTATTAACTCTCTCATTAGTAAATTAATAAATAGTTATTATATTTAATATCATTAACTAAATAAATACATAAAGTAAAAAAAAATACAAGAATCGGTACATATAAGTTAAATTATAACCAAACTAAAAGATATCGGAATCAATTAACAATATATGAAAGAAAAAAAATTAAAAATATATATATGTACGAGTTCAAATGAAAACTCAGTTTTCAGATTCATCTGAAAATAACAACTTACTACAATTAATAATATATAGTTATGTTAATATTTTTTTTAATTTAAATCGAAATAAAACTATGCAAAAGAATTGAATTAGAATTAATTTAACTTTTTTCATTTTACGTAATATAACTAAAACCTTTATTTTTCGAGATCTTTTATCCCAAAACTAAGTTATAAAGAAATAACCACATGCAAATCGAAAAAGTTCTAACATGAAAACATTAATGACTCAGTTAGACTCGCATATGGTCTAAGTGATCACAATATTGAAGATTATTTTTACTCTTTGAGTGGGTTGGGAAGGGGGCGTCGAGAAGTGTTTTAGTCAAAGTGGCAAACACATATAAATATTTTATGTAAATATTGTGTTGGGATATATCAATACATTATGAGATATGCAAAAAAAAAATACTCATTAAACATCTCATTGTTATAATTAATAGTCTGACACGTTTCTTTTATTATTCGAGTCGATTACAATGTATGACGATATGAAAGTTATTAGTTATTACTTTATTATGCACGAGACAACTTTAAATCAAATCTAATATTGATTTTTATTAACCTAATATATGATATGTTAATATTGGCTCATTAAACTACAATATTTTCTAAAAACTTTATTAACACCGCGCAACGCGCGGTGTCGAACACTAGTTTATCTTAAATGAAGAACAAAAAGTTAAAATCTTCAAAAAAAATTGCAGCCATCTTCGACATATTCCTCGTTTTCGAGACTTCAAATTGATTACAGTATTAAAATATTTTACTAATTTTTTAAAAAAAAAAATCTTTCAAATTTTTTGTTTTTAAAGTTTTCTATTGCCTTTGGTATTTGGTAATCATTTTTGAGGTCCTATTCATATTTGAAGAAAAAATCTCTGTTATTTCTCTATTTTACAGATATTTTTGTAAAAATTGTTTGGTGCATAAATTTAACTTAAAATTCTTATATTCTCCATTTCTTCATTCTTGAAAAGGTAAATTTTTTGATGATTTTTCAGATCTTAATAAAACTTGATGTTCACATGACTATTTATTATTATGTTGTTTATTATTATGATTTTTAGTTATATTTGTATTAAAAATGGTCGAGTTTATTAGAAGTGTTTGGATTTAAACTTCTTGTGATGATCGTACGTAGTTAATAAAACCTTACCAACACTATACCATACCATCCTTAACTAATTAAAAAAAGAAAAGAAAAGAGATATAGAGAGAAAGGTAGGATGGGATGGGGTGGGGTGGGGTGGGTGGGGTTTGGAGACCGGCAACAGGGTACCGATGGGGTGCTCTACCGGTCCCCGTACCGGTTCACCACGGTGGTGTTACCGCCGGTACCGGCTCCCCTACCGGCCCCGTTAAGGATGGCCTAACTACGATGATAGGTGTTTGCAATGTGAAACACGATGATGAAAAATATAAAACATATTTCAAATAATAATATTAAACGTAGATTTTTGTAAATTGCCACATATCATAATTAAGTCAAATAAACTCGTATTCAAATTTGGTTCCTTTATCAAATTTAAAGATAATCAGGTTCCTCTTTCAACTTATAAAATTTGTCATAAACCCTTTAAATATGTTCCCAAAATAAAGTTATCTTTTTATACATTTTATTATTATTCTCGCCTTATAAGTTATACCTAAAAACAAAATATAAAAAAACTTTTTAGAGCTTGTGTAAAGATTGATACTCTTTTTCTACAAAAGTCATAGTAAAGGGTGCATAGTCTACAAAAATTTTATTTTAAAAAAGTATTTCGACATGTTTTTTGAAATTGTGTTTGTTTAAATAATATTTCTTTTATATTATAAACTTTTTAAATCGCCATTTTTCAAACTCTATATATATAGCATACATTTTTATAAATCGAATAAGATAATCATATACGTTTTCGACAAAACTATGATATGCAATTTATGTAACACCTTTTAACATGAGGTCTTTCACAGTAAATATGTCATTATAAACCTCACATTAACAAGCATCCACAATGTTGTTGCCTGTTGGGACCTTGTTTTGATGTTGAAACTTGGTAAATAGAGAAGTTACTACCGAGAACTCGAATCACTCGAATTTTTATTATACAGGTGGGGTAGAAATCGAGGTTTAAAGGATTGTAACCATCATAACAGTGAAAAACTATCACCACAAATCAACCCATTAGAGTTGTAAATGACTTGTTTGAAAAAGGAAGGTCAATGGATTGGAAAACTAGGGGACAACATCCGGATACAGGGTCAACTTATGATATTGGATCTATAATGAGAGATACATATCAATATAAGTAATAGTCACAATTTCCATTAGCCAACATATGTGTTTATGTCGTATCATGGATCGGTACGTGGTTTTTTTTGGAAGGTATAGCGGCATCGAACCCACGAACGACTCCCATGAAAACACACACTCACGCATGCACGCCTCCGTCGGTATCGGGCATCCAAGGTCAGCCCACTAATCCGCTGTTATCCCGGCACACCTTACGCTGGACCTATAGCCCAACCACAATCTTTGACTGGGCTGGGGGCGGCCCAGTCTATGACTGGACAAGCCCAAAGACTGGGTACTCCTCATGCCCTCAATTTGACTCCTCTTGGATTCGAACCTGGGTAGACTGAGAGACCATCCATAGTCCCCCTAGGATGTTACCGTCCTTAGATACACAATAATGTAATGACAACTGAATACTTGTTTTGATATACAAACTTTTAGAACTGTGTGATTAACAGACAATTTTACTTGCACACAAAGGTTATGACCCTATAGCTTGAGTATTGAGTCGTTATGGAGCTTAACAACATGAGCTACAATGAATATTAGCATAAAGCCATAAAGATGTCGATGGAACGTTATTATAAGTTCTCTTGAAATATTTGTGTGTATACACACACACACACACACACACACACACACATATATATATATAGCTAACCATGTCGTATGAGTCAACTTGTGTACATCTCGGCTAATCATAAGTCCTGAAGAACAACCAATGAAATCCTTGTAGAACTCAGATCGGTGATTTCTAAAATATTATAGATTGATATGTTACGTACAACCTTGATTATATCTCTAGAAACTTTATAGATAAAACTGCTTATGTTATTTAGACATGCGTTTTTATATTAAAAAAAAAAACTTTTTTTAAAGTGTTTTTGAAACCGATAATCTAACATACACAAGGTTTCAAGGGTATCACATCCCGATCATGTCATCTAATCAAACATATGTATACTTTCAATGATTTGAGACAAAAATTTAAATGCTACGTTATTATTTCATCCAACATACTTCATATACAAAATTCATTATAAATGACTCTTTTGTGTGGACATGAAGCATTTATTAATTAGAAGGCGGAATGAGATTCAATTTTTGGACCACTTTAAATAACTTAAAGAATCGCTATTCAAACCATTCAATTTTTGAAAATTATTAAAAGAATCAATTTAATTATTTAAAAGTGTGATGAAATTATTTAACTTCATTACACTTCGTAGATCTCTTTGACCACAAAAATGTTAGAAAAAAACACAATGATTTAGCAACGATTATTTACTAATTGAAAGTTAAAGTGACAAAATTACAAATAAAATAAAAATATGTTATCATGTATCTAATTCTAATTTTTAATAGCTCTTTTTAGTACTGAAAGCATAAATCAATCTTCCTATATAAATTGAGATTTTTTTGTTAAAGAAGATTTTTTAGGCCTTCTATATTATACAACATAATTATTAAAGTAAACCCAAAATGATTGAAATGAAAAAACCTCAAAAAATGTGTTTCCTTAAACTTCATTTAGAAAACAAGGGAAAGTGAAAGAGGAGTTGTGGAATATCAAAGCTTGCATGTGAATGAAG
Organism: Centaurea solstitialis; assembly: GCA_030169165.1. Taxonomy (NCBI): domain Eukaryota; kingdom Viridiplantae; phylum Streptophyta; class Magnoliopsida; order Asterales; family Asteraceae; genus Centaurea; species Centaurea solstitialis. The sequence goes on along the minus strand of CM058041.1, from coordinate 3,640,153 downwards.
ATATCAATTACTTAATGGTTGGGAGGTCCAAAAACCAATTGTTACTTAAGATTCATTATTGAAAAAGACAATCATATAAATTACTTAAGAAATAATAAAATCATAATCATTTAAAAAAAAAACATAAAAATAGATGTAATAATGAAAAAGGACCAATTCATATCATGGATTTAAATAGTTGTAAATAACGATAGTATCAGAATGATATGAGACGGAAGTATGACAAAGACAATGTGGCATTGGTATACGTAACAAAAACAAAACAAGGGATTGAAACCATATTTTTCTAGAGGAATAACATATTGTTTCATATATGATATAACATACAAATTGTTGAGTTAAGGTAAGAAACATAAGAAATTGATATAAATTATTGATCACCTTTAATCTTAATCCTACTTATGAATGACGTTTGATATGAGATTCATTTAGTATAAATTTAATACAAGTTAAACTGAATTGGATTAGGTTGGCTTGGAATTGAGTCAATTTTTTTTGTATATTTATTTAATTCGATAAAATATCGTAAACGTGTTAAAATAACAAGATTATTTTTTAACAAGATGGTTTATAAAGTTCGTAAATATTTGAACACATGTTGACCAAGGTTTAAGCCATTAGACCCATTTGATTTGGGCTTTGTTTGGCAAGCATAAGCTAGCTTATAAGCTAGCTGATAAGCTAGCTTATAAGCTAGTCCATCCAAACATGTACCAGGAAGCTAGCTTATCAGCTAGCTTATAAGCTAGCTTTTTGAAACGCTACTTTGAGTAGCTTATGAGGAGCTTATTGTGGCTTTTTCCAATTATACCCTTATTAATATTAATTATTAAATTCAAATATACCCTTTTTGGTCATTTTACATACTCATAAGCTAGTTTTTGCCAAACATAATTTGTTCAACAGCTAGCTTATCAGCTACTAGCAAGCTTATCAATCAACAGCTAGCTTATCAGCTATCCGCTAGCTTATCAGCTACCAGCTAGCTTATAAGCTACGCTTGCCAAACATAGCCTTGATTTATTTATTTACCAAATTTTGAAAAAAATAGAGTAAATTGCAAATTTTGTCCCCTGTGGTGTGTATAGAATACCACTTTTTACCCTCTAGTTTCAAAAGTAAGATATCATAGTTTATAAGAACTTTCATATTCATTCATTTTCCTTACAAATTGTTAAAATATTTCGTTAAATAGAAAGCATTATTGTTTGTTTTATCGATTGTTTGTCTTTACCTAACAAAATATAGGGAGGTTAAAATCATGAAATCGATTTTGATCGGGTAAAATACAAAAAAAAAAATCAATAACATATCGACAAAGTTTTTACTTAATGGAACTTTTAAAGAGCGTTAAAGATGAGGCCAAATTAGAACGTTTTTGTAAAACCACGATGATTATCTTATAATTTTAAACCTACAGGGATGGAAAGTGCTATTTTGATAAACCCATACGAACCAAAGTTGTAGCTTGCTCTATAATATAATGCAAATTAATCAAATTATTACACGTACATTTGAATTAACAATCTTAGCACTATTAACGTTTGATAACTAGATTGACATAATCATTTTTTAATTGAATGATAGCTATTTTTGTTTTAGAAAACAAATCATGTCTAACTCAATTGGTATTTCTAAGAGCAGTAATATCATGGGGGACTGTGGATGGGATTCCAGTTTACCTAGGTTCGAATCCAATAGGAGTCAATTTGAGGTCATGAAGAGCAGTTCTTGGGTTGGTCCAGTCATAGACTGAGTTACCCCAGCCTAATGAAAGACTGTGGTTGGGCTCTAGGTCCAGTGTAAGCTGGGCTAGAACAACAGTGGATTAGTGGGTTGTCTGTGGATGCCCAATATCGTCAGGGAGGCGTGCATGCATATGTATGTGTGTTCGTGATAGTCGTTCGTTCTCGTTCGTTGGTTCGATGCCACTATGCCTTAAAAAAATGAGAAAGTTTGATTGTTTTCTATTAAAAAATAATTTCAGAGATTGATTATTTAAATACAAAATATTAATAGTTGTTTTATTATAAAATATTTCAAAAACTTAATTATTTAAAACAAAATAGTTGATTAAAATTTTCCAAACCTTTTCCATTAAAATAATATATGTTTATAAAATTTTCCTTTAAAGATATGATCAACATCTCCGTCTTTTTGGCTAAAACAATCATAGTGCACCCACTTTGATTTCTTGTGGGCCAAGTTATTTAATTCTAATTTTATTTCAAACACATGTCAATTTTCTGCAAAATTCAAATCCAAAAATTTTAAAAACAATAAATGGTGAGCATGAAATTTAAGATATCTACCACATACATTTAATAAGATATAATGAATAAATAATATTTACTTATAAGGTAAGGAGGTGTTTGTTTACCTCTTAACAGTTTCATTAAGAGACAACATCTTAATCGTTAAAGGTGAATCATATTTGGTAAATATATGGACTGCTTCTTAACGGTTCCAAAATCCTCTGAATGATTAAAGTATTCTGGATGTCTCTTAACCATTAAGAGTCCTGATTTCATACTTAACAATTACCAAACCAACATATTTCATTTTCCACCATATCATAAGAGCCTCTTAACCATTCTGATCACTTAATCATCTAGCAACTACCAAATAACTTATCTTACTTACTAGGTAAAATTATCCATCATTAATAAGTCTATTTGTAATATTCTTAATCTTTAACATGCTACTCACTAAAGTATATGACACCAAGCAAACACTTATTCGGTAGCTTTTGGCAAACAACCCTTTAATGGGTAATATTCTCGAACTTTGTTATGTCTCTTACTGAGTAAAATTATGTGCATTGCCATGCCATCAGGTAGATTATTCATAAGTGACACCTGGTAAGCATTCACGTAATAGGTATTTGGTAAACAACCCTTTGACTTTTTCGTTCATCGGATAATTTCAATAAAAAATCTATTAGGGTCCGTTTGGTTTGCAGATTGTCCAAATTTGAAATTAAAATCCTAGGATTTCTTTGAAAGAATTCCCTCAAACATAGGATTTCGAAATCCTAAGTGAGTGGCTACGATTCCTAAGTATTTAGAGCATCTCCAACACCTATGCTAAATTTTGTCATGAGTCTTAATTTGTCATCAAGATATGTTAGAAACATGTATACTTTTGATTCTCTAACGTTTTGTGTATCATGTAAGGTTCAAATAGTTTCTTTGTCAAAGCTATTTTTTCAAGATTACATTAGATTGTAAATCTAAGTAATCGGTAATCCTAAACGAATCATTTTCAATTAGGTGTTAATAAAACATTAAAACAACCTTTTTCGATGTAACCCTGGATCCATCTTTGGACTTGTCATTGTGTTACAGGTTTATATCATTTTAAAATTCAACAAAATTATCAAAGATACGATAAAACATCAATATTCTTAAAATACAAGTTTTAAACATAAATTGTATCAAAATTAGGTGTAGTTTTTCGGTTTTTATTTTTAAAACTTATTTTTAAAAATCGTATTTTGGTGTTTACATTTGACAATAAGATATCTCAAATAAAAAGTGCGATAGGTTTTTTTTTTTAAATAGATTTTACGTTCTCAAAGTCAAAATATTTCTTTTTGGTTCCCAAGTTTATAGTATGTTAGCGTAATTGCATTGAAGACATAAAATGTTTAGTATTGTTTTTTTTTTTTAGATAGAAGGTTATGAATTTAATTCAGAACTTATTTAAGATCATATTTTTAAAAGTACTATGTTAATTATGTGTGTGTGTAAGTTGCTCATAAAAGGAAATCAAACATTTACCCTTTTAATTATTATACCTATAGTGGTCACTAAAAATCGTATATTGTATTATCATCAATAAACTATCTCCAACTCAACGCTATAAACTTAAAAATAGAGGTATTCTTTTCTCTAAGCTAACGCTAAAAAATTGAAAGCCAATCTACGAAGTGTCTTAAACAATTTATAGAAGGCACGTGATTTTTAAGAAATTAAGATGAAAATATCCATATATTATTGTAGCACGAACATATCGTGATTACTATTTAGATTACGAAACTAAACAATTAAAGAAAGAACTCACAAGACGGTTTTTTTTGGGCTTTACTATTATCTTTTTTTAGCATGAAACATGTGATGATAGGAACGTGCCGAAAATAAAGGCATTTTATAAAGCAAAATATAAGTTGCCATAATTAAATTATACATATATATAGAGAGAAAAGGATGTTCAAACGAGAACGATATATATGTAAAAGAACACGAAATCAAAACAAATCATATATGATTTTGTGAAAAAAGTCACACAGACAACTTTGGCCACAACTTAAGTCACAAACAAAATCGCATTAATCTGTACATCAATCATATATGATTTCTTTAGTTTGGGTATTCTTTTAAATACTTATTGTTCTCATTTGATCTTATATATATAGGGGTGGGTTCAAATGTGAACCACTTTTTGGTTGTGAACGTGAGGACAACCGAGAGCGCGACACGTGGCGGATGACTAGGCGCCACGTCAGATCCACAGCGGGTGACTAGGCGCGATTCATGGGGAGGGCATTGAATTAAAGGAGGGGACCACACTCAAAGCCGACGTGGCGCCTAGTCATCCGCCACGTGTCGCGCTCTCGGTTGTCCTCACGTTCACAACCAAAAAGTGGTTCACATTTGAACTTTCCTCTATATATATATATATATATATAGTTAGGTTCAAATGTGAACCCGATTTTGGTTATGAACATGAGGACGAATCTCAGCCACACATCTTCGGTTACAGTGGACGCGATCACGGAGGATTGACGCGATTCATGGAAGAGTGAAGATTATTAATGGAGGGAACCCGGTCAAAACCACATTTATTGACAGAATGAGTGGCTGAGATTCGTTCTCATGTTCACAACCACAATTGAGTTCACATTTGAACTTTCCTCTCTCTCTCTCTCTCTCTATATATATATATATATATATATATCTATATAGGGTTAAGTTATTTTGTTAACCCATTAATTTGTGTTAACCGTGTTAACCATATAACCACCATTGATCATTTCAAACAATGGTTAAGATTGATTTCCTCAATTAGAAGGAAGTTAATTAAATCCTAAAATAAAGGAGGTTGGCCAACATATGCAGGAAAATAGGGAAAATAAAGAAATCCTATTGGTCCATTTTTGGTTAACACGGTTAACACAAATTCATGGGTTAACAAAATAACTCTCCTCTATATATATATATATATATATATATATATGGAAAATGTCTGGTAACAAATGATTATTAACCGTAATCGTTGAATGAGAAATTAATGTACACACACAAATACCTATCAATCCCTATTAAAAAACAAGTTTCTTCCATCTATGAAAAACTCTCCCTAACAAATACCTTTTAGGCCTATACAAAAAGATTAACCCACACAGACAACTTTATCTATACAGAACTTAACGGAAAACCAACCAAAACAACCCCTAAGTAAGTTTAAACTCGGACGCATTTTAACTTGAATAATATTTTATAGAGTTTTATGTATTCTTACATGGTATGAGACTACTCTAAGGAACTCCACACACTTAAGAGGAGTCCAACATGATGCTAATTATCGTTTTAAGAGTGATACACATTTCAAACCGCTATTCTATAAAAGATCTTACAACCCAAGAACCAGATAAAGTTTTCGGGTTATTGTTCAGTATAAAGGGAAGTGCACACAATATGTTGGAAAAGAGACCAACCATTTAGGGGATCACTTGAGTTGAGCATCTATGCAAGCACATGCCTTTAAATGAGCTTCTAGGCCTCGCGAAATCTAAGTAAAATCTGATTCATATTCGGTTGATGTCTTCTAACCTTCAAAATGATCAACAAATGCAACATCTAATCAACCGATTGAAACCATTTTATGTCGGCAACATCATAAATAGATCTTAAAAAATGTAAGAGATCTTTAATAGATTCCTTAAAATTTCTTCAAAATGGAGAATCAAAAGTCAAAATTCTCCAATAAAAATTACATTCATCTCCAATAGACTCCCGCTTTGGAGAATTCTACATTGATTATAATATTATAATACTTCATTCATCTATTAAAATATTATTTTCTCTAAATATTTACTTCCAAAGTTTTCTATTGGTGCTTCAACTTGATAATTATTTTTGGGGTGTTCTTGGTATTTAGAGAAAAAAAAACCCTTCTCTCTCCTACTTTTGTCATTTTCAAGACAATTTTGGGGAAGCTATTGGAGCAAAATATTGGCTTAAAATCCCCATTTTCTCCATTTTGGAGAAGTTTTAAGTGGGGGAGTTCATAATAACTCATCTTACATTAATAGAAAAGTAGATGTATGAGCTCCTTATAAGCTCAAAGTTGTAGGCTACCAATAACTTCACCATGGCTTTAAGTTGGATTCGAAGTTATTAATCCAGCCTATTGTTTTGGGCTTGGGGCGATACAGAAAAGGTGCTCAAAGATGGGAAAAAAACCATATGTATAACTTACTTTTATGCCTGCCATTGATAGAAGCTTGTGAGAAGCAACATAAATAACATTAGAGTTGTCCAAACTCTTCTCCACAAAATAGATAACTTCAGACACCCCAGACTGATACAAAAGTTCAGCAGTTTGATTCAGCAAAAGAATGCAACAAAAAACAAAGACCACAAAGAGAAAAGAGAAGGGGTACAATACAAACTCACCTGAATGATAACTTTTGCACACTCATTGCAAGGGAACATTGTTACATAAAGCTTCTGCATGTTTATAAGAACAAAGCATGCGTCTTAATACCGTAAAGAAATGCAGCAACAAAATCCGAAAAAGGGTCAAAAGTATGATGTTTTCCCAAATGTAAGGCTTGTTTACTTCTTATGTTCCATTCAGCCTTATATGGGTTTAAGTTGTGTGCCTATATGAGGGATGGGTTTGAGAAAGGGGTTTGATTATTTATGAGGCATCTTTAGTATTAATTTATTTGAGGTGACTTAACAGGTGGAAGTGACGGGTCCTAAGTTTATTCTATATAGTCGTTTTGGCTTAATGGCTTAACTAGTAAGACGCCCAGATCATTAAACTCAACGAGTTGTAAGTAAACAGCCCCGTATTCAATCTTGCCTTCTGTTCATGGGACAGAGAATGTACATGCACCTAAAAGTAGGAACAAAGAGAATGTTCAGTGGCAGACCCATGATTTTTGCTGAGTGGGTGCACCTTTAAGGTGAATCGAAGGTCTCCAAAGTTGCCCAATGTCTTCTTAACTGAACTTCACCACTTGCGAGAGATTTTTTGAAGTTTTTGGTTGATTTTGAGGGACTTAATCGGTTTTTTGGTTGATATTCCTTGTATTTTCTAATATACCTGAGAACCCCAGAGACGACCCAAAATCCTTTTCAAACGGTGGCACCATTTGACTATAAGAAACAAATATAGGGATATTTTTCACAAAATCATCAACTACCTGTTGGTTAGTTCGTTGCTTTTATACGTCAGGTCTTGTGTTCAAGTCTTTTATTGCAAAAAATTTCAGAAACATAATAAATCTGAAATTAGAAGCTAAAAACTGAGAAAAAAAACACTAACAAGATTCAAACTCAGGTCTGGGTGGAAGAAAAGTCTTGCAAACCAACTCTACCTAAGAAAACTTGTGTCATCATTGTAGTTTAAAAATATATACGGTGACACATTTCAGTGATTTCACGATCCTATAACTTTTTACACTGACAGATGAACAAAACAGTGGCACAGGCCATCATATGTTATACATCGAGTGATAAATATTCTTCTTGCGAAAATTATGCACGGGACGCTGCTCCTCAAGATGAAACAAAAAAAGTGAAGAATTTACTAAAGAAATATTGGACCAACCTGCCCTGCAGCAGATGCATGATTTGTATTCAGGATGCAATTAACTTCAGCATGGCAAACATAACTGCAAAGACAAAAACTTTGATTGATGATGCATAAAGAAAGGTGGTAGCTGAAACAAGATTTTATCCTAACTAATAAGTATGTATCATGTTCAACAGAAATCAGCAAGTAGAAAAACTCGTAGTCACTAACTAGACTTTGTAAGAAGATGATTAAGCACTTACGGATACTTTGTCTCCAAAGGGTCACCATTCTTGGATTTCTAGAATGAGAAAGAAGATTAGTGACAATCAATCAATTATGGACCGTATCAAAAACTAGATTTCGAATACCAACTTTTGACCATGGGAGTTTGTCATCAGAACAACCGCGTGGAAATCCATTGTAGCCAATGCCTGTTTATAGTTCAAATATATACATGTCATAAAAAGAGTTGAACAGAGACGGTACAATGATGGCAAAAGCTAGTAAAGCATTTGTTGGGATGTGTGGTCTCATTAACAATGTTTGTTTTAAAAGTTGCTTTAGATGGAGTTACCAAATAGGTGAAAGCATGAAACTCAAATAAAAAAGATTTGAAAAAGTTTCTGTATTTGGCATTCGCGATTGCGTCATTTTAAATGGCGATCGAGTTTGATACTCATTGAAGTTTCTGTTTTGTGAAATTGGCATTCACGATCAGTCACTTATTAAGGTTCGATTGTGTTTTATATCTGATGTTAAGGATACATATATGTATCATTGTTAATAACTAAGACATAGTTGAAGGTGTATCCAATGAGTGCGCCGAATACACACTCGATATAGATACAACACCCTAACTCAATTCATGAGAAGAATACTTATGATGCAGAGCTACATAATACTTAGAATATGGCATTCCTCAAAATTTCTTACCGAGTATTATACCATCTTGACTCACCAAGCACGCTCCAACCTACAATACAAAAATAAACAAAATTAGCAACACACCGAAGCAAAACATTTGAAGTTAACAAGACCATCCAGAAGTACACTATGTACAAACTGAATTCTTTCATAGTCTGCTCATTCTATAAGCATGATCATCACTTAAAGATAGCCAACCCAATGCACCAAATAAGAAAACTACAAAAAAATTGGTTTTACCATTAAGACTTTGACATCCACCTTCCTCCTCTTACACATGGATAAGAGATGGACCCCCATTCCCGACCTCAACTTATCCCGCACGGGTTTGGGGGAAAGAATCCGCCATGTATTTGGGAAATCGTTGGGTTCCCATTTAGTAAAGAAATATAAAAGATACTGTATGTTAAAATAAGAATTACAATGAATCATCACTAAATTGATTACGAATCATTAAAATCAAATATATATTATGTATAGTAGACTAGTAATAAAGATATATATGAACATACATTGGGTCAGGTTCAGGGGAAAACCATTAAAAAAAAAACTAACACCATTCATTTGTACAGTATGCACATGTGTATACAAGTAATTTGTAAGTAACTTTTTTCAGAATGCACATGTTGCATAACATGCACACATGCATAGAAAGTTTAGAAACCATAGAACTCTTCAATTATTTGCATATCTTATTATTAATAGTACCAAATGACTGAATGAGTAACTGCATTAAGCTAAAAAAAAAAGTAAACTGAAGACAAGTGAAGTTACAACTCAAATTGTTCATCTATTTTAAATTTGGCTTTTCACAATGAAATCTAAATTAGGGACTAATAGTGTAACAGAATTTAGCTTGAAAGCTTCTATCCAACAAATAACTATTAGATTCAGATCAATAAAGAGCAATAATTCAACCTGCCTATTAGGATCCTTAGATCTCTCAGCTGAAAGAAATGCAATTGCCATAAAATAGTCATCCCATGATAAGTACCTGCATCAAAATCAACACAAAATTCTCTGTTAATATCTTCAAATTTATAAGCAATTTGAGCTAAGATTTCTTCGAAGTTAAGTAACTCTTTACCCGTTGCGTTTAGACGGATCGTAAGGATCACCGGAGGACGAATTCCGCCGTAGCACGGCGGCGGAATTAGAGGCGGCGGCGGAGGACGGCTTCTTTCTAGGGTTTGCTAAGAGACGAATCGCGATTGCAGAGGCCACGGCACCTGCTATGGCGGCGGTGGAGATCAGAGCGAGGTCTCTCGAATTCATGGCCGTTTAGGTCGAAGACAATTGGCAACGATTGGAGATGAATTTTTGCTAAGAAATTGCATCCGCCATTGATGAACTTTTGCCGCCAAAAAGTAGAAAAATGGCGGGAAGGAAATTATGGTGAATTGTTAGCAACATATGATATTGGGCCTGTTTTTGGGCTTTTTGTTAAATTTGTAGTTTTATCTCATATGGACTCTAATGAAATGAATGATATTTGTTTAAAATAATTTTTTATTTATAGTAATATTAAACTATTATTAGTTTGTATAAAGAGAAAATTATTGAAATGCCCAAGTAATAAATACCTATTAACCTCTTAGTCACTCTTTCCCTCCGATTACTGAAATACCCATCCGTCCGCTCCAAACCCACCCCCTAATAGCGGCCCACTATTTTATTTATAATTTGGGTATATATACACACACATATGGACATATATCTCAATGGTAGCGACTCATTTGGCTTTGGGCCGCTATTAGCGGTCGGGCCTGGAGCGGCCCGAACTCGTTTTGGTCGTGGAGCGGCCAGAATACGGTGATTTGGTCGTGGAGCGGACGCCGGCGCCGGAAAGCGGCCGGCCGGTAGCGAGCCGGTGGGTATTTTTGTAACCGGATGAAGAGAAAGGGTAAGAGGTTAAATGGTATTTATTACTTGGGCATTTTAATAATTTTCTTTTGTATAAATTCTTTTTTTAAAGTAGATATCCACATGATAGGTTTATTGTAACACCTTATGTAAACCTAAATCAATATTGTCGTGGATATGAGAGATGTTGGTTTCATAAATAACATATTGGTATTGCTAGATACAATGCGTTTTAGGGTCTTGTGGAACTCTGCAATTAAGAATGATTGGGTATAAGCAGTACCAAGATGGGTAATCTTTTGGAAAGTTTGTTTGGCCGTCCAAAACAAAGTCGTGGGCCGATAGAAGAAAGCGGACAATATTATATCGTGATAGACGGGGTGTTACATTTATAAAATATTTTAATAATATAATAGATTCTAAATTCTTGAAAATGTATGGTTTATTTGAGTTAAATGTACATTTTCATGTAATTTGACTTTTAATTTTGTATTTTAGAAAAAATATTTAAAGTTTGTTGGACATGCTCTTACTCATCCATAAGGATACAACTTAATTTTAATCTAAGATGTATATAATATTCATGTTCTTTTTAAGTATATACTATTTTATATACGAAAAACGCTTTAAATAAACTCACAGATCTTTCTTATCTTTGATGAAGTTTGAACCCTTGACCTCATAGGAGGCCAAAGACCAATGAGGCAATGAAGCTAAGCCAAAGGCCCTTTGGTTAAAGTGTCATATTCAAATAAAGGGTGTTTGGTATTCGAGTTTTTAGCGAGCTACTCGAGTTCAAACTTAATAGTTATTGAACGTGGGTCGATCTTCAACACAAAATCAAACTTATTTGACTTAACAAGTCGAGCGTCGTTACATAAATGTTTGACTTGACTCGTTTGAAAACTCGATTGACTTTTTTCCGTGTTGGGCTGGTACGTTTAGGTAAACATCTATTCGAGCCAGATATGTTTTCATATTCATGAATCACACAATCAAAAATGTCCTTATCAAACTTCAACAACAACTGCATGTTCCTTGGTCCTATTTGACGTTTGGTATGATGAAGTAGTAGATTACGTTTGGCAGGATGAACATGTGCCTTACACCTGACGTTATCAATTATCAGGTCCCCTCCTCGCCTACAGGTTGTGTAGCCACGTTGACCTTCTTTCCAACTTCAGTTGTTCATACTCTTTACTCAATGTAGTTATATTGATTATAAACAAAAAAATTTATTACACTATATAAGAAAATAAATCAAACTTTATCGTATTTACAAGCATCTATGTATCCAATACGGTTATTATAATATCAAAATTAAGTGTTAAAGTCTTCGAGTGATGTGACGGATTGGTTATCGCTCGGGGTTTGTAGCGCCTTAACCGAGTTCGAGCCTTCCCATGCACATATCTGGGGACATTTAAGTGGGGTCATGTTAGCTCCCAAAATTGTCGGGGATTAGTCGGACTTTGGCTCGGAACCCTTCCAAAAAAAATAAAGTATTAAAGCTTAGATGTAGGGATTGCAGAAAACCCAAGCCCGACGGGGAAACCCAAACCCCGACTATGTTCATGTCAGGTCGGGTTACACTATTTCGGGTCGGGTACGGGGAATTTTTCGGAGATTCTTCGGGTTCAGAATAGGGCAAGGTATTCCCGCCCCGTCCCAATATATATATATATAAACATATATTATATTTAATATACAATAAATCATATATGATATTGTATAAAATTATGAATATATATATATAGGGGAAGGTTCAAACGAGAAGCATGTCAATTTAAGAAAAAGCGAGGAGCAATCTCAGCCACTCATCTCGCGGTTACGGTGGACGTGATCACGGAGGATTGACACGATTCATGGGAGGGTATAAATTATTAAAGGGGGAACCGGTCAAAGCCGTATTTGTTGACCAAGATGAGTAGTTTGAGATTGCTCTTCACGTTTTCTTAAAAAGTTATATGCTTCGTATGAACCTCCCTCTATATATATATATATATATATATATATATATGTTGTTTATTTAACAATGAACTTGTTTACATTAATTAGTAGCTAATATCAAGTTAATTGTTACATTGTAATTTTCATTAGAGTAAACTCTAATTTTGGTCCTTGTGGTTTATTGAAACTTTGAAAGTGAGACATATGGTTTGATAACTCTAGAAATTGTCCCTATGGTATATGTTTTATTCTGAAAATGATTCTCAATCACTAACTTCATTAATTTTCTCTATTGATGGTAGGGGTATATTTGTTCAACTAGATTTTCTTTAATTATTCTTAAAAGATAAATAATCTGATATATTATAAACTAATTAATTAAGTTATATGTTTTTAAGTTTGATATTTTCAAATATATTTATTTTAATTATTGTTTATCGGTTTTATTTCATTATTTTAATTCTCGTCAACTTATTATTGCATTTTAGTGCATAATTAATTTTCTTCAATTTTAAAAACATAATTGTTATAATATTTTTATATAATTTATTTTTGTATATCTTCTTTATATTTAGATGATATACTTTTGTATTATTTTAATTGTCATCTAGTTGTTAGTTTAATTTATAAATAGAAATTTTAATGAAGTATATATACAAAAATAAGTTTTGTGAAAATATTATAACAATTAGTTTTTAAAAAGGTAAAAAAACCAATAATGTATTAAAGTGCAATAATAACTAATAAGGTGTCAAAAATTAAAAATAGTAAAATAAAGAAATATCAAACAAAAAAACATATAACTTACACAATTGATTAGTTTATACTATATGATATTATTTAATCTTTTAAGAATAATTAAGAAATATCTAATTGGACAAATATGCCCATATCATCAATAGAGAAAATTAATGAAATTAATGATGGAGGACCATTTTCAAAGTAAAACATAAACGATGGGGACGATTTATAGAGTTATCAAACCATAGGTTCCACATTTAAATATTTCAATAAACCACAAGGACCAAAACTAGAGTTTACTCTTTTCATTATTTTTGTTTTTTTTTTCAATAATCGGGTCGAGTTCGGGTCCGTGATAGGGAAATCTCCCATCGGGTCAGGTTCGGGACGGGGCATTAAAAAACCCCGACAAGGCGCCCGAATAAAAACCTGACAGGAAGCGAAACAGGGACGAGAATGTATTTTAATTTCGTAAACAAGGATGGGGGATGCAAAACCCAACCCGAGCTCGATCCGTTGCCATTCCAACTTAAATGGGTTTACTTTTTTCACTACAAACATCATTTGAACACTTTGTATTATGTATGGTTATTTTATTTTTAAGAATTAAAATAATCTTTGTATTGCGTCCAAAGGCCCCCCTTATTATTGTTTCTATCATTTAATGGTTATTGTACTTCACTTATTCTTGTTGGTTGCTCACAAAAAGACATCTCTTAAAAAAGCCAATAATTTACTGCTGGATATATTATTAAACAAATGTCAATTTAATAAATATACGATATCATATTTTTATAATTTAAAATCAAGAGTGAATGCTTGAGTTTATAAATCAACTTATGTTTCTAGTTATTTGGATAAACATAAAATTACTTTATTGAAAAAATAGTTGAAATAGTATTTTTAGTATTTTAGAATGGAACAGTAGGTGGATTAGTAATTTTAGAAGGGTTTTTTTATTTTTCCAGTTATTAATTTTAGTTTGTATTTATTATAAATTTATTTAATTATTACTAATATTAACATATATAGTAATTAGTATTAGTCAAAATTGTTAAGTAATTTTAGTTATACATTTATATTACTCATTAACTATTTAATTATAACTTATTAATCATATCAATTGTTCTTCTAATTACTATTTAGTCATCAACAACCAACTATAACAACTTGTAAACACACAAGATATTCGTGTGTTTGTATCCAATTTTCACGCTAAATCAATTTCTCACACGATATTCGTGTGTGTATATATATATATATATAGAGAGAGAGAGAGAGAGAGAGAGAAAGAGAGACGGGTGGGTTCATATGAGAACTCTAACAATTTATAATAAAACACGAAAAACTTCGTTCATATACAAATTCATATATGATTCATGTACCAAATCATAGATGTCCATTTTTTCCCCATCGATATAAAAATTATATATGATTTTCTACATGAGCAAATTTTTCGTGTTTTCTTAAAAAAATTAGTGTTCTTGTTTGAACCGAATATCATATGAGAGGTTGAGTTTAACGTAAGACACGTGAAAAAGTGGATTTGAAATGTTGATCTCTTTAATCTCATATCCCCATGAATTGTGTTTTAGAAAAATGAATTGATCATCTGCATCTTGGTGCATTTCATTGTAACGTGTATTCAGTTCTCATCCAACATTCGATAACTACTTCTCAAACTTTTCATGTTAACAGTTAACCTTAACTTTTTACTGATGCTTATCCCTCTATGTATAACATATAAAAATCATGTTTTGTATAATAAAGACTATGTTTCTATTGCAAGAAACCAACATTTACACGTCAAGACGAGTTGAAAAGAAGGGAGACCACAATTCCTTTCCTCCAAACAAAGCCATCCATTTCTTTCAAGTGATACAAGGATTGTACCTTTTTCATTCACATGTTGTTTACCAAAATACCCTTTTATATCTTTTTCACACATGACACATGCCCAAGGGTATACATGTCATTTCACAATATATGGTTGGTTTGGTAAATATTGAAGAGAAAACAAGGCCATTTTTGGAAATTCACTTGAAAAGTGTGTTATATAAAGATGTAAAACATATCTCCCTTTGCCAATCCCATTCCTCCTAAGAAAAATGGAAGATGATCAAATGGAATTACAACTCCTTCCTACACAACACACAAGAGCCTCCCGATCACATGACCCAACGTGGTCATCTGGTTCGATAAGGTTTCGACCAGGCAACACAGAATACCTGATGGGTCCATCGCTAGACTTGCAATTATCCAACAGTTTCCAAGCAGTTGAGCCTAACCTCGATGATTGCATGTTAGGAGACCTTGGCTACAAAGGATCAACAAAAGCACTGAAATGGGAAGAGGCAGATCAAATTCGAATAACATCAACGGAGAAGGCGTATGTGGAGCGTGTGAGGGAGATGACCCAACGAGAGATGGATTTGGCACGATCAGAATTGTCATGTGCCAGACACATGTGGGAAAGAGCACAAGAAGAAGTCGCTAGGGCAGAAAAAATGAAAGCAAAAGCGACACATTGGATTGATTCGAACTGTATGGAGATAACTTGTCAAGCTTGCAGGCAAACATTTCGACCTTAATTGATGTTTAGAATCCATGGTCATTAGTAAAAGCTCAACTTGTAAGCAATTTCATATTCATCAGAGTCGCGTTGTTAGTGGTTTATAAATTTGGAATCGAAATTAAATCAAAAATATTTGGGATTACTTCTATTTTTAGCACGGTATGTCTTAATCAATGATTCGAAACACAATATTTGTATGTATTTTTATATTGACCAGTATCTTGAAAACTAATATTTTTATATATAGCACTGGATTTTTACAAACCAGAAAGTGTGAGTCAAAATCTATTTATAGATATTAATATACTAGTTTGCTAGCCAAATTAAAAAACCCAACATTTAGCAACTTTTTTTTCACTATTCATAAGGAATAGTGAAAAAAATATAATAAACAATAAAAACCACATATAAATATATTTACTAATCTTCTCATCCATATATATTCAAGTTTTTTATATTTATTTATTATAAAATTTTCATTTTCTACCCTTATAGTTTTGTGCTTATTTAATTTTTACTTTTTGGTTTCAATATTTCATTTTACATTTTCATTATATTTACACATATAATCGTATTCTTATTAAAACACGTTGAAAAATACGTTTTATTTTTAACAAGTTACATTATTATAAGATATGGTTTTTCCTACCCCTTCTGACATGCAGGTTGCTTTTATTGATAGAGTTGTGTAATTTTTGAACCCGTCGCCCAGGGCCACGGATTGTGGGGCGACGGGTTTGTATGCCTTGCCGGAAAGATGGTTTTTTGGCCGGAAAAGTGGTAGTCGCCCGGGGCTACTATGTGTGGGGCGACGGGTATGGTTATTTTGCAAAACGGAGAGGGAGAATGGTTAGGAGGTGAATATGTATTTACTCAATGGCTATATAAATAATTTACTCTAAATATTTTTGGATTTAATTATGATTTTTATATAATATATATATATATATATACTATGTAAAAATATTTTAAATATTTACAATTCATACCAAATGTTTAAAGACTTAATTGTTAAAAGAAACGCATCTTAATTCCGAAGACTTGATCGTTATTTATTTCAAAGACTTAATCGTTATTTTATTTCGAAGACTTAATCCTAATTTTAATCAGTACAGTTAACTCATTGACCACACCAAAAGCTATATTAACCCGATTTTAATTTTATATTTTCTTATGAGATTTTAATTCCTAGGTTAATCATCACCTGAGCCATAGTTGTCCTATCAATTTATCTATTTTTTATTGATTTATATCGTCGTACTTTTATAACCTCTCATCTCCCTGCAACGCGGGATCAAAAAACCTCGTTTAAATAACATAAATAAAAAAAATCATAATTAAAACATCAATTTTAAACAGTGATCATTTCAATTCGAGTTAAAAAAAATCAATTTATTAAGGGCTGACTCGATGCCAGTTACGATTTTTAGGAAACAAGAGGCATTAGATTCAATTTTGTTTGTTGTCAATCTTGCCATTTTTCATAAAAGGAATTATTTATCTCTATGGATTCAAATTTAAATAAGTTAAATAAGAGCAAATACCAAAATATTGCAATTGAAAACCTTAAATGAACAGAAAACCGAGGAACACCTTCATAATCCTCCATCTGGACCGTATACACTTGTACATAGAGATAATTTTGTAACATGCACACGTGCATAAAAATCCCAAAAAATTCAAATTACCCGTATGCACAAGTGCATACAGTCCAACTGAAGAACTCCAAAAGTGTTTCTCGATTTTTCGTTTATTTGAGGTTTTCCATGAACCTACCTCTCTCTCTCTCTCTCTCTCTATATATATATATATATATATCAAGTTTTTTATAACATTGCATTGAAGAATTTTTATAATTTCAAAAATGATGTTAACATAGCCCTCCATCTGGGCCATATGCACAAGTGCATACGGATAATTTTGTAATTTGGACACGGGCATAACCCCCACCCCCCCCCCCACCCCACCCCAACAAAAAAAAAAAAAAAAAAACAAAACAAATTATCAGTATGCACGAGTGCATACAGTCCAGATAGAAGACTACGAGGGTGTTTATCAGTTTTCCATTTTTTTAATGTTTTCTATTGAATCTACCTTTATATATATATCAAGTTTTTTATGACATTGCATTAAAGAATTTTTATATTTTCAAAAAATGACATTAACGTAAGCCAAATAGACCTACTAATCTTCTTCGATTTCTAGTTACTGTCTTGGTACAATGTAACTACCATGATTGTTAAAAAAATGTAAAAAGAAGTAACAAGCATTTATCATTGTAAACCACAAGACTTGTGGCGTAGCGTAAGTCCTGTGGATGGTATCCCATTTGTCTCAGGTTCGAATCCCTTCATGCACATCTTGTGGTCAAGCTTAGTCTCAGACGGCTGAATTTCCATTTCTAATTGCCAAAGATGTAGTCTAGGTGAAGCCTAGATGAACCTTATCCAAAAAAAACATTGATCATTGTAACCATAAAGGTTGTGGCATACTGATTGAGGCCCTGAGAGATGTGATGGAATATCTCATCTGCCTAGGGTTCGAATCCAAACGTACATAACAATTATGATAATGCAACATGAATTGTATTTTAAAGGGTAACATAAATGATCAATTTGAGACAAAATAACACATAAAAGATGATTGACACAAAACTATTATATTATATCAACGAGTATTGATAAGTAATCTCAATAAATTTAACTACTAAAATTAGACAAAAACAATATAAATGTTATGATCATGCAACATGAATTGTAGTTTAATAAATCTCTTTATTCCAAACACATCATTGAACAATGTGTGAAACTCTTCCCAAGTCCCAACCACTTGGGGTAAAGAAAAATAACTAAATTAAATTAGTAGGCTATTCTGTATGCTTATTTCATGTGTACTTGCTATTGAAAATGATTGATTTTGAAGCATTTTCAACGTACCTTTTAAAATGAAGAAAACTGTAGCATTTCAAGTCAATTGTATCAGATATTGTTCGTATAAATAAGCTATCAAGTTTTTTATAAGGCAACATTCGTTTATTGTGAAACCATCTTATAATTCACTCCTCTTAGGAGCCCATCGTCTTCGCTAGCACACCAGTCCGGTTTTCGTCATGTTTCCAGCTTTGATAACATTTATAATATCCCATAGGAACTATACCAGATATTGTTTGTTTTCCACATGCCTGGATTCACAATTTTGGAGCGCGTTTGGTAGAGAGGGCATGGTAATGTAGTTGGCATATTATATATTTGTTTCGGATGATATGCCATAATTTTTTTTCTTTTGGATGGATCTCAAGAGAGATTATTCAGATCAACTTTCTTAGGCATCAAATAAATAGAGGTAGGTTAGGAATATCACGAGAACTATAACCACAACTGTCAACTCAAAGTATAGTTTTGTAGCGAAATAATATAACAGTTAACAAAAATGTAATAATTAACGTCAATTAACATATCCTAACCTTAACAATTAACCTAAAAAAGACAATTGAGCATCAACTAGTAACAAGCTCTGTTCCTAACAATAAAAAAATTAACAATTAGACATGAACTAATAAGCCTAACCATAACAGTTAACAAAAAAACTAACAATTGTGTATCAGATAACAAACCATGATCCTAACAATTAGATAAAAAAACAAAATGATTTTAAAAATTACAATGAATCAGGGACAAACCTTATTTTTATTGAGGGTCGATACAGTATATGTAATTATAAAAATTATAATCTATAACATAAAAATATAATTTTTAAAGGTTTATGGGAGTCAATTGACCCCCTTAAGCATATTGTAGGTCCGCCTTTGTTTTTTTTTTTTTTTTTTTTTTTTTTTGTGATGGGTCAGTAAATGATATCCTTTACTATCTGAGTTCGAACCGGGTGGAGAGCGTATGACAATATACAGAACATGGGTCTACCACATATTGGTACCCTTAATTGGGTTGGTTTGTAGTCGACGAAAATTAATTGGATGTCCAACCACCACAAGAACGTGTGTTTATGTGTGTTTGTTTGTCGTTAAAAAAAACATATTTTCCAAAATTAAATAACTCTTTAAAAATGATTACTAACAAGGAAGAAATAGTTTCTATATCACATACCAAAGAATAAAATTCATCAATACTGATTATTTAGGATAGTGAGTGAATTTTTTTATTAAATATATTAAATACTTTAATAATATAATTAATTTTTGATTATCCGGGGGTGAGCAACCAGGGGCCACTGAGTGTTAATCCTAGGGGAGCATGCTTTAGCTCTCGGTAAAAATTGCCAAGGATGTAGTCTGACCAAAGTCCAGGTGAACCTTCCAAAAAAAAATAATAATAATAATTAATTTTTGATTTTTATAAATTTTAAAATATAATAGTTTCTTACAGACACATATTATTCACATATTATTTTTTTTAAAAGATAATCAATATATTTTGATGTTTACACTTTACACCTTGTTAGCTTTTAGCTCCATTCTACCAAACACCCACTATCCAAGTACCCAGGTCCCTTTTAGTAATTTAATTTAAAACACTAAAAGATACCATCCTTTCTATCATCTTTTTTTCATTTCGGTCGGCAAAAAAACATTGATTCAAACTCTTATCTTATCAACATGATGAAAAGTTCAGTTTCACATGGTTTAAGTAAGAATTGTGCAGATTTTATATCAAGTTATACACATAACTCTTGAAAAATGAAAAGGGTATAACCAAAGTCCAGTCTAGCAGGGTTCAATTTAAAGGGGAGTCAATTTGATGGCATGAGTAGTAGTATCCAGTCATTGGGTTGGTCCAGTCAAAAACTGGGCTACCCTCCCAGCCCAGTCAAAAACTGTGGTTGGGCTCTAGGTCCAACATAAGCTGGGTCGGGACAACGGCGGATTAGTGAGTTGCTCGTGGATGCATGTCTGATACTGCCGAAGACTCGGACAGGTGTGTGTGTGTGTGTGTTCATGATAGTTGTTTGTTGGTTCGATGATGTTATGGCGTAAACAAAATCAAGACGATCGAAGATATTATACCAAAGGGTTTTTGGCCTTTCAAAATTCAAACTTCATTTAACATGAGAAACTCTATAAGTTCATTGGTTGCATTTTGTTATATACAAGTATTATATAATTATTAAAAAAGAGTTCAAATGTATTGTTGGGGCAGGCATCACACCATAATGTACTACAGCAAGATCAAAGTTTTAAAGTGGAGCCACAAAGGATAATGTAACGGCAAAGCCAAGCCTATGTGTTATAAAGTGTCATAACAAGTTATTTAGAATCATGTATCGTGGGTTGGATTCGAGGGCTTACGTTGTTGACTTCATAACAATTATGACATGATCTAGTAAAAGAATATTGTTTTATTACAGGGAATCAAGCATACAACTTTTAAATGATATGGATTGATGTGTTATCCTTGTAATATTTCTATGTTACCATTCATATATGGTTAAAATATTTGGTATGATCCATCACATGTTGTTCCCCTTTTCCCAAACCAATATTTGGAACAAATGAATTGGACAATTGGTATGGGTGGAATTTGAGAATGGCAAAGGGACAAATGATGGTGGATTTGTTTATGCCATGTGATAATCCATACACTTGCTTTTCTTTTTCATTTCAAAGTTTATCCCATAGTTTCAAAGTACAAACAAAGGGAAAACTTTTCTTTCATTATCACAAAATCTTTTATTATTTCTTCTTTGTGAATGCTAAAAGAAAATACTTAAAACAATATTAATTTTTCAATGAAGTGATGTTTAATGAGTGTGCATGAAGCATGATAGGAGTGGAAAAAAAATCATAAAAGAAATAAGGAACTATTTTCTCTTGTCAATACTCGTAATTGAAACATGGGACCAAACAGAAAAAAACTAGAAAGAAGCAATAAAGAACTCTAAAATGAACAAAAACAATAATATTTTCCACCTTTAGTCTTTGCTACATTAGAAAAAAATGTAAAAAAGAATGATTAGTGTCATTTGCAAGTCACCACTGAATCTAAAACTTATCGGGTTCAGTCTTCCAGTATTGTGGCGGATTGATCATCGCTTGGGGTTTATAGTGCCTTAACCGAGTTCGAACCTTCCCGTGTGCATACCTGGAGACATTTAAGTAAGGCCATGTTTAGCCCCCAAGATTGTCGGGAATTAGTCGGGTTTGGCCCGGACACCCTTCAAAAAAAAAAAAAAAAAAAAAAAAAAACTTATCGGGTTCATTACCGTTTACACATAAATTCTTGAAATTAATTAACTTCTTTAAGCAAGCCTTTTTTTCCATTCATTTTCGGTATCTATGATTTCACCCCTGCCAAACCCCCCTTATCTTGTATAGGTTCAACTTTTGTTTCTAACAAGGCACACAAACATTTTATTTATCGAACATTGCATCTTAATATAAATCTTGAAAAACATTAACAACAACGATAAGACATTGTTGTTCATCTTTTGGGTTTTGACACGTGTCAAATAAGTTATGAGATCGTGTTATTGTATCTTGTTGATTTGATGCATCATATTAACAAGACGACATGATGTAATTGTTATAAACATTATTTTTAAATGGTTGAGATTTTGTTATCAACCAAAGAGAAAAATACTTTTATTATTTAAATGAAAAGTCTTTGACGAAATAAATAGTTGTGGGGCTAACTAGAAGCTTCGCGTCATATGGACATTGTGAATCATCAACGCCATGGAAGATGGGGTCATATCCATGAATTATGAATCATGTCAAAAGTTCTCAATTATTTGAAGCAAATTTTAGATTTAACGGTTCAGTAGAATAAAGTTTGCAAATCATTCTATATGCGACAAACATGGAACATAGATATTGTGAAAATAATGGTGAAACACCGAATAATGATGCACAAAATGCTCGATTATCGAAAGTATACTTATAGACCTTTAAAGAGAGGTTATAGATTCAATATCATTTTTTGGACCAAATTCAATTTGTTGATATACAAACACACATATAGGGGATGGTTATGAAAATGCTAGCAATACATGAAAACACAAAAACTTCGTCAATGTACAAAACCATATATGATTTACGTACAAAAATCGTATACGATTCACGTATAAAATCATATATGATTACGCAGTTTGCCCGCGCAAGCCAGTCACATCCCTTATTTTTCCGTCAGTATAAGATCATATATGGTTTTGTATATTAACGAAGTTTTTCGTGTTTTCTTAAAATGTTAGCGTTATTGTTTGAAATTTTTTCCAATGTGCACACCCACACACATGTGGGTGTTATAATATTGCCTGTATTTATGTTAGCATTGGTAACCGTTATTTGTTTCTTTTCTGTTTGTTGTATTATATATGTAATGGATGCGCAAATTGAGGGATTGTTCGTGTAAAATTGATAAAGTTGTTGTGTTGAAATGTAAAAGGCTTGTTATGCGCATATTTCGAAGTTAAGGGTTCAGAAGCAATAAATCACATCCGGAGGGCTATTCTGAAAATTGCTTTAAACATAAATTTAGATTTTTCAATTTATTCCTGAACCACACTGTTTATGTGTTTTAACTGTGTTTGACAAAAATAAGTTAGCTTTTAAATATATATATTATAAGTTAGCTTTTTAAAATACTATTTTTAATAGTTTTTTAAAAGTTTTTATAATTTTTTCAATTATACCCTTATTAATATTAATTATTAATTTCAAAATATTTTTTCAGTCATTTTACATACTCATAAACTAGTTTTTGTCAAACATAATTTGTTCATAAGCCAGCTTATTAGCAACTAGCTAGTTTATCAAGCAACAACTAGCTTATCAGCTATCAACTAACTTATAAGTTAGTTTGTCAAACATAGCCTTAGGGTTTCTACATTGTGGTTTCGATTTGGGTTGTATCAATTAATGGTCATCTGTGATGTTTAGAATTTTAAAATAATTAAGATTCTGTTTGGGTTGTAGGATTTGATTTGAAAAGATTTGAAATTGATTTTCATCTTAATCTATATATTTAGTTATAACTAGTTATTAAGAGCTTGAGTTTCGTATTGGGTTATAAAATGTGATAGATTTTATCATTTATATGAAATATAAAGTTTGTACGTATGTTATCATACGAAAGGTTAATATAACGGACTTCATGCATTGTATTAGGTATTTAACTATAGATTATGAATAAGTTATGTTTGACAAAACTAGCTCATGAATATATAATATGACCAAAAAATATTCCTTAAGTATGATAAATTATATTAATAAGAGTATAATTGAAAAAAACTATAAAAAAACTTTTGAAACAATACTCCAACTATCTTATAAGCTACCTTATTTTTGCCAAACACAACCGTATATTTTAATAAAGCCACCTGTAGCGCCGAAGGTTCAACCCTTTGAACCCTGATGCTACATCAACATTACATAATTCCCCCCTGATACTGTAACATCCCGCCTACCTCAACAACACCTAGCACGCTTATCTGCAACATTCCTAAAAACATGTGGTGCATTAGGCCCCAATACGCGTTGTTGTTAGGAAGACCAAAATATTACTTATAACATCTAGCATCACTCATGTCCATGACCGACATGGGATATGCCTAAGGTGTTACGCATACCCTCCTTACCATAAAGTGGTGTGTACCGCTTAGTATTGTATTGTTTGGTAAAAATAAGATAGCTTATAAGTTAACTTTTTGAAAAACTAATCTCAGTATCTTTTTGGTGACTTATATGACATATTATTTTTTTATTTCAAATATAACCTTGTTATTTTTTACACTACTAATTTTTAAACGTGTCTTTTTTGTCATTTTGCAGTCATAAGCTACCTTATCAGATAGTCTTTGTTAAACACAACTTATTCATCAACTAACTTGTAAATTATCAACTATCTTACCGGTTACAAGCTAGCTTGTAACACATTGGAGATTGTTTGTTTGTTTTTTGGGCAAATTGCCGAAAAATGTAACGTATATGTCCAAAAACCCCAACTTGGGGAATGTACATTTTTTTTGCTGTAAAAGAATTATGCATTTGATTTTGTCAAAAAAAGAGGAAACTTACTACCGGCTACTTGGATTACCGGTTATAACATGATGAAGTGTTAAAGTTTGATTGTGTGACAATATACATGACCTAAATAACTTTAGGGAAAATTGTCAAAAAATGTAATACATATACGTCAAAAAAATATAATCAGGAGAACGTACAATTTATTTTCACCATAAAACGATTATGCATTTGATTTCATTAAAAAATGAGAGAACAAGTTTCCCCGTTTTTTACAATAATTTGCCATTATTTTTCGTTTGCACCAGAAAATACCCCGTCGGCCCGACCCGCCATTCCTTTTTTGGAAGAGGTATCTCAGACCACATTGGACCCAGACTAATCCTCGGCAATTTTTGGACCGAAGTCCGACTACTAAAGCATGCAGCCCGGGGTCAAAACCCACCGCTATGCAGTGTCCAAGCCTCGCCACTGGGCTAACACTCCTTTGGTTCGACCCGCCATTCTTACGCAAGAGACGAAATCATAACCTGCAACTACTCGAATCCGTTGCTGATCCTACCAGAAATTTCTTAAGAAATCCACCATTTGTTAGGTCTAGGGTTTCAATTTTGTGATGCAAATTTCTTATTCGAATCTAGAAGGTTCGATTCCCATCTGAACAATGGCGACGGAAGCTCCATCATCGGAGACGAATAAAGCTAACCCTAGCACCGTTCCAACGAAGAAGAAGAAGAAGAACAACGAATTCGAGTTTTGTAAAGTATGCAGGTTGAATCACAATCAAGGCCGCCGCCATAACTACTTTCCTAATCACATCAAATCTCTATCGTCTTTTCTATCTCGATTTCAGTCCAAAATCGGAGACGTACGGTTCTTCGTTAAGAACCCTAGCTTACTGCGTCCGGAGCTTGCGTCTCGCAATAGGTTTTGGTGCGTTTTCTGCGAGCTCGATGTTACGGAGCACGGCAGCTCATTTGCTTGGTGAGCAAATCATCACTAATGAATACACATATGAAATCACACTTGATAGTTTTCATTGAGAAATTGTAGGTAGAAACTGAATGCCAAATCTTCTGGTTATGTGTTCCATTCGTTTATGATTAATTTCTTTAGGTGTTCATTCTGTAGCATTCTGTTGATTCTAGATGGAGGAGACGGAGTTGTTCATTGAATGAACACAACTGTAATACATTAGTTATGTAGAGAGAGGATCAAGCGATTTGATCTCGATTTTGCACTCTTGATATCATTTTATTATAAGCGGTTATATATTTGATATAAACGGTTATTCTTCTTTTTTAGTTTTGTAATTAATTTTATGTGAGTTTAAATTGTTCTACGGTATTATTCAAAACATGAACACACAGACACAAGTATGTATATATATATATATACATACATACATAGGGTTAGGTTCAAATGTGAACTCAATTTTGGTTGTGAACGTGAGGACCACTAAAATCGCGCCACGTGACAATATTCACTCTGAATATCATGCATTATTCAGAGTGAAAAATGAGTTCTCATTTGAACTTTCCTCTACATACATATATGTATACATATGTCATCTTAAGACACGTCTTGAAAAAAATTGTGGCGTTGTCATGACTCGTAAGGTTTGAGGCTTGACCTCAACGTCATACCATGCCCCATAGAACCTTGTTTTTTGTTCAAATTGTTTTCAACATTTATAGTTTATACTGGGAAATGATGGCTGTAGTAGTGTGTATGACAGTATGAGATTGATAATTTGCTTGTCAGAAAAGATGTTTCAAGGAAGAATTGGCAAACCCATGTGATCTTGCTACAAACTACAGTCGTATGTAACTACAACCATCTTATCCCATTTCAGCTATTTTCTTCCAATTTGTTTTGTCAGTGAGAAAGCAATCGCCCATCTTGCAAGCGAGGATCACTTAAAGAACTTAAAAAGTTTTATGTGGAAACACGGTGGTGGAATGGATCAAGTAGATCGTTTCAAGGTTTCCGAGGCTGATCTTGCTAAGGTATCTTTTTTTAGCGAGATTCTTGAGCTAAATTTCTTGTTGGTTTTGTGTCTTCTACCACAGAAACAGACACATGCTTCCATCCTTGGCTGAATAGTGGCAACTTTTCCATGTTTTAAGTCTCACAATTGATTTTTAGAATTTTCGCTAACCCTGTTGTGGCTCCTCTATTTGGCATACATGGATAAGGAGAGTAATATGGAGTAACATTTCTAATCTATATGCATTTACGGCCAATGAGGACTAATCAGTACTGAGGGAAGGAATAGCCTTTCTATATCTTATTTTGTGTTCTTGAAACCTTTATCATGAAGGAAAGTAAAAGAAAACTCATGTTCTCGAAACCTTTTTAGGAGGGAAATGAAAGGAAAATACCGATAAGTTTCCTCTCAAGACTTTCCTACCAAATGTGGCAAGAACAGGAAGGAAAGGAAAGGATAAAAAATGAAAACCCTTAAAGAGATTATTAAGATAACAAATCTACCTCCAATGGTGTGTAGCTTGGTTGGTAATGGGTGGGGGTCCAAAATCAAATGGTCCTGAAAGCGTGGGGGGCCCCATAGCCACAAGCACTGAGTGAGTCAAGTATGCCCCCCACGTTACGGAATTGGCAGACGATTGTGGGCTGGTTGGGGTTGCTGGTATCAACCTTTTTCGTCCAAGATTACAGGATCTACCAAACCTTTATTTTTAAAGAATATACTTTTTGAAGGGTATATTTGTAAACCGACATCTTTCCTTTCTCTCGTGTTCGAAAACATGGTTTTTTTTTCTTTTTACTGATTTTTAAGTACAACCATGAAGACACTTATGACTTCCATTTTGTTATTGCAGTACGAAAAGAAGTGCATATCAATGAAGAACGAAGGTGCTAGCGAACAATCTCGTGGGGCTCTAATTGGACCTTCAAATGATATCCAAAATGAACTGAAATTTGATTATGTAGATAACTTTGACAGAAATCATGTCGGCCCTTGTAATTCAAGTTTTCCAAATGCTGTTTTACCTTTACAAAATCAAACAAATGAGAAATACCAGGTATTCCAATCAGATATATCCGGAGGTGCAGCATCGAGCATTTCTTCATATGATAATAAATCATTGCCACTGGCTTCAAATGCAAAGCGTTCAAATAACTTAAAAGGTGAGTATCTGTCCACAAGGCATAATTTGTTGTTACTTTTCTCCCTTTGGTTTTACTTTGACGATATACGTATATGTATATGTATATATATATATATATAGGGGTGGGTTCATACGAGAACGCTAACAATTTAATTAAACACGAAAAACCTCGTCAATGTACAAATCATATATGATTCATGTACAAAAACCATATAAAATTCACGTATAAAATCATGTACATAATCATAAATCATATATGATTCACGTACAAAATCATATATGATTATGCGACTTTGCCAGCGACTTTAAGTCGCGTGGCAAGTCGTCCGCATCCATTTTTTTGCCGTCGGTATAAATTCATATATGATTTTGTACATGAGGAAAATTTTTCATGTTCTCTTAAAAAGTTAGCGTTCTTGTTCAAACCTTTTTCTAATATATGGTGACATTTCATAGGGTCTGTTCAAATAAGAAGGCTAAGGGGCCGTTTACTTGAACACTTACCCGGTAAGTGCTTACCGTAAAATTGAATACTATCACTATCAAATCGGACAATATTTTAGCTCTCAAACGTATTGTATGCAACAATTTACTCGGTAAGCTCTTACTGGGTAAGAGTTGTGGATCTCACTTACCGGGTAAAACTCTCGGTTCATGCTATCGCTCTTACCGGGTAAGATTTTAGTCATTTTCATGTTCGTCCGTAAGGTAAATTGACCGTAAGTACTTACCGGATAAGCGTGAAGTAAACGGCCCTAAATATCGTGAGAAGGTAAGAAGGGAATGTTCATCTGGGAATCTTTGAAAAAATCCGTATGAAGATGCATATAGGAACCGGCGTTACAAATTATTCATGTGGGTTCGCGTATGCATGTTTGATGGGTTATTTCTATGATTCATGAACCTTTGCTTCTTACCTTCTCACGGAATATCGCGTATGCATATTTGAACCTCCCGCAATATTGTGCCATTTTATAAAGGCTGGTTCAAATAAAAATGCTAAATGTCGTGAGAAAGCAAGAAGGAAGGCTAATACGTGAATCATTAAAAAAAATCTGGGAAAAATCTATTTAAGATGCATATGTGAACCAACGTTACAGATTATTATGGGTTTACATATGCATCTTCAGATGGATTTTTTCAATGATTCAGAGATGAACCTTCCATTCTTACCTTCTCACGTTATTTAGTGTTATTATTTGGACCTCCCACTATATGATGACATTAAAAGTTCTCATGCTCATTTATTACTCTGGTAATGTAGGCAAGACTTTCTTAACCGAAGGCCATCTTCGCAATGGACAGGTATGTTTTTAATCAGCATAATATATGCCATTTTAGTGCTCATGTTTTAATCCGAGATGACATATTAGTGTGTGGAAAGTAACGATTTTAACCAAGGCTCTAATGGCGCGAGGTGTGGCATGGCGGCAACGCCAAGCCTCAAGCTTTAGGAGCCATAACGTTTTTCAAGGCTTATGGCGGGAAGTCTTAGCATCAAATATAATATTATATATGAACAGTACGTATTCTATTAGTCAATGATATTAAACAATTTAAATTAGGTTAATGAATAGTACGTTTGAATTCCATGGTTTGGCACTTTGGCTTTCTGCATAAATCTCCCGCAGAAGCTTAATGAATAAGCCACTTTCTATATCATTAAGCCAAAACCAAATAGTCATGTATAGTTGACCAAATAAGCTTAGTTCCTTTTAGCTCATCAAGCTGCTAAAAACAGGCCCTTAGCTTGTCCCAAATTAAGTGTCTACATTCAAAAGTAGATGTGTATTTTATTTTCACCATTCTACCTTAATTATGAGAGTACTCTATACTCGGGGTCGAACCCACTGTCGTCCATACGATGGCACGGGCTACCGCTTCGTTCTCTAGTCGTAGTGTAAATTTTTTTAGGGTCATGAAAGGTGCCACTTATTTGTTGGGTGCAACCATATGTGTTGAAACTACAATAATAACACAAGTTTCTTTGGACAGAGTTGGTTTGCAATTGCAGTTTTTTATCCCTTTCAGCATGTGTTCGAGTCCCATTTGTATCCATTTTTTAGTTTTTCTTTTCAGGTTTATTATGTTCATGATATAATTTTGGAATTAAAGACTTGAATACAAGACCTCAAATACGAACAAGGAACCTACAATCATGTGAAAAATATCCATAGCTTTGTTTCTTATAGTCAAATGGTACCATCACTTGGAAAAACTGCTAGGTCCGCCTCTTTCTATAATTAAGGTTAAAGTTGTCCTTTTGTTCATTAAAATGTGTACTAACTACACATTCCGAAAACTGTATGCCTTTTATCACCATGGACATTTAGGCATTGTTTGGTAAAAATAAGCTAGCTTATAAGTCAGGTACATGTTTGGATGAACCATAAGCTAGCTTATAAGCTAACTTTTTGAAAAGCTACTCTCACTAGTGTTTTGGTGATTTATCATTTATGTGACTTATTATTTTTTTATTCCAGATATACCCCTGCTAAGTTTTATACTACCAATTTTTAAACATGTCTTTTTTTTTTTTTTTTTTGTCATTTTACAGCCATAAACTACTTTATCAGCTAGTTTTTGCCAAATGCAACTTATTCATCAGCTAACTTATCAATTATCAACTACCTTATCATTCATCAGCTACCTTATCAGTCATAAGCTACCTTATCAGTTAGTTTACCAAACATAGCCTTATTGACCAGTTGTCCTACCATAGAAATCCCATACCGCTGGTAGTGTCACATCTGATTAGTGTTATTTTCTGCTCGTTCTTTGTGTGAGTTTATTGCCAAATTTTTTTGCATATACTAATGCTGTAGGGGAAGAAATGTCAGGTATATGCCGAGAAAAAGGAAGCTAACGGGGAGGTTAGTTCAGCAGGTATTCAACATTTCGCTTTATTTGGTTTGCCTCATTAATAGTTCCATTAATAGGCAGCCTCTGAATTGTTAAGAGGTAAATCTTGTTTGGCAAAAAAAAGAACAGCCTCTTTATGGTTCTAAAACCCTCTGAATGGTTTGTATCTTGGGCATCCCTTAACCACTAAGCTCCGTGATTTCATTCTCAACAACTACCAAACAACCATATTTCATTTTGCACATATCATAAGAACCTCTTAATCATTCAGACCGCTTAATCATCCACACCAATACCATTCAGCAATTGTCAAACAACCCCTTTAGGGTCTGTTTGGTTCAGGCTGAGGAATGGTAATGAGAATTTCATTTCCACCGGTTTAATCAGGAATAAAATATTGGATTTTTTTGAGGAAATGAGCCCATTATATTATAGAATACCAAACAGTTTCTTTTATTACCATTCCCATTGGTTACTTCTTACAACCTCTAACAAACAGCCCCCTTAATGTTGTTCGTTTTTCTTTCCTAATTTTTGGTTATTGGCTCGCATAATATGTGCAAAGTCACATTGTTAGAAGTTGAAATTGTTTCAGGGAAATTGACCAAACTAGCCATTTTGGATAACGATCTTCACTTTCTTAGCCTACCTTTTTCCAATTTGACCAAAATAACCAAGATTTCTCAAGTCCTCATCTCACAACTCGTGAAATGTACTTTTAGAAAAAATCTAATATGATTATGTGTGGAGTCGGCATGCAGAATGCGCGTGGCAGCTTGCAAGATGTTTATTTTTGGCTTGCGAAATGGTCCAACGAAATCATATTTTTTATTCATACAAAATACATTTCGCAAGTTGCAATATCATTGGCTAAAAAGTGAAGATGTTCGTCCAAAATGGCTAGTTTGGCCAATTTCCCTTTTTTATTATTATCGTTACAATCTAAAATATTTAAACTACCAGTTTATCGGTGTTCTGAAACCGCATGCCACCTGCAAGCCATATCAAATTTGGCGATTCCTACCTTATCCATCGTTCTTCTCTTGAACTTTTCTCTCAGGTTCGCTGAACCTCACCCGAATTTCTTCCACCATCCACGAAACGGATGCCGGAAACGTGCATTCCGGAGCACCACCTCCTTGGTTTGACACAACCAACGGAATTCATCTAGATCCTGCACCGAAACCCGGACTGGAAACGGGTCCCGTCACCAAAACCGTGAAGTCGAAATTAAATCCGAAAAGGGTCGGAGCAGCTTGGGCGGAGAACGAAAGATCGAAATGGAGATGGAGAGAAGAGGGGTGTTACCCGCTAATAGATTTGACGCTAATTGGCTCCCAACTTTGGCCGAGTGTGGCAATCTGGAAGCAGGAAAGAGTCCCGGAAAGAATTTGAAGTCGAGGCCAACAAACCTCCGAAGGACGAGATTATTCAATCGACTCATCGTTGCAGTTGCAGCCTTATATAAGCAAGAGAATGGTAAGGTTTTAAATTAATGATCTTTTAATGAGTTTTCGTATTAGTTTGTGGTATTTTTATTGCTTCTCTGTCTTGAAAACAAAAGGTCAACATGCAAATTTGACCATCAAGAAACTACAATCTGGGCTCAAAACGACGAGGTTGGTTTATATCTTAGTGAAAAAAATTGAGTAGTTTTTATTAAGAGAGTGCGACAAAAATGCTTTTTTTTTTCCTGTCCTACCAAAATACATAGAACAAATGTCAGTGGGATGGGACAAATTTATCGGGTTTGGTTATGTTGAGAAGTGACTATCAACCGTTGGATGCACATTAGGATGAGATGCACTCAAATTAGTTCCTGTATCAAGTGCGATTCATGGGCAAGCTTTAGATTAGAAGTGATCCAAGGGTTCAGATCCACTTTTCATGCTTCTCCACGTTAACTCAGCCACACAACCTATGCCAAACTTAGTAAATTACTCAACTACCACGTCAATTAAAACCCTAAAACCTTCCACAGTTCTTTCACCCACCTACTCCGTCTTCCACCCGGTAACTTGATTTATCCACCGTTTCAGCTTCTATAACCAAAGATCTAGGCCTTGTGTAGAATCCCGAGTGACCAATCTTTATTAAGTAACCAAATCTCAAAGCCGGGTACTCATTGCCCAATTGGAGCATATTTCCAAATTTGGGTCAATCCGTCTATTTGACTCTGCCTACATCCCACCTGCGGGTGATGGATATACTTGGCCCATTTGGTTTTTGTCTATTTGGCTTAAACCATAATGGGGAAGCACCGGGGATAATAAATAATTAATCGTGATGGAAGTCAATGATGCTTATCTTGTTCATATAGAGTTCTTTAACGTTTTATATGTTTCTTTTTGTGGATATGATTTGCAGCGCCGAGAAGCCGATGGATGATGGTTTCGCTTAAACCGCAGTTGCATTTTGTTTTTTTTTTCAGAGGCAAAATCAGAAGTTCGATACAAATCTGATTCTGCTGCGATTGCTGGTTTGAAACCAGCCATCAACTGAGAGGGTAAATAAGTCATTTCTTCCTTTCTGCTTTGGTTTACTGTATTGTCAGCGTTGAAACTTGCGTGGTTGTTTGATTGTAAAACTTAGCAGCTCGAGTCTCGTCTCGATAGGATTAGCGTATTGTACACTTGACGAAGTAGGTTTGTTGGGTTTATATCGTGGTTGTAAAGCATTAAGATGGTTAGAATTAGAATACCATTTCCTTTCTTTTAAACTTCTATGGCCATTAGGACCGAGAGTGTGAAATTCTCTAAATTTGGACGCACACATATCGTCCCAGATACCATGGAAAACGGATTTGGGGCTTAAAGGTGCAACCCGTTTAATTTGATGTTGATCTCAGCTCGAGAGCTTGACCCAAGTTTGAATAATTTTGTCAAAATGGGGATCGAATTTGAGGTTGACCACTCTTTTATTGTTTGAGCTTGAT
The DNA here is from genome assembly GCA_030169165.1 of Centaurea solstitialis. Lineage (NCBI taxonomy): Eukaryota > Viridiplantae > Streptophyta > Magnoliopsida > Asterales > Asteraceae > Centaurea > Centaurea solstitialis. Next base: position 3,606,383 of record CM058041.1, on the reverse strand, counting down.
GCCGGTTAACAGTTTTGAGTTGCACATTATATGACAAAATTTAAGATTTCAAGCTCGTTTTGGGATCAAAGTTGGAGACTCATGTATTGACTCGAGTATGATAGCTTTTATGATTTGATTGATACGATTTATAAACATATAAACATGTTCGGCTTGAGAAAATGTATGCTTGTATAGCTTGGTTTTATTCAACTTGAAATGTGTGGTTGAACTCTCGGACAAGCAGGGTTGAACACTAGTATTATGGCCCTTGATTTGGACCATATGCTTTGTGCATAAAAGTAAATTAAGTTGTTTTTTTTATGTTATATGCATGTGCACTATAAATGATCTTTATGTATAAGTGATAGGTCCATAATCCAGATGAAGGGTACGAGGGTGTTTCTCAGTTTTCCTGTTTTGAGGTTTTCTCTTGACCGCTAAAGTTTTGTTAAATTAGATGATTTCCCTTTTGTGTTTGAGATCAGCTCGACGTCGAGTGGTTGGTAATGTCTAGTCATTAATATTTTTCTTTTCGGTTTAGGTCCAAAAAATGGGTTGTTATTTCGGCATCTATTTTTTCCTCTGTAATTTATAAATAACATACTTGAAATGATTAAAAACTATTATTAAGATTACAACATAATTCTTTTGAGTAGAGGGATTGAAATTGAAGTACACCATGAATACTTTTGGCTTGTATTTGAATTTGACATGATATAAATGAAATAACGACCAACTTAACTTATTTTCTAATAAATTGGTCAAATCCGTCATGCATAATTCAAGTGTTCTTCTAGGATCGGTTCAGATCAATGTGAGAACGCTCTTTTACTAAGTCAATCATATGCGATATGATATTTAATCATATATGATTATATACGATTCACATATGACACATAATTTAAGACAAGATCTTTCATGCGAGATTTCAGGTCAAGTTGCCTGCGTGCCATTAGGACCAAATCTCAGCCACATGTATTATCTCACTTGACAAGGGTGTTTTCAGATGTTTTCGATGTGATACTATAATCCATCACATGTAAACTAAATTAGAGTCATGGACGACATTTGACACTACTTAAGTTGTGGGCCAATTTTGCCGGACACCATTATGTCCCCTCGTCCTTTTGAACAAATACTGCTTCAATAGGATCTGCCGTGGGCCTACACCATTCGACAACAATTGGAGAGGCGATACCACAATATGTGTGTGTGTGTGTGTGTATACATATGTTATGTGTGTGTTTTTACATGAAAAAATGTAAAAGCGAAAAGCCTGCTCTAAAATCATGATGAATAGACTTTCATACAACTTGGTCTCAAAAACTGGCTCAAAGGAGGAAAGTAACTTAGGTATACAAATATACACTAATCATAACATGACAATCCACACCATCCGACACAGTAGGATATATAACATCGTAACGACCACGTTCTTTATTACTTTACAAATATAAATAATAATATAGTACCATTCCACATTTCCCATAAGAACCCTAAAATTAACATCATTCCTCAATCTCATCACTTTCCATATGCCCTATCCAAAAAATATGACCAACTTTGTGCAAAGATCCATCATAAAACTCGAAAACAACAATCACTCGATGAAATTGAGCATATAAAGAATCCTTTGTTCCCCAAGAAAGCAAAACCTAAAATCCGTTACAATACCAAGCGTCAAGGGCTGTTGTAGACCACACATATACAAACGCTATAGAAAAAGAAATGGACCAAATATATCCCACCCAAAAATAGGGTTTTAAGGGGGTGCCATTTATACAGACCCGTCTTTGCCTCAAAAGAGTAGAACGATTGTTTCTGTGTAGACCCCTGATTCGGCATACCATATTGTACAAAAGAATATAGAATTTGAGGATCTTCAAAGAAGAATCATCTCATGACGTAGATGAATGATGCCGAGACCTCTCGTATAACGTTAAGCTCGGGAATTCCCGTAGAGTTGGGCGTAGACTCGTTTTGTTCTGTGTACGACGACCATACTCAAGAAAACCGCGATTAAACAAAGTGCCGACAAGATCCCGCAAGTGATGGAATAGCATACGGTGCCGTAGCACGCGAATTCTTCTTTGTCGCCAAAGACGTTATGCTTCATCAAGTTTTGTTTATTGGCTTCGTAGTCGTAGATTCCGCTAGCGATGACACCCGAGAAGATCAGGGATCCCGTTGGGCTCGCGAGTGCAAGGAAGTTGTACAATGCGCCAAAACTCTTTAAACCGAAGAGTTCCGAGGCGGCAGAGGGAACAATGGCCCAATGGGCCCCGTAGCAAAGGCCCATGACCATGGAGACCACGTAAATGGCACCAGGGGCGGCCACAGCGTAGTATAAGAGCGAACCCGCCATTACGACTTGAACTCCGGCCATTGCCACCGGTCTTGGGTACGCGTACTTTCTAGTGGGTAAAAAGATTCATCAACACATATAGACATACAAATATATCGGAGGTTCAAATGAGAACATTACCAAAAGAAAAGAATAGAAAAACAATCAAAGCACAGGTGATTTTACAATAACGTACAACTATAGGTTGCAGTCAAAGTCACCTGAATCACATGTGATTTTATTTTACACTTAATTGTAGTTTAAAATCACATGTGATTCAATGGTTTTTTAATTATCTTATTTAGTTATTATAGATAAATATAGAAGTGCACAAGAGAGCATAGAAAAAAAGTTGAGATTGTGATATAATTTGTTTTGCTCCAATTTTCGTTATATTCCATTGATTTTTAATTAAAATAAAGTAATTTACGTTTTTCGTCCATGTGGTTTAGAACTTGCGCTTTTCATCCTTATTGTTTGCAATTTATTGCTATTTTCATCCTTATAATTTACAATTCATTTCGCTCCGAATGTTTATAATTCTTTACCATTTTGGTCCCCAGGACAAAAATAGTAATAGATTGCAAAACCATAGGAACGAACTATTTTAGGAGGGTTGTTTCTAGTTCAATCTTTTAATCACATGTGTTCGTTAACTTGAGAACCAACTATTTTATATTTCATGAACTTAATAACCCTAAAATGTTCATTAATATTATTCATCATGAATATAATCCATTTTAGTTACATTCATCATGAATAATTTATGAATAGTTGGTTCTCAAGTTCTCAAAATATTCAGTCCCGAAATAAACCCGACCCTACAATACATACACAAACCCCCTAAATATCGTCACGTGACAACGCACCTTACAATTATCTCGGAGAAGTATCCGCCACCGACCCGACCAAGAAAGTTCCAAATACTTATCATCGAAACAAAAACATGCGGGTTTTCATAACCGAGCGACTGGCACATTTGCCCGAGGTTATCGATCACGGTCAAACCCGATCCCGAGGCCAACACGAGCGAGAAAAACATGAGCAAGAAATCGGCCTTCACCAACGCCTGACTTAACGTGAAATCCTCCCCTCTCCGCGGTCCCTTTCTTCCGGTTCACCCTCACCGCCCCATCGGCCGCCGCCTGCACCAGTTTCGCGTGCAAATGCGAGATCCGTTTTTGCCGCTCAAGGGCCGAAAGCAAGTCCACTTCCGAGGACTTCTCGTCTTCCATCTCACTCATTATCACCTCGTCTCCGCCCCTCTCGTAAACGACCGTATTTTTCTCTCGATCGTCACCGTTAAGAAGGGTTTCGGTCGACGGGTTTTCCGGCCCGGAAGACGACGGGAAAAACACCAAAAGGACGGGAATCCCGATGGGAAGCAACACGAGGATTAAAAGCCCGACCGTGAGCCATGTGACGGTGGTTTGGTTCAGATCGACGAGATCTTGGACAATCAAAACACCCAAAAGATAAGCCGCGAGAACAAGGCAAACGCCATAAAGAAACAAGAAGCTCGAGCTGTCAGATTGTCGGATTTGTCGGTGGCCGCCGACGGGCCGGACCAAGAACATGACCGAAGAAATGACGATCGTGGGTCCCACCGCAACGATGAAGATGACCGAGGACTGGTCGGGGAAGTTGAAGATGGTGTAGACTTGGGTCAAGATCGCACCGCTCAACCCCGCGAAGCCCTTTAGGATCCCGACGACCGGGCCCCGGTTTTTCGGGAAGTTTTGGACTCCGGATACGAGGGCCCCCGTGTTGAAATACGTCTCGCCGTTGGTTCCCACAAAGATGCAAACGCATAGCTGCAAACGGAAAGCGTGTTTTGAATATTTCAGCAAAAACGTTACCGGAAATTTCCAAAGCCAAGAAAATGGTTCGAATGGTTATCGAAAGTGCGAGCAAATCTTCGTTGAGTTCTAAGAAATCGACATGCCGAAGAAAAGAACACTCGAACTTGGAGTAAATGAAAACGAAAAACTAGAGTTGATTAAAAATAACACAACGGAATCGGCTTTACAGAACCTCAAATATGTCTAGATATTAAAATAAACTGTTTTACACGACTTACGTTTATAAGGTTGTCTTATGTAAATATATTGGAATACGTTGTTAACAGGTTTTTTGTGACGCTTTCGAAATGTAGCGTCCTATTAGTCTTTTTTATACAAATCCTCCAAAAAAACAGGTCTCTTATACATAAATAAACTTCTTTTGCTGAATGTTCGATTCACTTACAGGCCAACCTGCTGTTTTGGGCTATTGTTTTTTTTTTTGAGTTATCGAGCTTGATGCTCGTTTACAGGTTCAAACTCGCGACCGATTAATCAGCTTGAGCTCGATAACTTCCATATTTATATTGTATGATTAATAAATATATGAACATGTTTTGCTCCCAAAAGGGTATTCTCAAATGACTCTAGCTTGACTCGAAAAATTAAATCAAGTTTTTGAGCGAGCCGAGTCAAACACTCATCTTATAAAGCTCGGCTCATTAAGTTAAACCAGTTTTATTAAACTCAAGAATTATTAAGCTCAAGCTTGAGCAGCTCGTAAAAGCTCGACTCATTTATGCCCCTAGACTCCCGTTAAGCTCATTAAGCTGCTAATAGACGCTAGGGCTGTATTTGGCAAAAATAAGCTAGCTGTTTGGATGGACCATAAGCTAGTTTATTGAAACGCTAGTTGGAGTAGCGTTTCAGTAGCTTTTTTCAATTATACCCTTGTTAATATTAACTATTATACTCCAACATACCCTTTTTGGTCATTTTACATACTCATAAACCTAGTTTTTACCAAACATAATTTATTCATAAACTAGATTATCAACTACTAGAGGGTGTTTGGGATTGCTTTTCAAAGTGCTTATTAACTTATTGGTTTTCCAAAAAGCCAATAAGTTAAAAATATTGTTTGACAACCTGATAAACACTTTTCAAAAGTGCTATTGGAGTAAGAAGGAAAAGTTGTTTTTAAAAAGTGAGGGATAGGTAGCTTTTTGATTTTGGCTTTTGGTTTTTAGCTTTTCTCTTTCCTATAACCTTACCTTTTAACCTAAACACTTTTTAACTTAGGCATTGTTTGGTAAAAATAAGTTAACTTATAAGTTAGCTTATAAGTCACCGTATAAGTCACGTACATGTTTGGATAGACCATAAGTTAGCTTATGACTTATAAGCTAGCTTTTTGAAAAGCTAGTCTCACTAACCTTTTGGTGACTTATGGGACTTTTTTTATTTTTTTATTCCAAATATATCCTTGCTAAGTTTTATACCACTAATTTTTAAAGATGTCCTTTTTGTCATTTTGAAGTCATAAGTTACCTTATCATCTAGTTTTTGCCAAACGTAACTTATTCATAAGCTACCTTATCAGTCATAAGTTAACTTATCAGCTAGTTTGCCAAACATAGCCTTATTGACTTTTACCACCATAAAAGTTAATCCAAACACCTTTTTAAAAACTCTTTTTCCCAAAAGCACTTTTGGACCTCAAAAAGCAATCCCGAACACACTCTAGTTAGCTTATTAGTCGATAGTCAGCTTATCCACTACCGGCTAGCTACATCCAAAATTCCATTAAAACCACAAAATTAGGGATTCAGAAACTAACCACCCACAGGGGCATTTCCGGCAAGGTATGTTTGGTGCTCAACCAAACCAAACCATACCCAACGAAATTCTGAGCAACTCCGATGAACAAAACCACCCAAATCGGAGCGATCTCGCACAAACTTCCCGCCACGAACCCGATCGCATCGCCGACATCTTTAGCGACGCCCAGCATCGCGATCTGCCGTTGGTTATAGCCCATACTTTTCTTGATCACGGGCGATATGCTTCCGAACATGTACCCGATCCCGGAGCACGATTGCACCCACATTGAGGCCACGAAAACGAGCCATCGGTTGTGGAAGAAGGTCCGCATCTGATCGCGGAACTTCATCGTTGTTTGATTGATTGAGTGTTTGTTTACTCTGAAATTGAAATTTGGATGGTGGGATTTTGGTGTGTGTGTGTGTGTGTGTTTATGGAGGGAGATTGATCATGTTGTGTGATTGAATTGAATTGAATTGGAGAGGTTTACATGAAGAAGAAAGAAGAAGATGGTTTGGGGTTTTGAGAAGGTGTGAATTTTGATGGGATTTGTTTAGAGTTTTATGGATGGAAATGAAATGTGGAAATGGAAATAGAAGGATTGTGGAGTTGGTTTTTTCTTTTTCAAATGGTGAAAAGGAGGGTGTTTTTGGAATTAGTTGGTGGGTGATGATGGATAAGAGGAGAAGGAAGGACCCACTCCTTTTGCTTCAAAATAGATTAATTTTCATTTTTAGATGGTTTCTCAATTTTAACATATATCATCTTTAAATATATCATCTTTAAAACAGGTGTAATGCGATGGTCAACTTAGTTGGTCTGATGCAATAGTTATAGTTTTTATACGATGAAGGTCGAGAGTTCGACTCCTAGATTCCATTGTGGGAGATTTTCCCTGAACGGATTGCGGGTTCGAAACCCAGCTGATTCCTTGAAACCCTTTAAATGGAAACTGAATGGCTAGGTTGGGGGTGGTTATTTTCCTTGGAGATGTTTCAAACTCGGGTTATCGTGACTTGGTCCATAGTGGCATGATGATACTCCGTTGCACCAACATGCCGTTCAAAAAAGAAAAATTGCTCGAGATCCCAAAGCTACATGTTAGCCCAATAACTTTGAGTTCAACTAAAATCATGGTGGAAGTTATTGGTAAGCTGTGACTTGAGACTTATAAGGTGTTTACAAACTCTACTCTCTATCCATTGGGACGGTTATTACAATGGGGACTGTCCAAAAAGAAATAGTTCCATTTTGGTATTTCATGGGACAAAATCCAGATGAGACAACATGGAGCAAAAACCGATCTTCATGGGACAAAATCCAGATGAGACAACATGGAGCAAAAACCGATCTTCATGGGACGAAAGTTTATTATTTTTTTATTTCACCAAAATAGGTGGAACAACATTAGACTAAATAAAAAGATTACTATACTACCTTTCTAATAATATTCTCCTTGTACGATTTCTTCAACTATGGTTTTCTGTTTTCAATTTCTAAGCTTCTTCGTGACTTGATTTTATGGTTTTCGACTAGAGGTGTTGAAGAATCGAAGGTGTTGAGGCGAGGAAAAAAGTGAGAATATTATTAAAAAGGTAGTGTAGTAATCTTCTTATTAAAATGTATTAAAGTTGTCACATTTTATCATTGTATGTACTCAACTTAAAAACTTACAATTGTATGTACCGAACCTGCTAAAATTGTCATTTTATGTACTAAACTACCATTCTATATATCAATTTAATGTAGTGAACCTGCAAAAATGACAATTTTTTAAGTTGCTTACATATAATGGTAAGTTTTTAAGTTGAATACATACAATGATAAAAGGTGACAACTTGTATACATTTTGGTGTACTTAATCCTATTATATATATAATAGTTATAATAACATTAAAGTAAATAATCTAATTTCTATGCATTCTTACACAATTTGATTAAATAACTTTAATTATTTTACATGTATTTTAAAGACCAATATACCCTTTTATTCATCCGGATGATATAGACTCGCAAGTCGCACTCATCCAAGGATTTTTGTGGTTCATTTTGTACAATAGCCAAACAAAAGGATAGGAACGTGAGTCATTTTGTAACTCACTAATTAATTATTGACTTTATGATAACACCTAACACTTATAATTTTGTGTCACTTGAATACAATAATGAGAAAAAGACAACAAAAAGAAAATGGGAAAATAAACAAGATTTATTACCAACAAGATGATTGTAACAATTATATGGTCGTCATGTGTTTTGTTCATTTCATAAACTTTTATCACCCCATTTTTGTTTTATTTAGGTCGTTTATCAAAACTTTATCGAATAAACATAATAATGACTAAATAATCGAAGCATGTCTAGCTTAGTGGTAAGGTAACATCCTGGGAGTCGGTGGATGGTATCCCAGACTATCCAGGTTTGAACCCATGGTAGTATTCTTAATTGGGCTGGATCGGGTCGATGGGGATTAGTCGGGTGTCCTTGGATTCCGGATACCCCGGGAAACGGTGTGTATGTTAGCTTAACGTTAAAATAATAATACAACAATGACAAATATCTTACCGATAAGTGAGTATTAGATTCTTACCTGAAATAATATAGTTATAGGGTAAAATATACTTACCTATAATCAATTTTGATGCCCAAATGACAAATGTTATTTAATAAAATAAGAAGATAATAATTCTTGACAGTAAATGCTTACGAGATAAACTTTTAACAAAAGGCTCCTTAATATATGTCATTGTCTTTTGATATTCATTTTGGTTTTCATCCCACCCTTTTCATAAAAGGTATATCAAACTTGATAAGTGCCTTTAGGTATCCACTCACATGACCACATTAGGGTATTTTAGTCAATTTCTTTTATCTCCCAATCTTTCTTCTCAACCAACCTCTTAAGGCTCCCATTTCCTCCTCCCTTATCCCATATAAGTTATAATAGGAATTTAAGAAGAGTTTGTATTTATAATGTTAAACAAGATACTTTTTGATAGGAGTAAATAATGTTTTATGTTATACCACAATGAATCATGTGTGAGAAGTTGATTTGAACGGTTAATTTCATACGCTCTCATGAATTACGCCTTAGAAGGAATTAATCTAATGCATCTTAGTGTAGTTCATCATGACGGTTGATAACTACTTCTCAATTAAACCAACCTCATTTACTAATAATACTATTAATTTAAACAAAAAATAGTTTTCCATAGGAATAGTGGTTATCATAAAAAGGGTAAAAAGGAATCTCCACATTGGAATCTATTAAAAATTTCTTTCTCAACTTATTAATGTGTTGTTTTAGAACTTAATCTAAAATCATTAGATCAACATTAATTAAGAGTGATAAAAAATTCAAATATTTTCTTGCACTCTCACCTTACTCTTATTTTCACATTATTCTTTGTCTATTAAACAAACACCTTCTCTATCCAAAAACAAATGTAGATTACATTCCATTTTTAACCATGAATAATGAAAGTTTTTCTCTTTTATCAAGGGTAAAACTATACCTTCGTTAGTTATAAAAGAATAGTTACACATTTTTTAAAATTGTATGCCTTTTTCATTATGTGTATTTTGGGACGAAAGATAGTGGTTTGGTAAGAAAAAAGTAGACCAGTTACACTGGGTCCTTTTCTCTCTCTTCAAAACCGTCCGGACAGAGGATTTACCAAAGAGCCCGTTCAAGGTTTACCAAAGGTTGGCACAAGGACTAGCCCAAGAAGCGACCCGTTAACCGGTTTACCCATGTATGAATCAAATACCATCACAATCTCTAGTTGAAAACTGTATACACAAAGAACAAGCGGAAATAACCACAAAGAAATTGTCACATAATAATAGCTGAGGCTCTGCACCATTTGATAAGATATCGCATCTGTTCAAGGTTCAATTTCTAGCATACACAACAACTCTGACCACTAAGTTTATCAGGGTTGACTTCTTACGGTCACAATCGACCGGAATTAGTTTGCCATATCAATACCCTTTGGAAAAAAGAAAGAAAGAACATATGTTGAACATCAATGTGTGTATATATACATTCAAAGTGGTCCTAATCCATGGCATTAAAACTAGGGGCATCCCACCCCAATTGGTCCACCACTTTCCTTATTCTTTCTTCTTGACCCTTTGAATCCCCTAAGGCCGTAGTGAAGGGGTATATATAAGTTACCTTTGATGCCATGCACCGATACGAGACCACGTCTCCTCTCACCAAAAACTCTAGAACGTCACGCCCAAACCCTCCATCAACCATCGCTAGCAAATAGTGACCTAACCGGTCAGGAATTTGCAAAAAGATCAGTAACTAAACAAACACAGTATATCCCACTCAAAAATAGAGTTTGGAAGGGGCATGGTGTACTACTCAACATTTTGTATAAAGATCAATAACCAAACAAAACTCCGATATATATATATATTCCATTATGTGCAAAAAGATCAATAACCAAACAAACTCAGTATACTCCACTCAAAGGTAAAATCTCATAGGGATGTGGTGTACCAGTCAAGATTTTGCATGAAAAATCAATAACCAAACAAACTTCAGTATATAGGGTCTCTGGGATGGGTGTGATGTGTCAGTCGAGATTTTATAAAAAAAGATCAGTAACCAAACAATCTCAGCATATCTCACTCAAAGGTAGATCTGGGACCGTGGTAGGTGAATTCAAGTTTTGCAGAAATATTAATAACCAAACAAACACAGTATATCCTCGCACAAAAGTAGGGTCTGAAGGGGTGTGGTGTAAGGGTCAAGATTTTGCAGAAAGATCAATAGCCAAACAAACACGATAATAACTAAAAGTTTTCCAACAACGTCATTTCGGCTTCAACATGGTGAAGTTGACTCAAATTTTGTAACAAAACATTATTTTTCTTCTAAAGAGCTATATACACAAATGTTTATGTGTATAAGAATATTTCTTTGTGAATTGGTGTCGAAGGGGATACAATTGCACATTTGCAATCAAAGACCACTTCATGTCACCGCACAAACCTTTTCTCTGGTTAACCCTGGGTGACCATGAATGACCTCGAGTCATTGCAGGTGAACCTCCATAGCCATAAGGGGTTTCACAACGCCTCTATTTCAACCCAAGGAAGATGAGATTAAACAAACTTTTAAGCTTGTCGGCTATGTGTAGTCACTTTTAAAGCAAAACTTTGACAATTCTAAGTGGTCGTTCGTTGATGGGAACCTATATCACTAAGTGGTTGTTCGTTTTTTAAAGAACACCTCTTAAAACCTCTTAAGTCTGAAAAGATCTGAAAACCTTTTATCGTTCTCTCAAATTTTAAGAGGTGACTATCCACCTCTTATTATTTGGATGTGAAATTAGACTTCAAACTTCTTAAAAAACAAACGACACCTAAATGTCCAATGGTAACAGTATCTTTATTACTCTAGATTATCATCTGATTTAAGAAACATCCAATATGATCTCATTGAAGATTATGGATGTGAAAGAACTAAAAAGAACATAATGTCTATTTATAGGGGCATTATTGATCATGAATAATGCATAAAACGTTCACCTTCGTTATTCATATGGAGCGCTCTCCTATGTCCCTCAATTCATAGGCAAAAACCTGATTTGCTATTGAACTTTTCTATATATATATATATATATATGTGTGTGTGTGTGTGAATAAATGCATGTTCATCTACAATATATTATTGCATTATATGCAAAAGTGAGACTAAATAATTACCATCTGGGGTGTCTTCTACAATCTCAATCTTGGCATTTTTCTGTGTTTCTAGAATTGCTTCCTGCAATTGCTGCAATCACCATTCACAAAATTCACAACATCAAAACACACAATAATTTACTAGCTTCAAAAAGGTCCCATAACAAAGGAGTGTCAAAATATCAAACACCTGGACTGCATTATCTACAGACTTCTCCGGAACCCTCCATGGGAACGCAAAAGACGACGATTTCGGATTACTCGAAACACACCCTGGATTGTTAGCTGGACAAGCTCTAATCCTCCTGCAAAAAACCCCCAAATTCCAAACAAATTCATCCATAAAACCATATCTAATACCAGAAAGAATTTTAGTTTTGTGTTTAGTTTCAGAAAATGTATCAAAGTTGTTGCATTTTGCTATTGTATGTACTGTACTTAGAAATCTATCATTTAGGCTTTGTTTGGTAAACTAGCTGGTAGCTTGAGAAGCTATAAGCTAATGAATAAATTACTTTTGGCAAAAACTAGTTTACGAATAAATTACTTTTGGAAAAAACTGGCTTATGAGTAGTAAAATACCAAAAAAAAACGTTTATTTGAGTATAATAATTAATATTAACAAGGGTACATGAAAAAAGCTTAAAAAAGCTCTTGAAACGCTACCTCACCTAGCATTTCAATTAGCTAACTTATAAGCCAGCTTATTTTTGCCAAACAAATTACAATGTACCAGAGTTCTAAAACTTACTAAATAATGTACAAATTTACCTTTTCATTAGGTAGCCTGTATTTATAATGGGTTTGAATTAAATTCAATAAAATAGAAATTCCTTATTGGATTTTCAAATTAATGAAAAATCCCAGCTCGAAACCCCATTAAAAACATCGGCCACCGGACGAAATGGTAAATTTGTGCATTATTTGATAGTTTTAAAATCTAATACATTAAATAATAGATTTTTAAGTTTAATACACGCAATAACAAAATGTGACAACTCAAATACATTTTAAGGAACTAAGCCCTTTAATTTTCATAATTTAATGTTTGAAAGTAACAATTACCCATTCTCCAATCCGGTGATTAAGTTCTTGGACTGGGAGAATGGGGTGGTGGCGGACGGCGGCGGATTGGGCGGCAGCGAGCCGTTGAGCGATGGGATTGCGAGAGACGGAAGCGGAGACGTGAGCGTGGCGATGGCGATGGCGATGGCGAGGGAGAGGAGATGGTTTGAGAAAGGATGAGATTCGGATTTAGGTGAAGAAATTGAAGCTGATAATAAGGATGAAGAAGATTGAACAAGAATTGGAGATGGTGGTTTGATGGTGGTTGTGGTGGTCTTGGAGAAAGCTAGTGGCAATGGAGTAGTTAACCAGAAGCTCATGGTTACCACTGATTTTTGGCTCAATTTTGGGTAGCACCTTATATTCATTTGCCACATGGATATTATTACTTTACTCTTTTGAAGGCTAAAAAGAACACACACATTTCCATTTCCAATAACTTTTTCATTTCAAATAAAATGAGGATTTTGTAAAAAATTTAGAGGGTGTTTGGATAAGCTTTTAAGATGCAAAAGTATTTAGTTATTGACTTATGATGGTGGAAAAAAAAAGTTTAAAAAAATGTTAGAATTAGCTTTTTGTGGTGGTAAAAGTTAATAAGTAAATAAGTTTTTTTTAGTTTTTAACAAATTTTGTTGGAATTGAATGCATTTTTATATAGAGTTTCAACTTTTGTTCTTAATTTTAGACAATTTTTAGAGAAGTTGTTATAGAAAATTTTACTTTATGTTTGTCTTGTTTAAATAAAGATAATTACTTTTTAATTTTACTTTTTATCTAAGGTGATTACTAGTTTATTATGTTGTGATAAGCCTTATAAGGAGTTTTGAGTGTTTGGTTTGGATGAGAGGAAAAGGAAAATTGTTTATATCTTTTTGGCAAAGAAAATAAAGAGTTTTTTTAAAAGTTGTTACATTTTAACTTATTGACTTATTTGAATTTTAAAACAACGTATCATCTTTTTAGTCATTTTATATGTATATGCAATCTTAAACACTTTTTAAAAACAATTTATCAACTTATTACGTTTTTCATAGTCATAAGTTAAACCAAACACTTTTTAAACAACTAATCCCAAACAACCCTTGAGTTAGTTTGTTTTTTTTTTTCAAAAATAAAATTATCATGTTTAATAAAAAGGTGTTATAATTATATATTTATAAAACTGAATGTTTTTAGGGAAACGTTTATGACATCCTTATATATTGTTAAATGCGCTCCTAATAAGTGATTTTTACCTTACATACATTATCATAACCTAAATTTTATATTATGAGTATATAAATTGGTCTTATTTAAACATCAATAAAGTGCCAGTTAAACATTTAAACTCTACTTCAAATACTGCTTCTTTCTATATGTCGTGTATAGTACTGTAGCATCTGCCACACCTAGTTTTCGACATGTGACCCTCGAGTTATGCATCTCTTGCTAATTTCCGTGACTAACATTTCAAAAATGAACGAGGCCCTCCGCTACTAAGAGATGTGTTTCCCAATGAAGGTCAACAAGGTTAGCACGGTTTGTAGAAGGGGGTGGATACAAACACAACCATTTTCATTTTTAAATTTTGTTTATTGATTATAAGATAAAATTTACATACGAGTTTATAGATTGTTATGAAACTAGATAAGGAACTCTTTTGATCTAAGCAATCTTACTTTAATCTTAAGAGTACAACAAATTTCTATAAGTATAATCCACGTTTTTGAGAGATGAATGAAATGTATGTCATTGCCCGTTGGGCAAAGCAATCTTTGGCCGTATGTGAACATTAGTTCAAAGAGTTGTAGAGTAGTGGGGAACAATATAGTAATCTATATTGTACCTTCTGAGAGAATGAAACACGAGGTACGACTTTTGTACAATAGAGTATAAACACAAACAATTTGGTAAGGAAGATATTGATCAGGGGCGGAGGCACGTGTGCACCACAAGGGGCATTGGCTCACCCTCATATTTTTTTAATTTTTTTTAACTAGTGATGGAAAAGGCCCACCATTTATAGAACAGTTATATTTTTCTATTTGTTAGGTTGGGGGCTCCTCCCCAATTAAAATAACCCTTACAAAAAATTAATTTGATTAATATATTTCTTTCCGGCTCTGGCTTGCTTTCTCTATTAGTGATTAATGTTTTACCCTTTCTGTTTCACTTTTTTATTTAATCAGATCAATTTTTTCCCTGTTTGGTTTATGTGTTTTCTAATTTGATAATTAATTAGTTAACCCTCTCAATGTCATCTTTAATTTGTTAAAATGATTATTAGTCTTTCAATTTTGCATTCTTATAATGGGTGTGTTTGGTACGCACTACGCAGAACGGAAAAGGATTGGACAGAACAAAATATGCTTGTCATGTTTGACAGACATCTATGTAAGACATACCAGAACTAAGTAGAACAAGAATGAGACAAGTGTGTTCCATCCTATACCATGAAACTAAGTAGAACAGAGTTAGATGTACCATTATATCCCTCAAAATATAAATTGATTTTCTCTTTTATGATAATTGCCTCATACTTAGGGATGAACAAAACTCGACCAAATCCGAAAAACCAAAATCCGATCCAAAAAACCTTGAATCTACGTAACCCAAATAACTCATCGAGGTCACTATTAAATATGTAAAGATCGTGCATTATCGATATAAATATATAATTCGTTATTTTTGCCTTTTTCATAATGTTAACATATATTTTTACGACCGTACATCTTTCTTGGTATATCTAGATAATAGGTAGGAGCATAAACTGAAACATTCTGGAGCTCAAAGATAGTTATTAAATCGTTTATTTTATATCATGCCTCCCCTCTTATAATTTCCTGGCTCCGCCCCTGATATTGATATAACAAGGAAATGGTCACTAACGGCTGCTTTAGGTATTGCTTAACTCTTGGATCGAGTTAACATATATGATAAAGAGCCTTGTATCACTAAACACCAGTTCATATCATAACCTGACTATCTATATTTCAACCGATTCTTCAACATTGCTAAAACTTGTCCTGAGATATTTTCTCAATGCTCTTATTAGAGGGAGGATGATGCAAAACTTTTTTGTATAATTTGTATTAACAAATATATATACACACATAAAAGAAAATAAAAAAATAAACGACCAAAATATCTTTATATTTGACTATTACCAACAATTAACAAGATAAACTTGAAAGTTAAAACATGTTAGGACCATAGATGAAAACTATAAAAAAAAATATAAAGCATACAAAATGTCTATTATACATTTTGAAATTCAAATGAGAAAAGAGTTTTGTAAAAAAGCATAGCAATCTAATTTACTTTATTTTTAAACATAACTAAAATAACTAACTACTTGCAAAAAAGAATGCTTTTTGATCATGTTCTTATTTTCATCATTAACTTTACAAAACCTATAGTTTATTAGTAAATATTGTTAATAAGGAAATAAAAACAAAAAGGTCGATATGTCCGAGTGGTTAAGGAGACAGACTTGAAATCTGTTGGGCTTCGCCCGCGCAGGTTCGAACCCTGCTGTCGACGTTTCAATTTTTTCACTTTTTTCATTTTTTTTGGGTTTCACTTTTTTCATTTTTTTGGGATCAATAATTTAGAGGAGAGTTATTTTGTTAATCACTAAATTTGTGTTAACCGTGTTAACTCATAGTTGCACACGTAAATCAATTTCATTTTTTTGGACCCTGCTGTCGACGTTTCAAATTTTTCACTTTTTTCATTATTTTTGGGTTTCACTTTTTTCATTTTTTTGGGATCAATAATTTAGAGGAGAGTTATTTTGTTAACCACTAAATTTGTGTTAACCGTGTTAACTCATAGTTGCACACGTAAATCAATTTCATTTTTTTGGGATCAATAATTTAGAGGAGAGTTATTTTGTTAACCACTAAATTTGTGTTAACCGTGTTAACTCGTAGTTGCATACGTAAATTAATGAAATATTTTTTTGTGGAGTTGTTTAAGACGATGAAAATGTTTCATAAACTTCAATTTTTGATAAAATTGTTTCATATTATGGTGTTTTTATTCCTATGAAACTTTTTCTTATTCATGTTAATTTTTTTCATTTCTATGTAAAAAACACCTTCATATGAAACAATATCATCAAAAAATTTAGTTTATGAAACATTTTTATCATATTAAACAACTCCACCTAAAAAATTTCATTGATTTACGATGTGTAACTATGAGTTAACACGGTTACCACACATTTAATGGTTAACAAAATAACTTTCCCCCAAATAATTTATGCATCATTTGGTGTTTGAATTCAAATCTCCAACCAGAAATCACTACTTCAATTCGACGATCAACTCTTCAATTCTGTGATCAATCTCCATTGCTTCTTCTTCTTCTTCTTCCGATGCCTTCTAATCGCCATTTCTGATTCCGAGTAAGTTGCAGGTTTTTTGAGTTCTTCTATATGTTTCAATTTCATTGCGATTCTTCTGTATTTTACTTTTTAATTTGATATAATCGCTAACTGTAGTTCCAGCTAGGTGTAGATTTTACTATTTCTGATTCCGAGTAAGTTGCAGGTTTTTGAGTTTTATTTGTTTCAATTTCATTGCGATTCTTCTGTATTTACTTTTTCTATCTGTTAACAATCGCTATTTGTAGTTCTAGCTAGGTGCAGATTTTTTGTATGCTTATTTGTTTCGATGATATCTGAATTCTACAGTTATTGTTTTCGAAGATGAAGTTAACACGAATGACTGAATTTTTTATGGTTGATTGTGTTCAGTGTTGTTCTTCAACAATTATCAGATTAAACTTCCAGATGGACGATGGAGCTCGGAGATCTGGCGATTATGCGTTCTAAGGTGCAGGTTTTTTGAGCCCTATCTGTTTCAATTTTACTTGTGATTATTATATTCCTGTTTTTGATCTGTTATTAGAATCAACTATCCATAGTTTGAGTCAGATTTTGTATGTTTATTTGTTTCGGTTACATTGAAACTAGTATGTTCTTGTTTCGGAGTTCGGTTTCGTGTAGGGAGTTAGAGTTAGGTCTTCGAAGAGAAGCTTGATGAATGACTGGATTTTGATGATTGCTTTATGCTATTCATCAATCATCAGCATATGAATGTTTGAATTCGTAATCTGGAAGCTGAGAGCGCGCCACGTGGCATATTCGACTTTGAATAATCATTCACAGTGAATAATACACATTTTGTATAATTAGTATTATTCACTCTGAATCACATTGAATGTTGTGTTACCTCAGAATAATATAGGATTACTCAGAGTGAATATGCCATGTGGCGTGCTCTTGGCTGTCCTCATGTTCACAATGAAATTTGAACTTGCAGCCGAACTTTCGTCTCCTCTCTCTCTCTCTCTCTATATATATATATATATATATATATATATATATATAGAAGCTACTGGTTTAGTGTAGTAAAATGGTAAATCACGGATAGAGTATGCATTTGAAATGTTTTACCTTCTGCTACATAGTATGCATCAAGTGAGAACCCAAAATGGCAATGCCGATGATCATACAACACTTTAATACAATCCGTAACTCATATTCATATAGAGCTCAAACAGTGAGACTTCCTATTTTCGTTTTTTGTTGTTGATATTTTTACATTCACAAGACAAACAACTAGCGAAAACCCGCCCCTCCAATCGATTCATTTTTTTTCCCCTTTTTATCTATTGGAGCATCTTGGCCTCGAATGTTAGCAACGATGATGAATTTTCAGTTAACCAGCTCTTCTCAAGAAAGCTACCATGCCTAAACTGGCTACAAGGGCAGCTCCTGCTGCAACTGTACTGTATGCAGCGGTCCAAGCATCTCGTGGAGCAAACGCAAGGCTACCTGCTTCGGAGAAGCCTCTTCGACGTTTAGGGATCCCAGAATAATCTAAATGCAATTTTATGCCCTGTATACGTCCACCACCAAGGACAAGCGAGAGTGAGGTAGGCAGCAGAAAGAATTATGGAAGGATTCAGGGTTTTAAACCGACATAGTTTTTTTTATAGTAATTTACCAATCTTGTCTCATCTCCCTGTTCCACATATTTTTGGTGGGACAAAAGAAATGCATTTTTGTCCCACTAAGGATTCAGGTCTAATGTCGCACCAAACATGGGACAACAAGTTTTCTTTGTCAAGTTATGGCGGTTAATAATTTGTTTCTGAATTTTCATATTTAATGTGTCTTATGGTATTTGTAGGGAAGCAATATAGTTCCATGTTGAATGGCATGAGATCTTTAATGTGATTGCCTTTTGATGGAAGAAGAATTTTCTTTAGGGCAAAATTCTAGCTACAAGGAGAGCAGGAAATGCAGGATGCCACACATACCTTCCACCCAGATAATCTTGCGTGTTCCACGGCCGCAGAAAGATCACTATCTGTTGCAATTATGACCCTATCGTTGTCTTCATCTTCGTACTGCAAGAAAAGATTATTGGTAAGCATAGAACATTAAACCGAAGTATGAAGAATGTTTTGACCTCAAATAGTCGTCAAAGATACCAGGATCTACCAAAGGGTCATTGGCCCAGCGGCACTTGGGTTATTGGTAACCCAGCCTCCAAGGAGGGAAAGGATTCAAACCTCACCAAAGGTGAGGATTGTACATAAGTATTTGTGGTATATAAATATGGGTCAAGTTTGAGGGAAAATCTTAAAAGAAAACGGAAAACTGAGGAACACCCTCGTAGCCCTTCATCTGGACCGTATGCACTTGCGCATAGAAGTAACTTGTAATATGCTCACAACACACGTGCATAAAAACCAATAAACAACTTAATTTAATTCTATGCATAACTGCATACGGTCCAGATGGAGGGCTACGAGGGTGTTCCTCAACTCAATGGTTTTTTGAGGTTTTCCCTTGAACCTCCCTCTATAAATATTATATACTTAAAAAAAAAGATACCAGAATCTGTGGGAGGTTGTTGTAGTCAATATCACCCCCTACTCTATGAAGTATTGCAGTTGTAAGATCTGCCAAACTTCTAGTATCTAACCTCAAGAAACAAGAAGCAGTTAAATCAATCAAAGCTTATAACTTCACAACACAAGACCTATGTCATGAAAGCAAGCTAGATAGTAGATACAACTAGAGCTGAATCATGATTATGGCTGAATGATAGCTGGAAATAGAATAGAAGGCATACCACAAATAAATCGATGCATCCGACCCCTTTTATCTTGGATCTTGAAACCAAATGCAGTAGGGTGTGTGGATGAAGGATAAGGAAGGGTTTTTCCTGTTTCTGCCCCTTCAGAAACCAATCTTAAGGAACTCTCACTGCATCAGCACCAGTTCCTATTTAGGTCAACCAACAGTAAAAAACTAGAGAGGCAGTAAATGTAATAACAGCACAGTCAATAACCTCCTTAGGTCGTCTTCATCGTCTGCAGGAGTTATTGCCATGGCAGAGTCCCAAAACTTTTGCATCATTGAACTTGCAGCTTCATTATCTATGCCTGCTGTATTTCCCACCTAATTCATGCCAATACTATATAAACTTCAAAGAACTAAAAGGATCATATAAGTTTGAGGATGTGTGTGTATGACAAAGGAACGTGTGAGAAGCAGATCTCAACCCTTGATCTCTTTAGTCTCATTAATCTCATGCCCTCCCATGAATTGGGCTTTAGAAAGGAATGATCTGGCGCATCCCATCCTAATGTGCATCCACTTCTCATCCAACGGCTGATAACCACCTCTCACGGAAACATCAACTTCTCACTGGAACCCAACCCGTGCATGTATAGTGTATACATATACACACATGTTGAGGGCTAATCATGTGAGAACCACAAAAAACCAATCTTACCATTTTGTTTCACATGAATATGCGTCTAAGGCTAGGATTTAAGATATCGTTTCACATCTATTTGTTTCCCGTAACTGATGACAGTTAACCCTATGAGCATAGTTGAAGGATCCTGTGAGAAGTTAACTGTGAGAAACATGAGAAGTGAATGTGAACCCTTGATCGCTTTTAATTTCATGCCCCCTGCCATGAATTATGCTTTAGAAGGGAATTGATCCGGTGCATCTTATCTTGGTGCATCTCATTCTAATGTGCATCCATTTCTCATCCAATGGTCGATAATCACTTCTCAAGCTTCTAACGGAAACATCAACTTCTCACCGGAACCCAACCCTATGAGCATATGTAGGCCATAAATGAGAGAGCAGTTTACTTACCGTGGATACCGCAGCATGAGTTATGTGGAGTACATCAACGATGGCAACAACGCATCCCTCTGCATAAAACCATCTTCTAGTTTTAGATGTGTATTGAGATTGACAAGCTTATATCCTAAACTAGTTGGGTAGGCTAAGAGTGAAACTGAACACAAATTAACAAAATGTTAATCAAGATCTGGATAAATTCTATATGCTTAACCAGGAGAGAGAGAGAGAGAGAGAGAGAGAGAGAGAGAGAGAGAGAGAGAGAGAGTGGATATGATATTTTGTGTACCTCTATCAACAACGGGAAGATGTAAATACTTTCCATCGTGCATATTATGCAGGGCATTGACAATAGGTGTATCAAGTGTAGCACATTCTGGATTCGGAGTCATCACCTACATGATCAAAGAAGCATGCCCGCCAAATCAGATGTGGAAAATATTGTGAATTGGAACTCCTATAGCAAATAACTGAATAAGGTAATTAATTACCTTCTCAACTAAGATCAATTCAGGCCGAAGATCCTGTGCTATCACTCTCATTAAGATATCCTTTGATCTAATATCAGTAGAAATCACATGCTAAATACATAATGTAATGAAGTAATTGCTATATAGGGCCAGGTTCATGGGAAAACCTCAAAAAATTGGAAAAATGAGGAACAACCTGCATCCCTTCATCTGGATGGTATAATGGTATGTGCTTGTGCATACAAGTAATTTGTAACATGCGTACGTGCATAAAAAAACAAGTTAATTTAGAGGCTGTTTGGCAATTTCTGAATGGTTTGGTGTTGGATGATTAAGAGGCTCTTACGACATAGTGCAAAATGAAATATGGTTGTATGGTAATTGTTGAGAACAAAATCAGGTCATTGAATGGTTAAGAAAGACCCTAAGGTACAAAATCATTCAGATGGTTTTGGAACCATTAAGAGGCAGTCCTTTTTTGCCAAACAAGATTTACCTCTTAACGATTCAGATGCATACGTGCACACAGTCCAGATGAAGAACAACCAAAGTGTTCTTCAGTTTTCCGTTTTTTTGAGGTTTTCCCCTGAACCTCCCTCTTGCTATATAATTGTGAGAAACTCACGTTAAAATCCCAACTGGCTTGTTATCAACAGTTGCAACGGCAGAGCTCGTGCGACACTCTAGCATCTTTTTCGATGCCGTTACCACTGTGTCAGATGGTGAAACTGTGACAATCCTGGTAGATGATGCTCAATTTGATGAATAAAGTAACTAGTATTAGTTTGTTTAAATAAATCATCAATATATATTTCCATATCAAGAAAAGCTATTACCTACTTTGCATTCTCGGATATTATCGTAGCTAACGAAGGCATGAACATTCGCTCACGAAGTGACTCCACAAACGTGTTGGAAGCTGTACATTTATTTATCTCAATTTGGTTTAAATTTTCAGAAATCTTGAAGTTGATAAGTAAATAGGAGAGAAAAAAGTTGAACCAACTTGAAACAGAAGATCCCCAGTGCTTTTCAACACCCTCAACAGCAGCTGCTATGGCTTTCCCCTTTTCAGCTGCCCGTTCCATACGTGCAATCGCATCGTATAAACATTTCTCTATGTCGAGCAAAGCGATAACCTCTCCATGTTCTACAACAGGCAAGTGTCTAAATTTTCCTGCATTTTTAAACATTTTGATTCGTTATATGCGAGTATATATGGAACCCCATTAGATTAATCTCCAAAAACGCTCTTGAGGAGAGAATTTAACATATATTAACAAGAAATGGTCTAAGTATAGATGATGTAGAACTCCAACACACCCCCTCCAGCCAAGGCTAGATGGGAATAGGAACTCCAACTACTTTTCAAAAGAGCCCTCTAGGAGAGCATGGAGGTTTCAACTTATCGAGTGGGATTCTAACAGAGGCTAGATGGACACACATTATCCCAGAATGTTGTGACGGGCTAGACAAGTATTGATTGCCCCAGATGTCAAGTATCTGAAAAGGTAGAGTTTGGCTCTAGTACCATGTTAAATGTGGAACCCTATTATATTACTCTGTCAAAAAGCCCTTGAGGAGAGAATAGAGGTTCCAACATACAGCAGATACGGGACTAACATGTTTTAGATTAGCAAGGTGGTTTGCAAGTACCACCATGTTTGTCTCATGATTGATACTAACCTTGGACCATCTTTTGCAGAGCTTCGACGGCAAGACTATCAGAAAGTACAAAAACTGGGTTTCTTGTCATCACCTTCGACACAGGTGTGTTCTCGAAATCAATCTCACGAGCAATAACTCTTGTTACAATATCCTTCAATCATCACAAATGGCTACTTAGTAAAAGGTAATAATCCAAATGAACACATTTCATCTAAACCAAACAAAATGGGTCCTAGGATATATCCCACAATGAGGTGGGCCTGGCCCCCCTCCCCCCGGCAGGGTTATAAGATGCAAACATACTGCACCTCTACCCCAAAGAGTAGAACAGTCAAGAGTTAAGACCCCCGGCTAGTAGTGCGTGAAAGTGAAACACAGATAAGCTAAGGGGGCGTTTGGTTCGCAGAATGGAATTTGATGGAGTTGGAATCCATCAAAGAAAATTTTCATTCCAATTCTATCAAATTCCTTTGAATTCCGCAAACCAAACAATGCCTAAGGGGTGTTTGGTTCACAATATGAA
The DNA here is from genome assembly GCA_030169165.1 of Centaurea solstitialis. NCBI lineage: Eukaryota > Viridiplantae > Streptophyta > Magnoliopsida > Asterales > Asteraceae > Centaurea > Centaurea solstitialis. The sequence goes on along the minus strand of CM058041.1, from coordinate 3,582,856 downwards.
ATTTGATGGTATTGGAATCCATTGAAGGAATTGGAATGGAATTTGACCACACGTTTGGTTGGTAGGGATTCAATTCCTTCACTTAAGCCAAGGAATTATGAACTCCTTCATTTGTGAAATTCAGTGGAATTCCTTCAAGTTTCAAGAAATGTAACCTTATCTGTCAATATCCCACAGAGTAAAGATTTTGAATCAGTAAGCAAAAGAGCATCAACTCTTCGAGCAGCCATCCGGCGACATGCTTCATAGATGCTTGTGGTGTCGGGTACTGTCAAGGCCTTTGAGAGACGTAACCGCTTCACTGTACGTTCCCCTGTTAGTCCCCTATACAGACACATGCAATTCACGTATTGAAACTGTGTATGACAAATCCTGATACTCAATTCCGTCCAAAAATAAATGTCCACAATGAAAAAGACACATTTTTTAAAATTATGTAACTACTAGTCTTTTAGTTAACTTAACGGCAGTTTTACCCTTGATAAGGTAGAAATATGGACCATCTTAAGGGGCCATTTACTAAACGCATTGCTTACCTAACTCAGTGAGCAGACCTTCATAGCAACTTAGAACGTTACCCTTAAGCGAAGGAGAAGAGTTTTATCCGGTAAACGCTTAACTGTTCAAATAAGCTTACTAACTATCCATTTTGATTGGCCAAGAATGTTCTCCAATAAGCAGGGGCAGAGCCACCTTAGCACCCCCTTCACCCTTTAATTTTTTTTATATTTTAGTTTTTAGATAAGGTTCACCTGGGTTTGCCCAGACTACATACTTGGTAATTTTTACCGAGAGCTAAAGCATGCTCCCCTGGGATTAATACTCAGTGGCCCCTGGTTGCTCACCCCGGATTCGAACTTGGGTGGGTTTTTCCCCAACACCAAGCCTTAACCGGTAGGCTGCCCCATTGGGGTTTTTATATTTTAGTTTTAAGGTCCACTTTTTGAAGTGTAATGAGATGGGGCCCTTTAATTTTCACAAAAGTAAAACAAAACAAGAGGACTGCTTTAATATGTTTGTAAAAATATAGACATAGTTACGTGTAAGCTTTTCAACTATTTCTTACAACTACTTATTAAAAAAGAAACATACTCAAAATGGTTTTTCAATGAATTTTCTTACATTTTTTGTATGCACCCTAAAAAAATAATTCTGGCTCTGACCATGCCAATAGGGTGTTGTTATATGGACCCCCTTTGACCTTTATTACACTCACATAGTAGACCCTCCTATACAGGGTCCCACCTGTCCACTTACATAAAAGACCCATTCTCTCCATTTATAATTCCACCTGCCGATAATGTTAATTACCGGTAAACTATTATCTTATCATTGGGTTTGGTAAACGGCCCCCTAAGTTAAATTCGATTAGATGATGTTTGTATAATACTATTATTATCATTATTTTGCAGATAAAGTAGTGTCGAATTTAGAGGATGAAAGAAAGAGAGAAAAAAAAAACAAACATGGAACGAGAATTAGCAAGGGAGGATCTACGATCAGGGGTTGTTCCATTATGAGAGATTCTACGGTTATGATGATGATGTGGAGACGAAGCTGTTAACGCCATGCTTCTTCGTGACGAAGAACCTGCATGACTATTCGGCATCTTTCACCTTCACCTTCACCTTCACCTTCACCACGTACGTATTTATCAAAAACTTCACCAAAATTCTCTTTAATTATATCCCTACATACATACATACATAAATACATCATTTTATCCAATTAATGAATCCATCATCAATCTTACAAAAATAACAAATATTAATATTAAGACCATAACTAATATCAAAGAATAGGAACACCAATTACCCTGATAAATTTGACAATGATCATGCATACATAAGATTTAGAGGTATTAATTGGTTGAATTCCTTCATCAAAGAAGAAGAATTCTTCATGAATTCTGTGAAGATCTTTGTTCCAATTTCAGAGGAGGAGAAATGAGGCAGTTTTTGTTTATCTCCAGGAAAAAGAAAATTATTATTTAAATAATTCTAGAAAATAACAATAAAACGAGAGTCATTTTCGTTTAATTTCATTTTGGGATTTTCCATCTTTATTTATTTATTTTATTATCAAGTAAGTATAAAACATTATTATTATTTTGTTGAAGAAAATAAGTTTATATTATTACCTTATGATTTCTTATAATAAAAATTAGAGGTGACAATTTTGTACAAAAAATGAATTTGATTTTGGGGGTTTTCCAATTTTTTTTTTGTACTAGGTAAGTAGGAAACATTATATAAGTTTATATTATTACCTTATGGTTTTTTATAACTAAAAATGAGGGATGACAACTTTGTATTAAATCAAAATGAATTAAATATTATATATGTATCAATCATACCAATTCAATTAATTTCTACCAATTATAGTCTATGGTGGCACATAAGAGACCTTTTGATTACAATACAAAATGAGATAACCAAGATTAATATGAAAAAATCACTAAGGTGGTGATGAGCTTATAATTTTTTTTGTCATATAAGTTAAACTAGGTACTAAGTTAGGGCTACAATTTTACATTCTTTGATTAAAGATTTTAACTTTTAAACAATATAAGATTGGGCCCCAAAATTTAGGGGTTCTGTTCAAAATCATTAACTAAAGATGCCAAAAAGGGCCCTTGATAAAATACTAAGTATGAAAACTTGATTAATCATGGTATTTGAAGTTATGTATCATGGTACCGACTTATTAATGTTTTATAAGTGTTTGCATTTTGATGCATTTAATATTTCAAGCTTTATTATTTGAAACTATAAAAGAATTCTTAACGGGACATGTATTACAGTAAACTCAAATTTAAACAAAACGACAAGTTTCCATATATATAATCTGAAGTTTACAGAAAACCAATATTAACCGTAAAAAATTGGTTGATACATGGTATCAGATTTTACGTATCAATTGTAATTGACTTGGCAAACGATATCAGAGATAAAGACTTGATATCCATCTTTAATTAAAATATATTACATACCTTTCCCAATGGGAGGTGGACTGATATAAGGAAAAATGAAAATTAACGAACAAACATAGTGAATTGAAACCAAATCACATATGTTTTGTGTTATTATGACTTGTTTTATAAGAATTTTTTGTTCAAGATTCCTTACCTTCAACCTAAAAGAACTATTTTGGGGTAAAGAATCAAGCATCAGCTACGAAATTATAAGAAAGAGGGTAATTTTATTTGTTTAATAGATAATAATAGTGTTTATAGTTGAATTGATTGTGTATTGCGTATTTGCGTATATAGTGGATCAATTTGGTAATGGGTAAAAAGAAAATTGAAGGCATTTTTAGATGGGTTGGTTGCTATACTCAATTATTTTATTTCGTACATAATTAAATTGATATAGGAATACTAAAGTTGTTATGTTAAATTAATAACCTAATTATGTTTTGAATAAAAACTACTTAAAATAATATAAACAACTTTTTGAATTTTTTTCTTGTTTCAACTAATTTCTTTTACATCAATTTATACGTTAAAGCAAGACAAAAACCAAGAGTTTTATATACTAAGTGACAACCACTTCTACCATTATTAGCGTTTACCGGTGAATTGTTGCATTTGCATGAGTACGATTTGGGTAACCTAAAATTTTACCAGAGCATCCACAGTGGTCGAACCTCCAAGAACCCGCACTTACCATATTTTTTCATGTCACGTTATTGTTATCTCAACAAACTAAGAACCTTCTTAAAAATTATACAATGGAAATTCTTACAAAAACCTCATTTTTCTTTTCTTATTTATGATATAATTTTTATTTATGTAAATAATATAAAAGAAAATTATTACAAGAACCTGTGTTCTTGTTCAAGCACATGATTTCCAATAAGAACCTATGACTAGACAAGAACCTCAAGAATAACCTCCATTGTAGATGCTCACACAGGGGACGGATTTAGAAGTTTTTTCTAACGGTGGCACCATTTAACTATAAAAAACATATATAAAGAAAATTTTCACAGAATCTCTATTGGTCTAGTGGTTGGTTAAAAATCTAAAAAAAGTGTTAGAAGAACCTCAAGAATAACCTCCATTGTAGATGCTCACACAGGGGACGGATTTAGAAGTTTTTTCTAACGGTGGCACCATTTAACTATAAAAAACATATATAAAGAAAATTTTCACAGAATCTCTATTGGTCTAGTGGTTGGTTAAAAATCTAAAAAAAGTGTTTCTAACAGGACTTGAACCCATGACCTCATGATTATAAGGCAAGTAACTAACCAACTGAACCAAAGAAAACTTGTGTCCTTATTGTAGTTTCAAAATATATATGGTGGCACACGACAAATTGATAAGGTGGCACCGTAATTTTTTACACTACGACGGAGGAATTTAACGGTGGCCTGTGCCACCGCGTGCCCTTCATTAGCTCCGTCTGTTAAATCTCACTGATAAAGCGAGCATACCCGATGGCATCGGCTTGCCATCGGGTTCATCAAGCTCAACAGGTACACCATTGTGGGTGTATCGGGTTCGAGGCAATCGGCATGGAGAAGTCGATGGTTTAGACAGATACCCACTCCACCCACCCCCTTTCTCTCTCTTGTTTCTCTCTATCTCTCTCTTATTTTCTTTTTTCTTTTTCTTAATTAATTATTTAATGTATTGGTTGATTGGGTAAATCATTGTGTATGAATTGGGTTAGATTGGGACATTAAGTTGGTTTGAGTAAGATAGTGGAAAGTTGATGTGACGCTGATGTGACGATTGGGTTCATTTGGATAGATAATCTACCATTAAAGATGGTCTAATAAGTGTTTGGAAAACGAAACTTATGAAAGTGGATGCTTGGTTTTGAAGCTTGCAAAGAACGATCTCTAAGGTCTAACCTACAAACAACTTTTTACGAGCCAAGTTAACTTCTTGGCTCGAGGGCCACCGGCCACACACCACCATATGCACCCCACGTGAAAAACTTCCCTAAATTCACACAAACCCCACCTCCCAATATCTCCTCGTGAAACCTCCAAATTCACCATCCTTAATTTAATCAACCTTTTACCCTCACAAACTCTACACTTTCACCACCTTTAAATCCCATTTAATCCAATACAATTTATTTCCTCCTTCTCAACCTCAAGATCACCGGGGGCGACGATGGCGGATTGGGGACCGGTTTTGGTGGCGGTGGTGTTGTTCGTTCTGTTATCGCCGGGATTGTTGTTCCAGTTACCCGGCCACAACCGGGTGGTGGAGTTTGGTAGCATGAGAACTAGTGGTGCTGCCGTGGTGGTTCACGCCGTTATCTTTTTCGGCATCCTTACCGTCTTTCTTATCGTCATCGGGGTTCATGTATACGCAGGCTAGTAATTTTGGGCCGTTTTTGTTATATTTATGTTAATGGCGTGTACCTGAGTTGGTTATGTACGAGTGGTACATTTGCACAACAATTTTTGTTGTATTTATATTTGTAATCCTGATTGTTTGGTTTAAATGCAATGTATACCTCTCATCTTTGTAGAGTCTTCCACCTTTTACCTTGTGTTATTCTCATTTGTAGAGAAAAGAAAAGAAAATAACGGAAAAAAAAAGAGATAGTTTTATCATGAGAAATTAATTTTTTTTAACAATTTAAAAATATCTTTTAATATTTTTTCTCTTTAAAATTTTTAAAATACTCAACTTTTTTGTTAAAAACAAAACACTTGCTAAGATGTTCTAAAAATTCATACTTTTGGTCCCTAAACAACATACATCATTGACCCTTGTGTGTTTTGGGTATTTCTAAATGTCTAAAAAAACTAATTTCTTATGTGTTTTGTAAGGAAAGGGGAAAAAATCAAACTTTAAAGAAAATTTGTTATTTTTATAAATATATTATATCATTTATTATGAAAGATTAGATAATTTTAAAATTTAGTAATTCTTTTAAGTTGTTTTAATTTTCTCTCTTTTCCATTATTAATTTATTATTCTTCTGTTTCCTTTTTATTCACTTGTAAAAAGTTTTGAAAATACAAGTTTTTTACTGACCTTCCTCAACAATTTTTTTTCTTTCGTAAAAAGAGTTTCAAGAACACAACATTAGGAATGTTATGTTAACCGCAAACCCGAATATAGTCTAACCGAATTGATTGGTTCAAAATGTACTTGCTCAAAATCTGTTTTGAGCAAGTTCTACACCAACTTGTTTGGTTCGTTTCTCATCGAATCATGTATGAATAAAGTTGTATGTGTGATTTAATTTTTCTACATAGGTCGAGAAGTTTTTATTTGCTAAGGTTTTTTAATAGACGGAATGAATGTATTTTTTAAATTGGGATGGGGAAAAATCTTGACTTTGTGTATAAAGCTCCCCTAAAGCTTAGTGAATTAGCTATTTTCTATATAACTACATTGTAAGTCACATTAAGCTCATCAAACTACTAATAATTGAGTTAGTTTCATCGGTTAGTTATTAAAACCGATCACAAAAAGGTTTATTTCGGATGGTTTAATTAGCAATTTGGACCTAAACTAAAGATTGATTTTTCCATATAATATGCTGATATATATGGCATATATTTTGCCGCTATGATGTGAGTCACGCCTTATACAAACGTTAATAATAAATACCGGACAACTTGTCTATTTTCGACCTGTTTATTTTGCCTTGGCTGAACCGTACAAACCATCAACCTTTGTGGTCCAGTTACGTTCCGAAAAATTCCATCAAGTAAGGTAGCACGGCTTGCGAGTTAACCAAAACCGAACCGGTTATGCTACAAACACATTCAATTTGCCTGAATTTAGATTCAGTTAAGAGTTAAGATTTAACATAACTTACAATGAAACATAAACATATTAGTTGAAGCTAAAACAAATGTTTCCCAAATATCCCACATTTAAATCATATCTAGTAACCAAAGATTGAGTCTTGTTTCATGCTAGCCAACCCTGCATTTGATGGTTCATGCTTGTAGAAGTCACTGCTGACATTTGTTCAGTTTGGTACCTGAAATTCAAGAAAATTTGCATTAAAATCTTGAATTTTCGAAATCTTATAAGAGGACTCGTATTCCGCTTATCAAAGTTACCCGAAAAAGAAAGTTATTGTGCTCTAAGATCAAATCTATAGATGCGGGTTTCTTACCCGATTTGCAAAGTGGTTTCGCAGCCAATGGGGTGATAGAAAGCGTCACGTGTGTTTTGGGACATTTGGTGTGGATGTCCGTAAACGATTCCATTCGCATGTGCGTGTGCGTCCCATTGGAGCGCCTCTGCTTGGCTTTCTTCGTCTAACTGTGAGAACATTTGAGAAAGAAGGAACAGACTGTTAGAATACGCGGAACCCTGTTAGATTACTGTTCAAAAAAGCTCTAGAGGTGATAAGAGAGGTTCCAACATATATTCAGTAGAAGTTGTCAAGTCTATCTGATGTAAGACTCCAACACTCCCCCTCCAATGGAGGCTAGACAAGTACAGATTGTCCCACAGTTTCAAGTTCAAATCTCTACAATGGTAAACTTTGGATTTGATACCACATGAGAAAATTAATAACGTAGAACCTTATCAGATTACTCTTCGAAATAGCCACTTATAGAATGGAGGTTCCTAGTTGCAACATATACCGAGGTCTAAGAATAATATTCCAAGTCTAGCTGATATGGGACTCAGTAGAAACAAAAAGATAAAAGCACACTTACTCTGAGTCGAAGAGTCTTGTTGGACTCGAAAAGTTGGTGTTCCTATAAAACAACATAAAATTAAAACTTTGTTCCAAAATGCAAACAGAATTAGCAAACAACTCGAAATCCAAAAGCTTAGCTCGTACCATCTTCTGTTGTTCGTAGAGCTTATCGAGCAACGATTGAGTCTGTGTCATCAAGATCATAGCCAATTACAAACACAAAAAGGTAACATTTTGACGATATTTATTCGATAAAGATTCGCGGGTCATATCCACGAACACGATCCGGATACGGGTTTAAGTTTAACTTTAAAAGAAAGTCAAAGGTTTTGACTTTACAATAGTCAACTTATAGTTTATATAGCATTTGAGGATGAGTTATAAGCATGTAAAATGTACCCTCATTGTTCTGATCTGTTTCAATGTACAATGAAGCTGCCTTTCAAGCGACTCGAGTTCGTTGGTGGTCAACGAGTCAATCTCCTCACCGTAGTAATTCCTGAAAGTTACCGCAGTGAGAAACCGTGTTCACAACGGATTAGAAATGCATCACAATATGAATAAAAAATCATCCCATGTTTTTGTCCACTGTCTTTCCCACCAATCACATATCTATTTAATTTATGATTTCATTTTCTGTCTTTATGATGTGTTTTTACGTGATTGATGGATTGCATAAAGTGGCCAGGATTCTTGCCTTTCGAGTTGTTTGAGGGCGTCGTAGCGTTCTTTAAGCCTCATGTATTCTTGGTAGCTGCTTTGTTCCTAATCACACCAAAAACAATAGATAACAATTTTAACAATTTCATCAAACTACATATGTAATTGAAAATGTTGACTTTTGGGGAGTCAAACAAAGTAACAAATTTTAACAAATTATATATTTTAGCTATTGAAAATGAGTTTTTGAAGAAAGTGAATTATGAAACATTGATTGAAAGTTAAACTTTGTTCCAAATAGTCCTTAAAAAAATGGTTCTATTTAATTATGCTACATATGTTAGTTAATATAACATACAGGGTTAGGTTCCGGTGAGACCAAGCCTTTTTGGTGAGACCGGTGAGACCAACATGTTTTACTTGAAACTTCACATCAAAACATTTGTGAAGGTAAAAAAAATTGAACATTCATCGTTAAAACATACTAAAAAACACTATTGAAAAAAAAAATTCCAAAAAAAAGGTTAAAAAACGAAACCTTCACAGCTGTTTTTTTTTTTGTGAAGGTTTGCATTATATATATGTAACCTTCACAGAACTTGAGCTGTGAAGGTTACGTTTTTTAGCTTGTTTTCGATATTTTTTTGCACCGAAAGTGAATTTTAGGTCTGCGTATTCGTGTTTTATGGACATTCACGGTGTTTTTTTGTGAAGTTTCAAACGTTAGGTATTGGTCTCACGCGGTCTCACGATAACAGCTTGGTCTCACATGATCCTAAGTCATAACATACAATATAAAGTTTATATAGAAATGAATATCTACTTAAACTAAACTTCTAGTTCAAGGAATTGCAATTTTAAGATATTTTTATTGTTTTAATATATGGTAAAAACTTTTATATTTTATTTTTAAACCAATACTTCAAGTTATAGTTTCGATACATCCATTTTTAGTTAATTTTGCAGAATCTTTTATGTTTAGTTTGGAACGTTAACTAGCTTTTCTAGCTGTTATTAAAGAGACTTGATTTGACCAAAAGTCAAAGGAGGATATATATATATATATATATATATATATATGTGTGTGTGTGTGTGTACCTGGAGATCTTCCTTGGCTGGTTTTCTTTGTTCAGGTGGCCCAAAACTGCATTTCTCATACCTCTCAAGTGTTTTCAGCATGCTTTCATCACAACAAAATATATCTCCATCAGAAATTAACCTTCAACTTATCATGCATCACTATCACCCATTAATCAATCTTCCAACTTATATATATATATATGATGTATCACTATCACCCATTAAATTATATGGGAGGCTAATTGCACCCCTAAAATTACTAAATACATCCCTATAGTCTAAAATACTCTTTACATACATCATCATTACAACAAGCTTTTTACACATTCCCATAAAGATATACAAGTGTTCTTTTCCTTGTAACATCTAGAGAATTATATAATTAATACCTATATAAATACTGTGACGGTAAGGGTGCAATTAGCCAATTAACCTTTCCTATGATGTATCATATATGCATCTTTTAATTAACACTCATAATATTTAATATTTATAGGTATTAATTATATAATTCTCTAGACGTATCAAGGATAAAAAAACACATGTATTACCAACGGCACATACCTTAACATTTTCGGGTAATCCTCCATAATAAAAAATGGACCGTTGGTATATACATATAAGCATCTTTCACTCGATAAATGCTTACCCAAGTATTTATCTCACTTAATGGATAAGACTCTGGCAAGTTCACCCAGTAAAGTAAAGTAAGTGATTTTTAGTAAAAGTTCAGTAAACAAGCCCTAAGACGAACCTAAGTGGTGACACCACTTCATAAAATTATCATAGGTCTATTGGTTATACAAGGTTTTTGTTCAAGTCTTTTATTAAGGGTTTTTTTTTTCTTCAGAGACATAACTAATTTCATAACTAAAAACTAAAAAAAACTACCATGATTCAAACTCATGTGTGTGATGAAAAAAAAAACACATTACAGACCAACTTTACCAACAAAAGCTAGTGTCTTGTTAATAAGTTATATATATAGGGTTTAGTTTCAAGGAAAACCTCAAATAAATGGAAAATAGAGGAACACCCTATAGCTCTCCATTTGAATCTTATGAACTTGTGCATATGGGTAATTTTGTAAAAAAACTCAAATTACCAGTATGTACAAGTGCATACGGTCCAAATGGAGAGCTACGCGTTTACAAGGGTATTACTCGGTTTCCGTTTATTTGAGATTTTCCCTTGAACATCCCTCTAGATATGTGTGTAGTATTAGGTTCAAATGAGAAGTGCTAAAAAAATGAGAAGTAGAAAAGTGATCTCCGCCACTCATCCGGTCAATAAAGCCGGCTTTGACCGGGTCCCCTCCTTTAATAATCTCTACCCTCCCATGAAACGCGTCAATCCCCCGTGATCGCGTCCATTGTAACTGGTCAAAGCCACCTTTATTGACCGGATGAGTGGTAGAGATCACTTCTCTACTTCTCATTTTTTTTAGCACTTCTCATTTGAACCTTTCTCATATATAGATACAGAAATATATATGTATATATATATATATATACCTGGAGGTGCTGGAGAACTCATAGAGCTTGCCACGAGTAGAGAAGATGATAAGAGCAACTTCAGCATCACAAAGAACAGAAAGCTCATAAGCTTTCTTGAGAAGACCATTTCTTCTCTTGGCAAATGTAACTTGTCTGTTTATTTTGTTTTCTATTCTCTTCAACTCTAACCTCCCTTTTCCCATTTCTAAATTTTCTAATTCCTTCTTTCTTTGTTATTACTGTTTCATCTTTCTCTTCACTTATCTTCTCTTTTATAACCCTAACAACAAACTACCTTTGACCCTTTTAAGGTCAAACTCACCCCCTTTTTCTCTTTTTAAAATATTCAATATCATTTTTATTTTTATAATCGGCACGTGCTTTTTTTTTTCTCTTGGTAAATTAGTTTGATACAAGTTATATATAAAGTTCTCATGAATGTTTGAAACATTTTATAGAATTTGTGTTTACAATGATAAGCTAGTTTATAAACTAGTAGATGGTTGAATGGACCATAAGCTTATTGAAATGTTAGTTTTTTTCTAATTATATTCTTATTAATATTAACTATTATATGTTGTGATATATTTGTTGGTATTTTGCATGCTTATAAGCTAGTTTTTGCCAAACATGATTATTTATAAGCTACGAGCTAGCTTATTAGTCAATAGCTAGCTTCAGCTAGTTTGTCGGAATCGGAATTAATTAATGATTTAGTAATTCAATGATTTGACGATGTAGTTTACTGTTGGCAATAAAATCAGATGTTTTTTAAGTTTTAAAGTAAAGGTCTAGAGTTTGAAAATTTTAATTTAAATAAATATCTATGATTTGAACTCATTGTTAATCATAAGACGAAGGAATTCATTGTTCTTTTTTGTTATTGATGATACGATTATCCTTTATTTTATTAGAGCATCTCTGACCATACATCAATTTTAACATCAAAAACATTAAATTTGGTAGGTTCATCAACACCAAAAAAACTCAACTCAAACCACACACTAAATAAAACACCAAATTTACAGACCCTACATTAATATAGTGTTATTTATTTAATATTAACTATTTTTATAACAATAATCATAATTAAATATATATTATAATAATAATAAACAGTAGTAATTAATATATTTAAAAAAGACTTATGAATTTGTATTTTTATTACTTTTATAGTGGGTTTATATCAAAATAGTGTTTTTAATCCATAAATAGTGGGTCCCATTGAATTTGGCGTGTGAAAAATTACATTGCATACTTGGAGAGTTGGAGGTCAAAACTTACGACCGGCAAATAATTTATATATTTTTAAAATTGTGTATTTTTTTTTTTCATTTTAATTTGGTACCTAATGATTAACTATAGATTTATAAATCAACACTTATTGTTGCTACATGTAGCTTAATAGACAAATGATCAAGCCGACTTCGCTGAAATATAAGTCAAATCCAGGTTTATGTTATAAACACATTTGATGACACCGATACATTGTCTATGATCTACAAAGAATTTCTTCTAATAACTTCAAATACATTAAGAAACACACATGATCGCTATTGATACATTGTTTATGATTTACAAAGAATTTCTTCTAATAACTTCAAATACATTAACAAAAACACACCTGATCGACACTGATACATTGTTATGGTACATTATGAACAAAAATATATAAACAAATGAGTTTTCCTTTTTATTACGTGTAACCATGTAGGTTGTGTTCGACAGACTAGCTGATAAGCTAACTGTTAATTAATAAGCTAGCTAGTAGCTGATAAGCTAACTTATGAATAAATTAAATTTAACAAAAGTTAGTTCATGCGTATGTAAAATGACCAAAAAAAGATATCTTGGGTATGATAATTAATATTAATAAAAACATAACTGAAAAAAGCTATTAAGGCCTCCTCAAACTAGCGTTTCAATACGCTAACTTAGAAACTAGCTTATGGTTCATCTAAACATGTACTAACTTATAAGCTGGCTTAATTTTGCTAAATACACTCTTAAAAGCCAATCTCAAATCCTAAAAATCAACTTATCCTAATTGGTTAAAATGATATTTTTTAAAATCAAAATCAGGACAAAATATTAAATAAAAATGAAAAAGTGTGAATAATGATAATAATTGGAGTGTGGGGGGTGAAATGCATTAAATCAAAAGAGAAAAGTGAAAGAGGGAAAAGGTGAAAGAAAGGGAGATGATACCTTAACACTTTGGTGACCCATTTTAATGCAATTCATCTGGTCCCACTTTTGCTACGTGTCACCATCACAACACCTCTCCCCACTTTTCCCCCCTCTCTGATTGCTTCTGTTTACTGTGGGGGTCCACCACACTGGAACAAAATGCCAATTGTTGCATAAGGTACAAGTGGGTGATGCAGGGTCTATTTTTGGTATGTGTGTGAAGGTGGAGGGTGTAAGTCCATTGGGGGTATTAATGGCAAATACTTGTTGCTAAATGGGCATTCCAAAATGGCAAACTCCCCACTATAATTCACTTTCCATAATTACCTTTTTGTACTTTATAATACTAATAACCCATTATTTTCTATTCCTTTTTGCTTTTAGATAAAAGAGTAATTATTTGAAGATATCAATAAGATTTTTAACTTTTTTAACTTACTCATCCTTTTACTCATTTTTTTAAAGGATATTCGAAAATCTTCAGTGGCCACAATCTGGAAGCGTCTAGATTCGAACCTGGGGTAGAAGGGTTAACTAGCCACTTTCTCCACATGTCTTAACCAGTACTCCTTTTACTCATTTTATCAGTTCACAAGTGTTAAATTAGGGAATCATATTAGAAAAATGAATTAATACATTATACATGTCAAATGATCAATTGAGTAAACTGTCTTGTGGCGTTCTTTGTCTAGCTGCTGGCTGGACCTTTGTTTTCGTAATAAAGCGGGTTTGTCTTGGCGTGGGTGATGGTTTTGCCGAAGCTCATTGCCTTGTCTTCCCTTTTGCCGTTAAAAAAAATGATCAATTGAGTAGAAAATTGATAGGTTAAAAAAATAGAAAGAAAATATAATTTCTCTTGTTATTAATAACCTATTATTTTCTATTCCTTTTTGCTTTTAGATAAAAGAGTAATTATTTGAAGATATAATAAGATTTTTATTTTTCTAATCTGTAAAATATAATGGAAAAGTTTAAATAAAGTTGTTAAATATGATGAGAAAGTAAGAAGAAAAAAAAATCAAACATGAATTATTGAAAAAATCATTTATAGAAACATATGTTGACTCATGTATATATTCTTTGAACAATAAGCTAATACACATATACATATGTTTCCAAGGTATCCGGAATCCAAAAGCATCCAATCAATCTCCATCGACCACGACATAACCCAATAAAAGATACCTCTATGTGGCAGACCTATGATTTGGATATCGCCACATGCTTTCCACAGGATTCGAACATCGATAGACAGGGATAGTCAGGGATACCTTTCTCACATAAACTCAACCCTATCATAAGCTCAAAACTAGGTATATACATTGATTTTTATTAATTTTTATATATAGAGAAGACTCGTGTGAAGTTATGTCACCATAAGTTAGGATTAAATATCCCTTTCCATGAGTTACAAAATAGAAAAGAGAATTTATCTGGTACATCTTATGTATTTCATCTAATGTACATTCAATGATTGATAACTTCTCAAATTAAGCTCAACTTCTGATTGGAATCAATCCTAAATTAATTCACGTAAATTGAAAAATGAGAGGATAATCTTATTGAACTTTTTATAAGTCGGTAAGCTTTGTACATGTGAATAAATTTTGATTCTTAGGCCATCCGCAGCGCAACGGTGAGGAGGGCTGTGCCGCTCCCATACCGCCGGTAACACCGCCGTGGTGTACCGGTATGGGAGCGGTGAGGGACGCGAGCTGTGAGCCTTCACCGTTCAACAAATTTGAGACACACACACACATATATACATACAATCTATATATATATATAAAAAGGCAATATTTTATTATTTAATTATACAGGTGGTATGAGTGGTACGGGTGTGGATGAATGGTATGGTAATGGTAAGGTAGTGGTAAAGCTGATGTGGCGCTGAGGTGGCAGTCTATGCAGGTGGTATGGGTGGTACCACTGTGGATGGCCTTAGAGTTTATATGGAAAAACAAAATGTATAATATAAGAGGTACAAAGGGACCATTTTATGGTCTGTGCCTACCATGTGACACGTGGCAGCTCCATAATTTATCATGCTCTAAACTCATCAAAAACTTGTATGTATTTGTGCTATGGACCATGTCTCTTTTACCCTTTGACATTTTCTGTGATGGTAATTTTGTAAACAGAACAATTATGCTATATTTAGTTATAAAAAATATTGTAAAATCTTTTAGAGAAAATGTTACATACAATCTCAATAGGGGGAAATTGATTGTGGTGACTAAATTCATCCCCCATAATTTGCTTCCTATTCATTTTCTTTATTTTCTGTAAAATACCCGTCAGGTCTGTTAAAATGGGTCCATTAACTAGCTAAAAAAAGAAGTCAAATAGTCAGATCAGCTAAAAAATGATTGGTTTGTAAATTTATACAAAGGTTAATGGAATATACCAAATAACTTATCACCGTGAAAATATAATTAGGAAAATCTCCAATAGCTCATAGAAGACTCAAATTAAATCAGGAAAATCTCCAATAACTCAAAGAAGACAAGCAAACTTATTTCGATGTAATGTTTTGCTAAAGATAATTTTTCTAGACTATACGTTCTTTTTCTTTTATAAGTAGAGTTGCACACAGATTGATTAAAACCTATCATTTTGCTCGTTCATTAAGAACCCGATTCAATAAGTAAAAAAGTCCAGGTTCTTACGTTTCCATTTACTGAACACTAACCTTGATAACCTTTATTTGGCTTTCTTTTATATGTTTGCATGTATGGGAAAACCCCAACCAATTCAATTACGTCATTGGCTAAACATAACAAGGATCAAGAATCTTAACCAGTAAAGAAAAAGGCAACGGTCATGACTGGTAAGTGAGGGTCATGACTATTATCCGATAAACGCTTACCATCAATCTGTTTTGATGGCTGGAACGTTCCCTATAAGGTAAATAATAGCAGTAACTCTTACCTATAAGCACTTACCTAATAACTGTATGACAATGTCAAATCGTTTGGCCCCTTAACCGAAACAGCTTTTACACAACATCGGTAGTGATTCGCATCAGCAATATCAAATCAATGGCCCTAAGACCATTGTTCACCGATTCAAAAAACGAACTCAAGAAATTACCTCAAATTTGTAGTCGAACAAACTCGGACTCTTGTTCATGATCAATCCATTCGGAAATTATGCATTTGCTTTCGTTTATCTTCGCAGTCGATTTCTTTCTAAAGCAAATTCACATTTTTGTTTTCATGAGATTTTTGGAATCACAATTCTTCCAACCTTCTTTTTATGATCAAAGTTTGAATGCAACTATTTCCACCATCACAAATTCACAATCAAATTACAAATTGGGCTTACCATATGAAAATCACCAATATGGATCCAAAGGCAACAACTATAAAAAAAGTTGGCAAACCCTATTAATTAACCTAATTGCTCTAATTGGGTAAATGCTTACTGTATAAGGTGTCATTTGTCTTTTAAAAGTCTAAAGTCTGGTTTCAAAGCACCGTAATAAGTTTTCAGACTTAAGACGTTTTAAGACTTCTTTTGAAAAAACAAACATTCCCTAAGCGTACGTTCTAGGTCAACACCAATCGCTGACTGGGTAAGCACTCCGACCAAAATCCAACATGCGAACATCGAACATCTTAACTCCCTTTCGATGAAGTGTAAGACATGACTAAATAGACAGAGCTGTATACGTGCAGACAACACCATATCTGCTTTTCTTCTCGAGATTCTTCGATATACGGGTTCACATCACCACGTCCGATTTCACCGCCACAAAACGTCCCTGCAAACGGCACACCAGGGAAGTTGTCCAAAAACGGCGAGCTGTCGACGTTTGGTTGGCCGAAGAACGACTCACCTCGACCGCAACAAGTGAAAACGAGCCCGCCAAAAACTTCTGCTGTATCACCGCCGCTCGTGCTCGCTTGCTTTAAGCATCTCAGACGTTCGGAAGCGGTGGTGTTTGAAGATAGAGCGGTGCTGGAGTCGGAGTGGTAAAAGCGAAAGGAATCACCCGTTTTGATGCCAACGTCACCAACAAAAAGATACTCTTCATTATCCCTGCATGAAAAAGGTAATGATAACCGAATTCTTACATTTCAGTAGATAACCAAGTAAACGAAGCCAACCAAACTTCTTACATGGGTAGTTTAGTATTTTACCAATCTAGTTCAAGAAGGTTTTGAGGTTTTATTTTGACATGGGTAGTTTAGTAATTTACCAATCTTATTACATCTCTATGATTTATGTTTATTTTGGTTGTTCATTGCTTTTCATGTGAGGTTCCAGGTTCAAGTTTTTTATTGCAATTTTTTCCCAAAAACAAAATAAATCTAAAATTAAAAGCTAAAAACTAAGAAAAATGACGCTAACAAGATTCGAACTTGGGTTGGGGTGAAAAAAAAGCCTGCAAACCAACTTCACCAAAGGAAACTTGTGTCCCAGTTATAGTTACAAATATATATATATATATATATATATAGAAGAAAGTTCAAATGTGAACCACTTTTTGGTTATGAACGTGAGGACAGCCGAGAGCGCGACACGTGGCGGCTTTGAGTGTGGTCCCCCCCTTTAATTCAATGCCCTCCCATGAACCGCGCCTAGTCACCCGCCGTGGACCTGACGTGGCGCCTAGTCATCCGCCACATGTCGCCCTCTCGGTTGTCCTCACGTTCACAACCAAAAAGTGGTTCACATTTGAACCCACCCCTATATATATTATACATATATGGTGGCATATAACAAATTGATACGGTGGCACTTTTCAAGGCCCGATAATTTTACACCAAGGAGGAACAAAGCAGTGTTCTGTGCACAGTGTCCTATAAAGCGGGCCCGTCCCTGAGTGGCATTCTTATAACATCTCAATCGTATGTGCATAGAATGAGTAATAAATCATGACCAAAAAGGTCATTCCACAAAGGGTAGACACCACCCTCTGAGGCGCCCCCACCGCACTGATCCCACGGTCATCATGGAGGAGGTAAATCAGCGCATGCATCCCATTCGCACAGGATGGTGCCTATGCTTGAAGCCAGGACCTCACACATATCGATCACACTCACGCCTCTACTGCTAGGACATATCAACGGGGACAAGGTCATATTCTCAACCACAAGGGTGGTATCATGGTGGATAAAGATAAAAGGGATGATAACATCAACCCAGGTTCGAATGCTGCTATCTACATATGCACTTGTGGCTACTAGGAGATCTACCTCAGGGTTGTGGGCGAAACCTACAGTCGTGAGTTTCCATGGGATAAGTATGGGATCACCCATTTTCAAAAATGGTCATATTTATTATTATGAAACGTTAATGAACCATTGTAAGTTAATAAGTTTAAAAAGGCGAAGACTTTATATCTTACCCAAGAACTTCATGGAATGCTAAGGAGGTCATCCATCCCACTTTATCCTTCCCAACGGAACATTTTCTTCTTTTTGTTACGCCAATGTAAAAAGTAGGAAATTGGATTCGATCTCCTAGCTGTCATAATTCATAAAAGGCCAAAATGAGACGGGCATAAAGAATTTAGAAACGAAATACAACTAAAGAATGCCAAATAATGTACAATATAAGGGGCCGTTTGGTTTACATTACGGTTTCTGAAGGAATGTAATCTGTTAAAAGAATTGGAAAGGGAAATTATCAAGTTTGACCAAGTGTTTAATTGGCATGTAATGGAATGCAATTTGTCAAGCGAGTTGGAATTTGTCTGTTTGGTTTACAGTAGCTAGCTTATGAAATAGAATGAAATAACAAAAATGACCAAAATACCCTTTCTTTGAGTTTGTTTTTTATTTTAATTTTTCTAAAAGTTCAAATAATACTAAGATTAACATTTAATGTGCAAAAAAATATGTAAATTACATTTTATCAAATCCTAAGCAAATTACAGTCCTACTACATACACACATTTATGTCACTATAGGGGAAGTTTTGTCTTTTTATTAAATCCAGAGCAAATTACAGTCCTACGCTCTACTGATGGAATGACCGAATCCATGAATGGTGGAATATGTGAAATTCAATTCGATTCCTTATGAAAACAGAACGCCAAAATGAAATTTGGTCAACATAATTGACCATTCTAATTCCTTCAAATTCCGTTACAATCTTGCAAACCAAACGCCCCCTAAAGGTCTTGATATTCACCAAAATAATGCATTGATTATAATGAAATAGCCAACATAAGTAAAGGTAAAGAACAACATACTTCATCATAAACTTGATTCATAATAGTTTCACCATCAATATTCTCACGGAACCCTTCTCTTCTTGCAGTGAGCCAAGTCAAAGAATCATGGTGTTTCTCTCTGACGGATGCCGCCTTGTATGTCGGGCCCACGGGTGACAATCCGGTTGATAATACAGCTTTAAATCGAGTTTCTCCCGTACCTGCACAAAAATATGAAGAAGAATTCAAAGAGTGAATGGAATTTGAGTGATCACACGGATGAATACTCAAGAGGTGAACTTTTTTTTAAGAGGTACAAAATCAACTGATTGCTTTCTTTGAAAAAGTGAGCACGCGTCTTTTTGGGTGCATTTGGTACACAGAAAAAACCTAGACAAAACTTGATAGTCGAGAGTGAGTAGGCGGGTGAACAAATTGTGAAAGGTTTTAGGGTTTTAATTTGAGAAGGGTAATTTAGTAACTTACCAATCTTACCAATCTTATCTCATCTCCTTGATTCTTATTCTAGAGAGGTATTTCACATCATCATAGGAGGATATAAAAAAAATCAAGTGGTGGAGCCATTTGACGACAATAAAACAAAGCTATGGATACTTTTTTCCAAAATCATCATTGGTCTGTTGTTTAGTAATTTTTTCATAAACATAATAAACCTGAAATTAAAATCTAAAACTAAGAAAATGATACAAATGGGATCCGAACCCATGCAAGGGGAGAAAAGACCTTCCAAACCAACTCTACCATGGGAAACTTGTGTTATTATTGTAGTTTCAAATAATATACAGTTGCATCCAACAAAATAATACAGTGCCACGTTTCACGACCGTAGATTTTTTTTAACTACGACAGAAGAACGAAGTGGCCCGTGCCATCAAATGTACCATAGTGGGTCCACCCCTGACACGTGATGATTCACCAAAAAAAATGATAGGACGAGGAGATATTGAAGTTACCAGGGGGTTTGTTCTTGTCCACTGCAAATACCAAAGCAACGGCCGAAGAAGTGTGTTCTTCCATGGTGGTTGTGTTCCTTGAAATTTCGTTACTAAATAGGAACCGGCAGGCAGTATCACCGACGATGACAGTATCCCGTGACATGGCATAATCTATAACAATGAAAACCAATAAACATAACTTAACTATATATACATATATATAACACATAGTGGAAGTGTTCCTGATGCAACACTCACCCATCTTTTCTATAGTAGATTTCATGCTGGCTTCGGCCGTCTGTTAATAAATTCCAACGCATTATCAGAAATTCAGAATTGCAACAAGAATATCATATAGTTAGAAGATTATTTATAATAGTTTAGTGGGAGGTTCAAAACTTTAAATAAGAAAGTTAAATATTGTGAGAAGGTAAAAAAAGAAATGTTAATATGTGAACTATAGAAAAAATTATTTGAAGATGCATATGTCGAACCAACGTTACAGATGCATATTTACCTTCTCGTGATATTTGAACCATCCCCTAATAGTTTATACACAGATAACATAAGTAAACAACTTACACTGAACATTATTATGGCAGCAGGGGATCTACACCCTGATATAGAGGTTGAGTACTCCCTAATGTCCATCATAAATTTGTCAATCACGGCAACTTCTGGTTCCTGATACATGTATGTATACTCCCGTTAGTTTGGAAGCACTATATATTTGTGTATATATATCCAAATGCTTATATATGTGGTATATATAAGATAAAATAAAACAAAAACGAGTACAAGCACAGGCAAATGAGTCAAATTAACACAATATTCTAAAAAGTTAACCACCTTCATCAGAGGCAGACCTAGATGCTTTTTCAAGTGCGGCACCATTTGACTGTAAGAAATGAAGCTATGGATTTTATTTTTTTTGTAAAATCATCATTTGATCTGTTGGTTAGTTGCTTGTTTTTCATGTGTGAGGTCGTCTGTTCGAGTCTTGGATTCCAATTATTTTCAGGAACATAATAAAACTAAAACTAAAAGCTCAAAACTAAAAACTAAGAAAATGATACAAAATTGGATTCACACCCATGCATGAGAGGTTGAAAATGCCATGCAAACCAACTCTACCGAGAGAAAATTGTGTTATTATTGTAGTTTCAAGGGATAAACATATTTTAACACCACAATGAAGGAACGAAAGAATGGCCATGCCCCTGACCTTCATTCAACCCCCTCCCCTTCTGTCAAACGTAAGTGGACGGTAAAAATCTCCAATTTGTTCAGCGAATACGAGATTCTTACCGCGATTTGCTTGAGAAGTGGAATTGCTTCGACTTTTATCCCTGGTAGAAATCCAACAATCAGCATGACTGCTCGATTTACACTCTCGGGTTGAAGTAGAGGAGCGCCCAGCTCATCATCCTCCTCAGTGATTTCCCACTGAATCTGTTGATTATTGAACAACTTTTAGTTTCTTAATGCCATAGAATGACAACTGGTAACTTAGCAACAAAAATCTAACTCAAAAAAATAAAATCTTTTAAGTAGAAAAAAAGAGTAAACCTCTTTGAATTCATCCGAAATAACATCTCTTCCAATAATTCCAGAAGGAACATTAGTAATCACTGGAACTTTAAAGCCTAGTTTTGCTGTAATCTGAAAGCCATTCATGAAATCATTCAAATTATCTAAATCACATATTGATTTTTTATGTCAGACAGGTACATGATAATACGATATAGATACTTTTGTACAATAACATTAGTGTTGTGTTTGGCAAACTAGCTAATAGCCGATAAGCAAGTTGTTGACTAATAAGCTAGCTAGTAGCTCATTAGCTTATGTTTGGCAAAAACTAGCTTATGAGTATGTAAAATGACCATAAAAGGTATCTTGGGTATAATAATTAATTTTAATGAAGGTATAATTAGAAAAAGCTACAAAAAGCTCCTGAAACGCTACTCCAACTAGTGTTTCAATAAGCTGACTTATAAGGCATTGTCTGGTAAAAATAAGCTAGATTATAAGTCAAGTAGTCAAGTCAACATATAAGCTAGTATGTTTGGATGGACCATAAGCTAGCTTTTTGAAAAGCTATGGAGAGTGGCATCTAGTGACTTATGAGACTTTTAATTTCCTATTCCAAATATAAACTTGCTACTTTATACTAGCAAATTTTAAACATGTTTTTTGTCATTTTACTGTGATAAGCTATCTTACCCGCTAGTTTTTGCCAAGAGCATCTTATTCATCAGCTAGCTTATTATCAGCTAGTTTGCCAAACATAGCCTAAGCTAGCTTATGGTCCATCCAAACATGTACTAGCTTATTAGCTACCTTATAAGCTACCTTATTTTTGCCAAACACATCCTAAACACATCTTATTCATGTTTACAAACACATTTTACACATCAATTTGAAAGAGTATATGCTATTGCCATTTGCCACCAATACGAGAAGAAACAACATACGAGTTGATGAGCCTGGTGCAAATCGAAGGAAGGACCGATAGAAACAATGGCGAAATGAGGACGAATTGGCTCCGATAATGCCTTATTAAACACTTCTTCTACAGCAACCTAACCATAATTTGGAGATCAAATATCAGATATCAAACATCAAATTGTTCAAATAGCATGAATTTCGAGCATAATTTATATTTTACGAATTGATACAAAATAAATTAGGGCTTAGTTACCTGAAGAGAAGAAGAATTGAAAGAGCAAGCTGAGGAAAGCTTTGGACGGCAAAGGACGCGATCGCAGACGGTGTTCCATGAACGGCTGACGCAGGCGGCGGAGGCGAAGGAAACCGCCGGAAGTCTGGCGACGATGTTTTGGAGAAGATCTTCTCCGATCAGATCGATAGTCGCTGCAACTCCGCACGGCCGAGAGGTCCGCGACGGTGATGGCGACGGCGACGCCATTGCTACGGTGGTGTTTGCGTCTCGGAGGACGGAGACCTTATAAATGAATTACAGAAAGAAAAAAAAAATGAATTGAAGAATAAGGCTTTGTTTGGCAAGCATAAGCTAGCTTATAAGCTAGCTGATAAGCTAGTTCATCCAAGCATGTACCAGGAAGCTAGCTGATAAGCTAGCTTATAAGCTAGCTTTTTGAAACGCTACTTTGAGTAGCTTATGAGGAGCTTATTGTAGCTTTTTCCAATTATACCCTTATTAATATTAATTATTAAATTCAAATATGCCCTTTTTGGTCATTTTACATACTCATAAGTTTTTGTCAAACATAATTTGTTCAACAGCTAGCTTATCAGCTACTAGCAAGCTTATCAATCAACAGCTAGCTTATCAGCTATCCGCTAGCTTATCAGCTACCAGCTAGCTTATAAGCTACGTTTGCCAAACATAGCCTAAATTGTATAAGAAAAAAACTAAGGCTTGATTTTTATTTTGGAGATAAAACACTTTTGTTACATTTTATATGGTTCAGAATTTTATATTTTAATGTTTCATGTTTTAAATTGAATTTAAATTTGCAAATTACATTTGGAAGTACTTATTTTATGTATAATAATATAGTACTACAAATTGTTTGATATGCCTTTTAAAAATATGTTTTCTTTTTTCTTTATTTATCCTCCATTTCATCAAAGCATGTATAACCTAGTGTCAAGGTAACATCATAGATGGTTAATGGATGGTATTCGTGACTACTCAGGTTCAAAACTCGTTAAGAGCATATAGCGATATCCAACTTATGGATTTGCCACATAATGGTATTCTTAATTGGGTTGGATCGTGGTCGAAATGATTAGTTGGGTGTCCTTGTGAGCTGGATATCCATTATATGATTTTCTCGGTTCTTACCAAAAACGTGTGTATGTTAGCTTGTGGTTCAAAAAAAACTATCATCCATTTTGAAAATACAAATCAAATACTTATTGCTTTTCTTTAATTTTGTTTTCTCTTCAAAATAGATATCACTTTATAAATGTTTATAGGATGAATGCTTACTATTGTCACCTAGCTAACTAATTAAGCATGATAAGAACCGAGAAATTCTTATTCCATAAGAGACATGACAATGATCGAGAATCTTTATCCGATAAGTGAATGATATAACTCATACCTTACTAACGGTTATTGGATTACAGGCGTTTGCCAACAATGTTATCAATGACAGTGTAAGTAAGATGATTTTTGTTGGTAATCTTGGTAAATGGATTCTCAATATAAAATTGACAGGTGGAATTCATTTGACGATAACATATTTACCTAAATAATTAAGCATGGCATGGATTGAAAATCTCACTTAAAACACAACAATAACTGAGAATCTTGTTCGCTAAGTGAGGAATATGATTATCAAACGACTAACTGATCTAATAAACATAATAAATACATAATGAATATTGATCTCATTTTAATCATAAAGACTCTAAAATATAATTAGTATAATCGAGTTACATTATTAAACCCAAACTAAATTATAATAAAAATGAATTACACAAATTGTACTTAGTTTAATCCATATGGTTTTTTATGAATTCTTTAAATTGATGATTTATTTAAATATAAAAATATTATGGCTTTCTTAAAGTTATACATTACCACGAAATGATACGAAATACAATTTTTTTACAAGAAGTACGAGAAGTACTTTTAAACCGTTAAATTTTCTTAATAAAATATCTTCCAATGAGTTGCGATTAAAATGAGAAGTGTTTTGCATACATCAACCTAATAATAGTCCAATTTTTTAGCAATTGATAATTACTTCTCGTATTTTTTATACCAAAATTTGAAAATTTTCACCAATCTCAACCTTAAACACAATCATGCTATAAAGTTTAAAGAAAAAATCGAGATGTACTACTAATTACTATTAAGTGTACTAAAGATGGTCTAGCTTAGTGGGTGGAAGTAACATTCTTGTGTCTTCAGGAGATGGTATCCTCGCCAAAGTTCAAACCCCACAGGAGACGACTTGCTGCGGTATTTATCTCTTGGGTTTGTCCATATTGCCGGTCCATAGAGCTGGTTCATGGGCGCGAAGATTAGTCGGTGTCCGTTCGAATCCAAATACTTCCAAAACATGTGTATAAGTTATTTACCATTCAAAAAGAATTACTATTAACGGTAATACTATAAAATCTCGTCGAATTTTTTTATTTATTTTTTTCCTTCCAAAATCTAAAAAGCCCATTTAGGGAGAAACCCAAAAGGGCCATTATCCCAAATTCCCAATTCCATCACAAATCAGGAGAACCGTTGTACTTTGATATCAAACTCAAAATTCAAATTTCGAGTTTTAACCAAATTTCAAAATCAAAACCAAAATCATAAGTAGTTTGTTCATCCCACATTAATCTCCCCAAAAAACAACCTTCCCAAAAATTTCCAACAAAATCAAATCAAATCCCACCGCCATGAAATCTATTAATCACCAACAACAACAAGAAGACCCACTTCAAGCACAGTTAAAAACCCTAGAAATGGAATGGAACTCCATCAAGCAATCCATCTCCAGATCCGACCGCCGGAATCCCTCCACCACCACCACCACAGCCACCACAACCGCCGCCGTCGTAGACGACGACAACAACCGTCTCTTCCACCAACTCCACGAAAACTCCCCGAAGGAACTCATGTCGTTGCTACAACACGAAAACTCACCGCCACTCGAACACCAAATCGACGGCGCATTTCACACCGATCGACCGCCAATTGAAACAATCGAAGCGATCGACGATCGATCGGTTGATTTTGGGTATGGCAGATTAAAGGGGAGACGGCTATTCGAAGAAGAAGATTCCGAGATGGATTCGAATTCGAATTCGGGCGATTTCGAGGGTTTGGAAGTGGCGGAAGAACGTGTAGTTAGTAGGGAGTTTTCTGATAAAGAGTCCGAAAACGACGATGGGAATTGCGATTGGATTTCCCGCGGTGGTGGTTGTGTGAGTTCACCGGTGGCGGCCGTGGTGGTGGAACGTGGCGGCCGCGGCGGTGGTAGAAGATGGATGATTAGAATGACTTGGATTGGTGTGGTTGTAATGATGTTTGCATTTGGGATTGTTGCATTCAAGTGTAAAGGTGAAGAAGATGAACAATTTTTAGTACCTACATGACCTTTTGAAAATTCATAGATAGATATTATTGTATGAATAGTTGAATTAGAAGTTAGATTTAGTATTTTATCTATTTTGTTTAAAGTAGAGGTTATGTTTGTTTGTTGCATTCTTTTAATAACAATTTTGGTTTCATTGTATAAACAATCATCTATAGATTCCATCTTGTTGTGGTGAAACATGCATATACTGGACTCGTTTGATTTGGTTTATATGTTTATTTTGTGTTATTTTAGCATCGATTTTCATGTTACTGTATGAATAATCAAAGTAGGGGTCATGTACGTGTACATTTTATCTCTAGATTCCATTGCCAAATGGGATATACGGGTCAAAGAGAATCTGATTTTGTTGGGGATGGGAGAGAAACGGCAAATATGCCGTTCTTTCTATTGAAATGGCGTTTTTGCCGTGTGCTTGGAGATGAAGTGAGTTTTGGTGTCTCTGGCCCACCAATTTGCCGTTTCTTTTTACCGTTTAAGGTTGGAGTTGGTCTTAGCATCAACTTTCGTGTTACTGTATAAAAAGTCGCTATCAGTAATTTATACGTTTGTTTTGAATAAAAAAAAGTCAAATAAAAGTCAATGAACTAATTAAAAAAATTCTAAATGAAAACTCATATGCCAATAAAAACCAAAGATCCATAGCTAGAAATATAACTTATAAATAATAACTCTGCAATATACTAAAGAGACTAATCAAAGCCGGTAACAACAAAGTCCCAAAGGTTATTTCAACGAGATAAAAACATATAAAAAAACATAGCGACCGAAGTCGAGCAAAGGTCGACCCGTGTGCGCGTCTACTTTGCTTTAGGTGCGGCCTCGATCTTGACGGCCTCCAACTTGCCGGCCAGTGCAGCATCGGCCGACGGGTTGAGCTCGTCCCAGGCGTCGATCCAGGTGACCATGGCATCACCAAGCTTCTCGAAGTACGGATCGATCGGGCCGAGCTTCTGCTTCACGAGCTTCGAGAGCTCGATGTAGCATTTTTGTGGGGTCGTGCATTCTTTTGGGAGGACGACCGATTGGAAGAACGGGATAATGTCTTCTTGCCAATAGATGCCTTTGTACTCTTTCTTTAAGTTGACAAATGGGTTGCTTGCTTTGCTATGCCAAATGTATGGGAGCCCTGTTTTCACCCCTAGTCCCAAATGGTCACATATCACCTACAAAATTCACCGAATTTCGATCATTTATAACAGTACACGAGACCAAACAGAATAATGGGAAAGGACGGGACTGTTTGGCAGTTACTAAATGGTTTAGTGGAGGTTGATTAAGTGGTTTGAGTGATTATGTGCTTGCTTGTTAGCAGCTTAATGAGCTTTATGAGACTCACAACTTATTCGGTCAACTATACATGACTGTTTGGTAGTGGCTTAATGATATAGAAAGTGTGGCTTATTCAATAAGCTTTTAGGGGAGCTTTATGCAGATAGCCAAGTTTTTCCAAACTTGACCCTCTCAATTACAAAAACAAGTTCCTTCCATTTATCAAAAAACTCTCCCAAACAAAAAACTTATCATTTTATACACATAAATTAATCCACACAGACAACTTTATCCATACATGACTTAATGGAAAACCAACCAAACAACCTTAAGTGGCACTTATGATATAGTAGTGCAAAATGAAATATGGTTGTTTGGTAATTGTTCAAAATGAAATTAGGGTGCTGAATGGTTAAGATTCACCTTTTAGCGATTCAGATTAAGAGGTAAACAAACAACCCCATGGTCGGACAAACATAGGTGGAGCAAAAATTAGGGAGATGAAACAAGATTGATAAATTACTATACTACCCATGTCAAATTAAGACCCTAAAACCGTATGCAATTCTTTCACCTACCCACCTCACTCTTTCATGTTCAGTAATGTCCAATCTTGCCTATGTACTAAAGACACCCTTAAAATGACCATAAAAAGTACTTTTGAAGTATATTTTATATACGACAAACAACTTTTCAAAGCGAAATGCGATCATACCTTGGTGCACCAGCCAGCCCACATGTCATCGTATCGACCAATAGGTTGACCATCTCCCATGAGCCCGAAGTACATGGCCGGTCCAATGAGTTCACGGTCGAAACCAAGGTTCATCCCGCACATAGGGAAAAGTGTCCCTTTCGGGATAGTCAAAACAGCATCCACATACCTGCAAATTGAGAGCATTTTAGTACATGGGTTACATGTAGAGGTCAACCTCCTAAAGGTCAAAGAGTACAAAATGTTTTTGTGCATTTGCCGTAAATCTGATATTTTGAGTTGGTTTTCAGTACGAAAGGCAGTTATTGTGAGAAGGGTAAGAAGCGATCACCACCATTAGATCAATCCTAATTAAAGATCAACTAAAATTACCCTTTTAAACTAACTCATGGGCTTTTTGGGACTTAATCTAACCTATTAGATCAACACTAAAAAAAGTAATCAAGGGTCCAAACCCCTTCGTCTGGATATTATATATAAAAAGAAATTGGAGGCTTTAAGTTATTATTATATTTTTCTAGTAAGTGTTCAGGCTAGCTTACGCTCACCTCAACTAATCCCAAATGGCCTTGAAAATAACATTCAGAAAAAAATTCCATGGACGGACCCAATGTAGAGCATACAGTGTCCCGTACCACCGTTTCGTTCCTCTGTCTTAGTGTAAAAAATTACAGGGTCGTGAAAAGTGTCATCATATCAATTTGGTGTGTGCCACTATATGTATTATGAAATCCCATAAGGACACAAGTTTCCTTGGTAGAGTTGGTTTGCAAGACTTTTCTTCCACCCTATACGTTAATTCAAATCCTGATAGTGTCATTTTCCTAGTTCTTAGCTTTTAATTTCAGATTATTATGTTAGTGGAAAAAAAACTGCAATAAAAGACTTGAACACAAGACCTAACATATGAAAAGCAATGAACTAACCAACAAACCAATAACGATTTTGTGAAAAATATCCCTATATTTGTTTCTTATAGTCAAAATGGTGCCATTGTTTGAAAAAACTTTTGGGTCCGTCCTGAAAAAAAACCCACTCGTGGGCCGTGGCTCTTAGGAGTCTCGAACCAAACATGGGTTTAAGTTGGTTAAAGTGAAGAAGTGTACCTTGTGTTGCGCTCACGAGGCTTGACGAGCTGAGTGGGGGCATCGTAATCGGGGATGTTGAGCCAAAGGCCATGAGAAACAGCTGTGGCGGCACCTTCCCTTAAACTGAAGGGATAGCCCCTCACAAAGTCAGCACCTTCCCTGTATGGGTCATACAAAGTGTTGAAGAAGAAGGGTGTTTGATGGTGTCAACAAGTTGTGGATGTGTTGTGCCAATGCATTGATCTCTTGCCCAGTTGGATCTTTAGCAACCTTCATTAAAAATCAAACAAAATTTAGATTTCATGCACATAATAAATTGTCAAGATCCTGTCTGGTTTGTGGGATTAACTGGAATTTTTTTTTTTAACGGCAGATAATTCCAACACACGTTCCAGGGTATCCGGATCCAAACGGGTACTGACTAATCCCCGCGCCCATAAACCGGCCGTATGGACCGGCCCAAGAGCTATATCCGGATCCAAGGGATTAACTGGAATTGGAATTGAATTCCGTATTCAATCATGTGTTTGGTTTAAAGGAAAGTGCGGAGTTGAAATCTGACAGACATTGTATTTAGAAAATCTCATGTTGTATACTTGTATTTGGTATT
Organism: Centaurea solstitialis; assembly: GCA_030169165.1. Classification (NCBI taxonomy): domain Eukaryota; kingdom Viridiplantae; phylum Streptophyta; class Magnoliopsida; order Asterales; family Asteraceae; genus Centaurea; species Centaurea solstitialis. Next base: position 3,552,882 of record CM058041.1, on the reverse strand, counting down.
TCACGAGATATGTTAAAAACATTGTTTTTTAATAATCAATTAATAAAAGGTAATTTAATTATTTTTATTGTTATTCATAATTTATCAAAGGGTGTTAGCTTAGTTAGATAAGTAACATTCCTGGGGGTGTGGGGTGAAAGCCACACTACCAGGGTTCGAATCCCACAGGGTGACACTTCTGAGATATCCAGACTTTGGATCTGTGACACTTCTGAGATATCCAGACTTTGGATCTGATCCTTTGGGCGGGTTCGGGGCCGGTATGGGAGGATCGAGTCTATGGGATCCACTACCCTGCCAGTCGGGTTCAACCATAGGTTGGGTCAGGGTCACAGCGGATTAGTGGGATTACCCAATTGGAGGCCCGATACTGCTGGAGCGTGTGTGTTAACTTGCCGTTCAAAAAAATAAAAAATAAAAATGTTATACATAATTTGTTTTTGTAAATTATCTATAAGTAATGGAATTAAATTCCATTTCAAAGACAACAAAGATTCTAAATAGTTCCATGAAGTTTAATCTCTCAAAAACTTCCTCAAATCAAATGGAATTCAATTCCATATATTATAAAAGTTTATAAGAAAAATTATAAGTATTTATAAAAATAATTGTTATTATTAATATTTTTCAAACTATTATTACATACAAATTCTATCTCTCTCCCTCCCCCCAAAAAAAAAAAAAAAAAAAAAAAAAAAAAAAAAATCTCAAAATCTTATTTTTGTGGGGTTCTAATAAATCCCTAGAATTTCAAATCCAATAAAATACTTGGAAGCAAACATGGCATTGGAACAAAATTCAATTCCAATCCAAAAACCAAATAGTTTTCCTTAATATACTATTCAACCTATTTTTTTCGATTAGCTCTATTTTCTTAAACAACAGATAACTCATATACACGTCTCGACACAAAGTCAACAAGATATTTAGGATCCATAGGGACTACCCGAAAGCCAACCCTGGTCAATTTAAATTAAAAGATGATTATTTCATTCCTAAATCAAAACTAATCATGAGGAACAAGATCCACAAAATTGGGTTTTTCAAATTTTTAATTCCAATATTCTAAACTTAATTGGTGCTAATTTACTATTCTTGGTCAATAAATCGTAATTGGGCCACAAAAAGTCAAAGTTATTCAACCAATAATCATCAAAAGTCACAATTAATCACAAAGTGTCAAAAATCCTACAACCGGTCCCACCGACCGACAATCATACGGCTAACACTAGATCCTACCCCATCTACTTTCTACCACGTCCAACACGTGTCACCATCTGGTGACACCCTACCATAACCACCTAGTCTAGCGAGTAGAGCATTTTTTCCAATCTCACAGCTATCGGCAAAGAATAGTCTTCTCCCACTAATTGACTTTCGATTGAGATCTGAAAAAAATATAAAAATTCGCGAGTCTGGATTCAACGAGTCAACTCAGTACAGAGTTTGGTAAAAATAATGTCGCTTATGATCTATGGATTATAAGCTAGCTTATTAAAACGCTAATTGGAATAGCGATTTAAAAGCTTTTTGTAGGTTTTTCAATTATACCTCTATTAATATTAACTATTATATCTAAAAATATATTTTTTTGATCATTTTACATACTCATAAAGTCGTAAAGCTAGTTTTTACCAAGACGATTTTTCATAAATTAGTTTATCAACTACTAGCTAGCTTATCAGTCAACTTATTGCTTATTCAGTATCAACTAGCTTATAACTAGTTTGCCAAAGATAGCCTAGCTGTTCAGATGGACTATAAGCTAACTTATTGAATCGCTAGTTGAAGTACATTTTAAGAGTCTTACGTAGTTTTTTCCAATTATACCCTTATTATTATTAATTAGTATACCCCTAAGATACTCTTTTTAATCATTTTACATACTTTGTAAGCTAACTTTTGTCGAACATAATTTATTCATAAGCTAGTTTTTTCCAAACATAATTAATTCTAGCATTATTATTAGTCAACGATAGCTTATGAATAAATTATGTTCGACAGTATCCGCTACTAAGATATTTGTTGGACATTTTACATATTATAAAGTTAGTTTTTATCGAACACAATTTATTCTAAGCTAATTTCTCAAACTACTAGCTTATTAGTCGATAATTAACTTATCAATTATCACTTGTTACGCGAGATCTTAGTTTGAGAGACGACTCAACGAGTCAACTCACAACAGAATCAGTCTCGATTTTAGTTCGAGACGACTCAACGAGTCAACTCAGTACAGAAATTAAGCCATGTTAGAGAGAGAGAGTAAAAGACTTACGAAGCAATCATCATCAATGGTGAAGATGTACTTCTTCTTAGAAACAAGGAATCCGAAACACCGGCAAGCGGAATCCTTGAACGAAATGCAACTCGACTTCGGTCCAAGGATCCGGTTGATGTCGTTACGGTTATAGAGCTCGTAATCGAATCCTTCCGGAACCCGTACGGTTCGGGTCGGATCTCCGTCTTGGACGATGATGAGATGGTAGGGCTGGAAGAATGACCGCCACTGCTCGAGGAAATCGAGGTTCCTGATGGTCGGGATGACGATGTCGAGCTCGTCGGCCAGCGGCGGTTTGACGACGGAGGAAGGGACGGCGGCCATGGCGGAGATCGGTGGTGTGGATTTGGGGGAAAAGGAAAGGGGTATTTAAGGGAAAGGGGAGCGGGTTGAGTGTGTGAGATTTGGAGGAAGGAAAGGAGAAGAAGTGAATGTGGGTCACATGGGGGATGCCATCTTTAGAAAAAAACCAGGCTGGGTTTTTAGATCTATGGAATAAAAAACCATTTTATTTCTTTATTCCTTTTTAAACTTGAGATATTTTGATAGGATTTTGATGCTCAGAGCATCCAGCATCGACATTGGAGGTTTTTCGTGAGGTTTTTTTACGGAGTTTTTACAATAGAAGTTCTTAGAGCATCCATAATGGAGGTTCTTTAAGGGGTTCTTATTGAGATTCTTACAAGAACCTCCACTGTGGGATAGAGGTTCTTGTCCAGTCATAGGTTCTTATTGGAACCCAGGTGCTTATACAGGAACGCGGGTTCTTATGATACTTTCCTTTTCTGTAATTATTTTATTTTTTATTTTTGTTATTTCTAATCATTTGTTCTTTTAATAAATCTATAAAACATATATATTGTAAAATAAAACATATATATTAATGTAAAATAAAACATATATATTAAACTAAAAAAAATATAAAATATATTTTTATGTTTTTTCTTTCTTGTAATCTTTGACAAATATTGTAATTGATTTTTAATTATTTAATTAATTTATTATACAAATATTATTGTTGAAGATGAAGGTGATATGATGAAGAGGTAGATAACTCGACACACATATTTCAAGGTTCCACCATGAATTCCAAAGATATCTTAAAGAAATTCGGAGATACGCTCAAATGAAGTTCATCATCAACTCCGTGCCGACTTGGTTGAACATATTTGGTCGAATCGAGATTACGAGTGATCTATATTACTATGAACTATTTTCTCGTACTCTCTTTAAAGAATAATATTTATGTAACGTTGCACATTTTTTTATCGAAAAATAAAAAATTATATGTGTGTTTTAATTGTTTTTCATATATTTTAGTAAAACATATAGATTAAAAATGAAAATTAATATAAAAGTAAAAAATAATAAATTATATTTTATTTTTTTTAATATATATATATATATATGTATACATTTAATTTATATAATAATTTATAAATAAGAATAAAGAAAGTGAGGTTTTTGTAAGAACCTCCATTGTAAGATTTTAAGGAGGTTTTTAGTTTGTTGAGGTGGCAATGATGTGGCAGGAAAAAAATATGGCAACTGAGGTTCCTAGAGGTTCCACCACTGTGGATCCTCTTACCCAGTCACAAGTTCTTATTGGAACCCGAGTGCTTGAACAAGAACCCAAGTTTTTGTAGTAGTTTCCTTTTCTGTTATGTAATAGTTTACATAAATAAAAATTATGTTATAAATAAGAAGGGCGAAGTGAGGTTTTTGTAAGAACCCCCATTGTAGAGTTTTAAGGATATTCTTGGTATGTTGAGATGGCAATGACAGTGGTAGTAAAAATATGGTAAGTGAGGTTCTTGGAGGTTCCACCATTGTGGATGCTCTTAGAGCATCTATAATGGAAGTTCTTATTAAGATTATTCTTTGGGTTTTTACAAGAACCTCCATTGTGGGACAGAGGTTCTTGTCTTGTCACAGGTTCTTATTGAAACTCAAGTGCTTGAACAATAACTCAGGTTCTTGTAATACTTTCTTTTTCTGTTAGATGTGAGGTTTTTGTACGAACCTCCATTGTAGAGTTTTTAGGAGGTTTTTCCTTTTATTGAGTTGGCAATGATGTGACAGGAAAAAAATATGGCAAGCGAGGTTATTAAAGGTTCCACCACTGTGGATGCTCTTAGACATAGGAAGGTGGACTGGACGGGATTGGATTCTGATAAAATTATGTCTGATGTTTGACACGACTGGGATTGGATGGTAATGGAATAGACAAATTGATGGTAAAAGTTGTTTGGCGATTTTATATATTGGATAATAGTTATAAATGATATAAATGAAGTAAATATTTATATAACTTGATTTATAAAAATAAAGATCATATAGATAAATACATACATAGTTTGAATGAATAGTCTAACATAATTGATGATAGTTGGGGAAAAATATCTGATCGGAGCAAAGGAAATATTAAGTTTGACTTTGTTTGGCGGAGAGAAGATGAAGGATGTTGCAGTAACAAGAGGAAGTAGTGTCGCCTACTTTGACACAATATTGTGTTCGTTTACCCCATTGGTTTACGGCTTTGTTTCTAACAACATGCTTAACCCGTAGAATTCCAAGAACCTATCATGCTTGTGGTTCTAAAACACATTGTTGTCTTGTAATGCAACGTTTAGTTATGAACTCAACATCTGTTCTGTCCATGACAATATAGGATTTACCGAAGGTGTTATAGGTAGAGGTTGTGTGATGGTTGGTAGACGATAATGGTTAGAGAGAACGTGAAGATGGTGATATTGGTGGTTCCACCACTGTGGGACATAAGTATTTGTCCAGTCACATATTCTTATTGGAAGCCAGGTGCCTGAACAAGAACCCATGGTCTTGTAATAGTTTTCTTTTTTGTTATACAATAATTAACATAAATAAAAATTACTATAAATAAAAAAAGGAAAGTGAGGTTTTTGAAAGAATCTCCATTGTAGAGTTTTAAGGAGGTTCTTAGTTTGTTAAGATGGCAAAGAAGTGACAGAAAAAAAATATGGTAATTGAGGTTCTTAGAGGTTCCACCACTGTAGATGCTCTTAGACCATCCACAGTGGTTTTGCCCGCCAATGGTACAAGGCACCAGCTGCCACATCAGCTTTCCACTATCTTACCAAAAACCTTACCAGTCGTTACCAATTCAACCACACCCACACCAATCTAAGTAATTAATTAAAAAAATAAAAGAAAAAGAAAAGAAGAGAGAGAAAGATAGAGAGAAGGTGCAATAGGGTGGGGTGAGGTGGGGTGGGGTACGGGACCGGCATGGGGTGCCGTTTTTTTCCCTTGCCGACTACCCTCGGCGGTAACACCGCCGAGGGTACCAGTCGGTACCGACCACCATGTTGTCTTCCTTGACTGCTGGTTGTGGATGGTCTTAGATGAGAAATAGACACATATTAGAATGAAATGCATTGCGATTTTCTTTTAAAACACAATTCATGGAAGGGCATGAGATTAAAAGTGATCAATGGTTCAAATTTAGTTTTCACGTTTCTCGCTATTAACTCAATTTCTCGCACTCTCCTAGGGTTTTAGTTTTTACACGTAAATGGTTAAAAAAAAAAATTGAGCAGGCCGTAAATGGTTAATTATGCTAAATTATTTTGTTGTTACATTTTTTTTTGTTTTCAAATATTTAACTCATCTTTTTTATACTTTATAAAACATAAACAAGAGATAATACAATCGAAAATTTAAAATGTATTTAACTGTAACGCTTTGAAACCAAGGCCTTTGGATATGATTTCAACAGGGAAAAAAAATCAACGAACTATAACTTTTAATGTATTGATTTCTAGGTTAATGTTTATAAATATTGTATTATTGAAATAATGACTAAGATTTTTTAGGGTCAAACTATAATTCAATTTAACAATCGAGTTACTCAAATAAATATTAAAGTTGCTTAATTATCTTCTAGAATTAAGTTTAAAAATTGGACTTTGAGTTAGGGATTGTTGACAAAATTTTCAACCGGAAAACTTTTACGAGCTATCACTTATCTTCTAAATAAGAATGAAGAGGACATAATCTTACTCGATAGAACGTATAACAAGGACTGAAAATCTAATTCGGCAAGTGAGAAAGAAAACTCTTACCTACGCTTACGACAATCTGTCTTGATAGTTGAAAATGTTACCCAATAAGATAAGTTAGAATGGTGCACTTAGGGTGCGTTTGGTGCACTGGACAGGGTGGGACAGGACAGGACAGGACAGCCCTGTCCTGCGTTTGGCGCGCCCCAACCTTGGACTAAGTAGAACACACTAGCACAAGACATGGGACAAGTGTGTCCACCCCCTTACCTATGGAACTAAGTGGAACAAGGAACTTATTGACCAAAATACCCCTAAAATAAGGAACCTAATTAAATATCCCTTCTTTTTTCTTCAACCGTTTTCTCCCAAACTCCATCTCCTCTTCGATTTCACGACCTCAGATCTACCTCCCTCTCCGGCGATGTCCGGCGACCTGCGGCTGCTACTTCCGGCGACAATTTATAAACTTTATCAATAAAACAATATTATAAGGTTTTAAATTCTTTGTTATTATGCATTTAAATTGATTATTTATTAATAAAACAGTAAACATCTCATCAGGGGTAGACTGGTCATTTTAACATGTTCTGGCTTGTCCTGTCCTATGTTGTTCTAGCTTACCAAACGCTGGACACCTGTCCTGTCCTGTTCTATCATATCCTGTCCCGTCCCGTCTGCGTACCAAACGCACCCTTACTGGTAAGCACTCACTGGATAAGCAATTGGTAAAGACCCCTTAGTCTATGACGAACCGATAAACTAAATGTCAGTTGAAATTGAAAATTTAGTCACCTAATAAGTTACCTAATAAATAATCGTCATTGTTAATAACTAGTTGACAAAATAAATATTATTATACAATTGGTTAAATTTTTTGAAAGCACCACTAAAAAATATGCATGATTAGAAGCTCATTATAACATAATTTAAATATTTACTCATAATTACCAGACAAGTGTTTATCGGTCATTTTATTTTATTGAATGAATATAACAAAAGTGTAAATCCTATCTGACAGACTAGAAGTCTTGCCAAATAAATGAGAGTGATGATTTTTAACCAAAAAATATTGCATTTGGTGCGGTTTTAATAAACCAAAATCTTACTCAATAATGTAATTGTAAATTATTACATAACAAGTAAAATGTGACTATAAGTTTTTACCAATAAAGGTATACGAAATAAGTGTTAAGTAAACGACTCCTTAGCTAACGAAAAAAAGAATAATTTCATTACACCAAAACAAAAGCTACCGTAAAATGGCCAAAATAATAAATTGCTTTTGCATTGTTAAGTTAACCATTTTTTTTATTTGATATAGTTTCTGTAATAATAAGTACATACTAATTGGTTATTAAGTGACTTGATTGCCTTTTTGACTTGTTCTTTGTGACTTTTGTTCATTTTCATTGTTTTATTTGATAGTATGTGTTTTATATTTATTGTTAGCCTGTCATTGACTATTAACAAGTCAGAAGTTGTATCATGGGTTATTTAGCAGTGTTGAATGATTAAATGGTCGGAGTGATTAATACATTTTTATTGATATAGTGTAAGATGAAATATGGGTATTTGGTAATTATCTAAAAGAAAATTAGGGTGTTAAATGATTAAGGGAGAAACAAGATACAAAATTGTTCAGAGAATTTTAGAACCATTAAGAAGCAAACCTTTTTCTACCAAACAAACTTTACCTTTTGACGATTAAAATGTTACATTTTATTGAAACTATTAAGAGGTAAACAAAAAGTCAATAAATTAGTAAATCGGGCTTCAATAATGTTTATGAAAATTTAAGATGGCTTATTTTGTTAATTGAATGATGTCGCTTCCAATTATTATCTCGCTTAAAAGATATTTCCCGCTACCGTCTACGTTGTATAATATTGCAAATTAAACAATGAAAAGATAAGTTCATATTGATGATTGCTTAACTAGTTTATAGGTGAAATCTAGTTGCTAAAATGATCATGTTCGATAAAAACTAGTTGATAAGTTCGTTAAAAATGTAAAATTAAAATAATTTAATATTAAAAGTTTGTTAATTATTACATTTCAATAATACAAGCAAATCTTTAATTGTATAATAATAGATTAATAAATATAAACCACATGGACATGATATCTTTTTTTCAATACAATATGTTAAGGCCATCCACTATGGGAGGCGGTACCACACCGGTGCCCATCCGATACCCATTGGAACATCATAGTGGGTACCCGGTATGAATGAGTACGGTAAAGGAATCGGCACCCCACTGCCAATTTCAATGAGGAAAAGTCTCTCTCTCTCTCTCTCTCTCTCTCTCTCTCTTCCTTTTTATTTTTTTTATTTTTTTAATTAATTGTTTAGATTGGTATGGAATTGGTATGGTAGTGGATGAATGGGTATGGAATGAGTAAGGTATTGAAAAACTGACGTAACGCTGAGGTGGCAGCTGACGTAACGCTAAGTCTCTCTCTCTCTCTCTCTCTCTCTCTCTCTCTCTCTCTCTCTCTTCCTTTTTATTTTTTTTATTTTTTTAATTAATTGTTTAGATTGGTATGGAATTGGTATGGTAGTGGATGAATGGGTATGGAATGAGTAAGGTATTGAAAAACTGACGTAACGCTGAGGTGGCAGCTGGTGCCTGGTGCCAATGGATATGAATGGCACCATAGCGGATGGCCTAATTAATAGTATGTCAATTTAATATACAACGGAAATTATGGATTTGGTATTGTGGTTAATACCTTTTATCCATGGTAGTATTAAAATTAAATTAAATACATGAATGAGACTTATGGTTTGCATTTATTACAAGTTTTTAGTCCATCTAATAATATCATAAAGACATCGTTAACCAAGGTCTAAAGATATTTTAGTTTTTTTTTATCTTTTATCTCTTTACTCTTCATTTGTTTGATGATTCTCTTAAACCTTTTTACTATTAGTTTAGCATTATTATTTTTCATATAAGCATCCAAGCATCAGAATCATGTTTAAACCAAAAATGGAATAGAAACTCGAGTTCAAACCGTGGTTTTCTAATTTGGATGTAGGATAATGATGGTGAAGAAACATGATTCAAAATAAAATTCAAACCTATATTCAGATTGACGTAGAGTATATTCGGACCCCAAATTTGTAGAGCATATTCAAACCCAAAACTAAAATCGAAACTCATATTCACAGCTAGAATTGAAATCAAAACCTATATTCAAAATTAGAACCAAGATCGAATTTGGGATTCAAAACTAGAATCGAAACCAAAAAATGTAAACTCTATTTGCATCTTAGAAACAAAATCATAATTGAAGGTTAAAACCCTAAATCATAAATGAAACTTAAAGCGATATATCATCCTTGTAATCCTAGATCTTCTCGAATCCATTGCTATCGAAGGATGGTGCCATAGTGAGATGAAATGAACAAGATGAAGGTCGTGTTGCCGCTAGTGAAAGAGTCGGTGAAGGGGGAACCGAGTAAATGAAGAAGGGGAAAAGAAGAGGCGGACAAAAAAAAGTTTAAAAATACTCTAATATCCTTGGACTTAATTTGGTTGACGAAAACTCAAGGATTTTGTTAGAGAGATGGGCCAAAAGCTTGTGAAAATGCAAACCGTGAGCCTCGTTCGTGTATTTATTTTGATTTGGGACCACTGTAAGTAAAAGAGGGACGAAATCCATAAATTACCGTAACACATACATATAAAATGAGATTATGTGAGAAATGCTATTTTAGGCGGAAAGTGTGAAAAATGTTTTTAAAACGTTGATCGCTATTAATCAAATACCCTTCCATGAATCACATGTTAAAAGATAATTGATTCAGTGCATTCCAATACATTTTATCTCAAAACATGTGATCCTAATATTTGTCCATTTCTCGTCAAACGGTTGGTAACCACTTTTCTCTCATCAAAGTCGGTGCTTTTTGATGGAACGTACCCAACCTTATATATACATATATTTATAGGAAAATGTTCAAACGAGAACCGTTCTTATTTACGAGAATATAAGAGCATCCACAGTGGTGGAACCTTCAAGAACCTCGCTTACCATATTTTTTCCTACCACGTCATTGTCATCTCAACAAACCAAGAACCTCCTTAAAACACTACAACGGAGGTTTTTACAAAAACCTCACTTACCTCTTCTTATTTATAATATAATTTTTATTTATGTAAACTATTATATAACATAAATGTTCTTGTAAAAACCCCATGAAGAACCTTATGAATAACCTCCATTGTGGATGCTCTAAGAACACTTATCGGCGGCCTATTATATGTGTACTTTATTTATAGCAATTTACCCCCTCTACTTTCGGTAGGGGTGTTCAATATTTGAATGCTATTCGTAAAAACCGAAATTCGAACCGACTCAAACTCGAATAATCTAATACAAATCGGTTTGTTTGGTTTTCAAATCGGTTTTGGACTCGATTCGAAAGTTTACATTGGTTTTCGAATCGAATTTTGAATTTATAAAAATATTCGAAATCCAACTCGAAATTCGAGTGTATATATACACATAAGATTATATATAGATATATAAATTTCTAGTTATCCACATTGAGGGAATTTTTTTCTTTGGGTTTTTGTTGGCTATTTACATTGCAGGAGGTTTTTTGGGTTATCTGAAGTTTGTTATATGATATTTTGTTGTTGTTATATGGAATTTTGGATGCTTGTCAATTTGAGTGAATGGCTAAATCTAATGCGGATGTTCATCTCTTTTTTTTATCAAATTATTAGCTTTTATCCCCTGATTTTGTAGTAGAATATTTTTTTTTCAACTGAATTTGGATAAACTCGAATTCGACTCGAATTCGATTCGAATTCGACAATGCGAATTCGAGTCGGTTTTACATGTTTCATTTCGAATTCGAATCGAGTTTCGAATTTACCTAAAAAAAGTTTCAGATTCGAACAACCCGATTCGAAGAATTCGAGAAACCCGAAATTCGACTCGATGAACACCCCTAATTTTCGGCATGGATTTTACGTAAGCCATCACTCCATTATTGAACTATTTAAAAATATATACTTATTCGTCCAAAATTATGTAGTTTTTCCTCCAAAGATTACCCAGGATGAATATTTAAAAATCTACAAATTTAAAGAATTTTTTAACAAAATAATACTATAAGAGAAAAATATTATTTTATTATTTTCCATAAATAAGAAATAGAAAATTATTTTGTTTAAAATAGAAAAATAATATTTTATTATAGGTAATAAATATTTTAGAGTAAATTATGGATTTGGTCCCTGTGGTTCTCGTTTTTTACTACTAAGGTCCCCAAACTAGAGAAATTATGAATTGGGTCCCTGTGGTATTCAAATTTGCACTACTAGGGTCCCTCTCCTTAACTTTGTTAACGGAGACTCCGTTAACTCAGGGGTATTAAAGTCATTTTATCTATTTTTATATTTATTTTTTTATTTGTTTTCTTTTGTTTTCTTTTTCTTTTTTATAAAACAAGGACTCTCTCTCTACACATATCATTACCTACAACCCCATGTCTACCATCATCGTCATTCTTTAACCCTCAACCTACCCTCCAGTGACAACCATCATCTGATGGTAACCCACCTTTCAACTCATCCTCCGGTCGGTAACAGTTCACCGAAGATGTATGACTTCACCGGTGGTAAGAGTTCACCTCCATCTTCGGTGAAGACAACATCGCCGACCTTCATCTCCGGTGAATAAATGCTTGCCCACCTACATCTCAGGTGAAGCCATACCCACCACCGAAGCCTCCCTCTTCTAAATCAAATTAAAATCCAATTAAAGTTAAAACCCAGGTAAGGAAATGTGAGGGTTTCATCTAAGAACAATATTAAAATCACAAGAAAATAAAAGAATTTTGTGTATGTTTTGTGAGTACGAACATCAAGTTACACACTGGAGAATGAGTTGAAGGGTCGGTTGCCATCGGAGGGTAGGTGGAGGGTTGAAGGATGACGATGTTTGTAGACATAGGGTTGTAGGTAATGATACGTGTAGAGAGAGGGAGAGAGAGAGGAGAGAGTCCTTATTATATAAAAAAAGAAAAAGAAAAAAAATTAAAAAATAAAAAATATAAGAATATAAAAATAGATAAAATGATTTTAATACCCTGAGTTAACGGAGTCTCCGTTAACAAAGTTAAGGAGAGGGACCCTTGTAGTGCAAAATTGAATACCACAGGGACCCAATCCATAATTTCTCTAGTTTAAGGACATTAGTAGTAAAAAAACGAGAACCACAGGGACCAAATCCATAATTTACTCAATATTTTATAATACAATAAAGAATAAGTTGTAATTTTGGTCATTATGATTTGTTATTTTTCTTGCTTTTGGTCCTACAAAATTGTATTGCAAAATGTTATTGTAGTATGCAAAAATGTTTGATTTTGTTCTCTCTTACTAGAAGGAATTAAATTGCATCCGCTAAGTCTTTCACATACCTTGGACATAAGGGTGACATAATCATTTCGTCTCTTAAATCTAAAGGTAAATTAAAAAAAAAAATACTTTGGTATATATGGTTGTCATCTCATATTTTAGAGATATAGCATACTACTTTATTATAATATATGAGACAAACGGATGACTTAACAAATGAACTTTAATTTTTGTTAATGGGAGGGATTAAACATAGGGGTGAGCATCGGACGGGTTTTTCGGGTTTCGGGGATTTCGGGTTTCGGGTTTTCGGGTTTCGGGGGAAAATGGAGGCCCCGATACCCGACTTTTCGGGGGTCGGGGTTTTCGGGTTTCGGGGATTTCGGGTTTCGGGGATTTCGGGGCGGGTTTTCGGGGCACCCGATTTTATTTTGACTTTTTTTTCCCTATTACACTTTCAAGTTTCAAAGTAAAAATAAACATTTAAAAGTAACAAAATAAGATACCAACAAACGAAAAATAACAAATACCAACATTAAAATTAACATCTAAAAGTTGATGGTGGTGAGAGCGCCGATGAAGCAATGAGAGAGAGGGAGAGAGAGAGAGAGAGAAAAGCCGTATTTGATTTTGATGAATTGATTTGGGCTCTAATTTAAGTCTATTACAACTTTAGAAGCATTCCAAACAGAAACATTTGCTACCATATTTAAAAAATAATGAAACATTAAGGGTTGTTTTATAAATACACAAAATATATTTAAAAAACATTAAAAAATCGGGTTTCGGGTTCGGGTTTCGGGTTTCGGGGCACAAATTTTCACACCCGACCCGACCCCGATCAACCCTCGGGGATTTCGGTTTTCGGGGAATTCGGGGTCGGGTTTTTTCGGGGTCGGGTTTTTCGGGTTTTTTTCGGGTCGGATCGGGTCGGGTTTTCGGGTTTCGGTTTTTTTGCTCGCCCCTAATTAAACACAAACATTTATGCATATCATGAAGGATTTCATTGGCTAGTTTTTTTGTGAAGGTCAAAACTAGAAAAAAAACAACAAATGACAAGAACGAAAATTGTAATTTACTCTAGACTAAATTACATTTTTGTCCCAACGATTTGTTAAAGATTGCAATTTCCGCCCCAATGGTTTAGAAATTACGGTTTTTATTCCCATGTTTGTAATATATTGCTGTTTTTGTCTTCATGATTTTATAACTTATTATGGCTTTGGTCCTTGTGGTATAAATTCTTGACCATTTTAGTCCTTTGTATATTAATGATAGTAATTATTTAAGAAACAAAAATAATAATAAACTACAAACCATAGAAATGAAAAAAAAAACAAAATCTAAATCACATGAACAAAAATTGAAATTTATAACAAACCACAAGGACAAATTGTATAATTTACTCTTTACTACTCTACAGTTAAATTTCAAATTTTTTTTTGTGAAGGGTGTGTCCGGGCCAAAGCCCCGACTAATCCCTGACAATTTTGAGAGCTAAACATGGCTCCACTTAAATGTTCTCAGGCATGCACAAAGGAAGACTCGAACTTGATTATGACGCTATAAACCTCTCGAACAATAACCGATCCGCTACAACACTGGAAGATTGATTACTCTTTCCTCGCTTCAAATTTACTCTTTACTCTACAGCAATCTCCAAAACAAAAATATAGCTGTTGGAGTTAAATTTCCATAACTCTTTTAAATTTTAAACTTTGATAACAAATTAAAACCACATACCTAAAAGTAAAACAAATAAATTAAAAACGGTTCAATTTAAACCGTTTCATAAAATTCTCAAACCGGTTCACCCAAATCGACCACATTCCGGTTCGAACCGGAAAAAACCATCCAACTTTTACCCCCAAATCCAAATACTTCAAAACCACTCCCATTCTCCACCTCAGTTTCCAATGGCTTCCTACTCACATGGCTGCTTTTCTCTCTGCTACTACTACTAGATCTAACGGTTATCAAACCACAAAACTCACTCTATAACTCACTTTTCAGATTCAAAAGCTTCAAATCGAGCTAGTAAATCGGAAGCTAATGGGAGAGGTATGTGTATTTGTATGTATGTATGTTTTCAATCGATTCGATTTTAAGCTTTTAAGCTCGCATTTCGTGATTTTGTTAAAGTGTTTGTGTTAGTGGATTTGAATGTTGATTTTGATATAGGAAGTGAAGAAGAAGGCAGTGGAAGAGGCTAAATCGGCCGCCGGTGATGATGATAAGAAGGAGGAATCGAAGGCGGCGTCTCCGATTGTTTTGAGAGTGTTTATGCATTGCGAAGGATGTGCGAGCAAGCTCCGGCGGTGTCTTAAAGGATTCGACGGTTAGTGATTTGTGAATTTGTGTTTGATATTGATTTTGATTGTTGTTGAATTGAAGGATTGGAGTGATGTTTGTTAGTGAATAAGTTTGATTTGATTTTGATTTTCTGTTTGTTGTTCAATTGAAGGATTGGAGTATAGTTTTTATTGAATTAGTTGATTTGTGTTTGATTTTGATTTATCTGTTTGTTGTTCAATTGAAGGATTGGAGTGATGTTTTTAGTGAATAAGTTTGATTTGATTTTGATTTTGATTTTATCTGTTTGTTGTTCAATGGAAGGATTGGAGTGATGTTTTTAGTGAATTAGTTGATTTGTGTTTGATTTTAATTTTGATTTATCTGTTTGTTGTTGGAATTGAAGGATTGGAGTAATGTTTTTAGTGAATAAGTTGATTTTGATTTTGATTTTGATTTATCTGTTTGTTGTCTAATTGAAGGATTGGAGTGATGTTTTTAGTGAATAAGTTCATTTGATTTGATTTGATGTCGATTTGATTTTGGTTTTGATATATCTGTTTGTTGTTCAATTGAAGGATTGGAGTAATGTTTTTAGTGAATAAGTTGATTTGATTTTGATTTATTTGTTTGTTGTTCAAATGAAGGATTGAGTATAGTTTTTAGTGATTAAGTTGATTTGATTTTGATTTATTTGTTTGTTGTTTAATTGAAGGATTGAGTTTAGTTTTTAGTGATTAAGTTGATTTGATTTTGATTTATTTGTTTGTTGTTTAATTGAAGGATTGGAGTAATGTTTTTAGTGAATATAAGTTGATTTGATTTTGATTTATCTATTGGTTGTTTAATTGAAAGATTGGACTCATTGGAGTAATGTTTTTAGTGATTAATAAGTCGATTTGATTTGATTTGATTAGGAGTTGAAGATGTTAAGACGGATTGCAAGACGCATACGATTATAGTGAGTGGAGAGAAAGCGGATCCGTTGAAGGTTCTAGAAAGGATCCAGAAGAAGAGCCACCGCGAAGTGGAGCTTCTCTCGCCCGTACCGAAACCACCGGCGGAGAAGCCAGAAAAAGTGGAAGAGAAAGAGGCTGCTAAACCTGAAGAGAAGAAAGAGGAGGTTACTTCATTCATTTTCTATATTAACTGTGTTTGGCAAAAATAAGCTAGCTGATAAGTAGCTTATAAGCTAGTACTGGATGGACCATAAGCTAGCTTATTGAAACGCCGGTTGGAGTAGCGCTTCAGGAACTTTTTGTAGTTTTTTTTTTCCAATTATACTCTTATTAATATTAATTATTATATCCAAGATACCCTTTTTGGTCATTTTACATACTCATAAGCTAGTTTTTGCCAAACATAATTTATTCATTAGCTAGCTTATCAGCTAGTTTGCCAAACACAACCTTAGAATTTGTGCTGAATATTTCAATGTGGATCTAATTAGGGTTTATGATGTTGAAATACAGGCTCCTAAACAGGTGATTACAGTGGTTTTGAAGGTTCATATGCATTGTGAAGCTTGTGCTCAAGGAATCAGAAAACGTATTCTCAAGATGAATGGTAACTTTTTCTTTAAATTTTCAAGCAATTTACAATACTATTCATATTAAAAATCTTACAAAATTAAAATTAAACTTTAGAGTGTATAAAATGGCTTCTCACCAAGGCCAACTCAAGAGTTGTTATTGTTTTTAATCGACAAATTCTGACATTACTTTTGAATTTAAAAGAATTTAGGTAGGTATTGAATATTGATTCATGTGGATTCACATGTTCTTTATAAATCAAATCTTAATACATATTTAAAATAATTTTAACGATTTGTTGAAAAACTCATATAGTTTATAGGGTTTTGCGTGGGACCAATTAGGTTGTAGGTAATCGACATAAACTCGAATAATAATAATATTGAAAATTTCTTTTTGACATGTAAAAGCAAATATTTACATTTACAGATTGGATTTCAAATCATTATATTTGATTTTGTATAAAGAACAACCAATTATTGAGAATGATGCAAAAAAGAAAAAAAGCCATGTATGATTGCTATCTTTATTAAACATATGGACAAAATGTTCTTCTTTTGGAGAATGGGGGTATGGTCATTTCACAAAAACTTCCCCCATTGCGCTAGTCTTTTGTATGTAATTATTTGCTTGCTTTTATAGTGGTTTATTTTTGGATACATGACCTAGAGATTAAATTGATGTGAAAAACTGAAACTATTGATACAATGTATATTCATTATGAGCTCTTTTAATAATACTTTTTGTAATCTTTCTATTATATAAAATCATTGGAGATATCAACAAGATATTTTAAAGCAAAATTAATAGCATGTTATACAATATGTCCATAAAGATGCATATGATTGGTCAACACTACCAAAGTCACATGAAAAGCCACATGTGCATTGGCTGGCCATTGGCCAACATGACAAAGGTCTCAATTCTCAATTGCAATGGTGGCCAATGTAGCATGTGTATCACACTTGACTTTATCAATCGTTGGATGCATATGAATGCACGTTAGGATATAATAGGATAAGATGTTGGATGAGTTTCCCTTTAAAGTGTAATTTATGGAAGGGCATTAGATTAAAAGAGATCGAGCGTTTAGATCCACTTCTCATGCATCTCACTGTTAACTCAATTTCTCACACGTCTTTCGCGTATATGGATATGCATATATGATGATACAAAGTTGTTGTCTTTAAGTCATGATTTCATAAACATCGTGGCTTGTAAGACTTTAGGTTTGATTTTGCTGACATCATGACTTCTTAAAAAAAAAAAAAACTATCTTGTAGGTGTGGAAAGTGCAGAAGCAGATCTGAAGCAGTCAGAGGTGACGGTAAAAGGTACATTTGAGCCACCGCAGCTGGTGGAGTACGTCAACAAGAAAATGGGAAAACAAGCTGTCATTGTGAAGCAAGAGCCTGAGCCAAAGAAGCCGGAAGCCGACAACAAGGGTAGCGATGGAAAAGCTGGAAAAAACGACGGCGAGAAAAAAGCAAAAGGTGAAGAGGCGGCGAAGGCAATGGAGCCAGCGGCGGGTGGTGGTGACGACAAGAAGGTGGTGGAGCTGAGAAAGGATGAGTTTAGCTTTTACCAAACTAACCTTCCGAGATATGCCGTGGAGTCGGCTTATGGGTATCCGGCCGCGCCACAAATATTCAGTGATGAGAACCCTAATGCATGTTTTGTTATGTGAAAGGAGGATTGTTATTTGCACCCTTAATGTCAGAATCTGATCATTATGTGCACTGAGAATGTAAAAATATAGGCTATGATATTTGTGAGGAGAGTAATGCAATTAGCAACTATAGTATGGTAATTAGCCTTCCCCAATGTGAAATTGGATGTTTATGGTTTAATTTAAATTGATGAAAACAATATCCAAATTTTGTTACTAGAAATATTCAATAAAAACAATTATTAATTGAGTAGCAACAAATTTGTCGATATAAATTGCTATTTTTATTTAAGTTTTTTTCTTCTTAAAGTGAATTTTCGATCATATATCTGTCCTCAACGTGATTTTTATCGGTCTATATTAGTTATTATAAATCAAATGTGTGATATAATATATATATATTTTAAATCTCAAATGAGTTTAGTTTAATACATAAAAACAGATGATCATATAATAATTAATAAAACAAAAGAAATTAAAGTTAAACAAAAGAGTTTAGTTTAAGTTTAAGTAATACCCAAAGCACGTGGAGTAATATCTAAAACGTATCAAAGAAGGAGCTATCATTCATCAATTTTAATATAAAAATGGAAAGGATGATGGCCATGTCAAAACTCTCTCCATGTCTATTTTTTTGGCCTTCAGTTTTTTTAAGTAATATATAAATCCCTATCCCTAATCAGGGTGGATGGATTAGGTTTTGAGACACGGGTCAATTCTCATTAGGGATGAGATTAGGACCGAACCAGTTAATATCGAATTTTTGTGGGACTAAAAAGTGGTATCGAAAACCGAACCGTATGTACTGGTTTGGTTTTAGTTTAAGAACGGAAAAATCGGTGTTAGAACCATTTTGGACCGAAAAATTTAAAATGTATCAAATATGTATTAAATCAATTGCAAATAAGAAAACCTTTAGAATAATTCAAAATCAATCTCAAACAATCAAAAGTTCAACAATTCGTCGATTTTTGATGTGTATGTAGGGGGTCAATTTTTTGATGATGGAGATTTAAGGAGAAAAATATGAATACTTATAGAGAAAATTTGGTTAGTTTAGAAGATGATATATATATTTTTAGAAAAAGATAAATTTTATTTATGAGATGATAGGATAACCGTAGAATTTAAAAAAAAAAATCTTGTTTTTAAAAATTCCGATTTGATTTCGGTATTTTTGAAAAAACCTAGTATTAAATACCGATTTTAAGGATTATTCTATACTTAATTCTCATGCCTAGTAAAAATGTAAAATGCACCCCTATCTAGTACCTAGTATTTCTTCCTCACACGTATTAACATAAAAACCTACCATCCACATGTTTCCTACATGATATGTGCTTGGAGACTATTGTACTTATGTGTAAGCACGCATCCCACATACATAAATACAATTTGAGATCGACTAGAAGGGTCCAAACCAAATAACTTTTTTAGTGTGTTACTGATTCATAATTTTTTTACGTGTAGCTAACCAGGGCCGTTCTTGATATATTGAAGGTCATGTGATAAAATCTAAATGTGAAGCATTTGGCTTGTGGCGTCCCGGTAAAGATTTGAGGGATGTAGTGAAAAATCTCATCCACACAAGGCACTGTCAAAGCCTTTATGGTCATGGAGATTCACCTCCAGGTTATCCGGGAAATTAGTCGGTACACGTAAGTTGGTCTGAAAATCCACGATTATAAAAAAAATTATATGTGATTTTATATATTTTTCAATTATTTTATTTATAAACTTTTTTATTATTGAAATAAAAAATAAATCGTTTTTGTTTAAAATGTTCATTGAAGTATAAGATAACTATAAACAAAATAAAAGTAAAAGTAAAAATAAAAATGATATTTATGAAAAAAGTAATAAGAAAAATAACTTATGATTTATTTGAAATAAAGAAAATCGTTGAGATTAATGAAAAATATGTAAAAAAAATCATAATAGAAACAACATATTTAAAATAAAGAAAATTTATTTTTCAATTATTTTATTTATTAATTTTTTTATTATTAAATTAAAAAATAAGTCGTTTTTGTTTAAAATATTTATTGAAGTATAAGATAATTATAAATAAGATTTAAATAAAAATAAATATGATATTTATGAAAAAAGTAATAAGAGAAATAATTTATGATTTATTTTGAAATAAAGAAAATTGTTGAGATTAATGAAAAACATATAAAAAATCATTATAGAAACAACATATTTAAAATAAAAAAAATTGTTGAAAATAAAGAAAGAAATTTAAAGGCCTCCAAGTAAAAAAAGTAGTTGACATTAATTAAAATATATATAAAAGCCATTGTAAGGAACAAGATTCAAACATTGGGCTTTCTCTACTTAGTTGGCGTTTGGTTCGCTGGAATGTTTTTGAAGGAATTGGAATCCTGAAGGAATTGGAATCCAATTCCATATTCTGTTTGGTTGGCAGGAAATGGAATTGGAATCCAATTCCATAATCTGTTTGGTTGGTAGAAATGTCTAATGGAATTGAAATTCAGATATGTAAAATGATAGAATTACCCTCATTTTGTTTTACTTTAGTTTGTTTTATAGGTTATATGTAAAAGTATATTATATATATATTCTATTTAATATACATATTTATGAATATAATATACATTATATTAATATATATTATATATTATATAATTTATAATAATATTTAATATAATATATATATATATGTGTATGTATATATAATATTATATATTGTATATAGGTTATATATATATAAATTATAATATATATAAATAAATATATAATATAAATTTTTTTTATTTATATAATTTATAATAAAATTTAATATATTTTATATAATATATATGTATATGTATATATAATATTAAATATTGTATATAGGTTATATATATAAATTATAATATATAAATTAAATATTTATATATATATATATATATACCTATGTGTGTATTATATATATTATTGTATTATGTAAATAATAATATTTAATATATATTGTATACTATATATGTATATATAATATTATATACTAAATATCGTATATAAGTTATATATAAAAATTATAATATATATAATACATATATATAAAGGTATATATTATATATATTAAATATATATATATATATATTATATATAATTTATAATAATATTTAATAGAGGGAAGTTATTTTGCAAACCATAAAAAACGTGCAAACCGTGCAAACTCATGGTTGCACACGTAAAATCAGTGAAATTGATTCATGGAGTTGTTTAATATGATGAAAATGTTTCATAAACATCAAATTTTGAGGAAATTGTTTCATATGTTGGTGTTTTTTATTCATATGAAACTTTTTTATCGTTTCTATGAAACTTTTTCATTTCTACGTAAATAAACACCTTCATATGAAACAATTTCATCACAAAATTTAGTATATGAAACATTTTCATCATATTAAACGACTCTATAAAAGATTTTTCATTGATTTACGTGTGCAACCATGAGTTTGCACGGTTTGCACGTTTTTTATGGTTTGCAAAATAACTTCCCACATATTTAATATATACGTATATATATATATATAATTATATATTAAATATTGTATATAGGTTATAGGGAAGGGTTCAAACGAGAACCCTTGCTATTTGCGAAAACGCGAGAGAACAATTGTCACCCTCCCAATTTGAAATACCTGGACGTCCTCTCTTTGTCTCTCTCATTGAAAACTGGCCCTACCATTCATTATATCTCTTCACTCCATCAATCCATACCTAGCTAGCGTCTATCTCTATATGGTAGTGGAGGTGGTGGGGATTCAAGGGCTCAAAACATGCAACCAAAGCATAATTAGAAACTAATTTCCCCAACTTCATGGTGGAAATTGAGGAACATCATCAGAATTAATGAGATAATTTCATGCAAGGAAAGCCCCATCCAGAATGCATCTAAAGTCAATGCAACTGCACTAGCTGAATTTTCACATGTTCATTACTCGTTATCACGTTGTTAACATATCACTATCACAACGTTTTCATAGCATATCACGCCGTTATCACGTTGTTAACACAACATTACCACAGTCGTTATCACAACATTATCATGTCGTTAATACATCGTTATCACGGCATGAAACGTTTTCATAGCTTATCACGCCGTGATAACGTTGCTATCACGATGTTTTCATAGCTTATCACGTGTGAAACCTTGCTATCACGACGTTTTCATAGCTTATCACGTGTGATAGCGTTGCTATCACGACGTTTTCATAGCTTATCACATGTGATAAGCTTGCTATCACGACGTTTTCATAGCTTATCACGTGTGATAGCGTTGCTATCACGACGTTTTCATAGCTTATCACATGTGATAAGCTTGCTATCACGACGTTTTCAAAGCTTATCACATGTGATAAGCTTGCTATCACGACGTTTTCATAGCTTATCACGTGTGATAACCTTGCTATCACGACGTTTTCATAGCTTATCACATGGTTATCACAACATTATCTCGTTGGTATCACAGTGTTATCACGTCGTTAACACATCTTTGCAAGTAATTAACAGACTAAAGAAACCGTCATCGAAAACGAGAGACGATCTCTAATTGATAAAAGAAATGGGGGACGTGGATTCATATATAGTGGAACATGTATATGAATTAAAGGAATGACAGCGTGAATTCATATATATAGTCGAAGATGCATATGAATTAAAGGAATGAGAGACATGAATGCATATATTGGGAAAGATGTATATGAATTAAAGGGGTGAGAAGTATTATCAACGTGGGAGATGTAGATTTATGTATGTGCCTCTATTTTTTTTTTTTTAAATTAAAGAATATAGTTTAATTAAGTTGGAGGCCCACAACCGTTCTCGCATTCTCGCAAATTAGGAGGGTTCTCGATTGAACCTCCACCATAGGTTATATATATATATAAATTATAATATATATATATATATTATAATATATAAATAAATAAATATATAATATATAAATTAAATACTGATATATATATATATTATATGTGCTTATAAGGTATTAATGATTTGAGGGATAAAAAGGTAATCTGTCAAATTCCCAAGTCTATGGAATTTGAAATCCTTCCATATGCTGAAGGATTCTAAAATCCCTTATCTGAGGGATTTCATTCGCTCCTACAGATTCCAATTCCATCCTCAAAAGCCAACCAAACATGGGAATCCCTGGGAATTGGATTCCAATTCCCTCAGATTCCCAAAGATTCCAGTGAACCAAACGCGCCCTTAGAGGCTAGAGCAGCGAGATTACCAACTGCTGAGAGCCTTGCATATCTTGAACGATTTTTTGCTTATATATTATTATAGTATCATAAAAAATTACAAAAAAATTTCCATGTCCCCAATGATCGGAGGCCCTGTGCGGCGACACCTATAAAACACCCCAAAGCACGACCGTGGTTAATTGGTTATGGTACCTTGTAAAAACATAAGCTTGTGTTTGGCAAACTAGTTGATAATGACTAATAAGCTAGCTGATAGTTGATAAGTACTAGTTGTAGAATCTTGACTATTTCAGTCAAATTATGTAGAATAATTGCTATAAAGTGATTTGAGAAGTAAAAAATGGCTCTTTTATCGACAATTTCCCTCAAACTTTATGAACCGGATAACAGTCGTACATGCTAAACTCCTAATTCGATCATCGATCACACAAATTTTTTTCTCCAATATACATAGGATTACGATAACGACTTGCTAATAACCTATTTGGTCACGTCTCTCATTTTTCGTTAAACGCTATGATCGTGAACTCAATTTTCAACAATTGATTGCCTTGTAAACAGTGCTTGAAAGCAATAGTCGGCCTCTTCGAAGATCAGTTACGCATCACTCTGATCATGCTTCAATCATGGTATCGATCATCTCCACCCTTGATTTTTCATTTTAATCGTAGTATACGAAGATAAATGAAAATGTTGTTTTGTTCTTTCTCATGACGTAAACTACTGGGGATCGGTTTTCGCCATGCATTTTGCACTTCCGCATCCTAAAAAGAGCAAAGGCAGAATAGTCGTGATCGGTTCTTGCGGTGGATGGTTCGCTATGTCAAGAGTAACCGTGTATAATGTAAGTAAAATGCTAAGATTTCGTAATTCAGTTTGATTTGTTTTCATTATAGGATTGGGTTCTGGTGAGAAATGTCAGATTTAGAGAGAAGCGTCACAAGTGGTTATCAACCGTTGGATGAGAAACGGATGGACATTAGGATGGGATGCACCAGAACAATTCCCTTTTAAGCCACAGTTCATGGGAGGGTATTTGATTAACAGTTTGCGACGGTTTAAAAGCTCTTCTCACACTCTTGACACTTCTCACATGATCCCATGCTTACTCTTGACATAGCAAACCATCCACCGCAAGAACCGATCACGACTATTCTGCCTTTGCTCTTTTTAAGATGCGAAAGGGCAAAATGCATGGCGTTAACCGATCTCCAATAGTTTACGTCATGAGAAAGAACAAAACAACATTTTCATTTATCTTTGTATACTATGATTAAAATGAAAAATCAAGGGTGGAGATGATCGATACCATGACTGAAGCATGATCTGTGATGCATACCTGATCTTCAAAGAGGCCGACTATTGCGGTTCCAACATTGTTTACAAGGCAATCGACTGTCGAAAATTGAGTTCATGTGATCATAGCGTTTAACGAAAAATGAGAGACGTGACCAAATAGGTCATTAGCAAGTCGTTATCGTAATCCTATGTATATTAGTGAAAAAAATTCATGTGATCGATGATCAAATTAGGGTTTAGCATGTACGACTGTTATCCGGTTCATAAAGTTTGAGGGAAATTGTCGATAAAAGAGCCATTTTTTACTTCTTAAATCACTTTATAGTAATTATTCTACATAATTTGACTGAAATAGTCAAGATTCTACAACTAGTACTTATCAACTATCAGCTAGCTTATTAGTCATTATCAACTAGTTTTCCAAATACAACCTTATGTTTTTACGAGGTTCCATAACCAATTAAGTGATTAACCACTTTTTGCCAACGTTGAACGCAACAGAAAATATCAAAAATATGGAAATGCGAAAGTCACCTTTGCCAAAATGCTTAATGGCTTCATCAACAAACCGCTTGCAATCCTGAAGGTTCGAGACATCCACCTTGATCATGATGGTCTCCGGCGATCCAATCTCCATGGCCTTCCTTGCAACAGTCACAAGTAGCTCATCTCTTCTTGCAACCAACACTAGACTCGCTCCATGTCTCGCGTACTCGTACGCCAAATGCTTCAATAATACCACATCAAAACGACAAAATTATCGTTAATTCCTACGTTTCAACCATATAACCAAGGTTGTGTTTGGCAAACTAGTTAATAGTTGATAAGCTGGATAGTTCAACTATACCCGTATTCCTATTGTATGTATCCAACTTCAAAATGTGTTATTGTGTGTATTAAACTTTCAAAATATGTTATTGTGTGTAACGTTTTACCTGCTAAACCCTTAGCAGGTCACCCCTTTAAAAAATGCTTATGTGTATGCCATGTGTGTGCCATGTGGATGCCATGTGGGATTGGTCTCCAACTTCAATTAAAATGTGGGAATACTTGAAGAAGATGAACACATGAAGAAGATAAAGAAGATGAACACATGAAGAAGATGAACCCTAAATCAGGTTACCAAAAATCGAAACCCTAAATCAGAACCAAAATTGAAATCTCTAACAAACTGAAACCCTAATTCAGATCCTAAATCGAATAGAAACCCTAAATCAGAACCAAAAAATTTCAAAAGTTCTTGTTTCTCAATGGATTTCTGCAATTGATGATGAATCTTGGGTCGAAATCCAATGCTTAATCTTTCTCTATATTCAATTTTTGTCACAGATCTGGGATTTAGGTATATTTATAGGGTTTTGTTCGAAAATTTGGTTTTGGCCATTTTTCTTCATTTGTGCGATTTCAGGCCTCAAATCAAGTGTGGGGATAGTGGTTTGAGGTCGTTTATGATATATTATCACCATTCTATCATCAATTTTGTTCAAACTTGTAGTTTCATTCGTGTATTGCGGGTTTTGCTCGATTGGTTTTGGTCGATTTTTTTTGCCCAGATTTGGTAGGTATCAATTTCGAAAATCCAAACAAGCTATCAATTTTGAAAAAACTGATCCCAAACAAGCTATCAATTTTGAAAATCCATCCAAATCAAAAACTCTAATTTTGAAACCCTAATTTGATGAAGAAAAAGATGAACACAGCCATGTCACATGCCACATAGGCAGTAACTTGTTAAACATCAGCATCAATAGGTTACTAGGTAAAAAGTTACACACAATAGCACGTTTTGAGAGTTTAGTACACACAATAACACATTTTGAAGTTGGATAACACAATAGGTATGGGTATAGTTGGATACATTTTGGTGGAGATAGTCCTATGAATAAATTATGTTTGTCAAAAACTAGCTCATGAGTATGTAAAATAACAAAAAACGATATTTCAGGGATAAATAATTAATATTAATAAGGGTATTAATTGGAAAAAAAGTTACAAAAACTCCTGAAGCGCTACTTTATGGTTGTGTTTGGCAAAAATAATCTAGCTTCTAGTACGTGTTTGGATGAACCATAAACTAGCTTATTAAAAACATTAGTTGAAGTAACGTTTCAGGAGCTTCTTATAGCCTTTTCCAATTATATCTTTATTAATATTAGTTATTATACTCCAAGATGCTCCTTTTTTTTGTCATTTTACACACTCATAAGATAGTTTTTGTCGAACATAATTTATTCATAAGCTAGGTTTTTTTTGGAAGGGTGTCTGGGCCAAAGCCCGACTAATCCCCGACCATTTTGGGGGCTAAACATGGCCACACTTAAATGTCTCCAGACATGCGTACGGAAAGGCTTAAACTCGTTTTTGTTTAAAATGTTCATTGAAGTATAAGATAACTATAAACAAGATTCAAATAAAAATAAAAATGATATTTATGAAAAGTAATAAGAGAAATAACTTATGATTTATTTGAAATAAAAAAATTGTTGAGATTAATGAAAAATATGTATACAAAAATCATAATAAATAAGATATTTGAAATAAAGAAAATTGTTGAAATTAATGAAATTGAAGAAAATAGTAGACATTGATTAAAAGATATATAGAAGCCATTGCAAGGCCCAAAATTCGAACCTTGGGCGTTCTCTACTTTGGGCGACGAGATTACCAACTACTTTAAGAGAACCTTGTGTTTCTTTAACGGCTTTTTGCTTACATATTATTATAGTACCATAAAAAATTATAAAAAATTTCGTAGTCCCCCAACGATCGGAGGCCCTGTACAGCGACACCTATAGAACGCCCCAAAGCACGACCCTGTAGCTAACATGTGAACAAGGTATATAAGAGCATCTCGAACATAGTTGTTAGAGCAAACTTCTCTCAAATGTATAAAATTTCTAAACTAACATAGTTGTTGGAGATGCTTTAAGAATCTGAAGATGTTTAAAAATAGTGGACCCTAATCTCAAACCTTCTTTGGAAAAAGGATGGAATATTGGTTCTAAAAGTATGAGTAAAGATTCAAGAGATTAAATCCCTATTTTGTACTTTTGATATCATTTTTTATTAACTCTATATATTTGGTATCAATGCTTTTTTAAAGCTTTATTACTTTATATGAATTTAGGTTGTTCTATGTTAAAACACTAACAAAAACACTATGAACTCATTATAATTCGTAAGACTTAAATCTTGACCTCAATGCCACACACACTTGACGTCATTTAAAATCTTAGATAGAATAATCGTAGATATTAATTCTATCTAAAAAATATTTACATTTTAAGACTTTATGTTGTGTTCTTATATGTAATCTCAATGCAATTAATTTAGTTAAAACTCAAAGAGGGTTCATATTAATTTTGATAAAACAAATTACTTATGGGTTCTCATTGGATTATTCACTATTGTATTTGTGCACTTTGAGATTAGAAAAAAGATTTATACATGTTAATCACAATCTAAATATACATAATACAAGAATAATAAATTACGGATAAGACTCATAAAATTAACAAGTTATTTAAAATAACGAAAAGTTCAATGGTCACACTTGATTGTCAAAGAAAAGTATGAAAATTATCAACAAGAATGAAGAAAAGAAATAGTAAAGGGTGCCCCCTCAAGTGGGGGGATTTCTATCGCCATACCCATTAATTTTCGATGGTAGAGGCAGTACATCCTATTCTTTGGACCTATAATTTCAAAACTAAAAGAATATAGATTCTTGTTCGTCCTTTGAATCGATCTAGTGCGCTCATTCATAGAAAATAGTATAACTCGTACACATAGATAAGCCATAATCGGTCCCCTAAAGAAAGGGTGCTTGTTTGCATTCATGATAAACCGATTACAATGTACCAAAAAGTGCTTATTTCAAAACAAGTAATCTAGTACACTTTAATTTAGGTTTGATTGATCAGTTAACATTTTTTTGTTAGATTCTTTTATAGATATTCTCACAAAGTTATATGTAAATAATTTACCTTTTGTATAGAACGATTTGAGATGTTTTGAACATTTACATAAATTTTGAGCAAGTTTTAATTCGTATCTTATTGGGGTCAATTTTCATAATTTTAATCGTTTGACCATTAAGTAGTAAACAATATCCCAAATCGACTCATCTTAAATAAACCAATCAATGTTTTCACTTTTAAATAAAACAAAACCAACCTAATTGATAGTCACAAAATTAAGTCGATGATAATTATCCGATTGCAAAAGACAAAAGGATGGTAGAGACACTACATCCTCGAGGGTTCGTATGAAATTGGTCTAGATCTACTATTCTAAGATTAGTAAAATTTAAGTTGAAAGCTTTGTTAATAACTAATTCATAAAAACCAAAGTCATTCTCCGTATTAAAGGATGATCTTAGTCAAAGAACTGGTCCATGCACTCGTTATTTTTATTAGTTAAACGTAAATAGCATACATATTGTAGTGATTAAATCGATTTAACAAAACTTATTAAACGTAATTTAGTAAATTAACATTTTTCGTTTACTAATAATTTTTTATTCATCAGGGAAAAAGTTCCTTTTTAAACCACATTAATTTTGTAAGCTTTGCACACTGAAATCAATCAATCACCATTTTTCGTTTAATTTAGTTCTATTGTGTTCTTAATTAGGAGGTGGTCTATTTGATATTGACGGTATTGATTATGATTTGATTTTTGCAAACATTTCGTCGATTTGTTTCATTATTCATGGAAAATTTATTTTTTAGTTTTTAAAGAAGATGCCGATTTCATTGTTCTAGAGAAAAAAATCGATTTAATTTTTTTAAATAAATCATCGAGTTAATTCACTCCATTATTTATGGAAAATCAATATCTTATTTTTTTTTAAAAGGAAAATATGGATTTCATTGTTTTCAGTATTTCTTTATGGTTCAATAGTGACTTTCGTGATCTCTATGGTTTTGTTTTGTTGTATGAAACATTTATTGTTGATAAAAATATGTTTCTTGTGTTCCACTTGGTAAACAATAATAAAAATGAAATCATGAACAATGAAATCATAAGCTTTTTTCCATTCACAAAACCAAGAAATCATGAAAAACGAGAATAATGAAACATGAAAAATGGAGTTGCAAAAAATGTAACACGAAAACAAAACATGAAGTCAGAAAAAAATCCGAAAAATACAAATAAAAAGTAAATGTTATAAATATTATAAAAAATACTTTAGATCATTAATTATTATCGAAAAAATAAAGTTAACCAAAATCTGCTTAAATATTTAAAAATATCTTTTGACTATTTTACCCTTCTCAACCCTCATTTAAGCCGAATGTATTAATTGTTTTTTTCTTTTTAAGATAAATAGTGTATTCATTTTTTAACCATTGATAAATGAAATCAAGAATGATATATATAAGTTCGTAAAATTTATATTTATTATATGGTTTGTAAATAAAACCAACTTAATTTAACTATCACACATACAGAGGAAATCTTAGTTGAAAACCATATTTCTATTGTGCATGGAGAGACAACCATGTATCCAAACTCATTTAATAATGGGTGTAAATTTTTTACAACATATACAATGAAGTTCTTAGGTTCATCACAAATGTGCAATTAAATGTGATTTGTTAACCGAACCTATCCCCTATAAATATATAAATAAACATATGCATGTTTAAAACACATTAACTATTGGTTGCAAGGCTTAGAATAAGACCTAATAAATTGCCTCACAATGTTAGACTCCCATACCGATCAAAATACGTATCCTGTATACATTACTAAAGAATCAAAATACATCACGTACACGATGAATACTACAACCATTGAAAAATATGTTACTTACAATAATGATATCAAACTTTTGTATAAGACAAGTTAAAGCATCTCTAAAATATGGAGAAAAAACATGAGTATAAAATTCTCAAATTTAGAACAACTTTCCAAAAGTGATACATTTTTTACTTATTTTCATCAATAGAAACTTTGGTGCTAAATGTTTATGAAATAAAATAATATTCTGCTACGTGTATAGAATATTTTAGTAGTAATTTTGTAATATTAAGTACAAAAACTTGAAATTGAATTGAGTTTTTTTCCAGAGATTTTGAGATTTGATTTATCAATTTGAAAGAAATTTTAATAAATTTATTGGAAATGTTGTAAAATTAACAATTTAAATTGAGCTAAAACAAATTACATAATACTATTGTTTTTTTAGTAACCATGGATTTCCAGGTCAGTTACGCATACCGACTAATCTCCCAAGCGTCCACAAATGATATGGAGTCATCATAATTGAACCTCCATGATCGTAAGAGCTTTGACAACGCCTGAATTCAAATCTAGGTGGATGAGATTTTCCACTTCGTTCCCAACACAACCCAAGTGGTTATATAATATTATTGTTACTAATTAAAAAGGGAGAAATATGGCATGAAATATGGCATGAAGCCTCTTTTTTAGGGTTTTGATTTAGGTAAACAACCCCTTGGTTAAAAATTATGCACAAACAACATAGATGTATACAACTTGTTATAATGGGAAGTGATTAAAATTCTATTACTAAAATTTATATAAAGACTTGTAATTCTATTTGGAAGCCGATATAAAAAGAGTTTATAATTTTGCTATTATCCGGTGATTTGGACAAATCTAACTTAAACAGAATTTGTAAAAAAATTGAGTCTAAAGTGTCACATATCTTGATCGCAAACAACTAGATAAGTTGTTTATACTAGTTTTACATAAGGTTGAGTGGGAACAATCTTTGGTTCAATCACAATGGGTTAGGTACAAAAAACGGCCATGCGTTTATAATAGCTCCAAGACTCGACATGAACTTCTGATATAGACATGACACACCCAATTCGCAAGTGTACTTGACTTTGTCTTCCTCTCGTATTTGTCTTCTTTCCCGTGGTTTGTACCAGCCCAAACCCATTGCCTTTGGTACAAAAAAGAATGTTGATACGACATTCTCTATATTCAGTTAACATCAACAATCGGTACTTACGATACACAAAATTGTGTTAAATACATTATTCCAAAACGTTGAAATAAAATAGATGGATAACTATGAACCTAAGTTTAATTAATTGAGTTGTGGACTAAACCATTATTAATTGACTAACTACTTTGATCATCCATTTAACTAAGTTATGGGTGTTAAAAGATTGATTAAAACTCTAATATAGATATTCAGAATCAATTCTCTTATAATCACTTGATCCTAAATATCTTGTAAGTAACAAGTTAGTTTTATAGATTATATTTTACTCTTGTAGGTTATGATTTTTTCAACATGTATGTATATGGCCACTTATGAATGATGAGATAGGTTTATATAAGAATCAACTTAGGCCATCCTTTATGGTACCCCTCATACCCCTCATATCCGTTGCCACATCAGCTGCCACATCAGCTTTACCACTACCCTACCAACTCCATACCTTTCATCCACTATCGTACCCCTCATTAATTAATTGAATAAAAAAATAAATAAAAAAAGAAGAGAGAGAGAGAGAAAGAAGAGAGAGATAGAGAGAGAGGGGGGATAGAGAGAGAGAAAGACGATCGGTGTGGGGGTACCGATGGACCTTCCTACCGGTACCCTACCGGTCACACACTTCGGTGTTCCCGGCGGTACCGGGGTGGTACCGACCCACTGTGCCGATCCATTGCGGATGGCCTTATTTGCAAGAACAAAGAAACTAAACCATAGTCATACATTGATGTGGGCCCATGTGAGTCCTACATATTAAAAAATCATATATGATTTAATGGTAGGCTCCACCTGAATCATATATGATTTTTTAAATATGCGGGACTCACATGAACCC
The DNA here is from genome assembly GCA_030169165.1 of Centaurea solstitialis. Classification (NCBI taxonomy): domain Eukaryota; kingdom Viridiplantae; phylum Streptophyta; class Magnoliopsida; order Asterales; family Asteraceae; genus Centaurea; species Centaurea solstitialis. Next base: position 3,520,347 of record CM058041.1, on the reverse strand, counting down.
ACATCGTATGTGATTGTGGTTTGTTCCTTTATTCTTGCAAATTAGATGGGTTCTTATTTAAACCTACTTCTATTAATGATACAATCAAGTTTTTTCACTAAATCATATTTCAATTAAAGTTTTGTGTTTTAATTCATGTGTATACTCTCTTTCTTAACTATTATTGCTCTGGCTCTATTTAATATGGGTGGACCATAAATGGGTCTCGATTTGGTGACTATCATCGCCAATGCGTTTCAGATTTGAATGTTTTCTTTATCGATTTAGGTGGTGTTTGGTTTTCATATTTCGTAGGAATTTGATGTAATTAAAATATAATTCTGCTGACAAAATTTCATTCAGATTCATATTTCTTATAAAAGGAATCTCTGAATTCCATCAAATTTTACAAACAATGGAGTTGACATTCCTTAAAAAATATTAGATATTTGATTGAATAAAATTCATTTTTTTTACATAATATTAGATATACCTTGATCTAATATAACATGACAACAAAATATATTTTATTATAGTATTTAATGATTAATTTATTAATTTATTTAATTATTTAATAATTATTTTATGAAATTATGTTAAAGTATTTCATAATTACTTTATTAAAGTACTAGTTTTGATCCCGTGTAATACACAAGATAATTTCAAAAAAATAAATCATGCCAAAAACCTTATATTACAAATATGAAAATGACCATAAATACAAAGTCACATACGAGAAATCAACAACTCCAACTTGGACTATAAACATAAACATAATCATTATAATCATATCATCATGTGTAGGAAAAAATAAAAATTAAAAAGCATTTGATTAATTACCTTTGTGTGTGTATGTGTAATTGGTAGTGGTTTAATTAAGAGAGTTGCAGCAATTGATTGAGATTGAAAGATTGAAAGGGGTAATTATAGATTGAGATTGAGATTGAGGTGTGTATTTTTTGATTAAAACTGTTTGATTTAATTATGTAGAGGATTTTTGAAAGTGGTATTTATCTTTTACATTATTTAATTTATTGTTTTCATATTTATCTAAAGTTTGGATTAAAAAATGAAAATTTTTAAAGAGCTTGAGTATATTTTTTTGTTCCAAGAAGTTATATGGAATTTTCTTAAGAATTAAGAAAATAGGAAAAGTAAGATTTTTCAACTTTGGAAAACTCTTAGAAAATTGTACTTTGAAAATAGAGAGAATATTTTTAATTCTTTATATCACCAATGAAAAATAATAATACGTGTATTGATTATATTAAATATTACACAAATATATGTAGAAGATTTTTTAAACCGTTTGATTTAATTATGTATTTTTTAAAGTGGTATTTATCTTTTACATTATTTTATTTATTGTTTTCATATTTATCTATAGTTTGGATTAAAAGGTTTGATTTAATTATGTAAAGGATTTTTTAAACCATTTGATTTAATTATGTAGATGATTTTTGAAAGTGGTATTTATCTTTTACATTATTTTGATTATTGTTTTGAAAATCGAAACCGGCTCACCAGAACGCGACAGGTGGCAATTCGGCTCACCAGAGCACGACACGTGGCAAATCAGTTACTCTTTTATTATATATAGATTTTTACTTTAAGAAGTACTTAATGATTATTTTATTAATACATTAAAAAATTAAAATTATTAAAAAAAAGGTATTTTTGATTGTTTACAAAAATTCCATTCAAATTCTAAGCCATATTCAATTAACCAAGCAAACATATTCAATATTTTATAACAATTTCTATTTATGTTACGTTAACCAATCACGTAATCAAACCTAACATCATTTCATTTAAAGTTAAATTATTTTAACAGATTTCATTTCATCTAAAAACATTATTTACACCAAATGTCATAGATTATGATGGTCTTCTTCAACCAGTACCATGCTAAATTAAGAATATAAATATTTAAAAATTAAATTCACGCCATCTATCGCCATATCATAGTTTGCTAACCGGTTACTATTGAATAATAATCAAGATCTTAAAATAAATAAAATGTTTTATTTAAACCCTAAAGTAAAGATTTAAAGGTATCACATTCACAGATAAAATTAATTCCATTTTAATGTTATTCTTTTATTATATTAATTTCTCTTTTATTAAAACCTTTAATACCTTTTATCGATGAAAGTATTAAAATGTATTTTTATTTATTAACATATTCTTTTAAACGTAGATATATTGTTATGTTTTTTTCTCTCTTTCTTGGTTTTAATATACCATATCGATTATGTAGTTGTTAGAGCAAAAAAATTACTAAAATTCCTTACTTTAAGAATATTTCCAACCTAACCACTAAAAAAACACTGAAACTACTAAAAATATGGAACATTTGAACACTAAAACACCCAACTCCAATCCAACACTAAGATCATCTTTAATGCTAGTATAATAATAATAATAAACTTAATACAAAATGTTTTTTAAAGTATTAAATTATTAATATATTCATATGTAACTACAAGTTTAATAAAGTATTAATATATGATTTTAGAGGTCTACCTTTTGGAGTTTAGATATACAAACTAAAGACTACTTTATTGGTCTTTCTTTTAGCATTGAGGTGGAGATGTGAATATCACTATTTTTGTGTTTTTCATGGTAGGTTAGAGATGATGGAATAGGTATTAGAGATTATGTAAGTTCATCGTATATTATAAGCAAAAAAGTTGATTATGAACTACTTTAACGAGTTTCACACAAAACCACATCTGATATTGAGTTACCAATTGAGGCTAACGAAAAGTTTCAAGTCCGTCTCTCACATAGAGTTCCAACTTGTTATATATTTGAGCAAAATTCTTTACTAGCTAAGGTACACTTCACTTCCAATTATAAGCGTAGAATCGTGTGAGAAGTTGAGTTAACAGTAATAAGTGAATTTGAACCATTGATCACGTTTAATTTCATGGTCTCCGTTGAATTGCACTTTAGAAGGGGAATTTATCCAGGGCATATCAATGCATCTTATCTCGATACACCTCATCCTAATTGCGTCCATTTCTCATCTACAAATCTATAACCACTTGTTACACTTTTCATGAGAACCAAACTCTCCAATTATATTTGTTTTTCATTAAACAAAATAATTTATATATTAACTATTTAGTACTTTTAAAATAATGACGAATTTCCTTTTAGCATCTTAGATGCATTTGGTTGTGGAAAACTATTTTCATTAATTTTCCTAAAAAAACGTTTTCAGAAAATAGAATTGAGTTTTCATTTCCAGGTTTTTATAAATTTTTTTAAAGAAAACGTATTTAGTTGAAATTATAGAATTATCATTTTCCATTTTATATATTTTTCTTAAAACAACTAAAATCAGTTATCTAATTTACATAATAAAAAAAATCAAAAAACAGAACAACTTCATTTTGTTATAAAACTTATTAAAAACACCGAATGAATCAAACACGTTTTTTAAATTTTCATTTTTGAGAAAACCAAACACAACCTTTTAAGTTTTTGGATTTTGGTCGAGATATTAAAACACCGATCTCCTTCCATCTTTGTACCACCTTTCCGGCATGGGCGCCGATCGCTACGTATCTTTCCCCATCCATCACAATCAATACTTGTTTTTCTTCAAAAATACTCTCCATTCTCATATATGTATCTAACTAGCTATGAGTTGTATATATATATAATATGTGTATCTATATATATATTGCATATGTTCAGTTTTCCGGTCAAATTCCGATTAATCGCCGGTGAAGTGGTAGAGAGGTGAATATATAGCAATGGATCTACTTCACAAACTGTTGAACATTTTGTTTCCTATCGTATCCATCGTCCTGTTCGTATTCGTTTTTCCGATACTTTTATTGTTCCGCCTCTTGAGGTTTTGCGTCCGATTTGTTCTCCGAGAAAATCTCGCCGGAAAAGTGGTGATCATCACCGGAGCTTCTTCCGGCATCGGCGAGGTAATTATGCACTCACAATTGTTCGTTTTAGGCTCGGTAAAAATTAAGTTAGCTGATAAGGTAACGTACGTACACCTATGGATGGACCATAAACTAGTTTATTGAAACATTAGTTAGAGCGCCATTTCAGGTGGTTTTTATAGCTTTTTACAATTATACTCTTATTAATATTAAATATTATATTCTAATATATGTTTTCTGATCATTTTATAGACTTGTAAGCTAGTTTTTGCTGAACATAATTTATTCATAAGTTAACTTCTCAGGTATTAGCTAGCTAGTCCACACTTAGCTTATCGGCTAGTTTGCCAAACACAGCCTTAGGGTGTGTTTGACAAACAGCTGATAAACTAGTTATATAAGCTAGGTGGTAGCTAATAATCTAGCTTATGAATAAATTATGTTCGGCAAAAGCGAGCTTATGAGTACGTAAAATGATCAAAAAAGATATTTTCGGATATAATAATTAATACTAATAAGAGTATAATTGGAAAAAACTACAAAAAACTTCTGAAAGGCTACTCCAACTAGCGTTTCAATAAGCTAGCTTATTGTCCATCCAAACATATCCAAGCTTATAAGCTAGCTTATTTTTTTGCCAAACACAACCTTAGCTGTATGCTCGGAGTGTAGGAACTAACGATAGGTTTTTATCGTTTTTGATGATGTGGTATTATTATTGAAAGCATTTGGCGTACGAGTACGCTAGACGTGGAGCGAACCTGGTGCTGGTTGCGAGAAGAGAGGAGCTGCTCGCGACCGTTGCGAAAAAGGCGATGGAGATCGGATCGCCGGAGGCCGTCGTGGTCAAGGCGGACGTCTCGAAGCTTCTGGATTGCAAGAGGTTTGTTGATGAAGCCATTAAGCATTTCGGTAAAGGTTAGTTTTCGGATTTCCTTTTTTTGTTACATTCTGTTGCGGTCAAAGTTGGCTTAATAAACACTGAATATATCACACGTCAATATCATGATCATAGAAAAATTAAAATTAAGTTATTTAAATACATGATAACAATATGTTAGTTAATATGGAATGATAAGGAACTTGTAGCTACTACACTTTCCAAATTAGCAATTTCACAATTCTTAAAAGAAAATCTTCTAACAACTTTGCTAAAATAAAAGAAAAAAATAGGTTTTTGTTTGTTAAAGTGCACCAGCTTTGCTAAATCATTTTCTAAAATAGAAAATTTTGATGATTTTTTTAAATATAAAGAATCCTTTAAAATCTCTAAATGAGGAGTGATAAATAATTATAAAACTTAGTATAATTGGTTGTTTATAACTAATAATGCCAATGACGCCTAGCTCAAGTGGTAATGAAATGGGTAGCGTTTGTCCAAAATCAAATGGTCCTGGGTTGGAAGCTCGGGACTGGCATACGATTTACAACCGCTGAGTGAATCAGGTACGTCCTCCACGTTACGGAATTGGCATACGATTGTGGGTGGGTTGGGGTTGACGGTAATCGGCCTTAAAGTAGTAATGAGTTTTCTAAAATAGAAAAGTTGTTGGAGATGGAAGAAAATGTTTTTAAAGATTTTTACTTTTCATTCTTTATTATGAAAAAATTTAGGAAAGTTGTTATAGATGCTCTAAAAATAGTACTTCGGTCAATTATGTAGAAAAACGGCTATAAAGTGAATTTGTGAAAGTAAAAATGGCTCACTTTTTTACAATTTATGAACCGAATAACAATAGTACATTCTAACCCCTAACTCGATCATCGATCACACGAAAAAGCACCCCAATATACATAAGATCGTGATAACGACTTGCTAGACATTATACGATTACATGAACTCAATTTTCGACAGTGGATTGCCTTATAAACAATGCTGGAACCGGAATACTTGGCCTTTTCGAAGATCAATTATGCATCACCGATCATGCTTCAATCATGGTATCGATCATCTCCACCATTAATTTTTTTTTATTTCAATCATATTTGAAATGGAACTCAAAACCGAAGATCGACTTTGTGCCTGGATTGTTTTCTCTCAGGACATAAACTTCTGGGGTTCGGTTTACGCCACGCATTTTGCACTTCCACATCTAAAAAAGAGCAAAGGCCGAATAGTCGTGATCGGTTCTTGTGGCGGATGGTTCGCCACGCCAAGAGTAAGCGTGTATAACGTAAGTAAAAAGGTTGAGATTTCTTAATTCCGTTTGATTTTTTTCGTTATATATCTTATTTTGTTATGTTCTCATCGATGAATGGCTCCGTAGGCGAGTAAGGTAGCACAACAAAGCTTCTTTGAAACGCTACGAATCGAGCTCGGTTCAGACATCGGGATAACGATGGTCACTCTAGGGATGATCGATACGCCCTTAGCCAGTGATGACTTCTTAACCGAGGTAAACAAACGTAGGTCAAGTGGATATGGAAATGAATTTAAACAGTTCATATCATTTTCATTCTCATTGATTACATCTTAATATCTCTAAACAAACACCCCCTAACATTTCCAATCTTATCCGGTAAAAAGAACCCAATTTGGCCTGTTTTCTTTTTAGATTTCAAAATCGATCATGTTATAAACACATTTTAATCTCGACCAAACCATCATTAACTCTCGAATATATGTTGGTAGGCAAATTTAAAATGGCTGCCAAAGGAAACGGCAGAAGAGTGTGCCAAGGCAATCGTTAGTAGCGCCATTCGTGGAGTCGAATACTTGACCTACCCCGGATGGATGTATGCAATCTTTCTATGGGTCATCCTGTTGCCGGACCTAATGTACCTACTGCGTCGCTTCATCGTGCTCACAAGCCCGAAAGCTTCGTTAAAAAAGTGGGAATCCCAAAACGGAAATTCGTTTCATCCTCTCGATCTCAAACACGAGTAAATTCACGAAGAACATGAAAGATGTCTAGTGGAATGCACTCTTATCGTCTATAAAAAAACGAGCATTTGGCTCCATCGGGTATTTGATCTTTGGTCGTACCGTTCAACAAGATGATGGATGTTCAACATATAGTTCTTAGAACTTTGTTTTTATACGTATTTAAAAAAACGGTAGTCCTTTTGTCTCAAAATAATTATCCACGGTGTTAGATTGAAGACTTATTGTACTTGTTAGTTAATCAAATGACAACTTTGCCCTTAACTAAGGTATCTATTTTGTCAACCTTTTAAATATTTGTGCATTAATTAAGAGTAGATTAAAATAAAGACTTATTTTGGAACAAAGTATAGCTACAAATATGGACATTTATTTCGGAACTGAAGAAGACTTTAATCAAGGAACATCTTTTCCATACATCCCTAATAATTCATTAAGGGTGTATTTGATACGTTGAATAAAACAGAAACCGACAAAAAAGAAAAAAAAATATCATATCATGTTTGGTGCAACAATTAAGCTGTGATAAGTTACGTGAAAGAAAATAAGTCGTGTGAGTCCAGAGATAAATTGCTAAATTTTGGACAAAAGGTTGATACCAGCAACCTTAACCGTCCAACAATAGTCTGTCAATTTTGTGATGTAGGAGGCATATTTGACTCACTCAGCACTTATGGCTATGGGGGCACCTCGAGATCGAACCCGAGCCCATTCAATTTTGGACAAAAACTACCCTCACTCATTACCAACCGAGTTACGTGCCATTAGTAATAAAGTGCTAAATTGTCTATTTTAAGTTAAGACATTCCTCAATTTTTTCAACTTTCTACTTTTGTGGATACGTTGTTGTCCAATTTTGTAATTGTATAAAAAGCACTATAAACTAGATCCTAGGACTTAGAGGATGGTGAAAAGTGAAAGTTGTACAAAAGTAGCAAATTCCCATAGCTTTTTGGCCCCATAACTAAGAAAGGTGCACAACCTTGTTAACATACACAAAAGTTGCATTTATGGGATAGTGGCACAAGTTTTAAATGTAAAACTTAAGTACATGACTAGCTATTCAAGGGTTTTGAAGAAAAATCGAATATTAACATGTAAAATGGTTCAACCAATCATGTTCAGTGTCTTTTTTACGAGCTTTCTTGTGATACACAATTCAATAAACGGAAAAAATATATGGTAAAACTCGAATCGTGTTACAATAGTTTTTTACGACAAAGTTTGCTTTTTGTACGATTAAATATTGATAACTCAGAGGTAATAATACTAGCCTCAACTGCTGAATGAGTCAAAAAGTGTCTCCTCATATTGGTGTCATTGGAGACGAGTTCCAGATTAGGACAGTTGGGGTTCATTATCAATTTTATTGCCAAAATATTGATAGCTCGCACGAATTTAAGCAATTTCGCTTTCTTTGCCAAAAATGTTTGCTTGATCATACCTATTCTTTTCTACAAAAGTGAGTCCCCCCAACCCTCTTACATAATTGTTCTATGGGCCCATTTTACGCGCGTGCAACCGACATAAGTCACTACACTTAACACTTACCTTAATGGTAACCTTCTTAACCATAAAAATGGATAGTAGGTAGGTGTTTTTTACTCGGTGAGGCTTATTGGGCAAGGTTTTTTTTTTCTCTCTTTTACCGGTAAGATCCTTGGTCATTGTCATGCTCACTCTATAATGTAAGTGACGCCCAGTAGCTCTTACCTAGTAAGAGTTGGCAAACAGCTCTTAGTACCCTCCAAATTTGAACAAAAACCCATTTGCCACTTTTAGACATGTAACTTCGAGTCTTCGACCACCAAACTTGCATAATATGCCCCCAATTAAGAACCCCTAAAAGCGTGTCAACATTAAAAACCAGTGCATCATGTGTTCTTTCACATGATTTTTTCCATCTATGACTTGAATTAAGGGTTGTTGTTGATCAGAGAATGAAAGGAGACAAATAGGATCATTTCTTCACCATTAATCTAATGAAATTGTTAATGAAGGAATAGACTCATTATATTATATAAAAGCAAAAAGTTTTTTTTATCATCAATCCCATTAGTTAGAGCTTAATAAGATACCCTATTTTGTATTGATAAACATATATTTGTTTCATACACACTATAAAACAAATATCTGTTAACAATATACTAAATTTTAGCCTTAGATGAAAAAAAAACTAAGTAAAACAACACCTTCTGATAATAGTTCTACAATTATTACAATTTATAAAGTTGTTGAATGATTAAACTCTTATAGTAGTGATAACTTGCTTTACCCTGCAAAACCTATAAATAGACAAGAAACAATAAATAGATCTATAGAATAACTTAAAGTTTTCCCATGACAAGATTGAAGTGAAAGTAGTAATTTTAATGGTAATGATATAATAATGAAAGTAGTAATTTTAATGGTAATGATATAATAAAGCAAACGAACGTTGGTTTGATCATAGTCCATGCATTTATTGAGTCAATACAAGTTGACACATCAAAAATTATTAATGTACGCGGTTGATATGATATACCGTTAACACTTTAAGCATTATATTTAGAACCATGCAATTATTCAATTTGCATTTCTTATTTGGATGATGCTCATATTTGGAGTAAATCACGTTTTTTTTTATTTGTATTTCGGCCAAAGGGTTTTTCTTAAGTCTGAATTCAGACCATGATACATTTGTATACAAATGTTAGAACAATAGTCGTTCACTATCATCCTAGTCTAACTTCGGCAATATATCATCATCGTTAACCAATTGGTCATGTCAATATCCATGCATCGTTAGTAAATGCTCACATCTTTTGCATTGAATTTTTTGTTTCCTGTCAACCATGAGAGACTAAAAATATTACTAAACGATTGCTTTAAGGTTAAATAATAACTATTAGTTTCTTGAAGTGGTCAATGGTGCTAAAGAAGAACCGATATTGCTAGCACTTTTGCATGAAACTATTTTTTAGCATATGGAAGTTCAAGAATACTCAAATTGTGAGCTTATATATCTTATAAAGTATGAAAATTCCCTATGTGCAAAATAAATCATAGTTTTCAAAATTAAAAAGTAAAAAAAAACAAAATGACAACAAAATATTGAGCTTGCTAGGTAAGGTTGGGCTACAAGTGTGAACGAGTTCGGCCCTGGGGGAGCATTCTGAGTCGAGGCTTGACCGGCTGCGTTTTAGCAGCGGCTTCGCCAATTGCCGAGATTAGTCGGGGCCCATGTCTGGGTACTTTCAAAAAAATAAAAAAAATTATCAATGGAAAATTCGCTATTAGTTGGTGGCTCTTTAGCATCGTTACAATGAAATCATTTGATTAGACTTAAAATTGGGCTTTATTGGGGGGCTGAATGAGGACCCATTTAAGATGAGAGCTTTTTTGTATGTGATTTTTGTCTTAAGCAAATGCGTAAGAATTAATTTTATTTTTATAGGAAAAGGTTCAAACGAGAAGCATGTCATTAAAAAAAAACGTGAGGAGCAATCTCAGTCACTCATCTCGTGGTTACGGTGGACGTGATCACGGAGGATTGACGTGATTCATGGAAAGGTAGAGATTAATAAAGGAGGGCTCGGTCAACGCGGCATTTGTTGACCGTGGCTGAAATTGCTTCTCATTTTTCTTAAATTGATATGTTTCCCGTTTGAACCTCCTCTACTTTTATATATGGTAAAACATGTTTAAAGAATGTATATAACTTATATTGTTTTTTCCTTTTTATTCTTGCTTTTTGCCTTTGATTTTTTTTTAGAATTTTGATTTTTTATTCTAAATTTAAAAAATATTATTCTAATAAATATATAAAACTTGTGGTTTAGACTATCTACAACAACAATCCGTAACAATCAAATCTCAATTAATTTATTAATTTCTCTCTCGTCTATCTAAACTTGAATGGAATCTCATCTTTTTTTTATCAGATCATAATCTTCTCCAATCCAATCTAATTTAAAATATTGTTATATAAAAAATTTAAATTTGATTTTCATATATAATTGTTATTTTTTATAATTTAAAGTATAAAAATAAATTAAAAGGATCCTTGCATAATTTAATTCATAATTGTAATTATGAAAAACTTATCATACAAATGAGATTTATGAGTAACCTTTATAAGATTTGTATTTTATTGAACCTTTATAAAAGTATATAGTTATTTACTTAAGTATTTCATCATCAATTACATATTTTTAATATTTCCGTAGAAAACAAAAATCATGTTTATGAAAATAAAAATTACAAGTACATATAGTTTTTTTTTAACAGCTTTTGTCTAGGGTGGGACTCGAACTCATAACTAAAGCCAAGGAGAACACCTTACAAACATCATGATACCGCTAAGCTAGAAGTTTAGAAGTAAATATCAATTAGAAAAGTTGTATTTTTCAAATTTTGATTTATTCTAAATACATGTGGAATAAAATAAAATTAGAAGTGCATTATTTTGAGAAATGAATAGATTAATTGAATTTAAGTGTTTAAAAACATGTTCTTTTTGAAGAAATGATTGAGAGTACGTTAAACAATTTTTTTAATTAACATAACATCAAACCTTACTTATTTTAGGAATTGCTAGTTAATTAATATCAACTTAAAAATATTTGAAAACCGAACGACCAATTTTTTTAAAAATAATTATAAAGTCAGTTTTGGTTTAGAAACCTATATTTATAGAGTATGGTTGTTTAGGTCGAGAAATGAAAACAAAAATAAAAATGAGTTTTTTCCCCTTCAATTTTATCAAGAATGAAAATTTGAACTTGTGTGAAAATGAGCCTATTATATTTATATAAAAAACAAACTTTTTTTTTTAAATTAGAGAAATTTTGATATGTTGAAAACGTATCGGTATTAGTTTTTAATTGTAGTGAATTTTGGTATACTTTTTATTTTATAATTTCTTTTTTGTTAAAGTTATATCTTTAAGAAGACAAAACTTATATTGAAAAATCTAAGGCCATCTTTACCCGTACAGGTCATATCAGCTGCCGCCTCAGTGCCACATCAGCTTTACCACCATCTTACCACTACCATACCATTACATCCTTACCCGTACCACTTATACCACCTATTTTATTTAAATACTAAAATATTATCTTTATATATATAGATTGTATGTATATGTGTGTGTCTGTGTGTTTGGGATTTGTTTTGAACGGTATGGGGGTACCGATGGCCAAGCTTACCGGTGGCATACTATTCATCTACAATGGTGTTACCACCAGTACAGGTCCCATACCGGCCCGGTGCAGCGCCGGCTGCGGATGGCCTAATATCAACCAATAAAAAATCAACAAGTGTCTACTTTTTAATATTAAAATAAATAAATTAACCAACTCAATCCTCTTCGATCTAATATAGGATTCTGATCGAGATTGCTTCATTATATATATAAATAAATATATTTTTAATAAACATTTTTGTTTTTAGTGTGATTAAGATTGCTCAAGATCAATGATAAAGGAGGTGTTAGTACAAAAAATAATGTCGATGTAATAATTCATTTATTTTCATTTAACATAAAACTGTAGGTATTTATGACACATGTTTTATTGAAATTTTGTTAGGTATGTTATTCTGAAAAGTCGATGGAGTAAATAAATAGATCGGTGTGAACCAAAATTTAATTATTTGAATTATGAATGGTCATAAATCGCCCAACAAACTAAATCATCCATTAATTACGTTATGGGTGTTAAAAGATTGACAAAAGACTTGATATAGATGCACAAAGTTAATGTGTGCACTAATCATATATTTTAATCACTTTATTTTAAATATCTTGAAAGTTGCAATTTGGTTTTGTAGATTATAGTGTATGCTTGTAGGTTATGATTAGGTGAAGATGCATATGTATATATATAAAGAGACGCGAGTTTAAATGAGAATCCATCTTTTATTGGGAACATGAGGATAATCGAAGCAAAACATAATGATAAATAATAAAACATTCAAGATGAATAATATATTATTTATTCTGAATGTTATATTATTTAATCATGACAAACTTCATGAAAATGTATCTAACTTTACTCGTATTTCTATTGTTGGATACACATAATAGAAATACGAATAATTTTGGATACATTTTTATGAAGTTTGTCCTTTTATTTATCATGAAATTTGTCCTATTATTCATGAAGTTTGGCTATTAATATTGAATGCATGCCCCCACCTCCTAGATGTTGTCCCTTTTTTTCCGTACGAAAGCGCCTTGCTAATCAATTTTCTTGCATAAGTCATTTCTTTATGACGTTGCTAGCAGTGTACCCTATCCCGACATACGTAAACTCTAAACATGTCCATAACCTACAAACTTTCTTTGTTTTATCACCAAAGTTACTTTATTATAACAAATAATTTGTTTTATAATATGTTTGTATCATATGACTCGATTCACAATGTGAATGGTTTTTATGTTTTGTGAAGCAAAAAATTACATGTAAAATATTTCGTATTGTGAACTAAATACATATGAAACAATCACATTGTTAAACAAACATATGTTAACTAATATTTTAAATATCATCCTCGGATGAAAAAAAGTTACGTTAAAAAAAAGTAAGTAAAATTAAATTAGAATTTAAGGTTATGTTTGGCAAACTAGTTGATAAGGTGATGACGAATAAGTTAGTTGATAAACTAGTTGTATACTGATAAGGTAGCCGCTAGCTGATAAACAAATTACTTTGACAAAATTAGCTTACAAGCATATAAAATGACCAAAAATGACATATTGAATAAATAATCAACAACAAAAAGTTATAATATAATTAAAATAAATTACCGTTAATGTATTATCTCAATTAATACAAACAAGATAGAAAAAAAATGTTGATTGAAAGAATTTAAAATTGATTATATATATTATAAACTTAGAGTTTAACAATTTGTCAAAAAAATTCTAGAAAAAATCTACATTAATCTATGATTTTAGATGACCATTACATAAAGTATATAATTTTTTTTTATTAACATATCCTACCTACTTAATATTTTTAAAAGAATATAATCTACATTAATCATATGTAATGGTTATTTAAAATCATAGATTAAAGTAGATTTTTTTCTAGATTTTGTTTTAAGAAATTCTAGATTTATAGTGTGTTTATAATAGATTTCATATTCTTTCAATTAACATAATATACTATTCAATTTTCTTTTGCGATCTTGTTTGTATTAACTAACATATTATATTATTATAAATTTATCTAATTATATTATAAAATATTTATAATTGTGTATGTATTGATATGCCCTTTTGGTCATTTAATTTGCTCATTTAATTTGCTCATAAACTATTTTTGTCAAACATAAGTTGTTCATACGAGATATGAGTTTATAATGTATCAACTAGTTTGCCAAACCTAGCCTAAGTAAAAACTTGAACACCACCGATCTCATCCAACCCCACATAAAACCATATCAAAAAATATATTTTAGAGTTGACTAAGAAAATTTTAGTCTAATTTCGTAGGATTCAAATTTTAACCTGTTATAAATTTGAACAAAATTTTTTAATAGTTGGGATACACTTACGACTCGGTGTTGTCTTTGGAGGAGGGTGAGTCCCAAAATACTAGGGGCCTAAAGTTTTCTAGAATATTATTGTACTAAAATAATTAGTAAATAAAATATACAAATTTTATTAGCATCTATCATAACCTAAATTATTTCATATTATATCAAGGGCCCAAATTCATATTATTTAGTTAAACTGGAAAATTAATTATGTAAATTATTAATTGATCATTCATTTTATACTATTACTTATAGATTTTCTATGTCTTTTATTTGGTACCAAAGTCTAAAATTATTTGCATAGAAAAACTTGATATAATAGATTCATGCACTCAACACCAAGCCTCAAGCCTTACAATCTATGACGGGATTATGACGTTTTCCAAGATATGATTTATAGCGGCAGATTTCTATATCATGTATACTATCATACATATAACATATGTTTTCCTATTATTACTCAAAGAATCGATAATAATAAAATTTTTTAAATTAAGTTACATATCAAAAACTAACAAATAAAATATTAAAAAGATAATTAAATCAAACATCGTGTTACAAAAACCGCACATTACACCATAACGTGTTTATATATGTAACTTGACAGCATGTGACACAAGCCTTAAATCACAACACATCATGCCACCTTCTGCGATAAGCTTTTTCAAACATTTAATAGATTAATGATTTTTTCGTACCTACCAAGGAACTTAAGTTTCATCTACCCAAAAAATGTACATGTTTTGACTATATTTGTTTTTCATATACAAAAATTAAAATTACGCTGTCACTTTCTATTTATAAAATTTAGTACTTTTCCTAAAACAATTAAGAATTTTCTTTTAAAATCTTAGTTTATGGTATATTTGGTAGACATTATTAAGCATCGGTCTCCTTCCATTTCTCTCTCTCCATTCATTTCCATAATTTTTACTTTAGAGTAAATTTCGGATTTGGTCCTTAAGGTACGGCAAAAAATACGAGTTTGGTCTCTAAAGTTTATTTGTTACATGAATGATTATTCAGGTATGCAAATTGTTATGGATTTGATCCTTATGGATAACGGATATCCATTTTTCCGTTAAGTGAAAAACAAAATGACCATTATACCCTTTTAAATCAATTATATCTTTTTGGTTGAATATTCATCTTCTCCATCAAGATGATGATGAACTTTAACAACAAACCTTAATACAAATATCAAAATCAACAAATAGAAACCCTAAATTTTAATTCTAGAAACATAATGAAACCCATATCTCATGAATTTTTCGATTTTTTTGATGGTTATCTTTATCACCATAACAATGTTCTTTTTTTTTCAACAACTCAACAAGCCATAAATCATATACGAAGAACCCAAAATCAAAAACCTTAAATTAACTCTATATCTAAATTTCAATCAAAATTAAACTTAAAAAATTTAAACCGTAAAATTAAAATCTTAAATCAACCCTAAAATCAAAATCTACTTCAAAAACTTTAGATGGAAATCCAAATGAGCGGAACTAAAACAAATTTGAGAGAAAGAAACCTCTGAAGTTGTTGCCTTCTTTTCACCCAGATATGAGTCAGGAACCCTATACTTGAAGTCGAAAATCAAAATCGGCAACCCGGTGGTTAGACCATCTGAAGTCAGCCTTCTTCTCGTCCAAATATAAGTCGGGAACCATATGAAGTCGTTGCGTTCTTGTCCATATCTAGAGGGAGATAGATGAAGAGAACCATAGATGCATTTGGATGTTGGGGTTCGAAGCAGAAGAGCGCCAGTGGTGGTGCCATGGTGGTGGGGATCGAAGCAGAAGTAGATCTAGAGAAGGAGAGAGATTAAGAGAACCATGGTGGTGCCGAGAAGGTGGTGGTTATTGTGCCGAAGACGGTGGTTGACGTGGTGGTGGCGGCGGCTGTGCCAGAGACGGTGGTTGACGTGGTGGTGGCGGCTGTGCCAGAGACAGTGGTGGTGGCCGAGATAATAGATTCTCAAAAATCCTTTTCCAAAAATGAGTACGGGATTGATTTGTAGAGGATGAGTTTCAATTTTCAATATTGGGCCTTGTGTTTTAAAAAAAATGACAAAATAAATAAATTAATTAATTGAAAAGACTAATTTACCTTCACACTTAACGGAGGAATTAGACGACGGTTAGTGTGCGGAACCAAATCCGTAATAAAATACATACACCTAAAGGATCATTTATGTAATATACTCTTTACTTTATTTTTGATTTGACTCATCGATCACAGTCATTACATGCACTCTCGAATCGCGTGTATCTATCTATCTATATCTATATCTATATCTATATCTATATATCGTATATTTTCAGTTTTCCGGTGAAATTCCAGAAGCAACAGTTAATCGCCGGTGAAGTGGTAGAGAGGTGAATAGCGATGGATCTGATTCACAAACTGTTGAATATTTTATTTCCAATTCTATCCTTCATCCTCTTCGTATTCGTTTTTCCGATAATTCTATCGTTCCGCCTCTTGAGGTTTTGCGTCAGATCTGTTTTCCGAGAAAATCTCGCCGGAAAAGTAGTCATCATCACCGGAGCTTCTTCCGGCATCGGTGAGGTAAATTTGCACTTAAAGTTGTTCGTTTTAGGCTGTGTTTGACAAACTAACCCATAAGCTAGCCATTAGCTGATAAACTAGCCATTGACTAACTGATAAACTAGCCATTGACTAACTGATAAATAGCTACTACATGTTTGGATAGACTATATGCTATCTTATTGAAACGCTAGCGTTTCGGTAGTTTTTTTTCAATTATATTCTTATTAATATTGATCGTTATATCGCAAGATAACTATTTTCGGTCATTTTACATACTCACAAGGTAGTTTTTGTGAAACATAATTTATTCATAAGCTAACTTATCAGCTACTAATTGACTAATAAGCTACTCGGTAGCTGATAACCTAGCTTATGAATAAATTACATGAGGCAAAAACTAGCTGAAGAGTATGTAAAATAACTATTGGGGTATGATAATTAATATTAATAAGAATATAATTGGAAAAAGCTATAAAAAACTGGTGAAAAGTTACTCCAACTAAGGTTTCAATAAGTTAGCTTATGGTCGATCCAAACATGTACTAGAAGCTAACTTATTTTTGCCAAACACTATAAAGAAACACTAGTTGGATATTGAAACACTAGTCGGAGTAGCGTTTAAGAAGTTTTTTGTTACATTTTCCAATTATATATTCTTATTAATATTAATTATTTATACCCCAAAATATCGTTTTTGGTTATTTTAGGTATTCATAATCTAGTTTTTGCAAAACATAAGTTATTCATAAGATAGCTTAGCAGCAACTAGCTAACTGTCACCTTATCGGTCAACAACTATCAGCTTGCCAAACACAACCTTAGTTATATGGTTGAAATGTAGGAATGAACGATAGATTTTCTCGTTTTTGATGTGGTATTATTGAAGCATTTGGCGTACGAGTACGCGAGGCGTGGAGCGAGTCTGGTGTTGGTTGCGAGAAGAGAGGAGCTACTTGCGACGGTTGCAAGGAAGGCGATGGAGATTGGATCGCCGGAGGCCATCGTGATCAAGGCGGATGTCTCGAAGCTTCAGGATTGCAAGAGGTTTGTTGATGAAGCCATTAAGCATTTCGGTAAAGGTGGGTTCCGCATTTCCATATTTTTGACATTTTCTGTTGTGGTCAACGGTGGTATAAAGTGGTTAATTGGTATAACCTTGTAAAAACACAAGGTTATGTTTGGCAAACTAGCTGATAAGCTAGTTGTTGACTAATAAGGTAGCTGATAGCTGATAAGTAGTATTTGCAGAATCTTGACTATTTCGGTAAATTTATTTAGAAAAATTGCTATAAAGCTATTTGAGAAGTAAAAAATGGCTATAAAGGGTGTTAGCTCAGTTAGTTGGATAGGTAACATCCTTGGGGGGTGTGGGGTGAAAGCCACGCTACCAGGGTTCGAATCCCACAGGCGACATTTCTAAGATATCCAGACTTTGGATCTGGTTCTTTGGGCCAGGTTCGGGGCCAGTATGGGAGGATCCAGTCTATGGGATCTAGCTACTTGCCGGTCGGCTTCAACCATAGGTTGGGCCGGGTCGCAGCGGATTAGTGGGATTGCCCAATTGGAGGTCCGATACTGCTGGAGCGTGTGTGTTAACTTGCCGTTAAAAAAGTGGTTCTTTTATTGACAATTTCCCTCAAACTTTATGAACCGGATAACAGTCGTACATGCTAAACCCTAATTCGATCATCGATCACACGAATTTTTTTCCCCAATATACATAGGACCATGATAAAGACTTGCAAATGATGAATTTGGTCACGTGTCTCATTTTGTTCGTTAAACGCTACGATCACATGAACTCAATTTTCGACAGTCGATTGCCTTATAAACAATGCTGGAACCGCAATAGTCGGCCTCTTCGAAGATCAGAGTTGCATCACCGATCATGCTTCAATCATGGTATCGATCATCTCCACCGTTGATTTTTTTTCATTTTAATCGTATACGAAGATAAATGAAAATGTTGTTTTGTTCTTTCTCAGGACGTAAACTACTGGGGATCGGTTTACGCTACGCATTTTGCACTTCCGCATCTTAAAAAGAGCAAAGGTAGAATAGTCGTGATCGGTTCTTGCGGCGGATGGTTTGCTACGTCAAGAGTATGCGTGTATAACGTAAGATTTCTTAATTTCGTTTGATTTGTTTTCGTTATAGGATCTGTTTTCGTTATAGGGTTGGGTTCCGGTAAGAAGTGCCAAATTTGGTGAGAAATGGTTATCGACCGTTGGATGAGAAACGGATGAACATTAGGAGGGTATTTGATTAAAAGTAATCAACAATTTAAAAGCAGTTCTCACCAAAAATGGCAGTTCTCACATGATCCCATGTTTTTCGTTTATGTATAAAGTTTATGTTACATTCTCATCGATGAAATGGCTACATAGGCAAGTAAGTTGGCACTACAAAGCTTCTTCGAAACGCTACGAGTCGAGCTCGGTTCAGATGTCGGGATAACGATGGTCACTCTCGGAATGGTCGATACCCCATTAGTCAGTGATGACTTCTTAACCAAGGTAAACAATCCAACAATTTGTATTATTTTCATTCTTATTGATTACATCTTAATATCTCTAATCAAACACCCCCTAACATTTCCGACCTTATCCGGTAAAAAGAACCCAATATCTCCCTTTCTTTTTAGATTTCAACAATGGATCATAATACAAATAGATTATAATCTCGGTCGAACAATTACTAGATCTCGAATATATGTTGGTAGGCAAACTTAAAATGGCTGCCAAAGGAATCCGTAGAAGGGTGTGCCAAGGCGATCGTCAATGGCGTCACACGTGGAGATGAATACTTGACCGAGCCTGGATGGATGTACATGGTCTTTCTATGGGTCACCCTGTTGCCGGAGCTAATGTACCTGATCCGCCGCTTCATCGTGGTCACGAGCCCGAAAAATACTGCAAAAAAGTGGAAATCCCAAAACGGAGGTTCGTTTCAACCTCTCGATCTCAAAAGCAAGTAAATTCATGAAGAACAAAAAAGATTTCTAGTGGAATATGCTCTTAGGCTGGGTTTGGCAAACTAGATGATAGCTGATAAGTTAATTATTGACTAATATGCTAGCTAGTAGTTGATAAATTAACTTATAAATAAATTATGTTTCACAAAAAAAAAAAAATAGGTTATGTGTATGTAAAATGACCAAAATGGGTGTTTTGGTTTGGTGAAAACACTTTGTTTGGAGTTTTGTTGCGTTTAATGGAAGTATTGCTTGGTGTGTAAAAAATGTATCTTAGGGTATAATAGTTAATATTAATAAGGGTATAATTGGAAAAGGTTACAAAAAGCTCATGAAACGCTGCTCCAACTAGCGTTTCAATAAGCTAGCTTATGGTTCATCCAAACATGTACTAGCTTATTTTTGCCAAATACAACCTTGATGTCTACAAAACGAACATTTGGATCCAACGGCTATTTGATCTTTGGCCATATCGTGCAACAACATGCGAGATGTTCAAATGAACAAGATTGGAGTGAAAGTAGTAATTTTAATGGTAATGATATAATAAAGCAAATGAACGTTGGTTTGACCATAGTACATGTTATTGAATCGATGCAATTTGACATAAAAAATTTAAAAATGTATGCAGTTGATATGATTGACTTGTTAACACTTCAAGCGTTATATCTTAAAACCATGCGATTAGTTAATTTGCACTTCTCGTTTGGATGATGCTCATATGAGGACTAAATCATGTTTTAAGGTAGAACGACTTACTGATTTGTACTTCTGTTTGAAGGGTGTCTTTCAAGTCTGAATTCACGTCGTGATACATTATCTAGCTTATTGAAACGCTAGTTTATGGTTCATCCAAACATGTACTAGCTTATGAATGAAAATGGAAATGACAAGAAATGAGAAGAATTTTAGTTCTCCCAATTTAACTAGAATGAAAATTTAGGCATTGTGGAGGAATACTCATTATATTATATAAAACTAAACAGTTTCTTTTATCATCAATCCTATTTACTAGTCCTTAATTCGATATCCATTAGTGAATTGATAAACATGTGTTTGGATGAAGATAGATTTTGGTATATTTGATCAATCAATTATGCGGTGGACGAATTTAAGAACAATGGTCAAAGTTGGATACTTATTGAAAGAAAGAATCCATAAAGAGATTGCTTGAAATAAATGAAAGAAAGAGGGTTTCTTTTGGAAAGTCTTAAAGTTCAAGGGGCTGTTTGTGAATATTTCATTTTATAAATAACTTTTTTAGTTTTTTTTATCATGAATTATTCTTGTCATCTTCACGGTTTGCACCGTTTTTTCCCCCATTCTTTTTGGTTTTAGTTTTAGGTTTTCAATTTGATGTTTTTAATTTCTTTTAGATTAAAATTGATTTAATTTATAATTATTTAAGTTTATAAAGTTGCAAGATAACCTATCATATTGCATTCTTCTTACTTCTTTTTTTATTGTTTAATTTATTGCTTTTGTAGTTTAAATACGATTCCCGAAGAGTGACACTTCTAGGAACGATCTTTATGGTTTTCGTAAACTAATTTTATTGCTTTCATTAGACTTACATGTTTATTTGCTTTATGTTCTCTTTCATAATCTAGCTTTTGTTTGATTGAGTTTTGCCGTCTTGAATTAAGGTCATGGGATTAATCAATTGATTTTATAACCAATATGGATTTTAACTGATTGACTTCAAACAACGAAATTGCTATGATTAATCGATTTTATCTAGTGTTTAGTTAATTTGTTTGATTGGAAATATGAATGAAAGTTTGATTTTCGAATTAGATCGAAATGATTAATGACTACAGTTTTAACATGAAATAGTTAAGGAAGTAAGCCGATAAAATATTTGTTTTTATCAAAAATGCTTCTTTTCCAATATTGTATCATGCGAAAGTAGGTACAATCGTACGAATTTGTTTCAGAAAGGTTTTTCCACCTCAACAAGGGTTAAAGTATTTTGCACAACTAATACTCACTATAACTAAAATCCAAGAGTGACATTACCCGATCTTTATTAGCTTATGTTTTTATGTCTGTCATCCTCTTTAGACTTTTTTAATAAAAATAAAAAAATGATTTCTCCCGTAGGTAGGTCATAGTCTAGGAGGAGGCAATGCTTAGTTCATCGTCTCCCTAAAATCAACCTGTATGCTATACATTCGTACGCTTGCAGTATAAATTTGAAACACGTCAATTAATATCAACTTAGCAGCTACCAATTTCTTTTAAATAATTATAAAGTCAATTGTTGGATTGTTTCTAGAGAAGCACATATATTTAAGAGTCTATTCTGTTTAGGCTAAGAAATGAAAATGAAAATAAAAATGAATTTTATTCTCTTCAATTTAACGAGGAGCAAAATTTTGGACGTATGAAGAAAGAAGCCCAATGTTTTATAGAAAAACAAACAATTCCTATTATTATCATTCTTATTGATTAATGTTTAATATCTCTAATTAAAACACCTTCAAAATGTTTCCAAGCTAGTTAAAAATTTCTTTTCATTACATATATAACCAATATGAGTATTTGAAAATGGACTATAATAACAAATTTTCTCACCTAAGTTCACCTTTTTAGCCAGTTTTTTATTAGCATCTTTATTTTAGCGAGAGTTTATGTGAATACTTCACGTATTTGACTATTTGTATACACTCGATTTACAAACTAAAAAAATGAAAGTTGGCAAAAAGATCCACATTTAGTTAACCATTTATGTAAGAATCCCTCTTTAAATCAGACTGATTGTATAAACTCTTACTAAAATGGTAATTCAGCTCAAAAAGTTGGTTAGGAGAAATATCCATTTCAATCAAATATTAAGTTATTTTAAAAACCAATTTAGGTTTTTTTTTAATAGACCAATTTAAGGTTGTGTTTGGCAAAAATAAGCTAGCTTATAAGCTAGTCCATCCAAACATGTACCAGAAGCTAGCTTTTTGAAACGCTACTTTGAGTATCTTATGATGAGCTTATTGTAGTTTTTTCCAATTATACTACAAATATATAACTTCG
Source organism: Centaurea solstitialis (assembly GCA_030169165.1). Classification (NCBI taxonomy): domain Eukaryota; kingdom Viridiplantae; phylum Streptophyta; class Magnoliopsida; order Asterales; family Asteraceae; genus Centaurea; species Centaurea solstitialis. Next base: position 3,497,489 of record CM058041.1, on the reverse strand, counting down.
ATAGAATCATAATGGGCTTGGTCCAAAAAAAACAACCAGTCATTTATATGGTCCCATAAGGTCTGATACAGATATGAGATGCAATATTGGTAATTGTACTTCATGACTTTCTCTCCCTTTCGTATTTGCCTTCCCGTCAAATTTGTTTTTTTTAACGGTAACGTTAGTTAGTTGTTAGTATACACTTCAGTTAGATTAGAAACGTCTTTATCCAAATTTGAACCTAAAACTTCTACTCCAAGAGGGTGACCCTTCTACCAACCAGGCTAACCCCAGTTGCCGCCAAATTTGTTTTTATTTGGACTATTTCAACAATCCAATTTATCTTCCATTTAATTAATTTCAATCTTAATTCAATCTTTTATTATTTCAGAGTATATTAGTAATCCAATCGAATCTCAAATATTTTTTAATATATATATATATAATAACTATGGCCTATATATTTTATCATGTATGTAATATTTTTATTTTTTTGAAAAATATAAAAAACAGATAAAAGAAACTATTTAATATTATGAGACATAATATTAAAATAGAGAAAAAGTTTTGTGTGGTGAAAACATATTAATATTTGTATTTATTTATAAAAAAATTAAAAATATGAATCTTGGTATATATTGATTATTTTATAGTTTTTTTTATTAAGGTTATATTTTTAAGAAGATAAAACTTATTTTAAAAAATCTAATATCTACCAATAAAAAATCAAACACGTGTCAACTTTTTAATATTAAAAAATTAAATTAACCAAGTCAATCCTCTTCAATCTAATATCAAATTATGATCAAAATTGTTCTATTTTATGTGTAAAAAAATCATTTTTTCATAAACCCTTTTGTTTATAGTAAGATCGAAATTGCTTAAAGATATAAAGGTATTTATGATGTACCATATGTTTTATGAAAGTTGTGAACCAAAATTTAATTATTTGAGTTATGAACCATCATTAATTGCCCAACTAACAAATCATCCATCTATGGGTGTTAAAGATTGACAAAAGATATGAGATAAACAAAGTTAATGTGTGCACTAATCAGATACTCTCTCTTATAATCACTTATTTTAAATATCTTGTAAGTTGTAATTTAGTTTTGTAGATTATAGTTGATGCTTGTAGGTTATGATTTGGTAAACATGTATAGGGTTAGGTTTACGTAAGATCAAGTCATCAAACTGTTTTTGTAAGATCAGTGAGATCAAGACTTTACACATGAAATTTCACAACAAAACACTGTGAATATAAACAAAATTCGAACATTCATAGTGAAAACACTATAAATGTTACGTCCAGAATGTTTTTCATTGTGAAGGTTTGGATTTTTTTTACCTTGTTTTGATTTTTTTTTACTTTGCAAGTATTTTTCTCTATGAATGCTCGAATTTTTTTTACCTTCACGGTGTTTTGCTGTGAAGTTTCATTGTAAAGTTTTGGTTTCACGTGAACCTAAGTTAATGCATGAACATCCATCTTCATTATTCATATTAAATGGATGGCACACCACCTTCCTACTATCCCTTTTCTTTTCCGTACAAAGGTCCCCTGCTAATCAACCTTCTTGCATAATTCATATCCATATGACGTTGCTAGCAACGTACCCTTTCCAACCACACGTAAACGCTGAACATGTCTATGACCCAAAATCTTTTTTTGTTTAATCAACTAAAAAACTTTATTATAACCAATAAAAGTTTAATACCTTCATTTCTAAAAGAAAGGAGTGATCAAATTCAGTAATTTTAAAACTTATTTTTGTCCTTAATTTTAAAAAATAAAGTGTATATATAGGATATATAACGTGGGCACTTTTATTTATTAACTTATAAAATTGTAATAATTTTAATAACTAGTGAATTATGTTTTATTTTATATGTTCTTTTTCAAGTAAAACTAGAATTTGAAATATTGATTAAATTTATTTATTTCACAATATGTTTGTATCCTACAACTTGATTCACAATGTGAATGTTTTTCACAAAAAATACATGTAAAATATTAAATATGTATGAAACAGTCATATTGTAAAACAAACATATTTTAACTAATATATTAAATATTATCCTTAGATAAAAAAATTATGTGAAACAAAACCATAAGGCAAAAAACTTCAAGGGTCATACAAATTTATTTTTTCAAATGATTAGCTCGTTCATCATATATACAACTCCATACTTGTTGTATGGGTACTGATTGAACTGATAATGTAATTTGCGTCTAGATACATGTTTAGGCAAAAAAAATACTGAAACCGGTTCACCAAAGTATGACACGTGTCATGCTAGTTACCATTTATTATATAAAGATTAAAATTTTACTTTAATTATATTATAAAATAGTTATAATTGATTCTATATTTATGATACCTTTTTTTGTCATTTCATATGCTCATAAACTAACTTTTGCCAAACATAGCTTATTTTTTGGATAGCTGATTTATCAAATAGCATATCATTGCGAGTATTCATCTTATCAACTAATTCGCCAAACATAGTCTAAGACCATGAATATCGCCCCTAAATTTACCGTATTTACCTTGATATCATCTTAATGTCACATCAGATTTTCTTTTTCCTACCTAATTTTTCCTAAAGTGAAGTATAGCCTAAACTAATTCAATATTTACTCCACTTTTTTATTTTATTTTAATATTTACGTATAAGAGAGAGAGAAGGGACGTGAAGAGAGGAAATCAGGTGTGGGCAACCGAAGGCAGTACCTGGCGACTAAAATTACCGGGTTGTACCGGTGTTTTTATGTTACCCGAGTGAAACCGATGAAGAGTCATCTGCTTGCATATCCAAGAGCGGTACACATAGCCTAAGTAAAAGTTGAACACCAATGATCATCCTACCCCACAAAACCACGTATCAAAAAAATATATTTTGGAGCTTACTCAAAAAATTTCAGTCTATTTTTCTAGATTCAAATTTTACATATTATACATTTTAACAAAAAAATTCTACAATTTGAACTACACTTTTGATTATTATTGTTTTTCCTAAAACCAAAAATACATTAAACACTATTACTTTCTATTTATAAATTTTAGTACTTCTCCTAAAACAATTAACAAGTTTTTTTTTAATCTTAGTTTATGGTATTTTTGGTCGAGATATTAAGCATTGGTCCCCTTCCATAGCTCCATTTTATTTTTGATTTGACTCATCATCGATCACAAATTCACAATCAATACATGTACTCTCGAATATTATATATAGGTAAATTACATATTTGATATTTGGTCCCTATAGTTTATATTTATTGCATTGTTCGTTCCTCTTTTAAAATAAGTATGAAAAAGGTTCTTATGGTTTACAGTACATTGCATTGTTAGTCCTTATGGTTTACACCATATTGCATTGTCGGTCCTTATTTTGCCAATAAGGTTAGAGACCAATAGTGCAATATAGTGTAAACCATAAGAACCAATAGTGCAATATAGTGTAAACCATAGGGACCAATGGTACAATATAATGTTCACGCGAGACCATGTTATTTTTATGAGACCAATGAAACGAAGATTTTACACATGGAACTTCACAGCAAAAAAAAAAAACTGTAAAAATAAAGGAAAATCGGACCTTCATAGTAAAAACACCGTGAATGTTACGTTCACGGGCCTTCCACAGTGAACTTTAAAATTTTCTTTTACCTTCATAGCATTTTCACTGTGAAGCTTCGGATTTTTTTGTAACTTTCATAGTGTTTCCCCGTGAAGCTTCGGATTTCACAATGTACGCGAGTCAGAGTGCAAGATATTCGTATCGAATAAAGCTTAGGCGCTGATTCAAATTGCCACGTAGCACGATTTTGGTGGTACTCACGTTCACAATGAAAGATGAGTTTATATTTGAACTTTTCCTTGTCTCTCTCTCTATATATAATCTGAGTGTATATATATTGCATATGTTCAGTTTTCCGGTGAAATTCCAGAAGCTACGATTAATCGCCGGTGAACTGGTAGAGGTGAATATATAGCAATGGATCTGGTTCACAAACTGTTAAACTTTTTACTTCCTATCGTATCGATCGTCCTGTTCGTATTCGTTTTTCCGATAATTCTATTGTTCCGCCTCTTGAGGTTTTGCGTCCGATCTGCTTTCCAAGAAACACTTGCCGGAAAAGTAGTGATCATCACCGGAGCTTCTTCCGGTATCGGCGAGGTAATTTCGTACTTACTTTTGCTCGTTTTAGTTATACGCTTGAAATGTAGAAATTAACTACGGATTAAACCAGCCGAGCCGAGTTTTAAGCTAATCGAGTCAGACTCGCTTGAAATTATAGAAGCTCGAGGTTGAGCTCTATCGAGCATGTGCTATGAGGCTCGAGCTTAGGTCGGTAATGCTCGGTTGCTTCAAGATCCTAAACGAGCCTTAAGTTTGGCTCGGGTTGTTAGGTAGTAGGGGCTCGAGCTCGTGTAAGAACAATATTAAGCTCGTTTAAAAGCTCGAGAACGGTGAGGGCGTTGGGACTTTGGGAGGGAATTAGAATTTAGAAATTAGGCCATCCGCAGCCGTGCAGGTGATACCACCTGCACAGGCTGCCACCTCAGCCCACATCAGCTTTACCGTACCATTTCATCCACAGCCGTACAGGTCATACCACCTGTATTATTTAAATAATAATATATATATATATATTCTGCATGTATATACATGTGTTTGTGTGTGTGTTTGGAGCTGCAACATCTCACAGCCGGGCCTTGGTACCGGTCCCATACCGCTTGGCCTCGGCGGTGTTACCGCCTGCAAGGCAGCGGTACGGGCCGGCTGCACCGATGGCTGCGGATGGCCTTAGAAACCAAATCGCTTCCTGGTATTTTGTTTTTTGAATTTTGGATATTGATTTTTTTATTCATGTTAAATACATAATAATAAATAATAAATAAAATACATTATATTATTATATGTGAAGCTCGTTAAGCTCGACTCATTTATTAAACGAGCTCTCTTTCAGGCTCGAGCTCGGGTTTGAACTCCTTAAGGCTCGGTTTGTTTCGAGCTTTTAACGACCTGAGCTCGGGTACATAGCTCTCAAGTAGCTCGGTTCATTTACGTCCCTAAAATTAACGATTAGGTTTTTCTCGTCTTTGATGTGGTATTATTATTGAAGCATTTGGCATACGAGTACGCGAGAAGTGGAGCGAGTCTGGTCCTGGTTGCGAGAAGAGAGGAGTTACTCGCAGCGGTTGCAAGGAAGGCGGTGGAGATTGGATCGCCGGACGCCGTCGTGGTGAAGGCGGACGTTTCGAAGTTTCTTGATTGCAAGAAGTTTGTTGATGAAGCTATTAAGCATTTCGGTAAAGGTGAGTATAAAATCAAAAAGTCAGAATTTATAAAATAAATTAATAGATTATAGCATCTCCAACGCCTTCTCCAAAATGGAGAACATAGGGATTTTGGACAATTTCATGTCCAACGAATTCTTATAAAAATCTAAAAAATGAAGAAAATAGAAATGAAACTAGTTTAAAGCATTGGGAAACTAGTCCACATAAGAACCTCAAAGGCATTTTGTTTACTTAATAAACACCAAACCAAAAACATTAATTAAATCATTTTTAAAGCAGTGCGACTTCGTGGATAAGGTTTATGGTGGGCTCATTTGTATTAGAATCGTCTGATTGTATAAAAATTATTATCTATATATTCTGTTCGAATTGATTTCTCCTAACAAAAAGCATCACCATCGGATGTGCACTGTTGCTAAATGCTTGGTCTGTCATTGATTTTCGACAGTCGATTGCCTTATAAACAATGCTGGAACCGGAATAGGTGGCCTCTTCGAAAAGCAGTTATGCATCACTAATCATACTTCAACCATGGTATCAATCATTTCCACCGGTTTATTTTTCATTTTAATCGTATACGAAGATAAATAAAAACGAAACTCATACCCTGACACTCGAGTTTGCCTCTTATGTTTTTTCTCAGGACATAAACTTTTGGGGATCGGTTTACGCCACACATTTTGCACTTCCACATCTAAAAAAGAGCAAAGGCAGAATTGTGGTGATCGGTTCTTGTAGTGGATGGTTCGCTACGTCAAGACTAAGTGTGTATAACGTAAGTAGAAAGGTTGAGGGTGCGTTTGGTTGTGGAAAATTTCCCAGTTTTTAAAAAATGTTCTCTAAGGAAAATGAAAATTTGGAAAACGCGTTTGGATCATTCAATTTTCAAAAGTTTTCTAAAAAAGAAATTTTTTTTGTTTTCTAAGTTCTATGCAAATAAGAAAACTGATTTTAGTAGTTATCCAAAATTTCCTAAACGCGTTTTCTAATTTTATGAAATGAAAAATGAAAATACCACCATTTTAAATAAGCGTGTTTTCTAAAATTTTCTTAGAAAACTGAAATTGAAAACTCAACTTCATTTTCTAAAAACTTTTTCTAGGAAAATAAAAGCAGTTTTCACAATCAAACTATGAGGTTTCTTGATTCCGTTTTCTTTGTTTTTGTAATATATTTGGTTACGTTGGTTTCTCATCAATGAAATGGCTCTGTAGGCAAGTAAGGTGGCACAACAAAGCTTCTTTGAAACACTACGAGTCGAGCTCGGTTCAGATATCGGGATAACGATGGTCACTCTCGGGATGATCGATACGCCGTTACCCAATAATAACTTCTTAACCAAGGTAAAAAGACACTAGCTCACTGTGTAACACCCCATGGCCCAAAGAAATAGGTTATCCCAGTAACCAACTTTAAGGCTGTGTTTGGCAAACTAGCTGACATAAGCTACCTGTTGACTAATAAGCTAGTTTATGAAAAAATGTGTTTGGTAAAACTAGCTTTGGAGTATGTAAAATGACCAAAAGGGGTATTTTGGGGTATAATAATTAGAATTAATATGGGTATAATTGGAAAAAAAAAACTATAAAAAGCTCCTGAAACACTACTCCAACTAGCGTTTCAATAAGCTAACTTATAGTCCATTTAAACATGTACTAGCTTATAAACTAACTTATTTTTGCCAAACACGCCCTAAACTATGGTGGGAGTTTTGGTAGCCCACAACTTCAAACTTTTGAATTTGATTTTCAATTCACTTTGAGGGCATTTAGTTCCGAGAATGCAGTTTGCTGGAAAAGAATGTGAAATGGAATTTGTTGCAAAAGAAACTGAAATGGAATTTGACAATGTCTTTGGTTGGTAGGAATTCTCGGTTTCTTCACTTGGGTGAATGAATGATGAATTCCCAAAATTGTGGAACTCAATGGAATTCAGAGGATCCTATTAAGTTTTGCGAACCAAACATCACCAAGGAATTTGGTCAAAGCAATTTGTCATTCTAATTCCATCAAATTCCTTTGAATTTTGCAAACGAAATAGACTATCAAATTTATGAGTTCCTCAATCAGCCTTCCCAACAATCTCCTTGCATATTGTTAGATGCGGGATTTGTCTAGAATGTTACACCCACAACCTAGACGAGTAGGAACTTATCATGCTCAAGATTTGACACCATTTCGATAGTGCAGGAATTAGCTCTAAATACTGTCTTTAATGAACAATAGCCGGAATTCAACTTCCACCTTAATTTTAAGTTGAACGCACGCATCTCTTAAATATGTAATTTTTTTAACATGGAGAACTAAAAGTCAAATTATCTAAAAGAATTTACATCTTAACTCCTACAGGTTTTATATTTTAGATATTTCATACATTATTAAAATATTTCATAAATTTATCATTCCATTACACCTTTGTTTGAAAAATTATTAGATAATAATGATTCAATATTATTGGTGGGAATGAGTAAAAGGTTAGTTTCTCTTTTCATGCCTAAGGTTTTAAAGAATCATCTAAACTTAGAGTTTTCTCTATTTTAAAAAGTCATATAAAGAATCTATTGGAGTAAAATTTTAGATAATTTGTTGGAGAGGTTCTAAAAAGTTATTGGATAAACTTGTTGCTTTGGGCTATTGAGTGAATGAATGCATTAAGTTAGAGTCTACATGGTTTAGGCTTAAAAATGGAAAATGAAAATGACACTAAATGAGAATGAATTTTCATTCCCTCAATTTGATCAAGAATAAAATTCTCAACTTTTGGTGGAATGAGTCCATCATATTATTGTAGAATAGCAAACAATTTCTTTTTGTTTTCATTCCCATCGATTACCGTTTCAGACTTGTAACCAAACACCTTCTTAGTTTCAGACCTTATCCGATAAAAACTAAAAAAAAACCCAGTTTGGCCCGTTTCTTTTTAGATTTCAACAATGGATCATAATATAAATAGAATATAATCTCGATCAAACATCTACTAGATCTCGAATATATGTTGGTAGGCAAATTTAAAATGGCTGCCAAAGGAATCGGTAGAAGGGTGTGCCAAGGCGATCGTGAACAGCGCTAGTCGTGGAGATGAATACTTGACCGAGCCCGAATGGATGTACACAGTCTTTCTATGGGTCACCTTGTTTCCGGAGCTAATGTACATGATCCGCCGCTTCATCGTTGTCATGAGCCCGAAAAATACCGTAAAAAAGTGGAAATCCCAAAACGGAGGTTCGTTTCAACATCTCGATCTCAAAATCAAGTAAATTCACGAAGAACAAGAAAGATTTCTAGTGGAATACGCTCTTAAGTTGTGTTTGGCAAACTAGCTTATAAAGCTAGTTGTTGATTAATAAGTTAGCTGATAGTTAATAAACTAGCTTATAAATAAATTATGTTTGGCAAAAACTAGCTTATGAGTACCTAAAATGACCAAAAAGGTGTTTTGGTTTGGTGAAAACACTTTGTATAGAGTTTTGTTGGGTTTAATGAAAGTATTGCTTGTTGTGTAAAAAATGGGGTTTTTAAGGATATAATAATTAATATTAATAAGGGTATAATTGGAAAAGTTACAAAAATCTCCTATAACGCTACTTCAATTAGCATATCAATAAGCTAGCTTATAAGCCATCCAAACATGTAATAGCTTATAAGCTAGCTTATTTTTGCCAAACAAGTGCATCTCATCCTAATGTTCGTTCATTTCTCATCCAACGGTTGATAATCACTTATCACGCTCTTCACCATATTTGGCACTTCTCACTGGAACCTAAACAGTAAACCCAATTGGTCATCGAAGACACTGAAGATGTCAACTTGGGGATAGCTCAGTTGGTAGAGCAGAGGACTGAAAATCCTCGTGTCACCAGCGTCCAATTACGATACCTTGCTTTGCGTTATTTATATTCTTATAAATCACCTTATAAAAGAAAGAGTTTGAGAAATTGTGCGAAAAAAGATAACACCATTCACTCCATTTTTCAAAATTAAGATGTTAGAAAAACGAAAAAAGATGAGACCATTGGGCCTTTTCAGTCGACTAGTTTACAATGAAAATCTTGTTTTGATAAGCACTTGAAGTTGGGCTTTATTGGGTCTGAAATCTGAATGAGGGGATTAATAATTTAATATTAAGAGGAACTTTCCCCCCAAAAGAAAATATAATGAGATATCTTTTGGATTCATCAAACGAAAAAAATAATATTAAGGGGTTATTTACTAACGCTTACCCAATAAACACTTATTGGTAAAAGTGATTTTTTTTTATTTACCTAAATCACATGTAAGATATTTTTAGTTCATTAAAATGGTATCATATACAACGTTGTATCTAGTAAGCATTACCAGGTAAGAGTTGTCACTCTCACTTACCAGGTAAAACTCTCAAACCCTTATCATTTCTCTTTCCGGATAAGATAATTGATATTGTCATCTTCATACGAACATGTGATAAACATTTAGTAAGTGACCTCTAAGTTTTCATAGTAAAACACTGTGAAGGTAAATCTTAAGAGTATTTTTGCCATAAAGACTTGATGTTTTTTATATTTCGCAGTATTTTATTCAGTGGAGTTTCAATATTATTTATGGAATTTTACATACAACCAACCTTTTTAACCTTACATAAATATTAACCAAAAAAAAGACACAAACCCCTATATATATATTAATTAACCAATTACACACAAACTTAAACCTTTGGGGACCAACCCTACCAACCAAAGCCTTCATCCGTCGATGGGTCGGTAACCCGCCCGCCCACCCCTACCAAACCCATTTAAAAAATATACATTATATAATTATTTAATCAAGTATTTCATTACCAAATTACATCTTTTTAATATTTTCGTTAGCTAACAAACAATATTTATATTAACATAAAAATCGTGAATAAACGTAATTAGTAATAATAAATAAGAATCATATAAAAAGGTTGTATTTTTCACATTACGATTTATTTCAAATAAGTATATACGACATTTAGAAAAAAATGAATGTTCTAATAGAATATTTTATATCATGAAACAAAAAAATGTCTCTTTTAAAAGTGTCATAATAAATTTATAAGTTGTTTTTTTAGCATGGTAATAAGTTTTTTAAAACAATTATGAGTAAAGTGTCATATTAGCTAATTTTATATGATGTTTTTCGAGAAATGTTATATAAACCAATCTACTTAGAGGACACTTTTATGTATAGAACATTTTTCTAATAGTGTCCTATCAAATAGTTAATAGGACGTTTTATTTGAAAAATGTTCTAAGAACTCGTTACGACATCCAAAAACGTTCCATAACTTTTTATAAAGCTTTTATATATGATTTTTTTTGGTTCTGTCCTATAAAATAAAACATTCTAGTGAAAAGATTATTATTTTAGAAATTTTTATACCAATTTAATTAAATATTTGAAAAGCCAATTAACAAGTTCTTTTGAATACATATAAAATCAAAACATTATTTTAAAAAACCCAAATGCTTTCCCAAAATAAATTTGTAATAAAATGAGTCAACAATTTATTTTAAATATAGTATATAGAATTTTCTTAAATAAGCATAACAATACACTTTGTATCTATAAAATGATACCCATAACTTCACCAAAGACAAACACTTTTTCTTGGGTTCCATCTCTTGGTCAAAAACACATCAAATTGATCCATTTTCAGGTACACCATGACACACACATGTATTCTTTTTATGTTCCAAACTCTTACTTATTATCTACTTTTAACATGTAATTTATTTCGTTTTTACTAGTTTTTTACCGACACCGGGTTCTTAGCAAGCTAAGAAGTGTGGCCGTTATAATGGAGCGAAATGGCATTGAAAACCACGGGGTTGAACTCATTGTCACACAAGTAGGAGCCCCGACCCTTGTGCGGCCATATGAGGAAACGGAAAATGGCTTCTATTTTCTGTCGAATCTGGACCAGAATATTGCAGTTATCGTACGGACTATTTATTGTTTTAAATCTGAGGGGAAAGGGAATGAGACGGCAGTTGAGGTGATAAGAGATGCTTTGTCGAGAGTTCTTGTGTATTATTATCCGGCTGCAGGGAGGTTGGCGATCAGTCCTGAAGGGAAGCTAATTGTGGATTGTAATGGGAACGGTGTGGTTTTTGTTGAGGCGGAAGCAAATTGTGCGATTGAAGATATTGGTGATAATACGAAGCCTGATCCAGTTACGCTTGGGAAGTTGGTTTATGACACTCCGGGAGCTCAAAATATTCTCGAGATTCCTCCTGTTGTTGTTCAGGTTAGTCGTTATGTCGATTTAATTGGCTTACGTTCAAACGTTTTAATGGATTTTATCAAAAAAGTGTTAAAATATAAGCTCATTAAGTTGCTAAAAAAACACACCCTTAGTCCTATACAAAAACAAAATTTGTTTGTGTGCAATAATTAGTCTATATAGATTGTAAGATTTCTGTTTCAAAGAATTTTTTTCATAGATGGAAAAGGAACATGTTTTTACTTCGGCAAAATAAGTTTAAAATAGCTTTCTACGTAAGACTCCCCCTAGAACCCTATTGAATAAGCTACTTTCTATATCATTAAGTTATCGTCAAACAATCATGTATAGCTAATTAAATAAGCGACAAGTCCTATTAAGCTCGCAAAACCACTAACAAATACGTTAGAAGAGAAAAAACATATAATTTTTTTTTTCCAAAAGTTAAAAGTATTAATAACTTCTTTTGATCAAGAACAAACGTAATATTGTTTTGAAGTTTTGATTCATTTTCAGGTGACAAAATTCAAATGTGGAGGGTTTGTGTTAGGATTAGGGATGAACCACTGTCTATTCGACGGAATCGCGGCCATGGAATTCGTCAAATCATGGAGCGAAATCGCCAGAGGTTCTCCGGTGCAACGACCGCCGTTCCTTGACCGGACGATCCTCACCGCCAGAGAACCTCCGGTCGTCGATTTCGACCACCACGAGTTCGCCGAAATCGAAGACGTCTCCGATTCTGGCGACCTCAACAAAAAACAAGAAAAGAAGAGAAGAAATTGCTTACCGTTCGTTCTGCTTCTCGCCGGACGACCTCCACCGCCTAAAACTCGAAGCCGGCAGCGACGGAGAGATCTCTGGTTGCACGACGTTCGAAGCGCTCTCGGCATTCGTATGGCGAGCGAGGACGCAATCTCTTAGAATGAAGCCGGATCAGAGAACGAAGCTCCTGTTTGCGGTGGACGGCAGATCCAGATTCGATCCGCCGCTGCCGGAAGGATACTCCGGCAACGGTATCGTGCTAACGAACGCGATTTGTTTCGCCGGAGAACAGGTGAGTGATCCGTTATCAGCATTATTTATAATCTATATATATATATAAACTAGATGCTTACGATCACGATGCGGCGCAAAACATCTTAATCGATGGATTGAGCAATTCAATAAATAATCTTGTTTACGTATACATTATTTATTTTTATATAATAACAGTCTAAATAAAAAATGAAAAACTAAAGAATTAAAAATAAATTACGTACCTAATAAGGGTAGCAAATGTTACATTTGATTTTTTTTTAATTAACGAGAGATTTAAGGAGAAGTGAGTATAGGTGTGCAAAATGAATTGAAAATGTAAACTTCCAAATACATCTTTAGATGGAAAAATACGGATTTCGACTCATTAAAGGATGACAGGTGGCAGACCCAATTACTTATTTATTATATATATATATATATATATATATATATATAAATAACCACCATGCCACGAGCTATTCTTTAGTGAGTCAATTTCAGTATTTTCCTGGCTAAACATGTATGCACTAGTTTACATTAGTAGTTTAATAACACACTCTTATGCACTCCTCTTAACTATCCCATTACTTCAGGTATTTTAATTTATACGTTACATTTACTATCCTTGTATTTAGTTACCTAATTACTTATAATTCTTTACTTTTTCATTTGTCATTCTAGACTCCTATCATCTAAAATAAATAATCACGAACGAAGATAGATGCATTAAAAAACATTTCTACCTTTTATAAATTATATCATTTTATCCGCATGAAAGATACTCCGGCAACGGAATCGTGCTAACGACCCATCTGTTTCGCCAGGTGAGTAATCCGTTATCGTTCACCGTTAAATTGGTCCACGAGGCGGTGCAACTCGTCACCGACGGCTATATGAGATCGGCGATCGACTACTTCGAGGTGACTCGAGCTCGGCCGTCGCTGGCAGCCACATTGCTGATCACAACGTGGTCGAAGCTGCAGTTTCACGCTCACGATTTCGGCTGGGGAGAACCCGTGATGTCGGGTCCGGTGGCGTTGCCGGAAAAGGAGGTGATTCTGTTTCTATCGCATGGAAAAGAGAGGAGAAGCGTTAATGTACTTCTAGGGTTGCCGGTTTCCGCCATGGATACGTTCGAAGAGCTCATGAATCGTATTCATTAATGAATAAAGGTCGTGGAATTTATTTTATGTTTGTTTTGCATATGATTTTGTTTCTTGTGTTATGTTATATACATTTTTATAGAAAAAAAAAAGGAAATTGAAGTGTTTTGGCTTTAGGTTGTATATTTGTTATATCGTGGGGTTTTTCGGTTCGTATTCCATTAAGTTTATAAGTTTTTTTGCATGGATTAATTCGGATTGGATAAGGGTTTGTTCATTAAATACTTATTGATAAGGGTATTATTTTTATTTATCTTATTGTATAATATTTTCAGAGCATTAAAATTGATCAGGGGTAAGTGTCTTCAACCCGTTAAACGTTTACTGGATAAAAGTCATTTCCATCACTTATCGGGATTTCTAGTGGTTTCCATGCTCCATTGACAAAGATATCATAAGATAAGTAATACTAGTAAACATTTACACAGTGAGATAAGTAATATCACCAAGCACTTATCTAAGTAAGTGTTTAATAATCGACCTTTAAGATTGGAAAATACGGAGAAAATTAAGGCCACTAAAATGTCAATATATATGTCCTTAACACCCCCCCCCCCCCCCCCACACACACACACACACCCAACAGACACACACAAAAAGGTCATTTGCGAAGGTTTCCTTAGTGGCTCGACCGGTTTTGAAGAAACCTTCCATCAGTTGGTTCTTGCAATCATACTACAATAATGACATTGGTTGATGATTTTATTAAATGAATCTAAATATCTTGTTCTTTTAGTTTAAATATAAATCAATTCACCTAATGTTGATTTTGCATATGCTCAAACCAATTCGCCGGGAAGGAAATTATATAAATTAACTAAATAGGTTAACTAGTTATTCAGTTAAACGATATAGTAAAGAAAATGATCGATCGAAACTTACTTTATTTGGTTAACCAACTTGTTTAAGCCGTAAAGTGGATAACTCGAAACCTTTTTCTTGGGGGGGTGGGGGGATTAGGTATACAGTTCCGGATTGGTAGGGTTTTCGTTTGGAATAAGCGTATTCTTTAACTGGAATGACAAGTTTCAGAAAAAAACTAGGCTTCTTGCATAAAGCTCCTTCTAAAGCTTCATAGGCAATTTTCTATATGTTAAGCCATTACCAAAGAATCATGTATAACAAACTAAATAACCCATTACCCCTATTAAGGGGGTTTTTCGGATTGGCTATTTAAAACAACTTATGCATTTTTGTTAAAGTGTTTATTAATTTATGTGGTATCAGAACGAAGTTATATAAAAAATGTTTAGATTAGCTTACGACGGTACTAAAAGGTAATAGATTGTTAAGTTAGTTTTTAGAGGATGTTTGAAATTGTTTATACATATAAAATAACTAAAACACTTATAAGTTGTTTCAAATAAGTAGAATTGAATAACTTTTCAAAAACTTTTTATCTCATTTGCCAAAAAGACTTAAGCAATTTTTTCCCATCTAAATATTAAAAAATAGTTATTCTCATTATCATAACAAAATAAGTCAATAAACATTTTAGATATGCAATCCTAAACACCCCTACTATATCCGCATTACAAATTTTATGCGTCGTAAGTGTCTCATCATAGATACTGAAATTATATTAACACATGTTCAATAAGAATAACTAGTAATTAATTTGTTTATGAAGATTTGTTAATATACATAAGTGACAATTTCTTTTAATTAGTATCACATTATGAAAAAGTTACTATTAAATAAAAAAAAACCCAAATTCACAAAATATAAAAGAAAATTGATTTTATATATAAGCAATAATTTAGATGATACATTTAAAAAATAAATATAAAAATATGCCTTACTTGTAATTTATTATATATAAGTATAGATTTTAGCCCAAACAATTCTAACAAATTATATAAACTAATCTTAGTATTAAAAAATATAATTCTATTTTATTCTCTAATTTAAAGTAGTAATTATAATAATTAAATATTCTTACATTCCATGTATATCTTAATCTAATTAATTAATCATGATAATTGTTTATAAACTTATTTAGCTTTATTTTTTCAAAATATATTAAACTATATCCAAAATCTGTTATGTGTATCCACCAACCAAAAATGGTTTTTAATGCATCAAATTTAATTTTCTTTTGTGTTTTAAAATGATCGGTAACCGGTTTAGTCTGTAAAAATTACCACTGTCGACTCAAAACCATCGTTGATGTCGTCTAGAACCATAGTTCACACCACCTCCGACATCCACCTCCACCATCGTTCACACAGCCTCCGCCCACCTCAACCACCGTTCACACTACCGCCATCCACCTCCGTCGCCGCCCACCTCCACCACCGTTCACACGACCACTACTGACCTCTATCTAGCCCACCTCCACCATCGTTCATACATCTACCGAACCTCTACCACTGTTCACACCACCGCCACCGCCGACCTTTATTGTAGCCCACCACCACCATTGTTCATACCTCCACGTCCGCCTACCTTTACCACCGTTCTCACGACCACCGCCTGACCTTTATTGCAGCCCACATCCACCATTGTTCATACCTCCATCGCATCCCACCTCCATCGCCTACATCTACCACCTTTCACACCACCGTCACCTCCCTCTACCACCGCCCACTTCTACCACTGTTCACACGACCACTGCTGACCTCTACCAGCTGATAACCCTTAAGCCAGTCATCTGAAACACAAAAGAAACAAAATTATTAACATTTGATACATTAAAAAACATTTTGAATACAACTTAACACATTCTTAAAAAACTAAACCCATATATTTATTATTTCATAATATATTAGTTTACATTTGATAATCCTTTTTGTAGTATATGTAATAATTTAGTGTAAAAAGTTAGGATAAGATGGGCCAATAGGTTTTTTTTTTACCGTTTGCATATAAGACATTGGACTGCATATATTCATTGAACAGTGCACGGCATATATGCTGTCTGAACACTCTCCGACCGGTTGGAACTTGGAAACAGGTTTGACTGCTAATTACAGGATTTTGGCGGTCCATTAGTGGAAAGATTTATTTATAAAAAGAAATAAAAATTAAAAAAACAACATATATAATCAATTCCATTATTTCCATATCAAACCGTACCTTCAGATAATCTTCAAAATCAGGAAATTCTTGATTTTATTGCAATTAGGTCCCTTGGGTTTGGGAAGTTTACAACTTTGGCCCCTTGGAGCTCTAAAAGTTGCATGTTATGATGTTATCTCATGTTAACTTAAAACTTTACCATTTTATGATTTTATTATCCAAGTGAATATTATGTTACCTCTTTTATTCACACACGTTTTTTAATAAGTGGCATAGCTGCTGACCCTTTTTAGTCATTCTTTCTATAACTATATTTGTCCAATAAAACAAAAGCTCATTTCTTTTTATTTCATATTTATTTATTGAGCCTATATTTGGAGTGTTGCTTCATTTAAAGAAAATTTGTATACTTTAGGGTGCGTTTGGTACGCAGACAGGACATGACAGGACAGGACAGGACATGACATGACAGGTGTCCAGCGTTTGGTAAGATAGAATAGCATAGGAAAGGACAAACCAAAAAAGTTAAAATGACCAGTTTACCCCTGATGAGTTGTTTATTGTTTTATTAATAAATAATCAATTTAAATGCATAATAACAAAGAATTTAAAACCTTATAATACTGTTTTATTGATAAAATCTATAAGTTGTCGTCGGACGTCGGACGTTGCTGGAAGTAGCAACCGCAGGTTGCCGGACATCGCCGGAGAGGGAGGCGGAGGTCGCGGAGGTAGCAGCTGCAGGTCGCCGGACATCGCTGAAGAGGGAGGCGGAGGTCGTCGGACGTCGAACGTCGCCGAAGGTAACAACCGCAGGTCGCCGGACATCGTCGGAGAGGGAGGCGGAGGTCGCCAGACGTTGAACGTTGCCGGAGGTAGCGCCGCAGGTCGCCGGACATCGCCGGAGAGGGAGGCGGAGATTGTCAAACTTCAGACATCGCCGAAGGTAGCAGCGGCAGGTCGCCGGACATCGCCGGAGAGGGAGGCGGAGGTCGCCGGACGTTGAACGTAACGTCGCCGGAGGTAGCAGCGGCAGGTCACCGGACATCGTCGGAGAGGGAGGCGGAGGTTGCCGGACGTCGGACGTTGCCGGAGGTAGCGCCGCAGGTTGCCAGATTACTCAAAAAAATTACACCTTTGGTTACTCAAATTTGGTCTTGTGTGGTTACTCAAAAAATTACACCTTTGGTTACTCAAATTTGGTCTTGTGTAGTTGTGTGGTTATTCAAATTTGGTCTTGTGTGGTTACTCAAAAAATTACACCTTTGGTTTAATAGTTTTGAAATTATGGACTTATGGTATACAAATCATAGTTGTTAAAAATGCTTGAATTTGGTTCCTTTCCTTGATAATTGTTAAAGAGTTATGTTAAATAAAAAATTTGTGTTTATTAGTTTGAAAATATACTTTATGATTTTAGAATCATGTGAGTTTTGATTGAACAGAAAAACAAGAAAAATGATATATGGAATAAATTGTTCATTGGTTAATGGACTTTTTTAATGGGTGTTAAAATAATTAAATTCAAACGTTTTTGCAAACCAACAAAAACCAAGATGATCAATTTGTAATTTCAGCTGCAAAAATTAAAAAATGTTGTTTTTGACAAACAAAATAGATACAGGATTATTTAGTTTGTGGAATTCAAATGAATTGAATGCCATTGAAATGACAAATTTCTTTGACTAATTAATCGTGAACGTTTGATTCACCGAATGAATTTAATGGAAACCTTTGAATTTCACAATAGAAGGAGTTTATTATTCATTGCTTAAGTGAATGAATTGAACCCTACGCATAGTCAAATTTCATCAAAATCAAATTTCCATAGATTCTAACTCTTCAAATTTCATTATGCGTGATGGGTTTTGATTTCATGAATGGATTTGGAATTAGGTAATTTTAAATTTGAAAGGATCCGGAATTATAAGAATTTAAACTTGAAAGGATTTGAAATTATTGGTATGTTTAAGTAGTTATATTTGGAATGAAATTATGTTTCATTATTTGGAATGTTTTAGCAATTAGCATATTTTAAACTAGTATTAGATACAAATCATACTAGATTTCAATATCTTATATTTCTAAGATTTAAATCCAAAAATTCATTCAAACCATATATAAAATAAAAACAAACTTCTCTTACAAATCTCTTCAAATTCTATTCAATCCAATATCCACAAACCAAAACTATCCAAATTTATAGCTTACTTTTAATGTTATTAATGACTTATAAGTTATAAAGAAGAGTTGGTTTCGGCGAGATCAAACCGTTTTCGTAAGATCGGTGGGACCAACACCTTTTTACATAAAACTTCAGCAGCAAAATAATGTGAAAGTTAAAATAATTAGAACATTCATCGTGAAAATACACTACAAAACACTATCGAGGAAAAAAAAACCAAACCTTCACACCTCAAAAAACTGTGAAGATAACAAATAAATAATTCGAACTTTCGCAGCAAAAACACTATGAACGTAAAAAAAATCAAACATTCACCTCAAAAAAAACACCGTGAACGTAACATTTACAGTGGTTTTATGCTAAATGTTCCATTTCTTTAACCTTCAGAGTGTTTTGCCATGAAGCTTCATGTAAAAAGTATTGGTATCATCTCACAAAAACAGTTTTTAGGCTATGCGCACCGGCATAGTGGGTTTCAAGCGGCTAAACCCGCCGGCTTCAAAAACACCCGGTGGGTTGGATGTGTGGTGTGGGTAGCCGGCGGGTTGGCGGTGTAAGCGGCTTCTCCAACCCGATGTAGCTTGTGTGTGTGAGAGGGTTGGGTGTGTGTTGTAGAGGGTTATGGGAAGGTAAAGAGAGGATTGGGAAAAAACTGATGTGTCAGCTGATGTGACATTAAAAAGTGGAATGGGTTGAGTGAGTTGATTGGGTTGGGTGCAGGTAGCCTTAAGAAGATATAAATATATTTCCATTTTATAAAGAAGATTCCAAAAGGTTACTATATATTTATATATTTCAAACCGTCTTCTTCTTCAAAAAAAAAACCTCCATTAACGACAGTAGTAGTACCTCCTTTCATGTCCACTTTTATGGAAGCATAAATTCGTACCAGAATCAGTTACACTCTTCAAAAACTTGCTCTCCAATCTTCCATAACCGCAATTCCATCAATTTCTTACCAAAATCGATTTCCGCCATGGCCGCCGGAGTCGAAGTTAAGCGTGAAATTGAGACCTTGAACGATAATAGTAACACGATTGTTTACAGTAGGAAGAAGAAGGACGGCGGTTCTTCTGGAGTTCCGGCGGTGATCGATCTCGGTAGCTCCGATGACGATGACGACGAATCGTGTTCTTCCGGTAACAACGGGAAGAGGCCTAGGGTTTTGAGTGGCGGTGGTGATGAGGTTAGGAGTAAGAAGAAGAAGAGCGGTGGCGGTGGCGGTGGGGTGGCGGTGGCGGTGGTGGTGGTGGTGGTGTGGTGCGGTTTCTGGATCCTTTGTCGGATAAGGAGGCGGCATTGCGGAAGGCGAAGGGGAGTTGTAAGCAGTTTTGGAAGGCCGGTGACTTTGAAGGATGTTCCGGTGGTGATCGGAGTACATCGGCAGGTATAATTGGAAATATGTTACTGTTTAAGTCTGTTTTAGTAGTGGATTTAGGGTTTTTGGAGGAATTATTGTATTTAATTGCAGTTATTATGGTTGAAAGGTGTTTTTGGTGTTAATTTTGTTACTTAATTGGGTTAAGATGACTTTAATTTGAGTTTTGAGTTTGAGTTCTTGAATGTGGTTACCTTTTAGAGGACATGAGACACATCTAGGTAGGCATGTTCTTTTAAGGGAAGTTTGTTTGTAATTCTGTTCATAGCATATGTTGCTTGAAGAAAAAGCTGATGAAGTTTTTTGTCTTCTCCAGTGTTTCTAAAAATCTCTTCCTAGGGCTGAATTAGGTTTTTGGTTCTGTTTAGAAAGTCTTTGTTTGTTGTGGGTACCTTGATGTCTAAATTTCTTGTAATAACCTGTAACTGCAAGCTATTGTGCACATCTTCCATATTGAGATTTGATTTCGTTTTATATATGTTAAAGGTGTTTATGATGTCTATGATACATGGATTTGCTTGCATGTTTCTATTTGCAATGATTTAAAATCGAAAAGGTCAACAAGGATAATAACTCCTTCAATATCAAAATTTACTGCCTTAAAAATTTTGTACACTTAAATGTGTACTGTATGGAAACTAGAAGTTTGAGATTGGTAGAACAAGTTTTTACCTAACTTATTTCATATATACAGGTGGTATGGATCATTTGAGGGTTCATCCAAGGTTTCTGCACTCCAATGCAACTAGTCACAAATGGGTCCTTGGTGGTAATGCTACTTAACCTATTTAGAAGCCTTTGATATTGGTGTCTATGGTTTGTTTGTTTGTCATATGTAGTTAAACCGCTTATTTGGTCAGTGTGGCTAGTTTATATACTTATGGATTGGTTTGTGTATACTCATGCAGCTTTTGCAGAGCTTTTGGACAATGCACTAGATGAGGTACTTACATATGTTTATATACATCATGCTTTCGCTTGATTTTTGTTATGATGTGCCAATTGTAAACCCTGCAAGCAATTCTCTTTATTGTTTCCCGTTTTGTTTTAGACCTGTAATGGCGCTACATACGTCAATATTGATATGTTGACAAGCAGGAAAGACGAAAACAGAATGTTGCTGATTGAAGGTATGTGTGGCTTAATGATCTACATGACTTTTGGTATTTAGTAAATAGTGATTTTGATTTTTGCTCTTGTGCCGTTCCTTTTTATATGGCACTTGGTGTCAAATATATGATGCCTTGCATTTCATTGTAAATATCAACGAAAGATTGTTGGGAATCTGTAGGATATCTAGAGATCCTTTTATGATTTTTTACTAGAGCCGGGAGGGTTGAGTGATCTTAGATGTGGACTCCCTATGCACCTTTTTTTAGTGCACCATAACGTCCTTCTTTTAATTGCCTTTTTTGTTAACAATTTCCACCTACTATGTACTGTAGATAACGGTGGTGGAATGGACCCTGATAAAATGCGACAATGCATGTCTCTTGGATATTCGTTAAAAAGCAAGGTCACAGATGCTATTGGACAATGTAAGTGACCTCCCTATCACTTTGATCAAATGAATCCTGTTTATTGTTTCAGGAAGATTGTTATTTTGGCATCTGGACGGATATTAGCTTGTTGAAGCAGATACTAATATCCACTTGAGTTTTATTTGCCCTTGTGATATATTCAATAGATGGAAATGGTTTCAAGACAAGCACGATGAGGCTTGGAGCTGATGTTATTGTCTTCTCTCGATCCCCTGGGAAAGATGGAAAAAGGTCGGTGGTCCTTTTATGTTATGGACCAAGTTTTTTATTAGCACTTACCTTAAATCTTAATAGCATTTTTCTTCCAGAAGCTTCTTAGTAATGCCCAATATCTTATAGTTAGGGGACTTGGTATTGTAAAAGCACTAACAGTAACATTTGATTCGATATTGCCTTGAAGGTCTACACAGAGCATTGGACTACTGTCCTACACATTTCTGCGGAGCACAGGGAAGGAAGATATAGTAGTTCCCATGGTAATTAAATTAAAACATGCTTCAAACATCTACCAACTAACTTTATGTTGTAAGTTGTTAAATTGTAAAACTATGAAGGGGCTTAGGTCTTTCCTTATAATGTCATGTCAAGATTTGTAGGCTGGTTGCAACGTTAAAACTATTGATACTGTTTCGGATCTCTTTTTTCTTTCCGGTTGATAGCTCTTTACAGTTAAATGTCCTGAAGTTTCAATTACCAACAGAAGATTACTCAGTTTTTTTAAATATTTCTAGAGAGTTTGGTACTTGGTGTTTTCACTTTTCGTAACTCATGCATAACTCATGCATGAGAAACTCTCCCTTGGCTAGCTTATACTTTTATACATCTGCAGATATTTTGAATTTTGTTTATCTATTCATTTATAACAAGTCATTGATGTTTAATTATGTTATTGCAATTCTTATTGTGGTTGATGATTACGACAAAAAGCTTGATTATGAAAGAAGCGGGAAGGGATGGAAGAAGATGAAAAGATTAACACCTGGTGATTGGGATATAAATATTGAGGCGATCATACAATGGTCTCCATTTTCAAGTGAAGCAGACCTCTTGAGACAAGTAAGATCTCTTCTTTTCCTTAGTGCATGTTTGTTAAGAGTTGCTACAAAGGGATATTTGATGAATTCCTATCCCTGGAACTAGCGGAAGATTTATCTAACGAAAAACAGGTTAATAGCCGAGGAAGTGTGTTTTTTTAATGCAGAATTAGAGCGTCTCCAACAACTATGCTAAAATATAAAATTTGATGGTTTTAGAGACTTATTTGCTCCAACAACTATGCTATATTGTATGCTATAATAGAGAGAAGAAGAGAGAGAATGTAAAAATCTTCAAATTTGGAGAAATCTCTAAAAACCCACTATTCAAGACTCAAGAGAAAGAAATAATATTTTAATCATTCCCCAATAGGGGCCATTGAAGTTAAACCTTTTAAAGAGAGAAATAATATTTATTAAATTTATTGATTATTTTCATAATATAATCAATGCTAGAATCTCCAAGATAGAATAGTTGTTGGAGTTGGAAGCAAAGTTTTTAGAGATTCTAAATTTTGATACTCTATTTTAGAAAAAATATAGAATAGCTCAAGTCTTTTTATAGAAGGAGATGACTGCTTTGAACCTCGACGACTGTGATTAGCGGTCAAATCCCTTTTTGTTTATCTACTTCCTGTTTTTTATTGATCCTTCGAAGGGATATTTAATAAAAGAAACTTGGTTCTATTTTGCATTTTTATTGTTGGGTATATAGTACTATAGTAATTCTTCATGGTAAGTTTTATTGTTCTCATAGCTCATGAGATACGGTTTATATGTGCTGATAGTGGAAACTTGTATTGCCTTAAATGGTAAATACCTGATTGGTAAAGTAAATACTTTGTATCTTTGTGTAACTGATATGCTATTAATTTTTTTTCTTCCGTTTTTTACCATGTAGTTTGATCAAATGAAGGATCAGGGTACACGCATAATCATTTACAATCTATGGGAGGATGATCGAGGAGAGCTAGAGCTCGATTTTGATGCTGATAAACATGTTTGTATATTATAGTTTTGAATCAATGCAACTCATTTATGGATAACGTACATGATCATAATTTGCTAATTTTAATCGACGTTCAAAATACGTGTCTTGCAGGATATTCAGATTCGAGGAGTAAATAGAGATGAGGCAAGTATAGAGATGGCTCAAAAGTACCCGAACTCTAGACATTTTTTGACATATCGACACTCCTTGAGGGTAACCTTACTCCAAATTTTTTCCAACAAATGTTACTTTCTAGAGGGATATATGGGTTTGGTACGGTTTGGTTTGAGTTTATTAGTACCAATCTTTATTACCTGAAAAGAACTTCACTGTAGAAGTAGAAAATGGAAAACTTGGGCACCACATATTTAGGGGATGTTTGGTTTTTCCACAAGTCTTGTATGGATATATCTGTCTGTGTGGATTAATCTGTTTGTATAGATTGAAAGGGTTTTTGTGTGGGGAGCTTTTTTATAGATAATATGAGCGTGTTTTTTTACTTCGGATGGTTAGGTTTAGAAAATTTGGCTTTCTGCATAAAGCTCCCTCCTAAAACCTTACAGATCAAGGGTTCAGATCCACTTCTCACCCTCTTAGAACAGATCAAGGGTTCAGATCCACTTCTCACCCTTCTTACCGTTAACTCTACTTCTCACACGATTCTATGTCTGTTTAGAATTACTACTCTTCGGTATTATAGTGTTATGTTGATTGATTGTTTAATATTGCTTTCTTTGAACTTTGTCAGAGTTATGCATCGATTCTCTATCTAAGAGTTCCTTATGGCTTCCGGATGATTCTACGTGGGAAGGACGTGCAGCACCATAATATAATAAACGATATGATGATGACAAATGAGGTTACATATCGACCACAACCTGGTGTGGATGGGGTTCCTAAGGACTCAAATGTAATAATGCTCATTGAAAATGGAAGCTTGTTTTGGTAAAATTGTTGCTTGCATTCTGTTCATGACTTTCGTCTTCTTCAATGAACAGGTAGTTGCTCTAGTTACTGTGGGGTTCGTGAAGGACGCAACAGCTCACATTGATGTACAAGGATTCAACGTTTATCACAAAAACCGACTCATTAAGGTTTGACTTTAGTTGACTAGCTCATGATGCATGAAACATTAAAACTATTGTTTTGCACAACAAAGTTCTTGCTTTTCTTTTCCTTCATGAGTTGAACCAAACTTTGCATTTGAGCTAATGCAATTCTTCACATGTTGAATACTATATTATAAAACATTTATGTAGAAGTCCTAAAAAACCACTTATTAAGCATTAGGTATTGCTTAGTAATGCATACTCCCTCAATTTTCACGTTTATAAATAGTTACTTCATATGTATTTTTTCTTACAGCTCTTTGAACTTCTTAAAGCTAGCTAATTGGTAATTAGCACCTGATAAACTCGTTAAAGTACAAGATAAGCATCAAGTCCTGGCTGTCCTGCTAATATGACATAATACTCCGCGATTATCATTATCCATGAAAAAATAATTCATCATTTAAAACTACAATTAGTTACATCTTTATTTTTTAAATCTAAAAATACATAAATTATAATAAAATTTTAAATTAAACATTTTACACCAAAAAGAAGATATATATATAACATTTTACCTGGTCTTCGTATTGTCATTTCTATTTTATTCCAACATAAAGATGAGTTCTGTTCTTTAATGAAAAATTGCATTAATCTTCCATTATTGGTTAACAATAAAGTAATGCATCCTACTCCATTTGTTCAGGTTCATAACTTGTTATGTGCAATGCTTACATTAGATGCAGTAATGTACAATTCACTTACCAACAAATTCTTGGACTTTGATAACGTGAAACACTTGCATTCTGGTTCTTGTTTTACAGCCATTTTGGAGACTGTGGAATGCTGCAGGAAGTGATGGTCGTGGGGTCATAGGTTAACACTCATGCCTTCAAAATCTTTCTTTGTTCTAGTTCTGATATTTTCAGGAAGTATTTATTTTTTACTTTTTTATTTTTGCTGTTGTTTAGGTGTGCTGGAAGCTAATTTTGTTGAACCAGCTCATGACAAACAAGGGTTTGAGCGCACAAATGTTCTATCAAGACTTGAATCCCGACTTATTATAATGCAGAAGAATTACTGGTATATTCTTCATGCTAATTTGCTTAAAGGTTTAGGTGTCGTTTGCTTTTTGAGAGGTCTGAAGTCTGATTTCACATCTAAAAAATAAGAGGTGCATGGTGCACCTCTTAAAATTTCAAAGGATGATAAGAGGTTTTCAGTCTTCTATTAAAAGTAAAACAAACAGTCTTAAATCTGCAAATCTTTAATTTTCAGACCTTTTCAAACCTTTTAAAAAAACCAAACAATCCCTTATGTTAAAAACATAAGAACTTCTTGATTCAGGAATACACACTGCCACAAAATTGGCTATGCTCCACGGCGCAAAGCGAAAAGAGGGGATGATAGAGGTACATATCATTACAAATTTGTTCTCCTTTTGCATTAGGTAGTGGTTGCTCGATCATAAACTGGATACATCAAAGTTTGTATTTTGAGGTGAAGTGCCTAGAAAAACTTTACTTACATGAATGTGTCTGAGAAAGGTAAGTATTTTGAAAACATGGGAATGAACTTATTTAATGAATTATTTAGGATGAAATATGAATAACCCGAAAGTATTCATAAATATTCATCATGAATATCATACATTTTCAATATTGATGATATTAATCATTTATAGAGTATTCATCATGAATAGTTGGTTCTACTTTCTAGGTTCTGAAAATATTTACGGCTTTTTTTTAACCGGCACCGTGTTCTTTAAATATATAAATTCTACAACATCCTGATGCTTTTTTTGGTTATCGTAGAATCTTCTGATTACACACCTGAAATCCTTCCTACAAGGAGGAATGCTCCCTCAAAGATGGCTGCTTCATATTCAGACAACGTATCTTTCCAACAAAATCAGAAGCAGGGAGGATCTCCAGATCCTGATTACAGACCCGAAATCCCTCGAAGAAAAACGAACACTCCCAGAAATATACCTGTTTCACAGTCAGACAAGGTGTCTTCTCATCAAAATCAGAAGCAGGATTACACACCTGAAATCCCTCTTGCAGAAACGAGCGCTCCCACAAAGACACCTGTTTCACATTCAGATAAAGCGCCTTTGCCTCAAAATCAGAACCAGGGAGGATCTGATTACGCACCCGAAATCCCTTTAACAAAAGCGAGTGCTCCCTCAGAGACACCTGTTTCACATTCAGACAAAGTGTCTTTGGATCAAAATCAGAATCAGGGAGGATTTTTTAACTACACACCCGAAATCCCTCGTACAGAGAAGAGTGCTCCCTCGAAAACACCTGTTTCACGTTCAGACAAGGTGTCTTCGCATCAAAATCAGCAGGGAGGATCTGATTACACACCCGAAATCCCTTTTACAAATAAGAGTGTTCCCTCGAAGACACCTGTTTCACATTCAGACAAAGCCTCTTTGCATCAAAAGCAGAACCAGGGAGGAATTAAACCAACCACACATCCTACTGAAGCTGTCAACAGTAACGACAATATTGGAGAAAACAGAGACAAATCCCAAAGGCTTTCTGGCGTAGCTGCTAGCTCCTCAGAATCAACCACACCTTTTTCCGGAAATATTCGTGGTAATGATTTGCAAACTACCGTGACCACGAGAGATGCAAATGGCAGTTCTCAGAAAGGGTTCTCAGCTCAGAGAAGTCTTTCGAGTGAGAGAACTTTTTCGAGGGAGAGCGCTCTAGAAATCAGACGTGCTGAACCAGAGAAGGATTGTACTCCAAGCATAAAATCTATGCAAGTTGTCACGCCCCCTCCATTAAGGGTAATTTTTTTTGCGTTTTCTTTTTTCACATTTTCTTAACTGTATTCATATTTGCCTTGCGTATGCAAAATGGTTCTGAAATGCTTGATAAACTATGATGCTTCCCATGATATCCGGAGGCGACATAGACATAAGAGTAAAATACAATTTTGGTCTTTGTGGTTTTCATGAATCTCTGAAAGTGGTCCCTAGACTTCATCAACTACATTTATGGCGTTTTTGGCATTTTGCTTTGAAAATGGTCCATGATCAGTTGATCACTAACTCCGTTAAATATGTCTGTTAAGTAAGCGACATTTATGTCTTTTTATCCTTTTTTTTTCATCTGTTTTGGTTCTTTGAGTAAAGATACCATGTAAACTATAACTTTGGTAGTAAAGACAAAAAATGATAAAAAGACATAAATGCCTCTTACTTGAAGGAGATTTTAGCAGAGTTAGTGAGCATGAACCATTTTCAAAGAAAAATGTAAACAATAGGGACGATAATTGTAGTTGTTGAAGTCTAGGGACCACTTTCAGAGATCCATGTAAACCACAGGGACCAAAATTGTAGTTTACTCTAGACATGACATAGGATTATAGGGTCAGATATGATTGTCTTAGGAGGGTGTGTTTGGTATGTAGACTAGACGACACAAATGCATTAGGTGTGTGGAAGAATTAAGAAAGTTTTAGGGTTTAAATTTGACATGGGTAGCTTAATAATTTACCAATTTGTTCCATCTACCGATATTTGTTCCACCTATTTTGGTGGGACAAAGAAATGCATATTTATCCCACGTTTATATTTTAGTAGGTGTTCACGTTTCTATTTTAGTTTTTATCAAAATATGAGTCCACTTTCAAATCAGGTGCTTATTTTCCAATTCTACCCTTAATTATGAGATGAGGAGTTCATTACTTTCTCTATTATTAAGGGTAAAGTCATCATTTTGTCAACAAAAAGTGTAATCATTATACGTTTCCAAAACTATATGTCTTCTCGGTTGTGGATATTTATTAAGGGATGGAGCGAGTAATATAAAATCCGATTACATAGTATCACAACAATGGCCATAATTTGGCTATATAATTGGAGTATGCAGGATGCACTTTAAGAAGGATATATCCGTTTAAATTTTCATCCATGTGCATTTTAATTGAGCTATTATAAAGTATATTCAAGTGTTTCAACTTTGTCTGATCAATGTGAGCTTTTAAAATTGGCAGTCTTGCAATGTTAACGGAAATGTAGCTGTTTCTTCAAATTACGACAATCCAAGTTATGATCAGTTGATGGAAGAGAACCGCGAGTTGAAGAAAAGGTGCGCCATCCTTTTTTCTACATTTACATCAAATGTTATTATATGTCCATTTCTCTCTTGCACACCTTTTAAAAACAGCTTCTCCAACACTATCTCCGAAATGGAGAAAGTAGGACAGAGAAGGGTTTTTCTCCAAATATGGAGGATATCCCAAAAGTTAGAGTAAAGTACATATTTGGTCCCTGTGGTTTACACTATATTGCACTGTTGGTTCCTATTTTGAAATAAGTATGGAAAAGGTCCCTGTAGTTTACATTATATTGCACTGTTGGTCCCTATGGTTTACACTATATTGCACTGTTGGTCCCTATGCTTAACTGATTGATTTCATAGGGAGTTAGGGTTAGGGACCAATAGTGCAATCTAATGTAAACCACAGGGACCTTTTTCATGATTATTTCAAAATAGGGACCAACAATGCAATATAGTGTAAACCACAAGGACCAAATATATAGTTGACAACAAAAATTATTACCAAGTAAGAACTCCAATAGGAAACTCTGAATATAAATATTTAGAGAGAAAAATCAAAAATAATATTTTAATAGATGATAGAAATATTTTAGTATTATAATCAATGTTGGAGATATTCTCTTGGAGACTTTTTGAAGACTTTCTTAGAGAGGTTTTCTGCCACATCAGATTGTGAATAAGCACAGACAAAAAAAACCGCTCTTTGCTTGTAATTGAACAAGCTTTTATGCTTGTGGGTCCCATTTTGTTTCCCTCTAATTTTGCTTGTAGTGTTGATTTTTTTTTGTTTCGTTATGATAGATTGAGGAGGAGGGAAGAGGAGATATTAGGCGAATTGGTGCAGGATCTAGAATGTGTAAGAACTCGTTGCACAACGCTTGAAGCTGAGGTAATTTAACCAACCCTTACCTGCATCTTTCTTTGCCATGACCGAATCTACTAGTTGTACTTTGTACTTTCCTTGTCTATATTATGTTTTTTTTATCTCTCGAGTCTCGAGAGAATAGTAAATAAATAACACTTGCATTAGTAAACGTGGTCTTGTTTTAATACAACTGGACTAGACCGATGAGACATGATGGAACAAAAACGAGTTGTCGAACGTTTGGTGTGACATGACTGAACAAAAGGGAAATTGCCTCAACTAGCCCTTATATGAAGTCAAATTGGTCTTGTAGCCATTTCTCTCACTTTCACCTAAATATCACTACATCCACAAATTCTAGGTCCGTAAAGCTGAAAAAAACATTAAAAAAAATGAATCTGGTCGATTTTTCTTTAAAAAAAGAATAAAGATTTTTTTACGGACCTAGGTCTGCAAAAACCGGACCCAAATATAAATTTATTAAAAACGAAAAATGGACTAGATCGTTTTTTTTTTTTAAATTCCTTACGCTATTTGAGAAGATGTAATATCTAGGTAAAGGTGGGAGAAAAATGGCTAGGAGATGTTGAAGTGTATAATGGCTAGTTGAGGCAATTTCTTCTCATCAAAAAATCATTGTTCCACATTTGGTGTGACATTAGAGTGACAGGACATATCTGAGTAGGATACCAGATAGGTGGAACAAAAATAAGGGAGATGAGACAACATTTATAATAAATTACTAAACAATCCATATAAAATTAAGATTCCAAAACATTGCACAATTTTTTCATGTGCGTACCTCATGCAGGGGCGGACCCAATTTAGAGCACACGGTGGCATGCACCGATGTTTAGTTCCTCTGTCGTTATGTAAATATATAGGATCGTGAAAAGGGTCACCATATCAATTTGTTGTGTGCCACCACATTTTGAAACTACAATGACAACACAAATTCCCATAAGTAGAGTTGGTTTGCTAGGCTTCTATTCCACTGTACTCCTAGGTTCGAGTCCTGTAAAAGTCGTTTTCCTAGTTTTTAGCTTTTAATTTTAGCTTTATTATGTTTTCAAAATCTTGCAATAACAGGATTCGAACACAAGACCTCACATTTGAAAAGCAAGGGACCAATAAAAGATTTTGTAAAAAATGACCATATATTTGTTTCTTGTAACCAAATGGTGTCACCAGGTGAAAGAATTTCTGGGTACCTCACGCTCGTTTGGGTATAATGATTCAGGTGGAGAAGGAAAAAGAGAAAAACGATATTTTATGCAGGGAGCAGGAAAGCATAATTGCCATATTTACGGAGGAGAGAGAGCGTAGAGATGCGGAGGAGATTGGTTTAAGAAAGAAGTTGAAGGTTTGTTTCTCTCTGTTGTCCAAATTCCAATTATGCAAGTAGAGCTGGGCGTGATATAAGCGGTTGTTTAATTCTGCAGGACGCGGAAGCTAGAAGCAAAAGCTTGTTGGAAAAGGTGAAACAATTGCAGTTGGAGAATATGAGTAGTATGGGACACAAATGGGGGAAATTGTAGGAGTTGGTGTTATCATGATGTATATTGTAGCTAAGTTTCAATCTCTAATCTACCCTAGGGCACTAGATAGTATGCAAATGGTAGTTTTTATTTTATGTCTTTCAATACACTTATTTATTAGATGAAACTATTGAGTTTAGAGTACAATTTCAGGATTTACTAATTCAGTTATTGATGCTTTATGATCTCCAAATGTGTTTGTGATTGTGATATTGTCAAATGGGAAAAGTGTTTTTTAGAACCTTAAATATTTTTGAGACTTTTAAAGAATTATGTGTAGTATTTATAATGAATAATATGTTATTTGTTATGAATACTATGTAAAATAAATGATTATTAGTTCTCCAAATATCATCTTTTCAAAAAGATTAAATATATTAAAAGGTATATGAAATTTCATCTTTACTATATGGATTTGTTTAATCTCAAATAAAAAATAAAAATTATATAGATCTTCAATGGCTATTATATCCTAACAATCCTAATATTAGTATTTTTATAGCTTTTTTTATTTTTTTCTATTTTAACATAGCATTAAAACAAAAATTACTAAAATTTACTATTTTATTTTAACAAAACTCTCATATCTTTTTATCTAACGGTTCCTTATTATAAATAAAGCTTTAAATTTTGATTAAAAAAAAGTATAAACAAAGAAAAGGAAATTAGTTGTAGTGGCCAAATGAAAATTCCTAACTGACCCTCCTAGCCAATTTCTCGCTACGCTCATATCGAGTCCATCCACTAAATGGGTCCGTTATTAACGGACCCAACTAAAAGACAAAAACAATAAAGTAAAAATCATGTTACGTCCATTAAAATCACCTAAGATTGTTAAACTAAACGGAGTCCAATAAAAGACAAAAATGTTTGACATATCTGTCAATCGGCTCCGTTAAAAAAGGGCACGGGTCCATAAATTTAACAAACGTACCACATGTGTTGGCACCACGTGCCCTGACATTTCACTAACACGTGTCTTTTTGAAATGTTACAGTTGATAGCCTTTGAGATTAAAGAGCGTGAGCCGTTTATTGTTCAAGAGAATGGTTGTTGTGATGAGTTCAATGGTCTGAGCCTCCCACCATGTCTTTTTATATAAAAAACGGATTGGGTTGGTGGGAATAATAAAATCACACGGGGTGGGTTAACTGATGGGATGTAGGTTATTCAAGTGAAAAGATTTCGTGTCTGTTAAATTCAACGGACCTGTGCCCTTTTTTTAGCGGAGTTGACCTATAGACAAGTCAATCACTTTTGTCTTTTAACGAAGTCCGTCAAAATTTTCCGTGTTAGGCGATTTTAACGAACGTAACACGATTTTTTTCGTCCTTTTAACTGGGTCCATTATTTAACGGATGCAACAGGTATGAGAAATTGACTGAGACATTGTTAGGTAAACATAAAGTAGCTTATAAGCTACCTTATTTTTAGGGGTGTAAGTGAGTCGAGCTGTTCGTGAGCTACTCGTGATTGACTCATTAAAAGCTCGACTCGAGCTCGAGTTAAATGAGCCCGAGCCGAGCTCGAGCCTTATTTCGAGCTCGTTTAATAAACGAGTTTGAGCTCGAGCTTTTACAATTAAGCTCGCGAGCCTAAACGAGCCCCTCAACTAATATATATATTATATAAATATATATTAAAAAATAACTATTAAATAATTAAATAATAAATCATAAAATATTAAAAAATAAAAATACATAATAAATATTGATTTATAGGTAAACGAGCCGAGCTCGAGCCGAGCCCGAGCTTGCTTAATTCTTGACGAGCTCGAGCTCGAGCTTGACACATAAGGCTCGAAACGAGCCAAGCTCGAGCTCGAGCTTTATAGACTTAAACGAGCCGAGCTCGAGCTCGGCTCGACTCGTTTACACCCCTACTTATTTTTTTGTACATGTTTAGATGGACAAAAATAACTTATAAGCTAACCTTTTGAAAAGCTACTTGGAGGTAGATTTTTGTACCTTTTCCAATTATACCTTATTAATACTGATTGTTATACTCCAATATACAATTTTTAGTTATTTTACATACCTATAAACTAGTTTTTGTTATATATAATTTATTCATAAGCTTATTTTATCAGTCATCAGCTAACTTATGAGTGTATGATAAATTGATTAGGAATTTAATTAGGAATTTTTATTTGGCCAATTTTCAAAGGAAGCCAATAAATTATTTGTGCTTTTCTCTCATTTTGAAGTCAATAAACGATACCGGGGGATAACAACTCTCCTCTTTTTCTTATCTTCTTTCTTCTTTCTTCTTTCTTCTTCTTCTTCTTCATCCATCAATCAAAACACAGAAACTGAAAAAAATGGCGGGAATAGGGCTTTCATGGCCGTCGTCCAACCTCACCGGCAGGCCTAGACTCATATCTCGACCTTCCTCAACTCGTTGCTGTTTGTCTTCCGTCAAAATGACGGTTTCCGTCGACCAGAAGAAGAAGACCTTCACTCTCGAGAAATCTGAACAGGCTTTCAACGCTGCTAAGGTTTGTAGATCTGGAATTTTACTGAAAAAAGTTAAAATCTCAATCGTTTCTAGTTGAAATTTTGTATCATCTGTGCTGTTTCAGTTCATGTTTATGGATAATTTAACCGTTTAATGTTGAATCTGAGCAATTTAGGAGATAGGACTGAATTCAGTTGAATCAGAATCATTGTAGTTGAATTTTTTGTATCATCTGTGCGAGTTCAGTTCATGTTTATGGATAATTGAACCGTTGAATGCTAAATGCCTAAATCTGAGCAATATAGGAAGTAGGACTGGATTCAATTGAATCGCAATCATTTTAGTTGAATTTTTCGCATCATCTGTGCGATTTCAGTTCATGTTTATGGATTATTTAACTGTTCAAATGTTGAATCTGAGCAATTTAGGAAGTACGAATGGATTCACTTAAAATCACAATCGTTTTAGCTGAATTTTTTGTATCATCTGTGCGGTTTCAGTTCATGTTTATGGATAATTTAACTGTTCAAATGTTGAATCTGAGCTATTTAGGAGATACGACTGGATTCACTTGAATCAGAATCATTTTAGTTGAATTTTGTATCATCTGTGCGATTTCAGTTCATGTTTATGGATAATTTAACCGTTCAAATGCTAAATCGAAGTAGTTTCGGAAATACGAACTTGCGAATAGCTTACAGAAGTGTTGTGGAATTGATTGTATGTAAGTAGTTTCAGTGTAATCTGATTGATTGTTGTTTTGAAGAGCGATATGCCAAAAAAGAGGCAATTCGGTTGTGGAGGTGAAGAATGTATCCGTTATTCGAGAGTGTGTTTGATTTGATTTGATTCAGAATGTTGCTAGGAGTTCAATTGAATTATGGATTTGGTTACAGGTAATAGGGAATCAAAATGTTGAAATTTGAGGAATTTAGCCTGCTAAATGCTAGCTATATGCCTATTACCTATATCAAGGAATATGTGCTTCAACATTGATTTTTATCACAATTCAGAACATAGTGATGGTGGTGTTATGGTGAAGATGATCTAGATAAGAATTTATAAACATGTTTTCTTATTTCTACACGAGGAGTTGGAATATGTGTAGGATTTTTCTTGATTGGTAATTTGCGTATAGTTGCAATGTGGTTAACGGGCAGCTTGTGGCCATTTACTTTTGCCCAAATTTTCTTATGTGGTTTTGTCTTTCCTGCTTTGGATAGAAAATAACCATATTAACTAATTTGGAGCTTGCCTTTGCAAAGGTGGGTGCTTGTAATTGATTCTGGGTATAGCGTATGTATATGAACGCCATTGTTACTAACAAAGGGTGGAGTTTTCTGGTAAATATAAGGAATGACTCCTTTGGTTCGCTATCTGTGCATTTGGTATTCAAATGGGACATGGCTGGATGGGCGAGAGTGGAGGTAGGCGGGTGAAAGATTCGTGGAAAGTTTTAGGGTTTTAATTTGACATCAATAGCTTAGTAATTTACCAATCTTGTCTTCGTCTCCTGATTTTTGTTCTACCTATTTTTGTGGGACAAAAAAATGCAGTTTGTCCCACTCAGTCTTGTTCTGTCCCGGTCTGATGTCGCACCAAGTGCAAGACAAGTTTTATTTGTGTTTTCTCTTGTCCTGTCTCATGTACCAGACGCACCCTATAAGTCTACTTTAGGGGCTGTTTGGCAGTTGCTGAATGGTTTAGTGCAGGATGATTAAGTGGTCGGAATATTTAAAGGCTCTTATGATATAGACTATAGTGCAAAATGAAATATCTATTCAGAATGAAATTAGGACGCTGAATGGTTAAGCAAGGCCCATGATACAAAATTATTTCAGAGGGTTTTAGAACCATTAAGAGATAGACTTTTTTTTTTTGCCAAACAAGACTTACCTCTTAGCGATTCAGAGGTTTCCTCTTAATGGAACTATTAAGGGGTAAACAAACAACCCCTTATGTACCTATTGTCAAGTTTTGTGTTGATTTTGTTTCTATTAGTTAATTACGTCATATCTAGATTTAATATCTCATTCCTTTCAATGCGATATTGTCTTGTAGATTACTTTATGAAAATGCTTGCTTTAGAGTGATTCCTTTTCTTTTGCTTTCTTCTGTTGGCAGGAGTTGATGCCAGGAGGTGTTAATTCTCCCGTTCGTGCTTTCAAATCAGTTGGTGGTCAACCGATCGTAATTGATAGAGTGAAGGGTTCTCATATGTGGGACATTGATGGGAACGAGTATATCGATTATGTTGGTTCATGGGGACCCGCAATCATTGGCCATGCAGATGACGAGGTTCTACCCTCTATCCTCGTATTTATTTTTATTTGCAATTTGGTTTCCAAGAATCCCCAAATGCCATAAATTGACTCTTGAGTCTTGACCCGTTTGGCACTTGCTGCATAGAAAGTGGACCTATTTGAAGTTTGATCTTTTAGACATCCTTAATATGAATGACAGTCACTCTCATAAGATCTTTAAACCAAAACGAGAGTTTCCTGTTCATTATAACCTTTTATTTCTCTACGATAAGCACACATCAGATATAGTCTGGACTTGGGTCACATAACCATTATTACTATCAAAGGTGAGAGTTCAAATGAGGACCATAAATATTTTGAGAATCAGGATTCAGGAACCAGCTATTTCTTGTGTTATTCATGATGAATAACCTTAATAGTCATTTACAGTTCATGGTCTAATGGATTATCATCATGAATATAATGTTTTATCCTCGTGAATATTATTGAATTCGTTATGAATAATTTTCAAGTGATAAACGGTTCAAATCCACTTTTCATGCATGTCACGTTAACCTCAACTTTTCACACGATCCTTCACACACACATAGTGTGTGTGTGTGTGTGTGTAAATACATAGACTTTATGTATGCATTTCTGCTTCCCTACCCTCTTCTCTAACTGCACTTTTCCGAATAAACCGATCCACAGGTACTCGCAGCCTTGGCCGAAACAATGCAAAAAGGAACCAGTTTCGGCGCTCCATGTCTTCTCGAAAACGTACTCGCTGAGATGGTCATCTCGGCCGTCCCAAGCATCGAAATGGTCCGGTTCGTCAACTCCGGCACCGAAGCTTGCATGGGCGTACTCCGCTTAGCTCGAGCCTTCACTGGAAGATCGAAACTAATCAAATTCGAAGGCTGCTACCACGGCCACGCCGACCCGTTTCTCGTCAAGGCCGGTAGCGGAGTCGCCACCCTTGGCCTCCCCGACTCCCCCGGCGTCCCATCCGCCGCCACCTCCAACACCCTCACCGCCCCCTACAACGACATCTCCGCCGTCCAAAGCCTCTTTGAAACCCACAAAGGCGAAATCGCCGCCGTGATCCTCGAGCCCGTGGTCGGAAACTCAGGGTTCATCACGCCGACCCCCGAGTTCTTGAATGCCATTCGTAAGATCACGAAGGAAAACGACGCCCTGTTGGTGTTCGATGAAGTGATGACGGGGTTCCGCTTGGCTTACGGCGGGGCCCAGGAGTATTACGGGATAACACCGGATTTAACCACTTTAGGGAAGATCATTGGGGGTGGGCTTCCGGTGGGGGCGTATGGAGGCAGGCGGGAGATCATGGAGATGGTGGCTCCGGCGGGGCCCATGTACCAGGCTGGGACCCTTAGCGGAAACCCGCTAGCGATGACTGCCGGAATCCACACCTTGAAAAGGCTTCAAGGGTCAGGGACCTACGAGTATTTGGATAAGATTACGGCCCAGCTTATTGACGGGATTCTCGAGGCCGGAAAGAAGGCCGGGCACGCGATGTGCGGTGGGCATATCAGGGGTATGTTCGGATTCTTTTTCACCGAAGGGCCGGTTTACAATTTCGAGGATGCGAAAAAGAGCGATACCGCTAAATTTGCCAAGTTTTATCGGGGGATGTTGGAAGAAGGTGTTTATCTTGCGCCTTCTCAGTTCGAGGCCGGGTTTACGGGATTGGCGCATACGCCGGAGGATATTCAACGAACGATAGATGCTGCCGAGAAGGTTTTCCAACAGCTTTAGGTTCGATTCCGAGTGGCAGATTTATCAGTCTTTTTATCTTGTGGGCGAGCATTTTTTTGTAGGTGTCGTTTTCTCTTCGAGTTCGAGTCTTCGGGTTTATGTTATTGTTAGATATGATTACTAGCAATTGATTGTGTTTATCGGTTGTTCGTTATGTTTATTGTGTCGTAAAATAAACTTCTTGGTTTTTGCTAGAATTTATTTTGTAGCGTAAACATGTTTGTCGACCGCATCACCGTGAACATACGAACCCGATTGACGTCATTCCTAACTCGTTCAAATTATCGGAAGAGAGTTGTTAAAAAATTCGAAAACCGATTGCTACTAAAGTTGATTCATGTTGAATTTCAGATCGAGAGTTCCATAACTGAACTGTAAGTATGCTGAATGAGTTATATGGGCTACAAAGCCTATTAAGCCATAACCAAACATGCCCTTGATGTTGGGCTTTAGATGCAAAAGAGTAAATTGCAATTTTGGTCTCTATGTCCATGGTATGATGTTTTTTTTAGTTTTAGTCTTTACAAAATTTATATTGTAAAAAAAAAACCCATGACATACAAAAATGTTTGATTTTGGTCCCTTTCCTTAATTAAAGTTAAATTTCATCGATCAGTTTCAACATGCCTTGCACATGAAAGTAAAGTAACTCTGAGACATGATGGTAAAAAAAAAAAAAACTATTGTAGTATATGTCATTGACTCATTGTCATATCATATTGAAAGATAAAATGAGTACTTTACCTTGATGTGCAATGCATATGAGGACTTAATGAATGATCCAAACCAAGCACTTTTGCATATTAGGCCATCCACAGTGGTACCACCCATACCACCTGCATAGACTGCCACCTCAGCGCCACATCAGCTTTACCACTACCTTACCATTACCATACCATTCACCCACACCCGTACCACTCATACCAACTGTATAGTTTTTTTTAAATTAACAATTTAAATTAACAATTAACAATTCATTTTAAATTAACATTTAAATTAACAACTAAAATTAACAATTAACAATTAAAATTAAAAATAACAATTAAAATTAAAATTTTAAATTAAAATTAGAAATAACAATTAAAAAAATTACATTAAAATTTAAAATAAAAAACTATTCGAAAGGAGGCCAATCGTATAGTTCGGGCAACCGCGCCTTCTCTCGCAACGTGGTCTCCAAAAGGTGACCCGAGAGATGGTTGTGCGGTGATGTGTAGAAGTGTAAGTGTGACATCCTTTGTTTTTCTTTGAGTATATCGACAAGCCCGGTGATACCATGTGAGAGAGCGCCTACGTCGGTTGACATGCCCGTGTTGGTATCGTTTGTCGAAGACGAAGACCCCGCACGTCTCGCCGCGTTCCGACCCATTGGTCGTGGTAGTTCGGAATCGCCGAGGTGGGTGTAAGTACGAGCATCGGAATCGCCGGGGGAGTCCGTTGGGGTTTCGGACGTTTTCGACCGTTTGTTTGTAGGCGCGCGGATGTCCGATGGGTTCATCATTTCCACCGGGTTGTACTTCGGGCATTCGATGAGAACTTTCCAAGCGGCTTGGAAAGGGAATGTTCGATTATACTCACGTCGGTATCGCTCGAGCGCTCGTTCCAATAAAATAACGTCGGATTCGCCGCTACCTCGGTGATTCAACACATTGTTGTAGATACAAGCAAATTTCGAGACCCCCGATAGAAGCAATTTCACTTTGGTTTGCACGGCGTCGCTTGAGCGGACATTGGGGCCGTACCCCATGCGTTTGTCTAACGACATTTTAACGTGCTTCCAAAAATTGTCTACTTCAAAAATGGAAAAAATTAAAAAACATTAGCGAATACTTAAGTACGTTAAAAAAACGGTTTTTTATTTACCTCCCGTTCGATAGTTACCTATGGTTGAATCCTCCGAGATTTCGGCCCACGATTTCGCCAACTCGACCTCCTCGTCACTCGTCCACGGTCTAGGAGGCGCTTTAGTTTTGGTCGGGTCCGCACTCGAGCTCGCTTCTACGTTCTTACCCT
Organism: Centaurea solstitialis; assembly: GCA_030169165.1. NCBI lineage: Eukaryota > Viridiplantae > Streptophyta > Magnoliopsida > Asterales > Asteraceae > Centaurea > Centaurea solstitialis. The sequence continues at coordinate 3,457,614 of CM058041.1, read as the reverse complement.
TCCCACGTTTTTTACCTTTGGGTTGTGGCGGCGGCGGCGGTGGCGGCGACTCCGGTTGGGTCTCGGGTACCTCCTCGTCATCTCCCCACGATTGCGGTGACAAGTCGGTTCCATCTCGTGGTTCCCACATTTGTGACGGCGTCGGTTGTTGGGTTTCCGTCGTCGGTTGTTGGGTTTGCGTCGTCGGTTGTTGGGTTTGCGTCGTCGGTTGTTGGGGGTGCATGTGGTACGACATCATAGGGGTATTCGCCATCATATTCGCATACGCCCAATCGTTCGCCATCATAGGGGTTTGCGGCCAACCCGATGGAGGCAACCAACTTCCAAACCCCATTGCGGGCCGATAGACACCCGACGGTGGAGGCGTTTGGGATGCCGACGGTGGAGGCGTTTGGGATGCCGAGTTACGACGTCGGGAACCGGAAGGGGTACCGTGTGAATCCATGAAGAAGAGATGAAGAAGATATGAGTAAAGAGATGAGTAAAGAGATGAAATTGTTGAGGAAGAGATGAAGATGAGATGAGTGGTAATTTGTTGAATAGATAAATATGGTATATATATATATATGTAAAAAGTAAAAAAAAAAAAAGTAAAAAAATATATATATATATATATATCCGTTGAATAACGGTCGAAAAAGAAAAAAAAAATAAAAAAAAAAAACAATTCGGCAACGGCATGCTCTCACCGCTGCCCTCACATACCGCTCCCTCACCGGCATACCGCGGCGGTGTTACCGCCGGTATGCCGGCTGTACCGCTACCTTACCGTCCGCGCTGCGGATGGCCTTATGAGTAATTTTTCCTTTTTTTTGCATATCATGAGGGTTTTTCCTGTAATAATTTTTTTGTAAAGATCAAAACCAAGAAAAACAACATACTATAAGGACCAAATTTGCAATTTACTTGGCTTTTTAAATTTAAGTTCGATTATCGAGGATTTATTAAGGCTGTGTTTGGCAAAAATAAGCTAGCTTATAAGCTAGTCCATCCAAACATGTACCAGAAGCTAGCTTTTTGAAACACTACTTTGAGTAACTAACGAGGAGTTTTTTGTAGCTTTTTCTAATTATACCTTTATTAATATTAATTATTAAATTCAAATATACATTTTTTTGTCATTTTACATACTCATAAGTTAGTTTTTGCCAAACATAATTTGTTCATAAACTAGCTTATTAACTACTAGCATGTTTATCAATCAACCGCTACGTTGTCGGGTACTTTATCAAACATAACCTAAAGTTAAAGGACAAAAATTCAAAGTGTACTCAAAACTAAAATCTAAAACTAGTGAAGTAGTTAGCGAACCAGAGAGTTATCATGAAGAGGAATAGAGAATCCATGGAGATCGTATGGCAAACTCCGGCGAACCCACCGGAGCGCCATGATTACATCTTCCGTAACGGTAATTCTCAACTCATATACCTTCACAATTTCATTCCTACTTATACTTATTATATCTATCTACTCTTATATATATATATATATATATATATATATTTTCAGGTATTCGATATGTTAAACCCTACTACTTCGAATTCATTTCTCATGTATGTTCTCCACCATCTCTCTCTCTCTCTCTATATATGTATATGTTTGTATCTATATTCATTGTGTAATGATAGTTTGATTGCTTTTTTGATTTTATCTTACTAAAACCCTAATTTAACCCCTAAAATTTGGTGAACAACAGGCTAAGAATCGTTGGGCTGGGAAGACGATAGTTGATCTGTTTGCTGATGAGTTCAAAGGTCGAAATCGTGATTACTATGTAAGAAACTATATAAATGCTTTATTTGATTTCTTCAAGTTCTGAAACTGATTGAACCTTGAAAGATGCATTAGGATGGTAGAAGCTCATTTCCATGGGGATTGCCTTTGCACAATTTATCATGTATTTACTTTCATAGCTGCACACTAAGAAATTCAACATTTTGGCTATGTTTGGCAAACTAGCTGGTAAGCTAGCTGGTAGCTGATAGCTGATAAGCTAGCTGTTGCCTGTTGATTGATAAGCTTGCTAGTAGCTGATAAGGTAGCTTATGAGTATGTAAAATGACCAAAAAGGGTATATTTGAATTTAATAATTAATATTAATAAGGGTATAATTGGAAAAAGCTACAAAAAGCTCCTCAAAAGCTACTCAAAGTAACATTTCAAAAAGCTAACTTATAAGCTAGCTTCTGATACATGTTTGGATGGACCAGCTTATAAGCTAGGTTATTTTTTGCCAAACACAGCCTTTGACTAAGGTGAATGAAGTGCATTAAGGTTTATCGGTTATTAGGATTGTAGCGGGAAGTCTTTGTATGCAACATTTGTGTTGTATCTTGCTAGTGGTTGTTTATGTAACTCGAAAGATTGGCCTTTAGTCAGAAAGAAGCAACTTTACATGTTTAACTAAATTCAAAACCTGAAATTACTGCCATCATAGTATGCCGACATAATGTCAAGATAAACCTGTACATCGGCTTGAAGTGTATTTCTTTTTTAAATTATCAAATCTTAGTTTAGATTTGGTTTTTCTTTATGGAACTTAATCTTTTACCGTTGGATGGAATTTGATAGTTTCTTATCAGATACTCCTGAAGGAGTATAAATATGCTACACAAAACAATTTGCACAAATGAAGTTTGATGTTTGCTCAACCTTAAGTTATGCTAGGTCTCTTAATCATCTAAATAAATTATTAATTGCTTTATCTTATCTCTTTAAACTTGTAGGATTCTGCTGTTAAGTCTGGTCGCATACAAGTAGATGGAAAAACAGTGCCTGTTTCATACAGAGTTCAGTCGTCACAAAAGATCAGTCACTTTGTACATAGGTGTGTTCTAAACACAAACCATGATGTTAATTTCACTTTCTTGTATTCACCGCACAACTGTGAAATCAAGCTCTTAGTTTTATATGGAAGGATGTAGGCATGAACCGCCAGTGATGGCTTTGGATGTTAAAATTCTGCACCAAGGAGAAGAAGTACTCACTGTTTGTAAGCCTGCATCAGTTCCGGTAAGTTGAAATTGTGAGCTTTTATCTATGTCATGCCTCCATAAAATCACTTTTGTTGCAATGGCCTATGCTCTTGCATTTACCGACAAATAATAAAAAGGAAAATGGCATCCATTATGCTCTTGCTTCCTATATCTTGGATCCTGAATTGCGGTATCTTTTCATTACATATAACAATTTAGTTTTCCCAGAACTCGATTTCTCTTCCATTGTTGGACATTTCGGAATTTGTTCTTTTTTCAGGTACATCCATGTGGTCAATATCGTAAGAACACAGTTGTCGGTATTCTTCAGGCGGAACATGACTTGGCGCCTCTCTTTCGTATCCAACTTCTCATATGGCAGATTAACATCCTGCACGTCTTTTGTCTCTTCTCTGGTAGTTTATTTTTACGTTTAAAATATCTTGTATTTCTTAACTAAACAAAAGCTGTTCATCGACTAGATCGTTTGGTCTCGGGACTTCTTATTCTTGCAAGAAGTGCTTCTCAAGCTGATATTTTCAGGCAACAGGTAAATCATTCAGGGATACGTATTTTTCATAGATTTTGGTTCATAATTTCATCCCTTGACTATTTCACTTTTTTTTTTTTTTTGTATTTTTATACCTACAAATTGGCGCACCGACCTTGCTGTATACGCTAATTTGTCTATCTATGCTATTACAATAGTCAAAATACAAAATAGAGGTCAGGACTGAGATTTGAAATAGCAGCTATCGCGGTGTGTGTATGCATACATAACATGAAAGAGGTTCAATGAGAACGATAACTTTTTAAGAAAATGCGAGGACGATTCTCAACCACTCATCCGGTCAACAAATGCGGCTTTGACCGGGTCACCCTCCTTTAATCATCTCCACCCTCCATGAATCATGTCAATCCTTCGTGATCGCGTCCACCGTAACCAAAAATGTGTGGCTGAGAATCGTTCTCGCGTTTTCTCAAATTGACATCGTTCTCGTATGGACCCACACCTCTGCATAACATATTATATGCATGTATTAAAATAAAGTAAGGGCCCAAGTCAAATAAAAATAAAATAAGTCCAAAAAGCCCAAGTCAAAATAAAAGCTCAAAAAGGGACAAAAATGTAATCATTAGATTTAAAAGTGACCCAACTGAGAATATATCGGTATTGCGGACCGTTATTTTACCCAAATATCGGTTTGAAATAGCGCTAAATTGCTCACTAATATCGAAACCGCAATTTCAACCACTATTAATATATGACCGAAAACCGCTATTGAACCGCAATTAACAGCATATTTGTCTATTTACTTCAGATTGAATCTGGAACGGTGCAGAAACAGTACATTGCAAAAGTTGTTGGGGAATTTCCCGAGGAGGAGGTATAGTTTTCTTATGAAGATGGATGTATATACTAATCTTTCAATGTTGGCTTAATGACAATGTCCTTTTCTTTCGTGTTGGTTTTCTTTTTAAATCTGATCCAGCAAGTTGTCAAATTGAGGGTAAATTTCAATGCTCGAGAAGGAAGGAGTACCACAGAGGTAAAAAAAGACCTTAATCTTGTAAATGTTTACTTTTGAGATCATACCTACTGTTGATAAGTTCGCACGACCCCCTGTTCTGTTATGATTTTAATTATTTTATTTATATTGAACGGTAGCGGTGCCAAAAACAGGTGTGCAAAAAGAAATAAAACAAGTAACCTTCGGTCCAAGTATAAACCTCTGATTACTGTCGTTTTTCTAAAAACAAGTAATAAAAATGGTACAAGTACCAGATATCGATCCCACAGGGAAGCGGTGAAAACAATCTTTCGAGATTTAGTTTTTGTGAAAGTTAACTTCAAATGGGGTTTGGATGAAAAAGTATTTGGTTGGTTGGTTGATTATGAGCTACGTTAAGAGAACAATTATAAAAAGGAGCCAGGGGTGTAAGATTGTTAGTTGGAATAAAAATAGATGAAATGGATGGCAAATCGTATAATAATTTTAATCATGCAGAATTAATATCCGCGTAACTTTTGAAAAGTTAACTCATTTTCATATAACTATATTATTTCTTGATGAGGCTTAAAAAGTAGTCTTTAATGAAATGTCAAAATATATTAAAAATCAACACTTAAGTAATCTCTTAAAAGATTAACACATTTTCATACAATTGTCTCATCATTAAATAATCAAGTTATAATCTTTAATGGGATACTATATCTGATACCAACTTTGGGAATAATACCAGTTGTAGTTCCTTAAGAAACTAACACATTTTCATGCCCTCGGATTATTACTAGTAAATTTTTGGATATACTCTTTAATGAAATGCTAAAGACGTGAGATAATAGCAACGAGTGTTGTCACCCACTCATATATCCCCAAAATAGCATTTTAGTAGCTTCTGAAAAGATACCGCATTTTCATATATCCACTTAACCGGTAACAATCCGAAGACATTCTTGAATGAGGCATTAAACTTAAGGTGATAAAGATTTTAATTTTATATACGAGATTCCTTTTTCCATTTTACCATATTAAAATCCTACTGTGTACCTTACACCCCAAGCTATGAAATTAGCCTATCATGCTTGGGTGTGTTTACAACTATTTTTAAGCTAAAAGTTATTTGAACAAGAGAACGTTAGTATCACAAGAGTGATTATAAACTGCAATAATAAAAACAGTTGATAAGATACGGTTACTGGAAGTGACCAGTTGAAATTAAAAACAAGTAATGAGGTGCAGGTACTGGAATTGACCAGTGGAAATTGAAACAGTTAATATGGTAAACTGGAGAAATGACCAGTTGATAACATGGATATTAAAACATATGCTTAACTTGGAATATTAATACACACTTTATTTAAACACAGACTTTATATATTTTATAATTTTATGTAACAAAACTAAGTATTCATGCTCATAGAAATATATGTATATGATAGCAAACATTAAACAAGAGGTAATGAGATAACTGACATGTTACTTAGATTATACTTCCAAATATTCACCAAAACACTTGGAGATGCGTTCGAGTCAAACAACGAGTTTTAAAGGACTCGAAAGCTCAAATCACCAAGTATCCAAAAGAGATGTTCAGCCTTACTAAAAGGAAACCCGAACCAAATAAAAGAGTATCGATGGTAACTTAACACGAACAACTACTATCCTAGGGTTCGGCCAATGTGATGAAACCGAGAACCACAAAACCAAAAGTTTTAACTAGTGATGGGGTGAGAAATGGGAGAAGATGATGCATAGTTTTCTAGCTACATACATATATATAGGGAAATTGTTCATGGGCCATGGGCTTAACAAAAAAAAAAAAAAACCAAGTTTGAGTTCATGATCAATAGTGGGCTTCGGCCCAACAGCCATGGGACTTCGGCCCAACAGCCGAGTGTGAGCAGCCCATCGTCGTGCTTTGATCCTGTCTCGAGTCTTGATCATCCGGCCCATCCAGAACGAGTTATCCACAAAATTTGGCCCATGACATCGATTTCCTGAAAACATATAAACTAACATGAGCTTTTGCGACAAAAATATGAGAATTATATACATGAATGTAAACATAACAAAAATCATGCACGTATCGCAATATAACTAAATTATGATGAAATAGACGTGTTAAAGTGAGAAAATGTGTGTAAATAAAGTTAGTTATAAGGGTAAAACGTTTACCCTATCACATCCCTAAACTTGAATGGTTGCTTGTCCTCAAGCGACGAAAAAGGAAGTAAATAATTTTGTTTCACTAAGATAGCCTCCTTTAGTTATCAAGAAATTGTCAATTTAACCATTGTTTTTCCAAAGCTAACGAGAATCTACAACTTTATATAACACTTTTTATTATTCTGACAGTTAGCGTTGGATGTTGAGAAAGTAATGCATAATTAAACTTTATTGGCTCTTCCAAAGCAAGGTTAGCTCATGGTTAGTGATGGAAAGGGTGTTTTTAGGTATGTATAATATTTTTGTTAGTTATACATCCTACAAAAATTGGCACAATTTTACTGCCAACATCCCATATTGAGGTATGGTGAAGTTCATTCTGGCCTGTGCACACCATTCTGGCCTGTGCACTGATTTGACTGTTCGTCAAGTACCTCATCTATGCGAGTTTTGTACACGAGAGTTTGGGTGGTAGGGTAAGAAAAAAGAGAAAAATTTCTTTTGGGTTAAGTATTGGTTAGAGCTTTTTACTGAGTTTGGGGGGTGTTATCCATCCCTAAACTTTGAGGTTTTGCTTGTCCTCAAGCAAATGGAAGTGTTTTAAATGCGAGGACCGTAGAGTGAAGAGATAAGAGGAGGTGAGTATTAAAAACTCGAATGTACTGGGGGGGTTAGTGTGTAAAAGTGATGGTGAGCCTTTTGCTTGGAAGATGTTGGAAAAGTTAGTGTTATGCAAACTTAATCTACAATTAACGCTAAGGTGGAATTATCAATGTGTATATAAAATGAAAGAAACTGTGAGAAAAGAGGAATTTGAAATCCAATTGTGCATTAAAAAAAAAAAAACAGATGGTGATTGTGACAATCTAGTGTATTAAAAGAGTGAACCCCGTGTTGGTAGAAAAGATACATTCCAATTACGTCCAAAAGCTAGTAGACGACAAGTGATGGTTTTTAAAGAAATTGTAGAGTGCTCAGAACATGTCGCGGCTACCCCTGCGGACAACCCATAATGCAAAGTTGTGGATGCAATAGGATCTTATGTGAGTGTGTGCCGTGGTGGTGTGGGCCAAACAGCAGCCGTGTGGCTGGGCTCATGCAAAGCAAGCAACAGCCCTTGGGCTGTTTTGGGTAAGGTGGCCCAGAATGCAGTGTGTATTAGACTAAAATGCATGGCCTCATTAATTGAGCACACCAACTCCATGCATATGCAACTATAAATGTATAAGATTTGTTGCGAGGGTAGGTTAATGGTATGAGAGATGTAATGTTATGCAGGTTATCTTTACACCTGGGGCTTAATGAATAAGCCTGTCGTGTAGCTAAACAAGCAGCAACAGCCCCGGGGGTATTGAGGATGCTATGCATCCCTAAACTTTGTGCATAAGCATATATAAGAGAGGAATTTGTAATTGAAATCAAGAGTACTTAGGATATGGAAAGAATAAAGTATATAAGAAAGATAGCAAACCACTTCCTACTGTCGGTGAGTAGGTGGTTGGAGCATAGGTTCCATAGGTGGCAGAGTGGGGTAGGATGGTAAACCAAACAGCAAGTCGCGGTTGACACTTCGTACAGTATCTCTCCAAACACGGTCGCGTTGAATGTCATACTCCCGAGATTGGAATAGCACTCGGATGATCCAACTGAGTTGAAGCTGGTGGTTGTGGTGCAACCGCATGAGTTCTTGAAGATCCTGCATCTCAAAGTTATAGTTAGCCAAAGTGTGGCTGCATGGAGTATGGATTTTGGGAGGCCTACTAACAAGTGATGTATGCGAAGATTCATCCAGGGATGAATGAGCAGTGTCTACAAAGGGACAGGACCGTGCTAGCTTAGCCAAAACCTTACTCCCTATTGTCATCTTTTCGTTACAAAAGGTGTCAGTTGGAAAGACCAAAACCCTAGCTGCGGCTAGCAGTTTATGAATAAGCGCTGGGTAAAAGAGTCTTCCATTAATGCGCGTACAACTAGTTTTGATGTTTGTGGAAATTAATGCACCAATGTCAAATGGATATCCTTTTATAATGCAATATAGTATCAAAAGTCTATCAATGCCTAATTTGGAATTGTGACTTGTGGGGAACAGGGTATGTTTGATAAACTGCGCCCATACATTGGCTTCGGGAGTAAGATTTCGTACGCGGATATGCCTAACATTACCCTCAAAGTACCAAGCTGACCCTGGGGTGGTAAGGGTAGTCAAAATATCCTCTAAGTCAGCCGTGGTCAAATGTCGGCTCAAAGCATCGAGCTTTGAACTTACGTGAGGGTGTGTGCCTAATAGCTTGTGGAAAGAGGCTGGGGAGTAGTCTATGGATACTCCCCGAACAGGGATTTGCTGAGAATCCCTTATGGAGGCTTCTGTATAAAATTCACGTACCCAACTCAAATTGTATGGGTCGGGTACGGTACACAAGATATCCCATGTGTGCGTTGTGATCACCTGTTTTAAGCAAGGGATTTTAGAAATAGTTTCGTTGAGGAATCCCTTTGGTGAATGTGCCAGTTTATTACAGTAAACATTAAAACGTAAACTAGCGATCTCATTACTAAATAAAGTGAGAGTTGGTACCTCCCCACGAGTGTTTCTAGAAGTGCTACCACCTCCGCGAGGTTGTGGTAATGTCGGTGGGGCCCATGAGATTGGGTGTGGAGCAGGTGCACTAGGGGTACGTGCACCCGAAGAGCGACGATTATACACATTGCGAATTGGGGGCAGTGGGTTTAGTTTTGGTTGGTTCGGCATGGGAATGGCTGTGACTCTAGCCACTGTTGCCTGTGAGGATGGTTGGGAGTAGTACGGGTTAGGCAGATTTGGCCGTGCGTGGGGTGGTACATACGGAACCGGCTGTCCGTAGGTATTGAGCATCATGACTGTTGGTTGGACCGAAGGGTTAGTGTAGGTGTTCATAGCAGAAAACGGGTGGCCATGAGTTCGAGTCATTTGGTCTAAAGCTAAGGGTGGTGGTATCATCTGGGATTGGGCGAGACTTAGGGCTAGGTTTCGGTTTGCTTGTTCAATGAGGGTTTCCAAAGTGATGGAAGTGCCCTTGGCGTGGTCCGTGGGTTCATTGGGAGGGCAGTTGAGATCAAAAGCAGGTTTTGGTGGTGGTGATATTTGAGCATCAATATCCATGGCTACCATTTTACCTTTACCCTTGGAGGTTTCGGTGGTGGCTGCCATCATAGCCGCGGCATCTGCAAGGGCGTGGATCGAATCAGAAGCTACATTAGGGATGAGTTCCACCTCCGAAGTGGTACGTGAGGCGCGATCGGAGACCGGTTCTTCGGCGGTGGTGGGGATGATGTAGGTTCGATTCACCGACCTTGTCCGATGGCGTTGAGTGCGCTTTTTCTTTCCGGAGCTCCTATGGCTAGTCATGGCGTGGTTTGAAATCGAAGGTTGTTTACCTTCTTTTATAGCCAAGAGGTGGGGTGGGGGTGATCGCATGGTCGTAAGGATGAAGAAAGAGTGTGGGGGTGGGGTTAGGGTTTCTGGCGACAGTGGAAAGAGAGAAGAAGAAGGGTGGCGGTGATGGTGATCGCGGTGGCAGGGGGAAGTTCAGATGGTACCTGTGGTTATCAGAGGTACGAGGGTGGCCGGTGGTTGTCGCGGATGTGATCTTCGATGGCTGATGGGTTGAGAAAGGGGGGTGGTTAAATCGACGGCGGCGATGGTGAGGTTGGGTGCAGGGTCAGCGCAGAGGTCAGAGAAGGACAAGATCGTACCTCTCGTTTTCGATTGTACGAGACTCGTCGGCAAAATCGCCGGCGGGTTCCTTTTCTTTGTCCGGCGAGGAGAAGTGTGAGGGAGAGAACAGAGTTCTGTGGATGTGTGATTGAAAAGGGGGAGAAGAAAAATGACCCCTGATCTTCTGCATGGGGTGTATACGGCGCCTCCAAGAGTGTTGAGAAGATGTCAGTGCATTAAATGCACTGATAAAAAAAAAAAAAAAAAATTTTATATTAATTCTTTTATAAAAGAAAATAAATAAAGATCAGATTCTTAATGTAATGGGCCAACATTATCTCTTGGGTTTTTGAAAAACTGTAAATTGGGCCGATTTTGGGCCAAAAATGTAAACAAAAATTTATGGGAACCGAAAGTAAAGAATTTGAGGTCTACAAAAACTCGTTACTTATTATTTTTAATGTTGAAAATGTATTTTAACCGTTCCCTGTGTTTTCAAAAGATGTATAGAAAGGTTTCACCCTGTGACCATTTACCTTGAAAGTGGTGCCTTTTTCAGGGTCGATTAATTCAATAGCTCCATAGGTGTGAACCTTTGCTATTGTGAATGGTCCAGTCCACCGAGAACTTAACTTCCCTGGAAACAATTTTAATCTGGAATTAAATAGGAGCACAACTGGCCTTTTACGAATTCTTTAGGAATAATTTTCTTATCATGCCATTTTTTTGTTTTTTCTTTATAAAGCTTAGCATTTTCATAAGAGTTATTCCTAAGTTCTTCCAGTTCACAAATTTGTAAAAATCTTTTCTTGCCAGCTTCGTCGGGACTCATATTTAATTCCTTGATGGCCCAGTAAGCCTTGTGTTCTAATTCTAAAGGCAAGTGACATGCTTTTCCGTAAACTAATTTGTACGGGGACATCCCTATAGGAGTCTTATAGGCAGTCCTATAAGCCCATAGGGCATCATCCAGTTTGGATGCCCAATCCTTTCTGTGTGGCTTGACCACTTTGGCAAGGATCCCTTTTATCTCTCTATTAGAGAGCTCGGCTAATCCATTGGTCTGCGGGTGATAAGCGGTAGCTACCCGGTGCCTAATGCCATATTTTTCCAAGACGTCTTCCAACATTTTATTTATAAAATGCGTACCCTCATCACTGATAAGGGCACGTGGGGTACCAAATCTTGAAAAAATTTGTTTTTGCAAAAATTTAATTACTGTTTTTGCGTCATTGGAATGACAAGCCATGGCTTCCACCCATTTAGACACGTAATCTACAGCGACTAAAATGTAAGAGCAGTTGTTTGAGATTGGAAATGGTCCCATGAAATCAATGCCCCAAACGTCAAATAATTCTATTTCTAAAATTCCATTTAAAGGCATTTCATTTCTGTGAGAAATATTCCCACTCCTCTGACATTCATTACAGCTTTTTGCAAAACTGTAAGAGTCCTGGTGCAGAGTAGGCCAGAAAAATCCAGACTGCAAAATTTTGGCAGCTGTTCTACTGCCACTAAAATGACCTCCACATGGCCCAGAGTGACAATGGTGGATTATCTGAGTGGTTTCCTCCTTAGGGACACACCTCCTGATTATCTGGTCTGCACAAATTTTAAACAAAAATGGGTCATCCCACAAATATTTTTTTGAATCAAAAATTAATTTTTTTCTTGCATGCTTATTTAGCTCCTTAGGAATAATCCCACAAGCTAAATAATTAACAATATCTGCAAACCATGGTACTGACAATTGTTTTATAGTAAAAATCTTTTCATCTGGAAATGTTTCACAGATGTCAGCACCAGGTTCCTGATTGTCCTGCTTTTCTAATCTAGACAGATGATCTGCAACTTGATTATTAATGCCTTTTCTGTCAATAATCTCCAAATCAAATTCTTGTAACAACAAGATCCACCTTATTAGCCTAGGTTTTGCATCCTTTTTAGAAATGAGGTACTTAATGGCAGCATGGTCAGTGTGAATTATAACCTTGGTTCCCATTAGGTAAGATCTGAATTTTTCAAAAGCAAAAACCACTGCTAATAATTCTTTCTCAGTGGTGGTGTAATTAATTTGAGCGTTATTGAGAGTTTTACTGGCATAATAAATGGAATGGAAAATCTTTTCTTTTCTCTGTCCCAAAACTGCTCCAACTGCCCAATCACTAGCATCACACATAACCTCAAAAGGCTTTGACCAGTCAGGTGTGACTACTACAGGGGCTGTGACCAATGCCTTTTTCAAAATGTTAAAAGCAACTCTACATTCCTCATTAAAATCAAATGCATGGTCCTGTTGCAGCAATAAACAAAGAGGTTTTGAGATTTTAGAAAAATCTTTTATGAATCTTCTGTAAAAACCAGCATGGCCAAGGAAACTTCTAATTCCCTTGACTGTAGTTGGTTCTGGTAATTTTTCAATTACCTCCAACTTTGCTCTATCTACTTCTATGCCTCTTTTGGATATGAGATGCCCTAACACAATGCCTTCTTTAACCATAAAGTGACATTTTTCCCAGTTTAAAACCAAATCAGTTTCTTCACATCTTTTAAGAATCTTTTCCAGGTTTTGCAAACAGTCATCATATGATGTCCCATATACAGAAAAATCATCCATAAAAACTTCCATGGAATTTTCTAACATGTCAGAAAAAATAGACATCATACATCTTTGGAAAGTGGCAGGTGCATTGCATAATCCAAAAGGCATTCTCCTAAAAGCAAATGTACCATAAGGACAAGTAAATGTGGTCTTTTCCTGGTCATCAGGTGCTATGGCAATTTGATTGTAACCAGAATAACCATCTAAAAAGCAGTAAAATTCCTTACCGGCTAACCTATCTAACATTTGGTCAATGAAAGGTAAAGGAAAGTGGTCTTTCTGAGTGGCTTTATTGAGTCTTCTGTAATCCATACAGATTCTCCAACCTGTGACTGTCCTGGTGGGTATGAGTTCATTTTTATCATTTGTGATTACAGTTACCCCACCCTTCTTAGGTACACATTGTACAGGACTGACACATGTACTACTAGCAATAGGATAAATGATACCAGCATCTAACCATTTCAGAATTTCCTTTTTGACAACATCTTTCATCACTGGATTGAGTCTCCTTTGAGGCTCAACAGAGTTGAAATTCTTATCTTCTAAAATGATCTTATGTTGACAAATTGTAGGGCTTATGCCCTTCAAATCAGCAATGGTCCATCCTATGGCCTTGGTATGAAGTTTAAGCATCTGAACTAATTTTTCTTCCTGATATGCCTCTAAGGAAGATGAAATAATGACAGGTAATTTTCCCGAGTCTCCTAAAAATGCATACTTTAAATTGGATGGAAGTTGTTTCAGTTCTATGTCTGGTGCAACTTCTAAGGAAGGGACAAGGGTTTTCCTATCCTCATTCTCTAAAACTTCAAATGCAGAGCAGTTACTAAGGGTATTTCCTCACTGTCATCTTCTGCCTCATCATCAGTGTCTGCATCCCACAAGATTTCTCCTAAAGTCTTTTCCTCACACCAGGTTTCTATCTCACACAAGGTGGAACACTCTTCTCTCTCATCAGGGTACTTAAGAGAATCTAACACATTAAAAGTCACCCTTTGGTCATGGACTCTCATGGTCAACTCACCCTTTTGGACATCAATCAATGTTCTTCCTGTTGCTAGAAAAGGTCTTCCTAAGATGATAGGGACTTCTTGATCTACTTCACAATCTAGGATGATAAAGTCTGCAGGAAAAATAAATTTATCTACTTGTACCAAAACATCCTCAATCTTGCCTTTAGGCCAAACTATGGACTTATCAGCTAACTGAATGGATATAGTGGTAGGTCTTGCTTCACCTATTCCTAGGGTAGTAAAGACAGACAAAGGCATAAGGTTGATGCCTGCTCCTAAATCACATAGGGCTCTCCTAATGGTCTTACCTCCTATGGAACAAGGGATTGTAAAACTTCCTGGGTCTTTCATCTTAGGTGGAATTTTCTTGGTTAACAGAGCACTACATCCCTCAGTCAGAGCTACAGTCTCATACTCAGTCAACCTCTTCTTTTTGTTTAAAATATCTTTCAAAAATTTTGTGTAATTTGGCATTCTTTCAATTGCTTCCAACAAAGGTATGTTGATATGCAATTGTTTGAAAACATCAAGAAATTGTTTAAATTGAGCTTCCTCTCTCTGATTCCTTAACCTTTGGGGGTACGGAATATAGAGGGGGACTTGAGTAGGAGTGGTAGTCTTTTGAGGTGTAGGTGATGGTGATGGTGTGACAGAGACAGGCTTCATCACAGTGGTGGATAAAGTGGTGTCTATCTCTTTAGAAAGTGTGTGACTAATGGTCTTGGGATTGTTACCAGATTGTGACACATCCTTACTAGTGTATTCCTGAGGTTTCCACACTGTTCTTTGGGACCCTGCAGATGTTACAGGAGACAAAAGTGGAAAGTTAGGAACAGGTGAGGTAAAATCTGACTCTGCTGGAGTAGGTGAGTCAGTGTGTGTTGGAGTGGAAGAAGATGATGCAAGATCCTTGTCAGGATTTTGACTCTTCTTTTCAGACTTACTCAAGTCTTTTCCATTTCTTAAAGTCACAGCTTTAACCTGCTCTTTTCCTGGTCTCTGAGGAATCTCAGTGTCACTAGGTAAAGAGCCAGCCGACCTATTCCTAATTTCTAGAGCCATCTGACCTACTTGGGTCTCAAGGTTTTTGATTGATGCTTGGGTTTGAGAAATAAACCCTTTCATCATGGCTTCTAGTGAAGGCTCAACCTGTTGATTTTGCCTTAGTGGGTATCTAGGAGAGGTGGTCTGTTGGTGATTTTGTGAGTGGTTGTGTGAAGTGTGTTGAAATCTAGGTGGTTCCTCATCTTGAAAATGGACACGCTTTTGATTTTGAAAATGTGACTGTCCTTGGTTTTGAAAGTGTGACTGCCCTTGATTTTGAAAGTTGGACTGTCTTTGTTGTTGAGGATACTGGTTAGTCTGACCTTGTATCCTAGGTAATTGTGGGTTAAGAGAAGGGCTGTTCCATTTTAAATGTGGGTGATCTCTCCATCCTGGATTGTAGGTTGGTGAAAAAGGTCCAGTTTTATCATTATTACCAATGTAATTGACTTTTTCCGGATTTCCCGGACAATTATCAAAAAGATGGTTTTCCCCACAATAAGCACACTGGACAGGTAACTCGGATGCCTCAGAAGCATCAATACCAGACACCACTTGCTTCTTGGTAGTGAGATTTTTAAGCATCACTGCCATATCACGTACCTGGGTAGCAAGTGTTGAATAAGTATCATTGACACCAGTTAATTGTAAAGGTTTTGCACGAGAGTCTGCCCAGTGACCATTGTTACTTGAAATTTTCTCAAGGATATTGTATCCTTCATTGTAAGAACTAGCAGTAAAAGCTCCTCCTGCAGTAGCATCAAGCATTTGTCTGGCTGGGTAATTCAAGCCATTATAAAATGTCTCTAGCTGAATGCAGTAGGGAATGCCATGGTGAGGGCATTTTCTCAACAATTCTTTAAATCTTTCCCAGGCTGTGGGAACTGTCTCATCATCTTCTTGTTGGAAAGTGCAGATCTCATTTCTAGACTGAGCATTTCTTAGTGGTGGAAAATATTTTTTCAAAAATATTTCAGCCATCTGGTCCCATGTAAAAATAGAGTTTGGTTTTAAAGAATAGTACCAGGCTCTGGCATGATGACTTAATGAAAAAGGAAAAAGTTTTAATTTTAAAGCGTCATCAGAAATTCCTCGAAGTCTAAACAATCCTGCAATTTCCAAGAAAGATCTGAGATGGGCATGTGGGTCTTCCTTTGACAATCCTGCAAATTGACCATTATTCTGTAACATCTGAAACATTACAGTTTTCAGCTCAAAATGCGGGACATTGCATGTTGGATCACGTATTCCTGTTTGCAGCTGATGTACAATAGGAATAGCATAATCCATCATACTGTTGTCTTTGGAATTTGCCAGACGAAAGATGTGTTGTTCTGCATCTTCAATGTGTTGATTATTATTAAGAGGTGGTGGAGGATTTCGTAAAATTCCATTAGCTGGATTTTCTTGCTGAACTTGTGGTCCAGGTTCCTGAATGATAGGTACAGGACCAGCATGTGGTTCTGCCACACGTGGTTGGATGTCTTGCAGCCGATTTCTACCATTACCTCCAGGAGGTGGTGGTAGAGGTGGAGGTAGACCATCATTGTTGTACCTCCCATCAGGTGGGTTTCCAGGAAATGGAAGTTCTTCTAAAAATGCGTTTTCTTCTTCCATTGCAGATGAAGTAGAAGCTTGCAAATTTCTTTGCTCCCTTTTACGACGTCTAAAAGTTCTTTCGATATCGGGGTCTAGATTGAAAAATTCCCCACGTGATTTTCTTTGCATAAACTAAAAAAAATTCTTTTTGTTTTTTTGTTTTTTTTTTTTTTTTTTTTTTTTTTTTTTTTTTTTTTTTTTTTTCGAAAATATATAATTATATATAAATTCTTTTTTTTTTTTTTTTTTTTTTTCTTTTCTCAACAAGGTGGTAGAAAAATTAACTCTCTAAAACTAAAATTGAAAAATTGCTTTGTTGCTTCCCCGGCAGCGGCGCCAAAAACTTGTTGATAAGTTCGCACGACCCCCTGTTCTGTTATGATTTTAATTATTTTATTTATATTGAACGGTAGCGGTGCCAAAAACAGGTGTGCAAAAAGAAATAAAACAAGTAACCTTCGGTCCAAGTATAAACCTCTGATTACTGTCGTTTTTCTAAAAACAAGTAATAAAAATGGTACAAGTACCAGATATCGATCCCACAGGGAAGCGGTGAAAACAATCTTTCGAGATTTAGTTTTTGTGAAAGTTAACTTCAAATGGGGTTTGGATGAAAAAGTATTTGGTTGGTTGGTTGATTATGAGCTACGTTAAGAGAACAATTATAAAAAGGAGCCAGGGGTGTAAGATTGTTAGTTGGAATAAAAATAGATGAAATGGATGGCAAATCGTATAATAATTTTAATCATGCAGAATTAATATCCGCGTAACTTTTGAAAAGTTAACTCATTTTCATATAACTATATTATTTCTTGATGAGGCTTAAAAAGTAGTCTTTAATGAAATGTCAAAATATATTAAAAATCAACACTTAAGTAATCTCTTAAAAGATTAACACATTTTCATACAATTGTCTCATCATTAAATAATCAAGTTATAATCTTTAATGGGATACTATATCTGATACCAACTTTGGGAATAATACCAGTTGTAGTTCCTTAAGAAACTAACACATTTTCATGCCCTCGGATTATTACTAGTAAATTTTTGGATATACTCTTTAATGAAATGCTAAAGACGTGAGATAATAGCAACGAGTGTTGTCACCCACTCATATATCCCCAAAATAGCATTTTAGTAGCTTCTGAAAAGATACCGCATTTTCATATATCCACTTAACCGGTAACAATCCGAAGACATTCTTGAATGAGGCATTAAACTTAAGGTGATAAAGATTTTAATTTTATATACGAGATTCCTTTTTCCATTTTACCATATTAAAATCCTACTGTGTACCTTACACCCCAAGCTATGAAATTAGCCTATCATGCTTGGGTGTGTTTACAACTATTTTTAAGCTAAAAGTTATTTGAACAAGAGAACGTTAGTATCACAAGAGTGATTATAAACTGCAATAATAAAAACAGTTGATAAGATACGGTTACTGGAAGTGACCAGTTGAAATTAAAAACAAGTAATGAGGTGCAGGTACTGGAATTGACCAGTGGAAATTGAAACAGTTAATATGGTAAACTGGAGAAATGACCAGTTGATAACATGGATATTAAAACATATGCTTAACTTGGAATATTAATACACACTTTATTTAAACACAGACTTTATATATTTTATAATTTTATGTAACAAAACTAAGTATTCATGCTCATAGAAATATATGTATATGATAGCAAACATTAAACAAGAGGTAATGAGATAACTGACATGTTACTTAGATTATACTTCCAAATATTCACCAAAACACTTGGAGATGCGTTCGAGTCAAACAACGAGTTTTAAAGGACTCGAAAGCTCAAATCACCAAGTATCCAAAAGAGATGTTCAGCCTTACTAAAAGGAAACCCGAACCAAATAAAAGAGTATCGATGGTAACTTAACACGAACAACTACTATCCTAGGGTTCGGCCAATGTGATGAAACCGAGAACCACAAAACCAAAAGTTTTAACTAGTGATGGGGTGAGAAATGGGAGAAGATGATGCATAGTTTTCTAGCTACATACATATATATAGGGAAATTGTTCATGGGCCATGGGCTTAACAAAAAAAAAAAAACCAAGTTTGAGTTCATGATCAATAGTGGGCTTCGGCCCAACAGCCATGGGACTTCGGCCCAACAGCCGAGTGTGAGCAGCCCATCGTCGTGCTTTGATCCTGTCTCGAGTCTTGATCATCCGGCCCATCCAGAACGAGTTATCCACAAAATTTGGCCCATGACATCGATTTCCTGAAAACATATAAACTAACATGAGCTTTTGCGACAAAAATATGAGAATTATATACATGAATGTAAACATAACAAAAATCATGCACGTATCGCAATATAACTAAATTATGATGAAATAGACGTGTTAAAGTGAGAAAATGTGTGTAAATAAAGTTAGTTATAAGGGTAAAACGTTTACCCTATCACCTACCATGCTCGCTTGAGGGTCTTCATGGAAAGAACCGCTCTATTTTTTGTGGGTAGAGGTCAGGTCTGTGGAAGTATACTAATTTTCTCCTCTCATAGTATAGAGATATTTAAGGTATATAATCTGAAATGAGACATTTTAGGTAAATTCATGCCCTCTTGATAAGTATGAACCCGTTTTTCTTTTAATATGCCAGGAGGTCACGGATTTTACTGATATCTTATTTAAGGTTATATACCTATTTGATGTGAGAAAAAGAGTTAAAAGTGAGAAAATGTAAGGAGGGAACCGGACCCTGATCACTATTAATCTCACCCCCACCCATGAATTGCGCTTCTCACAAGAATTGATCTGGTGTATCTTGGTGCACCTTAACTCTTTTGATCTTCAATTAGGGTTGATCCAAGGGTGGACATCCCTTCTTACCCTTCTCACTGAAACCCAAACCCCTATATGACTCGCATATTTTAAGCTTTTATTTGTCTTTTCTTTTTTGTCATTGTACTTGATAGATGTTCCTTGTTTCTTCTTGAAATAATATATATATATACACACACACACACACACACACACACACACAAGTATACAACAAATACTGACACTCCATGGAGGCTAGGATTTACTAGTAACATATCTATCGCTTGACCAATCACCCTTCAGTTTAAATGATGTTTTGCCATCCTGTAGCCCGAGGACGTGGATGAAGAAGGCAACGCTACCTCAAACGGAAAGGCTGCATGCACAAAATTTACCAGGATTTGTACTAACGGGAAATACAGTATCGTGTCGTGTCACCCAATCACGGGAAGAACCCATCAAGTAAGAGATACCTTGGGGTATTTATTATTTAACACACACACACGCACACACACACACACACACACATATCAACTGAGGCTCGTTTAGGCTCGCAAGTCTAATCGAGCTTAATCATAAAAGCTCGAGATCGAATTCGTTTATTAAACGAGCCTAAAATGAAGGTCGAGCTCGGCACATGCTCGTGTAACTTGAGCTCAAATCGAGCTTTTTAGGAGTCGATCCCAAGTAGCTCACGAGCATCCCGGCTCTCTTACACAGCTAGAGATACATACCATCATTCTATTTGATTTTCTATCGAGCTTGTTGAGTAACATTGGACTTATGCACTTGTTCCATCCGTTTCGATTAGATTCGTGTGCACTTACAATCTATTGGTCACCCAATAGCCAATGACACGCTCTACCTCTCTGATTTTGTCGATGGTGGGTCTAGAAGAACATTTATCGCTCATAAGGGCGTCGTTACGTCAAGCCATTCGTTGAAATCGCAGTGTGACGATGATTGCGTTAGTGAATCTCGAGAGTTGGTTGAAGATTTTGGCATTGATCCGATGTGCACGAATTGCCCGAACTTGGCTCCTATCGGGTAATAAACTTTTACAACTTGTTATATTTTTATTTTTACGTTAAGTAGTTTTAGAACATCTCCAACAACTACTCCAAAATGGAGAAAAAAGTGAGTTTGGAGTGCTAACATATGTTACTTTTTTGTTGTTCCATCGGCTTTTGGGAAACTTTCTTCGAAATGGAGAAAGTAGGAGAGAGACGAAACAAACTTTTTATTTCTTCCAAAATAACCTCCCCAAAACATGTCGAAAAAAAGTAAATGGAGAATGGCATTTTTGGGTAGTGTAAATTGGTTGCATGCCACTATATATATTTTGAAACTACAATGAGGTTCTTGGTAGAGTTGGTTTGTGAGACTTTTCTTTCACCCCAAACCCGAGTTTGAATCACGTTAAATTCATTTTCTTAGTTTTTAATTTCTAATTTATTATGTTTTTTAAAGAAAAAAAAAAAAACAAATTGCATTAAAGGACTTAAACTCAAGACCTCATATACAATGAACTAACCAACAGATCAATGGTGATTTTGTGAAAAATATTTTTATATTTGTTTCTTATAGTCAAATGGTCTTGTCATTTGAAAAAAATTCTAGGCCTGGTTTTGTTTTATTGAATATTTTGATTAGGGTATGGGATTATTGAATATTTCAATAATATATTATACAATTGTTGAATATTTAATATAATTAATGTTTAATTTTTTAATGACTTTTTGGTTATTTTATTTTGAAGAGATTATGGAGAAACAAGTGAGCTAATTGATCTCTATTTTTTAATGTAGGTATGATGGGAGTGAAGAAGGTTTGTGGCTTCATTGTGTTAGATATAGTGGACCTGATTGGGTATATGAATGCCCATATCCAGAATGGGCATCTTTAACCTAACCCCAAAAGGTTTGATATAAAAATCAATTTTTTTTATAGTTTTTATTTTCATGTTGTATTACTTGCTGTTGGTTGTAAAATGTTTATTATTTTTAGTTAAATTATTCAATTATATTTCTTGATTAAAAGGCACTAAAAACCTTGTCCTTTTTAAAAACACATTATTCAAAAAGCAAATTTGGATTTCTTTCCCCTTCTTTCAAAAGCACATTATAAACATAAATGTTTGATCCTGCTTTTAGCCTTTTGAAGTGATAGGGGACCGGATTAAGAGCATGTTTGGTTGGTTTTTTATTAAACCATATATGGATAGAATTGTTTGTGTGAATTAATCTGTTTATGAAGATTAACAAAGGTTTTGTGTGGGAGTGTCTTCACATAGATGGAAGAATTGTATTCCTTTTTTAATTTGCAAGAATGAGGTTAAAAGAATTTGGCTTTCTGGATAATGCTTATCATTGAAAGCTTGCTAAATAAGTCGCTTTAAGTATCACTAAGCAACTACAGATAATTACGTATAGCTGATTGAATATGTTGTAAATCTTGTTAAGTTCATAAAGCTCATAACAAGGTTGTCCATTATTGTGAGGACGAGGCTACTATACTATCTCGCAATGTTTTTTGTCTATTTTTTATTCGTTTTGCTTGTGTCGTAGAAGGTTTATTTTTACTTCTAAAAGTTGGTGTAATTGACAATTAATGGGTCTTTTTACCATGTGTAGCATTTACTGAATCACTTACTTTATTGAGTGAGATCGCAATGGTCAAATATTTTATACAGTAAGTTTGGGTGGCGTCTTTTACTCGGTTAGCAATTTATCATATAAAAAATGTTTACTAACAGTCTTATTTTGCTATTTTGACAATTGAGCGTTATCCAATAAGATAAGTGGTTGTCCCGTCAACATTTATTGAACGGTTTGTTATTAATTTTGAATCGTATACATTCCACATTTTGGTCCTTGTTTTACCTCTATTGTCATGATCATCAATCATATAAATTAAATCACTGTTGGAAATATCATAAAATGCGACAATAAAATCACCAATGAAAGAACTAACAACAGAGTTTCTGTAAACAAATATGATTCTATACATATATATATGTATGTATTGAAATCAAATCCATTTATATTGATAATAGTGAAACCAATACACGAGTTATCGTTAGCTAAGAAAGCAAAAACTTGTAGATCAACAAGTGCACCATTATTTATAGTGAAAGATACACTTGACAACACATTTAAATGCAACAATATATAAATACAACCAAAATAATTAGCGTTCATCCAAACAACCTGGTTCGATCAAGCTGCAACGTCAATGGTGTGATTACGAACAACACCCTGTGGAATGTTATTTGGAACGTTTTCAAACGTTACCAACACGTTTAGCTTAATGATATCAATCGTGTTTTGACCTTTTACGTCTGGCCCTACCCGTCTTGGTTCGTCGTCTACGCTCATTCCTCTCTTTAAATTCCGTGATCTTATCGTTTATCACCAGGCCTGACCCTGGCCCATGGCTGTCATGGCTTTGGGGGCCCAAAATTGCTATGGTTTCGATTGGCTTCTTGCGTCTGCCTCTACCCTAGCCCCTAAATCGACTATTGGAGTCATGGCTGCTTGTTTCTGCCCTAAATCGGCTGGCTTCTTGCTTCTTGCTTCTATTGAAATTGTTGTCTGTTTTTACTTGCTGTCCCAATTTGAAGAAATTGTTTGATTGTTTTGTTTACAACTATGATCATGTTTGTGATGGTGAAAAAAGTATTTAAAATGCTTGTGATTACAAAGATGTTGTTGGTGCATATATATTTCATGAGCCTTTCTTCTCACTTGTGCTTTCTAAGGGCATCCACTACCAACCCCAATGAACCCCATGAACCCAACTACCACATCAACTTTCTACTATTTTACCCAAACCAACACAATCCATCCACTACCAACCCAATGAACCCAAAAACAAACCCCAATGGGGCAGCCTGCCGGTTAAGGCTTGGTATTGGGAAAAAACCCACCCAAGTTCGAATCCGGGGGTGAGCAACCAGGGGCCACTGAGTATTAATCCCAGAGGAGCATGCTTTAGCTCTCGGTAAAAATTACCAAGTATGTAGTCTGGGCAAACCCAGGTGAACCTCATCAAAAGAAAAGAAAATGAACCCAAAAACATCAAAAAAAAAATAAATAAATAAATTAAATGAAAATACATCATTGGCTATTAATTGGGGATAGGGGGGAGTGGGGTGGGGTGGGCGTGGTGGTCTTCGGCTTGGTGGAACCGAAGGCATGGAACCCGAAGGGTCCACGGTGGTGTTGCCGATGGAACCCGACGGGTTCATGCTACCCAGGTAGTCCCACAGTGGATGACCAAACCATCCAACTGATGGGTAAAATTATAAAGTTAACAAACTCTTCACCACTTGATGGATGAACATTTTTAGAAAAAGGACCCAAGAAGTAAAGTACAATAAACTTTATTATGTACTCATCATGGATGCATGTAAAGTTCAAAAATCCCTTTTTAATAAACAAACCTTTTTGCTTCCATTGAAAAACTAATTGTTTAGTTTCAATGGATGCACTTGATATCAAGGATTTGGCTCCTATAAGAGCCTTTCTCCTTGTTGCTGTAGAGCATGATTGTCTAAAATTAATGACTGAATCCAAGTTCAGGCTGAGAGATAAAATTGGAAAACAAGTTTATTCATGTTTAAGCATTTGATATAATTTTTGTAGGATGTCTTTCACCTAGCTATTTTTTCTTCATCATCAAGTCAATGAAGTAATAATATTAGGAGAATGGGTGAGCCACCTAGATGGACTAGGTTCCAAACTCGTTAAAATAGTTTTCCTTTATATACATATATTGGGGGCATTTTTTGATTTTTCGTCATGGGCAACGAAAACCTCAGGACCAGCCTTGTAATGATCACTGGTTTCTTGTTCTTGTATACAAAGTATAGTATCATTGTCAAAGACCTTCCAGCCTAGTGGTAAGGCTTAGGCATGGCATAGTAATGAACCCGAGTTCGAGCCCTAGGAGAGAAGTGTTGGCGACATTTAAGTAAGGCCATGTTTAGCCTTCAAAATTGCCGGGGATTAGTCGGGCTTTGGCCCGGACACCCTTCTAAAAAAAAGTATAGTATCATCTGAATGATACCGAAGGTGAATCCGAGCATGTTGGGAATCTGTAAGTAAATTAATTAATTAACAATAAATTAATCGATTGAAAGTGGATGAATTTGGAAATAAGAATTTAGTTTTTGTATGTAGAAGTGCATCTACAACAACTATGTTAAAGTAAAGATTTGAGATTTTTGGAGTTTTTTTTTGAAGTTTTTATTGCTCTCGTAGCTAAGTGAAAGTATAAACTAAAATAGAAAAACTACATAGATGGTATAAATCTCTAAATACCAAAAAGCTGTAAAACTCTATATATGGCGAAATAATATTTTAATTGTTTTCACCAATTTAAAAAATATTATAAAACTATAATTAAATGTTTGAATTGCTAAAAGTAGAACAAGTGTAGGAGTTAGATGCATATTTTTAGAGATTCTAGTTTTTGATATATTATTTTGTAAAAAATTATAACATAAAGACCCTGTTAATTTGTCATACCGCGATGTTAAAGTCCCCGAGAAGTAGACCGTAAAAGAACCACATAACTGCATTGAGTGTGAGGGCAAGTGACAGAAGAATTGGCATGTACTCGACACTTTTTCCTTCTTACACAATTCCTTCAGACACTTCTGTCGAGTACACAATTCCTTCTGACACGATTTGTTTTTTTGTTGCGACAAGCGATCAAGACAAAAAGTGTCGAGTACATGCCAATTCTTGTGTCACTTGCCTTCACACTCAATGCAGTTATGTGGTTCTTTTACGGTCTACTTCTCGGGGACTTTAACATCGCAGTATGACAAATTAACAGGATCTTTAACTGTTATGTTATAATTTTTTACAAAATAATATATCAAAAACTAGAATCTCTAAAAATATGCATCTATCTCCTACACTTGTTCTACTTTTAGCAATTCAAATATTTAATTATAGTTTTATAATTTTTTTGAAATTGGTGAAAACAATTAAAACATTATTTCCCCACATATAGAGTTTTAAAGTTTTTTCGTATTAAGAGATTTATGCCATCTATGTACTTTTTCTATTTTAATGTATACTTTAATGTAGCTATTAGAGCAATAAAAACTCCAAAAAAAGAACTCCAAAAATTTCAAATATTTAACATAGTTGTTATAGATGCCCTTCCACGTACAAAAACTAAATTCTTATTTCCAAATTTATCCACTTTCAATTGATTAATTTATTGTTAATTAATTAATTTACGTACAGATTTCCAACACGCTCGGATTCACCTTCGGTATCATTTAGATGACACTATACTTTGTATACAAGAACAAGAAACCAGTGGATTAGAGGACATGGAGAAAAGAAGTGGGAACGAGTGGATTAGAGGTACAAACAATCGAGTGATGACGACCGCTTTCTGAAATTATCGCCCACCAACTGTTCGACGTCTTGCCTCAATGAACTTTCAGCTAAATCAACCGCGGCGAACCTCAGTAGCGTCTCACTGAACAGCGGCGATGTTTGCCGGGAAAACCTCTCGGTCGCTGCCGGAAACCATGATTCGAAAGCATAGAGTGGCGATATTGGAAGAACAAAATTATCAAATTTCTAATTCGATTCACGGGGGTTGTAAATTTTGAACTAGTTGAGGTTAAGTGAATCACCTTTTCGAGCTAATTGCAATGAGATTAGACCTGAGAATCTAGAGATTGATAGACTCTAGGGGGAAAATCAAGGGATATGGAGTAGATAGATCATCAAATGTGGGTTTTTAGATGTGGATTTTAGTTTGGGAGCTTGAGATTTTAATGGTTAAAGAGTGTGATTAACTGATTTATTGTCACAATCTTTTCGTGTTTTAATTCACAATCTTTATTGGCTTGAAGTGTATTTCTTATTTAAATTATCAATTTAATTTAGTGTTAACTTCATGGTTTTGAAAACCGGACCGGTCCGACCGGTTCAACCGGGAACCGGCAGGGGGACTGGTTCAATATAACCGGTCAAACCGCTAGGCATTGAACCAGTGAGAACCACTTGAACCGGAAGGTTGAACCGTTAAATCGGACCGTTTGAACCGCTTTAAACCTTTTTTTTTCTTCTTTTTTTTTCATCTACTTCCCAAATGCAAGGTTAGTATTATCGTAACATAGTTATATGACGTACTTTTGATATATTCATATACTATTTTTTGTTACATCTTTTTATATTTGGTGTTATAGGAAATGAAAACAATGATGAAGATGACGTAGTTCCAAATGTTGTATTTAAGTATTGTTGATGTTGGAAGTGTTTTCAAACATATTTACATTTTTTAGTAACTTTTTTAAAAACAATGATGACGTCATCCGGTTCTTTAAAACGGTCTGACCGATTGAACCAGTGAACCAGTAGGACAACCGGTTTGATAACCGGTCCGGTTTTCAAAACCTTGGTTAACTTTTCTGTATGGAACTTGATCTTTCACATATGGATGACATTTGATAGTTTCTTGAAATCTGTCAAAAGAATGACTTTGAAGGAAATGAGAATGGAATTTGACCACATGTTTGGTTGGCACGTATTGGAATGGAATCTATTAAATGTTTTAAAATCTACCTGTTTGGTTGGTAGAATGTAGCTTCGAAATTCGAATGAAAAAAAGATAAATGACCAAAGTACCCCTTTTATAACGGTGGAGGTCAAAGGTGGTTGATAATGATGATGGTGGTTCAAATGGAGGTCATATGGGTCTGGGTAAATCAACTAGGGAAGATCGGGATAATTTTTTTTTTGTTGAGAAAATTGGATGGAATGGAATTGAATTCGTGTGGTCAATGTCGTAAGAATACAGTCGTTGGTATTCTTCAGGTGGAACATGACTTGGCGCCTCTCTTTCGTATCCACCTTCTCATATGGCAAATTAACATCCTGCCCGTCTTTTGTCTCGTCTCTAAGAGTTTATTTTTTACGTTTGAAATGTCTTGTATTTCTTAACTAAACGAAAGCTGTTCATCGACTCGATCGTTTGGTCTCGGGACTTCTTATTCTTGCAAGACGTGCATCTCAAGCTGATCTTTTCAGGCAACAGGTTACGTAATTTTATTTTATAGATTTTGGTTCATAATTGAACAAATGGTCCAAGTCCAAATATATTGCTCCTACCTTGACTTTCACATTTTTTTGTATTTTTATGCCTGAAAGTTGGCGCATCGACCTTGCTGTATAAGCTAATTGTCTATCTATGCTGTTACAACGGTCAAAATACAAAATGGCGGTGAGGACTGAGATTTGAAATAGCAGTTATCGCGGTCCAAAAGTAGTGGTTCATATGATATTTCTTTGAATTATATATATAGGAAAGTTCAAATATGAACTTAATTTTGGTTGTGAACATGAGGATGAATCTCAGCCATACATAACTTAAAATATTATATGCATGAATTAAAATAAAGAACAGGCCCAAATCAAAATAAAATAAAATAAGGGCCCAAGTTAAAATAAAAAAGCCCAAGTCAAATTAGAAGCCCAAAAAGGGACAAAAATATAAGCATTGGATTCAAGAGTGACCAAACTGAGAACATCTGTATTGGGGACCGCTATTTCACCCAAATATCGGTGAAATAGCGCTAAATTGCGTCGCTATTATCAAAACCGCAATTTCAACCACTATTTTATATGTGGCTGATAACCGTTGTTGCACCACAATTGACAGTATACTTGTCTATTTACTTCAGATTGAATCTGGAACGGTGCAGAAACAGTACATTGCAAAAGTTGTTGGAGAATTTCCCGAGGAGGAGGTATAGTTTTCTTGTGAAGATGGATGTTTATACTAATCTTTTAATGTTGGCTTAATGACAATGTTTCTTTTTTCCTTTTCGTGTTGTTTTTTTTTTTTAAATCTGATCCAGCAAGTTGTCAAATTGAGGGTAAATTTTAATGCTCGAGAAGGAAGGGGTACCACAGAGGTAAAACTCCTAAATGTAGTAAACGTTTACGTTTGAGATTATACTCACCATGCTTGCTTCAGGGTCTTCATTTAAACAACCGCTCTATTCTTTAGGGGTAGAGAGGTCAGGTTTGTGGAAATAAAGGGTGGGGTAAATGTACCGCAGTATATTGCTAAATGCACCACTGCCTACTAATTTTCTGAGCACATATAAACGTCTAATTGATCTCTGTTTTTTTAAATGTAGATATGATGGGAGTGAAGAAGGTTTGTGGCTTCATTGTGTTACATATATTGGACCTGGTTAGGTATATGAATGCCCATATCCACAATGGGCATCTTTAACCTAACCCCAAAGTTTTGATTTTTAAAAAATCATTTTTTTTTAAATTTTAGTTTTCATGTTGTATCACTTGCAATTGGTTGTAAAATGTTTATAATTTTTACTTGAATTATTCAATTATATTCCATGATTAAAACGCCCTGAAAACCCTGTCCTTTTCATAACACATTATTCAAAAAGAACTTTGATTTTCATTTTCATTTTATTTTCATCAAAGGCACATTATAAACATGAATGTTTGGTCCTTGCTTAAGCCTTTTGAAGCAATCGATAGTGGACTGGATTAAAAGACTGTTTGGTTGGTTTTCTATTAAATTATATGTGCATAAAATTATTTGTGTGAATTAGTCTGTTTATAAAGATCAGCAAAGGTTTTGTGTGCAAGTCTTCACATAGATGGAAGAATTGTATTCTTTTTTAATTGGCAAGGATGAATTTGAAAGAATTAGGCTTGATATATAATGCTTATCCTTGAAAGCTTGCTAAATAAGCCATATTCGGTACCATTAAGTAACTATAAACAAATTATCTCTAACTCAGCGAATATGTTGTAAATCCTGTTAAGTTCATAAGGCTCCTAATTAACAAGGTTGTCCATTACTGTGAGGATGAAACTACAATCTCGTAATATTTTTTGTTTTTTAATCGTTTTGCTTATGTCATAGAAGGTTTATTATGAGTCACTTACTTCGTTGGGTGAGAATGAGATTGTAATAGCCAAGGATTTTATACAATAACTTTCGGTCGTGTCTCTTACTCAGTTCAGGGCCGGCCCTGGGGGTGTGCCGGTGGTGCCTCCGTTCACGAGGGGCCTCCGGTAATTTTTTAATTTTTAATAATAGTATATAATCTATTTATTGAAACATATATAGTAAAAGGTTCTTTCAGCACAGTGGTAAGATGCGTTTCTTTTATTCCTGAAGATCCATGTTCGAGTCTCGCAAACCTCTTTTTCTTTTGTTTTTTCTTTTTTGTGTTTTGAATTTAACGTTTTTTTTTTTTTTTTTTTTTTTTTTTTTTTTTTTTTTTTTTTTTGTGTTTCAATTTATCGTTTATAAACTTTTAATAATTTCTTAATTCCAAAATTGTTTTCAAACATTTGTGAAACATATAATTTTCATAATTACTATTTTGTTTCTTAATTTTATATTAATAATATTTTAAATTTAATGTCAATAAAATTTTAATAATTTCTTAATTTCAAAATTCTTTTTAGATGTATGTAAAGCATATAATTTTTCGTAATTACTTTTTTGTTTCTTAAATTTATATTAAAAATTGTTTTATTAACTTTATTTTTATACTTTAGTTCTCGTATTCAAATCTAAAATTATTAATGCTTAATTTATTTTTATATATTTTTTTCAATATTCCTCGTTAGTCACTCACAACACAAGTCACAATGAGTGACTTTTTTTCCTTTTATTTTAGTAGGCATCGGTATAAAATTAGATTTAATAACTTTCATTATATAGTGTTTTGTTATTTTATTTTTGTAGTGATTCTTGTATTATTTTTTCTTTCATTATTTAATATTTTTAATAGTTGTTATTTTTTCTATATGTCCTATAAAACGCTTTTAAATTTTTATTTTTAGCGTTTATTTAACAATAATGAATTAATAAGCGTTCTTGTTAGATATTTCGATTTTGATTGATTGGTTTTTTATAAAAATCAGTGCCACACTATAAAATTTGAGTACATATTTTAAATGTCAAAAATTAATGAAAGATGAATAGTTTGTTTATAATTAAAGAATATTCATTGATAAACTTATTATCGAATAGACGTTAGAATATGACGAAAATAATTTGCAAATTAGCACAAAAACTAAGGGCCACTTTTAGATTTTTTGCACAGGGCCTCTAAAATCTCAGGACCGGCCCTGACTCAGTTAGTGATTTATTAGATAAAAATGTTTACCAAAAGCCTACTATGCTATTTTGCCTGTTGAGCATTATCAAGTAAGATAAATGATTGTAGTTATTTTTACCCGGTTAACATTTGTTGAACGGTTCTTAACTAATTTTGAATCATAAAAATCCAGATACAATCCACATTTTGGTCCTCGTTTTACCTTTGTTGTTATGCCCATCAATCTTTTTCTTCTTGTCTTTATAATATCTTATTTGACTTGCAACTTTTTTTCTTTTGTAGGAAATACCAAACGTAATCTAACATTAAAACATCACTGAAAATTACGTCTTCTCAGAAAAGAGAACTATATAATTTGAAAGCAATTTGAAATAAATTACAAAAACCATTCATAGATTAGTTGGAAAAAAATGATCGATAAACCACATGGTCTTTTCGGATGCTAAAAGGCAAATACAATCTACACTTTCGCCATATTATGTAAGGGTTTTAAATGGTATGCAACTTGGCCTGGTGGTAAAATCAAACCTTAAGCCTTAAAAGCGACGACGAGGTTATGCAATTTTTAAAGCGTAACTTATGGCTGCAAATTTGTATATATTATTTTAATTATATACATATGTTTTGTATTATTTTACTACTCAATTAGTCAACGACGTTAAACAATTTATATTGGGTTATACTAAAAACTAAAAGTAACACTAAAATTAAAAAAAAATCAAATATCAAAATCAAATATCGTGTTACAAAACCTGTGTATTGGATCATGACCTGCCACATGCTTAATGTGACATTAAACATGAGCCTTGTATCACGCCGGTTGGCGGCAACCGTGATGAGTCTTTTAGAATACTGATCTTATCACTTCCATTGTCACAATCGTCAACGTCTTCTTCTTCTTTCTTCTTTATTTTCTTTTTTCTATTTTGGTTCACAACTTTTCTTCTTTTGCAAGAACTAACACTAAAAAAGCACTCACGATTATGTCGTTTTCAAAAAGGGATTAGACACTCGAAAAAACTTCAGAGTAATTTATAATAGTTAGATTCTTTTTGGGTCGATTAAGATAATTCTCGTATCTAGTACAAATAACTCGTTTTCATTAAGCCATCATAAGAATGTGCATAATTTTGGAACGTAAATTGTCGAATCCAACTAACATCTTGGTCGTCTTTCATGTTTATTATTTGTCACATTTGGTTCAATCTGTAACAATTGTAAGGTTTGTAAGCGTGTGTTTTTTCTTTAGGTACAAAAATGGAACATTTTCCTTGAACATAGCATTTGTCGTTTAGTACATTATATTTTTATCTGTTTACTACTATTTCTATTAGCTATTACCAAAAACAATGTTTGTAGACTGAAGTCACTTTCTTATCATGATTTCTACAAACCTTATGAGAATAACACTTTTATTAAGTTCTTTTAACATTTTTGGCATAACTTTTTATCCCGTTTCTTGTAACACTTTATCTTACTTTTCTATCACCTGGATTTTATATAGCAATGGACATTCAGGGCGTGCCTTGATGGAATCTTGTTAGTTTCAATAACATGATATATGGGTATCACTGCAAAACTGGTCTGTATTTTTTACGGAAAATTCCAATAAAAATGTGGGTTTTCCAATGAATTCTCTTATGAACCCTATTTTCTCTTTAGGGCAACCTCAAATAAATGGAAAACGGAGGAACACTCTCGTATAGCCCTCCAACTGGACCTTATGCACTTGTGCATACGCGCAATTTTGTAATACACACATGTGCATATGCATAGGTGCATAATGCACTTGTGCATAAAAACCCAAAAATAACTCAAATTACCGGTATGCACAAGTGCATACGATCTAGATGGAGGGCTACAGAGGTGTTCCTTGATTTTCCGTTTTATTGAGGTTTTCCTGTAAACCTACCTCTTTCTCTTTATTTATTTATGTAGATGTACATATTTTCTTAAGAAAAGAAATTTAGGGTAAAAGTTGACTTTAAGAAAGAAATTAATCATAAATAGTTTTTTTGTTAGAAAAAGCCAAAGTTAAGGGTTGGATTTATATGATTCCTTGACCACAAATACAGAAATATAATTACTGTGATTGAAGAAGATTCCAAGTAAAAGTGAACTTCTGTGGCCTTTATAATTAAATCACTTCGCTGGATCGCAAATTAATATTCTCTTTAATTTCATGCAACTTGGAATAAAATTATTATATTTGAATTTTTAACTAGTTTTCCTTTTAATTATGTGAAAATAGTCCTCTCAACACACATTCATACAATGTAAGGGATATATATTATGGTCAGGTTTAAGGAAAAATCTTAAATAAACTGAGGAACACCTTTATAGTCCTCGATATGAACCATATGCACTTATGCATACGAATAATTTTGTAATATGCACACCAGCATATGCATAGGTGCATAATGCAATTGTAAATAAGAACCCAAAAGGAACTCAAATTACTCATATGCACAAGTGTATACAGTCCAGATGGAGGACTACAAAGGTATTCCTCGTTTCCTTTTTTTAGGTTTTTTCTTGAACCTCATCTCTCTCTCTCTCTCTCTCTCTCTCTCTCTCTATATATATATATATATATATGTATATATATTATGTTTATGTGAATGTTAGTTATTTATGTAAAGTTTGCATTTTCATATATATTTTTCAACGATCAAAATAATATGTAATATATGACCATTAATGAAGGACTCGATAGTTATGAGACTGAAGAATCAACAGGGACCATTCTTTAATTAATGACTAAAGAAAAGAAAATAAAGTAAAAATCTTAAATAACTATTTGATGGTTCTCACAAACTATCAAGTTCTTCTTTGATTAACCCAATATATATTGTTTGTATGTATATGTATGTAAATTGTGTATATGTATATGTATGGAATTTAGAAAGTGATTAAGTTAGATGGTAAGTTGGGAGTGGTCGTTTTGCATGGCTACTGGCCTACAAGTATCATCCTTTTATCATGAAAATGGTGTGGAAGGGTTGTTATAATTTTATAAAATAATGAATCATCATTTCCTTAAAAGAGATTGAATAATTATTAGTGGAGAATCTTTGCTACAAGAAACAACACAAATCCCTTTCTCTTCCCTCTTTCCATGCTTCTTTACCTTTATTTATATATTAATTTTATTATATACATATACATATATATATAGGAGTAGGTTCAAATGTAAACTCAATTTTGGTTGTGAACGTGGAACCAATAAAATTGCGTCACGTGACAATATTCACTTTGAATAATGCTGATATTCAAGTGAATATGCTACGTGACACGATTTAGTGGTTCCATGTTTACAATGAAAAATGATTTCATTTGAACTTTCCTCTCTCTCTCTCTCTCATATTAGATATGAATATGATATACAACGTACACTGATATATATAGTGATGCACTCAGTTAATCAATGTCAAAATGACTTTGTGTTCGAGTTGCACCTTACTGCCACGTTTTCTCTCTACCCCTTGGCGTCAATGTAAGTGTCGAGTTCATTATGCCACGTTATGGTGTGCTATGGCTTGCCATGTCCTACCATGACACGTTTTGGCATTACAAACTTGTGTACTTTTGATTCTTCGAATTTGTGTAGATAGGAATGGTTAGAATTTGCCTATTAGTATATGTTTGTGTGTGTGCTCTTCTATGTGAAACATATATTGATGTTTCTTACATGTAAAAATGTTTTAAATTAACATAAAAAACAACACATATGAACACTTATGTTGATACTTTCATTATAAAATAGTACATGAAAATGGTTGAAGATTGTAACAAGTATTGGGTTTTTGATTGATATATATATATCATATATATATTGGGCATGTTTATTTACAAACCACTCTTAGAATACAAACTGTACAAAATCATCAATTTCGTTGTGTTAAACTAATAAACATATCATGGATTTAAATTGATGAAAATGTATCATATTAATTTTTTTTTGATATATTGTTTCATAAATTTGTGTTTTTATGTAAAAATAAAAACGTTTATCATATAAAAAAAATACATAAACAATTTCATTATGAATGAAAAAAATACATGAAAAATTGCCAAAATATGAAATAGTTAAAAAGTGAATTATGTAAAATAATTTTCATCGTATTAAAACAAGTTCATGAACCATAACTTAACCAATGAAACCAAAAGTTTGTACCGTTTGTAAATTATAATGAGATTTGTATTGATTGCTCCCCTATATGTGTGTGTGTACGTGCGTCTATGTCTTTATATATATAATACTTAACTTCTCTATGCCTGGTTCCATAGTAAATTACTTGTGATTTACAACATTTCAAAAGGGTAGTCCCGACCACTCATCAACGTCTTTCTGAACGTGTTGTATATCATATATGATTTACTATATAATCACGTGTGATTTGACGCTTTTAACATTTCTCATAAATTAATTGTCTTCACTTTTAATTAAGCCTCCTATATATATTATGTTTGTATAGCGTATGCATGCGTATAATGAATGTAGGATGTCATCTGACTGCAAAACACATATACAAGACCGATAGTTAAATTAATGAAGTAAACTTTGAAGACAAATTTTGTGAGAAAGAAATGTACTACTACAATAAAAGATAACTGTAATTGATAAAATAATTTAGGATTGACGGTAATCAACTTTACCCAAAACAACTGATAAAATGATTAATATTTCTATAATTGATAAATAAATAAAAAGATGCATTTTGTTATGAAGATGGAGATCCATACAAGTTGCACATTCCTCTCCCACATATAACAAATGATGTGTAAAGTTGATATTTGTTACCTTCCAATTTCATGAAATTGACTTTGTACCTTCTTCCATGATCCACATTATCTTAACCCTTTTAATAAAATCAAGGAATTGTTGTATGAAAACTGATTTTCAAATGTAAAATTATTTAATTACCCATAGCCATAGTTTTAATTACTTTATATTACAACCATTTATTTGGGTTTTGATTTTTAAACATCATGATAAACATTTTAAAAATACATATTTAAACGTGGAAATTTTGTAATATACATAAATACCTTTTTTGTTTGGGGCAATATTATCACTATAATAAAACGGACTTTATAGGATACCTATAATAAAAAAAACGTCATAATAAATGTTTTATAGGAGTAAATAATAAAACTTATAATCTAAAAGTATTGCAATAAGTTTTTAAAACGTTTTCAAAACAAAGTGCCGTAATAGCTAATTTTATAACTCCATATTTTTAGAGGACACTAGTGTTTGTAGGAAACTTTTTCAAATAGTATCTTATAAATAGTTAATAGGACGCTTTATTTAACGATGTTTTAAAAAACTTTTTACAACGCCTAAAAGCGTCATATATACTTTTTGTAACATTTTAAATATAACGTTTTTTGTTTGGTCCTGTAAACTAAGGGTTCTATAAAACACTCTATTTGAACATTTTATTTTATTTTAGACGTCTTATAAGCACACTTTTGTTGTAGTGCATATTGGCTACTAGGCAAGGAGGTACGGTGTAGCTATTGCTGCTGCATTTTCGTAACTGTAGTACAAGTATTATTAAGTAAAGTTGCCAAGTCAAGATATAGGTTATTCGATTTTCCTCTCGAAAAATGTGACCTAGTAACATGTTTACTCAAGTTTGAGCTCAGATATCCTCACTATTCGAGATCAAGCTCAATACTCGTTTACAAGCTCAACACATTTTTTTTGCCTCGACCTGAATACATTTTGTACTGCGAGTATATATATGATTTATGAACATATAAACATGTTTGGATAGAAAAAATATATATAGTCAAAATTGATACTTAATCAAGTTTTCGAATGAACAGAACTAGAAATTGATGCTATGAAACTTGACTCATTAAGCTCCGGTAACCATGTGTGTAATTGGGTTGACCACAATAGGAAGTTAATTTTATAATAAATTTTTGTGTAATTAATTTAAAAAACGTATTTTATGAAAATTAATTTAGTAAAAAGTAAAAAGGATTTGACACTTAAACGTAGGTGGGATGCGTCACCACTCGTCGACCACTTTTAATTATTATTTTTGGTTGCTTTTTTCATGCAACCTTTTTATCTCCAAAAAAAAAAGATATTGGCTGACGTCATCCTCCCATCTTTTATTTATGTTATGGTTTTGAATAGAAGAAAGATGTTTGATTAAAACAAAACGTGAATCAAATTTATTCAATTTTAAAATATAATATCTATTTTAAAAAGTTGAAAAACATTATTACGTTTATTATAAACATAATAATACAATTTTGCATGTAAAGTTACTATTATTATATTATAAATTACCATTCAATAAAACAAATCAAAACACAAAACTTGTAGAGGTACACTTTCTTTCTGATATTTTTCTTGATAATTATATTTTTTAGATGCTTTTGTTAGAAACTTTTAATTTGTTTATATTTGAGAAAAAACACACACATATATATATACGATAAAAAAAAGGAGTTGTTATAATTCAACAACCTTAAATTTATATTACAAGAAGCTAACAAATTTAAGTCACATATACATGACAAATATTAAACATATGTAATCTTGATTAAATCGATAACATAAACTGAGAGACTAATCAGTTAAATATCTGATGTCGTGAATAAAACATAAACTAAATCACTGTTGGACAGATCATAATAAATGTGACGATAAGACTACCAACGATAGAACTAACAACAGAGTTTTTGGTAAACAAACATGATTCTATACATATATATGTGTATATATATGTATTGAAATCAAATCCATTTATATTGATAATAGTGAACCAATACAAGAGTTACGTTAGCTAAGAAAGCAGAAAACATGTAAATCAACAAGTGCACAATTATTTATAGTGAAAGATACACTTGAAAACATATAAAAATCCAACAATATATAAATAAAACCAAATTCAATTAGCGTTCATCCAAACAACCTGATTTGATCAAGCTGCAACTTCAATGGTGTGATTACGAACAACACCCTGTGGAATGTTGTTTGGAACGTTTTCAGACGCTATTAATGCGTTTAGCTTAACCATGTCGATCGTGTTTTGACCTTTTATATCTGGGACTACTCCTCTTGGTTCGTCCATGCTCATTCTCTCTTTGAATTCCGTGATCTTGTCGTTGATCACTGGTTTCTTGTTCTTGTATATAAAGTATAGTATCATCTGAATGATACCGAAGTGAATCCAAGCGTGTTGGGAATCTGTACAAAATTAATTAATTAACAAGAATTTAATTATTGAAAGTGGATGAATTTGGAAATAAGAATTTTAATTTAAGTACGTGGAAGAGAATCTACAACAACTATGTTAATTTAAAATTTTGGGAATGTTAGAGTTTTTCTTGCTCCATAGCTATGTTAAAGTATACACTAAAATAGAAGAAATTACATAGGAGATATAAATCTCCAAATAAGAAACAACTTAAATATAATTAATGTTTGCATTGCTAAAAGTAAAAAAAGTGTAGGAGTTAGATCTAAGTTTTTAGAGATTCTAGTTTTTGATATTTTATTTTAGAAAATTTATAACATAACTATTAAAGATTATATTGATTTGTCATACCGCGATGTTGAAGTCCCCGAGAAGTAGACCGTAAAAGAACCACATAACGGCACTGAGCGTGAGCGCAAATGACAGAAGAATTGGCATGTACTCGACACTTTTTGTCTTGATCACTTGTCGCTACAAAAAAACAAATCGACTAAATTTAATAAAAAATAATTCCCTTTTTAGGTATGTCACGATGTTTTTATGATTATAATATATATATTATATATCATTATTATTGTTGTTTTTATGAGTTGTACTTACCAAGACACCTAAAGGTGCAACAAAAACGCACAAAGAAAACACAAGACAAATCCATCCAACAATCACGCCTTGCTTAGCGCCTTTTACAAGGAATTGGGTCAGAAGCACGATCAATCCGAATCCAACAACTATGAACGCCACGATTAGCTTCAAGCTTTCCATCTACAATTTCGATTCCAATTTCAGTCAGAAATAATACAATTAATTAATGGGTTATGATAAAAAAAAGTTAAATATGGATAAATATTAATAATTATTATGCATACGTACCCTGGCTCTGGGTGGTGCATAGATAAGGAAGACGATAAGGTAAAATGATTGTATGAAGACACCAACGGAGTTAATGGTGATAAGAAGCATTGCATTTCCTTTGAGCAATGCGTATAGATCCAAAGCATGGCACTGAACAATCCAATCACATATGGTATCGACTGAAATCCTTCTGTTGATTTCTTCTTGTAAACTTTATAGAAAGTTGGCCTATATTTATTTATATTTTTGCAATTAATACAAATTACTTAATATATTTCAATATATATATATATATATATGTATGTATATAAAAGAGGAAAGAAAGAACTTACAATGGTGAAAGAAACACCATGAAAGAGACAACATTGCCTGAAAAAGAATAATAAACCAGTAGATATGGTTAGCTCAGATTAAGGTTTATTACGTGCATGGCCCCTACGTAATTGTCATGCATGAAGAGAGTATTATATATATATATATATCATTTGAAACCAGTTTTCGTAAGAATACAAAATAACACTGAAACTTTATAGTAAAATTAAATACTATGAAGATACCCTTTTGTAATATTTTGTTGTGAAAGTTTAGTGTTATTTATTTATTTATTTTGAGCAGAGAAAACTCTAGGCAGTATAGTAAAAAGATAGAAAAAAAACACCGGGAAACATCCGACACTAATATGATCTTAAGTCTATATATTTGTATGAGTCAGATCAAATAGAAACCGTGAGAAACCGGATTATTTGTGTTGTTTCATAGATGAAAATATTCAAATAATGTTTATGTAATTAAAAAAATACGTTTATACATGAAACACACTTATACTTTAAGACAAGAACACATAACAACATACACAATAATATGAATAATAGCTTAAAAACATTTTTGACAAGACGTGAAGTTTCATATCATATATGATTACACACCCTTTGGTGCGTCTTATCAATTAATATAGTTATGTTTGTGTATCATATATGATATTCACAATTCCGTCTTCTCGCATATTATATATTTTTTTGGAACAACATATTATATATATATATATATAGAGAGAGAGAGAGAGAGAGGGTACCAAGAAGGCCAAATGCAAGAGTGAGGTGAGGGTAGTGACTAGGCACCATATTTGCAAATTGTTGTTGAAATTAATGAAGAAGAATATAATTCTCTCTCACACACACACACACATCAAAGAACCACTTGGAGAGAACTGCTGCTGCTGTTGCTGCTTCTTCTCTCTTGTTTGTTGGTTCTGATGAATGGTGCATAACAAATGGTTGAGTGAATGCTTTATATAGGGAGGATAGAGGATGGTGGAAGGTGGGGTACCCATTATCAACACATGCAATTAGTTTAATGCAAATGACAATTTTACCCATTAATCATCGTTACATATATAATATTGATCATAATGTTTGTATGCTATAATAAAATCAGGTTTATAGAACACGAAAATTCTTTAAGTATTTTATAAGTTTTATATGATCAGCTTATGTAAAAACATAGCAATAAATAACTAACGCTGTAACAAAAAATTTTGAGACTCTTATAAAGTACAAGGTCCTATTAAATATTTATATGATATTATTTAAAGAAATGTCTGTAAAAAAACTTATTGATGCTCTATTTTAAAAGCGTTCTAAAAAAATCATCACTCTTCAAAACATCCGAAAAATACGTTAAGCATTTTTTTTTACATATGATACATATATAATAAGTTACAGTATTATAAAACAATCTATTTATTTATGGTGAATTTTTCCCCGCCCTTTACAGGGGTGTGGATAGGTGGTGTGAGTGCACTGATGTAACCTAAAGATGGGACCCAGTAAATTTATGTAAGTAAGGGGATAACCCCGTTATTTATATATGACACATGGACATTAGAAATATGCTACACATATGACTGTATTGTAGTTACCATATCAGAACTTTCTAGTGTAACTTTTACTAGGGGAGAGTTAAAACTTCAACTTCTGACATGTGATTTATGGAATCCTTAATTCTAAAAGGGAACTATTTCCTTTTCAACATTAACTTCCCTACTCATGAAACTGAAAGAAGGGTATATTAGTCCATATACATTATCTTTTTTTTATAATAATTATACACACATGTATATAAACATGATAATGGATGTTACATATGTTGATTCCACAAGAGAAATTTAAATTTCTATATGTGCAAATTTCCCAAAATTAAAAAAATATTCTCAATGTTACCATCTTTTGAAAAATATGCTTAGCTTTTAAATGTTTACTATATAACCATGCTCTATACATATAAAGTATTTATGCTTAATGGGGCCACCAGAAAATATACATGTGAGCTTTTCTAATACAAATCAAAGTAGAAAATAAAGAAGTAGATTAAAGAGTTTGTACACTCGCATGCACGCCACATTACACACCATGATACCCTTGTTTGAGTAAGAAAAGGAGTAGAGATTTGCAATTTCTGTGATAGCGGATAACAACACAAAACATCAATATAATATAGAAAACATGGGAATGCAAACACTTAGGTCGCGTTTGGTTTGCTGGAATCTTTTTGAAGGAATTGGAATCCAATTCCATAATCTGTTTGGTTGGCAGTAAATGGAATTGGAATCCAATTCCATAATCTGTTTGGTTGGCAGAAATGTCCGATGGAATTGGAATTCAGATATGCAAAATGACAGAATTACCCTCATTTTGTTCTTATGTCGAAGCGGTGGCGCTGGGTCGAAGCGGTTGCGGCGGTCGGCGGTGGGTCGAAGCGGTGGCGGCGGTCGGCGGTGGGTCGAAGCGGTTGCGGCGGTCGGCGGTGGGTCGAAGCGGTTGCGGCGGTGGGTCGAAGCGGTAACGGCGGTCGGCGGTGGGTTGAAGTGAAGTAGTAAGTTAGGGCATCTAATTGAAGGGTAATCTGGTAATTTGGCAATTCCCATGTCAAGGGATTTTAAGATCCTTCCATGTACCCAAGGATTTCAAATTCCTTCATATGAGGGATTTTAATACCTTCCTCCAATTCCAATTCCAATTCCCTTCTCTAAATCTTACCAAACGCAGGAATCCTTGGGAATTGGATTTCAACTCCTTCAGATTCCCAAGGAATCCTGCATACCAAACGCGCCCTTAGTTTCTCCTAAGAGAACCTAATACTGCCCATTATTTTTCTATGATGAATGACTACCATCTATGTTCAGTAAATTAAAGAACGGGTACTTTCCCTTTTTCAAGGAACGCTTATTTCTCAAACACATTTTTTAAAAGGATTTACTTAATAAATTAACATAACTTCGCTAAAGTTAAGTGAATATGTTTCATGAGAAGCAAGGTTCTAAATGACG
Source organism: Centaurea solstitialis (assembly GCA_030169165.1). Lineage (NCBI taxonomy): Eukaryota > Viridiplantae > Streptophyta > Magnoliopsida > Asterales > Asteraceae > Centaurea > Centaurea solstitialis. The sequence continues at coordinate 3,415,673 of CM058041.1, read as the reverse complement.
TGAGGCGTGGCAACGGCGAAGTCAAGCCTCAAGCTTTATGAGTTATGGTGAGGCCATGGCGTTTTTCATGGCGTGCCCTATGGCGGCATACACATACACTTGTACTTGTATATGTCAGTGTTTTGAATAATATCATTGAACAAATTATAATTCATAGCAAATAATAAAACTAAAAACATAAAGAATAATCATTGATACAAAGTATATTAAGCTTATAAAAATGATATCATGGGTGCAAATCGGGATTAAATCTCTTGAATCCCTACTCATTACTTTCTTCAATTTTCAAAGAATTCATGTTCAACTCTCCATGTACGGGAATTAGATTAAGTATTTACGTATTTAAGGTTTTAGTTTTAATGTTTATTTAAGTTTTAAGTCTCGTACATACTTACCATTTATCATGTAAGTTATATATAAAAGTAACCGCAAGACTTACAAAATAACGCGTCGTAACATGTCATAACGCGTTACAAGCAAGCCAAGACTTAGAGTGGAGCCATAGGGGTTAACGTGGCGGCGACCCCAAGCCTTGACGCCATAACGCGCCATAACGAGTTATTTAGAACCATGATGAGAAGGTAAATATGATACCATTAATGAGGTTTTCAATGTCATCTTCATAAGAGCAATTTTAATAGGAAAAGTATCCACACAAGAGACACCAATAGTATGGATGCCTTTTTATAGTAATTTTAAATGTGTTTAATGTGTGTTAATTGTTCAAAAGTTAGAGTAAATTTAAGAGAAAATAAGACTAGAGAGGAGGAACACACCTAAGGAAATTGTTATTTGTTGAATGAGAGTCATAGTGCTCTTAAAAGTAATCAAGAGGTCAACGGCCTTGTATAATTAAGAACCACTATGATAAAATAAATCATGAAAAATATGGTTGAATTAGACAACTAATTCAAAATCTATAAATCTCGAGGACCTATGAAGATGGTATATATCAAGAAATATGTTACATTGAAATTTCTTTAATATATACTTTGTACTTAAAAAGACATGGGTATTTCGGGAAGGAAGTACTGTTATTCAAAAATTTAACATATACCATGATAACATCCAACGTATTACTTTTTATATCTAAGACGACCTTAGTTCTTATGAATCGTTTCCTCTTGTTTCTTTTACCCGTTTAGTTATATATTTTATATTTTCCTTCATATTTGCCAGATGTTTCGTACTGTTTCCCAACTAGATCCCAATATGAGATGTTGATGGGATAATACATGGTTGGTATCTTTGAAATTCATTGCCTAACAAAAAGGGTCATTTTGAGTCCCAAAATTAAATGGTTTCCTAGGACTATCTTCCACTTGATCCATACTAACACTTGCCCAATACTTCCCATTTTTAGGGTATGTGTCCCTCTGGCTCAACCCAATGGGACCCACAATTGCCACTTTCCTACGTGTCACCCACCCATCCAATTGGGTTTAAGGATTACAACTCATTTCTTTCCCAATTCTATCCCTCTATTTTATGCTTTATTTATTACTATCCTAAGGCATAAACATATATACATGTATCTATAAACCCAATCCAGAAGGGGTGTAATTGGACCAATAAGCCCTTGCCATGTCAGCCCCAATAATAATATCAAATGGGTCCCATGCAAATTCTTGAGTGCGGTGATTAAACATAAAAATCAAGATGTGCTTTGGTAAGCTTATCTAGCTTTGAGACGTGTGCTACGTGATATGAATCACCATATCAAGCACTACCAAGGGTATTTTGGTAAATTCACATGCAAATACATAAGTATATTTGTATTTACTAACCGTTATAATTCATTAAATAACACATAAATATGTAAATAAATCACATGTTAGATGTGTTTTATGGGTTTTTACAAGTTTATCGGTGAATAATGAGTTTATCAGCCAACGGTTGACATGTATTGTTTTATCTTGATGATGTTAATTATACATTAACCTAATACATGCAATTCATGTTTTTGGACAGGTGTGATAAACATTTGAGTAAATAGTAATCTTTTTTCCTGTTCTTATCAGTAGATAATATCATTAGTTTTCTAAGGTAGACAATCACAAGAAATTGACGACAGCCATTCATGACACAAAAGAACACTCCACAAGTGGCGGTTTTTGTGCCACGACACGCTATCAAGGTCAATTTCGAAGCATGATTTATCGCAATGAAAAGCGAAAATGAAAATGATAAGGTGTTGCAAAAACAAATTGCTTTATTTTTGGTGATTTATTGCCTTTGCATTTGAGCTAGCTTTTTATCAATCTTGCAACATGGGGTGTGGATGCAACCTCCCTCTTCGAATAAAGTTTACGGGGAATATCTGTTATCACTATTTGCATCAAGGGGGGGCCTACACATAAAGATTTGGTATTGGATTATTGTGATAAACAACCTTTTTTTAATTTAATCCTCGCTTAATGGGGTTAAATGTAGTACTGATAATCATTTGATTACAACTCGTTTGTCGCTTTATGCTTACATTACAACACATGATTTGAGTTTACACATTTTGAGGCATAATTATACATGTAAAAGTGCATAGAATTATAACGTACACGTTTCGTATTTCATAAGTTTTTTTAGGTAATTAGTCTTAAACCTCACACTTAAAGTGTAGAAGAATACTTTATCTCTAATAAAGGTAAAAGTTTCCATACGATTATAAGTGTGATAGAGAGTTTCTATACGCTTATAAGTGTGATAGAGACTTATATAGATACGGTATACTGAATCAAAATACTTACGTATTTACTCTGGTTTTTATTTTGAAAAACTTACTTTCAAAATCTTAGTCTTTATAAAATATTTGCAATGGCTATGTTATGAGAATGTATCATCTTTGATTAAAATAAAGAAACGTATTATGTATTTTATACTATGTAAAATAAATTAAAGAAACATATTATGTCTTTTATACTATGTAACTTTAACTATTACTACATCTTTAATGTAATTGAGAAAAATATTATGTCTTTTATGCACTTAAGAAGATATATTATAGTTTTATTATAACTCTTTAAAGCTATAGAGAGTATGCATCATAACTTCATAATTAAAAATACTTCTTAAAAAATTATTGAAGATTGCGTTTTTAGATCTCTAGCTTGTTATAGAAATCAAAACAGAGATCTTAAGATTTTCTTTAAAAAAAACATAATCAAAATAAATTTTATTTTATTATAAGTTGCTTTTGTAATATACGTAGGTGATATTTTATATATTTAATAAGTTAACAAGTGTGACAAAAGTTACTTCTACACATATGCATGATGCTTGAAGAAAAATATAGATTTTGTCACACTTATACTTTAGGAGGATATTGTTGAAATTCAGTTACGAACTTAATTTACATTGTGAATCATGGAAACATTAAAAGTAATATATCATCATTTATCATGAATAATTCACGTGAATTTTTTTACAACATCCATAATGAATGTTACACAATTGTCTATTGATAATGAATCTCACATACACTTTTGAGTAGCCTCGCAGTTTTCAGTCCACACATGTACCCACACAAGTGTGCGTGTGTGTCTATATATATTTATAGAGGGAGAGAGAAAGATGTTTGTTGTAGTTTTGATGAGCTTAAGGAGACCCATAACTTGTTGGTCAACTATATATAACTATTTTTTAGAGGGGGCGTTTGGTTCGCTGGAATCCGCCGGAATCTGGTGGAATTGGAATGGTCAATTCCATTGACCAAATTACTTCATGTTGTTTGGTTGCCTAAGGAATGGAATTGAATTCCATGAATTCCTTCATTTGTGGATTTGGTCATTCCTTCTCAAATGAGATGGAATTGAATTCCATTCCTTCCAATATTTTGTTAATGACAAAAATGCCCTCATCTGACAACCATCAGCCACCACCACCACCTCTGACCACCATCGGCCACCATCACCCACCACCACCACCGCTGGAAACCACCACCACCGCCACTGGCCACCTCCACCTCTGGCCACCACTGCCTCCGACAACCACCGCCACCGGACACCACCGCCTCCGGCAACCACCGGCCACCCCCGCCACCGGCAACCACCACCTCGGGCCACCACTGCCGTTCAACATTATTAATGGGTATTTTATTAGTATTTTTTTAAAAATATAAAAGGGTATTTTGGTCATTTGTCATCATTTCATTCCAATTCCAAAGCTATATTTTGTTAACCAAACAGACAGATTTCAATTCCTTTAGCAGATTCCATTCCATTTCATGTCAACCAAACACTTACTCAAAGCTGATAACATTTCATTCCATTCCTTCCAGATTCCAATTCCTTTGACAGATTTCATTCCTTTAGAAATCATTCTGCGAACCAAACGCCCCCTTAGTAGTTTAATCATAAAATAAGTGTCTTATTCAATAAGTTTTTAATAGAGGCTTTATGTAGAAAGACAACAATCTTTCCAAATTTACTCCCAATTAAAAATCACGCTATGTTCATATATATATATATATATATTTTTCTCAATCTATATAGAGATATTAGTACACATACACAATTTGATTCCTATTATCCTATATACATCGATGGAAAACAACAACCATTAAGTGGCTTAAAATCCGTTGATATGCTTCTAACCTCATAAATCAATGTACCAACGAAGACATAACTAAATAAAAGATGTTAATAGATCAAACTAGCTCGACTTATTAACCCATACTTTTAAATCTACTATTTGACGCATTATCTGATATCTTTTATTTTTTTTATATGTGCGAAATACCAATAGTTCTAATGTTAATTGCTACAATTATTTACGTATTTTTTATGCAGGGGCGGAGCCAGAAATTAATTTGTATGGGGGCAAACTGTGAACAACAATCTTAATTATAAAAAATTAGTTTTTTATACACAAAAAACCTCCCAAATATCAATAACAATAATAATAATTTTAAAATTTTGAGGGGGCAATTACCCAAATATCTCTTATATATAAAGAAAAAAAATTAAATTTTAAAATGTTAGGGGGGGGGGGGGGGGGGGCAACTGCCTACTCTGCCCCCCTCGTGGCTCTGTCCCTGTTTTTATGTTACAATAGTTATATAATATTAATAATCATAATAACATAATTCCAATAAATCAAATAGTTTTCTAACAAAAACATAACTATAAAGTAATCGTTTAATCTAACGAACAAAAATCAAATTTACTTTTCATATTTTATTTTCTAACCAATTTTATATAAATTAAACTTGTTTTTATAACACTATCATCGTTCTGAAAACTAGTTTACAAACAAAAGAGTTGAAATTCAATTTCAAAATAGTTTGAATTTTCAAACCCCGAATTTTATAACACTACGCGTTTGGTATGCAGATACCTTGGGAATCTGAAGGAATTGGAATCCAATTCCCAAGGATTCCTGCGTTTGGTAAAATTTAGAGTAAGGAATTGGAATTGGGGAGAAGTAATTAAAATCCCTCATATGAAGGAATTTGAAATCTTTGGGTACATGGAATGATTTTAAAATCCCTTGACATGGGAATTGCCAAATTACCAGATTACCCTTCAATTAGATGCCCTAACTTACTACTTCGCTTCAACCCACCGCCGACCGCCGTTACCGCTTCGACCCACCGCCGGCCGCCGCCACCGCCTCGACCCACCGCCGCCCGCCGCCACCGCTTCGACCCACCTCCAACTGCCGCCACCGCTTCGACCCACCGCCGGTCGCCGCCATCGCTTCGACCGACCTCCAACCGCCGCCACCGCTTCGACCCACCGCCGCCACCGCTTCGACCCACCTCCGACCGCCGCCACCGCTACGACCCACCTCCGACCGCCGCCACCGCTTCGACCCACCTCCGACCGCCGCTACCCCTTCGACCCACCGCCGACCGCCGCTACCCCTTCGACCCACCGCCGACCGTCGCCACCGCTTCTACCCCTACTACCGCTTCGACATAAGAACAAAAGGAGGGTAATTCTGTCATTTTGCATATCTGAATTCCAATTCCACCGGACATTTCTGCCAACCAAACAGATTATGGAATTGGATTCCAATCCCTTCAGGATTTCAATTCCTTCAGGATTCCAATTCCTTCAAAAAGATTCCAGCAAACCAAACGCGACCTAAGGATTTCCTGTTTCAAAAAGTTAATTTACAATAAGTTTAAAAATCCTTTAAGACTTTTTATCGGTAAAAGGTATTTTCTATATAGAAGTTAATAAGATACTTGTCGGAAACCAACAACAATGGAAGCCATCATAAATCGAGAATCCATTGCAAATTGTTGCCTAGAAGTACTCGTCGAAGGTACTTTTAATTCCATAGAAAATTGAACTGTTTGAAAAGGCGGCATTAGCGACAGATAGGCCACAAACCCATTCCATCGTTGAGCCATCGCTAATTAGACATGGAATTCTTTTATATAAAAAATAATAAATTCCACGTATACGTTGCAAATTAGCGATGAATATGTGTTATGTGTCGCAAATCCATAACTAATTAGGATTGATTTTGGTATTTCTGGATAAATTTGGATATGGATTGTAGATTTGAAGGTTGCATACGGGGCTTCGACCCCGGGCTGCATGTTTTAGCAGTCGGATTTCGGCCCAAAGTTGCTGAGGATTAGTCTGAGCCCAATGTGGTCTGGGATACATCTTCTAAAAAAAACCTCTAAATTTAGAGAAATTTCTAAACGAAGAGAGAAATGAATATTTTAATTTTCCAACCAATAGGATTAATTGAAGACAAATATTCAAGAGAGACAAATAATAATTTATTAAATATTTTGAATATTTTTGTATATAATTAATGTTAGAGTCGTTGTTATAATATAATTGAACATTTTAGTGATATTATTCTATTTAGAGAAAAAAATAGCATAGCTCCCGGAGATGCCTCTAAACTTGGAAAATTTTCAAGATTTTTTCTATTATAAAGAACAAATAACAAGTGTTTACTACAACATAAAGGATGTCTAAAAAAACGTCATAATAGAGTGCTTTATATCTAGGACACTAATTTGTAGGACCAAATACAAAAGCGACATATCTAAAAGTGTTACAAAAGATTTCTAAGATGCTTTTTGGGTGTCACAAAAAAAATAGAACACATTTTTTTAAAAGTTTCCTACTTAAACTGTTTAAAAAAGTGTCCTAAAAACAAAAGTGTCCTATTACAAGATGGGTTAATAGGACACTTCTTAAAAGTGTCCTATAAAGTTAGCTAATACGACACTTTTAAATATTTGTTCCTATAAAGTAGTGTCTTGTATTTGTTCGTATAAACTAGAGTCTTATAAAACACTTATTAGAACTTTTACTATTTTACGCGTACTATAAATTCAATTTTGTTGTAGTATCTGTTAGAGAAGTTTAACAAAACTGCTATAGATGCTCTTAAAGTTCAAAGTCCCATTTTATGGGAAACAAATAGAGAAAACTAGCTAACAACGACCAAGCATTTGCAATTCCAAAGCTTTCTTAAAGAAAAGGTGTGAAGGCAAAGAGCAATTTGGAAATTGAAAGGGCAGGAAAAAGTCATGGAAAAAGGTCACTAAAAAGTTGATACACAAAGAAAAGAAGATGGACACAAACAAATTACATGATCAAAATATCAACAACATATATATTGGTTTCAATTAGAATAATCTTATATAAGATATTATAAATATCTCTAATAGTTATTAACAATAATAATGGCACATTTATATTGGTTTCAATTAGAATAATATTTTATTAAGATATTATAAATATCTCTAATAGTTATTTTTGTTTAAATAGTTAACAATAATAATGGCTATGATATAAAGAGGTAATTAGTGAAGAAAAGTGAAGCTCTTTTTTGATACCACTCCCTTCTCAAAAAGGAAATCAAGCCTCACTTTCCATTACACAACTTAATTGCATCCCTCTCATGCTTGTACTATTTGGTTCTCATCTACAAATTGCACATAGCCGGCATACCAAAGCATTAACGTGTTGTACTGTACAACTAATTAAGGCTTCGAGTATGACTTCTTTGACAGATACCATTGAATTCGTATCTGAAGCATTGATTGTTGTACCTTGCAAACATCTCAAAAGTCAGAAGCTGCAAAATGTTGAAATTCCAATTTAACAATGATGGATGCTAAGTATAATATCAAACATGAACCACTTGGATTGTGACGCACTGGTTAAGCCTTATCAGATTTAGTGGAAAATCACATTTACCCAGGTTAATTTTATGTACCGCCAAAGCCCTTATGACCATGGAGGTTCACCTACGATGACTTCAAGCCATTTCTGGTTGATCGGGGTTAATCGGTGCACATAAGCTATCACAAAAACCTACGGTCACCCAAAAAAACATGATAAAGAAATGATATCTTGCATTAACCTAACTGACCGTTATTGTAAGACGTGTCCTATATACCAAAGTTTGGGTAGAAACTACTACTTTAATAATATTATAGTTTGCAAGATCTTTCAGTTTCCATAAACTTCGAGTAAAAATAAGGTATTTAGTATATTTAAATGTTTGGTAAGATCATCTATTGGTTTTTAGCACTTGTAACATATGTTATTTAATTCATACCAAGGATTGTATACATGATGAAGAGTATATAGTTCTAGATGAAAAACAAAGTATTAATTTAGGTACGTTATCACACACATGCACATTTTTTTTGAAGGGTGTCCGGGCCAAAGCCGACTAATCCTGGCAATTTTCGGGACTAAACATGGCCCCATTTAAATGTCTCCAAACATGCGCACGGGAAGGCTCGAACTCGGTTAGGGCGCTATGAACCCCCCGAGCGATAACCAATCCACCACAACATTGTTGACCATATTTTTTTAATATTCTTACATAATATTAAGGCATGATGCTAGGAATATCCTTACAAATCCAAGGCTTGGAAATCGATTTGTATACCTAGAATCGACCCGCCACCAATACACTAGAGTGGAACTAGCTAGAAAAAACACCCCATCAAAAGTAAGATCACTAAGAATCATCCATACATGTCTTTTAACTTGCCAAGATTCATGTCTTAGATAACCAAATTCTTTATGCCACTTTGTTATGCATTTGTTCTAAAGATATTTAAGTGTAGATTTGTCACTTGTACATAAAAATTACCAAAAGAATATTGATGTCCCTCTTATATATGAGCAATCACCTTTATATTGATTTTTATTTCCCAATTTCTGATCTCGAACCAAATTATTATTTACGAATAACAAAGTAACTCTAACAATCAAAAGATCAAAAAACCTCCCAATATGAAAAACATGTAAATAACAAGTCTTTTTAGGCCATCCGCTGTGGGAGGCTCGGGTACTACCCGGGTAGCATAACCCGTCGGGTACCCCTTGCAAACACTGTCTGGCTACCTTCGGGTAGTTCCACTTTGGCTGCCAGAAACCGATGACTCCCCCCACCCCACCCCACCCCCCCCCTCCCACTCTCTCTCTCTCTATTCTTTCTCTCTATCTCTCTCTTATTTATTTACTTATTTATTTTACTTTTAATTAAATGATCAGTGGGTTGATAGTTGGATGGATTGGGTAGTTCTGGGTAATATAGTGGAAAGCTGATGTGGCGCTGATGTGACAGTTGAAACCATTGGGTAGTAATGGGTCGACAACGGATGGCCTTATCACATTATGCAAATCGTAAAAGAACATAAAACTTTATTGCAATCAACGAATATATCACTGGGTCGTTTTGAACTTAATCGTGTAATTTCGTTTGAAAGACTTATTCTTATTTTTCTCATCTCTTCTTTCTTTAATTGCAACTATTTTGAGAATAAAATAATACATTTTTGTACCGAAAGTTTAAAAAAACTGTTGTCATGGCCTGCTTTTTGTACAAGTTTTACAAAAAGGTAAGCCTTAGGCAATGATTGGCCTTCTGAACATCAACTTTTTAAAGGAAGGCCCAGAATGATTTAAGCAATTTCTTGGGGACTTCCTAATCATAAAGGTAATTGTATAGGGGCTAAATTGGCAATTTATTATTCATAATAATTGTGAGTGAATCTTGTAATAAATAATTATTATATACAATATTTGCATGTGATTTGGTTGTAATAATCACTTTTGCTAGTTGTTGATTGTTTGGAAAAGTATTGTTACTTAAGATGCTAATTAAAAACATAGTGGTAAAATCTTCATGGAAGACATCAATTAAATATTCTTTACTTAATATAAAATCTTTACAAAAGATCTGGTGTTTTCCAAGCAACCAACGTAGTAAGTTGTAGAACATAATTGACCAAAATAAACTAGAATATAGAAGATTAAACTTTGTTGAATCCATGGTGCTTAACTAGCAGATATAATGGTTCCCTCTTTCATTATTTTTCTTCTTGAAACGGTATGATTAACGTCCTTGTCATGAAAGACAAAGAAAAGAACTATCAAGATGTGTGAAAATTGCATAGCTTTTAATTGAATGGTTTTGAAATTATGTTAAACAAAATAAAGTATCAAAATTTGTTTAGATATAAGAACTAAAGCATATAAGTACGTGCGATCGTACAATTACATACATTTCCAACCCGTACATGGATACAATCATGACATAGATTAAGTACCTATATGACTTTACAATCGCAATGATGAACTAAGCCACTTGATTTTCATATTTTATAGCAACCATGGGTTGACTTCTATTTCTTCTATGTAAAAGAATTACTTGATTTACATATACGATTATGTTACTGATGACGAATTGACCATACAAGTGTGGTGGTGGTAGTACACCACCCAAATCGATCTTCTTCTTCCTTCAAACAAGCATGAACACACAACTTGGAGACACCACCCAATCCACCGAGGATGTGCAAGTACATAAAGAAACAAAACTGGTTAAAGCAAAACAATTTGATCTGGTTTGATATTCATTATCGGACGATCAGATTATAAGATTGAGATCAGTTTTTCATAAGCATAAGAAGCACAAACTAGAAGAATAAACAAGAGATAGCGCGCATATAAAGAGGATTCTTAACCATTCGCGAAATTTAGTTCCTAGTTTCTAGCGTCAAAAACCACTGATCATCTTAACAGAGCCAAATAAACCATATAAACGAATAACCACTTTTTTAAGAGACCAGGGTTCGATCAGATCGATTCATGTCCCTTTCATAATTTTCTTTCTTTTTTTTTTTCTTTTTGTTTTTTCTTTTATTCAAATATCAAAAATCCTAAACCTAAACAAATACATACCACATGCATTTTTTTCTCTTTTAAAAACAAATGATTGAACAACTAGGTCTGTAACTTTTAAATGATCAAAAGTTTATCTTTATAATTTTTAAATACAAATGATTAGTTATATATCTTTAACACCAATAGTTACATGTGCTCTTTATATAAAATTTTCTATACTGTCAAACCACAAAAAAAGTAGGTCGATTTGGTTTGAATTTTTTATAAAGTCAACCGTAACAAATTAAAATATTGAGATCATATACAAGTTTTTAAAGTTTTGATGTTATTTAATATATCAATAATATTTTGATATTTTTTTTAAACACGTCATTTTTTATTTCTCTTATTTTGAAAATTAGATATAAATAGAACCATTTAAATTAAAATATAATGGTTAACTAGGCATAAGCAAAGGAAATTTGTTTTTAAACCATTTTTACTGATGTCTTGATCTTCTAGTAATTTTCTTATATAGTTATGCAAAATAATTATTATGTCCTTCACAAAAGGGTATACCATTGATTGAAGGACACAACCCAAATTACATTTTCGTCCCTTCTCCGCCATTAATGAGGGCATAGTAAAAAAATGTAACTTTTCAAATAAATTTATTAAGTTATGGCCCTTGAAGAAACTAAAATTACATTTTTTTACTCATGTCCTCCATTGACAAACCCATTATTTGGCGAACATGGGTTGGAAATGTAATTTGGGTTGTGTTTAGCAATGGTGGACACTCTTTTAAGTTTTAACAGATGGAGTAGCTGTTTTGCATAACTATGCAAGAAAATGGTTAGGGATCAAGATCGAGATAAGACCATTTTAAAAAGACTGAAAAGCGAATCTCCTGAAAGCAAATTAGTAATACGTTTGTAGAGATTTTAAATATATACTGTATAATAAAAATAATAAATAAAAACATGCCTTAATTTTCATTTATTTTAACATCAAATTACATCTAGTATACATAAATTTTATATAAATCATTTTCAATTAACAAAACTTAATTATATCTCATTACTTTAGTAAGGCCGCGTAGCATGGATTTGGTTTCGACTTTTCGCTGATTTCACGGTGGGCTTGGCGATTTCGTAGTACACCCTTCGACGGTTTCACTGGCGGATTCCCCAACCCGTCGGTTTCACTCTCCCTTTCACTCTTTCTTTCTTTTTCTCTCTCCTTATTTATATATAAAAAAAATTTAGAGATGATATAAAAGGTTGTGTTACGGGATTTAAAAGGTTGGTGATAGTTTGAGTGTAGAATAGTGAAAAACTAACATAACGCTTATATAACAGTAAAACCATGAAACCAACAACTTTTGTAGTACTCATAGCCTAATAAATAAAAGTTATTTATCTCATGATAAACTATAATATAACATGTGAATTAGTGAATAAAGGAAAATTGATTACCATAATAATTTGTATAAATTAAAAAAAGGTATGAATTTAATTAAGTTAAATATATGGCCGACAATGAGCGCCGATCTACTTTGATAACAATGAACGAACCCCAATTGGTTCGGGAGCACCCATGACCATGCGTACGTCCTCCACTCTATCATATATATATATATATATATATATATATATTATTAATGCCCTATAATTTTTATTTTTTATTTTCATTAATTTATTATATTTAACTATTTTGTCTTTATTTTTATGTCGATTAATCCATAAATTTCAAACTAATTATTTGTAAAGATATTTATAAATTGGGATTAACAGTAATGACCAAGGATGATATATGAGAAAAATAGTTAACGTAAGAAACGGTAGATGGAATATGCAGTTTGGACTTTTGATCATTTTTAATTTTAGTGTTACTGTATTGTGTTTTTTATAGGAACTGATTTGATGTATCTTGTTAGTGTGGAATTTCAATTAGAATTGGTCTAAAGGTGTAGATCTCTTTTTACTCTTATCACTGTAACTCCTTTTTAATTAGAAGCCAATGCCAACAACGTTATGGAAGGGACATTAGAGCATTTCCAATAGATTTTTTCTAGAATAAGTACAACAAAAATGATCAGTTAATAGGACCCAAAAAAAAGTGTTCTGACAAACCACTTTATAGAACTTAATTATAAGACCAAAAATTAAAATGTTTTATCTAAAGACGTTTTTTTAAGATTCGTAACAAGGTTTTTAGATTACTTTTATCAATAAAAACGTCATATTTTATAAGATGCTATTTGAGAAAGTGTTATTTAAAATCATGTGTCGTAAAAAAGATCGGTCTTATAGGACATTTTCTCAAAAGTGTCATATAAGATAGCTAATGCGTCACTTTGTATTAAAAGTGTCCTTAAAAATTTGTATAAGGCGCCTGAAATGGTCATATAAAACTTATTACAATGGCTTTAGATATGAGGCTTTAATTTTTGGTTTTATAAATAATTTGTTTAAGGGGGCCGAAAGGGTCATATAAAACTTATTACAATGTATATTTTATATACATATTCCCAAATAGGTAATTGATAAATTAAATATCGAATGCTTGAAATGAAATATTCTTAAATTGGTATTTAATTCCAATTCCATGTAATAAATTATTAATCTAAAAAATAATCACCTTTAATATTAAACAATTAAATTTTCAAAAACTTATAAGTATGAGCCAAATACAAATTAAAATGTTCAACAGAGACCGATACTAAATAAAAGGCTTGGATTGGGCATGTAGCTCAATTAGTAAATGTGGTGTAGAAACTTTGCACAAATACTTAACAAAACATGGGTTTAATCATATTACCTACGGCTAGCTTCAACCACTGAGTGGGCTAGTTTAGAACGCCAAAGAAATTCTCAAATCCCAGACCGGACTCGACCGCCCGAATTAACAAATTTTCAAATTAGAGGGGACTACCTAAATTGCAAAAAAAAATGATTTGTTTTGTTTCAATCTAAACAGTTCTCGCATACAATCGGTTTTTTAAGACCGTTAACTTAATATTCTTATGATCTTTTCCGTATAATAAACGAATATTGAATTATTGAAATGATATGGTCGTTGATTGTGACAGAGGAAATGTCATGGCCGGTAGCAACGAAAATGGGCCATGGTGTTGATGGGATGACAACGACGATGATTGTAGAGTGAACAAAAAGAACTAAGATAATGCATGAAGATTTTTAAAAGAAGATGGCAAATTTGTTTCCAATTCCTAAGCTCTTATGAATTCGGTAAGTATTGTTAACATGGTATTAACACAAATAAAAATGCATTTTGTAACAACCCGTTTCCATATGGATACAAAGTAGAAGTTGTTAGCATCTTATAAGCCTCAAGTCATGGGCTACCAATAAAATCCACCATGATTTTAAGATGAACTTGAAGTTATTGGGTCACCTATAGCTTTGGGCTTTGGGGTGTTACACATTTAAATTCATAAAATCACAACGAAATTAGAGGTGCATAAAAGGATAACAAAGCATATCTCAACCAACCAAGAATCAGATCAATAGCACGAGTTATGAGCTTGGTACGGTCCTATGAGCCTGACTCAATCCTAGTTTCCTTTCAATAACCGATAAAAAAACTATCTAAAAGAAGAACAGGTTAGGGTTTGATCTATCAAATAAGGATCAAACTTGTCGAAATCGCCCATTAAAGACCGATTTGTGAAAATCTACATGTCTAGACTTGCTTACCACATAATCAACGGTAGACTTTCTTTAAAAGACAAATAAAAAATTAGACCTGATGTAACTGAGATCAATCCTAGGTTTTAAACAAAGACCGGTTAAGCACCATAATTTTTTCAACATTGGGACTGATCCATGAGATTCCAAAAGGTGCTTCTCTAGACAAAACACACAGGTATAGGAGATTTGGATGACATTGTTCAAAGTTATTTCTAAAGAAAACTTGACAAAGGATGACATATATTACATCTTTGGGTAACAATGCAATATTGAATACAACTTGAACATGATCCAGGTTCAATTTGAAAAAGGAGTACTCAATAACAATTTGCAACTAGACCCATAATCCTTTGGAGCAGAAGAAAATAGAAAAATAAATTTTGTAGTAATATCTAATAAGACAGAAAATAATTTAAAACAAATATGATTTAAACTTCATATGTTTAAAAATAATCATAATTATGTTAACATGAAAGTCATGTCAAAGAGCCCATCATCACACATTCATGTCCTTCTATGGTGGGTTCATGAGCTTGGATCAACTATTTTGGATAACTGGTTTTACTAAAAAAAAGTTAGTTCTTTTTATTTGTTGAAAAAATTTTATTGATAGAAAAACAAAAAAATTATATTACTTCAGTTAAGGTTTAATAGGAAACTTTGCTCAACATAAAACATCTAAATGATAAAAAGAATGCAATTTTTATTATCATTTTTGAACATGCTTACAGAAGCCATATTTAACATTTTTAGTTTGAAAATGGTCCATTAAAAATTAATAGACTATCTAATGAGTAATATGTATTTTAATGTAAATGTATACCTTTAAAGTGTTAATTGAATGTAAAACCAATCCATTCTACTATATCCTACCTAAAAAATTGCTAATGGATTATTTTATGAAAATTTTACCTTGTAAAAAGATGTATATAAGAGAAATTTCTAGGAAAAAAACTTCTAAAAAGAGAAACTTAACACAAAAAGGTGTTGATAAGATAAATTCTAAAAAGTTAACGAAAAAGAAATAACATACAAACAGTTTAACACACTGCAGGTCCTAGATTCACACTTTCACTTAGGGTCATGAAATTTAACTGGCAACCCATTAACCATGTTCCCACCCTCTACTTCTCCAGCTCCTTTCGTACTACCTATGCTAGCTACTGTATAGATCCCTACCCCTAATCTACTGCCGTATTAATGCATCTTCAAGAACTTCTATCAGATATCTTGAAACCTTCAAAAACAGCAATCTAAAACCTCAGTTACTCATCTCACACCCTCTTCAGCCTACACCTTCCCTTTGCCCCCTCAGTCGTCACACTTTCTAACATGGCCTCCTTGACCTATCCTTCTAGCTTAAAAAACATCAATCTTCGACCCTAGTTACTTGTTACATTTAATTTTTAAAATTCGTTGCTCTTACCACCTAAATGCTTTGTGAAAATATATTTTTATAAATGGCGATTAAATGAAATTATATGATTTTTTAAACACAATTTGTTCTAAAAGAACCCCTTCTTAGTTATTTTTAATTAATGTTAAAATGTCACATAAGTATTATTATTTTCTTGTCTTACTTGCGTATTTTCCCCCTTATCTTCGGGATATTTATAGTTTCATGTGACACATGAAAATGTAATATTTAATTTTTTTAAATACTTTTAAATTTATCTTTAAAGAAATTTTATTTTTCGTGTTTCGTTTAAGGATTCCACCTCATGGGATTGTCTCTATATTTAACGACAAATTCATGATGGACTTTGTCGAGAGTGGAAAACCAAATAATGCCAAAGTATTTGAGTTTTTTTAATTAAAAAAATATATATTAAAAGATAAATATTAGAAGATTTGTCGAAATTTTGAATAATAAGTGTCATGTTATTTTGTTAAACATTGTTGATCTTCTGATATCATATAGGAAACTATTTCGTGAGGTTTGAATATATGTAATTATTCATTTGAATCTTATAAATTTTAGTGATCATAACAAATTTCACTTACAGAAGAAAGTGCATTTTCGTGCAATGATTATTAGTACAAGAAGATACCAATGTCTTTTCCACAACATTCTATAGTGTATTTAGATATTTCAAACTAAAATTCTAATATAAGTAGATATCTATATATATTTACATATGTAGGGGGATAGAGAGAGTGAAAAAGTAGTGCAATAGTAACCAAATAAGAAAACGCGAGTATTACTAAATCACATGCATGTAATCTTACTTGAAACTCAAGTGTTAAGTCATATGATTACACGTGATCAACAAGTATCTAGCCCAGCCGTGTTCCATAATCGCATTTGATGTCAGTGTAAATTCACTTATTGGCCGTTTTTGGTTAACATGGTATACACAAATTGCACAGTTAACAAATGAATCGGCTAAAAATTAGTTTTTGTACGACTTTTTTGCATCAAATGTTATAATTTAATATATTGTTTTACATATGTTTGTGTTCATATGGTGATAGTTTCTCATGAATTGGTTTCATATAGTGATATTTTTTTGTATATTTTTGATTCACCAAGTGAATCAAATTATTTTTTTTCACATGGATGTTGCTCACCATATGAACAAAAATATATGTGAAACAATAGATAAAATCATAGCATTTGATGAAAAAAAATATGTAAAAAAATATTTGTATGTCGGTAATAGAAAAAAAAATGTGTTTTATCAAATCATAGTCTTTAATAAATAAATGTAAAAAATATTTAATGTAATAGATATCGAGAGAATACATTTAATGTTAAAAAAATGTGTTTTATCAATCATAGTCTTTAAGGCCATCCACTGTGGTGGTGTTTCCCACCATCGGGTAGTCAGCGGGTTTAAGGAACCCGTCGGTTTCCTTTACCCACACCACCGTGGATGGCAGCGGGTTGTTGCCAATCAGCTTCTCAAAGCCGAAGACCCTCCACCCCCAAACCACCCCCTACCCACTTTCTCTCTCTTCTTTCTCTCTATCTCTCTCCTCTTTCTCTTTTTTGTTTTTTTATTTAATAAAATAAAAGTGTGTGTAAGATTGGGTTAGGTATTGGGTCGATAGTGGATGAATTGGGTAGTTGTGGGTAAAATAGTGAAAGCTGATGTGGCGCTGATGTGGCAGCTGAAACCATTGGGTTGCAATGGGTCGACAGCGGATGGCCTAATGGAAACAATACATTTACTTTGATGAAAAAAAATATTTTATTAAAAGGGAAGGTGTGGCTAACATGTACCTAACCTTAGGTACAATCCTTATCAAAACTACGTAGTTTTGATTGGTTTGGCTTAAAACCTAATTAAGAAAAAGAAAAAAAAAATAGAAACAAACTCCAATCGACAGCTTTAAAATAGACAACTTCAAAATAAATTTCGTACTACAATCGATTTCAGCTTCAAAAATCGAATTCAGACTCCAATCGATAGCTTCAAAATCGATTTCAGAATCCGCCATTACATATCTTTGACACGCGGCCACGCGCTAGCCTTCCTCCAATCTTTTGATTTTTCTTTTTCAAAATCAAAATCATAATAAAAATCCCTTGTTTGATTTAAACCAAGGTTCCAAGATCGGTTCTTCTGTTGCAATTAGAGATCTTGAATCTCTATCTTGGAATAAATAAATGAGAAGGAAGTGGAATTGAATAAGAAAAATGGTGTGATTTGATCACAGAAAGTGTAGAGATGATGAATTAGGGTTTGATTTAGGGGTTGTTATTATATTTGGGGTTGTACAAACTACAAAGAGAGAGATAAGAAGAAGACTTAATATTTCCCCCAAGAGTAATGCTATTGTTTCTTGCGTATATCTATTTCTATTCTATGTATGAAAGTGGAATCAGAGGATGCTAATGTGGATAGGAGTAAAATGGATTTGAGTGATTTAACTTTTATTTTTATTTTTTATTGGGTATTAATCAAAACTACGTAGTTTTGATGTATGTTGTACACAAGCTTAGGTAGATGACAGCCACACACTCCCTTTTCCCTTTATTAAATCATAGTCTT
Source organism: Centaurea solstitialis (assembly GCA_030169165.1). Taxonomy (NCBI): domain Eukaryota; kingdom Viridiplantae; phylum Streptophyta; class Magnoliopsida; order Asterales; family Asteraceae; genus Centaurea; species Centaurea solstitialis. The sequence continues at coordinate 3,396,857 of CM058041.1, read as the reverse complement.
TAATAAATAAATCGCGATACTTTAGCAATGAAGTCTAGATTTATTTACTAGTGTCCAATATCCTTAACAACTTCATCATATTATCATGTCAACATCGATTAATAATTTGATATATATATATATAAGTGATACAACTTTTTTTTATAGATCGTTAACAAGAATAGGGTTCTGCTCGACTTCTTATAAGCATAATAACACTGACATAGTATTTATATTAAAATTTCATACAGTCTTGGCCTTGGATTTCCCCTTTCGTTTTCAAATTCTGAAAGAATCAAACAAACCGATCACTATTCCATGCAAATCCATCATCTTGCTTTTGAGATACAATACAATCCATGTATCATAGGACCACTAATCCCGTAATGGACAACCAACAACCTTTTTTTTATCATGATTTTAGTTTATTTAAAAGTTAACTTATTGATTCATACAAATATAGAATGATCGAAGAAAAAAACAAAAAGAAGAATTTTAATAATTAAATAATTCAACATAGGTTGAAGTGCAAAAAAGCTCGAATTAATTCTTATTTAATGTATTTTTCTCAATTGATCGGTGTAATAGGTGACAATTGTAACATCCCAAAACTCAAAACATTCATCATTGACTGAAAGTAACCAAGTTCTTACAAGATAGCGGAAGCTTGCCCAAACCAACATTTAAATCTAACAAAAGTTTAAAACTTTAACCCATAGGTCATACCAACAAAACATAAGTATAAGAGTTTAGGGAAAACAATCAATGTTTACATGTCAAAACATAAAAGAGCTTAAAGTTTTCATATAACACTTTCTCCAAAAACCTCTTGACTGAACTGCCACCACGGAGCCTCATACGGTATCTTTCTCTTCTCACTTCCGGGACGTACCTGACACTAAAAAAAGGATAAACAACAACGGGGTAAGCATAAAGCTTAGTGAGCACACACTTAACCACTTACCATCATGCACACACAATCACAAGTACATAGCAACTACATACATGTAAGTCTCCAATCTTCCTTACGGCTCAATACCTTCAAGGAAGGATAAATGACACTGGTACCAGGCCTCTGCAAATTCCCTAGGGGTATTACTACCACCATAGGTACTCTCCCAAGTCCCCGAAGGAACACATCTCATCATAATTCCCTAGGGGTATTACTACCACCATAGGTACTCTGCCATGTCCCCGAAGGAACGCATACACATAATCACACATGCAATCGTAACCATACATACATAACAACAAGAGTTAAGTGAAGTACTCACCTGTCAAGATGCTAGCAATTCATACACTTCACAAGCTAACACAATCACTTCGAACCACCTAACCAATCACAAATACATAACACATCAAACATAGCCCAAAAAGGACCACTCGATACTCCATACCGAAACACTAGTCTTAGCCATAGCTAGACTAGTTCAATTGCCCTCAAAAACCACCCATCACTATCCCATAACATCCCTAACATAAGCCCAAAGCCAAATCCCGAAAAGAACCGCAAACGAAAAATGTAAAAACTGATCCAGTGAGTTACGCGACCAACTCCCGAGACCTCAGGTCGCGGGGCCAGGTCGCGGGGTTTTCCAGGATCGGCCAAATACGCGACTTTGCTCGAAAAACACCCTCCAAACCCACTTTTTGACTAACACAATCAAAATTACGACTTCCCCATGAACTAGGGTCGATAACCAACGAATACATGCGAGTAATTTGACCCCAAAACATACCAATAACATCAATTGATGATTCTATGATCATCATTCCACATCCAAACCCTAACCATTGACAAGCTCCAAAATTGACATCAATTGACAATCAAACTAACATAGAACCCTTACCTTAAGCGCAAGAAACGTGATCAATTACGCAATCGATCACCACAAACCTCCAATAGAACTCCTTGCTTCCACTCCCAATTCTCCTCTTTCTCTCCTCTCGTACGTTTCTCTGGAAACTGCTACTGAAGGAGTTAAGGGTTTCTAACCCTTTTATCTGACCACTCCTTCCTTACACTTTCACAAATGACGTTTGGGCCCCTCAACTCCTAAAACATAACAATCCAGGTTCAACTTTAACTCATAACTCTATTTTAACTTAACTTTGAAAACGGGGTGTTACAACTCTCCCCCACTTATCAGGATTTCGTCCCCGAAATCCTCTATCCCTATAACATCTATGGTCAGTCCCCGCCTCATCTCATCATCTGGTGTCTCTCCTATGCTCCCCTTGAACATACTCTATCCCGATTCCACTGAATACCCTCAGCCGCCTTCTGGATATTGTCCGCATGCCCAACTCACTCTGACTGGCCTCTCCCAAAGATGGGAGTCCTACACCTCCTCTCGCACAACATCTCATAGGAAGGCATGCCTATGCTGACATAAAAGCTGCTACTATACAAGAACTCTGCCACGGCAGATACCTATCTCACTTCCTCCAAAAATCCACATACAGGCTTTTAATAGATACTTGAGAGTCAGTATCGTCCTCTCACTCTACCCGTCAGTCTGACCACTATCTCTCTCATAACATCAAGATCTCTAAGAGTACAACTAACCTTGCAATCAAAACGTTCGTTACATGCCCTTACTGCATCCGGTAACTCTAACTCTACCCCAACCTCCTCTCACGTCTAACACTTTTCCACATGCTTTTCCATATCTCGATTCAGCACTGGCCATCACTAAACCATCTTTACGTCTCTGATACTGGAACTTAATACTCGGTCTCAATAACTTAGTAGCCCACGACTGTTGGGTATTACTCGAACTACTTGACCCTTACCTCCTTCCTTATTCGAACTCTCACTCTTAACTGCTCTTCTTCGTGACTGCATAAACATACCTACTAGCGAGGTCATCATTGTTAACTACCAAGCCGTACCACCAACTAACACAAAACCCGTTATAGGGTCGATATAACTCTTACCCTTTCTAATTCTATCACATTTGTATCAACAATCCCTTCCAACATCTATTACTTCACTATACACATACTTATTTAGTCCCTAACAAACAGTCTCGACTGTCCCTACTTGACTCTCGAAGCCTACGGGTGTAACCACCAGTGTAGGAAACACAAGAATCAAGTAAAGATTAGTCTGGACATCAAGCTCGCCTTCGTCGTGCAACTAATGCACCTCACTACTATCACACCTTCTCTTATCTCCGACTCTGACATCTCAACATATACAGTTCATTCACTCCTTCATTCCTAACCCAATTCCACAACAGTTTGAACCATCAAGCGTTCACTCCATGATTTACTACAATAACATTCACCAATGCAAACGATCACCGACCCATTAAGCATCGGCCTATAACCAGGTTCATCAAACCTCTGTAACAGCCTCACTATGTCGTTTTCCACAGTTTATGACATATTTCACAACATGAACACATCTGCACGCATAACTACTCTCCGTTCCCAGAACGGAACTGATCATGCCTTCTACTCTAACAAGAATGACACTATCCCCTTGACCCTTATGGGTACAAGGCTGTCCATGAGCACACAAAATATGCTATTCACATCAATAGAATTATCTATCCTCTACTGTCACGTACAACTTAATACACGCTATAGCTCTTCACAACATCCGTTTATTTCTCACACTGCATCTTAATACAACTAACTCGTGGTAGTAAGTACCACACTAAGCTGCCATGTCCTCTACTTCCTCCGGTGAAATCAACCCTAGAGCTTCACATACTTCCTTCTTAAGATCTCGATCGCTGTTGTCTTCTTTCCTCCACACTCAACGTGCCTCGCGTAAAGTCTCCAATACACCTCGAATGTACTCCACTTGCATCTCCCTCGATCTCCAATAGATCAACATCTCATCTACAAAAGCTGTTGGCTCGTTCGTCAACCCGAATGACATCACAATGAACTCGAAATACACATATCGAGTATAAAAGACTGTCTTATGCACATCTTCTCCTCGAACCTTCAACTAATGGTACCCTGAGTGAAGATCTATCCTCGAGAACCACATGGCTCCCTGAAGTTGATCGAAGAGATCGTCGATCCTCAACAGCGGGTATCTAAACCTTACCGTAAGCTTGGTTATCTCTCGGTAATCGATACACATCCGTAACCATTCATGCATCTCCGGAGGTGCTACCCGGTACAAGTCTTAGCTACCGGCACCACCCCCGGAACTAGCTTGATCCGGAACTCCTCTTGCCTCTCATGAGAAATGTCAGGCAAGTCATCCGGGAATACATCCGGAAACTCGCTGACCATCGGCACGTTCGCTACCGTCTTCTTCTTATCTCAACTCGGCTATCGACCACATACGCTAAGTAACTTCTACCTCCAAGAAGAACGTGCTTCCTGGCCTTAGCCAAGGTGCACATCATAGGTAATCTCCCTCGTCCATCCCAATTGATAGTCAGTTCTCCCCTACTTAGAGTTCAAACTACTACCTAAAGCTTCTCGCAGTCAGGGATAGCTCAGTTTTGATTTAACCATTCTATCCCAACTACCACTTTATCCTTTTTACACATCACTACTCCAACATTACTCCTCATCCGCTACGTACTTCTACTTCTGACAAACTCTCTTGCTTACCCTGACAGAACGTCCAACTCCCTCATTGTCTCTTCTGCTGTCAACTGGAACACTATCACCCTTCTTCCTTGCCTCTCCAATTCTAACCCCCTCTATCCCAAGTTACCTCATGCATCTGATAAAATCAGTGCACTTTACTATCACCATAACTTCTCTTATCTTTGGCTCTAACACATCAACATACATGCACGCCTTCCTCCATTCGCTCGCGACATACTCTGAACAACACAGTGATCGCCTCTAACAACTTGCAAGTAATCTCAATCACTAACCCGATAGGTTGAACTACCGATAGTGACTTGCTGATCAACCTCGCTATCTCTAACTGCTCTAGTCTCAGCAGACTGAGAGCTTACTGCATCGCTGACTCATGCTGCCATAACTGTCTCTAGACTGCTATTAACCACCTGGGTTAATTCTTACTCTTCACGCTCGAAAGTCCAAGTAGGATCTCATAGAGAACTTCTCCTACCTCATCTACTGTACTCCCTAACCCACTGACTATTCACATGTAATCTACTCATACTATCATCACAGTTCCCAACATGCTCCTGAGTGGTCTATCTTTACTGATTCATCTAACATGCTACTCCAAACTCTTCTCTACTGTCCGTCCCATGCAATCTACTAGTTCAGGTCAACGACCTTAGTTCCCAATTCTCTCCTCATCACATGCCTTTACGGTTCTGACTACTTATCTTAAGGACATACACACGCCCTATCATGCTACTACCCCTTCCCACACAACATTGTTGGTTCATAGAAACTCCCGTAACTATGTCAATTCCCAACATGCACAGTGTATTTGCATTGATATGGGCCCTTATATCATTGTAACTACACCCTACATGCTTAGCCTCGACACCATTACTAAAGCTCCACTTCCCAACTCAGTTGTCACATACACATAACTCAACACTAGAGCTCAAAGGCTCCTCTACAAGCTAATCACATAACAGACATCATGCCTTTCTACTTACCAGCACATAGCTACAGCCTACATACAACACACATGCATACACACAATCCATATCAGCTATCAATGGATACATGCTCAAATTAATCTGCATAGCACTAGTATTTCTAATGCTAGTGCTTGCTTATCACACATGCCATACTTTCACGTAACATATATCACAACATGCATAAACTACATTACATAACAACTATCATAGGGGTACATGCTCAACATAACTACATAGCATTAGTGATTCACACAACTGCTGCTCACTTGCCACACATGCCATAAGCTCATGTAATTCATACATACATTCTTAACAGCTATCATAACATACATGCTCAACTTAACTGCATATCACTAGTAATTCACATACTAGTGTTCACATATTCACATATCATACATTCACAGCATAATAAATCATCATGCTCAATAAGGTAAGGTTAGTGTGCTCACCCCCGTCTGATACTCCGGTCCGCAGTTCAGTCTCACTACTCATCTCTCCATAAAACATTTTATACTCATCTCTTCATAAAACATTTCATAGTCATTTCTCCATAAAACATTTCTTTTGGTTACTTTTATTTATAAAAACACAAGCTTTTGGTTTAAGTCCAAGTATCCACCACTTGTGAATACTCGAATCCCTTAAACCTAGGCTCTGATACCAACTTGTAACATCCCAAAACTCAAAACATTCATCATTGACTGAAAGTAACCAAGTTCTTACAAGATAGCGGAAGCTTGCCCAAACCAACATTTAAATCTAACAAAAGTTTAAAACTTTAACCCATAGGTCATACCAACAAAACATAAGTATAAGAGTTTAGGGAAAACAATCAATGTTTACATGTCAAAACATAAAAGAGCTTAAAGTTTTCATATAACACTTTCTCCAAAAACCTCTTGACTGAACTGCCACCACGGAGCCTCATACGGTATCTTTCTCTTCTCACTTCCGGGACGTACCTGACACTAAAAAAAGGATAAACAACAACGGGGTAAGCATAAAGCTTAGTGAGCACACACTTAACCACTTACCATCATGCACACACAATCACAAGTACATAGCAACTACATACATGTAAGTCTCCAATCTTCCTTACGGCTCAATACCTTCAAGGAAGGATAAATGACACTGGTACCAGGCCTCTGCAAATTCCCTAGGGGTATTACTACCACCATAGGTACTCTCCCAAGTCCCCGAAGGAACACATCTCATCATAATTCCCTAGGGGTATTACTACCACCATAGGTACTCTGCCATGTCCCCGAAGGAACGCATACACATAATCACACATGCAATCGTAACCATACATACATAACAACAAGAGTTAAGTGAAGTACTCACCTGTCAAGATGCTAGCAATTCATACACTTCACAAGCTAACACAATCACTTCGAACCACCTAACCAATCACAAATACATAACACATCAAACATAGCCCAAAAAGGACCACTCGATACTCCATACCGAAACACTAGTCTTAGCCATAGCTAGACTAGTTCAATTGCCCTCAAAAACCACCCATCACTATCCCATAACATCCCTAACATAAGCCCAAAGCCAAATCCCGAAAAGAACCGCAAACGAAAAATGTAAAAACTGATCCAGTGAGTTACGCGACCAACTCCCGAGACCTCAGGTCGCGGGGCCAGGTCGCGGGGTTTTCCAGGATCGGCCAAATACGCGACTTTGCTCGAAAAACACCCTCCAAACCCACTTTTTGACTAACACAATCAAAATTACGACTTCCCCATGAACTAGGGTCGATAACCAACGAATACATGCGAGTAATTTGACCCCAAAACATACCAATAACATCAATTGATGATTCTATGATCATCATTCCACATCCAAACCCTAACCATTGACAAGCTCCAAAATTGACATCAATTGACAATCAAACTAACATAGAACCCTTACCTTAAGCGCAAGAAACGTGATCAATTACGCAATCGATCACCACAAACCTCCAATAGAACTCCTTGCTTCCACTCCCAATTCTCCTCTTTCTCTCCTCTCGTACGTTTCTCTGGAAACTGCTACTGAAGGAGTTAAGGGTTTCTAACCCTTTTATCTGACCACTCCTTCCTTACACTTTCACAAATGACGTTTGGGCCCCTCAACTCCTAAAACATAACAATCCAGGTTCAACTTTAACTCATAACTCTATTTTAACTTAACTTTGAAAACGGGGTGTTACAACAATACACTCCCGTAACGGACAACCAACATCTTTTTTTATCATGATTTTAGTTGATTTAAGAGTTAACTTATTGATTCATACGAATATAGAATGATTTGAGAAAAAACAAAAAGAATATTTTTAAAAATTAAATAATTCAACATAGGTTGAAGTGCAAAAAAGTTCGAATTAATTCTTATTTAATGTATTTTTCTCAATTGATCAGTGTAATAGGTGACAATACACTACAATAAAATTGAGTTTATAGGACTTCTACACTAAATAAGCGTCCTAGTATGGTATTTTATAAGACTAAAATTTATAGGACCAAACAAAAATGTTTTTTATCTACATGTGTTATAAGCTATAGAATGGCGTAACAAGTTTTTTAGAACATTTTGCAAACAAAACGTCATATTAATTATCATAAACACAAATGTCTTCTAAAAAGATGGTCAGGTATATATGACGTTTCTCAAAAGCGTCTTATAGTTAGCTAATACAATATTTTGTTTTGAAAATGTCCTAAATAATTGTTGCGACGCTGAAAATCGTCTAATAAATTTATTGTAACACTTTTAAATATGACGTTTTATGTTTGATCTTATAAACTTAAATACTATAAAACATCTGTTAGAACATTTATTTATTTTAAGCGTCTTATAAACTTAATTTTGTTGTAGTGACATGTTAGCCCATTAACATGAAAAGAACAATAAAGTTAATATTTACATGATCAGATGTCACAAGATCGATATTTTTCATTAAATAGGTAGAGAGGGTAAAAAAGCTCAAAAATTATTATATTGATTGAAAAAACATAGAATCATTTTAACACAATAAAAACAAATACATTTCTTTTTTTGCATTCTATAAAATTCACCCTTCAATATATACCCTAATGGGCTTCACGAAAATGAAACCAAACATATTCAGTATATCCTGAACATCTTGCTCAAAAGTAATGTACTGAAAAGAAAGAAAAACAATCAAGTGGAAACTTCTTATCAATCATATCCCAAATGCAACTTGCAAATACCCCACATCTCTTCAAAAATGCCATCTTTTGTATGTAATTGGGGTAAAAAGAGTCGGCTCGATAATGGACGGTCGCCCTCAACTAAGCCACGAAAGGGCATTTCGAACACGAGTTATCAGTGATGGTAGGGATCAAATTGCCAAACACCGAAGTTACCTCCATAAACACCCAACCCTCGGTCTTTTTGGGACCAATCTCCGTATCAACTTTGGTCCCCAGGCATTGTGCTACCGATTAGCTAAAGTACCAAATGCATTATTCTTGAAACAAAGAAAGAGATGTATGCATACTAACATAAGGCTAATATTTGTTGCATTTCTTAAGTGTTTATAGGGGTTCAAATGGAAATTCAAATCTAATTGCCAACATGAGGACAACCAAGAGTGTGCCACATGTCTGATTCGCTCTAAATAATACATGATTTTTCAGACTGGTTCCTGCTTTATTCATGGTGAATAATAAAACATTTAGTATTATTCGGTTTGAATATTGTATTATCCACCATGAATAATGCATAACATTCGGTCTAAATAATCTTGTATTATTCAAACTAATATTACATCTACACAAACTCCTATCCAATGTCTGTCTTCAGAAAACCTAAAGTTGCCATGTTTAATCTCAGTTGTTCATCACACGTCCTCCTCGGAATGCACTTGAGATCTGGTTTGTGTATGTGATGGCATTTTACTTTTAAGTTTTTCGTTACATAATTTTAAAGTGCTTTTATTTCAGTTAAATCGGGTATAACTATGGATGCTTGGTTAGGATCCTATGTGACATTGTGGTTAACATGAAAAGTAATTATCAAATATTGAATGAAAAATATATGTTATTAAATTCAATCACTTAATTTAAAACGGTAGCTAGCCAACAAATCAAATTCATGTTCCAAAACAGTAGCCAACATTATTGGAGATAATGTTTGTAAAAAGGTAGCCAACAAAGGTAAGAAACAAAAAAAATTGTGTATAACAGCCAACAACAAAACAATAGCCAAGAAATGAAAGAATTAGAACATTTAGTAGGTCATTTTATTACTTCCAAATCGAATAGATGAGAAAAAGTTTGATTTCATATAAAAAACAAATTTGTATGTAAAGATCTTTTACCCCTCGATCGATTACTTCAGTTATGTAGTGATGAAGGAGAGAGATGGAAGAAATCATGCAAAGGAAAGAAAGAAATCGACTCAAATGGCTAAGGGTGCATTAATTGGAAAAACATTTTGTTTTCATGAAAAGATTTGTACGAAAAATAGAAATTTAAAAAACCTGTTTAGTTGGATTAGTTTTCAAAAAAAATTCCAAAAAACTTTTAATTTTCATTTTCTAAAATCCTATATGAATTAAAAAACTATTTTTTATAGTTTTCCAATCTTCTTGTCGCCGGTCATTTGCCACCACCGTCGCCGCCGCCACCACTGCCCCCGCCGCCGCCGTCGTGTTCGCCAATGCCCCCCCTCTCCCCAGCGACCCCCCCAACCACCCCCTACCGCCACCACCGCCGTTGTCGCTACCACCGTCGCCGCCACCACCAAACACCCACTCATTCTATTAATGAAATTATTTAAAATTAAACATTTTAATATTATAATTAAGTATAATCTCCAAAATATATAATCAAATGGAAGATCAAGTGAATTTGAAAATTTTTTACATCTCTATTTTGAAAATTTTGTTAGTGATGCTCTTAGTTTCTGAGGTACGAGTAAAACATGAGTGGAAATGTTCTTGAAAACTATAGCAATCCTCAATTTATGGGCTTTCTTTCAAGCCCATATAAGTTTAAGCAATCCAAAAGCAAAGTTATTGCAATTTGCTAGTACACTCTTTAACTCTAATATAGTTATGGGCTCTATGGGCTTTCTTCCAAGCCCATATTAGTTTAAGCAACCCAAAACCGAAAATTATTGCAATTTGCAAATACACTTATATAGTTATGGGCTCTATGGGCTTTTTATTGGGCCTTTAGGATCAAATATCATCAAAAAATACATTTATTTGAAAAGAAAATGATGAATTCGTGGGTTTCGATTTTCACATTTATTTACAAATACACTTATATAGTTATGGGCTGTATAGGCTTTTTATGTGATTAGTAATTCAACTAAATAAAATTCAACCTTGGCTAAGCAAGTCGACTCGTTAGACCGATCACTCGAACAATTATCAAATCTAGTCGTTGAATCATTTAATCGTAGTATTACAAGTAGGTTTGTAATATTTTGATTTTTAAAATTGATGAAACTTGATTTTATCACGATTAATTGTTCGACTCATTGCATGTAACGTTGCTTTATAATTTCTATTTACAGTCCGATTCTTCGTTCATCGACAAGTTTCAGTTGTGATATTAGATGTATTGTTCGACGAATTGGATGTAACATTCTCTTTAGGGTAGGAAGAGTACCCATCCCGCTTAGCAGGGAAATTGTTAGAGGGGTAAACGGGTAGCGGCGAACACCACCCCCACCCTGCTGGCCTCCAATTTTTTCACCCCTCCGCAGTGGTGGATCCAGGAATTTTTCTTAGTGGGGGCATCTTTAAGGTAGATTAAATGTCTGTAAAGTTGTCTAATGTATTTTTAACTAAATATAACGTTTCAAGAGATTTATTGGGGATTTCAATACAATTTTTTTAGTTGGTAGGGCCTGATCGAGAAATCACTGGGGGAGTTAACCCTTCCCCTTTCATCAAGCATTGCATCACCCCTGCCCTTCCGGGTTGCCAACCCCGTGGGGAAATCTCTCTCTTCTTTTTTTAATTTTTCATTTTTTTTATAATAGTCAGTGGGATAAAAAGGTAAGTACTACAAGAGTTTTATTGGGGTATAATGGTAAAAGAAGGAAAAAGTAAAAAACTAACGTGACAAATAGGATGAAAGGTGAAGAATGAGTATTTCCTTCACCCTTATTATTTGTATTTTACAATTTAATTTTCCCATTCGTTAAAAGGCTCAATTGTCATGTTTGAGTAATTATTTTTAATGTAGAAATGTTGATAAACATGCTAATTTATGTTATATCTTATTTTTATTAATCCCATTGGTTTATTTTGCTTAGCAATAATAAATTTTAAGCAATAAGTGAATTATTGAATTAGATAAGTCACCATTTATTTTTATCTACATTTTGTCAACTTATTCCAAACAACCCTTCGCATTATTTGCTTCTACTTTTTCTAATAAGACATGTTTAAAATAAAAATAGTTAAATAACGAATAGCAGATACACGTTAGCTTAGCATAATAAGCCAATAAACCAATTATATACACAACTAAGTGCAAAACAAACATGTTCATACCTTGTTGTAAATCACATATTCGTGTAGTGTTACGTAAGAATAAGTCATATTACACTGCATGCGTTATTATCACGCAACTCAAACAATATTTTTCTAAAAATACTAATCAGTTTATTCCCATATGAACTTATCTCGAATACGGAATACCTTTTCTTAGAAGAACTTGTCCTATAGAATGGAATACATGCCTTGATCCCAATATATCTAAAATATTCACTAATGATCTTTTTAACTACTGTATCTGTAATTCCATTACAAACTAATTATTATACAGAAAAGAAACAATTTTAACCATTGTATTTGTAATTTTGATACAAACCGGCCTTTTAAAAGTTGTCTAAACCAGTTATTTTCAATAGATATAGACACCAATTTACAAAACATAAATACAAGTAAAATATTATGAAACATATTAATTCTATAGGAAAAGAATGAAAGAATCATTAAAGAAAGAATCATAGCATTGGAGAATGAAGTGAATGGTGTTGGATATTGCTTGATATTGAAGGAACATATAACGTATCACATGCAATATGCATGCATGGCCCACATATAAATATGCCTTTTTATCTGATATTTTTAATTAATATGTGAAACTGTATGATAAATGATTACTTTCCGTTAAGTAAAAAGTATCGGTTCTTTTGCTTCTTTCTGACAAAGGGACGTTGTATTGCTCGTTTCACATATTGCCCATCTAGGTGTCGTTTATTTTGTAAAGGTTTGAAGTTTAAATTCACGTCTAAGGTGGATGATGCATATTTTTGAAATTTCAGAGGACGTTAGGAGGTTATCATGCATTTTCTTAAAAATAAACAAATGGTCTTTAGTCTGCAAACTTCTTTTTAAAAGATAACTTTCAAAAAACAAATAGAATTTCTTGCCTTGGTGCATGACAATTGTGGCATAATGGTTAAGACTCTGGGGATGTGGTGGAATATCCTATCTCCCCGGGGTTTTATTTCAGTCATATACAACAATCGTGGCATCTGATCTTATCAGGAGTTGATCTGTTACAACTATATATAATTTGCCGAGATCTTACATAGTCCAGAATACGCTTCCAAAAAAAAATAAGTAATCAATATCAAAACACTAATTTTACAATTCTGGGATCCAGTTTTAGGTCCTAACTATCAATTTTTCGACCAAAAAGTTTATATATTGGAAAACACTACAATTGGTAAAAAAATATACCCACTATGATGGAAGGAAATCGTTTACTTCTATTTTAAGTAGAAAATAACATATAATCCTTTAATCAAATTTTATATAAATGGACTTTAATCAAGGCCAGATAGTCTCATTTAATTTATATCGTCTAATTACTTTGTTTCGAGTCTATTTGCTTCAACGGTAAGACTTGTTTTTTTAATTTTTGGCTTATGGTATAAAGCTTTCTTCTAATAGCTTATTGAATAAGCCATTTTTTATCATTAAGGCATGTTTGTTAGTGCTAATGAGACTTCTAGCTTATTCAATTAGTTGTACATGATTGTTTGACGGTAGCTTAATGATATAGAAAGTGACTTATTCTGTAACCTTTTAAAGAGTTTTTTTATGCAGGAAGTCAAGTTTTTTCAAAACTTGTCCATCTGAATTAAAAACATGTTCCTTCCGTCTAAGAAAAACCCCATTTCAAACAATAAAAACTTTCCAATGTATACAAACCGACTAATCTATATAGAAAACTTTATTCGTATAGGACTTAATGAAAAACCAACTAAACAATCTTTAACTTACTGTCAAACAAATATCTATAACTGACTGAATAAGTTGTAATCTGGTTAAGCTCGTTAAAGCATTAAGAAACATTCTCTTATTTATGGTTGGTAGGGCTGAGGTTGTCACTACGTCACCACTAAAACAAAAGCTACATCTTCACCTCGAAGGAAAGCACCAAAACTTAGGCTCCTCATTTTATCTCTTAAAAAGAACCTATAATGATTCTAATTAAGTACTTAAAGTTTATTTAATATAACTTGAATTCTTTAAGTATGCATCAAATCTATATTTCTTATCAAGGAAATTAATTGGTTCATATTCTATGGAGAAGTGTTTCCAACATTTTAAATGTGAAATTTTGAACACAACACTTTAAAAAATTAAAGAGTATTTTTACATGTATTTAAGACCTTCTGTAAAGTTATAGTTTATCTCAATGCCTCTCTAATTCCTACAGAAGATGAAAGTAATATGTCTGAAAATTGCTTCTCTAATTTGCAGTTCCCTCTTCAATTATCTTTATTCACGATTAGACGAGTGAACTCCTGAAAGGCTCAAAAGACAAAATTGTGTAGTAGATACTTGATAATCTCATATTTCGGTTTCTCTAAATGTTGTTTTTTGTGTGTAACCCAATTTCAGGTTATTTAGCTTTAGATAATCGGATATTGTTAATTATCTAAGTTCACATTTTCAATATTCAGATTTAGGTTAAAATTGTTAATTATTCAAGTTAATTGTTTAAGTTATGTTTTTTTTATGGTTAACATATATGTTTAATAAATGTTGTACTATGAAAACATTGAAGTCAAATAGACTCCTAAAAAATAAATTTCTAGTTATTTTAATATTATTATTTTGAATATAATTCCCTCTTAATTATTGAAAGGGTTTTGGATTCTTAAACATAAAATATGAATAGAAAAAGTAGTAGAAAGAGTTCTTTGTTGGATCGATACCCCTTTTATGTCATACATCCATTATTTGATTTTATTATTTGAAAAGCAAAATCCATTTAACAAAAGAAAGATTATCAAAGTCAAATCATGAAAGAGAAAGAAAATTAAAAGCATAAATAGTTGAAATAAATAATTTTTTACTAACTTATTAAATTTACGATAAAAGATTGATAAAATGCAGCAGGATTTGTGTTTATACATTGTGTGTGCTACCGAAAAGGTTATTTTTCTAGTGAAATATTATTAACTTGTTCATAAAAGATTATGAGATTTGAATACCTAAATTTTATTTATCTTATAAAATATTATATGTACTTCAAAAAAAAATAGTGTGGCTAATAACATGGGTCAATTTGTTTACCTTGTTAAAAAAATATAACTTAAAAAGATGTTAATTAAATTCTATAAAGTTATGCAAAAGCATGTCGTGAAAAATCCGTAAATTTTAAATAAATTCAAGTATATAAATAAAAAGATTGAGTAATTAATGTTTGCAAGCAAATTTGATATAAGGTCATCCTTAATTGTACCTCTCATACCACCCATACCAGCTGCCACCTCAGCGTCAAATCAGCTTTAACACCACCTTACCAACACCATACCATACCATCCTTAACCATATCAATTTCATACCAATTTAATTAACTAATTAAAAAATAAAAGAAAAAGAAAAGAAGAGAGAGATAGAGAGAAAGGTGGGGTGGGTGGGTAAGCAACCGGCACCACCATGTCGATCCTCTTCCTTGCCGGTACTCTACCGGCCATCCAAGATGGTGTTCCCACCTTTGTACCGTCGGTACCGGCCTCATGCAGCCTCTCGTTAAGGATGGCCTAATGTATATATATTACTAGTTAGAACATAGACTATCATTAAGTTGGTAAGAAGTGTCGGTAATCTAATTGTCTAACATTAATGGAATATTTAATTTGTTGGAATAAGATAATTTGGTTGATAAATCATACCGGCAACCATTATTGATGAATTTCTAAACTTAGTAATGAATCTTATTCAATACTTTATCACTAATTCAAGGTTTAATGTGTTGCTAAAATACGTTAAAACCCCAATAAGAAGGAATGTTCCTTTAATGGGAGTGTGATTTCTTGTAGCAATATATAAGAAATTTAAACATTTTAACTCTAATCAATAGTAATAGCTAGTAGGGTAAAAAGAGTTGGGAGTACAATGTTGCTAAATGAGATAAAACATCTTAGTGTAAATATTAATTACTTGTAAAAAAACTAATTTGAATTTGAAACTTTTAGTTTGATTTTTGTAGAAAATCAATGTTCTAAAAAGTATGCTATAATGGTGTGGCTTAAGACTCGTGTCTTATACCACATTGTATTTGTGATGCATCATAGCTAATTCAATTGAAACATATTTTGTAACGCAATATTTAACTTTTTAGTTTTTAATACATAACCTAATTTAAATCGTTTACTATTGTTGATTAGTTGAATCATAGTGAAAAATACATATATGTATTTGTATATCTTAGTATATAGATTTTAGGGTGGCAATTCGCGGGTTGAAGGGTTGACGGGTCACGGGTTGGCGGGTTGGAGGGTCAGAAAACCTCAACCCAACCCAACCCATTTAACTAATCGTGTTGAGTTCTTCAACCCAACCCACGAAGGGTCGTGTCATGGGTTGGCGGGTTGGTGGGTCATTGGCGGGTTGGTGGGTCATAAATGGGTTAGTGGGTCATAAAAGGGTTGATGGGTCAAAGCTCATACTTTATATAATTCAAATAAAAACAAGTAGACAACATCCAAAATCAACCAAAATACCAAATACAACCAAGTACCAAAATACAAATACAACCAAACAAGTTTCAAGTTCAAATAAACCAAGTTTCAAGTTTAAACAAGTTTAGAGTTTGTTTGACTTTTCAGTTTTCAATTCATAATTGATTTTGATTTGTAATTTCTTTAGTTTTTTATTTTTTATAATATAATAATAAGTAAATATATAAATATAAAATAGTTATTTAAATATAAATGAGTTTGCGGGTCAACCCGCCAACCCGGTGGGTCAACCGCGAAATTTGGCGGGTTGGCGGGTCAGCGGGTTGACGGGTTGGAGGGTCGGAAAACCTCAACCCAACCCTTGAAATCTTCGTGTCGTGTCGTGTCGGGTTGGCGGGTCGTGTCGGAAACTGCCACCCCTAATAGATTTACCACAATAACTAACGTTATAAACTTATCATGCCTCTAACACTTAAAGCTTCACCTCTTGACCATATTTGAATTTTGAAATCATAAGAAGATATGGTTAAAAAAAGAGTGGTGTATATATTCATCCTATATTTGTGAACGTGCTTAATTACTAACATTTATTCCAATAAATGTTTTTTTCTTTTATTCTCTAAATTATTAAAAACTTAAATAATTTAAAGCCAAAACAACACTAAAAAGTTTTATGTAAAGGGGTTCCTTACATGCCCACAAAACTTAAGGGGTAAGTACTATAGGAGAGAGATGTTCCAAATTGACCACAAAAAAGCCATTTCTTTAAAGAATCTTGATTCTATGACCTTTAATCTCCATCATTTCTAGCTATATAAAGGTCACCTTATGTTCCCTACTTTCATTTAAGACTTCAATTTTCTTCTTCGTCTTCACAACTCTTATCTATATATCAATCTCAACCTTAATCTTCAAGTGTTGTATATCATATGTCGATCGAAGATAAGAAGCATGCAGAAAACCCTAGCGTTGGCGTTAAAGGAAAGCTCAGTTTTGTCAGAGACGGAGCCATCAAACTCCCACCGGGGTTTCGGTTTCAACCCACCGATCAAGAGATTGTGTTTCAGTATCTGGTTCGTAAGGTCTTCTCATGCCCATTGCCTGCTTCCATCATTCCCGAGATCGTCAACATTTGCAAATTCAATCCTTGGGACTTGCCAGGTTAGTAATAATCATATGAAAGCCTAGCTAGTAAAACCCTAATTGGTAGATCGCATTTATAAGTGTTTTAATATATTTTCTGGCAACCATAAAAATGGGTAGGACATAAAATATCGCTAAATGTCATTATAAACTATTTTATATGACCAAACAACTATGCTTCATGTGTAAACGTGTTCCTGTAAGTTGATAGGGCAGTTTTTTAGTGCCCTAACTGGTTTTTATGACAGTTTTTAAACAAATTGTCCTATTAGTCTTTTTGCTATTATTCTTTTTAAAAAGAATATCTTATAAAACAAACATCTTAAAAAAATATGCGTTTATGGAACATTTCTTAAGAGTGATTAAGAAAAATAAAAAACTATTGTAACATTTTCTTTCAGAAATGTCTTAAAAACATGTTAGGAAGCTCAAATAACGTCGTATCAACTTATAGTACTACTTTTACATAGGTGTAAATTGTTTATTCATATAAACTTAAACTTTATTATAAAACAGTTTATTAAGACATTCAAGCATATTTAACATTATATAAAAACAATTTCAAGGTAATGACCACAGAAAAACTTTGATGACATTTACAACTATTTTATTCATTTGTTTTCAACAATTTATCAAAATTTTGGCTTAATTATTTTGAACTTGAAATGTGTAAAATAGGGGAATGGGAGCAAGAAAGATACTTCTTCAGCAAGAAAGAGGCTAAATATGGCCATGGAAATAGGGTTAATAGAAAGAGTAGTGATGGGTATTGGAAAGCAACTGGCTTCGATAAGCATATAACTAGATGTTGTAGTAATAATTCGAGTTCGAGAAAGAAAGAAATGATTACCGGGATGAAGAAGACGCTCGTATTTTATAAAACCAAGCCTTCGACGAATAGAACTCATTGGATCATGCATGAATATCGCCTTGTTCATTCACCTCCCTCACCAACAACCACCACCTCCAACGATAAGGTAAAATTCTTGAACTGGATTCTTACAAAAACGTTTGATATTGCAATGGAATCAACTTTATAGAACATCAAATATACCTAAATATGTTAATAAATATTGTTTTATTTGTGTCTGAAAGTTAATAGCACAAAATAAAGCCGAAAATCGACCGAAGATGATAACCCTCATTCTTACAGACTCGATGTTGTTTTAACTTGCAGAAATCCTGGATTCAAATGGGAAACTGGGTTCTGTGTCACGTATTGTTGAACAAACGAAGTCGAAAATCAACTGAAGATGATAACGAGAAGAAATTGGCTTCACGAGAACAACTTATGAATCAAGAATTTACGAGAAATGACATGATTTCAATTGATTGCAAACCTACTTCAAGTTCATATTCATCATCTTCATCTTGTGGCTCTAGTGTTGTCACTCTTGAAGTGTCTTCAACTAGAAAACAATTAGATCATGAAAGGAACTAAGAATATTTGTATAGTATCCATTAAATCGGTATTACTTTCATTTGTGGAGAGGAAATGATAAATAATAAAAAAAACATAAATTATGTGTTCAACAATTTGTTTATTTACATCTATCACATCCTAAACAAATCAAACCTCATTCCAATCTAGTGGTATTATGTTAGATAGCTATATTAAAATCCTTTAAAGAGATAGATATTTTGTTCTTTATTTGCTACAAGAAATTCTATTTATAATAGAGAAAATTGCTTAACAAATTTTCTACAACTTAATGTGAAAGGAGAAACAATTTTTTTATTCTTTTTCACTAATGAGGTTGAACTATTGTTATTTTATATGGAGTTTTTTTTTATGTATTAAATGATAAAACTATATATAGAATATTCAAATAAGTTACTAATGCTAAACTCTAGAGATTATGTTAGAGTTAAATATAAATTTTTAAATACTTTGAATTTTGATTATAAATTTTAAAAAAATATACATATAGAAAATACGTTAAAAATGCTCTTATTTTTTGAAATTGAGAAAACATGAGTGAGTATACAAAATATTCAGATTTGGAGAAAATTTCTAAAATTTTATATTGAGGATACATTCGATCTCCACACTATGGGGTTTTACTACACTTATTTCCCACCTGGTAATTTTGGCCAACTTTCCATCAAATTATTATTTTAATTGTTTTCACTAATGAAATTAAATGTATGAAGCTTCTATAAGAAAATGTAGAGGATGAAGAATTTATACAATATTTTTAATAATATAATTAATATCGAAATCACGAAAATATAAAATCTTTAGAAATTGAGTGTAATTTTTATAAATTCTAACTTTTGATTTTGTGTTTTAGAGAAGCTATAGATTGTTTGTAGAGATGCTCCAAGCATGTGTATCACTTACCTGTAAAGAGTAGAACGACTATTACTGTTAAAGAGAGCCATTTAAAAAGTATCTCTTTAATGTTTAAGCAAATGCATGTTTGTTTTTCTCTTTATATAACGAATATATGCATGCACTCGCACAATTATAATGTATATTTCCTTTTATTTGTTTGAACAATAAACGTGAATGCGTGTTTCTGAATGTTATTTTGATATTGGTACCACAGAAGTCGTCTCTCTCAAAGTTCGAACCTTAACCAACCAAGGGTACCATCCAAGGAAGACACAAGGATGTTACCTTCACCCACTAGGCTAGACCTTCTTTGATGTTATATACTTTCTTATATGGCATAGTTTTCGATTTTCAAAAAACAATTGAGATATTAAAATTATAAGACGATTTAGATCATTAGGACCTATTTGCTAAAATGAGATTTTTATAAAAATTTGCATCGAGTTTTCATTATATATTTGCATTAAAATTTTACATCTGTAAAGATGTATATAATTACTAAGAACTCAAATAAAAAACCTAAATATTGTTAGAATTTAACAATGGAATGTTAAGGTTAAGGAGAGTTTATAAGTGACTCATTCAAAAAAATTAATTAAAAAATATATGTAAACTCATATAATGGTTGATATATAAATATTTCAATATGTTCTCAGATGAAATCAGAGTTGACAGATTCAGTGTTCTAGGGCAATCTACACTCGTCTAGCCTCTTACCTGTCTTGCCCCTTCTATCTGTTGAAGGAACATGATAAGGTCTTACCTCGACTTGAACCATTTTTCTTCTGTAGATGATCCTCCTTTCTCTTCAAAATAGCACTTTTCGAAGATAATACGATGAGAGTTCCAAATATTCTCAGATATCGAAAAAGATAAAAGTTGCCAATTTTCGTAACGATCCCACTTCTAAAATAGTGATCGGTGAAATAGAGAAAATTCTAAGAAGAATATAAAAATATTGGCATGGAACAAAATCTAAAGAACAAACAAAAATATTGATCAAATGGGCAGGCACATGCCATTGTCTATCTAATCTAATATTGTACCATGTGTATTAATGTATTATCCATTCAGCTGCCATAGTTTAACAACTTATCAAACCACTGACAGATTTAACAGATCATCATATATCCTTTTCCAGAAGGGGAAAAAGAAATTCATCATGTGAAACCAAAGATACAGAGGAAATTGTCCAAATGGTTATTTCAGACCCTCCCAATTCATTTTAGACTCATTTTTCTATGTAATTGATTGAAATATTTAAGATTTAGTGAATAGGTATTTTAATAACTACTCGGTAAGTATCAAAGTATTAGTAGCTTAGTGGTTCTGTGGTTGGTAACATCTTTGGAAGAGACAGTAGATGACATTCCTGTCTATTCAGGTTCGATTCATTGGGTAAGCATGTGGAGATACCCTGACCATGGGTCGGCTTTCGGGTCGATTCATGGTCGCTGAGGATTAGTCGGGTGCCCATATGAATCCCCAGATAACTCGTCGACTTCGTATTGGAACGTGTGCGTGTGTTATCTACCGTTAAAAAAAAAACTACTCGATAAGCACATATCTTGTAAAAGATGCTTATCATAATATATTTTGACTTTGAAAAATGTTTCACAATAAGGTAAGCAAGGGTGATAACTCTTGTTAATAAGTGCTTATCCGATGAGAACTTTGGAAATGCCCTTATATTAATAAAATAGCACTTAGGCCTTGTTTGTTTTTTGGTTGTCAACTCTTTTTGCCAATAGTTCAGATATAAGACAAGTACCATTTGTTTTTTTTTTTTCTTTTTAGAGTCTCTTAATCTTTAATATCGTCTAAAAAAATAAGTGATAACCTAGTCATTAATTACTTCTTATTTTCATTCAACACCATTTTTTCGATTTTAACGTCAATTTTATCCCAAATGCACCCTAAGTTTACAAAAACACAAAACATGAAAATTGTAGATTTTAGCGTTGGTTGTCGTCTTTCAAATGTTCACTTCAATTGACATATTTAAGTTGAATTTTTTAGGGATAAAATAGACAATTATACATATTCAGACGTTTTTTCAGCTTACAAAATAAACAAAAGTCTTATTGATTCGAATTTCAGCACCACCTCTTAAAGAACAAACACCACCTTAGCATTTGGCTAAAGTGCTACTTACTAAAATATCAACAAGAAAGTAACACTTACGTAACTTAAGGACCGTTTACTTAACGCTTATCCAAATTAAGAGGAGTCTATCGAGTAAATTTACCTTACAAAATAAACATGACAATAATTAAAGTCTTAGCCGATAAAAATGAAGGTATGAACCAAGAGTCCTATCAAATAAGATGATTGAAAAATCTTTACAAAATCTTCAGTAATTCAATCAATTGAATACAAACTTACAAAAGCAGTTACACAATGAATTGGATGTAGGGTCCAAAATAACTATGTTTTGACAATTTCCCATCTAGAGTCAATGCCATTGAGTTGATTTTGGTAGAAAAAACTTACAACTTTTACTCTAAGTTAGGTCACCAAAATTGCATCTCCTTCAATCCTTCCTACCAATAAAATCTATGAACAAATGGCACAACCACCACAAAAACAACAAAACCAAGATCAAAATCAACAAATCAAATAAAAACAAGAACAAAAAATATCAAGAAGAAAACTATGATTTGCTAAATACATGATAACATGAACCTTTGTTTCAAGAATCATATGATATCTTCTTTTTAAGTCCTTCTGAAAACACCCCATAACTTCCCACCATTAATGACCTCCAACAACCTCTTTGCACCTTCAACCTCCATCTCCACAAGCTTCTGCAAATGCACCAAAACCCCCAATTTCACCATCTCTTTTCGGCATTTCTTCGAATCGGATAACGACATTAGTATCGAAACAGGGTACTTCTTATCGAGATTCGTTATCGACGAATCCAGTAGTCGAACCACGCTCGCCATCCCTCCTCTCGATTCCTTCCGGAAAACCCTCCGGTTTTCCGGATACATCAAGATGCTCGATAATGCCTTCGACGAAGCTTCGATTTCCTCGATCGCCTTCCCGTCCGACATCATCCGTACCAACGGCGGAACGAACCCGAACTCCCCCAATTCCCGCCTCGTTTTCGCGTTGTATCCGATTCTAAAAACCGCTAACGCCGCGTGGATCCGGACGCCTAAAACGTTACAATTCAACACGGAAATCAACCGGTTTAGGAATCCGTTCGAGATGATGAATTCGACTAGGCGTTGATCGGAGGCTAAATTACTTAAAAACTCGACCGCAACCTCTAAATTCCGTACGACAATAGCGGAATCCCAAAACGATTTCAAGCTTCCGATTCCGCCTTTTCGAGCAATCAACAGCTTCAAATCGTCATCTTCCCTAACGAGATTGCTTAAACACGAAATCGAACACTCCTGTGCCAATGGAGTACCTGAACTAGCTAAAGTTAGAAGTACCGAAATCGCGTGTTCTTCGATAAAATTCCGTCTCACGTCGGAGAAAACGGTTAGGTTACGGAGGACGGCGGCGGCGGAGGCCTGCGCCGTCGGAGTACCGGAGATCGAAATCTCGAGCAACGACTCGATTCCGCCGCTAGATCCGATCGCCGTCGCGTTCTCTTTCGCTAGGGTTAGGGTTTGGAGCGTTACGCAAGCTTTTTCAATGGCGGTTCCGGTGCTGGTGCCGGAATCGAGGACTCGAATCAGGTAATGCAGCAGCAACAGACCTTCCGCCATTAACGCGTTTTTAGTCGAATCGATCGACGAAACCCTAGCTATGGCGGTGACGGTTTTCTCGACGGTTTCCGGCGGAGATCCGGAGTCCAGGAGGCGTACGAGCACCGGAATCACTCCTTGAGCGACGGCAATGAGAACGTTCTTATCGTCTTCTCCGATTAACGTCAACAGCGAGTCAAGCGCCGAGTTTCTCGACTCGCCGGAACCGGAACCGATCTGCAACCGAGTTATCAACCTCCTCGACTCAACTCGTACGGAATCTCTCTTCGAGATCGAAACGGCCGACGAAACGACGTCGTGGAGGACGCCGCTGGAGTTCAAAACCTGCAAATCTCGGATATGGCGGTCGATTTTTGCGGCGATTGAATCGACGTCGTTTTGCGTTTTGAGCTTGCCGTACGGGAGGTCGGAGGTGCGGCAGGCGAGGGAGAGAGAGAGAGATTCGGAGAGAGTTTGTTGGAGAGAGAGGAGGAGGTCGCCGGAGATGGAGTTTGAGGTCGTCGGAGGTAGGTCGGAGAGGTGGAGCTTGAGGTTGGAGAGTTTTGATTCGATTAGCGACCATTTGCCTTTGAAGGATTGAGTTTTGGAGATGGAAATGAGGAGTGAATTGAGAGTGGATTCGATGGAGGAGTGTTGTTGGTTTTCCGGCGACTTCATGGCCGGAGGTTTTGGCCGGAGTTTGCAGAGAGAGAAAGAGAGAATGCGCGCGCAGGTGGAAGCAAGATGGAAAGACGAAAGTAGGAATATACGAAATAATGTATAGACGAGTGGGGTGGATGACCCACGCGCAGGTGAGGCGAGTGAACTCACGCGTAACTACTGAGGTGTGTGTAAATGCTGTTATGCTCTTTGCGAGGCTATCAGTACCACGGTCCACCGAGCCCATAATCCCAATTTGTTACATTGGTGTCACATTAGGTTTATCCATGACTCCACGATAAGCCTATCAAGTCCACTCTATCAACTATCACAATTCACCAAACTGAATACTCAATATTATATATTTTAGGAAAAAGAGGACTGTAGAGAGGGATAAAAAGAAAGGAGGAGTGAGAGAGAGAGATAGGGAACGGTTTGGTCGGGTTCTATTTACAAACCGATCGTCAAAGCCCGCACCGAGCATGTCAATGTCATACCCCAGCCCGCCCTAGCCCGTTGCAAACCACCGAGCACACAAGGGCGCTAGTGATGTCGAGGGTTCAACCCTGATGTCACATCAGCGTTACATTAGTTTTTTTCTATCATAAATTCCTTACTGTAAAGTGGCGTACCACTTACCTTAACTACCCTAACTTGTTTTAAATTAGTATATTAAGATGAGGGTAGTCATCGAGTCTCCACACCCGCTCCCCTTACCCACCGGCTTCACCCGCTACAAGCGTAGCGGTGTGTTTCCCTCACCCGCCCTCACCTGAATGCGGTACAGGTGGCCTTAAAATTGTAACTTTTTGGTCCTTTTAGTTTATAGTTGGGTTCATGTTAGAAGTTAAGTTAATGTGAAAGGTGATTATCAATCAATGGGTGCATATTAGGATGAGATGTACCAAATGAATCCTCGTATAAAAATGATTCATGATCATGGGTGGACTTTGAGATTGAAAATGATTAGAACATCTCCAATAACTTCTTTAAAATGAAGAAAATAAAAAAATATATTAATTTTGTGGATGTGCTACCATATTGTTTTTGAAACTTCAAGGTGTGCACATAAAAATCAAAAACGTATCTCGAAATCAACCAAAAATCCGAAAAATGATCTTAAAATCAATCAAAACCTCAAACAAATTCTCTCAACTCAACAAAACAATCAAAAAATTCTATCGAAACCAACAAAAAAAACTTAAATATCTTGAACTCGGTTAAAAACTTAAAAAAAATTGTCTTAAAATATATCAACCAAAAACTTAACTATACAATGCCACCGATTAAAAATTATCCTAGATATGTTATTGAGGACATACACTAAGAGTTCTTTTAATTAACTATCATATTTCATATACAAAATGACTAGTTATAAAACAGAATTTTACTTTGTAATTGGAAAGACCAAAATTAAGCATTTTTATAATTTACAGAAATTTTTTGTAACAAACTTTTTTTATAAAAATTGAAGTAAGAAAAACAACAAATCACATGGATGAAAGTTGCAATTTACTCTATATTTTAATTGAAAATGTATATCATCTGTATTTTTATATTATATCTTGTTCTGCGTGACTTTAAAATATCCCACCGAGTGAAATTGTTTACATTTCATATATTATTAAAAAATTGTTTATATATACTTTCTGATTAATTTATAACTCATAAGGCCATCCGCAGCCCAACGGTTAGGCGAGCGGTGCAGCCGGCATACCGGCGGTAACACCGCCGCGGTATGCCGGTATGCGGGCGGTGAGGCATGCCAACGGTGACTCCATGCCGTTGGTTTGGGAAGCCACAAATTTCTCTAACACACACACATATATACATACAATGTATATATATATATAAAGTAATATTTTAGTATTAAATATATATAGGGGGTATGAGTGGTACGGGTGTGGGTGAATGGTATGGTAATGGTAAGGTAGTGGTAAAGCTGATGTGGCGCTGATGTGGCAGCCTATGCAGGTGGTATGGGTGGTACCACTGTGGATGGCCTAAACAAATCTTCGAAAAAGTTCGTCCTAATAACCGTCATATCACATCGTGGCTTAAGAATTGTATGCAATGTTACACTTGAGGCATATCATAGTGTAATATACAGTATTTATAACAAAATATTTGATTTAACTTATCTTTTTTTATCTTACATGTTTGTTTTAAAACCGATTCTTTTAGCTTTGCTCTTAATTCCCCTAGTAAATTCATTTAGGTGCCCCCACCTAACCAAAAGGAAATACTTAAAATAAAACAAAAAAAGTTTATCAAAATCAACCAAAAAACTGCTCAAACCAACAATAAAAACTTAAAAACCCATAGGAATCAACCAAAAACCTTTAAAAATCACTCGAAAATGTGAAATTATGCTAAAAACATATTGATCGACATTGCAGACTTTTAATCTACCTTAAAAGAGACAAAAATTCTGCATCCGCTACTATCATGGAGTGCCCCAAGTTTAATCTTGCGTGAGACACAAGATTGAACCACGACATCCCATGGTGGCTATTGCAACAAGCTTTTTTGAATAATGCATTTGGCTAACGCTTATTCAGTAAGTGTTTGCAAACACTAAATAGATATGGGTCATTTATGTACTTAATGGTATCGGCGACCTTACAATCTTTACCCACTAGGCATAAAAACTACTGAAAATTTTACCCAATAAATAAAGGAAATGACTTTTAGCCATAAATGTTTACTAACAATTAATCTTAATGGCCGAAAATATTATATGATAACGTAAGTAAAGATACTGTTTTTGTTGGTAAGCATCTATTTAGAAAGCTCTCGATAAACGACCCTTAATGTTGGTATTTGTGAAAATACAATAAATCAATATACTTAATAAATGGTCGCGTGTGGAAAGTGATAAACATGAGAGTATGTGATGATAAACAGAAAGAGTGTGATTAATAAAACAACTTACAAGGATTATATTCTATAATATGTTGCTTTTTGCCAAAAGAGTTATTTAAAAAATATTACTACTTTTCAGTTACAATTTCCTAACTAAAAATGCAGCCTTTTATGACCCATACCAGCCTTGCATTCATCACTTGTACCTTTCCCATTAAATGTTGGACAATGGTCAATGCTACTTTTTACTATTTTTTATTTATTTAAATTTATGAAAAGATATAAATAAGTCACCAAACTGATAGAAAATATTAAATACATGGGGTTGTATACGGTAGCACATGTTATGATGACCATATTTTGGTTAATCAAGTTAACCCATAACATTAAAACATAAAAATTGTGGTACTTTGACATCAGAAACAAATTTAACTCTAATCATACTCTAAATAAACACTAAATTAGTGGGCACATATTTAAAATAATAATTTATTATATTACACATTTAATTAGATTAAAATGCATTTCATAATAATAATAATACAATTAAAAAAATTAAATATATTATTTAGTGGGCCTTGAACCTTTTGGTGTTGTAAATAGTATATCATCAAATTGGTGTTGTTTGTTTTTAAAAAATCCTATGCTAGCAAAAAAAATTGGTGTTTGAAGTATGGTTGGATCTCCCCATACTGCAAAAGTAAGGATTTACAGTATGGTTGGAGATGCTATAAAAAAACACTTGATTTTGTAGTATTGGTTTATGGTTTATAAAAAATGGAATTATAAGTTATGACAACCTTTCCACGTGTAGTTCCATTTGGCAAAATAATTAAACAATTTTAATTTACACATATGATCAAGTTTAAATCATAGAGAGACAGGTTCTGAATCATTCGGTAAACCTCAGTTGTTGAATCGGTTGTAAAATGTCTCCTCAAATGTAATTCATAAAAGACTAGTTTCGTGTGGCTGATCGAAATTCCCAGTGATGAACATTTTACTTCATATGGTATAATACTAATTGCATCGTCTTCTATGTATCATTATTCAATGACATGGGATCATATGAGAAATGTCATTTTCAATAAAAAAGTACTAATTTATGATTGAACCTTAATATTAGCTATTATCTAGAAATAATAGTTTGTTTCATTATTTTTTCTTTTTTTAATAATTAAAAAATACAAGCATGGCCTGTGATGGAGGAAAAAAACAAGATCCTTTGAGAGTGGGAAAATTGTTGTAAATTATTAATATGAATTTTAATTTAATTTAAGTGATGCATGGCTTTGGGCTTTAGCAACCTTGTGTTTGACTTTGACCCTCTAATATTAATGTGGATTTTTGGCCGCAATTCATGCAATTGATTGACACATTTCGATAGAGACACCCCAAGAATTGGTTAGGTCTTAAAAATATTTAAAATGTTTGGTTTTTAATTAGTTATGGTTTTAGCAGTATCTGGATTACCAATTGAATTCGAATTTTTATGAAGATTTATGATTTAAGCATTATTAAAAGTTGATGTTTGTCGGTTTATTAAATTATTATATATTTCAAAAGGGTACGTATAATTTATCTGACTTTAGTTGTGTTAAATAGTCTTATACTGATTTTTGATCTAATGATTTCTTTATACACGTTATTGTTTTAAAGGAAACAAGTTTAGACATATGAACTTTCACAAATCATAATTTGGTAATGTCTAGTTTTACACTACCTTTTCAAACAAGTTTTTGTTTGAAAAACTTTGATAAATCTAAGTACAAAAGACTAAACCGACCCATCCACGCGTCCTAGTCGATTCTAGGGTAGTCATTGGTTATTTTGTGCATTTGTATTTCTAGGGTGTTTTAGGAAACATCATCATTTTTGTGGCAAAATTTTTAAATATCAAAATCCATCAAAAAACTTATATGAAATTAATCTATTTAAATTAGTAGCGGACTTGTGGCGATTTTATGGCGGAAGTCGACAAAATATGACCTTTTTGAAACCACCGATGATTTGAAACTCTGATTTTTTTAGTAGTGCATGTTTGGCTTAAAAAACTATAGGATCAAATGGTTTGACTCCACTTGAAAATTTTGAATGAAGAGAGTAGTGCATTATTATTGTTATGAAGCTTGACAAATTAATGTAAACGAGTTTCATTTTGGTTTGAGATCGATTCGTGCTTGAGATATAAAACATGTGGAATGCCTTGTGTAAGTTGCTTCTACCCATGGTCCCATGGCTCGACTCCATTCAGACTCTGCATTTATAGTGAATAAGGTTCATTCATTTATGGCTATTTATTGCTTCTCATAAGTGATTGCCCCATAAATCGGAAGCCATTTGCATGGAAAATGATTTCCAACGGTATTTTTATTGAAACATGTCCTTTTACTGTTTTTTAAAATAATATTATATAAACTAAAGAGCGACCAAAACTATAACATGTGATGATGTAAGCTTTAGAACCGATTAGAAATAAACTATCCTGGAAAAAAAAACAACCTAAACCTAAAATAATGAATGTGATAATCCATTTGGAGTGTTGCTATATGCACCATATATAGACCAAGATGCTTAATGGAATTTGCACGCCAGTTGATGTCGGAATCAATTCAAATCTTACATTGAAAATGTACAAATAAACTTTTGAAAGTTGACGAGTGTCAATTATTAAGATTTAGTGGTATATTTGGCAATGGAGGTGGTTGATGGATTATAGAAAGACAAAAAGTTAAGAGAGTAAATCATGGATTTGGTCCATATAGTTTGAAGTTGTTTATGAAATTGATCTTAAACTTTATTTATTACGTAAAAAGTAAAAACCTTTAAGGTTCATAATTTTTGTTGAGTTTTTTTTTTTTTTGCCTATAACCCGTTCATATTATCTGTTAATTACGAGGTAAGATGGTTATTTAACCATTTTTCTTTGTTTACCATATTTGATCATCTTTTTACTTGAATATCCATCCATCATCTTTTAGCTCCATCAAGTATATAAAGAACTAGGGGTTAGCAAACCCAAAATATTTGGCCCATTGGCCCTAAAA
This sequence comes from Centaurea solstitialis, assembly GCA_030169165.1. Taxonomy (NCBI): domain Eukaryota; kingdom Viridiplantae; phylum Streptophyta; class Magnoliopsida; order Asterales; family Asteraceae; genus Centaurea; species Centaurea solstitialis. The sequence goes on along the minus strand of CM058041.1, from coordinate 3,366,604 downwards.
TTGTTGTCATGCCGACCCCAAACCTTGGTTCCACTCGAACACAATATTACTTGCAGGTATATAAGACCAAGTTGGGTATCCATATCACCCACCATCCATTCAAATATCCGAAATAATAATTTTATAACTTTTATTAGTATTTATCCTAATACCGTTATTAAATATTAATAGTATTTTCCTAAATTGGGGTATGATATCTAACTCAAACTAGCCCGATGTTTGAACCAATCTAAATCCATGGGTTTGGCAGTTTCAGCTGGTTTTGGGTTCCAACGTTTCCGACCGATTATTAAGTTTCAAGCCTGACCCGTCCGTTGCTCACTCCTATCACGAAAAGTCAAACCCTAGATCAAATTTGTATAGGTTAAAGTTTTGAATTGAATGCATGTAAATAAAAGCTTAACAAACACACACAAAAAAAAAAACTTTTAAAAAAAATGTAACTCTAACCTATGTTTTATTTTTTTTAAATCCTCCTTCGTGAGCATATAAGACATCCAACTAGTTACATCCATAAACACAAACTAAATGATTTTCGCAATCTAGTTCTTTGTTAATATAATCCAATCAATCACCTCTAAAATTAGGAAATAAAAAAGACCCATCTAAGAAACCCATGGATTTGGGTAGTGTCCCACCGATAATTCACAAAAAAGAAGTCGATTTTCCAAAGCTCCAGTGACAAGAGAGAAGTGGTAGTGTAGACTGTAGAGCACTCATAACAAAAGGGACCGACCAACTTCAGTCTTGTTTTTTTATCGAGTTCAACTCACAATTAAAGCTCATTTAAATCAACATGAACTCATTGGTAGAAAGAAGATATATGTGGTCCAAAAAATCATTAGAAGAAAATGACCAAACCACAAAAACATTAAACACCCTGATAGTTAATGAACAATATGGATGGTCATTAGCACAAAAGACCAAATCCAACAGAAAGTGTAAATCCTACGGGTTTACTTTTTACATCACAAATAAAATTTAGGGGCCAATTTCATAAAAAAAACATAAACCTAACTAAATCCATAATTTACTCAAAAAAATCAAGAACTAGTAAATTACGATTTCAGTCCCTGCGATTTGTTATATATTTCTATTTATGTCATTGTGGTTTTGAAATTGTCATTTTTGTCCCTATGGTTTGCAATTTTATTTCAATTTTCATCCTGGGGCAAGCTTTAAGTATAAGAGACCAAAACAGTAAAGAAGCATAAATCATAATGACCCAATCGACAATAAATTATAAATCGTGAGAACGAAAACTACAACAAATTACAAACCTTAGGAACGAAAATCGTAATTTTTAAACCATAGGGACAAAAGTCGCAATTTTTAACAAACCACAGGGACCAAATCCACAATTTACTCAAACGAACAAAAATGGCAGTTAACATGAAAATCGGATGCCATAAAACAGAAGTCACAAAATCCACCGGAAAACCAGAGGAATGCTACTGGCCATCGGATTTCTTCCAAATCTCGCCGGAGCTCCGATCACCTCCGATCACCGCCGATTGTATCTCTTTCAAACGAAACCGGTTTCGATTCTCACACAAAATGATCACCGTTCCTTATTTGACAGCATTGACAACGTATTTCAGCTACGGATTACTCTTCGCTTTCGGCCAATTGCGTGATTTCTTTCGACGGTTTATCGATTGGTGGAAAGCCGAAAACCTTCAGGTTCGTCGTCGTCATTTTATCGATCATCGGTTTTCGTTCACGGATGTTATATGTTGTTTAGTTTGTTACTATAGTAGCAATCGTCGTCAGTGTATCGCGTAATGTGTTAATTATAGGGGTACGCACCGATCTGCTTAGGGCTTGAAGATTTCTATATCCGCCGCCTCTATCTTCGGATTCAGGTAAAGCATTTTGCTGCTTTTGTGTTTGGTTCGTGTGATTTGGTTAAATAGCATAAACCAAAAGAACATAATATCATAAACCGATATTACCTAAAAAGATGCATTTATGGATTTCTTCAGACAAAAATATTGTAAGTTTGTGGGGTTCCAACTCAAAACCAATTGGCTATGAATGGAGTAGCACAGGACCCTTATAAGCACATTACAAGTTCACTTTGTGTCCGATGTGGGACTACTCAACACGCCCCCTCACGTGTGGCGTTCTTTCAGCCTAACACGTGGATATTTTGGGTTACGTGGAGTCCGTGCGGCTTTTTAACCAACCACGGGTGAACCTTGCTCTGATACCATGTAAGTTTGTGGGGTTCCAACTCAAAACCAACTCAAAACCAATTGGTTTTGAGTTGGAACCCCACAAACTTACAAATATCACTTTAATTATCATGTTTGTGTTCACTTTAATATTGTGGAACTTAAAAGAAAATAAAATAAATTAAGTTGAAGCTAAAATAGCAAAGTTACCTGTTGTTAGCAGTTACAGTAGGAACAAAATGGACCGGCTTAGTTGTTTGAACGTTTACGATTCCATTTTCCATTCATTCTAATTGATGGACAAAATACCAATTAGGTGTTTAATTGATCACTTTGGTGGTTTGGGCATGAGCCAATTGTTTATAACCCGATATTAAACTCATAGCTAAAACATATTGGAATTTGATGCCCTTGGGATGGTGATGCCCTGTGCGGCCGCACAACGTGCACATTGCCAGGGCTGGCCCTGAATGTGGTTAGATACGTTTTTGGGTTATTCCTTGATTTTGGAAGTTCATAAACAAAATTGTTGAGAAATGCTTAAAAATGTTAAGTCAGTTCATGACTGATAGATTGATCAATCCAGTTAGGGTTTGAAATTATATGTATACAATACAAGCATAGGCATCACACAGATAATAAAAACAATTTTCAAATCCAAGCATCAAAAAATACAACACTTATGAAGAAGAGGAAAGATTAGAAGCCGAAAACAACCTAGACAAACAGGCTGTTTTTTTTTTTTTTCGAGTTATATTAAGTCTATGTGTGTATATCCGCCCATTTGGTTCATTTATATCATAAGCATACCTTTGTTGAAAGTATATTCGGTTTAGATTGGTCATCGATCCAATTATTAGCTATCTGGGGTTCAGATTGGTCATTGAATCTTATGATGATGTGTGATTGAAGTAAAAAATAAGAAGATAAACCGTTCACCGGATATAGAGATCCCTTATACTGAATAATACAACTCTTGATTTTAGCTTAGTTATAGTGTAGTGATTTGGTTGCATTGATTTCGCATTGATCTCTAGTTCATGAGCAACTAAAACTTTGTTCTTATCATGTACATGTAGGATTGTTTTGGACGGCCTATATCGAGCCCTCCTGATGCTTGGTTTGATGTGGTGGAGCGTGTTTCCCACGATAATAACAAGACACTCAAGTGCGTGTTTGATGTGTACTCGAATTTTGCTGTCAAAAATTGTTTAACATTTTGGTTACGTTAACATTCAAATGAAATGGCATCTACTAGCCATTATCCATCCCATGACTTAGGGGCTGTTTGGTTGGTTTTTCATTAAGTCCTGTATGGATAAAGTTGTCTTTGTTGATTGATCTGTCAGCATAGATTGACAAGGTCTCTATGATTCAATTACCCATCTTAAAGATGCTAGAAAGTTTTCATATATTTTTGGCAGGCGGACTACAAAAACTACTAGATGCCTTAACTTGGGGTCATACAATTACCTTGGCTTTGCTGCAGAAGATGAATATTGCACGCCCCGTGTAATTGAGTGTTTGAAGAAGTACTCCGCTAGCACGTGTAGTACTCGTGTCGAAGGAGGTCTTTTTCTTGTTTTAACATTTCATTTACCTTTTTTATTGATTATTTCTATGAAGAAAGTTCACATGTGAACTCGTCTTTCATTGTGAACGTGAGGACCACTAAAAGCGCGCACGTGGCATATTCAGTCTGAATATTCATGTATTATTCATAATGAATTAACACTGAATGCAATGTTATTCAGTATGAATAATACATGAATATTTAGATTGAATTTGCCACGGGAGCGCTCTCGGTTGTCCTCACGTTCACAATGAAAAATGAGTTCACATTTGAACCTGACCCTTATTTCTATTATCATCCCCTCCCTCGTGACGTATCCTCTCCAAGAAACTTCTGCTACTCGTTTGTGATCTTTCTTCTGTAATGACATATTCAGGGACAACAGCGTTGCATTGCGAATTGGAGGGCGTGGTGGCTAATTTTGTTAGAAAACCAGCTGCTTTGGTTACTGGCATGGGCTATGTTACTAACTCCGCTATCCTTCCTGTATTGATTGCAAAAGTATGTCCTGTTATACGATGAGTGATATTAACAATTTGGTTCGCTAATGAACATTTTACGCAAGCTTTTTTGTATGGCAATTTACGCAGGGAGGCTTGATAATAAGTGATTCTCTGAACCATAATTCTATTGTCAACGGTGCTCGAGGGTCAGGTGCTACCATTCGTGTATTTCAACATAACAGTAAGTTTGTTTAACAAGTTCAAGTCTTCAGGGTCCGTTTGGTTTATATGAATGGAATAGAGTGGATCGGATTGGAATTCATGTAGGGATTTGGATTTGGAATCCTTTTGTGTGTTTGGTTTGTAGGATTTGGAATGGATTTGAATTCCATTATATATAAAAAAAATTATAAAAAAAAAGTTTAATTATCTTTTATTTAATTGAATTACTAGATAACAAATGTTTTGAACATATTTTTAAACATTATTATATACAAATCCTACGAAATCCCTTGAAATCCTAGCCACCCCTTGGGATTTCAAAATCCTATGTTTGATGGATTTCAAATCCGAACAATCCTGCAAACCAAACACAGGATTGGAATGAATTTGAAATCCACCACCCCCCCCCCCCCCGGGTCCCGTTCCATTTCATTCCTGCAAACCAAACCGGCCCTCGTTTCTATTTGAAATGTCTGCTGCAGATTTTCATGTATATTTTGTTCACCATCTTTCTTGGATTCTTTGCTTCAGTTATATTTGTTGTTTGCAGCACCTTCTCATTTGGAAAAAGTCTTGAGGGAACTCATTGCTGATGGACAACCTAGAACACATAGACCTTGGAAAAAGATCATTGTGGTTGTAGAGGGGATTTACAGCATGGAAGGGGAACTTTGTGAACTTCCTGAGATTGTTTCTATATGCAAGAGATATAAGGTTATTAATATAGTTTATTGAAAATTTGAAGTTCTCCATGATATAGGCATGATTGATATTAGATGAAACTGCATTTCATTTTTAGCTTGAAATCCCACAAGTTCCAATTGTTTCTTAATCTTTGTTTTCATATCATATGGGTTGGTATAATTATAGATACATCTTTATACCAGAATAGTATATAACCACTCTAACTGGAGAAATGATGATTTGATTTGTGATGGGTGTTGGGATTGGTTTTTGAGCTCCAAAAGTGCTTTTGGTTAAAAGTGCTTATTGACTTATGGTGGTAAGAGAAGGAGTTTTTAAAAGTTGTTCCGAATTAGCTTTTGTGATGGTAAAAGCTAATAAGTCAATAAGTTGTTTTTTAAAAAGTGTTTGGATTAGCTTTTACATACAAAATTACCAAAAAGGACTTTCAAAAGCACTTGGGTCAATAGGATCGAGGGTATTTATGTAATTTACCAACAAAAAGCATTTTTCATAATCAAAAAGTCACAAATGTGTGACTTTTTAAAAGCTCGTTTTGCTCCTTGTCAAAAAGTCATTTTAAAAGGCACTTTTTGAGTACCCAAACAAGCTTACCAGCTTATTGAGAAGCCAATAAGTCAATAAGCACTTATGAAAACTAAGCTTTTAACATATGGCAGAGACAAATCACGGTTAGAAAGAGACTTCTAGGAGTCGGATTTCATTTGGATGCCAATGTGCTACAACTTGTTTCTTATGTATTCCTTCTATATGCTGCAGGCATATGTCTATTTGGATGAAGCTCACAGTATTGGTGCAATGGGAAAAACAGGAAGAGGTGTTTGCGAGCTTTTGGCGTGGATACCGCCGATGTAGATGTCATGATGGGAACTTTCACAAAATCATTTGGATCATGCGGCGGTTATATAGCAGGATCCAAGGTTCGTTACGCTTTTCTATCCCTTTCAACCTCTTTTGGAATGCCTTATGTAGAAATGGAATCCTTAGTTTTTCTTACAGTCAAGTGGAAGATGTGCTTAATCTGCTCATATACCACACTTTGCTTGAATTCATGCTTGTCCTATATTGGAAACATATATAGCTCATGTTTGGTAACTATAAGTTACCTTATTTTTTGAGCTTATTGAAAAACTCTTGTTTGGTTAGCCATAAGCTAACTGATAAGCTAATCAGTAGCTTTTTCAATAAGTTCGCAGGTTATTTTTACTTTTTTCCAATTATCAATTATGTCCTTGTATTTTCCACTTAATTTTTTCAACATGCTTTTTCGGTCATTTTATGTTGTTACCTAACTTATGAACTAGTTTTACCAATACACTAGTTTATCACTAACAACTACGCATGTTTGGTAAACCAAAAGTAGCTTATAAGCTAGCTTTTTTATAAGCTACTTGGAGGTAACTTTTTGGAGCTTTTTCCAATTATACCCTTCTAAATATTAATTATTATACCCCAATATACCCTTTTTGGTCATTTTACATACCCATAAGCTAGTTTTTGCCAAACATAATTTGTTCATAAGCTAGCTTATCAGCTAACAGCTAACTTATTAGTAGTTTACAACATAGCCTAACTCATCAGCTAAAAACTAGCTGATAGCTAGCTATCAGCATTAAGCTATCTTTTGCCATGTGTTAAAGCCACTGGTATCATGACTAATGGTATGTCCTGCTTTCTAATTCCTATGTAGAAACTTGTAACTTTTTTGTTTTTGTGTTCTCATTTTCTTTATAAATGTCATCAATTAGATGAAACAAGTATATAGGCATTTTTAACTATGTTAATATTTTTATTTCTATCTCAGGAACTTATTCAATATTTGAAGTATACTTGCCCTGCACATATATATGCCACATCAATCTCACCTCCTTCTGCTGAGCAAATTTTATCAGCCATAAAGGTTATTCTTGGAGAGGATGGCTCTAATCGAGGTCCGTAAATCCTATAATTAGATGTAAATTTGGTTCCTTAAGGTCGCATTTTGTACGTGGGACACGACATGACGAGACTGGACCTACTGTCCCACGTTTGGCGCGACATGGGACAGGATAGGACAAGGTGGAAAGTTTACTAATCTACCCTTATCTGATATATAACCCAAATGTAGTACTTATAAATCACAAACGTGCGTGTGGGGTTTTTCAAACTACCATCAATTATTTCATATTCTAAATTCAAATTTCATACTGTTATATATGTTTGTATTATTATGTATATGAAAATTGCTATATAAATTAAGTTAATTAGATATTATTTTGTTTGTGTCATTTATAACTATTATATGATATATAAAACCATTAAACAACTTTTTGGAGCAACTTGTCTAGTCCTGTCCTATCTTGTCGAGTCATACCAAGCATGGATATACCTTTGTCCCTTTTCTAGTCTAATCCTGTTCTTTTGTCTTGTACTGTTTAATCATGTCTGCATACCAAACGCTACCTAACTCTAAATCTTACTGCATATATTTCTCCACTAATTTCTGACTGCGATTGTTGCCAATGTAGGGGCTCAAAAGCTAGCCCAAATTCGTGAAAACAGCAACTATTTTAGATCCGAACTGCAGAAAATGGGGTTCGAGGTTCTAGGGGACACCGATTCGCCTGTAATGCCTATAATGCTTTACAATCCCGGGAAAATTCCAGCCTTTTCGAGGGAGTGCCTAAAGCAAAAGGTATGTTTCATTTCTCCTTCCATTTTTACATTTTACTTTCTATCTTCTTTTTCATATCTTCTCAAGTCCATGCTTCGGCAAACTAAGTTGTCTGTTAGCTGATAAACTAATCACATTTGATAAAACTAGCCAATCAGATAATAATGTAAAGGTTGGGTTCTAGTGAGGAGTGTAGTTATTGTGAAAAGGGTAAGAAGGGATCTCCACCTTAGATGCACATTAGATCAATGGTCCATATCCTTTCTTACCCTTCTCACATTAAGGTCACGTTTTGTTTTCTAAGAGGTATGAAGTCTGATTTCACTTCTAAAAATAAGAGTGGGTGGTGCACCTCTTAAAATTTCAAAGGACGGTAAGAGGTTTTCAGACCTTTTCTTAAAAATAAAAGAAAGATGCTTAAGTCTACAAAACCTCTTAATTTTCAGACTTAAGAAGTTTTAAGAGGTATTTTCAAAAAACAAACAACCCCTAGCTTTTCTTCTCACTCAATCATGCGATACAATGTAAAATGACTTAAAAGGAAAAAATAACGGGCATAATTGGAAAAAGGCCCCAATGAAGAGTATGAAGTAGCTTTTCATACTTATGACTTATCAAAACAAGTTCTTTTTTAATGAGCTCAAAAATAAGTTAGCTTTATTTGGAAACATGGAATGATTATATCTGGTCAAGGAAATGATAAGTTGTGATTGACTACTACTAACAGGTAGCTGTTGTAACGGTTGCTTTTCCAGCCACCCCTCTACTATTAGCTCGAGCACGTATATGCATTTCCGCTGCTCATACAAGGGAGGATATGGTCAAAGCCTTGACGGTAATAAGCTTATCTTGACGTATTCTCCATAACTATATTTTCATGGTTTTCCGGTTCTTTCACATATAATAATTAATACACTTCTAAGATGGCGTTTGGTTCACATAATGAGATGGAATCTAATGCAATTCGAATATTAATTTAATTCCTTTGATAAAATTCAATTCCCTTGTTTGGTTCGCAAAATGTGATGGGAACTTAATTGCAACGATCATCTCCTTTCGAGTCATTAGTTTAACAATGTGACATGAAATATTATCAGGTTATTAGCGATGTTGGTGACCTAGTGGGCGTAAAATACTTTCCAGCCGAGTCGAAAATGCCGCAAATACAGGAAACAAGAGCCAAAGTCGAGTAGCGTATCCATCATCGGTTTTGGGTCTGCTTTTTTGTTGTACGTCGTATGGGTATTATTAATTATACACTTAATTACTCGATGTACGTAGTTACTATTAAGGATTTCTTTCTTCTTCATTAGATCTATATCAGCATGAGAAAATGTACTAGATTTTGTAGCTCACATGCTACAATGTACACAACATATGGGTCAAAAAATATGCTAAGGGGTCAGTTAACGAAATGCTTACTGGTAAGCGTTTATCAGCAAAAGTCACAACTCTTACTTACCTTGTTGGATGACGTTTTCATCAATCAAAATGGATAGTTTGTAAGTGTCTCATATTTAGTAAATTCTAACCTGGTATAAGAGTCTTCTCTGAATCTCCCTTGATTACCAAGTAAGAATCTCGGTTGTTGTCATGGATTTTACTGGGTAAGATACACCAGATAATAAAAGTAATACCTGGTAAATGCCAACAAGGCATTAGCTAGATGTTTTTTGTTATTTTGCATATTTGGCAAGTTGGGTCTTTACGAAAACAAATATTGTACATTTTGGAGTAAATTAAGGGCAAGTCTATGGACACCATGCCTTACCGGGATTAGTTGACTCATTTCACTTGGTTTATTTGTAGTTTTGTATATGAAACTATAATACAATGTGTGTGTATATGTGTGAACGCTTTTAAGGATGGTTAATGTGAACTCCGTTTGTTTTTATAGGACTAATGAAACTATAATATAACTCTAAAAATTCATAGCAAATACTGTGAAGATACAAAAGTATTACACTTTCACAACAAAACACATCATGAATGTTCAGCGTAATTTATGTGATGTTGCGGGTCTTGCATACCAAGTATATACTTTTAATATTGAATTTTATTTTAACGGGAAACATGAAATCTTAAACTGTAACATATATAACCGAAATGTCTTATGATTTTCTTTCATAATTAGAGTAACACGGGGGGTTTGACTTCTTCATCAATCTAAGTATTCATTATTACTATATGAATTTAGTTTGAATTTTGAACGCCAACTAAATAAAAATGACATTAGTTATAAACATTTAAATATTATTCAATAACCTAAAATAATATTAAAAAGTATTTAACATTTATTTTATTTGACCATAGTATAAAAATTAGAGTACACTTATATTTTTGCCCACGTGGATTGTTAAAGTTGTAGCTTTTGAAATTACTCTTCATATTTATGGTTTGCATTTTTTTCGGGTTTAGACTTAACTTTCTGAACGTTCACCAAATTCTTATCAGGTAAGATTATTGGTAGTTTTCATGCCCAATAGGTAAGGATCGTAAGACAAATAAAACCGTTAACCATCAACATGAGTATAAAATAAGAGTAAACTACGGATTTGGTTCCTATAGTTTGATGGTTTTTACGAATTTGGTCCCTAGACCTCATTAATTATGGATTTGGTCCGTGTGGTATGCATTTTCTTTCAAATTTGATCCTCCAGCCTAACGACCATTCAATGAATTTGTACATACTATAAGGACCAAATCCAACAAAAAAAAATGCATACCTCATGGACCAAATCCAAAACAAATCACATATAATAGGGACCAAATCCAACATAAAATGCATACCATAGGGAGCAAATCCGTAATTAATCAAGTCTAGGAACCAAATTCATAAAACCCACCAAACCACAAAGATAAAATCCCTAATTTACTCTAAAAACAATAATAAATTGTAAAAAATAGGAATAATCAACAAGGCTAAAAATGTATTTTACTCTAGAAACCATAAGTCAATCCATAATTGGATGAATGATATTATGATTGAATTTGCCAAAATTGTATCCGACAATTCCATACCTATTTTGGGCCTACAGTCCACAAAGTCACAAACCTTGTCGAAAAACACGCACATATTGTCTTTAAAACGAAGAAAATAGGATTTTGAGTAAATAATTTTCTTGTAACAATTTTTTGAAACTATCTAAAAAATAAGAAAAATATTATGTTTTTTCTTCAAATATGAAACATATCTCAAAAATAATTATCTTACTATCAATACAAAAATTTGAAAATAAATAATTAGACAGAGATATAATATTTTAATAAATAAATCGTTTATTAGAGAGAATTTGTTTTGATGAATATAAATCGTTTTGAAGATTTTGATTCCCTCTATTAGAGAGATTATGAAAATTTTGTTAAAGATGCTTTAATAATTTTGATTTTTATTAAATTTTATAATTGCTTAAAATGTTGTAATACTTTGATGATTGAAGAAGCATCAAATGATTGCTAAAATAATTGAGAGCTACTCGTGTATTTATTCTTCATGAAATATAATAGATTTTGTTGAGTCTAAAAAATACCACTGCTGAGGTTACCACTGCTGAGGTTACCACTGCTGATACTACTGTTGAAAGGTTACCACTGCTAGCTTTGGAATTACTACTGCTGAAGAGCTGATATGAAGATACCACTGCTAGTATGAAACTTACCACTGTCAGTACAAGAGTTATCACTGCTATTACAAGTTACCACTGCTAGAACAGAATTAACACTGCTGGTTGAAGATTACTACTGATTCTGTTTTACCACTGCTGAGAAGATCAAGATAAGGAAAGGATTCGGTTGGAGAAGATATGGGATAGATACGATTATCTTGGAGATTATCTAGAGTAGATTTACTTTCCTTATTGTAATCTGTAACTTGTATAAATAGCTGATAGGTTTTCATTGTTCAAGGTACGAGTTTCATAAGTTTTTGTTTAGAATTAGAAGCCTCAAGATCATTCTTGAATCCCTGCATAAGAGAAGTTGTGCACGTCTGTTTGAGCCTGTTCAAGCAGATTGGGGCTTTGGTTGTAATCATTAAGCTTGTGATTCAATACAAAAGTCTGTTTTACAATTCATTGTTTAACTTCAATCAAAGTGTTATTCCGCAAACTTCTTTGATTAAGTTTTCTGTTCTTGATATATATTGATATATTCGATCCTATCAAGTGGTATCAGAACCTGTTTGATACAGAAAACAAATAAACAATGGATACCCAGGAAACTGTCTTGGTCCCAAGGTCCCCATGCTCAAACCTAATGAGTTTGACATGTGGAAAATCAGGATTCGTCAATACATGCTTCTCACAGACTATGGTATGTGGGAGGTTGTTGAAAACGGACCTGGCACTGATGAAGGAACTGCTGAAGGAGGTGCAAGACCCCCTCCCAGATTTGATGCTGACAGAAAAAGAAGGCAAACTGAGATGAAAGCATTAAGTACTTTGTTGTTGGCTATTCCCAATGAATACCAACATCAATTCAGTACATACACAGATGCCAAATCTCTCTGGATTGCACTTGAAAAGAGGTTCTCAGGAACCAAAAGCACAAAGAGGAACCAGAAGGCTATTCTAAAGCAACAATATGAAACTTCACATCCCTGAAGATGAATCTATGACTCAAACCTTTGATAGATTCAACAGCTTATTGGTAACTTGCAACTGTAGATGTGAAGATGGACAAAGTGATTGAATAGAAGTTCCTAATCTCTTGGAGGATTATTTTACACTTTTCTTTCAGACAAGGAATGATCTTGAAGACAAGAACTTGAGATCTATACAATGATCTAAGGATCTTGAAGCAAAGTGGAGAGAAGAAAAGACCATTGATACTTCACATGTTGCACTACTTTCTCTGAAAACCTATTCTTTTAATAACACTGTTTGTATATACCACTGCTACTTATAATATCTGCTAATGAAACTGTTTTTAATACATCTACAGGAAACAATGAGATATCATTCTGAAGCTTTCTTAGCAATCATGTCAAATCATCATTGATCAATGATGATTGGATCAAATCAATGCAGATGATTTGAAGAGATGGACATCAAGTGGCAGATGGCTATGCTGACTCTGAGGATGAAAAGGTTTATCGGAAGAACTGGGAGAAAAACTTTGATGTCAAAAGAGGAATAAGGTTGTTTGATAAGTCAAAGGTCAGATGCTACAAGTGCAATGAGCCAGGCACTTTGCTAAGAATGCAAAGAGAACCACAAACATCAGAACACTAGAACACTGAGTGGTTCTTCACAGCCCCTAAATTCAATAACCAGGAACAACTCAAACCCTGTTCATCACAAGCACTTGTTATCACAAGAAGGTACAAGGATTTTATTGGAGTGACCATGCTGAAGAAGCAGTTCAAAATCAAGCTCTCATGGCTGAAATCAAAGAAACTGAAATTCCACTGAGTATCTTCTAAACTTGTTAATTTTGTTTAGAAACTGTGAAAAGTGTTATTCGCAAAATTCTTTGATTAAGTTTTCTGTTCTTGATATATATTGATATATCGATCCTGTCAGATTTGGTCATGTATATGATAGATTTTGAGCCTCGAGCTCTGATCGCGTGCATGCTGAAGAATGAGTTGGGACTCCTAGACAGTGGTTTGGTTCTTTTTATCTTATTTATAAAAGCTTTCATTTATATTTTTTGTTTTGATTTTCATTCCTTGTTCTTCTGATATACATGATACTTATTTGTTAAATACAAAGATAAAATATTCATTTAGAAAAAGCAAAACAAACAAAACCCTAAAACCTACTCGTATTCCCATTATTTCTCCTATTACTTCTCTAGTCTTAATTGTCCCTCATGACCCCGTGAACAAGTTATCTTAGCACCACCTTGTCATGAATGACATCCTAACTCGCTGCATTTTGATGACCTCCTAAATCCAGTTACGATTCTCATCTACCTCTATGATTGTTCCCTAATTCCCTTTATGACGACTTCCCAAATGTATCTATGACAACCTTTGTTTCTGCTTTGCTTCTATCTTCTATTCAAGAGGTTCCAACCTCTTTCATTGTCGATTTAGAGACTATCAAACGGTTTCTGCATCTTCCACATCTTAGAATAAGAAAAAACCAAAAGCTCTACCTTTCATCTCTATCTATCCAAGGGATGAAAGGGCAGAGTCCTTTGGTGTCTCCCCCAATCAAGAATTGAGGCCTCACAATCAATATTTTCTCTCATGCCTTTCTTCAAAAAGAAAAAAGCATCTTCAATCTTCTTTATTTCTATATAAAATTTTGTTCATTTTTCATCCATAACTACCATATACTACTACTATTTCATATAAAACCTTTTCACATATACTACTTTAAAATAATTAAAAAAAACTTTATATAAACCCTAATGGGGCAGCCTACGATTAAGGATTGGTGTTGCGGAAAAACCCACTCAAGTTCGAATCCGAAGATGAGCAACCAGGAGCCACTGAGTGTTAATCACAGGAAAGAGCATGCTTTAGCTCTCAGTAAAAATTACCAAAAGATGTACTATGGACAAAACCCAGACGAACCTTTATAAAAATTGAAAAATATAAAAAAAAAATTATATAATAAAATATTGATTTTTTTTTTATAAAATATGTTAATAACCAAAGTCCAAAATATGTCCAAATAAATCACTTCCCAACAATTTCTATCTCTCTCTCTCTCTCTCTTTCTTCATTTCCAACAAAAATGGCCGAACTTCAACCACCGGCAGAACCACACGTCAACGGCGGCGCAGCCGCCACCGCCACCGCCACCACCACCACCACCGCCTTCCCCACCGTCACTCTTCCAACCGAACCACCCGCCGGTCCGGCCAAACGCCAACGCCGTCCCAGCGTCCGATTAGGCGAAATCGGAGATCAACACACCTCCTACGATAACCACCATAGAAGAACAGTTAAACAAAATCAACAACAATGGAAATACACAAATTCATCAAAGGATTCAAAACCCTCCAACAACAACAACAACAACAAAACCAGGCATCTCACGAATCTATCTTCTTCTTCCACCGCCATGGAGTTTCACGAAACCCTAGATCGAGGTGGAGGACCTGAAGATAAAATCAATCACAACAATACAGGTATTAATAATTAATAGCAATCAATCACAATAATAGTAGTTTTTTTTAGCGGTATCGGGCCTCTAATTGGGCAATCCACTAATCCGCTGCAACTCGGAGTCGGGACAACCTATGGTTGAACCCGACCGGCAGGGAAGTGGATTCCATAGACTGGATCTTCCTGTACCGGCCCCAAAGGACCAGATCCAAAGTCTGGATATCTCAGAAATGTCGCCCGTGGAAATTGAACCCTGGTAGTGTGGCTCTCATCCCACACCCAGGGATGTTACCTGGGGGTGTAAACGAGCCGAGTATCAGGTGTTCGAGTCGAGTCATTAGTATCTCGAGTTTTGACTGAGTTTATTCGAGTCGAGTTTTGACCGAGTTTATCCAACTGAGCTGACCACAATAATGGTAGTAATAATAATAATGTTAGTAATAGTAATAATAATGATAATAATTATGATAATAAGAGCAATAATAATAGTTGGATTGTGTATTTGTGTAGGGATTGGGAGCTGGAAGGTTAGGGATTCGTCGAAGTCGAAAAGGGGGTTTTCGTCTGCGAAGCGATCGCGGTCGAATTGGAGCTCGAAGACGGACGATGGAGACGAGAGGTTCGAGAAGTTCGAAGAGGAGGAGGAGGAAATGGATTACGGTCATGGTAATGATGATGGTGATGGTGATGATGGATATCGGGATTTTGATCGGGAAGGCTCGGCGGATTTGAATTATGGGAGTAGGTCGAGGGATGGGGTTAGGGTTAGGGTTTCGGATGGGGTTGAATTGGATGGGGTTTCGGATGCGGATGCGAGGAATTGGAATAATAGTGATTTGGAGAGGAATGGGGTTAGGGTTTGGTTGAATCAGTTAGGGTTAGGGAGGTATTTTCCGATTTTTGAGGTTCATGAGGTTGATGATGAAGTTTTGCCGTTGTTGACGTTGGAGGATTTGAAAGATATGGGGATAAACGCGGTTGGTTCGCGTCGAAAGATGTTCTGTTCGATTCAGAAGCTTGGGAAAGGGTTCTCGTGATGGTCATTAATGGTGGGTTGGGTTGGATTTTCTTGATTTTGAAGAAGAAAACACCATTAACAACAATCAACAATGCAAATGGCAATCTTTTGAGGTCGATTACTCGATTTGCAGGTTTGGAATGTCGAAATCCGATCGAAAGACAGAATGTTGAAAGTTGGAAGTTGGTTTGGTTCGGTTTGAATCTTCTTTTTTGTACTTTATAATCTTTCGTTTTTTTATCGTAAAATTCGACTTCAAGAATTGAAGTGATGCAAACTTTTTATGGTATATAGATGAGGAGTTGAAAGTAGCATTAACTTTGGCTGATGTTGTTTTAGAGAAAGCAAAATAGTTGGAAAAGATAAGTTTTTTTGAGGAATAAATGTTGTATACTTAAAGATTTCTTTAAGCCATTGCTCAAAGTTTTGTGTTCAAATTACTCAGAAAATTGATGGAAGATGGTGGTTTCTATGGGGAGTTGGCAAATGTGGAGGTATTCATGATCAAATCAGGCAAGTTTTCTTGAAATTAAGATTTGAAACTTGGATCTTTTTCTTGAAGTGAGGAAGGGTATAAGTTGGAAACCATATCTTAGGTAACTTTTTAGTGAAGATTTATGGAACCCTTTTGAATTTTTCCTTAAATGTTGGTTTAATGGTATGTGTCTAGCCGATGTGGTATCTCTCGAATCTTTATGTATACGGGTTTTTGATGGTCAGTGACTAGCAGATATGGAACCTTATGAATTTTTTTATATCGGTTTGATTTTTGGTGACTAGTTGATATAGAGCTCCTTGAATCTTTCTATATAATGGTTTAATAGTTCGTATCTAGCTGATGTGAAACTCTTTGAATCTTTTTATATAATGGTTCAATAATATTGATATACGATGGTTTATGTTTAGCTGATGTGAAATTCCTTGAATCTTTTTATACAAAATGGTTTAATGGTATGTATTTAGTTGATGTGAGACCCCTTGAATTTTTTATACAAAACGGTTTAATGGTATGTATCTAGTTGATGTGAGACCCCTTAAATCTTTTTATACAAAATGGTTTAATGGTCTATGTCTAGCCGATGTGAAACCCCCTTAAATCTTTTTATACAATTGTTTAATGGTCTATGTCTAGCTGATGTGGGACTTTTTGGAATTCTTTTATATAATGGTCTAATGGTTCGTGTTTAGCCATTTAGGTGATGTTAGACCCCTTTGAATTTTTTTGTATACGGGTTTAATGTTTTGTGTGTAGCTAATATGTATATGTAATTTATATGAATCTATTTATATATTAGTTTAATGGTTTGTGTCTATCTGATGTGAACCCCATTGAATCTTTTTGGTTTAACGTTCGTTTAATGGTATGTGTCTAGTTGTTGCAAAACTCCTTGGAGTCCTTAAATCTTTTTATATAGTGGTTTGATTCTCCGTGTTTGGTTGATGAGTGATGACCCCTTGAATCTTTTTATATGTTGGTTCGATGGTATGTGTTTCTGTGTTTGTGCCTAACTGATTTGGAACCGTTTGAATCTTTTTAGATATCGCCTTTTGAATCTTTTTATATATCGGTTTAATGGTTTGTGTTTAGATGATGTCGTCGTAAGATTAGGGGATCATTTTTTTACAAGATCAACATATTTATATACAATTTAATGAATCTCTAGTTGGATGAGAAGTCTTATTTTATGGACCACATATAGAAATGAAGCAATAGCCTCTCTATAGGAAGCAAAGGCCAATTGACATCATGCAGCCAAGAGTAAGGAGAAAGCTATATTTATTTACCAAATGGATTTACAACATTTGAAAACCGAAGACCGCTTACGTGTTATCGTATCATTCAAGATTGCATTCGAAAATTGCACACATCAGTGACGTAGGTGAAAGCATACGCTAACGTAACGATGAATGCCGGTTGTAAGATCCATGTGTAACGGTGTTTTAGTTTATTGCCGGTTGGAGTTAACTAATTAGTAAATCAAATAGAGAACCAAGATTGTCGGAGATAAAAAACAGGAATGTTACTCATTCGTCAGTGGGGAACCAAACAACAAACAACATCCTTAACCTACTCTGCCAACAAGTATATTGTATTCTCTGATAGTCGGATAATACAATATACCTGTTGTCATCTCGGCTTCTTTAGAGACAACATCATTAACCTATTTTTCCAATAGTTATATTATCTAATAGACAGAGAATACAATATATCTGATGTTATTAGGTTCTATTATAGACAACATCCTTAACCTATTTTTCCAATAGGTATAGTGTATTCACTAATAGATAAAGAGTATAACACACTTGTTATCGTGCTTTGTTAGAGAAAACATCCGTACCTATTTTACCTATTTTTCCAACAGGTATATTGCATGCTCTAATAGAAAAGAATACACCACACCTTTATTATTGCCTTCTATTAGAGCATTTCCGATAGGTATGATGTGCTCCAAGAGGTATGATTCATTATGTCTTCTTCCAAATTTGGAGTTTTTTTCTTTTCTCTCTTGTTTTTCTTTATTTTATAGAAGATTTTAAGGTATAGCTATAGGAAGCAACAAATATCTAAATTTTCAAGTAATTTAAAATGACATAGTTGTTAAGATGTTCTCAAGTAGTCGCAATGTAACGATACCCTATATGCTCATATATTTTGGAGATCCATCCAGCAACAAGCGAGTAAGCGATATTTATGAAATAATGGGCCTCATTGAGCATAAGAACCCTATTTCCATCATCTCTAATATCACCATTAACAAATAACAAGTCTTCTATAACATTAATTGAAGGAGTTGTTGCCATTGCCAACACCAATTTGCTTTTCCATGTCCCATAATACCTGATAATATTTTCAGAAAAGTAATATGTAAATATAAATAATAAAATTTTCAAACAAAAGTAAGCTAAAGTTATAAAAATGAGTTTCCTAATTGTATAATGTACAAGTCATTATAACATAAATGTTAAAATCAGAGCATTTTAATAGCAAAATGTACAAGTCATTATAACGTAAATGTTAAAGTTAGAGCATCTTTAATAGTTGTGTGATAATTTTTTTTAGTATCAAACTGTTTGATACTAAAAAAAATTATCACACAACTATTAAAGATGCTCTAACTTTAACATTTACGTTATAATGACTTGATTCAAACATGAAAATCTCAAAAAATATTTACGTCTAACTTCAAGAATTACTCTATTTTAACATTCTACTATTAGTTATATTATTAAAATATTTTATAAAAAAAGATTATCTTATTACATTTTTATATAAAAGACTACAATGTTTTCAACCTCATCTGCGAAAACAATTGGAATAATACATCCACAACGAGACTCGATCAAAAATATAATAGTACGGCCCGAGGTCATTACCCGCAGGACATCAGATTCACGCTAAAAAGGTCCTGCAGTCCAAATCAAATGGTAACACATGATCTGGACTGCCAGTGGCATACAACCTTACGTGCTCCTTTAAGTGTTAGGTTATAGGAATTTTTCCAAATTTAGAGGATTTGTACCTTTTCATATTGTTTTTTATCTATCTTAGTATATACTTCAATAGAATCCTTGGAACAACAAAAGCTCCAAAATTTGTACTTTAACATAACTCTTGAACATACTCTTTGTTTACTAAAATAAAAGTACATTGATGCTAGTAATAATTGTACCTTACGTATTAGCACTTGTACGTTCCATGAGTTGAGAAGGATACCTTGGGGTGAATATTTGGTGTCGAATTGTTAGTCGGGTGGTGGAAGGTATCATCGCTTGTGTTAAATCCAATGTTTCCTTCGATCAGAGTTGGCTTGTATTGCTGTAAGTTTGGCATAAATGGTATAACCATATTACCATTTATGTTCTGAAATAGTAATTGTTTCAATTGTGAGAATACTAAATAACTATAATGATTTTAATCTAGAAAAAGTATTTATCCTACAAGTGATAGCAATCCAAAATTTTATATGAAAAATAAAACCATTTTTAATAAGTTGTTAGTTTCTGAAGAAAAAACAAAGAATCAACTTGGTATTTTTCAATAACTTATCTAAAATTATAGGAACATCTTCAACAAGTATTTATAGTTTCTCTATAAAACCATAAATTTTAAAGCTATCAGAAAGTTATACTGAACTTCAACATATAACATATTTTAATTTCAATTTAAATTATATTGTCAAAATATCAATGTAAATATATCATCTTAGTGTTTTTTTAAATAAAGTTATATAATTGCAAACCTTGATAATTTTATAATTTCAAAATTTAAGAGATAAAAGATATTGTTTTTAATAAACCATAAAGATCAAATTTATAGTCTACTCTAAATAATATTATATATTCGGACTAAGGTACTTGATTGTTGGCCTTTTAGAGCATCTTCGACACTATTGTTAAAATTAAAAAGAAATTGGTTTTTTCTTCCTAAATTGCTCCAACAGCATTGCTAAAATATAAAATTTTGAATTTTTTTTAAATATAGAGATTTCTCTAAAATCTCTAAATAATATTTTAATGTATTCTACTAATACTATAGATATCTTGTTCTTATTAGATTGGATATGTTTGGTAAAGAGTTTTATTGTAGAAGTTTTTAAAAAGTTTAATTGGGATAATAAATATAGTATATAGTGTATATTTTAATAATATAAATGATGATAGATTCTTTAAAATAACAAAGCTGTTGGAGATTAAAAAATAAAGTTTTAAAAAGGACTATCTTCACCAAAATGTATCCAACTATACCCGTATTCCTATTGTATGTATCCAACTTCAAAATGGGTTATTGTGTGTATTAAACTTTCAATTTGGTTTATTGTGTGTACCGGTTTACTTGATAACCTGCAGATGCTGATGTGTATCAGGTAATTTCTCCGGCGACACCCTTCTCCGGCGACACCCGTCTCCGGCGACTCCCTTCTCCGGTCACCACCACCACCATCACCAAACCCACCACCAACACCAACACCGCCACCATGTCCACCACCACAGCCACCACTACCATCACCAAACCCACCACCAACCCGATGATCCATACGAAGATTCCGACGACGATCGCCGCCAAACCCACCGCTGCAACTACCACCGTCAACCACCACCCCTGGTTCTAATCTGATTCTGATCTGATTTGATTTTGCATTCGTTCAATTAGGGTTCATAATTGAAATTAGGGTTCTTGGTAAATTTGGGGTTTTTTTCAAATCAAATTTGGGGTGGTGGTGGTGGCTGTGGTGGTGGAGATGGTGATGGTGGTGATGTTGGTGATGGTTTGGTGATGGTGGTGGTGGGTTTGGTGGGGGGGATGGTGGTGGGTTTGGTGGTGTTGGTGGTGGAGATGGTGATGGTGGTGGCAATGTTGGTGGTGGTGGGTTTGGTGATGGTGGTGGTGGCTGTGGTGGTGGTGGTGGACGGAGAAGGGAGTCGCCGGAGAAGAAGATGGTGGTGGTGGGTTTGGTGGTGGTGGTGGTGGCTGTGGTGGTGGAGATGGTGGCTGTGGTGGTGGTGGTGGTCGCCGGAGAAAGGGAGTCGACGGAGAAGAAGATGACCGGCTACCCTTTCAGTAGGTAAACCAGTACACACAATAAACCAAATTGAAAGTTTAGTACACACAATAACCCATTTTGAAGTTGGATACACACAATAGAAATACGGGTATAGTTGGATACATTTTGGTGAAGATAGTCCTTTTAAAAATTTTAATCTTTATTCTCTATTTAAAAATATATATATATATATATATATAGGGGTGGGTTCAAATACAAACCACCCTTTCGTTGTGAACGTGAGGACAGCCCAGAGCGCGACACGTGGCAATCTGAAACGGCGGGTCAAGTCATATTCAATCTGAATAAAACTGCATGTTAGTGTTATTCAAACTGAATAACGCTTGACCCGCGGATGACCCACGGCTGACCCGCCCGCGTCCAATTGCAACAGAGTGCATGTTAGTGTTATTCAGTCTGAATAACTAAGTCGAAATTTTTTCAAATTGCCACGTGTCGCGCTCTCGTTTGTCCTCACGTTCACAATGAAAAGGTGGTTTGCAATTGAACTTTCACCTATATATATATATATATATATAGCATATTTGTTAGAGATGTTCGTTAGTAATTCCTAATTTTCTAAAGTTCACTAGTATCAATCAATATTGGGCCTACTGAAAATTTGGGCTTAATTTAAGGTTATTGGGTCAGTGTAATTATGATCAGGCCCAATTACATTATCATATATATACTTAGGGGGCGTTTGGTTCATTTCAGGGAATGAAATGAAAATGAAAATGGGAATGCAAAAGAATGGGAATAGGAGTGAGCATTGCATTGATGCTGTTTGGTTAACCCAATATAATCAATGAAAAATTGCTTCATATTAAAAAAATATGTTTTTCCAACTTGAAAATACAAAAGATGTTTCATTTAACATCCATAGATGATAGATAGAACAATGTATGGAAAAAAGAACCAAGTAAAAATAAAATTCCATTCCTCTCAATTTGGTCAGGAATGAAAATTAATGAATCTGCAGGAATGATATCATTATATAATATCAAACCAAACAGCAGTTTTCATTATCATTCTCATTCCTGGCCCTCTCAATACCCCCAAACCAAAGGCCCCCTTATATAGTCATTATTTCCTATTTCAAGAAATAAAATAAAATATTAATTAATTAAACCAAATACCTGGTGAGATCTGAGCATGAATGAATCCAAACCTACTTCAAATCCACATAACATGGGATTTGCTGAAGCAAGCTTCATGGAAAGGAACTGAAAAATAATTGAAGACAAATTCATTATTGGTAATCTATATCTTTCAAGATATTTTGTAATATTATATGTATAAAACTTAAAATAACAACACTTGTATACTTGACTTTAGCTTTAGAAAGATATTATTGTACTTGTAAGACTATACATAATTACATTAGGGAAAGTTTAAATGAAAACTTATTTTTCATTTTGAACATGAAGATAGTTGAAAGTACACCATGGTGCATATTTGATCTGAATAATACAAGATTATTCAGACTAAATATTATGCACTATTCAAGGTGAATAATACAATATTCAGACTGAATGATACTGAATAATCTTGTATTGTTCAGACTGAATGTGAGCCGAATAGGACACGTGACGCACTCTTGGTTGTTTCTCGCGTTGACAATCAAATTTGAGTTTTCCATTTGAACCTGACTCTATATACATATATATATATATATATATTATATTTGGAATATTGAAAAATCCACTTAATGATGCGAATATAAACTTACATAAATAATTTATAACGTTGTTTCACATATGTATATGTAAATAGATTTTTCTCTAAACTTTTTTAAAGATCCACATATGAATGTTTTATCAACCTTTGATTCATAGTTTCATACATTCTTATCGATATTCATCTTTTTTATAAATTTTTCGAGAATTCTTAAAGAGATTGTAGACTCTTTAATAAGAAATGAAAAACAAAAGTGTTTTACTGTCACTGTCCACCGACATCATTAGGAGGGTTGAAAAAGACGAAACCTGACTGACAAAAGAGGATTGATAAAACGTACAATATAAATTATTAATGTATAAACTTAAGTTATAATATAACTAATCAAGAATTAAAAAATAAATTCATTGTATTTTTGATAATAAAATATTGAACTTTATGTTTATTTTCATCTAATAACAGCTTTTAGAGATAATTTCAACAAAATATAATTAGAATAAATGGGAAAAAGAGAAAATGAATAATACCTCAACTTGATTTTGTAAAGAATGGACATAATTAATAATTTGATCCAACATGAGGGTCTTTGCTGTCACCTGTGAATAAATCAAACCCACATGAATTTGTCAGAAATATATTATTAAAAAAACATTTAAAAAAAAATCAATCCTACTAATCAAATCAAATCGTATTTCTACTTTTTTTTTAATTAAACTTTACGTAAAAAAAAAAAACATTTTTTAGTACTAAAAATATAGATAAATTAAGTTTTTAGTAATCTAAAAATATATCCAAAAATCTTCAAAATAGTTAACTTTTTTGTTAAAAAAAAAAAAGAACCCTGCTAAAAACAACCTACATCAATAAAAGAGATATTTTAAAAATTACATTTTTGGTCCATGAACGATATACATCTTTGGCCCCTTAATCATAGACTTTTATGTTTTTAATCCTTGTACATGTAAGGCGAAGGCTAATTTTTACGAAATTCTCTTTTTAGCAAAAAAGTTAACTATTTCTAAGATTTTAAAAAGAAAATGATTAAACTTATTAAGATGCTAACTACCGGCCTTAATCTAATTTACAAATCTTTGTTATTTCACTAGAAGTATTTTATTACATACAACAAATACACAATTGTAATTATAGTATTTTTTTTATTTGATTATTATTTTTATTTAAAATTGATTGTATCATCTTAATCTTCGAAACAAATAGACGGTCAACATTCTCTACTCATGATGATTAATGTGGAGGGATCTTTAAATAAGATCCTTTCAATTAAAATAAGCAAACAAAAAGGAAATGTTAAAACATAAAAGAAAAAAAGAATCGCTTTATTTTATTTCAAAAAATTATAACATTTACTTTGATGAAAATCCAGTTCTATAGAATTTCATGTAAAAATGTTTATAAGTTTCAAAATAAAGACATTCATTAACATGTTATTTTCTCATAAAAGTTCAATCTATTAAAATTTTACATCTTTTTAACAATCACGGAAAGATATAGATAAACTTAGTTTTAATTGTTTATTCGATCTAAATGGTTAATGGGTCTTATGTAAAACATATGTTACATACAATTGGATAAATTTAAGCAATTAAATTAACATATATAAACTATTCATTGTATTTGTTAAAATACAAATAATACAAACGAGATTTTGTAAACATGATAAAAGACAATCACCTGATCACATCCGGGAACAATAGATTGTAAAAGCTTCATTCTTTCGTTTATTTTCTGTCTTCTCACCTTACATAACAACGTAAAAAATGTTAGATGTAACGATCATTGTAAAATTAAACAATTGCTTAAAAATAGAATGTGAAATGACTATAATACCCTTTCGGCAAGACTATGGCTATCGGTAGCTTGACCACTTCTTGCTCTAACGTGAATGTACCCAACTGCCCCTTCATCATCATTGTTTTTCTTTTGCTTCTTTTTCTTTCCTTTTCTTGTATCCTATCAAGAATTTTCAAATATTAAAAATTTTAAAGAGAATTAATTAGTAAATACTCAAACGATTTCAAAACAAATGTCCATAAGGTAATTGTTAGTTTAACATACAATTTTAGAAAAGTAAAATTATTATATTTTTAAATAACTAAGTAACACTTAATGCTCTTAATATAGAGAAAGAAAGAAACTTTCTATATCTTATAATTCATCATAGAAATATGGGAAATTAAAGACTTGTTTTTGAAAGTGAAAACTTATTAAGTTGCTAGCATGGACACTTAGGGGTGTTCGGGTGTGCTTATGATGAAAAACGCCTATCAGTTTTTTTTTTTAAATTTCATTTTCAAAAAAATTGCTTATTGTTTTTCGAGGAAACTATAAACACTTTATTCAACTACTTCAAAACAACTTATTGTTTTTTTCCAAAAAGCTAATAAGTCGTAAGCACTCCCAATTAAATGGAAACCGAAAAACTATATAATTAAATATTAGAAAAGGGTATTTTCTTTTACTTGTGAAATTCCATCATTGTCCTTCCTCCTCTTCATGGCTATTTGATCATGGTTGCCACCATCAAGCTCCATTGATGTTGAAGAACCTTGGCTCTGCAAATTCTTGGTTTGGCGATTACAAGCGTCGGCCGTGGCGGCCGCGGTGGTTGGTTGGTGGCCGGAGAAGTTGTGGGTGATGGGATATGGATGGAAAGTGGTGGTTTGATCAAGGAGAAAAGGGTGGTGATGGGAAGAGAAAGTTGCCATTGGTGAAATTGAAACAAGATTTTCTTGAATTTTGAAATGAGAGAATGATTAAAAAGAACACTTTTAGTTGGATAATAATAAGTGGGGTTACATCTTATACCAAACATGAAGATATATACAATACATATATAGATAGATACATGATACAGATGGCAAAACCCCAACCTCCAAACCCCCCCCCCCCCCCCCCCCCCCCTCCCTCCTTTTCAAAACAAGATTTTTTGGGTAAATCACAATTTTGTCCCTGTGATTTGTTGTTATTATCATTTTCGTCCATGGTGTTCCAAAATTGCTTTTTTCATCCCTCTCACTGATCTTGTTTAAAAAGTCTATTAAATTAAGGATATTTTAGTCTTTTTTACTCCTTTTCCAATTCTTCCTTTTTATCAAACACTATACTATATTATATACATTGAGGGAGGTTCATACAAAAAATATAACTTTTTAAGAAAACGCGAGCAGCAATCTCAACTACTCATCTCAGTCAACAAAGGCGGCTTTGTCCGGTCCTCCCTTTAATAATCTCTACCCTCCCATGAATCGCGTCAATCCTCTGTAATCACGTCCACCGTAACCGCGGGATGAGTGGTTCAGATTGCTCCTCACTTTTTTCTTAAATTGACATGCTTCTCGTTTGAACTTTCCCCTATATACATTATGTATTATTTATATCACAATACTTTACTGTCCAAAAAAACGCATAGAACTTACCCCTTGTCGTCTTCAAAGATCATTGAGTGAAGGCAACCGACACCAAAGTTACAAAATTCACCAAAAGTTTGAAAGTGAAGCTTGTACGGCCCTTACGACGAAACGACAAAAAATCCAACACATACTTTTCATGGAAATTAGGAGTCGTACAAACCATAAAAACAGGGGTAGATGTAGAGAGAAATATATGGGGGGATGGACCTCCATTAAATGGGAAAAAATTGATAAATTCTTAGCTAAAATATCAAAATTTTAAAGGAAATACTTCTTCAAAATGTATCCAACTATCCCCAATATACTATTGTATGTATCAACCTAAAAGAATTTCTTTTGTATATATCAAACTTTATTTTTAGTCTATTATGTGTATTATTGAGTCTATTATGTGTATCCAACTATCCCACAATATACTATTGTGTGTATCAAAAATACACATAATAGACTCAAAAATAAAGTTTGATATATACAAAAGGAATTTTTTTAGGTTGATACACACAATAGTATATTGGGGATAGTTAGATACATTTTGAAGAAGTAATCCCAATTTTAAATGTTATACCTTATTGTTCCTCTAATAGTTTTTCGACTGGACCACATCTACAATAAAAACATATCGAAACCAACTAAAAAACAAAATGCACTCTTGAAATCAACTAAAAAACAGAAAAAGTTCATCGAAATTGACAAAAATGTTAATAAAAGATTTTAAAACCAAACAAAAAAACTTTATAAATCCCTGGAAACAGTGGAATTAGGCTAAAAATATATCGGACAACTTTACGAACATCTAATCTACCTTATAAGGTGTCCTCACTAGGGGGAAAAAATCCTAGAACTGCCACTGCATAGATGCCCAAAGGTTTATCATAAGCAATCACAAATCACAATGTGAAAATTAGGACTTGAACAAGGATAATAGTATAGGGAATAGATAAATAAGACATTTGTTGGCGATGTTTAGGGGTGGTTATAAGAAGGGTATTAGGCTTTTTTTTTTTAGGTTATTTGAGAAGATGGAGTATTTATTTGGGCCTTGGAAGTTTGGTTTGTTTTTGTTCATTTTAAATATACTCATAAGTATTAAGTAATATATTATTTTATAAAAGGCTTAAAAAGGAATAAAGACATGAGAAAAGACCAAATTATTCCTAAGTAAATGGAGTTTTTTTTGTAATGTTATCTCAGTCTTAGAGAGGGAAAATGAAACAAAATACATACCATAACAATAAAAGAAATACTATTTTAAAGATCAGGATGAGAAAAACACAAATTGAAAACTATAATGATGAAAAAAACAATTTTTAAAACAAAGACTGAAATTGACAATAAACCATAATTTTTAGTTTGTGCTTATATATATTTCAAATTTAAAAAAAAAATATGTTTTACTTTTATAAATCTTTAAAGAATAGAGATGTAGAACTTAAATTTAATGAGAACCAATTGGGCCCAGGGCTTCAGAGATTTTTTAATAATGGGTTCAATCACCAAATAGCCTGGCCCATCAAATAATAGGGCATTTATTTTGTTTAAAAAAACAAATTAAATCTGTCTATTGTGAAAATGTAACAAAGTTATTTTCAAATCCTATTTAGTGTAATGATAATTTTCTTATGAGTTAATATAACAAAATTTTAAGCTTAACACACTTAAGTTTACATGAATTAGGTCTTAGTTGCTATGATATTAAAATTATGAGTAATTCCAATTAATTTAACAATGTGACATATATGTCATTAATAGATATAATATCTACCGATTATTGTTAAATGGTGAGACAAATAGAAAGAAATCAAATGTTACATTAATTAAGAAAAAAAGTTTATTGTTGCATATTAATAGGGCTTACAACATTTTTTTATTGTATTCCAATATAATTTATATACTAAAAAATAAAATATCCAGAAGTAATCAAAGTTATAAATAGATGATCGACATAATAAAGTCAAATGGACCATCTAGCTTTCATAATTCATGTCATTTATATCAAATACGACAAATATGGCTTAAAATGGTCACATTTACTGTATTTTTGCCGGATAGAGGATGGGTTACGGTAGGGCTGACAATGCATATACATAAACATTGAACACGTTATTTGTAACGTTTCAATCGGTTAGATAAGGGTACGAGTAAACAAAATTACCCATAATCTATATTATATTCACTGTTTATATATCCCGACATTTTTATGAATATGATGTGGATGATTGATGTTTGTCATTATTCATTAAGTATTATTGTATTAATTGTTGTTATATTAATACTTAAACTTTTGTATCATACATTAGATCTTATTTTATTTTTGAAATTGCATCGCTTTTAACGATCTTTTGAGTTTAGAAAACAAAAAAACATTCATTGATATAAGAACAATTTAAGTTTAGTTGCTTATTATTAATAGCTTAATACAATTTACTAGTGGGATGTTCATTTGGAAATCTTAAATATACCGAGGATCCATAAATTCATGTAGTATTTAAGTTGAATAACCTTGAATAATATTTAAAGCTATTATAAGAATTCTAAATGAACTATCCCTACTGCATCATATATTAATGACTAAGGGGTTGTTTGAATGGTTTTTCAGTAAATCTCTTTGGATAAAGCTCTTTGTATGAATTAATGTAGAAATTGGAAATGTCTTTTGGTAGATGATGAAACGAACTTGTTTTTTTAACAAGGAATGCATGTTTTGAATATTTTTTTTTAACTTCCTACGTAAAGATCTTCTTTAGAAGCTTACTGAATAAGTCATTTTTTATATTAAGCAATTACCATACAGTCAAGTATAGCTGAATAAGTTGTGAGTTCCATTAAATGCATTATATTCATTACTCATAATAAAATGCTCTAAATCTTGTGGGTTAGCTCAATTAGCAATAAACTTGAGATCATTGAGAATTGTTTTGAGAGAAAACTTGATTGAGTTAGGCAATGCAATTGTGGTTTTTCTAGCTCTTCTTCAGGACCATTGTCCCGGACACTAATGGTTAACAAAAAATATACATTGGAATGGATCGTTCTACCTTAGAATGAAGCAGTTATGTGCAGGGACGGATCTAGAACTTTTTTCAGACGGTGGCACCATTTAACTATAAAGAACATATTTAAAAAAAATTCACAAAATCTTTATTGGTCTAGTGGTTTGTTCATTGACTTTCAAAGGTAAAGTCAAGTTCAATTCTTGGTACAAGCAATTTTTTATATAAACACTAAATATGAAATTAAAAACAAAAATCTAAAAAAAAATGTCTCTAATAGGACTTGAACCCATGACCTCATGGTTACAAGGCAAGTAACTAAGCAACTCAACCAAAGAAAACGTTTGTTTTTATTGTATTTTCAAAATATATATGGTGGCACACGACAAATTGATACGGTGGCACCGTAATTTTTTGCACTACGACGGAGGAATTTGACGGTGGCCCGTGCCACTGTGTGCCCCTCTTCAAATCCGTCCATGGTTATGTGAGCGATCAACAACTAAGAGATACATTCAGGGAACATGAGGATTAATTGAAGTAAATGAGCCTCCAATATTGAACTGAGTTTAAGATGTATACAGAGGGGAAAACTGTGTGCAATGCTAATCATTCGTGTCATTATTTTGTCTTTGGCCATTTCTAAAAGGGTACATAGGCACGTGACACGACTTTGATATTTTATTGGTATGAAATTATTAATTTTAACGTATCTATTTATTTCTAAAATTCATTGACTTATGAGGTCGTTTTTGCTATACAGGTAAAATAACAGTATATGACATTGAATATCTAAAATTAACGAGCGTAATAAGTTACATTATTTACATATTTTTAATATAAAGTCACAAGTTTTAAGTTTGTCTGCATAATAACCAACCTATAGTTTATACCAAATGCTTCAAACATACGATCTATCTTTTTTAAACTTAAGGTTCTCAGGTTTGATAAAGGTTTATAAATGTTATATGAAAGTCGCTTATCTATAATCTGAAATAGATATACAAAAAATAAAGTCCTTTATTTATAGTCTAAAATCATGATGTACATTCGGAGTTGAGTTTTTTGAGATTGTCTGTTGAACAACGCAACAACTCTGACTATAATATGTAAATTTTGTCAAGCACATATAACTAAAACAATGTCTAGAAAATTTTTTGAAAAAATTAAACCATTTGCGACAAAACAAATTAAAAATAAAATTAGAAAATCGAGTTCTTCAAATTTAAACATTTTCACAACAAACAAAAAAGGTTTATAATCAATTCTTATATTCTTTAAACAAATTTGAATTTTTAAAGAGTAGTTATGAATACTTCTAAAAGTCTACATAAAAAACTCATATTCAATCTTATATAAGAAAATTTTGGAATTTTTTTAATAAAATTCATCTAATTTTACTTCCGTTCAAAAGTATCTCACCTTTAATAATTCGAGACGAAATATGTTCCGATAAAAAGTCATGGACCCGAATTTGATACTTTACTGAAATTCTTTGTGGCAAACATATCAAAGAAATATTTTCTTCAAATTTTGGATTCAAAGCAACATACATGATACATCTAAAGTCTAAACGCTAAATTACATTGGCAATGTTTTTTCAAATATTATCTTATTTGTTTTTTATTGACAAATTACTTCACTTTTATTAAATCTACTGACACATAATTTAACTAAAACACACAATTCTTCTCAAATATTAAAACAAACTCTATTTTAACAACAATACTCAAATTATTGTTTTGAGTTGGTCCAAATGGTTCTTGAAACACTTTTTTTTTTCATGAACCAAACAAATTTTAGATCTTATAAAACTATTACAAGCAAAGTTGCCTTAAAATCAAAATGTCATTGCAAAAAGTAACTCAAAAATGA
The DNA here is from genome assembly GCA_030169165.1 of Centaurea solstitialis. Classification (NCBI taxonomy): domain Eukaryota; kingdom Viridiplantae; phylum Streptophyta; class Magnoliopsida; order Asterales; family Asteraceae; genus Centaurea; species Centaurea solstitialis. The sequence continues at coordinate 3,335,231 of CM058041.1, read as the reverse complement.
AAAATAAAAAGAATAAATTTGTTGTCTCAAGATTCATTATCCTTTCCATATCCACCAATGTAGTGAACTAATTCATACCACCGGATGGAACTGAAAACGGCATCTTCAACCCAACTACTAAAAAAATAACACTAAATCAATGAAAACACAAAACTTCAACACTGAAAAAACAACACTCACACATAAAAAACACGCTAAAATCAACTTTTATATAATAATAATAATAATAATAATAATAATAATAATAATAATAATAAAATCTTCATATATTAAACTTTAAATCAATATATGTTTATTTATTTATAAAAGTGGAATAAAATACTAGTATTTGGTTTTAGAAGTCATCTTTATTTACCTTCAAATATAGAGGCCACCATAATTGGTCATTTTAGTGTTGAGTTGGAGATAGTCAAAACACAAATAAATGAACTTGTATTAAATAAAATAATGATGTATCTTCACTTGAGTGGTTAACATGAAAGGAACGGTTAATTTTAAAACATGATGTATTTATTCAGCCTCATAACACACATATCTCTATTTATCTATACATGTATATCTATACATAATTTTGTCTTATAATTAGGGGAATGTAATGAGAATATATGAGTAGATTATAACCATTAGAGAGAGTGTAACAATAGCAATGCAAGAAGGTGAGTCTTGAAGCTAACCTAGAGTTATTATCCATAAACATTAATAGAGACACAATAATTCTCTCTCTTTGTATATATATGCCCCCTTCAAAATACAAAATCATTTCATCTTTGGTAGATTTTCTTACTAGTTTACTTGGAAGGATGAGGAGGAGGAGCAGCACCGCCGGTGGTAGGCCTACGAATAAAACAAACGTCGTTTAATTTGTCATTAACAGGCATTATGAAAGAACATTGGATGAAGCCTCACAAAAAGGTGAGTGTGTGAGTACTTATTGTGTGTGTATATATTGAAATAGACTTGGGATCATGTGAGATAAATAACACTTAACCTTCACATATCAACATTGTGAAGGTACAAAGACACTGAAAATTCACAGTGTTTTGCTGTGAAGATTCAATGTTAATTTATGATCTCATGGATACAGATTGGCATCACGGGGTTTATAAGACACTTAAAGTGTCTAAGTTTTCATAAGAGATTGCTATATGACCAAAAATAAAACGTCCTATCTAAAAAGTGTTGTAATAAGTTTATAGGACATTCTTAGGCATCATAACAAGTTGTTTTGGACTTCTTTACTTAAAAGAATCTTATTTACTATTTTTTAGACCAATATTTGAAAAAACGTATTTATACAAGCAAGTGTTCATATGACGTTTCTCAAAAGTTTCCTCTAAAAAGACTAATACGATGTTATGTATTAAATCCATTTTAAGAAACTTGTTAAGACGCCCAACATCTTATAAGCTAACCACAACACCTCTTAGATAGAACGTTTTATTATTTGTTTGTTCTATAAAGCGGTCTAGTGGGTCACTTAGAAATTGTTGGTGTCATATAAACCCGAATCTATTGTAAGTGTATGGTTTAGGGTTTAGGTTTTAGAAGGAAAAATGAACGGTATTAGTTGACAAGTAAAAAGAATGGCAAGAAAGGAGAAGAAACTTACAGTCCAACGAAAACTTTGAAAGCGTCATAGATGCCCCATTGTGCTCCGGTAAGAGTTCCAATCATAAAAATACGAAGAGGAAGACCGCGAGTGAATAGACCCACCAAACCAAGCTTCTTGACAGCCTGCAACATATGTTTCAAAGATCATGATAAGATATGTGTGTTGGCAACTGTTTTGGAGTCCCACACTTTGACCCTTTCTCCTTAAAATATGTTGAAACTTCCCTTCTTTCCTCAAGAGCAAAGGTAATCTAATGGTATTCCACATATTCTCACATGATATCAAAGCTAAGGTCTATCCCCTTGTCACTTTGGAACAAACTTTTAGAGGGTAATCTGATGAGGTTCCATGTGTTCTTGGACCAACAAAAAATTTAGTGGGTGTCTTTTTGAGCATCTATTTTCAGAGTTTTTTTGAAAAGTTGTCCTGGGCTATGTCCAGACTAATCTATTAGTCTGACAAATTACAATTGTAAAACATCAGCCCCTGATAACTCAATGGCCAGAATTGTTGTGGACGCCTGGAAGGCTGGAACAGAACCCTGGATGGTTCTGGACAGATGAGATATTTCACCACATCGCCTCAACCACTACGGCACAACCCTTGTGGTTCTATTTTAAGAGTTGTATGCTTCAAAAATACTAATGGCCTAGTGGGCTATGGTACTTTGCATGACTATTGAACACGTATTATGCATAAATGAATGATGGAAAAGATGGGGATGAACCGATGAATTGAAGATATAAATATACTTACATCACCGGCAGTGGCCCCTTTGGAACTATTGAGGAAAGACACCAAATTATCAGCCGGGTGAGAGACAACAGCACAGAACACACCAGCCACATAACCACCAGCAAAACTCACTCCAAGCTGCAACTGTTTGCTGCATTGGTCCTTTGGCTTAGGGATGGCATACTTGTACAACATCTCCACAATTGTTTCAAAAGATGCAAACTTCATCATTGTATCTGAAAATTTATACATTTTTACTTCCTTTACTCTTTTTCCCAATAAAATATAAAGACCTTTCCAACAAACGATAATGGCAACAGACACCCATTTGGAACATGTACTATTAGTGCATCTCCGATGCAAGGTTCTTATAAGCAAAAAATGTAGTAGTTGGTAGGAACTACCATTGTGGACCCTTCTTATAAGAACCCAAACATCTCTAGGTTCTTAAATAACAATTTTGGTTCTTACCTTGATGTTTGGTGTGAAGTGACATATTACTAGTTTTCATTTTTTTCTTAACTTATATAATTATTAATATCATATGTTTAAAAAAATACATGGGATCCACAAAAAGAGGTTCTTATAAGAACTACATTGTGACATTTTATATAAGTTCTTGTTTCGGTGAGCTGGAAATGAGGTGGCAATAAAACGTGTAAAATTGAGGTTCTTTATGAAGAACCTTTATTGGCGATGCTCTTATGTAGATAGATTGACCTAAATGCTTGCTATAAAGTTTAGTTCATAACTTCAGTAAGTTACTAACTTACATGGAATTTGTCGTCCCCAAAGAGGAGTTAGCCCTCTATAAAGCCTGTGGGAGAACAAATGAATGTTGTAAGTTGGTATTCAGATAGATAAAATCAATCAAATACATTATTCAACTTAAAAAACTCAAACTAATCACCACTAGAATCATACCCTGCATAACCGTCGGCCTTAACAAACTTCGGAAAGCCATCTGCCAAACCTTTGGCATATCCAGGCTTCGTTTGCACACGGACCTTAACTGCCTCAAAGGGGCATAAGGCAATGTCAGCAATGAATTCAGCCGATGCTGAACCGGCAAGGAAGATCAAAGTTTTATACTTGGTTGCAAACTCAGGACCAGCCATATCAGAGTAGGTTTTCTTGAAGAACTCATAAAACCCAAACTTGCAAGCACCCTGTGCACTGTAACCAAGCAAGGTTGGAACCCAACCCCTAAAGAATCCTTTTGCTCCCTGCTCTTGAAGCAATACTTTAAAACCAACTCTGATGCCAGTGTACTTTGCAGGATCAATCTGAAGAATGTGTGTTTCAAAAATCATAATAAATGAGTTACTACTTCAACAATGTTAATAGTTATGTAATTATGTTTTACATTATAAAAGTCCAACATATGCAAATTACACATCATTTTTTTCATATTAAAATCATACATAACAAATCAAATGTAGCCTTATACAAACAAGCAAACCGGTATTTAAGAGAAAACTTTTCCCCTTCATTATACTTGAGAGTACTGTTCAGTTTAGCAATCACTTCTTGAATGCCGACGATTATAATTTACATACGTGTATTATATCAAACATTATGAGTGAAATTGTTTCATGTTACTAAACCTGCTTGGAAGTGCTTATGATGAAAAACACTTATCAGCTTCCCCAAGAAGTTAAAAAAATTTGTCTTTGAAAAAAACTTCTTATTGCTTCCCAGTAAGCTATATGTACCTTACCCAAATTTAAAACAACTTATTGCCTTCCCAGAAAGCTAATAAGTCATAAGCACCTTGAAATAAGCACTTCCAAACACCCCTCATGGTATAGAAAAACCGCAATTCAGCCATCAAAGCGTAACCAAAATTCGTACTTTGAAAGAAAAACCACAGGTTTAAGCATAAAGGCATAAGCTTATTCAAATTTAAACAGAATCCATAAATCTCACGAGTGATTTACAAATTTGATGTGTTTCTAAACTCTAAAATATGCATATTTCTATACGTCATCATTATCATAAAGAGTAATTAAATAAGCTAATAGAATTTTAATCTAAATCTAAATCGTGCATAAGTTATTATCCACAAAAATCACTACAAATTTCAAACATCATTTGCACAATAGAGATCAACCTGCATATATATAGAGAGCCATAAACAAAAGGAATTCTAAATTTACATCGTGCATATAGGTAGGTTCAAACGAGAAGCATGTCAATTTAAGATAACGTGAGGAGCAATCTCAGCCACTCATCTCACGGTTAAAGAAGGACCAGTCAAAGCCACCTTTGTTGATCGAGATGAGTGTCTGAGATTGCTTCTCACGTTTTCTTAAATTGATATGTTTCTCGTTTGAACCTCCCTCTCGTGCATATATCAGTTTATCGATCTAATTACTTCAATATCCAAAAATTCAACTCTGCAAATTGAGATCCACAAAAAACACTACAAATTTCAAACATCATATACACTATAGATAGATAGAGATCAACCTGCATATTACATTTGACGAGATCCAGCGGAGTTACGGCCATATGAGTGAGTCCACAACTCAAAATTCCACCAGCCGTACACGCTCCGTAATACGCCGGAGAGAACAATTTGATCTTACCTGGCTCGGTAGGCGCCGGAACCACAAAACCTCTCCTCGCCGTCGACGGCGGCGGCGATGAAGCCACCGTCGTAGACCTCAAACATGAAGAATCACCTCTCTGATTCGAATTCAGATGCTCGAAATCGTTGAATCTGGTGGTCGAATAGAGAAATTTAGGGATCAGAGGTTGTTGTCGTGACGAAGAATCGATGAATTCCATGGCGAATTGTGGATGAAAACTTTGAAATCGATGTTGTGAGAATTGAGATTTGGAATCGATGAGAGATGAGAGTGAGGGTTTCGTAAAGAGGAAGGTGATGAAGGTGGATTAATGGCGGAAAATGAAGGGAGGTTTTGGTTGGTGGAAGAAGAAGAACGACGATTCGAAAATGCATGCGATTTTCAAGGCTATTCGTTTGTTATACAATTTGTAAAGTTTGTTGTTTATGTGGTTTTGAAATGTCTTTTTTTAGTCCCTTTGGTTTGCGAATCGTTATTGTCAAGGCTGTGTTTGGTAAGCTAGCTGATAAGCTAACTAACTGTTGGCTGATAAACTGGTTGGTAGTTGATAAACTAGCTTATGAATAAGTTGTTATTGGTAAAAATTAGGTTATAAGTATGTAAAATGACCAGAAAATGATCTTAGAGTATAACAATTAATATTAATAAAGATATAATTGGAAAAATGTACAAAAAAATCCTAAATAGCAAGTTCAACTAGTGTTTCAATAAACTGGTTTATAAGCTAACTTATAGCTCATCAAAATACATTAACATGTAACAGATTTCTCATTTGAAAAATCCAATATTGATTATTATATTAAAATGTTTCATTTGTCTATTGAAAATTGTTTATATTTCTAGATATTTATTTTCAAATTTTTTGTTGGTGCTTCACATGATGATTACTTATGGTGTGTTAGTAGTTTTAAGGAAACTATTTGGGCACAATATTATCTCATTTTACGTAATTTTCATTTTCTTTATTTTTGAAAAGCTTTCACTTTTGAAGATAGTTTGATGAATAAAAACCATATATGATTTATAAACAATAAGAACGAAAACAAAGATAACTTATAAGAACGAAAACAACAATATAGTATGAGTTATAGATAAGAAAAATGTAATTTTTAACAAGAATAAAAATTGTAATTTTTAACAAAAAGAACAAGAAAAGATGTAATAAGTGTTAGAGTAAATTAAATTCTTGATCCTTATACGGTTTACACAAAATAATGGCTTGAGTTCTTTTAATATAACTACAAATTTAAGCTTTATCATCTACAATTTTTAATGTCTTTTGTCCATTTCCTTAACTTCATTGAAATTTCCTATTGAGTATGTTAAACTAGAGGTGTTTTAGACTCATATTAAACAATGACATGTTTTCTATGGTACAATTTAAATTTAAATGTTGGATATTTAAAAACTCTTGTAAAATAATGATATGCATGGTTCGTCATGAACTTCCTAAACATATTGGTTCATATACATCTCATTCAAAGACTTAATATTTGTTTACAATTTTTTTTGAGCGACGAAAAGAGGTCAAGAGACAAGGAGCTTCGACAAAGCCATCACCCCCATCTCAAGAATTTTGTTTACGAAAACACCTACAAATTATCAATGCCAGCATGTCATACGTATACAAATATTTGTAGGCTCCTTGATTTCATGCACAAAAAATCTACGAGAGTATGCAATTAAACTACCAACTAGCACAACAATAATAAATTAATAACCTTGATTATCCTTTGTTCCACAATGACATGTTTACAGCCATTTTCACCTATTACGCGATAAGACCTTATTATTGAATCCACTGACATTTTAGACATGTAACATAATGTCAACTACTATTAGAACAATAATAATTTAGCTTTATATTAAAAGTTACTTGGATCCCTTGTTTGAGTGCTTGAACTTCAAACAATGTTCCTTTTATTACAGTTTTTCTTTTGATTATACATGAACCTCATATTTCTTTTGCATTCGTGCACGACTAATTTTATTTTGCTTGTTCGAATTTGATGGTGTTGTTCTAATGCGTTGAGGGACACACGAGTATTCTTAATGGCAAGCTCGAGTTGTTATTGATCTACCACCAATTCACGGCTTCACTATCATCATTAGTTGATTTGGGGTCGTTATGTTTTTCATGTTAGAAATATTATTGTATCTTAGATGCTTGTTATTTACCTTGTTTTTGTTTTTTGTTAAACTTTGTTCATAAACATAATAAATACGATATTAAAAGATAAAACCTAGAAAAATGAGTCCAACAAGATTTGAACCCAAAATCCCACTTTTGAAAAGCAAGAAACTAACCAACTCAATCAAGAGAATTCTGTATCTTTATTGTAGTTTCAAACGATACATGGTAGCACACAACAAATTAATACGCTTACACTTTTCACGACCTTATATTTTTTTTAAACCATGACAGATGAATGATATGGTGACACATGCCATTGTTGACACTTAATTTTGTTCGCCGATGCATATCCTTTATGTTATTTGGTAACAAAATGCTAATCATTTTAAAAATGTTTAAAATAGATAATATCTTATCAAATATATAAAACATTACAAACTCTGCCTTACGTAAAGTTGCCAGAGTCATGGGCCATCGTACGGAAAACTATAACCGAAATCCTTTTTATCTGGCATTAGCCGGCTTCCCTGTCATCAGGTCACCAACTTCCTTGACCTTCCGGCACTGGGCATGCTTCAGCCCTAACCATATTTCGACTTGTGATCAATCCATATAGACCGACAGAAAATAAATAGGAAAGTCTATGATTGGTTTGAAGAGCGTCTCGAGATTCGTAGAAAGTGTTGAAACTAGATAAAACTTACTTGAAATTTTTATTTTTGATCCTGAATTTCAAAATAATTTTGGGAATATTCTTAAAATGCCAAACTAATAAAAGTTGGAGGGCTATGTATAACTTTAATGTATAAGGTCTTACACTAAAAATAAAAGCTGGGGCGCAAAAGGTATAACTTTCACGTAAAAGCTCTTAAAATGTCAAAGTAATAAAAGTTGGAGGGCTAGATGTTGCAAAAACTTGTACGATTAAAAATTAAAAAAAAAACGCCGTTGCCGGGGATCGAACCCGGGTCACCCGCGTGACAGGCGGGAATACTTACCACTATACTACAACGACACCTTTTGTTTGTTTTTCTTTTTTAAATAATATAAATGTAAAGTAATCTTCTAAAAAACAAATAAGAAATCAAAATCTCTAAATAAAATTACATTTCATTCTAACAGATTATATATTTTAGAGACTTTAATATTAATTACATTATCAAAATATTATATAATTTTATCATTGTAGATACATTTTATTTAAAAGAAATATATAAAATAATAATTTCTTTTTTTAACGGCAAAGAGAAGAAAGGAAAGGAGCTTCGGCTAGGCCATCACCTCCCCCAACAACCCAAAACTTTATTACGGAAAAAACTTTAGCAAGAAGCTGGGAGAGAAGAACAAGGAAGCAGCTCCCTTCAATCAAGTTTTAAGGAATTTCCTAAGCTTGAAGCTTTTTTTCTTTTTATCTTTTTACTTTAGAAAATATTATGAAAAAGTTGGTAGAGCAATATATTATGTTCACGTAAAACCAAGTTGTTTTTGTGTGACCGATGAGACTAAAGAGTCGTTACTAAACACTAACTTAGGAAAGCGTTTACCAACTTATTTTATCTCACGAGAAGTATATTGTAATGATCAATAATCTTACCACCCTCTAAGAGCAAATACAAGAATGAGAGTCATACCCGATAAGGGATGGTCGTCGTCTCTTACCATAGTTAGCTCTTACCGGACAATTCTTGCATAAGATAACATTTTTTTGAACTAAAATCTTACCCTGTAAGTAAGTAATAATGTTGAACTTTGTTGATAAGCACTTACTCGGATAAGCATTTGGTAAAACGCGACCTGCGACTTACACATGAATCTTCACAGAAAAACATTCGAACCTCCATAGTGAAAACACTGTAAATGTTACGTTCACGGTGCTTTTTCACTGTGAAGGTTCAGACCTTTTTTTACCTTCATAACATTTTCTTTGTAAAGGTTCTATTTTTCTTTTTTGTACCTTCACAGCGTCTTTCAATAAAAGTTAGATTTTTTGTTACCTTCACAGTGTTTTTCAATACGAATGTGCAAAGTTTCATGTGTAAATTTTGACCTCACCAATCTTAATCTTACGGAAACAGCTTGGTATTCTGTTGTAGATGCTCTAACGCCGTTAAGCTTAACGGAAAAGTTGTTTTCTTTTATCCACTTGACACGCCAACATACAAGCGTTTCAACGTCAGATTCCCGTATTTTAACGGCCCCCCCAATTCCTCCATCTCCGCCATTAAAACACACAAAAATTCCACCTCTTCCGATCTCGCCGGTCCTCTTTTCTCTCCTCCAAAATCCCAATTTTTCCGGCCACTAAATCCACCAATCCAACACAAATCCGGCCGGAATTCATCAATTTCTCAATAATCTCTACTCTTATCGATCTCAATTCGTGCTCGATTGTGCTCCTTTTGTTCCAATGGATCGGAAGCGGACGGAGAGTCCGTCGTATACACGCCAGTGGAGCGGCGGCTCCGGCAGCAGCGGCGGCTCGTCTTCGCCGGCGGCGATGTCGCCGGCGCATCCTCAGTCGAGGCTAGGTCAACCGTCCGGTTACTCGACGATTAAGCGGACGCAGAACGTGGCGGCTAAGGCAGCGGCGTTGCGTTTGGCGCAAGTTATGGCTTCTTCACAGACGGCAGATGATGATGATGAGGATGATGATCTAGGTTTTCGGTTCGCTGCTCCTACTTCCTTTGGTAAAAGCAGTAGTAGTAGTAATGGTAATGGTGGTGGTGGTACTGGTGCGCTTTCTGGTGTTTCGTTTGGTAGACCTAATAGATCGCCGTCGCCTGCGGTGAGTTGAATCAAATTGAAACAAATTTGTTTGTTTTTATGGTTTGATTACTTTGATGCATGTTTGGATTTCAGTTATTTCGTGTAGTATGTGTTATGAGTTGAAGTTTTGAAACTGTTTTTTTATTGTTAATGACTTTAATTCGATCGGTTTTGTTTAACGGTATAGATGTAATTTGTTATACAGTAGTGGTAGATTAAGTTAGGGGATGAAATTAGAGGTGGAATCTGTTCATGAGCTTAATTAGTTGGGGATAGATGAGATGTATGATTGGAGTTCCCTACCATGTTGCAATTTTTTTGGAATTTTGTTGTTTTAGAATAAAGTAAATTGTGTGTGTTACTTTGGAGTTTGGAGTTCTTGCTAGTGGCTAGATAAGTGATAGAATTGGATTCTCAACCATGTCACAATCTATTTGGAACTTTGTTAATTTAGTATGAAGATATTGTTTGTTTTGGAGTTACTTACTAATTGCTGGCTTGCTTAATCTAACACTGTATAATCAAGATGCCAGACCTTAATTACTGATTTACTTCTCATCTAATGAAACATAGTCAACTACTGAAGGCCATTCCAATTATATCTCATTTAATCAAATGGAGTCAACTGTTGATGTTGAAGATCACCTAATAGTTATGATTTGCTTTAAAATTGATAGTTTTTGTAATTAAAGTGTTTAAAATACCACTGAAAATGGGGAACCCAAAGTAAAGATGTAACTTTTTATATACAATGAGCTTGTAGTTACAACCTTGTACTTGGTATGGATAACTAACCTGTAGACATCAAATCTTGTTTTAGTAAACAGTCAACTACTGAAGGCCACACCGATTATTTCACATTTTAGTAAACAGAGTCAACTGTTGAAGACCAACTAATAGTGATAATTTGTTATTGAATTGATTACTTTTGGGGTTAAATTGTTTAAGTACCACTGAAAATGGGATCCCCAAGTAAAGGATATACCTTTTTTATATACAATGAGCTTGTAGTGAGAACTGAGAACCTTGATCTTGGTAGGATTAACTAACCTGTCGACATCAACTCTTCTCCACCCTGCCTTGAGCATAGGCTGGGAGGTCATCATCCTTGAATGGCAATGATTTTGGAAAATAATGCTGCATATTGATCTCGAATATGATTAACTTATTCCGTAAATAACATTATATGCTTATTTGTTTTCCTCGTATATTATTGATATAACATGATATGCTTATTTGTTTTCTTCGTATATTATTGATGTTCCAAGCACTTCCTCATGCTCCTATGTAGTTAGGTCGGAACTTTATGGAGCACACTCCTCCTACTCGCTCCACATCAGCTGGAAGACCATCAGTATCCGTTCGCACAGGACAAATTGTGCCACCTACTAGACCATCTTTGAGACACCCTAGTTCCATCCCACCCCCGATAGAACCTCCTGCTGGAAACAGACCAAGAGAAAGGTAACAGATGCTTGTACCTGTTAATGTCTATTTTTTTGGTCGCTATTTTGTCTTAGATGCCTGTACCCAAGTCTACAGACTCGCATCCTAGGAAACTGTTATGGATATGGAAATAATGTGATCCCCTCTCGTAATTGGCAGTTGTTAACGAATCTTCTCTACATTTTTCATATATTTTTTTCATTGAACATTCTTTAAATCATAGATGCATGCCCACTTTACATAATTATAATGATTAATATTAAGTTATCCATAAATCAGTAACTGGGTATGCCATTGTAAGTTAATAAGTTTGTATGCTCCCATCTGTTAGTATCATTATAGGGTTACAAGTCAACTTTCTTATTGCTTCTTGGCCCTTGGATCATCGGTTCAACATTACAACATGATTCTTTGCACATGTGTTTTCCTCCATGAGGATTTCACATTACATGTTAGGGGCACAGTTAGGCAGTAAACTGACCTCTCGGTGGATAAGTGGATATAACACGTCTTGTGCTATGGAAACATTTTTAATTGTGATAGTATACATTGTAGGTTTACAAAGGATATTGGACGCGTAGAGAAAGATATGGGAGATCAGCATGAGGCATCTGCACTTCGTGATGAAGTATGACTTTCCTATCATATCTAAAATTACTTGTACACCACAACGGATGAATTTATTAAAAAAACAAATAATGTTGCTTTTTGAGTAGGATGTAAGTGATAAGCTTACATTCACACGGATTTTACAAGTGCTGATGCAATTTGGTGCTTGATTGCAGCTTGATATGCTACAAGAAGAGCGTGACATGCTTATGGATAAGGTGGGTTTTTCTTTTTTGGTTTCTCTTGATTCCAATCATATATAAACAATAGTACAACAACAGAGACATGGTTGTAGTTGTGGTTGATGCACACATGTATACTTTTATTTCAGCTTCGTCGTGTAGAAGAAAATCGTGAAGAAGCGGAGGCCAGGGCTAGGGAGCTGGAAAAACAGGTATAGAATTACTGTACTCTAAAATAATTCATCCCAGAAACCGATGCTAATTTGACTTGTATCTTCAGAACCTCTTTGTATAACCTTTATGTTAGGTCAAAATTTTATAATTTTGATGGTACTGCACTGTTAAAATTCATCTGCAAAACTTCTATTCTGTAGGTGGCTTCGTTAGGAGAAGGAGTGTCTTTGGAAGCCAAGTTGTTGAGCAGGTAAATCTAGATTGAAAGGATGTTATATCAGTTTTTGACGCTTAACACTCGGAAAATGATGTAATATATGTTTCTGTAGGAAAGAAGCAGCAATACGTCAAAGGGAGGTAAGAAAAGGGTTTGTTTTGCTTTCAAATGGTCCAATATCGATTTTGGTTAAAGGATTAGATGAGTTGATGGTGTGTGTGCTTTAAGATTTTTTCTCGATGGAAACTCATTCAGCAAAATTTTTCATCCCAGGCTGCTTTAAAGGCTGCACAACAGACGAAAGACGGAAGAGATGTCGAAGTTTCTAACCTTCGTGCGGAACTTGAGGTTCCGACTGAATTCTACATTCTCTTGGCTCACTTGATTTTGTTTTTCCGGTGCTGATAATTTTTTTATCACTTTGTCTGGTTGAATCAGAACTTAAAAGATGAGACTGTAGGTGCCATGGAGCAGCTCAAGGAAGCTGAATCTGAAGCAAAAGCTCTTCGCAATATGACACAAAGAATGGTTTTGACTCATGAAGAGATGGTAGGCTTGATTCTTTCATGGTATTTCCCCTAGGCTTCAGTCTATCTATTTCTGTAATTTTATTCCATTCCTTGTGTCCATATTCTTTTTCAGGAAGAGGTTGTCTTAAAGAGGTGTTGGCTTTCTCGTTATTGGGGTTTAGCTGTACAACATGGTAAGCTTCTTGCCATGTGCCCACATAAAAAACCTGAAAACTGGATCGTGTGAGAAGTTGAGTTTAACGTGAGAAGCATGAGAAGTGGATCTAAACCGTTGGCCACTTCTAATCTCTCATGCCCTTCAGAAGGGAATTGATCCCGTGGATCTCATGGTAATGTGCATTCATTTCTCATCCAACGGTTGATAACCACTTTTCATGCTTCTCAAGTTAACCTCAATTTCTCACCAGAACCCAACTCTATTCCATAATGTGCATCTACATGGTTATGGTGGATGCTGAAGTAACTTGAAGAGTTCAATATCATAGGTCTCACTAGATTCAAGAACTCAGTTTAAAGTTGTGTTTTTACTATATTATGAAACTGTAGTTGCTATAGCTCTCTGAGATGCATCTAGTTGAGTAGTTACATGAAACCATTGAACTTGAGAGTATGATATTTATTATACATAGAGTATGATATTTCTTAATACCTGTTTGGGGTTGAGGTATTAAGCTGTAATTGATGGGGTTGAAAATAAAAGGAATTGTTCGGTTTTATACAATAAAATGGGTCCATTCCCTCATAAGCGTAGGATCATGTAAGAAGTTGGGTTTAACGTTAGAAGTGTGAGAAGTGGATCTAAACCGTTGATCACTTTTAATCTCATGTTCTTCCATGAATTGCGTTTTAGAAGGGAATCAATCCGGTATATCTCGCTACATCTTATCTTGGTGCCTCTTATCCTAATGTGCATCCACTTTTCATCCAACGGTTAATAAACCCCTTCTCACGCTTTTCACGTTTACATCAACTTCTCACCGGACCCAACCCTTCCCCCATAAAATTTTCATCCCAGGTTACACTGAGGACGATGTAAATTCATTCCCATTTTCATTCCTTTTTAATTGGTGTATCGACATATAGCTTTGACAAGCATATATTTATAGGCTTGCACCCTTGACCTTCAGGGAGGCTGGGATCTACCGTAACCCCGTTACCATTAGGCCAATGGAGGAAAGTTCAAATGTGAACTCATCTTTCATTGTGAACGTGAGGACCAACAAAATCGCACCATGTGGCAATCTGAATCGGCACCTAAGCTTTATTCATTCAGTCTGAATATTAATGCTTTATTCAGACTAAATACAAGCTTTATCAGACTAAATACAAGCTTTATTCAGTCTGAATAAAGCATGAATATTTAGACTGAATATTGTCACGTGGCGCGATACCAGTGGTCCTCACGATCACAATGAAAGATGAGTTCACATTTGAACCTGTCCCTAGGCCAATGACCCTATTGTAGATGGACAAACTTTACAAACCATGCTGCCATAGCTTTTCTTCTACGAGGAAGACAACAATGTTTTCATGTAAAGATAATGTGATTTGTTGGCCAAAACTTTTTATTAGCAAACTAGTTCTGGGGGGTTAGAATTTTACTGTCTGATTGTAATTTCTGAAGCTTGGTCAAACGACATTTTCCAAGTGTTCTTAGATGTCACTTCCTTGGTAAAATTTGTTTATAGATGTTATTAATGTCTGAGTACTTGTTATGATACCCTCTCTTGCTTTGGTTTTAAGGTATTTGTGCTGACATAGCGGGGTCGAAGCATGAACACTGGTCATCATTTGCACCATTGCCATTTGAAGTTGTCATTTCGGCTGGACAAAAGGCGAGAGAGGAGTCTTGGCATGGCGGCAAGTTCACTAACTCGACAATTATTATTACAGCTCATACATCCTTATATACACCCCTATGTACACACACACACATATATATAGAGAGAGAGAGAGAGAGAGAGGGAGGGAGGGAGAGAGGTTCAATGGAAAACCTCAAAAAAAGGGAAAACTGAGGAATACCCTTGTAGCCCTCCATCTAGACCGTATGCATTTGTGGATAACAATAAATTAAGTTGTTTTTTTTGGTTTTTATGCACGTCTGCATATTACAAATTACGTCCATGCACAAGTGCATACGGTTCAAATGGAGGGCTACAAGGGTATTCCTCTGTCTTCTCTTGAAGCTGACCCTATATATATATTGGTTTTAAATTTATTTCAACTTGCTATCTTGCATGAAAGCAGGTGACGAAGATTCCGACAGGAGAAAACTTGTCCGTGATATCAACGACCTAACAGGAGAAGGAAATATTGAGAGTATGCTTTCAG
The DNA here is from genome assembly GCA_030169165.1 of Centaurea solstitialis. Lineage (NCBI taxonomy): Eukaryota > Viridiplantae > Streptophyta > Magnoliopsida > Asterales > Asteraceae > Centaurea > Centaurea solstitialis. Next base: position 3,319,901 of record CM058041.1, on the reverse strand, counting down.
TTGAGATGGGTTTGAGGGAAATGGCTTCCTTAAAGGTCTTTTCCCATACCATTAAACAAACGTCCATCGTTAATCCGAGTTTTTATTCTTTTGCATTCTCAAATGTGCTTTATATTTGGATTTAAAGGTTGAAGATGCTGTTGTGCTGGCATTGGCGCAGCACCGTCGTCCAAACCTAGTCCGGCAATCCGTCTTTGGTATGGTCTCTTTAACATTGCGTACTCTAAACGTATCTGACCTAGTGAGGAATACAGAAACAAAAAACGACAACCCTTAAACCGGAATTTTGTTATTTATATTTTTGCCAAGGGATCATGAGAATAGCAAAAACCTTATTCTATTTCTGTTTGTACCTCTAAAAACCATCTGCTGCAGATTAAAAAAATCCACGGGAATCACACTAAAATGTTACCATCTGCCCTTTTTGCAGATCCAAAGTCCCCGGGTGAAAACAAGTTCGTGGAGGGTTTTGGTAACGTTATATTTTATATGCTTTGACAGTTCTATTATAATACTTCACTAATTGCTGTACTAATACAATCATGTTCCTTGGGGAGCTCCTCTGTTTATAATCTTTGCGTGTTTGTAACACATCGTTGTTCCGTTTTTCAACTAAAACTAACATTAGCTTATCCACCTATATTGCAGAGTTAAGTCTTGAGGAGGCTGAAGATGTTTCTTTCAAAGAGGTTTGCTCCCTATTCTTCTCATTTCTACCCCCCCTCCCCCCCCCCCCCCCCCCCTCTTTTATCGCACACAAATTGGATGTATATTAGTATAGGCGAAAGTTCGTGTGAGAAGTTGAGATTAATGTGAGAAGTGGATTTGAAACGTTGACCACCTTTAATCTCATGCCCTCCCATGAATTGCATGCTTTAGAAGGGAATTTATCTTACGCGTCTTATCTTTGTGCATCTAACGGTTGATAACCAATTCTCACATTAACCTCAACTCCCTTACTGGAACCCAACCTGCATAGGGTTGGGTGCAATAGTTACACATTTCTAAAACCGCGTGCTTCTTTCATTGTGGACATTTATTTTGTGACGGAGGGATAATATAATCTGAATTCGTTTCGGAAAATGTTCACGTTTTGGGTGAGTCGATAATGCTTGTGTGATGGTAGTATGATTTAGGCTGGTCGTGTAATTGTTGTGTGCAGGCTTGGCTTACGTATTTTTGGAGACGAGCCAAAGTTCATGGCGTGGAAGAGGATATTGCCGAAGATAGACTTCACTTTTGGATAAGCCGGAGTGCAACGTCTCCCACTTCTCATGATGCTGTTGACGGTAAATATTCTTCTCCTGTTTTACAATTGTCTTTTTTGTGCAACTATTTTAAGCTGTTGAATATGCTCACAAGCAACTCCGAGTCGAGTTCTTAAAACTGTCTTTTTCCCACTAACACGATTATGTGATTGTTCCGAAATTATTAATATATTAAATACGATTACGAAATAATTGTCCCGTGATGTTCCGTCACAATGGAAAGAAAGAAAATATTAGGGGGCTTATAGGTGGTATTAGAGCATCTCCAGCAGTTTCTCTACAATTTCTCTAACATACAGGATCAAAAGTCAAATTATCTAGAAAATAATACTTTAACTCCAACAGATTCTTTATGATTTATCTAATATACAAGACTAAAAGTCAAAATATCTGAAAATGATTATACTTTAACTCCAATACATTCTCCATAATTTCTCTAATATACAAGGCCACAAGGCAAAATATTTTAGAGGATAATCTAGAGGATCTGTGGTAGCAAAATAGATAGCAAAATCTTTATTTTCTCTATTTTAAAGAATTTGTAAAAGAAAATATGAAAACTATTCATCTTCCATTTTTTTTATTAAATTATGATTCTGTTATTTTATTATTTTATAGTACATAAATTATTTTGTGCCCCCGTTTAGAAACTTTTTTGAATCCGCCTCTGTTTTCTACAAACTAGCTAACAAATAACGCATGGATTACGACGATTTAAGAAAAAGCTCACATTCTTTTTTGGTTTGTTTTAGTTGAACGAGGGTTAACGGAATTGAGGAAGTTGGGGATAGAACAACAGCTGTGGGAAGCATCTCGTAAGGAAATAGATCAGTCGTCTTCTTTACCGGTCGAAAATTCCAAAGATTCTGCAGATGAAGATGCCTCCTTGTGATTCCAGTTTTCATGAATTTATTTTGCTTTTATTTTTTATATCTTTTTTTTAAAATGACAATTTTGGTGTCGATATGATGAGTTTGTGCAAGGTTTTCATGTATAATATTTGTTGATATGATGGGCATAGAACCATAGATACATGTAGTTGCAATATCTATAAGTGTCAATGAGTATTCAATTGTTTGAAGGAAGTTATTATCATGTTTCAATATAATGTTTTATAGGACTTCAGTTTATAAGATTAGTGTGTGAATCATACAATGTATTTTGGCATTTTTGCATGGTTTTTTTAGACATTTTTTTTATATGGTGTCATATTAGCTTTTTCTATACAACATTTTTTTGAAGTGTCATATGAATGTCTTTTTTTTAAGGACTTTTTCTTATAATGTCATGAAAAGATTGATATGAAGTTCTATTTCAAATGTGCTATAAATCTTATAAGGATGTTCAGAAATGTCATGTTAATTTATAACACATTTACACAACGGTTTATTAGGACATTTAAGGGTCATTTACTAAAAATACGTACTTGCATAGGTGGATCTAGCTTACCTTCTTAGGTAACCTTTTTTGACCATGAAAATGAATTGTTGGTAGGTGCTCTTACACTAGGCACTAACTGGTTAAGTGTATTTTCCATTACTTACCGATAAGATTCTGGATCCTTGCAATGATCATCTGGTAGGCTAAGTGGCGGGTGACTATCCATTAAGCCAACACTTGGTAAAATTACTCCTTCAGGCATTTTTGGTGTCGTATAAAGCCTGTTTTATTACAACATCAAGGTTACATAAGGTAACTATCTTCTTAGCAACCCATTCTGCATTTTTAGCTCTGCAAATTTCGACATTTTTGCAAACCATGATGACTATCTTGTAATTTTGCTCCGACAACAAACCATATGAACCATTTCCGAAGTTAGTACCTGCTTGAAGTTGTATGGCTTGAAGCAAGAATTCAGAGAGAGAAATGATTAAGAGCAAATAATCTGGATTTAGGTAAAGACAAATCTCTGCTTTACAACCTACCAATTATAATCATAAAATAATTAAATAATAATAATAATATATAGGCCAACATTGCCTGCCTGCCTAGAATAAAATTAAATATTAATCTATTACCAAAATTGGAATAATTAAATAAATGAATCAAATCAGTTGTCACGCCTTGCATTTCTCTTACGAGGTGCATTTGCATCCTCTTTGCTCATCTTGCTCTCTCCTTCATCCTTCTCTGTCACTTCCACCTTCACCTTTGCCTGCATATACATACATGTAAGTATGTAACCAAATTCTTTGAGAGAAAATCTAAAAACTGAATTAATCCACACCATTGATCATCTACATGAATGGTCGAGATTGGTTTGTATAGTTTGTACAAACTATCCGGGTTGTAACAGATACGAACCCTATATATATATATTAAACAGAGAAAGGTTCAAATGAGAAATATAACTTTTTAAGAAAACGTGAGAATGAATCTCAGCCACTCATCCGGTCAATAAAGACGACTTTGACCATGAATTGCGTCAATCCTCCGTGATCACGTCCACAGTAACGAATTGATATGGTTCTCATATGAACCCACTTCATATTAAGTATATAAAATTATCATACCGTACGGTGGAAACTATCATTTAAAACTATCATTTTATTCCAAATATACCATTGCTATTTTTTACACTACCAATTTTTAAACATGTCTTTTTTGTCATTTTACTGTCACAAAACTACCTTATCACAGGGACGGACCTAGAGAAATTTTTAAACGGTGGCACTACTTGACTATAAGAAATATATATAGAGATATTTTTTACAAAGTTTATATTGGTTTAGTGGTTAGGTTCTTGGTTTCTAAATGAAAGATCTCATGTTCGAACCTTGTTAACAATTTTTTTAGAAACATAGTAAATATAACATTAAAAGCTAAAAAATTAAAAAAAAAAGTGTAACTAGATTTGAACCCAAGACCTCACCTATGAAAAGCAAGGAACTAACCAACTAAGCCAAGGAAGCTCGTGTTATTATTGCAGTTTCAAAATATATAAAGTGGCACAGAACAAATTAGTACGGTGGCACCCTATATTTTTTACACTGTGACGGAGGAATGATACGGTGGCCCGTGCCACCGTGGCCACCTCATCACGTCCGTCCATGCCTTATCAGCCAGTTTTTGCCAAATACATCTTATTCATTAATTAGCTTATCAGTCATCAACTACCTTATCAGTTATTTTACCTAAGGTTCATTAAAAATCACGTGTGTGAATGTGTCTATAGTTTTAGAAAGAATAAAGGGAGTGAAAAGGATTAAGGCTCACTTTGGTTTTCACTGCTTTGTTCCCACCAAATAGCATCCTCAATAAGATGCTAAAGAAGATGACAATAACTGAAACCACAATGCTAACTGTAATCTTTGGTTGTTCCTCAGCCTTCTCCACAAGTTCCTGAAATATTTTCACCACATAACTCAATTGCTTTAATTTCAAATACCACCAAAAGGATGCAGTATCAATTTTGATTGATTAGTTAATTAGTTAAAACTTAATAGTTGTTGCAGCCTACCAAAAGTTTCGTCTTATGTGCACCAAAGAATGGTAGTTCCGCAATCTTGTAAAGACCATCAAACACGGCTTTCTGCAACACAACCGATTTAATTCAGTAACAAAACTGTCAGATAACAACCGATTTAAAAAAGCGTTGAGGAAAGTTGGCCTCTTAGTCATTCGTCTTTCATTTTTACCCAAATGTCATTATCGGTGCGAGTGATATGTCCGCAACTCTTAAGAATAGGTAAAAAACTAAAAGAAAAAGAAGTTTATGAAATGCACCGCAAGTGCAGGGACCAAAACTGTAAAATATTTTTAACTTGTCCACAAGTTGTGGACATAAAAAAAATTTAACGAATTTGGTCCCTATACTTGCGGACATGGTTTAGAAACTCTTCTTAATTTTTGTTCACCCTTTGCAATTTGCAGACTTGTCATTTGTAGAGATAGTGATATTATGGCAAAACCGGGAGTGCAATGGCCAGGAGACAGAATTGTAAAAAGAGAAACGGCCACTTGGGTCAATTTCCCGAAAAGAAAGAGGATTCTTTGAGGATAAACGGTCTTAATATAGCCGCTTGCGACTTTAACAGAAACCCTAGACAGGTGGGTGTTGTTTCAGCCGCTCAAGGTCAGGGTGTCAAGAGGGGTTTATTGAGAATATCGAGTTAGTAGTAGATCTTGACTAGATACGTGAAACCCCATTAGATCACTTTCCAAAACAGGTATAGAAGTGAGAAGGGACGCTACTAGACTACAGGGTATCATTGACTGTATACATTTGTACGGAAAATCACCGACGGCATATATTCATCGGTGATCCATCGGTAATAGCGTCACCGAGAAAAGTTTATCCGACGGATTTTCACTGATGGATCTTTCCCATTACCGACATATCACCGACGAATGTGAAACAAGAAAATATTAAAAAACGCGCACCTGGATCCCCTTGAGACCCTCGAAACCGGCTGCTTTTTCCTCGGCTTTCTGCTTCTCTTCCTCCACCGTAAACTTCGGCTTCCACGTCGAGTCCCTGACCGATTTCGCGCTCTTCTCATCGCTCGCGATCAGAATGTTGTCGAACAAGATGCCGTCTTGCATCGTCCAGATCTCGATGCCAACCGCAGCAATTGGCTCAAATCGGGCTTATCGAGTTCGAAATAATCTGGGTTCGGAATATCACGAGGCCTCCAGATACCCATGTAATTCGGATTGTCGATCTGAGGAGCATGCCATTTACCCTTATACTCCGGGTTCCGCTTCATCGGCCTCCTCCATTCTCCGCATCCCGGTGCCGATTCACATTTCGGGTTGTCGATCTTCGGGACCTCCCACTCGCCGTCCTCCTCCTCATCCCAATCCTCGGGTTTCAACGCCTCGGGATCGTCGATTTCCTCCGGCTCATTTTCCAGCCACCCTTCCGGCATCGTGGCCTCCTCATCTAGAATCTCCATCGGTGCATTCTCGTCCCAGTCGTCGGGTTTCGTCGCGTCCGGGTCCGGAATCTTCGCCCTCTCGTCCCAATCCTCGGGTTTCCGGTCTTCAGGATCCGGGATCATCTTCGCGGGATCAGCGACGGCTGGAAATCGTCGGCCGACATGAAGTTCGCCTTGCTTTTCTCGTGCCCGTCGACCAGGATCCGCAGCTCGTTGTTCGGCTTCACGATCGCGGTGTACACGTGGGTCAACCGGTCCGAAGGGACCGAAGGTGGAGATTTGAGGTGGTGTTCGACGTACTCTCCGGTCTTCGGGTTCTTGTGCTTCAAGATGAAATGGACCTTATTCGTGGCACCGCATTTGTCGGGACCGAACATTATCGAGTACGGAGACTCATTGTCGAACCGTTTGGCGGTCCATCCGGCGTTTTGTGGACGGAGGTACTTCAAGTATGCGCCACCGCATTCGAGGCCGTTCTGAAGGCGGACTTCGAACTGGAGGATGGTTGTACCGTCGTTGAGGTCGACGGGTTTGTCGAGCTCCTTCACGATGGCGTACTTTCGAGCCTTCTCGCTCACGAGAAGCCCGTAATCATCGTGTCCCTCGCTCTTCGAGTGTAGCCATACACCTACGGGCCGTGAACAACGCAATGTACACATGTAAACCAAACTAAACAATCACGGTATCATCATTACTAAATGAAAGAGTATTTCGGGTGGAAATTAAGAAAATCAAACGTTAAGTTCCATGCAGGAAATACACCGAAAGCCTTAGGGTGTGTTTGGTTGTGGAAAGTTGTTTTCGTTGTCTTAGAAAACGTTTTCAAAAAATGGAATTGAGTTTTCATTTTCAGTTTTCTATGAGAATTTTAGAAAGTGCAATTGGTTGAAATGGTGAAGTTTTCGTTTTCCATTTTAGAAAACTACAAAAACGCGTTAGAAAATTTTGGTAAACTACTAAAAATCATGTTTTCTGATTTACATAGAAGTTAGAAAACTTGAAATTTAATTTTTTCTTGGAAAACTTTCGAAAACTGAATGAACCAAATGCGTTTTCTTTTTTTTTTCCTTGTATAACTTAAAGAATTTTCCACAACCAAACTCACCCTAATTTCTGACGGATTATACCGCTGGAAAACTGCATGCCTTTTTGTATGTCTCATATGGTGCTAGGGTTTAGAAGGTAAGATATACACAAATTTGAGGTTTTAACGAGCTAACTAGAGCTCTACCCAAGTTATTCGGACATACACTTTTTCAAGCTAAACATGTTCATATGCTTACAATTATACATCAAAACATATAAGTTCTCGAGCCTAAGCCAATTAAAAAGGTTACTCAATCTCGAGTTCAACCCTATAAACGAGCTTGCAAAACCTTGAATTATAGGTGTAATGTATAACTCAAATTTGTTAAATGAGCATCAATTAAGTTCCAACACACACATTAAAAAGTATTCAAAGCATTATTTTCAAAAGGTCATTCAAGCTCGAGCTCAAGCCACATATTTTAAAGCTCTAAGGATATGTGTTATTCGACTCAACTCGACTCGTTTAGACCTTCAGACAGGGAAAGCGATGTACAGATGTCAACAGCACAATTATGCTTTGGTACAGTGGTCATTTTCAACCACAGAAGTTCTACACCAGGGACATATAAGTATATAATAGCAAAAAGATACTATAATGCTAAAGGAACACGGTAATAGAGAGAGAGATAGAGAGAGAGGGGAAAGTTTAATTGTGAACCACTTTTTGGTTGTGAACGTAAGGACATCCCAGAGCGCCACGTGGCAATCTGAAATTTCCTTGATTAAGCTTATGCATATTGCATAACGCTATCATTTAGACTGAATAAAGCGTTATGCAGTATGCATAAGGCTTGGTCGCCAGTGGCGGATCCAGGAATTTCCTGTAGTGGGGGCACCTTAAAGGTGATCAAAAGGCCCGTAAAGTTGTCTGATAAATTTTTAGCCTAATTACACCATTTTGAAGGATTATTCGAGTTTTCTTGGTTGATTTCAAGGGATTTCAATGTTATCTTTGTTGATTTTAAGAAAAAAATTTCGGGTTTTTTGGTTAATTTCAATAGTTCTTTTAGTTTTTCGATTGATTTCAGTTTAACTTTTTGGTTGAATCGGATAAAAGGAATAAAAAGTCGAAAGAAAAGAAATAGAAAAAATAGAAAAAATCTGTAGATTTTTGCCATTGTGGCATGTTTGAGATTTGTTAATGAAAATTGAAAAAGAAAAGTTGCAGAAGAAGAAATGAAGAAAGAAATATATGGATTTTATGTGCTTGTGACTTAAATGGATCAAGAAAAGTGGAGAAGAAAAAATAGCTTAAAAGAAATAGATGAAAGCAAAAAAAGGAAAAACTTACAGGCTATGTTTTGGCTTAGTCAAGTGGGGTCCCACTCAAAATTGAGTGGGGGGACAGCTGACAGCAGTAAAGAAGTGTATTTCTTTCAATAATTTAAGCTTAACAAACTATATAATTTTTTTCTAAGTGGGGGCCTATCCCCCCATTAAAAAATCTAACATTTACCAACTTGGTTGGTACTGTTCCTAAGCTACAGTACCAACCAAGTTTTTTTCCTCATAAATATCTCATTTGGAAAAGTTACCACATATTCCATGGTAGCTCAGATGGTTAAGCGGTTGGTTCTGCATGTAATCGGCGCAGTTTCGAATCTTTTAGGCACCTCTTTTCATTCATCAGCTTTTTATTTATATATTTATTTATAATAATATTCAGTTTATACCCTTTAATTATTTAGTTATTTACTTTAACACCTTTTAGTTATTTATATTTCATTTTTTGTTTTTATTATATTAACACATATAATTGTATATTGATTATAAATTTCATTTTTCGTTTTTATTATATTAACACATATAATTGTATATTGATTAAAATACGTTTTATTTTTAACAAGTTACAATATTATAATCGTCTCTTCGACACTTTTGAAATGAGCCTAATATTGAATATTTTTTGATTTAATTATGATTTTTTATATAATTACAATACATATACTATATAAAAATATTTTAAATATTTACAATTCATATCATTATACAGTATTTTAGAAAATGTCTGAAGACTTAATTGTAAAAGGAACGCGTCTTAATTCCGAAGACGTGGTCGTTAATTTTTTCAAATACTTAATTGTTCGAAGACTTAATTGTTATTTTATTTGGAAGACTAAATCTTAATTTTAACTGTATAGTTAATCAGAAATATTGACCACATCAAAAAAATTCATTAACCAGATTTCAATTTTATATCTTCTCATGAGATTTTTTTAGGTTAATCGTCACTTGAGCCATAATTGTTCTATCAATATATGTTACATTTCAATTATTTTTTGTTGATTTATGTTGTTATATTTTTATGGCCTTCCATCTTCCCTGCAACGCGGGGTTAAAAACCTAGTTCTAAACAAACTACATCCGCCCCTGTTGGTCGCACTCTAATGCAGGCGGGTTAGCCGCGGGTTAGCTTTATTGAAGGCTTGTTCAGTTTGCATAATAGCGTTATGCAGTATGAATAACACTAACCCGCGGGTTTATGCAAACTGAATAAGCCTTGACCCGCGCAAGTCAGATTGTCACGTGTCGCGCTGTGGGCTATCCTCATGTTCACAACAAAAAAACGGTTCACATTTGAACCCACCCCTGTATATATATATTTAGCATAACTAGTACTAAACTATATATATGCCAACACAAAATTGCAGCAAAGCCATGCATATATAGTAGAGGTCCAAGGATCCTCCATCATCTTGTAAGAAATTAATATACCACAATCAAAAACCACAAACATCTAACTTATTGCAGCAGCATTCCAATTATAAAGGCAAATCACTCTTCTACAACAATGCGGATATTATTTATTTTTTTCTAAATCCTACAATATTGGCTCGTAAATCACGTGACGGAAATTATGTACCAGTTTGGATTTTGTTAATTTAAGCTATATAAAAGGCCTAACTATTACAAAAACCTAAGTTATCACCGTACATCATCCTAGAAATACTGTTTTCATGCATCTAATCAAACCAGTAATTTCATTCAATACGATTAGATCGTGATTTCAACAACATTCAAACAGTACCATTCCCTTCCTTTCATGTTCAATTAAAAAGTTATTAATTAATTTCTTTCCCCTACCGTCCAGGGCCGTTCCTAGGAGTTTTGATGCCCTGTGCGAACATGCTTAAAGATGCCCCCTATGTCTACTTTCTAAGCAAATGAAATGACGAAAGACAAAATTTTTGTAAAGGATTTGAAACCTAGTCAAGTTAGGCGGCTTATCCCTACGTCGATTTTTATTGGTTGAAATGAAAAATACAAAAGAGACATAAAAACTAAAACCTCAAATCACAAAATATAAATCTCCATAACCTAAAACGATGTTTTTATGCACTTCTTGAAGCAAAAAATATCAATCCATTTTTCATATACAAATCCTATGTCTAAATATCATGTTCCATTTAAACCCAAGTCCTAAATAATCAAACCGAAAAGGCGTAAACTAGTAGTATATGAAATTTTGATGCCCCCTTGGGCTTTGATGCCCTGTGCGGTCGCACGGGCTGCACGTGCCCAGGGCCGGGCCTGCTACCGTCAAATTAAGAATTAAGATCGTATTATGAACAAATAGAAACAAATATACATAATATGTTTACAAACCAACCAAATCGTAGTACTGTTTTTCATGCATCAAACTAGTGTCAAAAATCGTTCCGTTAAACCTTCTATTAGTTCAAACCAGTAATTAATTTCACGCCATATTTATTCTCATTCACACATTTCATTTAGCATTCATTACGATTCGTTCCTGATTTCTACGATCGTATCATGAACAAATAGAAACAAAAATCAAATCGTATATATATATATATACACACATAGAATATATCTACAATCTAACCAAATCGTACCTGAATAATGTTCATTCTCAGACACGATCCAGCTTCCTGCAAACGATTCGTTGAATGATTCGTAAAATATCTACAAAAAACACAAACAAAAATAAACCGTCACCGATTACAAAACCGTAGATCCACAATTAAACACCTACTAAAACACACACACAGATTACGATCAAATCACTTACAGCGTCGGAAGAACCGTATATCTCTGAAACGAAAATCAAAATGGAAGCGAACAACAACACGAAAAACGCATTGTACGTTTGCTAAATTCTTCCATAATCTAATGAAAAATACGAAATTCTTATCTATCAATCGGAGATCTAATTCCGATGATCGGAATTTAAATCGGATCTGAACTTTCCGATCGTTGTGTTTGATTTTGATCAACTGGTGAAACGTTCTGAAGCGAGAGAGAGAGAGAGAGAAGTGTCCCCTTTTTCAGGTTTATGGTTTGTTGAGGTTGTTATATATAGATTTTGTAAGTAGTTATGTAGACTTGGTTCAACCAATAATATCGCAAGACACGTGAAGTGTACCAATAGGAACTCGACACGTGTCAAAAACAAATTTACAATGTCAAATTTTAATAACATAAAAAGTTAGATATATAAATTACTTTGGTAGAGGAAAGTTCAAATGTGAACCACTTTTTGGTTGTGAACGTGACGACAACCGAGAACGCGACACGTAGCGACTTTGAGTGTGGTCCCCCCTTTAATTCAATGCCCTCCCATGAATCGCGCCTAGTCACCCGCCGTGGATCTGACGTGGCGCCTAGTCATCCGCCACATGTCGCGCTCTCGGTTGTCCGCACGTTCACAACCAAAAGGTGGTTCACATTTGAACCCACCCCTACTTTGGTAATTGCAAATGATGGACATGGGTTATAGTTACCATACGGTGAATGTCAAGGGTTCGACTCCTACTAGAGTCTATTGTGGAGGATTTTCCCCTTTTTTTTGGACGGCAAAAGGCGAATTTTATTAAAAGAAAACTAGCGAGAAGCTAGGTCGTAACACTTACAACAGCACCAATGGGATCTTTAAGCCAATCATCCCAACAGATCTCCTTACCCATCCTAGATCTAACATTGAGCCAAATGAGCGACTGAATTTGAATTGCATTAACAATACCAAATGTAGTAAGCATTTTTCCGGTGAAAACCTTGTCATTCCTTTGTTTCCAAATCTCCCAAAGATACGCAAGACCGATAACTTCACCGACCTTCTTGACCCGCGTTTGCGAGGGAGCGTTCTGAATGTTATCCCATAACTCCGCCACCGAGTTTGCCTGAAAAGGCCAGTCACTCCACCGACGTTTCACGAAAGCGCTTACCTCCCTAGTTGTGGAACATCTCACAAAAAGATGCTCGGAATCTTCCGGGAACGACACACAAGCTGGGCAATCTGCCGAATTTAGAGGAATCCCTCGTTTAATGAGGTTATCCTTCGTAGCTAACCTGTTCCGCAACAGCCTCCAAGCGTGTATGTTGACTTTTGTTGGCACCCGCTTATTCCATCCCTTAAATGGAACAGAGTCTACGAGCAATTTGTTGTCAACAAGTCTTCTCAACGAAGCTACCGTAAATTTACCGTGCCCTTCCAGGTTCCATTTCCACTCGTTGCTAAGAGGAATTCTGGACCAAAGATCATCTGGCCGAATGCCCAAACTTTCCAGATCCTTCCTAATTCCAGCAATCGTCTTCCGATTCTCTTGAATTCCAGTTCTGCCTCTCCTTTCTATCAGTCGTCCCCCCTCACCGTAACGACTTATAACTAATTCCTTCCATGAGGTCTCCGAATGTGAAAGGAAACGGTTCCACCAGCTACTAAGCAAAGCCAAGTTAAGCGCCCTCAAGCTACCAATTTCCAGCCCTCCTTTTGCTTTTTCGTTAAGCACTTCTTTCCACCCAACCCAACATACTTTCTTTTTATCTTCGCTTCCGCCCCAGAAAAAGCGACACCGAGTACTTTCCTTAATAACTTTCAAAGGTGCTTTGTACAGCGAGAAATAGTAGCAACCCAAACTTCCGAGAACAGATTTGCATAAACAAAGACGCCCGCCTACAGAGATCGAATTCGCTTTCCAATTTGAGAGCCGAGATCTGAATTTATCGACGTTTGGCATCCATGAGGCTACTTTGTTCATATTACCACCTACCGGAATACCCAAGTAATTAAAAGGTACCGCACCTACCTTACATTTCATCAGACTAGCCATACGCAAATTTGCCTCAGAGCTGACATTAATTCCCATCAGGTTGCTCTTCATAAGGTTTACTTTTAGCCCAGAACATACGTGGAAACAGTGCAAAAGCCGAGTTAGATTTATCCCATTCGCCTCGGACCACTCTCCAAGAGGGAGGATTTTCCCTAAACGGGTGTCGGGTTCGAATCCCAACTGATGCCTTGAAGCCATTTAAATGGAAACTGGATGGCTAGGCTGGGGGTGGTTATTCTCCTTAACAAGGTTTTGAACTCGGGTAATTGTGACTTGGTGCCATGGCGGCACGATGATACTCCGTTGCACCAACATGCTATTTAAAAAAAATTTACTTTGGTAATTAGGGATGAGCATTGACCTCGAACCCGGTTTGAAACTGAAATCATAAATGACCAATTTTTAATACTTAGAATTGGACCATATTGATAATATCGGTTCTTGTGGACCCAATACTTACCCTACTTTGGTTTTACATATTTTTCTAAGATATATAAATCAAATTACACTTAGAAATTTTTACATATTAAAGTTTAATGGTGAGACGTATGTAGAGTTTACTTATAACTCAATAGGATATTATTTTAGTGAAAATAAAAAGTAAGAAGGTGGAAAGAATTAAACACAATAAAGACATTTACCAAGTAGGCATTTATTTTTTTCGAACGAAAGTACGTATTTATTACCTAGATATTTAGATATATAAGTTGAGATTTTTCCTTAAAAAGTTACAAGGTCATGAATTTAATTAAAAGATCATTTAAGGTCAAATTTCTAAATGAGCTGTTTTGCACGTGTTACTTAACTTAATGGGTGAGGGTGAGCATGACAAGAACAGATGATCTTACTCAGTAAAGACATAGTTATTGAGTGTTTACACTTGAAGTGACAACAACCTCTTTAACGTTGAACGGGTTCGATAAGCCCTTATAAAAAACAAGTAGTCCAAAGAAACAACAATTTGAATAAAGCAATAATGAGTTGTGTAGCAGCTACAAAATGGGAGTTCAATTGAATATGGAATAAAGAATCTCAAATAGTAAAAGAGAAATTCTTACCCGGTAAGTGCTTACATTGTAAAGAAACTCTTACCAACAATCCATTTTATAGACTGAGAATGTTGATAAGGTAAACGAGTATGGTGACCCTTTTTGAAAAGCGTTTATTCTGTAAGCGTTTGGTAAACTGGGCTAACAAATAGTAAACTATGCATGACAAAATAACGAGTAGGTGTATTGAATCATACGACATGGTCAAACAACACATTACAACCTAAATTGTGTGCCCTTTAACACAAACTTGTCGAACTCTCTTTGTGCCCAACCACGCTATCTAAAACTCTCAAATTAGTTTGGAACAATAGTCCTCTGTTTTTTCAAATGATCTTATTAGATTCATCATGTCTTCATAAATGTTTACTAAGCGGTCGTTTTCTTGAAATGTTAGAGTTTTTTTCTTTTATTTTTGTATTATATATTTTTTTTAGTTTCAAATTTTACTAATAATTCCAACTCTTATTATTATTTCTTATTGATTATTGTTGAGATTTTAGAGTTAATTTTTACTTTTGTCATCTATGTTTTGTTATGTTTTCTAATGGAATCGAAAGTTTGTTTTTGGCGACAATTTTAAAGTTTCGATGGCAACAACGATTCGATGATCACATCTTGCAAGTAATTATTACAACTTGAGACGATATAGTCTGTTTACAAACATGAAATGTTCCTTATCAATGAGTGATTTTAATTTTCAGGTTTGTTTCAAGAAGATTGATCCGTGTATTCACCTTTTTTATACAAATTTTTGAGTTTTTTTATTTTATTTTTGTGTTCTAATTTTTTCTTAGTTCAAGTTTTACTAATCATTTTAAATCTTATTATTATTTCTTATTAATTGTTGTTTAGATTATTTCTTGACATTCATATGAATTCTAAAGTTATTTTTTATCTTCTATATATTTCCTAAATTTTAGAATTTAGTATATGTTTTAATTTACATGTTGAATATTGATAACATAAAGTTCATTGAGATAGACATGTTTTGGTAATTTTTATATGTAAAAGTATAATCTTCAAACCTTTTTATCTTCATTAATGAAAATGATACCTCCAAATACATAAATGAAATAGTTATAGTAAAACTTATCAATAACTATTATTTAGATAAAACTATGTATATTTTTATTAAAATATATAACAATTGAATACAATAATAAATTGATTGAAATTGAAAAACCATGTGTATATAAAGGTTGTAACCCATTTTTAGTTTTTAACTGTATGATATTGTAAACCATTTTCATTTATTCGTTTAATTCATCTTATTTTTGTATCATTTTATTTGTAATATTAAATCATATGTTATTACATACTTTAACTATGGTTAAGTTGGTATCGTTTTCATTACACAAGCAAACATATGTTATTGTGTTTAAAAAAATAATTAAATTGTATATGATATACCTTATATTTTATTTTAAAAAACCAAATCATAAAATAATCTCTTATTTTATTTATTTTAACATCATTATATATATATATATATATATATGAATTTGTGTGTTTAAAAATATTTTTTTTATTTTTTACAAGAAAAAAAACAAAAGAATAGAAAATTACTAAAATAGTCATTCAATTAACAGAGTTAATGAATGAGTTAGTGAGAGGTAACATGATCAAATAAAATGAAAACCACAAGGACCATATCCAAGATAAACATACATTAGAAACATGGTCAAAAAAGTTATCAAACCACAGGGACCAAATCCGCAATTTACTCTTTGGAAAAATAAGTTTTCCATACACCCTTCTTTCATCAATATTAATATCGTATATAGACTTATAATGTATTTTAATTAAATACAAAAATCAAATTTATGAAAATAATGTATAAAAACAAAATTTATTTTTCCTTAAAAATGTTTTCCAAATACCGCGCGCAACGCGCGGGCAAACCACTAGTTTAGAATAAAATTAAAATATGGTATGTCTTTTATGTAATTTGCAGATAAATAAATATTAAGCAAATAATCATTTGTATATTAAGTCATTTGTATCAAATAAAATAATCAAAATTTTAGAAATCACTATGTTATCTTGTTTATATCATTTAACATTTAAATTATAATTAGTATATAAAATGTATCATCTCTTTCATAAGCAATAATCTTTAAGAATTCTTTATATTTGGAAATTTCACTTTCACTTTTCTACTTTACCCATTTTTTACGAAGAATTTTGAGTATTTGTTGGAAATGCATGCAAATGAATGAAGAATTAGGTTTTACCTCAAGTGGGTGCATCATGTTTGTTGAGCAATGATATTTGATAAAATTAAAAGCCAACATTTTCTGAATGCCCAACCCCCAAAGGCAACGGCTACTTTTAACTCAAATATTTACAGGGTAGAAGTTAGATATTGCCTTTGAGGGAGAGAGTTCAGAAAATGTTCAATTTCAAATATTCCCATGTGGCAGCACCTAGTCCATATCTCGAGAGAAGAAAAGAAAGGGAAGGGACCAAATAATCAAAACGGTTTATATACTATAACTAGTACGCGTATGATCAACTCGTCATCGATAAGTTCAAGAAAATATTGTTGACTTTTTGTTCCTACTAAATATAAAATAATATCTACGTGCAACCCAATCGTGTTATTTATTGTCCAAACGACAAATATCCCCGAGTAATTTGATTTTCTTGTTTTGTAAGCCTGAATAATCATATTTAACAGTTTCGATGATTTTGAATTGGTTTGTTGTCCCTTCAATTGGATTTGTATTTTAGGACAAAAGGATAAAGACAATAAATGTTTTGTAAAAGTGTTTTTTTGTTCGGTTTTCAAACAAAGCTAAAGATCGAGATTTGTTTGTACTACACTGGCCGAATGTGAAGATGCCCCCCAATATGCTTGAAAAAAGAATCGAAATTAGAATTATTCGAGAACTGACGGGTGTTTGTGGGGTTCTACTTTATTTCGTATCATACAAGGTAGACATGAGATGCTACAAATTTGGGCCGACGGAGATTTAGTGATTTCGTAATCCTGTATCGAATTTGTGACGGATACAAGTTGGATATCGAAAAATTGTACAGGTATACGAGTATATATACTTGTTAGTTCCAAGTTCCAACGTATTTCATGTGGGAATTGTGTCACTTCATAATGTTAAATAAGTTTTTTTAATCAATAACACACTCATTTAATTAAAATCTTCTGGGGGTAGCTTCATATGGGTAGCCTTAGCTTTTCAAGCCAACTTATGTGTAATGACTAATCCTCTAGACGACCATGAATGCCTAGAGTTATCGCAGAAGAATCTCCACAACTATAAAGGGTTTTGACAACGCCTAGATTCAAACCCAAAAAGATGAGATTTCCATTACATTATTGTGTTCCTTACAAGGTGAACGCCTTTATCCATAATGGGTTTTGGCAATGGCTTTTGGCAATGCCTTTTGGCAATGCCTTAATCTATTCGAACCCATAAAGACAAAGCGCGAGCTTACTGACTATAAGATTTGAGCTTTTGACATTCCTTTCTAAAGGTCTCTGGTTTGTATCTCTTTATGGGAACTCGATATTTTTCTGACTATTCTCCAGGATCCCATAAAGTCATTGACGAATTTACATGTATGAATCGGTAGTCAATTACCCCATGTATTTCCAATCATTCATATTGGTTTTTTTTAACGATAGATAACTCACGCACACGTCCCGATCGAAGTCGACGGGGTATTCAGGATCCATACGGGCGTCCGACTAATCCTCGGCGACCATGTACTGACCCGAATTATGAATTATGAAAATTAATTAGTAAAAATAACCAATTTAACAAAAAGAATGTATCGGGTTTTTACCCTATATATAATAATGTATGCCTTTGGAAATTGCCGTTGCAACCGGAGCAATTTGCCGACGGCGATGACTCGGGAGGGTCAGTGACTGTTTGACCGCAATAAACCTCCATGAAAACGATGGCGGTGGCTGCCGGACAAAACAATCGCCGAAAGATGGCATGTTAAAGCCTTGTCTTTTTTTTTTTTTTTGAATTATTTTAAAAAATGTGGTTTGATTTGTTCAAATGTTTGAATCTTCAAATCTTTAAATAAATTATGGGGTTTTTAGGTCACTACAACATCACTATTAATGTAACTTCTAGTATATTATATTAGTTATATTCTGATGATTGATGCATCTATACATAACGAATTTTATTTGGATATAATAAAAAAAAAATCTAATTAGTATTTACATATTTACGACAATAATAAACAATAGAAAAACGAATAAAGGTAAACCATAACTAATAAAACCAAACAATTAATTAGTATTTTCATATTTACATATTTGCGTAGTTTTTTATCAATGTAAATTGAGTCCGATAAATGGACAATTTCACTATATCAAGGACAACTACATATGGTGCCAAAGGCGTAGGAAAAAGAAGATACAAAAAATAAAATACAAAATACGGTTATATTTAATTGTACATCGTAATCGTATATGGTTATAATATTGTAGTGCACCCGCTCTTCTATTTGTAAGTATTTGTTTTCTTCAATAAAAAAATGGTCAACTTCGGATAATTTGACGAAAAATGTACTGCTAATAGATGATGTCAAACTCTGTGCCCGTACACATTATCTTGAACAAACATCATATTTCTGAAATCCGAATGAAGGATAGTTGGATTAAACTAGTAGATGTGACGAAGTTGATAGATGTGATACGATAGAATATCTGAAATTAAAACCATAAAAATTGATTATACAATACACACACATATAACAATTTCAATGTAGTAAAATGAAACTGAGCAACTGTGTTACGTCAAACTTTCTAAAGTTGTCTCAGCTTCAACTATGCTTACTCTGCTCATCGAACATGAAGCAAAGAATTGAAATTGTTTCAACATCATAGTGTTTATTTACAATACCACACGAGATCTAGCAACAAACGAATAGAGGAAAATTTCAACAGTCCTCTAGCGCTCCAATATTTCGGTGCTACGATCAGATACATAGCACTGGAATATTGGAAGCCCTTGAGGACAGTTGGGTACCTCCCGATTGACCTCAAGAATGTTATAAATAATTCAAGTCATTTGTGACACTTATATAGTCGTGATCATGCATTCTTTACCTCAATCGACTAGCACCGATCACAAAACAAAGTACCTTGTGCCTCCTCTAGCCATTAGGGGGTACAAGAAATCAAGAAACAAATCCACCTTGGAATTGAAGATTAGTGTCGATTCCACAATACTTGGAAATTGACACCCAAAAGTGTATGTCATCGAGTTCTATGTGCTCATGCACATATGAGTGAAATACATGCAACTGTAAGAAGCATATCATGATTGCTAACAAAAAATTCGATCTGAAATAAGGTTAGAATTTGACTTATTTGATTGTTTGATACTAGGAATCCAGAACTAACCTTATGCCTTCTTGTCTTAAGCATCTTTCTTGTACCGAACTCATGCTTTGGCTACAAAAAAAACAGTTTTATTAAACCTAAGAGAATTATTTTGAATGCATCTCTTTTTGTGGTTTGGTTCACGATGGTGTTCACGAGGCCCACAAAGAGACCAAACCCATTTTTTCTTTGAACTTGGAGAAGGATATTTCACTGGCCTGAAAGGTCCAATACTCCAATATTTGATATTCATATACTGGAGTATTGGAAGCCTTTGAGGACAATTGAATATCTCCTTAAATCTATATTTGTGTTTTCTTACTACACTAATGAATCAAAGCACAAGCCATTTGGCGGGTTTATATAGATAGTTGAGCGAATATTAGCGTGAATAATATAAAGTTAATACCACTTACTAATAATTCTTCGTTAATGCGTAAGAATTATTCACGCAAACGTCCAAAATGGACGTAACAAAAATACACAAGATAGACAACCTATTCTTGTGCTCAAGGGGCATGACTCGATTTGTGTATCATTATTTTTCCTATTTGGAAAGTAGACTTGGTTATCGAACCTAATTCTTTCAAGATTTTCTTTTTCTTATTCTTTAAAAGATTTGATCGAAAAATGAACATTAATCATAGTATTTTGGTGGAAAATGATTATCTTGGTTGACTTTTAATGGTTGGTAAATTTTGATTCTTCTATTATGGGATTCTTGATCCCCTTTATTCGCCCATAAGATGTGAACGATATAAACTATAGAGAAATAGGGAATGTTTCAATAATGTTATTTGAAACTTTAGATTGTTGATTCTATTAAGCCGAACCCGTTAATATAAATGTAGAAAGTAAACTCAAAACATATTTCGATCTCCAGAAGTCTTGGGAGTCTGGTTGGTCCATCCAAGAAAGATAAGATATGTGCTCTAGACGAACTCATGAAGAAAACCGGTAAAGAGAAGATTATGAAGTGTATGTAAATGTGGATTTGGTTTATGTTCATAGTTTGAACAAATATTATTTATTTTATACAAATTATTCATATATGAATACATCAAATTACGCTAAAAAATTATGTAACTTATGCATCTTAAAGTCTTGTGGCATTTTCTTTTTTATATTTGATATATGAAAGTATTTTTAATCTTCAAATCGATTTATATGGTAATAGAATTCTCAAAACTAATTGAAAACCAAAACCAACCCCCCCCCCCCACCCCACCCCAACACCACACACATATATGTTTTTGTTTATTTGTAAAAACGTTGTTTCAATTTTAGAAAGAAAAAAACTATATCAGAACTTGAACTAAACCAACATAGACCAGTTTTTTTAATAATCTTGAACCAAATACCAAACAAAAGATAATCAGTTTTGATTTTGGTTTAGTTCTTATGTTTATAGGTCTGATATTTTTAATAAATTAGTTTAAGAGGCTGTAAATACTTAAATATTTTAAAGGACAAAATGTAATGAAATTTTCAAATGTTGTGCTTTCAAGACCTTTATTAGGTAAGGAAGAAAGAAATGGAGTGAAAAGGGATAAAGGTATAATAAAAACATTTGTCCTTGAAACACTTTTATAAAAGAAAAGAAAGGAAACAGAATAAAAATACTATAAATTTGGCCATTTTTTAAATCATTCAACTCATTTGAGATAGTAAATTATGATTTTAGTTCTTGATGTTTAAAAATTGCAATTTCCATTTCTATAGTTTACATTTTATTGTTATTTTTGTCCATAATTCCTATCTTAAAATATAAGGAATCAAAACAACAATCAATTATAAACCACATGAACTAAACAAATAATAGATTATAAATCATAAGAATAAAAATAACACGAATTACAAACCATATTATCGACATCATAATATCTAAATCATAGAAACAAAAGTTGCATTTTTTTAACCAAACATGAGGAAAGATGATGCTTCTTCTTTAACCTAATCAATTAAATGTATCCTGCTAATTATATGCAATGCAAGTAGTTCTGGCAAATGCACCAAGCCTAATTGGGTTGAATCGGGTGGATTAGGTTGCCCTTGTAAAATCCGATGTTCTATCATCGGGCTGGAGAATTTGAGGTTAGGCCTACCTTTATGAATTGAAAATTAATTGGGCCGAACATTTAGTAGGATCGGTTATGGACAATAAAGAAAGGAATTTCTTACACTAGTCATGTACTAGTCAACTCGTGTTAATATGCAAAGGCATTCCCTCTCTTTGCATCCAAAACTAAAGTGGTTTTATATGCTATACTTTTAGAAATATGTAGGGACATTTAGTACAAAAAAAACATGCCTTGGCCTAAAAACGGGTGTTGGTACACCTGGTAAAATTGACGAGGTGAATAACACGGTGAAAATTAACATAACTGTATAGACTACAATATAGGTTAGAACTCGTAGCTTAAAACTAAATAGATTGAGTTGTTTTTTGGCTTTCATTTAATAATATAAATAGTGGTCGATAAAATTTGTGAATATAATAAATAGAGTAAATTACATATTTGGTCCCTATGGTTCATACTATATTATACGGTTGGTCCTTATTTTAAAATAGTTATGAAAAAGGTTCTGATGGATTACATTATCTTGCACTGTCGACCCTTATGGTTTACACTATATTGCACTATTGGCCGCTGTGGTTTACACTATATTTCCTATTGATCCTATGCCCTTTAAAGGATTGATTTCACATGGAGTTAGGGTTAGGGACCAACAGTGCAAAATAAGTAAGCCATGAGGACATTTGTACCCTACCTTTTTCCAGTTTTGGGAAACTTGACGATATGTTAATTATTTAATAACTAGGTTTTATGTTATTTAAGGAATTCAGAGGATCAACAATGGTACAATTTTGGATTGAAAAAGTGTATGGGGTAGTGGTCGTTCTTTAAATGTTTAAAGAAAACCTAATATTCCTCATTATTTACATTAAAGAGGAAGGTATTGCTGATTCACAAAATGAAATTGAGTGATTCATTGGTACAATTAGATAAATCCATCAAATGGATGTAAATCTTTTTTTTTTTAAAATTACATACCTAAATTCTCATTTTTTGCCCTTTTTTACATTTGTACTTATAATTTTGTAGAAAAGTTCCATTTGTTTATTATAATTTAGATTGTTATCATAAGAAATAATTGTAATGAATAAAATTTAGTTTTTGGGTTTTCTTTTATAAATTACCCATGTATTCGTGATGACCTTCAATTTGAGTAAATGATAAATTTTTTAATTTTATTAGTTTGATAGAATAAAATTTTCATTTAGATTCTTTCATATGTTTGTTTCGAACAAAATCCATTATTTTTTGTGCTTCATAAAACACCGCTAACTGCCCCGCGATAGGTTTACAGAAGGTACAAGTGATTAATTTTCTTTGCATTTTTTATATAGTAATTTTAGATTAGCTTTTAAGTGTTTACATTTGTTATTTACGATTTATAGTTGATTTGGAAATTTAAAGAATTAATTTAATCTAAATTTCTTATAGATATGTTATAATGATATCAAGTTTTTTTATTTAAACGCTATGTTTGATGTTTTGAAATTTGAATAGTTTAGTCGTTTAAATTTTTAACTTATTAGATCATTATAAATGAAATTTTTTAAACTACAGATAAAACACTATTAATATTTAAACTCTGTTTTAGATCATTAGAAATCAATCATTCACAAAGATGTTGATTATGTTTATCAATATTAGGGTGACTATGGAATATGTATCTATATTATATTATAATATTAGAATTTATGCTGATTGTCCTTCAAATGAATTGAGTGTTCATTGGTAATTAAATAAAATTTATCAGATTAATGTGTCATTTATTCTATTCTTTAATGTTATTGACGTAAGAATAATGAACTAAAATGGATAATATTTTCAAAATTGTACTAAATGTTACATTGTGTAGTCCTTGAATATTATTTGATTAAATTATCTTACCCTTTAGTTTTTATCTTTTTCATTTTAATCCTTATCTACTTCAACGGAAGAAAATATGAAAGAAAAGTATTAAGTCTTTGTTGTTCTTTGCTACAAATTTTTAGAAAATTGAGATTTTAAATGGTCAAATCAATTGTTTTTTAAATTTATTTATAATGTTTATTGAAACTAATAGAGGTTAAGTTTTAATTTTGATTAGTTTAATGTTGATTTGTGCAATTAAGATCCATTTTTTGTAATCTAACTATTATTTTACATTATTTATAAAAATGATATTATTTTATTTAAACCGTTTGTTGATATTCTTATTTAAAGATTCAATCTTTAAAGTGGAATATTTTAGAACTTAAAAAAGATTGTTTTTTAAAATCAAAATAAATCCAAAAAGATTTATTTCTGAGATCAGTTTAATGTCATGGAAATTGTTTTCGACAGAAGATTATAAATTTTCAATTCGAGATATTTGTAACAACTGGATGACATAAAATAGAGTATAAGCACAAGTAATTACTTTTTTTTTTGCCATTGTTTGATTATTAGATATTGTATATAACATTCTTACTTATCAATTTCATGAAAGTTTTGAAGTGAGCAATAAGTTGTTATAATGATGGCTATGTAATAATGTTGATGTTTCTTTATACTAATGTTATAATGTAATGTTCAATTGAGGTGAATATTTGTGAATGTGTGGCATGTGTGATACGTGAGCACTAGTATGTGAATTACTAGTGCTATGCAGTTTAAGTTAAGTATGTATTCCATGATAGCTGTTATGAAACGTATGAATGCATGTATTTCGTATGTGGCTTGGAGATATGTGGATATGAATAAAGAGCATGATGTCTGTTATATACTTAATTGGTAGATGAGCTATTAAAGCTGTATGTATGATAAGTTATGTAAAGTTATGGCATGTGTAGTATTTGAGCAGAAATTGCATGATAGACAAGCATGTACTACTATTGTAGTTGCTTGAAATGTAGATATTGCATGTAAGCCTGGTGTAGGCTAGTAGTACTTGACTATGAGTAGAAAAGCATGTAGCTTGTTATGTGATTGAACTGATAGACGAGCTATTAAAGCTCTAGTGTAAAGGTTATGTATTGGACAACTAGTTGGGGATTGGGATTTTTGGTGATGGTGTCGAGGCTAGATATGTAGAGTGTGTTTATAATGATACAAGGGCCCGTGTCATTGCAAATACATTGTGCATATCGGGAATTGATATAGTCACTGGAGTTCTATGAACCAACTGGATTGTCGGGATGGGGTAGTAGCATGATAGGACCTCCGTGAGTGTCCTTAAGGTAAGTAGTTAGACCCCTAAGAAGCATGTGATGAGGAGAGAATATGAAGCTAAGGTCATTGACCTGAGCTAGTAGACGGCATGGGACGGAAAGTAGAGTGGTGTTTAAAATGGTATGTTAATTGAGTCAGTGAGGATAGACCACTCAGTAGTATGTTGGGAAAGGAGAGGTATAGTGGGGGTCGTTGACCAGAACTATTATGGGCAGGATGAGGAGGAAAATAGTCATTTTAAAGTGTGATGATTGCATGAATAGATTAGATGCGTATAGTCAGTGGATTACAGAGTGCAGTAGATGAGGTAGGAGAAGTTCTCTATGAGATCCTTTCTGGACTTTCGAGCGTGAAGAGCAAGAAATAACCCAGGTGGTTAGCAGCAGTCTAGAAGCAGTTATGGCCGCATGAGTCGGTGATGCAGTAAGCTCTCAGCCTGCTGAGGCTAGAGCAGTTTAGTAGCGAGGCTTCTTCGCATGTCGACCGCCGATGTTCGAGGAAAAGAAGGATCCAGTGGCTAAAACCATCGGATTTCTGTGATGAAAGATGCTATCTGCACTGGTTTGCATGGCGGAAGTAGAGGTCAGGTTGCTGTGAGCCTGCTTAGAGGAGTCGCAAAGGATCGACGGAAGTTGATCGTTTGGTAAAGGACAATGAAGCAAGTGGAGAGTATGACGTTGGAGTAACTATCTGGCTTTCCGGAGAACAGAAAGTACCACAGTTAGAGATAGAGAGGCTGACCAGCGAGTCGCTATCGGTAGTTCAACCTATCGGATTAGTAAATGAGATTACTGGCAAGTTGCTAGAGGCGATCACTCTGTTGATCAGAGTATGTTGCGAATGAAGGGAGGAAGGTGTTCAGGTATGTTGAAGTGTTAGAGCCAAGATAAGAGAAGTTATGGTGACAGTAAGGTGCGCCGATTTTATCAGATGCATGAGGTAACGTGGGACAGAGAGAGTTAGAATTGGAGAGGCAAGGAAGAAGGGTGTTACCACCGGACTCGGGGGCATGTGTTCCAGTTGATAGCAGAAGAGGCAATGACGGAGTTAGACGTTATGACAGGGTAAGCAAGGGAGTTCGTTAGAAGTGGAAGTACGCAGCAGACGAGGAGTAACGTTGGAGTAGTGATGTGTATAAGGATAAAGTGGTAGTTGGGATAGATTGGTTAAGTCAGAACTGAGCTCGCACTGACTGCGAGAAGCAGCAGGTAGTAGTTCAAACCCAAGTGGGGGAGAACTGACTATCGAAGGATATGGGAGGAGACTACTGAAGGTATATGCTTGGGCTAAGGTCAGGAAGCATGTCTTTCATGGAGGTAGCAGCTACTTAGCGTACGTGATCGATAGCCGAGCTGAGTCAAGAAGAAGACGGTAGCGAACGTGCCAGTGGTCAGCGAGTATCCGGATGTATTCCCGGATGACTTGCCTGACATTCCTCATGAGAGGCAAGTGGAGTTCCAGATCAGGCTAATTCCGGGGGTGGTGTCGGTAGCTAAGACCTGTACCGGGTAGCACCTCCGGAGATGCAGGAATTGTTGCGGATGTGTGTTGATTGCCGAGAGTTAACCAAGCTTACGGTAAAGAATAGATACCCGCCGTCGAGGATCGACGATCTCTTCGATCAGCTTTAGGGAGCCGTCCAGTTCTCGAAGATAGATCTTCGCTCAGGGTACCACCAGTTGGAGGTTCGGGAAGAGGATGCGCATAAGATGGCCTTTCGTACTCGATATGGGCATTCCGAGCTCATTGTGATGCCATTCGGGTTGACGAACGTGCCAGTATCTTTTATGGACGTGATGAACCGGGTCTGCGGGTCAATGATGGATAGATCAGTGATTGTATGCATAGATGGTATACCGATCTATTTGGGATCGAAGGAGGATCATGTGGAGCACTTTCGAGATGTATTGGAGACTTTACGTAATGAGTAGTTGTGTGGGGAGAAGAGAAGACAGCAGCGATCGAGACTTTACGTAATGAGATGTTGACGTCACCGGAGAAGGTAGAGGACATGGCAGTTTATTGTGGTACTTCTTACCATGGGTTAGTTGTAATGTGTTGTAGCATGGGAAGTAAGTGGATGTTGTAAAGAACTGTGTTGTGTGTTTGTGTTGTACGTGATAGTAGAGGGTAGTTATATGTTGGATGTGAATAGCATGTTTTGTGTACTCTCGGGCAGCCTTGTACCCATAAGGGTCAAGGGGATAGTATCGTTCTCGTTAGAGAAGAAGGCATGATCAGTTCCGTTCTTGGAACGGAAGGCAGTTATATGTGCAGATGTGTTGTGTTGTGGAATCCGTCGTGTTCCGTAGGAAACAATGTGATGATGAGATGTGTTTTGGGTTGTGACCTGGACTGGGCAACTCCAAAGCAAACCGTGAGGGAGTAGGGGTGACCGGTTAGGGCCCTGTTTCTCCAAAGCAGGTAAGTTGTAGTCTTTTAAGTCGTTGAGACCGCGTATAGATTCCAGTATCAGAGACGTAAGGTCGGATTGCTAGTGGCCAGAGTTGAACAGGGATGTGGAACAGTGTTAGACGTGTCTAAGAGTGAAGGTTGAGTTAGAGTTAGAGTTACCGGATGGAAGTAAGGGCATGTGATGAAGGATTTGTTTGTAAGGTTGGTTGTACTGTTAGAAATCATGATGTTATGTGGGAACAGTGGACAGACTGACGGGCAGAGCGAGAAGATGATGCAGACTCTCAGGTGCATGTTAAGAGCTTGTGTGTGGACATTTGGAGGAAGTTGGGATACGTATCTATCGTTGGCAGAGTTCTTGTATAGCAGCAGTTTTCATGCCAACATCGGCATGCCTCTTATTGAGATTTTGTGCGAGAGGAGATGTAAGACTCTCATCTTCTAGGGAGAGGTTGGTCAGAGTGATTTGGGCAGTACTGAAGTTATGCAGAAGGAGGCTGAGAGTATTCAGTGGAAACCGGATGATGAGATGAGACAGAACTACTCAGAGATGTTCAAGGTATAAGCGATTTCGGGGGACGAAATCCTGGTAAGTGGGGGAGAGTTGTAACGCCCCGTTTTCAGTTTTGGAACTTAGCGGTGTTTGGTTAGTTATTTAACCGGTTGGATGTTTTAGGAGTCGAGGGGTCGAAGTGTCATTTGTGAAAGTGTAAGGAGGGTGTGGTCAATAAAAGGGTTAGAAAACCCTCAACTCCCTCATTTGACAGTTCCAGGGAGAGAGGGAGAAAGCGATCAAGGAAGAGGGATGGAGCATGGGACGAATTGGAGGTTCTCGAGAGGCAATTGGCATAGAATCGTCGTGTTTATTGCTTAAAGGTATGATTCCTATGTCCAATTTGTGTTTAATTGTAAGTTTTGGTAAGAAAAGTCATGGTTAGGGTTATGATGTTGAGAGGTGATCAAAGAATCATCAATTGGTATGTAATTTGTATGTTTTGGGGTCAAATTATTCGCATGTATTCGATGGTTATCGACCCTAGTTCTTGGGGAAGTCGTATTTTGGAGTGTGTTGGTCGAATTTTGAGGTTTTGGCATGTTTTTCGAAGCAAAAGTCGCGTTTTTGGGGCGTCAGGAAAACCCCGCGACCTGGCCCCGCGACCTGAGGTCACGGGGACAGGTGGCGTAACTTTCTGTTGCATTTTCAATATTTTTCGTTTGCGGCCCTTTTCAAGATTTGACTTTGGGCTTATGTTAGGGATGTTATGAGATGACTTTGGGTAGATTTTAAGGGCAATTAGACTAGTCTAGCTATCGCTAAGACTAGTGTTTCGGTATGGAGTATCGAGTGGTCCTTTTGGGCTATGTTTGATGTGTTATGTATTTGTGATTGGTTAGGTGGTTCGAAGAGATTGTGTTAGCTTGTGAAGTGTATGAATTGCTAGCATCTTGACAGGTGAGTACCTCACTTAACTCTTGTTGTTATGTATGTATGGTTACGATTGCATGTGTGATTATGTGTATGCGTTCCTTCGGGGACATGGCAGAGTACCTATGGTGGTAGTAATACCCCTAGGGAATTATTATGAGATGTGTTCCTTCGGGGACTTGGGAGAGTACCTATGGTGGTAGTGACACCCCTAGGGAATTTGCAGAGGCCTGGTACCGGTGTCATTTATCCTTCCTTGATGGTATTGAGCCGTAAGGAAGATTGGAGACTTACATGTATGTAGTTGCTATGTACTTGTGATTGTGTGTGCATGATGGTAAGTGGTTAAGTGTGTGCTCACTAAGCTTTATGCTTACCCCGTTGTTGTTTATCCTTTTTAGTGTCAGGTACGTCCCGGAAGGGAAAAGAGAAAGATACCGTATGAGGCTCCGTGGTGGCAGTTCAGTCAAGAGGTTTTTTTTTGGAGAAAGTGTCATATGTTTTGAAATGTAAACAATGGTTGTTTTCCGTAAATCCTTATACTTATGTTTTGTTGGTATGACCTATGGGTTAAAGTTTTAAACTTTTGTTAGATTTAAATGTTGGTTTGGGCAAGCTTCCGCTATCTTGTAAGAACTTGGTTACTTTCAGTTAATGATGAATGTTTTGAGTTTTGGGTGTTACACATTTTCCATATCTATTTCAAAATAGAAACCAACAATGCAATATAATGTAAAAACCATATGGATCAAATATGTAATTTACTTTAATAAATAGGTAAAACTTTTATGAAATTATTTGTTAAAGGAAATTATCTAATATATACAAAGAGCAGGCGCCCCGGCCCAACTTCAACCTGCCCACGACCCGACCCGACCCGCGACCCAAACCCATCCTTTCCTCTCTCATTTTTTACCCAAACCCGCCGGGTGACCCGGCCTTGACCCGCCCTTATACCCGCGCGTCTTCCAGCCATGACCCATCTCCTATTTTACACTTTTGCCCCCCTCAACTTATAAGGTTTATTCACTTTATACCTTTAACTTTTCAATATTTCATTTTACGTTTTTGTCATATATCGTGTATTGGCTAAAAAAACGTTTAAAAAAATACATTTTAATTTTAACAAATTACGTCATTATATTTGTATCGTCGATACGATCAAAATGAGCCTAATATTGAATATTTTTTGACGTAGTTATTTTATTATATTCTATATATATACATTGTAACTTCTAATCGACCCAAATCCTATATTTATTTTCAAATTTACATATTAGCCCCCATAAACTTAGAACGTATAAGGTTTATTCACTTTACACATTTTACTTTTCAATATTTCATTTTACGTTTTAGTTATATACCGTGTATTGGCATAATGACGTTAAAAAATACGTTTTAATTTTAACAAATTACGCCATTATGTTCGTATCGTCGATACGATCGAAATAAGCCTAATATTGAATATTTTTTTATGTAACTATTTTATTATATACTATATATCCAACCGACCCGAATACTATACCCATTTTCAAATTCACATATTAGCGCCTTAAACTTATAATATTTATTCACTTTATACCTTATTTTTCTATATTTCATTTTACGTTTTATTCATATATCGTATATTGGTTGGAACATGTTAAAAAAATACGTTTTAATTTTAATAAATTACGCCATTATAATCGTATCGTCAATACGATCTAAAATATGTTAAAAAAATACGTTTTAATGTAAACAAACTGTACCATTATAATCGTATTGTCATAAAATGAAATGAGCTTTATTGTAATTAAAAATTTATTTATTCATTTATTTATTTTCTTTATTTATAACAGATAATAATAACTACAAATAGGATAATTTCCAAAATTCACCTACCTAAATTTACATTTCTGCCCCCCTTAAATTATTATTAAATTACTTTTTATCCTTTTAGTTTTTCATATTTCATTTTACATTTGTCATTAACATAATATATATGAATTGAAAAAGTTTAAGTTTCGTATACTTTCATACAAATTGCACCAGTTTATCAATCTAGATACTTAAAAATCTAATATAGAATAGTTTGTTAATTTTTTATATGTAATATTAAAAAAGCATATAATTCGCAGGTTTAAGTTGTTGCAGTTTATGTTGGTAATGAAATTAAAATCCATTTTTAATCTAACTATTTTTATACGATTAGTTCTTAACAATAAAATTATGTTATTTAAACCTTTTGTTGATATTCTTTAATTAGATTTCATCTTTATATCTAAATGGTTTTTATAATTGATTTATAAAATGCTATCTTTTTAAAATCCAAATAAAAAAAAGTATACAATCCTCCAGTAAAAGCATTCAGAAATCCAATACCACCCAAAAGAAACTAAATTCAATTTCAGATACTTTTAACAACTATAGTGGAATGAAAACATTTAGTATAAGGGTTAATTCTCTTTTTTTTTCACATTTGATTTTTGATTTAGAATTTATTTTTTATAATATAATAATTTTACTAAATATATCAATATTCAAAAAGTTTTAAATAAAGGATTGGAACCCAAAGTTTGGTCATAGGATTGGCTATGATTAGCTTATCGTTGAGTGTTGTCTTATAACCCAAGCAATATTCGTTTGTGTGTTTGGCGGTGTGAAAATTGGCAACTCTAATATGTAGTGGTTACTTTCTTTTAATATTAAAAAATATAATAAATTGTCGTTTGGATCTAATATTCAACATATTAGACTCTGTATTTTATAATTTATAATTACGTTTTACTAATTTAGGGCTAACGATTTAGCATTTCGGATAGATAAAAAAACAATGTGATATTCCATTTTATATGACGATTACTGATTTTTACATATTTAATAAGTAGGATCAGGTTCATGTGACACCAAGTTATTTTCGTGACACCAGTGAGATCAAGAATTTATACTTAAAATTCCACAGCAAAACACTATGAAGATAAAAAAAAAATCGAACCTTCTAAGAAAAAAATGTGAAAGTTACCTTTACAATGTTTTTTTGTGAAGTTTTTTAAGTGTAAAATTTTGGTCTCATCGATCTCACGAAAACAGTTCAGTATTACGTGATCCTAAGTCTATGTAAGTATTTACCGTAAAATAACCTATATTGAATTTTATTGTGGGACTCTATTGTAACTTGTGCAAGGATGCAAATAGATGAAGCTAGACTCAAACAATATTAGTCTAAGTTTGATTTAGTTTTGATTAGTTCTTCAATGCAAGATTTGAGCTTGATTTGAAACCCCAGATACCTAAAAAGATTTCATAGTAATTGTTCTTGCTAGAGATGGCTAAAATATCGGTTTCGGATCGAACCAAAACGGCCCCTTCAGTACCAAGTTGACCGGTCCTTGTCGTAACAAAAATCCTATGACTGATTATAGGCCTATTTATGATCTAATATTGGTTTAGTTCTATAAAAATTATAAAATATTTGCATAATCGTAATTTTTGAAATATAGTATTGAAATGCTAAACTGTTAATACAAGTTGAAAATGCTAGTAAAAACTTGAAAATCTTGTAAAAGCCTTGTATTATGATTTATAAAAATTTATAAGAAAATTGAAAACTTGTTCCTATATATACATAGTCCAAAGCTTAAGTAAGCCTTGAAATTCCATAAAACTTGTAATCGTCATCGTCCATTGAATCATAACCAGTTCTTATTAGTGATGGGTCCAACTTGGCATAACTTTTTTTTTTCACTTTTAGAAAAGTAAAATTCGAATTAGCTCAATTTTAAATAAGATAAAACACACTTGACCAAAAGATACACACTAAAATTTGACCATACATACGCATTAACATGTACGCATTAAATGAGTGACAAAATCAAATCCTTTACTTGTTATAAACTCATATTTATACCGAAACTTGACAAGATTTCATTCAGAGTGAAATTTCACTTTTGAGCTCTAATGTTTTTCAATTTCAAATGAATATTGTTCCTAAACTTCAAAAACTTTGATATGACCCCTTACGTTTTGATCCATTTTATACAAACTCAATTTTAGTCACTCCTTTAACGGTTGTTAACTCTTTTTTCGTTATCTCCGTTAACTGACATATATTTTAGTCATTTTAAACATTTTTTTGTTGATAACTAAAATACTCCTCACTTAACAACGTGATGATTGACTAAACCGACCTTGTTTAAAAGACTAAAATACCCTTTGTTATTCGTTAAAAAATTTGTGGATACCAATCGTATGGAAGAAAACAAATGTGAGCATGTGGCTTAAAATATGGCTTCGTTTTATGTTACATGGAGGATTGTAGTTAAAGTTGCATCTAGTTCCAAATTTATCCTTTATGTTGTCAGCTTTTTATTAGAAATTCTTATTCGCTTAAATTTAGTTTCAAAATAAGATTATGACACTAAGATATTAATCCACAAGGCTGTGACATACTGGTTAAGGCTTGTAGAAGAAGTGGCTAGTTAACCCTTCAATTCCAGGTTCGAATCCAGACGCTTCCAAATTATGGTCACTGAGGATTAACTCAGGGCAACACATACTTTAGCTGTCGATGAACCTTGTCAGGATTAGTCGGGACAAAACATTTGATACCCTTAGAAAAAGATATTTATTTTTAAACCATGGTTGTTAAACTTAGAATAAGCTTAAAGTATATGCATGTTTGTGCAATTATAGCGTAATCATAACTTGTTTAAAATAAATTAAAGTTATTGATTTAAAATAATATGGTAACAATTTTTATTTTAGATTGTTTCAGATATGTTATATATTTTTTAGAAACATATATATATATATATATATATATATAGGGTCGGTTTTAAATATGAGCTCATCTTTCATTGTGAATGTGATGA
This sequence comes from Centaurea solstitialis, assembly GCA_030169165.1. NCBI lineage: Eukaryota > Viridiplantae > Streptophyta > Magnoliopsida > Asterales > Asteraceae > Centaurea > Centaurea solstitialis. The sequence goes on along the minus strand of CM058041.1, from coordinate 3,286,218 downwards.
TCGTTAGTATCGCACCATGTGACAATATAGTCTGAGTATTCATATATTATTCAGACTGAATAAAACTTAGGTGCGCTATTCAAAGTGATTGGACCTAAGCTTTATTCACTCTGCATGCGTGTGAGTCAGAGTGCATGATATTTATACTGAACAAAGCTTAGGCGCCGATTCAGATTGTCACGCGACACGATTTTAGTGGTCCTCACGTTCACAATGAAATATGAGTTCACATTTGAACTTTTTTTTCTCTCTCTCTCTCTCTCTCATAAGTCTATATATTAAGGGCTACTTCTTCTCTTCTATGTATTTGAACCTTGAGATTTAAAGTGTTCATGATATGAGGATCGGTAAAAGAGTTAGTAAAATTCAGATAACAAGTAAATTGGACTAGACCTTCCTATAAGGTGGATTTGACAATTACAAGGAGGGAATCTTTTAGGGAAACATGACTAGCATTCTTTAACATCAGTAATGTGAAAACATTGAACCCTTCTCGGGGTAGAGGTTTTAATGCTACGTGTATAAACCCGAAAGTGAATATTAATCAAGCTACTGACGTTTAAAATGTAAATCAAAACTCTACAATAGAGATATCATCAGTACGGCAATATCACATAATATATTAATCCAAACTATAATATACTTACAAATACAATTAGTTTCGTCCCATATACATCAAGCACTTTTTTAAATCAAAATAATAATTAAACCATACAGCATTTTGAAGACCACACACTAAATCAACTCTTAGTTTTAACTTTTACCAAACCAAACAAGCCGAACAAACGCTAAAAGGAAACAAAATCTATCTTCAATCTTCAAGCACAACCATATTCTAGAAATCAGAAATAAAGGACCACGTAGGCAATAATTGCACCAATACCGATATTTGACATGTAAGCATGTGGTTTTGCTAGCATTGAGATTGCTTTGCTTTTCTTGGTATCAGGAGGACGATCGTTTTGACCACCATATGAACCCTTCCCCTTACTTGCCTTCGACAAAACTAAATCATCTCGTTTTACACTGTCTTCTTTATCGTAACTCTTTTCATTCAAACCAACAGTGACTTTCTCCTCTGCACGATTTACAAACAAAATACGAAATGGGTATTGTCTCATTAACCTTTTTTAATAACATGGTAATATAAAAAATTTAAATCTTAAAAGAAAAAAAAACTTACCAATAGATTCAAGAGCCAAGGTAGATAAAATTAATTGAGCACATAAGAGAAGGAAGAAGAATGCAAGCACTTGGGACCTCATTGAGCTTATGAATGCTTGTTGATGGTATGTTTGATACTTTATAAGTTGATATTTATATGAATGGTTGTGAGTTGTGAACACATGAGGATTTGTTCCATTGAAAATGGGCATCAAATAAAGTTGAATAAGAAAAAAACAAGAGAATAATTAACCCCTTTTATGTTTCCAACATGATGCACATGGCTATGCATAATTTAAAAGATTGAGCATGTAACTTTTTAAAAGAAATTTATATTTACTCTTTAATTCTTAGTGTTGGAAGACTCGTTTTAGAATTCAAAAGAGACATGTTTTGTTAACAAATGTATTGTTTATGTTTTAGAAGAGAGAAAGTTGTTTAATTTATATGAAAGGTAAACACTCTTATCACGATGAATCATGCGATGTATTAGTGATGAGTATATAAGGCAACTTCAGTAGTAAAGTCTTATACTATAAATGCAAGGACTAAGCAGTAATCCCACTAAATGTGAAAGGCTCAATGCATACGAGCTTCAACAGTAAATTGACTGTCCTAATCCATTTTTGGTATAATTTGAAGCCTGGACCCACTATAAAAAGTATTGGTAAGCATCCCTCCTAGCACTTGCATAGAGACATCCCTGCTAATTTAGTAAGGAATGAAATATGAGAAAAGGGATAGAGAAATCTATAATACATAATAGATTCCCACTAGCAGCTAATCCAATAGGAATAACGCACCAACAGTCTTTATTGACGTTGTTTTGGCTGCCATAGTTGAAAATTGAAGCAGTTGAAAAGGAGTTCTTTCCTAAAGAAGCATTTAACCATTCTTCGATTCGTATGAATTTTTGGATTGAAAGAACATGAGGTATTGATAGAACAATAAAAGAAGAGATCCATTGCTTAATAGATAACATCGTACTTTCACTTTGATTTTAATTTGGTCATTGTTTCTAAAAGTTTGTTACTATAGAGCAAATATGTTGGTTTGGGTCAAAATTAGATTAAAATAATCACTTCTAAAAAGTAGATTTGTAAATTGAAAACAAAACCGACACTAATTGTTAGAATTTACCCAAAAAGAGTAGTATTTGATTAAACAAGCTATTTAATAAAAAGAATATGTGAGTGTTAATTAAATATTTAAAAATGTTCATTAATGAAGGTTTATAAAAGTTGTTAATTCGAGTATGATCATGAATGAGGTGGAACGAATATTATGACCCACAATCAAAAATAGAATATATTATATGTAACTATAAATAAAAAAAAATTATATGTAACTAATATAGTTATTTTTTTAATATCATACCAATTTTAAAGCAAAAAAGTTCTATCCATTAAAGTTATGTATTAATATAAAACAATTAACAATCAAAAAATTAGTAGCTTAGTAGTCAGTAACATTCTTAAGAAGGACAGTGGATATCATCCATGTTTATCCAGGTTCAATTCATAGATTGAGCATGTGGCGATATCCTGACCATAGGTCGATTTTCGAGTCGATTCATGGTTGCCGAGGATTAGTCGGGTGCTCATATGGATCTCAAATACCTTGTCGACTTTGTATCAAAATATGTACACGTGTTGTCTGTCGTTCAAAAAAATATGAAACAGAAAACGAGTAAAATATATTTAAATATATTTATAATTTGGATAAAATAAAAAATAGGTAAGAATTTTTATTTCTTAATTTCATATTTTCTTTTCTTTCAGAAACATCTTGTGGACATGAAATATTAAAGGTGTTCAACGCGCAATTTCAGAATAATTATTGTCATTCTAAAAATATCCTAATTTAAAATATTTTAGAAATTAAAAATAGAGTGAATTGCAATTTTGGTCCCTATGGTTTGACGATACCAGCACATATAGTCCCTATAAAAATTTTATTGCAGAAAAACCACTATGGTATGTTTTGTTGCTTGGTTTTGGTCCCTCAAAATTAACACCGTTAGATTTGCCTGTTAAGTTTCTCTCATGTGCTTTGCACATGAGGGCATTTTTGTCTTTTTACAAAAGTCAAACAACAAGTTAAATTAGTTAATATATATTTATATTTATAATACATATAATTCACTAATACAGTAACACCCTTCTCTCTCCTCTCCCTCATTACCCTTCTCTCTCTCTTCTCTCTCTCCCACTCTTACAAGAAACCACCCCCTCCGACGCCGCTTCTTTTCCGGCTGCCAAGTCCGGCGACTTCATCTTTCTCCCCCTCACTCTCTGCCTCTCACCCACGATCACCGTCGATAGCCAACAGTCAACGACTACTCACTCTGACGAACCCCACCTCTCTCCGGTAAGCACTACCCCTCTCCGGTCATCTTCTCCGGTAAGCACTACTCAAATCAGAACATCTGACTAGATCCTAAACCCCCTTAATCTGTTGGATTTGTTCTTTGTCTTTGTTCGGTTTGCATCTGAGTAGGGCATCATCTTCTTGAAACACATGGGTTTTCAATGAAGGTTTTGAAGAACTTTCACATGGATTGGACATTATGTTTTTGAAATTCAAAGGTTTTCTGCTTCAAGACGACCATCATAGGGACGAAATCAAACAAAAGTGGTAGCCGAAAAAGTGGAGCGGTGGTCGTTTTCTGCTTCGAGATGGGTTTGGTGGTGATGTTGATATGGTGTGACGATCTCGCCGGACATGGAAAATATATGGAGTGATTTCACCTAAATCTTGAAGAAGGGGTGGGGTGGGGATTAGTTCATCGGAATCTGGAAGCTGTGGGGGTGGTTGGGGGGGTTATTTCATATGAATCTGGAAACTATGAGGTGGGTGGGTGGATTTGATTTAATATTCTAGAAAGAGTTTGGTAATTGATAACTGTGGTATAATGGATTTGTTTTTCATAGTATTTAGTTTTTCTATTTATTAATATTAAATTAAATATGAATGTTAAAAAATCACATAATAAGACAAGGTAGGTTAATATATTTAGAGTGAATTGCAATTTTGGTCCTTGAACTTTGTTTTCATTAAAAAGACTAAAATGCCCTCATGTGCAAGGCACATGGAAGGGATTTAACAGACACACCTAACGGTGTTAGTGTTGAAGGACCAAAATCACCCCAAAAGACATACCACAGTGGTTTTCTTGCAATAAAAATTTTATAGGGACCATAGGTGCTGGTTTCATTAAACCACAAGGACCAAAATTGCAATTCACTCTTAAAAATATAATGAGACAATTTTATGTTATGATCAATTTTTTTCTTGCATATTTTTCCAAATTAATATAATTATATTGGTCAGAAAAATCACAACATCAAATTATTATATATTTTTAATCAAATATAATAAAACAGTAATTTACAATTTCAAATCATAATAACAAACAAAAATCTAAATAATCTTATAATATAAACATAAGGTTGAATTCACGTTTTTTTCCAACCTCACAGCTAACCCTCTCGAACTCTCTTTTATTAGGCCATCCTTACCACCCATACCATCTTTACCAGCTGCCACCTCAGCAGCCACATCAGCTTTTCACTATCTTACCACCATCATACCATACCATCCTTACCCATATCAATTCCATACCAATCTAATTAATTAATTAAAAAAGTAAAAGAAAAAGAAAAGAAGGGAGAGATAGAAAGAAAGGTGGGGTGGGTAGGGGAGAGAGAACGTGGGGTGGTACCGGTTGGCTTGCATACCGGCGTTCCACACCGGTCATCAATTTTGGTGTTACCGTCGGTACCGGCCTCCTTACCGTCTTGTCGCGGATGACCTTAGTACGCAACCCATCAAACCCTCTCACACACATACACACACAACACACACAAGCAAAGCGGTTTGGCCAAGCCGCTTCTCCCCCCAGCCCGCCCAACCCGCCCCCCGCGTACCCCATCCTGCCTAACCTCTGAAGCCGGCGGCTTCCAACTCGTTGTCGCTACGCACGGCCTTAAAACTAAGTTTTTATACTTAAAAATTCATAACAAAACTTTATAAAAAGAAATATATAACCCATATATAGACTTAGGATCAGGTGAGACCGCGTGAGACCAATATCTAACGTATGAAACTTCACAAAAAAACACCGTGAATGTACATAAAATTCGAATAAGCAGACCTAAAAATCACTTTCGATGCAAAAAAATATCGAAACAAGCTAAAAAACGAAATCTTCACAACTCAAGTTCTGTGAAGGTTACATATATATAATGCGAACCTTCACAAAAAAAACTGTTTTTTAACATTTTTTTGGAAAAAAGTTTCGATAGTGTTTTTTAGTATGTTTTAATGATGAACGTTCAATTTTTTTACCTTCACAAATGTTTTGATGTGAAGTTTCAAGTAAAATATGTTGGTCTCACCGGTCTCACCAAAAAGGTTTGGTCTCACCAGAACTTAACCCTATATATAAACATTCACAACAAAAACACTGTAAAGTTTCGCATATAAAAGTTTAATTTTACGAGTCTATAAAAAACAGTCTCATTCCACATGATCCCTAAGTTTATAAACAATTAAACACATATCCTAAAAAGTGCCACTTAATTAACATACTCTTTATTTTGCTTCAAGAAGCATGTGAAAAGAATTTAGCAATTATGCTCACTTTACTCTTCTTTCATTTTTTAGGTATGGTGATACATTAATTATACTATGATAAATAATTATGTATTATTCAAATTGAAAATATAACATTTAATATTTTTTGGTTCGAATAATATATGACTGTTTAGATTGAATATGTCACATGGCGCTCTCTCGATTGTCCTCATATTTGCAATCAGATTTAAATTCACAGTCAAACTTTCGTCTACACACCTATGTTATAGATTATTCTTACATGCATTTTCAAATGGAATTTTTCAATAACTCTCATATGAATCTTTCATGAATCATCTTTATTCACTATTATTTTCTCATAATATTTAACGTTATTTTAAGATCTACCTGTATATATATATAGTCTCTTTATTGTGCAACCCATATTGAAAACCGATGCAAACCTATGAAATATAATAAAATTCTGTAAAACATTTCCACAATTATTCATCTTCCATATATTTCGTATTTTCGTAATTATTGACTTTCCATAATATTAAATTTGAAAATGTTTCATAAAATTTTATAATATTTCATAGGTTTGCATCGGTTTCACGTTAGATATGGGTTGCAAACGATTATCACTCTATACATATATATATATAGAGTATAACGGTTCAAACAAAAGCATATATGATTTATGCAAATGTAAGCCTGTTATTTTTATTTTTACTTTTTAAAAGACGGAGATTTTATTCATAAAAAAACTAGCAAAAAGTTAAAAGAAACAAATTACATGTAAGCTATAGCTAAAAGACGATTTTACCCATCATTTTATTTTGAGTCAATTTTAGAATGATTAAGAAAAAAGTAAAATATTCATTAAAGATTTACCCTTTTCCTTGAAAATTACCTTTGCTTTAAAAGTGAAACTTACTTTTCAGTATTTTTATCCATAATCTCTGAACTTAACAAAATGAATGAAACATTGGCTAAATGCATGAACAAATACCTAACTTTTATGACTTGTAGGCCCAACATCATCATTTAGTCAAAATTGAAGAAATATTTTAACCAAATGTGTGATTATTTGTGCAAATAATTTATAAGTGGTCATTTCCTTAAATTATATCATTGAACAATGATAATTTACATCATCATTTAGTCAAAATTGAAAAAATATTTTAACCACATGTGTGATTATTTGTGGAAATGCTTTATAAGTGGTCATTTCCTTAAATTATATCATTGAATAATGATAATTCACATCATCATTTAGTCAAAATTGAAAAAATATTTTAACCAAATGTGTGATTATTTGTGCAAATGCTTGTCATTTCCTTAAATTACGGGGGTGTTTGGGATTGCTTATTTAAAATAACTTATGTTTACTTGCTTGTTTGCTTATTTATTGTTGGTTGGAAAAGTTAAACATTTTAGATTATTTGAAAACTCCTTATTTGCTGGTTGGTGCCATGATAAGCATTTTATCTAAACACTCAAAATCGCTTATTCGATATTTCAGCCTGCAATGAGCAAATAACCAGTTTTAATAAGCAATACCAAACACCTCCTATATCGGTAATTTGTACAATTTTTTTCTAATAAAAGAAGATGGGCCCTTGAGTTCCTTACCAACGAACTATGACCCAATTATGGTGGCCCATGACCATCTCAATCCAACAACCACACGAACCCTATTTGTTTATTTTCATTTTCAAAATATTTTAATATCTTTTATTTACAATATTGAAAAATGGGAATAATGAGGTAATATTACATCTTTTGTGTCACAAAATCACTTGATGATATGGCAATAAAAGGTGCACTAAAAGTAATGTGTTTGTTTTATTTTTAACTACATACATACATTCGACGTAAAGCATGTCGAGTCTAAATTCTAAAGTTAAAGAACTAGAAAAAAAAATTGTTTCATATTTTTGTTTTATTTTCTATCATATGATGCCAATTTTATGGTTTTATGTGTTTTCTAATCACACATAGATATATAAAATTCAAGGTCAATATGGTCAATTGGTAAAAGAAGTTAAATAACTATTTGTTGAATGAAATTTTACAAACACCCATTAAAATTCAAAACTATGCTTGATAAGGAGTTGGAATACTTTAAAAAGATTTATCATTTTTTATGTTCCATAAAACAAATTTACTTTTTAATCAAGCCAAAGATAAACACATAAAGAATGGTTATTTTAGTATCATCAAACATTTATTGTAATTGTGATTTACAAGAGATCGATTAGGTAAAAAAGACTTAAAGACATATATAAAATGAGTTAGGAGGTATAGAGTGCATGCTCACAAGTGTTACATCTAACATCTTAAGATCAATATAAAGCAAGATCAAGAGGGTCTCGTTTCATTGCAGGATTCAAGGAATAAAACTCCTTGTGGTGGTCCTGTTGATCGTTACGTAGTCGAGGGGGTTGCCATCACGGCATTCAGGGCATCATCCTAAAAAATGTACTAATTTCATAAAGACTATTACTTAGAAAATTGAGTTTATGGATGTTTGACGGCAAATTCTAGGAGACTAATAAGTATTGCATTAGAAGCCTTTGAGTTTCCATCAAAAAGTTTCTGATTATGAAGGGTTCTTAGTCGGCAATTCTAAGCCCTTTGACTTAAAGCTTATGAGTTTTCTTAAAATCTATCTCAATCTTATCTGCAAGTTGTTATAACCCTTGTGCAGCTATTATCTACCGTCTAATTAACCTCGTAACCATCAATCTCTTATATAAATATATAAGCATAACGCAACCAAAACTTTGTCCTTGGCCAATTCAACTGATTTCATTCGTTCATAAAAACGTATAATGCATTATGCGATATACTTGAGTTTTTCTACCTTAAATACGAGGTAATTCTTGAATTATCCTAATACGAAATTTGTGAAATATAAAGGATAAAAAATCAAAATATAGTATTTGAAAACTGCAAATGATACACGATCCAAAAACTTATTCAAGTGATTGCAATCACAATACCTAAATTGGCAAATTCTCAACAATTTATAAAGAAATTGAAGAACTTGCAATTAAATTCAAACTCAACCTCTTTGTATGTTTAATATCAACATTAATTTTGATTAGTTTGATTTGATGAGACCGAAGTTAAAGAAGTCAATTTATTTAATAAAAAAGTCGAAGGATTGTCTTTTCAGAAATTATAAATGTGTTATGCGTAATGTAAGATAATACATTTTGATTTTAACGTTTCATTTTATGTTTGCCTTCATGGATTTCATAATACATTTGCTTGGTGATTGTTTATACGAAATTAAGGTGTTGAATGGTTAAAGGAAACCCAAAATACAAAACAATTTAAAGTGTTTCGGAATCATTAAGAGGCATGTTTATTTTTTGTCAAACAAGATTCACCTCTTAACAATTCAGAGGTTGCCTCTTAATTGAATTATTAAGAGGTAAACAAACAACCCTTTATATATATGAAACAATTATGTTGTGAAACAAATATAGGTTAATCAATATACTACATATTGTCCTTAGATTGAAAATTATGTGAAACAAATATATGTTTATCAATATACTAAATACTATCCTTAGATTAAAAATCATGTGAAACATATATATGTTTGTCAATATACTAATTACTATCCTTAGATTGAAAACCATGTGAAACAAAACCATACAATATAACGTCTCATATATCTCATAAATTTTGTAGACGAAAGTTCGGCTATAAACTTAATTTTCATTGCGAACGTAAGAACAACTGAAATCGCAACATGTGTCTACATTCAATATGAATAAATAATGAAAATGAATATATTCATGTATTATTCATTATAAACATGAACATTTACCTTTATTATTTATATTGAATGTAACAAGTGTTGTACTTGAATGTTGAATGTAACAAGTGTTGTACTCTCAATCGTCCAAATATTTGCAATGCATTTAGGGATATGCTTGGCAAAATTAAGCCAGTTTATAAGCTAGTACATGTTTAGATAAACCATAACCTACCTTATAAGCTAGCTGTTGGAGTAGCATTTTAAGAGCTTTTTGTAGCATATTTAAATTATACCCTTATTAATATTAAGTATTATACCCAACATTCCTTTTTTGTTCATTTTGCATACTCATAATGTAGTTTTTGTTAAACATAATTTATTCATAAGCTAGTTTATCAACTACTAAGGTTGTGTTTGGCAAGCTAACTGGTAGCTGATAAGTTAATTAGTAGCTGATAAATTAGCTTATGAACAAATTAAGTTTGACAAAAACTAGTTTATGGGTATGTAAAATGACCACAAAGAGTATTTTGGGGTATAATAGTTATTATTAATAAGGGTATATCCGGAAAAAAATTTTACAAAAAGATCCCAAAACACTGCTTCAAATAGCATTTCAACAAGCTAACATATAGCCCATCCAGACACGTACTAACTTATCAACTAGTTTATTTTTACCGAACACAACCTAACTAGATTATTGCAAATGATGGTCAGCTCAGTTGGTCTGATGCATGAGTTATAGTTCTCATATGGTGAAAGTCAGGAGCTCTTCTCCTACTAGTTTGAATCCCAGGATGCTTGGTTCGAATCCCAGTTGATGCCTTGAAGCCCTCTAAATGGAAACTGGATGGCTAGGCTGAGGGCTGTTATTCTCCTTGGAGAGGTTTCGAACTCGGGTCATCATGACTTGGTGCCACGATGATACTCCGTTACACCAACATATCGTTCAGAAAAAAAACCTAACTAGATTATTAACCAACAACTAATTTATCAACTACCAACTAGCTTAGGAACTAGTTTACCAACCACACTAACCAATAAGATTTCTATATATATATATATAAAATTTCAAATGTGAACTCGATTTTGGTTGTGAAGACGAATCCCAGCCACTCATCAAGTCAATAAAAGCGCCTTTGACCGGGTTCCCCTTCTTTAAGGCTACACGCACCGCAAGTGGGGGTTGGCAGCGGGCTTAGCCGCCGAGCCCGGCGGCTTGATTTGGTTTGGGTGCGCCATCATGTAAACCGGCGGGTTGGGAGAGCCGTTGTCAAACGGCTCTCTCCAACGTATATATTTTTTTCTTTTTTTTTTCTTTTTTTTTTCTTTTTCATTTAATACCTTCTATATATATATACCCTCCATACACAAATTTCTTACACAAAACAAATTTCAATCATCCTCCAAATTACACAAATTTCTTCATCCTCCAACCAAATTTCTTACACAAAACAACCATGAATCCAAACACGTCGGTACGAGGAAGAGGTTCACGTGGTGCCGGTGGTTCGCGAGGTGGTTCACGAGGAAGAGGTTCGAGAGGTGGCGGTGGTTCGGGAGGTGCCGGTGGGTCGGGATTCGGCGGTGGGTCGGCATTCGTCGATTACGCGAACCACGAACCGTATATACCGCAATTTGACGCTCAACAACAACCGCCGTTTATACCGCATTTTGATACACAAAACGCCGGTTACGGAACCGGTTATGCGCCAAATTTCTTTCCTTACCCTCCAAATTACTTTCCCACCCAATTTTCTAATACGACCTTTCCCACCCACTACGGGACATTCGGTGTCAATACGGATTATAACCGCGGAAATACGGGTTACCCCGATTTCATACCCCGTGAAACGGCCTCGGGTTCCGATTCAAGCGAAACACATTCGTATGTTCCGGAAACCCAACGGTTGCCAACCGAAGGTTCCGCTTCACCCGAGGCCGAACCCGAGGCCGAACCCCCGCTTTTCCCCGAAAAACCGAAACAAACCTTCCCCACCCGCGCAACTGCAAAAAAATGGACACCCGACGAGGAAGTAGCGTTATGCCAGACGTGGATTAACGAGTCCGAGAACCCCGCATCCGGTAACGCGCAAAGATCTAGTATATTTTTTCGTTAATTTGTTAAGTTATTCGTTTATTTTTTCGTTAATTTTTTCGTTTATTTTTTCGTTAATTTATTCATTAATTTTTTCGTTAATTTATTCATTAATTTTTTCGTTAATTTATTTGTAGTTCAATTTTGGAAGTCAATCGAGCGGTTGTTTTACGCCCGACTTCAAGTCCCCCCGTACAGAACCCACCACCAACTGACTACAAAATGGAAGGCGATGAACAAAAAAATCATGGCCTTCAACGGAATATACAACCAAATAATGAACAATAGGCCTAGCGGAGAAAGCGACGTCAACCTTCTAAAAAAGGTTCGTTCCCAATACCAAATGACGGAGGGCGGTGCTTTCCCCTTCGAAAACTGTTGGGAGATAGTCCGTCACAGCCCTAAATGGGCTGTAGTTCCGTTAATGTCCGGTGGGTCTTCGTCTCGCTCAACAAAACGTACTCGCACGTCCGGGTCTTTCGACGCTCACTTTGGTCAAGATTCCGACGAGGTCGAGGTTCCGCCACCTAAACGACCCGTAGGTCGGGGCAAGGCGAAAAAGGCCCTTAGAGGGGGCCAATCTTCCACCCCCACGACCGAACTGTATGAGTCGTGGGACCGCAATTTGGCGGAGAAAATGGAGTACAAGATGAAAAAACTTGAACTCGATAAGCAAATTGCGGACCTCGAAGAAAAAAAACTCCAACTCCAACTACATGCGCAATACGAGGAAGATTGGTTGTTCTGCAAAACCCCGCATGACCACCTTTCGGGTTTGGAGTTGGAAGCCGTGTTGCAAAAAAATGCTGATTTAAAAGCGAGACACAACTTCAAGTTTTAGTTTATTTATTTCGTATTTTTTTTAGTTTATTTTTTTCGTAATTTTTTTAGTTACTTAATTTTAGTTTAGTTAATTATGTAACTTTTATTAATATTAGAATTTTTAACTTATTTTTAACAATATTATTTATTTAATTATATTATTTAATTAAATAAAATAAATAAAATAAATAAAATAAATTGAAAAGTGAGAGGGTTGGGAGGGTTGGGTGTGTGTTGTAGAGGGTTATGGGAGGGTAAAGAGAGAGTTGACCAAAAGCTGATGTGGCAGCTGATGTGACATTCAAAAAGTGAGTGGGTTGATTGGGTTCAGTGGGTTGGATGCGTGTAGCCTAATAATCTCTACCCTCCCATGAATCGCGTCAATCCTCCATAACCACATCCACCATAACCGAAAATATATGCTTGAGATTCATTCTCACATTTACAACCAAATCTGAATTCACATTTCAACCTCACCATATATATAAATATGAGAAATGATATATACATATATATTGTTGTATCTCGGGTGTTTTTAGTTTTACTAGGGGAGAGCTCGCTCGCTCTGAGAAATCGAGGAGATTCTGTTTCCTAATTGGGCTAACCTCCCCAAAATTCTGTTTCCTAATTATACACACAGATTTCATATATCTATATATATATATATATATATACATCTCTCTATATCTATATCTATATATGCATAAGTTTCGCCGGCAGGATCCATTTCACGATTTCATTTTCCATTCCTTCTAATCTCACTCTACCTTTTTTTCCCCTAATTTTTCCACCCCCAATTTCCAATTTTTTCCCCCAATTTTAGGGCAGCTGATTTCCAATGGTTCATACTCACTTCATTTGGTCTCAAGGAGGCAATCAAGTGTTCCTATGTGGCGATTTCACCGGGTACGTTTGTTAATTTCACTAATTTCAGTTCGATTGCTTGAAATTTGGATTCGATTTTGACTTTTATTTTGTGGAAAACACACACACACACACTAAACTTATAAATGCAAATTGCAGTTCGTTTTTTTGGTCGATTGATTGAATTTTGGATTCGATTTTGACTTTTGATTTTTGTGGAAATGGAACACACACAGTAAAACACACACACAGTAGAGTTGATAATGCAAATTGGTGGTTTGATTGTTTTGTTTGATTTGTTTGAAGGTGGATCAAGTATCAGCAGATGGTTACTGTTGAAGGCTCGAATACGACTTTTATGACGATTTGCGATCTACCACCTGGTTTGCATAAGGTGTAAATTTTGAGTTAATTTTGGTTTGATTTGATTAAAATGTTAATCCATCTATGGCTTTCTGTGTGATTGAATTTTAGGGTTTGGTGTTTAGAGATGAAAGGATAATTTGATTATATCTAATGATGTTTTAAGGTTCATTGTTGAGACCTAGTTGTTTTCGTTAGACCAGTGAGACCAAGTTTTTATACTTGAAACTTTACAACAAAAACACTGAGTTTGAAACTTCATAGCGAAACACTGTAAAGGTTAAAAGAAAGTTTGAACCTTTACAGCAAAAACGCTGAGTTTGAAACTTCAAAGCAAAATACTGTAAAGGTAATAAAAAGTTTGAACCTTTACAGCAAAAACACTGAGTTTGAAACTTCAAAGTAAAACACTTTAAAAAATTTTGAACCTTTACAACAAAAACACCGAGTTACAAAGCAAAACACTGTAAAGGTAAAAAAAGTCTGAACCTTTACAACGAAAACTCCGAGTTTCAAAGCAAAATGCTATAAAGGTAAAAAAAGTCTGAACCTTTACAACAAAAACTCCGAGTTTTAAAGTTTGAACCTTTACCTTCACATTGTTTTGTTGAAAAGTTTCAAGTGTAAAAACTTGGTCTTATGGGTCTCACAAAAACAGCTTGGTCTTACGTGATCCCAAGTCATCTAATAATTTTAGAGAACTTATTTAGGTTCACTTTGAGACCAGTATGTTCTCTCGTGAGACCTGTGGAAACAAGTTTTTATACTTGAAACTTCACAGCAAAACTCTGTGAAGTTAAAAAAAAACGGCCCGAACTTTCACTTTTGCTGTGAAGTTTCAAGTGTAAAATCTTGGTCTTACAGGTCTCATGAAAACAACTTGGTCTCACATGATCCCTAAGTCATCTAGTGATTTTAGAGGACTTATTTAAGTTTTTGATCTTGTGTTTTGGTTTTTTTGGGTGTGAATTGTTGGATGAAGTTCAAATTCTTGGTTGATGGTGTGTGGAGGGTGGATGAACAACGACCGATTACAAAAGATGAGTATGGTGTTAGCAATGTTATTCTTGTAGAACAACCGGTGATTATGCCTCAAACGTTGCTCATTGAAGATCGTCTACCGGTTATGGAGATTGATGGTTACGATGATAGAAATCATGCCGATCATGTAAGCATCTAAATGTGCTAATAGACTGCTTTATAGGACTTAGGTTTATAGCATCAAACAACTGTGTCTATGTGAATGTGTTATAATAAGTTGAATATGACTTTTTTGGGCGCCCAACAAGTATTTTAGCACAATTTTAAAACAAAACATCCTATTAGTCTTTTTTTACATGATATTATTAGAAAAGGTGTTATGAAAATAAGTGTCCTATAAAAAGATGTGTTCATTTGACACTTTTCAAAAGTGTCATATAAAAACTAATGAGATAAATTTATTTCAAAAGTGTCCTAAAAGACTTGTTAGGATGTCCAAATATGTCGTGACATCGTAACCATCACTTTTACATACGACACATGTTTGTTTGGTCCTATAAACTTAAGTCCTGTAAAGCAGTCTATTAGGGACATTTTTGGAATTTTATAAAGCCGGTTATGTTGTAGTGAACTAGCGATGGTATGGTGGGGGCGCTTGAGAGGGTGGTGCCATACCCTTTTTGCAAAATAATAAATAAATAAAATTTTGCTATGTGTTCGAGTGATATTGTTATTTTCTTTGTTGTACCCGTTAGGCTTCAACGTCAGGTAGCATTCCTAATGAACCGCAAGTGGAAATAACCGGTGATGACATAGGGACTACCCATCGTCGCTTGTTTAAGCATTTGTCGTCTTACAAAGCATTTGATTTGATTCCCGATTCAGGAAAGGTTTGAATGCCTTCTTTCTAGTTCACATTTGCATGATAAAATCATTTATAATACTCCCTCCGTCCAAAAATAATGCCCACAATGGAAAAGGCACACAGTTCCGTAAATGTGTAAGAGCATCTCCAACAACTTTGCTATAATTTTTCGAAAATAGAGAATTAAAATTCAAAATCTCTAAAACCTTCTTTTTTCAACTCCAACAGCTTTTTTGTTTTAGAGAATCGATTGTTACTTATACTATTAAAATATACACTACATTAATATTGCAATAAACTTTTTAAAAACTTTTAAACAATCAATTATGCTATTGGTGGAAGATATTAAAATAATGTCTCTCTCCTCATTTAGAGATTTTAGAGAATTCTCTATATTTAGAGATTTCTTCAATTTTTCTATTTTAGAGAATGAGATGGCAAAGCTGTTGGAACAATTTAAAAACAAAAACCCACTTTTTTCTATTTTAGCAAAGTTTTTGGAGATGCTCTAACTATCATACTTTTTAATCAACTAAATGATGACAATTTTACCCTTAAATAGAAATGTGGACATCAATAATGGGACGTAGGGAGTAAATGAGTAACTAGCTAATTTTGTAGTTTGAATTACTCTAATGCTTTTCTGATATTAGGTCTTTGCCTTGGATGCTAATATGACTGTGGAAGAGGCCTTTCTTGTTATGCATGAAGAGGTACAACTTGCCACTATATTATACCGTTTGTTATACTGAAAGTAAGCACATAATTCACGTTCATTGCACAAGTCAGGGGTCTTCACTGAAACAATCACTCTACTCTTTGAGGCAGAGGTCATGTCTGAGTACTTCTCACCCTAGACCCTACTTTCGAGTGAGATTTATTGTGTCACTTTGGTTTATAAAGTTGACGTGGAACAAATGTTATAATATTTATCGCTGGCTAGCCAAATTTGGCACAAGATTGCTTCTTTTATTGATTTTTTTTCTCTTACTTTATTGGATTCTGGTGTGTAACTTTAACCGTCTTCTTATTTCAGGGTCTTGCTGTTGCCCCCCTTTGGGATGCAGCCAATCTACAGATTTCGGGGATGCTAACGGCATCTGATTTTATGATGATCCTAATGGAGGTATAACACAACTTATTTACTTCACTTTAAGAAGAAGAACACACATCTAGGATTAGACAAAGCATTCAACGTTAGGGCAGAGGTCGCGTCTGCGCCCCCCCCCAAAAAAAAAAAAAAAAAAAAAAAAAAAAAAAAAAAAAAAAAAACCCCCCTCACACACACAGTGGCACGATAATATGAAGGCTATTTACTTGTGATCCGTCTTATGTAGACGAAGGATTGTGTGAGAAAAAAAAGTTAAGGTGAGAAGCGTAAGAAGGGACTTGGAGCCTTGATCACTTTTAGTCTCACGGGTGCGATCATACAGCACTAATGCACCAGATCCCATCAGAACTTTTAGTCTCACTCCTACCCAAGAATTGTGTTTCTCATGGAATTGATCCAGTGCATCTCATTAGTGTTGATTTTCGATTTAAATTTGACCCAAGGGTCCATATCCCTTCTTACGCTTCTCACCAAAACTTCCCTTCTCATTGCCATCCCACGTTGAGTAGGGTATAGGGAAGATAGGATGTACGCAAAAATAACTTACCTTTACGTCTCTATGCAAGGAGTAGAGAGACTGTTTCCATTAAGACCCTCAGCTCGTAAAAGGTTTTGAGAATTTAGGGTATAGCAAATCAAAATGAGCACTTATTTTCGAATTACGGACACTTGTTTTCGAATTATTAACATCGCAGCTCCAGAGGAATCGTGTAATGGCCACTAACAACGTACACCAATTGTCTACGATATCGGCATGGAAAGAAGGAAAGCTTCAACTCCAAAGAAGACCTTTGATCCAAGTAAGCATTCTTCGTGCAATATCTTCAAAATATGTGTCCACTTTTCTATTTAGCTTGTCCTAAAATAGATGTTCACTTTCAAAAGTAACTGCCTACTTTCCAATTCTATCCTTATGGAGAATTTCATTACTCGGTTTATTATTAAGGGTAAAATTATCATTTTTCAATTCTACCCTCTTATGGGAAATTTCATTATCTGTCTATTATTTAAAATTATCATTTCCCAATTCTACCCTTATGGAGAAGTTGTTACGCTCTATTATTAAGGGTAAAATTATGATTTTCCAATTCTACCCTTATAGAGAAATTCATTACTCCGTCTATTATTAAGGGTAAAATGGTCATTTAGCTAATAGTAAACGACAGTTTCGGTGATTCGATCTACATCCAACTACGAACAAAGGCCTAAACTTCAATAAGCACACGGCCTATGCGGTTTCAAAAAATGGTCCTTCAAACAAAGGGAATTTGTCTTTTTACGAAAATGACCATTAATGTACTTTAAAATTGTAATAATTACATATATCTAAAACTGTGTATCTTCTTCATTGTGGTGACATAGGTTGATCCTGATGAGTCCCTCAATAACGTTGTTGTCAGGATCTTGCAAAATCACATATCCGCGATTCCCGTCCTATATGTGGCTCAAGGTTCGACTTGCCCACAATTGCTTCATGTTGCATGCCTTGGCGGACTCTTACAACGTACAATTTTCTTCAAGTATTTATCTTTCTTTTTATAACGACTACAAGCTTCGTTGATCATATGTTACTAAATCCAATATCCGTTTTGAAAATATAGATGTACGCAAACATTTTGAACACCGAGTCGCGTATTTGCCGCTTCTACAACAATCCATCGGTGGTCTTCCCATTGGTACTTGGATCAGAGAAATCGGGGGTGCACGAGAGTTAAAAACATGTCCCCCAAATTATCTTCTTAGCGACGCTTATAGAATGTTAATAGATGGTACGTACTGATACTACTACCTCTGTCCAAAAATAACTGTCCATGTTTATATTTTAGATTGTACCAAAATAACTGTTTATTATTAAAAACTAAAAAGTAAGTGTCTACATTCCAGTTCTATCCTTAATTATGAGATGGAGAAACTGACTACTCTTTCGATAATTAAGGGTAAAATTGTGATTTAGTTGATTAAAAAAAATAAACGTCCGCATTTTTATTTGTTCCAAAATAACCGTTCACTTTGAGAAGTAAGCGTCTACTTTCTAGTTCTACCCTTATTTATTGGATGGAAAAATTTAGTACTTTTTCTATTAACAAGGGTAAAATTATGATTTAGTTAATTAATAAACGAATATTTACATTTTTATTTTGTCGGCCAAAAGAATTGTTCATTTTCAAAAGTGTTCATATTCCCATTCTACCCTTAAATAATGAAATGGAGAAATCCACTACTTCCTCTATTATATCAAGAGTAAAATTGTGATTTAGTTAATTAAAAAGTAATCATCGACATTTTTATTTTAGTGTGTACCCCCAAGAAAATGTTCATTTTCAAAAGTGTTCATATTCCAATTCTACCTTTAATTATGAATGGAGGAATTCACTACTTCCTTTGTCTTCAAGGGTAAAATTGTCAATTAGTTAAATAAATAGTTACAATTAATTTTGCATGGACATTTATTTTCGGACGGAGGGAATATAACATCTCTAAACCTACATATTTGTGTATCTATATCGAAAATATAATTTTTCACCATCTCCCTTGTGATTCTCTTCAGAACATATAAGCTCGGTGCCCATTGTGGATGACAAGGGGAGCCTTGTTAACATTTTCTCTCGAAGGTAGTTTCTTACCCTCTTACAACCTTTACACATTTGTTGAGTTAATGTGAGAAGGGTGAGAAGTGGTTATGAACTGTTGGATGCACATTAGGATGAGATGTACCGAGGTAAAATGCACCGAGATGCACAAGATCAATCCCCGTATCAAACCCCATTCAATGGTGGGCTTGAGATAAAAAGTGATCAACGGTTCAGATCAACTTCTCTCATTATCCTTCGCATTATTTACCCTAATTATTTGTTTTGCAATCTGGGGTCTTCGTGGAAACAATCTTTTTGCTTATTGGGTAGAGATGTAAAGGCCCGGGCCTTCCGAGTTTTTTCAGGCCCGAATTTTGGGGGTGGAGATGGGCCCAATCGGGCTTTTTAGGCCAAGACTTTTTTGGGCTTTTGAAAGAACTTCAACTCTTGGGATTTACTGGGTTTGTTTGGTTCTATCTTTATTAGTCTAAAAAAACATAAATATTAATTAAATATATTTCGTTTTCGTCAGTGATGTCATATCATTAGCAAAGGGTAATGCATATGTTCGTGTTCAACTTGATCAGACAACAATATCTCAGGTAAGCCCGAACTTTCTACATTTACGTTTTTTTAACCTCCGTTAACTTATTCCAAACAACAATTACACAAGAGTTTATATGCTTTTTTCCCCGTTTATTATGTGATTTAGGCACTACAAGTTGTGGATACCGAAGCTCATGGTCGGTACGGCATTTGCACACGCTCGGATTCTTTATTTCGGGTCATCAGTCTCTTTTCAGATCAAGGTACGTATCTCTCGTTACAAACCATTTTGTCATTTTGTGTTAAAAAAAAATTTCAGACTTTTGCACAAGTTGGGGGTCTTTACGACTGCGCTACCCTTTGGGGCTTCGAGATGACCAAAAATCGGTCCCAGGCCAGTTTGGGCCCAAATTGGGCCCGAATCCAAATGGGTTTCCGGATGTCAACCGGGTAAGGGCCATTTGATCATCTCTACTACTCTGGGTTAGAGTCAGTTCTACATACATCCCACCTCTAAAGACCCTGCTTTAGATCCCATTATATCTGGGATCGTTTGGTTTTGGTGATGTTTAAAACTCGTGCGTTGAAACTTTTTCTGTTCTTGTGACAGGGCTACGGCGGGTTGTGGTTATCGAAGCGGGTACCCGATATGTGTTAGGTTTAATTACATTAAGAGACATATTTAATCTCATATTTAGGGATTTTTCTTGAATTTCCATAATTGAATAGGAAATTTGATGTTGTAGAGAAGAAGTATGGGATGATGCAAATGCAGAGTACAAAATTTGATCCCATATGATGTGATTTCACTGCAAATGTAGCTGAATTTAGTTCAATGAATTGTTGAGATTGAATTCATGAACCAAAATATGCCAAAAAGTTTGTATTTATCATGTTTAATCAAATGTGCATTTTTAGATTTATTTTATTATTTTTTATTGCAAAAGCTTGGCTTAATTGTACCGGTCTCGTGACCACCATGGGGTGATAAAAGATAAATCACAACGTCACACAAGCTAAGGTTCGATATTGTAAAAAGCCCAAGCTCGAAGCCCATCGTAGAATCTTGGGCCTATTAAGGGTTTGTTTACCAAATGCTTATTGGGTAAGTGCTTACCGACGAGAAATTGCCTTCAGTTATCTTATCATGTAACATACTTGCCATCGATATGTGTTGTTAGCGAGGGCCTGTATACCAAATGCTTATCGGGTAAGCGCTTACCGGTAAGATTCACGCTCTCGGACCTCGGTTACTTTATTAGCTAGCATTCATGACCATCGAATTAGTTTGACAGTTGTAGCCCGGTAAGCGTTTACCGGGCAAGAGTCATTGCTTTCACTTATCAGGTAAGATCATTGGTCCTTGTTATGTTCAACTAGTAGAACCGAAGTAAATATTTAATAAACGGCCCCTAAGTCCAATCCTGACTAGCCGTGCAACTTCTTCTTAATCAAGGTTCGGTTAAGGCCTAGTACGAAAAAGCTAGACTGAAAAATCCCGATTGAGCTCTCTTCGATCTCCATTCCTGCTAGGCTCGGTTTTTTTTCCTTTCGTTACTGAAAAATGAAAACTTGGATTGGAATAATGGGTCTTGTGCTCCATAAGTATGCAACTCATAAGGACAAAAAAATGTGGTATCACAAACAAATAAAGATAAGAAAGGGAGTAAATTACGTTTTTTGTCTCTATGATTCTTCAAAACTTACGAGATTTTATCGTATTGGTTTAAAAATTATGATTTTCGTTTTTATGATTTACTATTTATTTTTATATTTGCCACACTTTTGAGCTACGAGAGACTAAGAATGTGTTTGGGAAATTAGCTGATGAATAATGTTTTAGTTAGTAGCTCATAAGCTAGCGGATGACTAAATTACGTTTGACAAAAACTAGCTTATGAATAAATTATGTTTGGCAAAAACTAGCTTATAACTATGTAAAATGACAAAAAAAGGTATCTTGAGGGTATACTAAATACTACAAAAGGGTATGATTGGAAAAAAAAAAACTACAAAAAAGCTTTGGAAAATCTACTCCATCTAACGTGTCGATTAGATAGCTTATGGTACAAGTTTAGATAGACTAACTTATAAGCCAACTTATTTTTACCAAACATAGCTTGAAATAAAAATACAAATATTAAAAAAGAATTAAGCTAAAGGGATGAAAAATGTAATCTTAAATTATAAGGAGTAGAATAAAAACTTCAACAAACCATAGGGACTAAAATGGTAAGCTAACGGATGACTAAATTACGTTTGACAAAAGCTAGCTTATGAATAAATTATGTTTGGCAAAAACTAGCTTATGAATAAATTATGTTTGGCAAAAACTAGCTTATGAGTATGTAAAATGACAAAAAAAAAAAAAAAAGGTATCTTGAGGGTATACTAAATACTACAAAAGGGTATGATTGAAAAAAAAAAAAAAACTACAAAAAAGCTTGGAAAATCTACTCCATCTAACGTGTCGATTAGATAGCTTATGGTACAAGTTTAGATAGACTAACTTATAAGCCAGCTTATTTTTACCAAACATAGCTCAAAATAAAAATACAAATATTAAAAAAGAATTAAGCTAAAGGGAAGAAAAATGTAATCTTAAATTATAAGGAGTAGAATAAAAACTTCAACAAACCATAGGGACTAAAATGGTAAGTTAATAATATAAAATAAAAAGCGTGGACGGCAGGATTCGAACCTGCGCGGGCAGAGCCCACATGATTTCTAGTCATGCCCGATAACCACTCCGGCACGTCCACTTTGATATCTTTTATTTCAACTTTAATAATGTATTTATTCATATTAAAGAAATCTAAACATTATTATATAATTTTTTGAGAATAGAACTCTTAAGATATTTTTTTTTTTTTAATATTTCATCATAATTATATTATTTAAATACTTTATAACTTTTTTGATCCCAATCATTTATGTTTAGAGTCTTGGCAAGCTCTTTGTATCAAGAGTTTTTTTGCAAACTCTAATGGGGCAGTCTACCGGTTAAGGCTTGACGTTGAGGAAAAACCCACCTAAGTTCGAATCCGGGGGTGAGCAATCGTGTTAGCTTAGTTATAGGCTAAAAGTGCTAAAGTTTTATAAATGTAAGCCTACTTAGACTATTTGTTTAAGTTTGTAGTTATGGGCTTGAGAAACTCAAATGTAATGGGTTTGGGCTTAGATCAGGTTATCTTGAGTATAAATAGAAATGTATGTGTATGTGGTAGGGTAATCCTTCCAATTTTGTAGCAGCCGTACAATTTTTAAAATATATGAGAGTCGATGAGATATCATGTTTCTGTAATGTCGATGACGATTATTCATGAATGAGGCCGTATGTGCATCATGGACGCACCCGGTGTAGGGCATAAGACAGCCTGTGCCACCGTTTCATTCCTCCCTCGTAGTGTAAAAAATTACAAGGTTGTGAAAAGTGTCATCATATCAAATATGTTATGTGTTACCGTATATATTCCGAAACTACAATGAGGATACAAGTTTCCCTTGATAAAGTTTGTTTTCAATGCTTTTCTTCCACTCCATAACCGAATTCGAATCTTCTCAATGTCATTTTTCTAGTTTTTTAGCTTCTAATTTCAGATCTGTTATGTTTCTTTTAAAAAAAATGCAATAAAAGACTTGAACATAGAACCATCCATATGATTAAAAAGAACCAACCAACAAATCAAGATTGATATTTAGAAAAATATCCATGTATTTGTTTCTTATACTCAAATGGTGTCCTCATTTGATTTTGTTTTTAAATTTTTTTCTGATACAAACTAGAAGCGAGAAACCAACATCAAAACGATAACCCAAAACACGAACTATCACAAATCAACATGTATTGACATAACAAAGAATCGGCGAGTCTGAAGTGCTCGATTTTCGACATAATCTAGTACAAAATATTTTTAACATATACATGGAACAACAAATGCGGCATATCCCCTCAAAGAAAACTTCTTCTTCGCTACAAAAAATCCGAGTGGGAAGTGGTTAAAAACACCTATCGAGATCGATACAGTTATTATTTCTAAGTTTTTCTTTTTCGTTCTCATTCGAGATCTAGTGTCTTCTTCATTGCTTCATAAACCATATATGTAATGCTGGCTGCAGGTACAACTTTCAAAAGATTTGGGAAAAGCCCTTTGTAGAACCCTCTTGCCCCTTCATTCTTGTATGTTTTCATGAACACGTCCGACATTCCGTTGTACGCCGCGGCTCCACCGGGCCGATTCGCTTGCATCCTGAAACCGACAACAAAAAAACGTAATCATCTTGCCAACGTTTATCCCAATGGTATTGTTTGTTTTCTAAGAGGTCTGAAGTCTGATTACACATGTAAAAAGTAAGAGGTGGACGGTGCACCCATTTAAAATTACAGTGGACGCAAAGAGGTTTTCAGACCTTTTCTTAAAAATAAAACAAACCGTCTTAAGCTTGCAAACCTCTTAATTTTCAGACATAAGAGGTTTTAACATGTATTTTTTTACAACAAACATCCCCTCAGTGTACGGCCTAGGGGTGCACAAATGCAACCAACGTGGCTGACCAGATGCCCGATCGAGTTGTAAAATCATCAAACCGTAGGTGTTGTGTTGGAATTGGGTTAGGGTCATTTGAAACCAATCCAATCCGAGGCAAAGGATCATGTGAGAAGTTGAACTAATATGAGAAGCGGCAGAAGTGTGGATCTGAACCCTTGATCACTTTTAATCTCAAGCCATCCCATGAATCGTGCTTCATACAGGGATTGATCTCGTGCATCTCATCCTAATGTGCATCCAACAGTTGATAACCACTTCTCACGTTAACTCAACTTCTCACCAGAACCCAACCTTCCAATCCGATTCCCCCCTTCGTATATATGTTCGGTAAATGTGATCATATACATGCAAATTAAGAAAAGCAGTTGAGTAACTATGATGTATTTAAGGAGTACAGAAAAGTTGTATCAAAGTATCAATTGACTGATAATGAATAAAGGAATTATGTATAGAGAAAACAGCACATCCAAGTAAACAAACATAAGGGAAAATTTTGATGTACCAAAGTTTCAACCCGACCCGTAAAGTTTGGGTTCGGTTGGGTTGTACTTTTGTTTGGGATGATATTTTTTCAACTGCAAATCTTTGGGTTGGGCTGTTCAAATGCCTTCAACCTGATCAACCCAACCCCATGTTCACCCCCGTGGAGGTCATGGGTTCAAACCTCACCCGCATGGTTTTAAAATTTATTTGAAGGTTATTGGGTCAACCTGTTGTTTTGGGGTTTTACAAAAAAAACTGTGTATGAGAGTAGTTATATTTATATACTTGACAAAAAAAACGTTTTGGAGGATTTGGTTCACGATCCTGAAAAAAGCTACAATAAGAATGCAAGTGGGAAAAATGAGTACTTACCTTGTCCTGACAACTTGCAACGGGTACACGCATGTGGCTCCAAGGGCCCCCGAAACCGTCCCACAACCCAATTGTGCTAAAGGACCAGGATCTACAAGAAAAAAAAGAACATCGAGTTACAAAACACAAGAATCGAATGCAGGGTCTAGGAGGTGGGATGTACACAGACCTGTTCTGTCCTCCGAGCAGAACGATTGCTAACAAAATGCAAGACCAAATATCCAAGAATATCTCAAGCAAGAGTAGGTTCTCAAAAGTCAAAATGTGTCCTCTACTAGGGGTGTAAGCAAGCCAAGCTGTTCATGAGCTACTCGGGATCGACTCGTTAAAAGCTTGATCTGAGCTCAAGTTAAACGATCCCGAGTAGAGCTCGAGCTTCATTTTAGGCTCGTTTAATAAACGAGCCTTTATGATTAAGCTCGATTAGGCTCACGAGCCTAAACAGGCCACAACTAATATATAATATAACATACGTTAAATAATACATACTATAAATAATAATAAAACATATCAAGCACTGATTTATAGGTAAATGAATCGAGCTCGATCCCGAAGAGTAGAGCTGTTATTTAAAATGTAAGACCTAATATAAAAACATCATATATGCATAATGAGAAACGGAAGGGTGGAGGTGATCATACCACTATCGAGAAAAATGTATGTTTTGGACATCTCTTTCAGTTTCTCATATACCGCCAAGTCAATTCCGGCATACGGAATAATTCCAAGAAGCGAAGGAATGATCCCCTTATAAAAAGCTCGAGGCCCCTCATGAACCCATATATCCTTCGAAAGCTTCCCCAAGCTCGGAACCTTCCCACTGTCACAAACGTGAGTTTGTAAACGAGTCTTCACCAAATCCATCGGATAAATAGCGGTTTGTGCAACTGCCCCCGCCATCCCGCCAGCAAGAAGCCGCCCGGAAGTCCCGATATCGTCCTTATCTCCTCCCCCGATGAGATCCTTGAACATTTCGTAAGTGTAAAACTTGATGGCGCTCTCTGGGGCGACCTTAACAACGTTCAACCCGTTACCTCTGAAAAACGATAAAATCCCGCCTTCCTTCCATATGCTCTTAATCGCAGGCCCGATTGCAGCGTTAGAGGTCTGAACTTGGAGCAACACCTTAAGACGGTCAAGCGGAGCCGTGGCGGTTCGAGAAGCGGCTCCGGCGACCCCACCGGCGATCAAATATTTGCTAGCATGAACGTGCTTACTGATGCCGGCCGGAATCACAGCTTGTTCTCCGATATCTATGAGAGATACCCGCTCCCAATACTGATAGATGTTCTCGATGGTTGCTTCATGAGGATAAAGAAGGAGAAAATCCCGCCATTCTTCAAAAGTTATGATGCCGTTATTATCTTTGTCAACACGCTCCACAAAACTAGCGAGTTCATCATCATCAAGTTCTATCCCTGCAAACGAAAAGCTGCCATAGCTAATGAGATGTAGACAATTCCACCAAAAAGAACATTGTCAAAAATAAATGACTGTGGACATACATGATAAAGCTATCAAACTACACGGTATGCAACTTGAATAAGATAAATACGACGAACGTGTTTCGATCTCATGGGAATGTGACAAAAAGTAGATAGACATGAACCACAAGCCACGAGACGGGAATGAGTTCTATTGAGATCTTAAGTTTCAAATAAGTAAGTACATCATTTGTCCCAAAATAAGTGTCCATATTTCTATTTTAGTTTGTCCCAGAATAAATATTGTCTCCAAAAGTAAGTGTCTGCTTTCCAATTCTACCCTTAATTATGAGATGGAAAAATTCATACCTCCTGCTTTTATTAGGGGTAAAATTGTCATTTAGTTGATTAAATCATCATGATTACACATTTCTAAAATTTTGTTCCTGTAAGACTAGGACTAGGAATGATGTATTGGCAAACAGAAATCAAACTAGAGGATCAAAGTACTGAATTTAAAAGCAAAGGAGAAAATTCATGAATAGCGCTAAGTTTTTCGTGGGTTCCGTCCCCTTTTCCAAAAAAAATAAAAAATAAAATAGAACACCTGGCAAGAAAATCCCTTTCTATCTTATTATAGCGAAGCAAGTTTCACCTTCATGAGCTACATAACATTACCAACCAGGTGGATTGAATCTTTTCTTCAGTATATAAATAGTTATATACTCGCACACTCCCCAAATTTGGTGACATAAGAACCCTTGACCTCGTGGGAGATTGGTCTTTGCCGGTAACCCATATACCATTAGCCAATGACCCTTCGAATTGAATCTCTTTCCGGTATATAGACTAGCATAAAGCAGCAAGAAGCACATTCCAAGACTAACTTGACATCAATGAGAATGAAAAAAAAAAGACTTCTGATTCACCCCACGTAGAAGAGGACAAATGTAAGACGATGATGATGATGACGGCAAAGGCAATTTGAATAACAAGATGGCTTAAAGAACAGATAGAAATATACGACAGATGAAACTCATGCAGGTCAGCCTTTCTCCAAAACAAAAGTAATCTACTCCTAGGAGATGGACAAAAGGTGATAAACAGTTTCCTGCTACTTTTGACCTAGAGACAACAAAGCTGGAAACAGTAACCAAGTGTAGTCATAGTTGTCTTTAAATCGTGTTTTATATATCAGCTTTGAGAAAGCCGGTCAAGTTATGCATAATCAAACCCATTGATTAGATTTGACTATAGAGTCGATTACAATCAAGTTATGAGTTATGACACGCTTTTGTCACACATAAACATCCATAGAAACATATATTTAATGAACAACGCAAAGCACTCCTTTACTGACTTAACAACGATTTTCCCAATAACAAGATTTGATGAATGAATCCAGCAATCATCCCACATTAACTTTATCCTAATTCCCACTCATAATCATAGTAGGGTAAGGCATTGTTCACTAAAGGCACATTTGGTATGCAGAAGCAGAACAAAACAGGACTAAGTGGGACAAAAATACAGTTTCTTTGTGCTACCAAAGTACATGGAACAAAAAGCAAATAGACGGGGTAAGATAGTTAAATTACTAAACCACCCATATCAATTTAAAATCGACGTGTGTGATATCTTTGTAAGAGCCAACATACGAAGATCATATGATATAAACTTTATTTACGTAGTCAAGAACCTCACATTTCCCTTTTTCCTAAAAGATATCAAGCTCAAATCCAGATAATGAACTTGGCAAAGCTACATGACAATGACCAATAAATGTCAACATCAAGAAGCACCATTAAACCAGAAATCAAACCCATCTCATAAGCAAAGCACAAAGCAATGGTCCAAGAACAAACTTTCTTTTCTTCATTGGTCACTGTGTAAAGCTATAGTTCTACCATTCTGTAAAGCAATTAACATCATCTTCAACTATGAATCCAATTTTGTCTCACTAGCATTCATACTTCTAGATACTAACGTTTGTCTTTGGCAAACTAGCTGGTAGCTGATAACCTAGCTTATGAATAAATTATGTTTGGCAAAAACTAACTTATGAGCATGTAAAATGACCAAAAAGGGTATCTTGAGGTATAATAGTTAATATCAACAAGGGTATAATTGGAAAAAGCTACAAAAAGCGTCTGAAACGCTAATCCAACTAGCATTTCAATAAGCCAGCTTATGGTCATGTACTAGCTTATAAGCTAGTACATGTTTGAATGGACCATAAGTTGGCTTAATGAAACGCTAGTTGGAGTAGCATTTTAGGAGCTTTTTGTAGCTTTTTTCCAATTATACCCTTGTTAATATTGAATATTATACCCCCAAGATACCTTTTTTGGTCATTTTACATGCTCATAAGCTAGTTTTTACCCAACATAATTTATTCATAAGCCAGCTTATCCGCTACCAGCTACCAGCTACCTTATCAGCTAAAACACATCCATAAAACCAAATAACACATCAAATATAAAGAAAAAGGGGGAAGTATGCTATAATACCAGCCTTCATAAGAGCATCATACAACTCCTCCGGCAAAATGCAACCATTATGTTCAACATCAATCGCCTGAAAAATCCGATAAAGCTCAAGCTCCTTATCATCCATATACCTCCTAAACTCCAGATAATCAACCCTACCGTCCCTATTCGCATCGCAAACCCTAATCAACTCCTTCGCGTACTTATAATCCGCCGGGATCTGCAACGCCGATAACCCTACCTCGATCATGCCGGAATCCAAGTAACCTAAATTCGATGTATCGAAGAAATTGAACAATCCACGGATTCGAGACTCTCGTTCCTCCTTAGTCTCCCCCAATGCCGATAGAACGTGATCCATTAAGACCGGTGGTACGGTGTTCTTCTTCTTCTTCTTCGCCGGATCTCCGGCCGGCGGATGATCGGTTTCCGGCATTGTTTAATCGGTGGAATACATGGCGAGAATTTGGATTTTGGATTAGAGATCTAGGGTATATAGATACAGGTATTTGTGTATCTATATATTATCTATTGGAAGATATTTTTTTGTTGGTTTTCTGAAATGGTATGAATTAATAATTGAAGGATTTTTTTTTTTTTTTGGTGATAGATTAGATTCTGGATTTTCTGGAACTTGACCCGTTTTGGTGTGGAGGTTCGGGTTTTTAATTCGGGTCGGGTTTGTTTTAAGGTGTTGTTAATGGTGGTATAAAGATGGAGATTGGGATTAGCAGAAATGGAGAAATCGAGAAAGTTTTGGGGGTCAAAGTCAAACCCCCATGGTTTGACCATGTCGGTTATCTCGTCAAACAAACGGTTAGGCTACTCGCACCCATACTCTCCAACCCTCTCAACCCACTCACTTTTTGAATGCCACATCAGCTGCCACATCAGCTTTTGGTCAACCCTCTCAACCCTCTCACACAATACACACACAACACACACACGGCTACAACGGCTTCCTTTACCCTCCAAAGCCGCCAACCCGCCGGCTTCTAACACCTTGCACCCAAACCGCCAACCCGCCGGCTCTCCTTCCCTCCTACCCGCCGTGAGCCCGCTGTCTTACCCATGAGGCGGTGCGACTAGCCTTATTGGGTGTAATGGACTGTAATCCACCACATAAAGGTGGTAAAAATAGAAAAAAGAATAAAGAAAAATTGTTTCAGTAATGTTTTTTAGCTTTAGCACGGCCATCACTTCTGTCTAGGAAACCTAAAATTTTATTAAGATAGCTTATAAGTTATTGTTTGGTAAAAATAAGGTAGCTTATAAGTTAACTTATAACTCAGCTTATAAGTCAGGTACATGTTTGGATGGACCATAAGTTAACTTACAAGCTGACTTATAAGCTAGCTTTTTGAAAAGCTACTCCTACTAGCATTTAAGTGACTTATGGAACTTTTTATTTTTTTATTCCAAATATACCCTTCTACTATTTATATTATCATCTTTTAAACATGCATTTTTTGTCATTTTACAGTCATAAGCTACCTTATCAGCTAGTTTTTGTCAAATGTAACTTATTTATCAGCTACCTTATCAGTCATCAACTACCTTATCAGTCACCAGTTACCTTATCAGTCATAAGTTACCTTATCAGTTATAAGTTAACTTATCAGCTAGTTTGCCAAACATAGCCTTAAAACACTAACGAGGAGCTAGAACAAAAAGGTACAACGATTAGGCAAGAGCCTCAAGAGGGAAAAACTAAAACCAAACATTTTTGCATATTGTGGAGGGTTTTCTTATATCTTTTTTTAAAAGGTGTTTTGAGTTATTACCAAATTAATCCGAACAAATTATAGTAGTAAGACATTAGCCCCTAATTACTTAATGGCCACAACTATAAGCATATGGGATATTCCATTGTCATTTTATATTCCAAAGATAACATGACTAATTTACTTTCATGTGCAAAACACATGGGGTGTTATCGGATGAAATTTAACTTCCGTTAAAGATATTGTCATCTTATATTTCAAAGATAAAATAACTATTTTATTCACATTTGCAAAATGCATAAGGGAGTTTACGGTTACAATTTAACTTTTGTTAGTAGGATGGACCAAAATCAAACATTTTTTTTATACCATGGGTTTCTTACAATAAGATCCGTGTAACGACTAAAACCAATAATGTTGTGGTCAATGGTCATCTTACGTTTCAAATATAAAATGGCTATTTTATCCTCATGTGCAAAACACGTAAGGGAGTTAACGATGGAATTTAACTTTTATTTGTGAGACGAATCAAAATCAAGCATTTTTGTATATCATGAGGGTCTTCTTGCAACAAAAATTATGCAAGGACCAAAACAAAAAACCAAAGACACCAAAATTGCAATTTACTCTTGTTTTTTATTTATTTCATTTCATTCCACTTCTTTTCCTCATTGTTTCAGAATAATATCTTCCTTTCATTTCCTTCCCTAATAAAGGACTCAAGAACACCGGGTTTTTTATCCCCTAACTTCTCTTCCTCTATTCCCCTCCCTTTCCTTCGTAAAAAAAAAAACTCGAGAACATAATGCATGTGTCTAATTTTTGTTTGGTTTTGTGGTGATCTGGTCATTTTTCCTGTGTTTGTTGCATGTAGGATATGATGGGGAGGAGCGGGAATAAATGGAAGGTATGGAATAGTTCAATAATTGAAATTGGTTGGGGTGGCAAGGTTTCAAAGGAAGTAAATGGTCAATTTCAATTGCAAAATTGTAGGGCGACCCAAAAATAAACATAGAAATATCCAACCTTATTGTAACATCCAAAACCAGCCATAACAGATATTGTCTGCTTTGTTCATACACATGTATTCCTGGTTTGAAACCGCTTTTGAAGAGGAGGTAATGGTCCGTATAAGGCATCCATTATATCTCTCCCCCCCCCCCCCCCTTTTGAGAGCCCAGCGTCATCTCTGACACATTAGTCAGGTTTCCCGCTCTGGTGCCATTTGTAGCATCATAGGCCAAGTGTACCAAACATTGTTCTTGTCCATACATCTACACTCACAGTTGTAAAATACGTCTAATATACAAGGTATCCCCAACCTTAACACAACATTTATTGCCTCCCCAACCGATGTGGAATCTTACGTCTTATAACACAACATTTATTGCCTCCCCAACCGATGTGGAATCTTACCCTTACACATGTGGTAACGTATAATAATTATGAACATAAGTCAATATACATCACAACCTTAACTTTTGTTAACACTTAAACATAAAACATATATTAGCATGTAACGTTAACATGCCTTAACTTGAAAACAACAAAGATCAATATACCTTAACGTGAAAAACAAAAAAAAAACATCAAACAAACATTAACATGCAATACATTAAATGTTAAAAGTACTTTAACATAAGTCAACATACATTACCCATCCAGTAATAAAAGTTAACTCTTTGTTGGTAAACAAAAAGTACTTTTTAAATTATATTCACATTTTAGAGATAAAATGACTATTTTACCCTTATGCACAAGGCACATGAAAGAGTTTGTAGATGAAATTTAACTTTCCTTGCTAGGGACCAAAACCAAAACCCTTTTGCATACCACGAGGTTCTCTTGCAACAAATGTTTTATAAGGATCAAAACCAGGAATAACAACAAACTACAGGGGCCAAAATTACAATACACTCTAAAACAGAAGGGGTGAAAGTGGAACATTGCTTTATGGACTTACTATTAACAATTAAAAAAGTACAGGGTCTAAAACTGTCTATCACGGTGATCTCTAAAATATCCATCGACACATTCACCGGAGAAATAACGCCGCCGTTAACTCTCTCTCTCCTCCGGCGATCTTCCTCCATTTTTTCCGGCGGTTTCAAACAATCGGAAGTTTCGATACTTCTCTGTGTGTATGGATGTTACAGAGAAACGCATGAATAAGAAGGAGAGAGCCAAGGAGCGTAGAGAGAAGCGTCGAGAAGAGATCTCTCTTCTCCGTACAGTTCCTTATTCCGATCACCAGAGGTATATATATATATATATATGCTTACTTCAAATAGTTTTCTGTTATTGTGTACGTTTATGCAACTGAAAATTCCTAATTCTCAAATATCGGACTGAAAATGTAGCAATTTCGATGAACATCGATGTGAAGTGACTAAATTTGATTACTATTTGATTCATGACGAGTTATTGTACTTTAGAACACAAATTTGATTGCTATTTGATTCATCATGAGTTATTGTACTTTAGAACACAAATTTGATTGCTATTTGTGTAATACTTGTAGCAGATTTGAGTATTAGAGGTAATAATAGGTTAACGTTGAGTATTTTCGTTGGAACTTGTAACGGAAGTGACGAAGTTATTGACATAGAAACAGTAGTAATTCACCAATTCTGGAATTGAATCATCTCCAGTTGAAAACTAGGGTTCAAAATTAGAAACTCGATGTGATGGATAATTGGATAGGCATTAGGTACTGCTTTTCTTTGTAAAGTTTGAACTATTGTGGTATTGGTTGACTTTCAACATGATGAATTGGTACCTTTAAGCTGTGCTTGGCAAACTAGCTGATAAGCTAGCTGGTAGCTGATAAACTAGTTGTTGACTAATAAGCTAGCTAGTTTCTGAAAAGCTAGCTTATGAATAAGTTATGTTGGCAAAAACTAGCTTATGAGCACGTAAAATGACCAAAAAAGGTATCGTAGGGTATGATAATTAGTATTAGTAAGGGTATAATTGTAAAAAGCTACAAAAAGCTCCTGAAACGCTACTCCAACTAGCGTTTCAATAAGCTAGCTTATGGTCCCTCCAAACATGTACTAGCTTATAAGCTAGCTTATTT
The DNA here is from genome assembly GCA_030169165.1 of Centaurea solstitialis. NCBI lineage: Eukaryota > Viridiplantae > Streptophyta > Magnoliopsida > Asterales > Asteraceae > Centaurea > Centaurea solstitialis. The sequence continues at coordinate 3,252,354 of CM058041.1, read as the reverse complement.
TTGCCAAACACAGCCTTAGTCCTTCGATGGAAGGTAATGAATAGGCAATGGAGGAATTTTCGTTTAGATTGTTATATATGTTTTTTCCTACCTCCTTAACTTGTGAGCATAAATGTTATGTTTTTGAAACCTTTAGGTGGTGGTCTGCAAAAACGATAGCTGTGGTGACCGGTGCCAATCGAGGAATTGGATTCGAGATTGCACGACAGCTTGGGTTACATGGGTTGACGGTCATTCTTACTGCAAGAGACACTGCTAGGGGTGAAGAAGCAACTAAGGTCCTACAGGAAGGGGGCTTGAAAGCTGTCTTCCATCAACTTGATATTGTAGACCATGAATCTATTGACTCGTTTTGTGCTTGGGTAAAGGAAACCTATGGTGGCATAGATGTTTTGGTAAGATGGCAACACTGCCCTGTGCAACTTCTAGAATGAACCAGTGGTTCATTGGCTGAGTGGTATTTGGGTTTCTGGTAAATCCTACCCTGTACCCTCCTTGGAGGTCAAGGTTCAAACCTCACCAAAGATGAGGAGTGTCAGTGAGTATTTGCCGTATATTTATATTATCTACCTAAGAGCATCTCCAACAGCTTCCCGAAAATGGAGAATATGAGGATTTTGAGCTAATATTTTGCTCCAACAGCTTCCACAAAACTATCTCCAAAACGGAGAAAGTAAGAAAGAGAAGGGTTTTTTCTCCAAATATGGAAATAACCCAAATGAAAGCGCCAATTGACAACTTTGAAAATAAAAAAAATAGTAACAGATGGATGGAATATTTTAATTTTATAATGTGGAATCTGTTTGAGATGAATGCGACTTTTTTGGAGATTTTGACTTTTGGTTCTCCATTTTGGAGAAATTTTGGGGTGTTGGAGATGCTCTAAAAAAGTTCTAGAATGAAAATTCTAAGGACAAAACAGACAAAGGAGTGACTTGAATACTTTGTTGTTTAAAGTTTCGTACGAGTATGAGTCAATTATTTTCAACGTTTTCTGTTATCTTTAAGCTCCTATGTCTATCATGAAAGCCAATTGACTCAACATAGAATTTGTTCTATGAAGTCTTTGTCACTACACATGAAACACATGAATTCCTTTGAAACTGGACTAATGCATTTGGTTATCTCACATCATGACATATTTGGAGGTAAAGGTAACTGAATCTTGCTTTTTGAAAGGGAGTTATCTTGTGACATCGTAAAGAGAAAAAGCACCCTTATTTGGTGGAAGGAGTATTTACTTGATAAACCGTGGGCCCTACATTTGCATTTATCTGTTTTTTTATCGTTTTACTTTTGGGATTTAACTTGTTGGGTTGGGTTCCGGTGAAAAGTTGAGGTTATCATGAGAAGCGTGAGAAGTGGTTATTAACCGTTGGATGAGAAGTGGATGCACATTAGGATATGATGCACCGAGATGCACATGATCAACTTCTTTCTAAAGCGCAATTCATGGGAGGGCATGATAGTAAAAGTGATCAACGGTTCAGATCCACTTCTCATGTTAAACGACACTTCTCACGATCCTACGGCTTAACTTGTATCCACCAGTCCCCTCCTCTGATCTGTCCTAGCGATAAAGGTGTGGGTGTAATCCATATGTGTGAGGTCCCGGGTTCAAGCCATGGGCACCGCACCTTTGCCAATGGGACCAAGAGGGTGGCGTATACCCTTTTTTTAACTTGTATCCACCAGATGTACTTATGAACGCAATCTTGTACAGATAAATAATGCAGGAGTAAGTTATAATACTGGCTCAGAGAATTCCGTCGAGTTTGCTGAAAAGGTGATCAACACCAACTATGTTGGCACAAAAAACATGATTAAAGCTGTGATCCCATTAATGAGACCTTCTGCTGAAGGTGCTCGGATTGTTTTGGTGAGCTCGCGATTGGGAAGACTTAATGGCAGGAGAAATGTACGTATAATCTTTACTCTCTAGCCTTTCGTCCATACATTTTATGTTCTACTTTTCCTTCATAAGCTTTAAACTAATTTGGAACAATACCCATTATCTTAGAACATGTTTTTGACGACCAAACAGCCAATATTAAGTCTAAATTCTCATGGTTATCAACGTTTTTGTGATTCTCATTTGATTATGCCCCTAATCGCCAACTGGCTTCATAGCATGTATCCACCAACATGACAAATGGAATGTCAATAATCAAAGACAGTGAAAAACCGATAGAAGCAAGCTTTTAAAGTTAACTATCAAGAGAAACACTAGGATTTGCTTGGATTAACACCTAAATAGGAACAAAAACCCAAATTTAGACAGGGAACAAGAAGACAAATGAAGACAACTCATCTTGGTAATCAGTAATAGGTCCTAAATACTCCTACATAAAGAAATTTACTTGCAAAGACAAAAACAACCTTGGTGTTCATGAGACCCGTGAGACTGGCTGTGAAGGCACCGCATGAAACACACCGAACATTCACAGCAAAAACACTATGAGGGTACAAAAACAAACCTTCACATTGTTTCTGCTGTGAAGGTTCGGCATTTTTTATGTACTGTGAAGTTTCAATGTCATTTTGTGGGCTCACGGGTCTTATGAAGACAGGCTTGTTCCCATGACAACAAAACCTTATTATCACCCGATTATATTAAGACTATTGCTACCCCATTCCACATCTCAGAGAACCCAATTAACATTCTATATAATATGTTGACCCTAAGTTTGTAATCCCTTTCAGAATATGTTTACCTCATTTTCACCAAGAAACCAAGCAAATAAACTGAAAAAAATAAAAAACCTTATATGAGTTATTTCCACTCTTCAAAACATGTTTTACCTTTATTTCTTGATTCTTTTAGTACCTTTACCTTGGAATGCAGTCTGTTTTAGTTGTGGAAATTTCAAGAAATACCATGTTTTGGATGCCAATAACTGCTGAAGCTCTAGATAAGTTTGTTTAGCTTAGCCACCTAAGCTTGTGGGTCCCACTTTCTTTGAAAAAGCAAACCACAATGGTGCTTATTGGCCACATCAGCTCCTTGAAAAAGCTCCGACAAACCAAAATACGTTTTAGTAAACTTTTTGCTCCAAGAGATTCTCCAAAATGGAGAAATAGGAAAGCGTGGATAAAATTTTCCGAATTTAAAATTTTTTTTAAAAATGATTACCATGAAAGTGAATTAAAATTTTACTATAGTCCTACCAATAAAAACATTGAAATTAAATGGTTAGGAGGGAGATAATATTTTATCAAATATATGAAGAAATATTTAATAATATAATTAATGGTGTAATCTCCAACATGGAGAAACTGTTTGTGTTAAATGCAATTCGTTTTAGAGATTTTGATTTTTGCTTCTCGAAATTTTGGAGAATCCGCTGTCAATGCTCTAAGTTGCTTGTAATTTCTCGACATCATCGCTTTTATTAAATTCCATTTCCCATAATCTAGAAATGACTTTGTATCAGAGGATCGGTGACATCGCCTTGCGACAACAACTAGAAGACGTGGAATCGCTATCGGAGGATCTGATCGACAGGACGATGAACAAGTTCTTGGACCAAGTCAAAGACGGGAGTTGGACCCATGGAGGATGGCCTCAAAACAATACCGACTATTCCTTATCGAAGCTTGCGGTCAATGCTTACACACGGCTTACGGCCAGGATACTCTCGGACCGACCCGAAGGTGAGCGGATATATATCAACTGTTGTTGCCCGGGTTGGGTCAAGACCGCCATGACTGGCTGGGCGGGCCTAACGTCACCCGAGGAAGGAGCCGATACGGCCGTATGGCTCGCCTTGCTTCAGAACCAATCCGTTAGCGGCAAATTCTTTGCCGAAAGACGTGAGATAAATTTCTGAAAGTGGTTTCGTTCATAAGCAGAGTTAGAATTTCTTGGGAATCCTACAAGGAATTCGTCAAGGTACGTACAAGCACAAAAAGCAGTCAAAACACAACATGGAAGAACAAATCAAAAGAAGATTCTTGATTTGTTAACGGTATGGGGTTTATGGGCTCCGAAAGGTGTCATTAAGTACATGAACCATTGTGATTGATTTGTGCAAAAATGTAGTGTTCACGTTATTTATATGAACAAAATTCATACCAAACTTAACGAGTCCAGTATATTTTACTCTCCAAGTTCTCCTCAAAAGTAGTGGGTATGAAGGTGTGACTAAAGTTGTTAACGACTCAAGTTTTTAACGAGCTACCCATGCTCGAGCTTGTTTATCTGGAGCTCAAACCTTATAATTGTCGAATTCAAGTGGATCTCAAAGACACTCTAAAATTGTGTAGCTTAACAATTTGAGCCCCACAATACCAATCTTAGACTTATCTCATTTGAAAATTCGATTAAATTTTACGAGCTGAGTTGATCCATTTGAGTGTACATCTTTTCGAGCCAAACATTTTCATAAATCATGTAATCAAAGTATAAAAATAATTTGTGTTTATGTATGATTTCTTTTCGAGTATTTGAAGTCGGCAGATTCCGATTTAACATCTCTCCCTTTTGGTATGCGATTACCGCCAATTTGGTCCAATTTTCGTTATCGATTACCTCCATTATGTTAATTTTTTCACTTCAACACCAACTGTTCGATGAAAGTCCTCAATGAAAAAAACTTCCAAGTAAAATAATTGTCGTAGACCGCTATCTTCGTGCTAACAAATGTTCGATGAAAGTGCTCAATGAGAAAAAATTCTGGTAAAATAATCGTTTGCAGATCACTATCTTCGCTTGTGATTTACCTCCACTCTGATTTCGATATGAAAAAAGATGCAAAAGCTAAACATACAAATTGCATTTTGATTTTTTCACTTGAACACCAACTGTTTGATAAAAGTTGTCAATGAAGCAAAATAACTGTTTGCAGATCACTTCGTCCCCTTTGATTGTCATCAATAATTCGATATGAAGAAGATGCAAAATCTAAACATACAAATTGCATTCCGATTTTTTTCCACTTGAACACCAACTGTTCGATGAAAATTCTCAATGAAAAAAAAAAATATATCGTTTGCAGATCACTTTGATTGTGATCGATATGAAGAAGAATAAGAAGATCAGAAGATGCAAAAGCTATTCAGACGAAATTGCATTTCGAATTCGTTTCAATTGCATGCACTGAGATTGCTTTTAACTTGTTTCAAAAAAGCTAAAACGTACAAACAAGTAATGCACATCGATTCGTTTGAATGCATTGATTAGTTGTACGTTGGTGGTTAGGGCTACAAAATCGCCACGGTCCTTTGCGGTTGTTCACAAACAACCGCCGTCCTCCTCCTCCGCCACGTCAATATCATCATCTCTGATGCTTTTGAATCCAAAAAATGTTGGATATTTTAGTGTAATTGGATTAACTAGTTTGACCAAATTTCATCATAATAAACTTCATTTAGACTCGGTGGTGCGGAGTGCACATCTACTTGAATTTATTATGATATTAGGGGCGAAGCCCCTAATGAACGGGGGTCCGGGGGCAGCGCCCCCGGTAGCGGGGTCCAAGGGGCGGCAGCCCCTGGCGGGGTCCAAGGGGCAGAGCCCCTGGCTGGAAAATACTTAGAAAATTAATTTTCCGGAATTTGGACCCGAATTGACCCGACCCGAATTGACCCGGTTTTGACCCGGTTTGAATAACAGAAAAAACTGCTTTTCGGCAGTTATCTGTTTTGGATATAGTTTCATTTGGTCATCAATTTCGTTTCTCTGGTTCACGAAAATCGAAAACAAACACACATAGAATTCGTAAATTCTCTGAATTGTATCCGATTGAATAATTCGGGAGAACCACCGAATTGATTCGATCTGAAAGTGTTTCACGCCTTTCAGAGATATCCGATTATTCCTGTTTTCGTTACTGTCAAATTCCTCATAAAAAACGCATAAAAGAGAGAGAAATCGCTTCCTCTAATTCATCAGTGATTGATATAATCGAATTTTGGATCGTAAGAAGAACGCAAAAATCAAAAATGGCGAGTTTGAGAAGAGCTCTGTTGTTTGGTGTATCTCGATTCGTTAATACGACGGCTAGGGCACAGGGAGGTGCATCGTCGAACGGCATCGTTCAGTATCAATCTCTTTACAAATCACGGTAATCGATTCTGTATGTGTGTGTGTTTTTTGCTTAATTTTGTTTAGCTATTGATGTTTTTGGCTTAATTTTGTTCATCTATTGATGTGTTATTGCTTAATTTTGTGTGTTTTTTGCATAATTTTGTTCGTCTATTGATGTGTTTTTAGCTTTATTTTGTTCATCTATTGATGTATGTTTGCACCTGTTATGTATTTTTTGCTTAATTTTGTTCATCTATAGACGTTTTTTTTTCATTTTTTGGCTTAATTTTGTTCATGTATTTATGTATTTTTGCTTAATTTTTGTTCATCAATTGACGTGTTTTTGCTTAACTTTGCTTGTCTGTTGACGTTTTTTTGCTTAATTTTGTTCATTAACTGATGTGTTTTTTGCTTAATTTTGTTCATTAACTGATGTGTTTTTTGCTTAATTTTGTTCATCTATTGACTGTGTTTTTTGCTTAATTTTGTTCGTCTATTGACTGTGTTTTTGCTTAATTTTGTTCTGTCTATTGACGTTTTTTTGCTTAATTTTGTTCGTCTATTGACGTTTTTTTGCTTAATTTTGTTCGTGTATTGACGTTTTTTTGCTTAATTTTGTTCATCTATTGATGTATTATTGCTTAATTTTGTTCATCTATTGATGTGTTTTTGCTTAATTTGTTCATCAATTGACGTTTTTTTTTGTAATTTTCAGGCCTTATGTTAATTCCTTCTCTCGATTGTATTCTTCGAACCAAAGTTTCGAATCCTTAGATTTCGATTTGTCTAATGAAGAAAGCAAGCGGCAGCTAGTGAACAGGTTTGTTTTCATTTTTATCTGAATTATTTGACAGTTCCAAAAGCTTATTAGAAGAGTGATTAGCTTAATTGATGACGAAAACCTCTGATTTTTTCATCATGTTTACTGTAAATTGGACAGATTGGTATACAGGAGCAAACAAAGGGGTTTTCTTGAGCTGGATCTGGTTTTGGGAACTTGGGTGGAGAATCACATTGGATCATTGGATGAGAAGGGGATTAGATCCCTTGTTGATGTCCTCAATCTGGTAAATTTTGCAAATGTATTATTAATTATCAGATTTTGCTTTTGTTAATCTCTATATTTGTTTTGCATGATCATATAGACCAAACTAGTATATCTCACCCGTAAATCGGGAAGGGGCTTATCCACTCTATTGGATACAATGGCACAGGCCACCACTTCATTCCTCCGCCCTAGTGTAAAAAATCATAGGGTCGTGAAAGGAGATACCATATCGTTTTACTGTGTGCAAGCGAATATATTTTGAAACTACAGTAATGATACAAGTTTCCCTTGGTATTAGTTGGTTTGCATGGGTTCAGATCCCGTTTGTGTCATATTCTTAGTTTTTAGGCTTTTAGCTTTTGATTTCAAATTTGTTATGTTTCTGAAAAAACTTGCAATGATAGACTCGATATGAAGCAAAGAACCAATAGACCAATGATGATTTTGTGAAAGATATCCAGATATTTGTTCTTATGGTCAAATGGTGCCATCACTTGTAACAATTTTTACGTCCATCCTTGAGGTCGGGTCTGAGTATGTGATTTATGCAGACTTGGTATCTACTCTAAACCCTAAATGGTAGAGTTGTTGTCTCGTGAAACTCCCAATTTTGCACAATCAATGTAGTTATTGAAACTGTCTCAAGTCTTCTTGCATTATTTTGGTCTTGCTAAACAGCTCAAAATTTTTGGTCTATGTGTATATGTAAGTTCTAGGCATTTTTTAAGAGTTGTACTGTATGCAATGGATTTCCCGTTTGGTTACGTTAACCAAGCCAAAAGTAACTTGGGTGTCAACCTTATTCGGTTATCTTTGGTCATGGGCCAATCTTGGATTTATAGGGTGCGAAGAGAAATAACAGTTGACTTGGACAAGTAGACAATGGAGGAAAATAGCAGAAACGAATGCGCCATTGTTCTAAGGGTCTGCTTGGTTGGGAGGAGAATGTTGCGGAATGTAAATGGGAATGAGTTCCATTTCTCTCAATTTGTTGAGAAATGCTTCATTACTTGGTATCTGGTAATATCCCATTCCATTGTATCAAACTAGGCATAGTTAATGATTTATATTTCTATTCTTCTTCCCTTATTACCCCCAACCAAGCACCCCCTTAGTTTTGACGAACGGCCCAACCAGACGGATTTCACTTTGTTGGTAGTCGCAGTGTTCGATATGCAACATTTTGTGTTGCGATTTCTTTCTTCTTTTGCCATGGAAGACATGTTATAGGTTTGTCTCTACTGATGAGACGAAGGATTATGTGAGTAAAAGAGTTAAGGTGAGAACCTTAAGAAGGGATTTGGACCCTTAATCACTTTTAATCTCATCCCCACACGTGTCAATTCTTGTGCATCTCATTAGTCTTGATCTTCAATTAGGATTGATCCAAGGGTGGAGATCCCTTCTTACCCTTCTCACCGTAACTTTCATCCAGGGACGGACGACGGACCCCAGGAATTCTTTCATACGGTGGCACCATATAATACAGACAAAAAGTAATTACAAAGAGCACAATTTTTATCAACGTGCCTTCTTTTTACCAACGTTCAATATTGCTCTTATGTGTTTTTCGCCTAGTTCTACCGTTTCGACTGATTTTCAAAGCTTTTTGCTTGATTTCGAGGGATTTTTAAGTTTATCTTTTTTTTTGGTTAATTTCAAGAGTTCTTTTTCGGTTTTGGTTGATTACGAGGTATATGGTTTGCACCTTTTGAACTTTATTATTATACAATGGCACCTTCTAAAACGATACGGTTTTACCTTTCATAAACGTAAAATTTGTATGGCAGAGAGATTATAGGTCCTCCCCTGCTTTCATCCTCACTGCAACCCAACCCCTTTTGATGATTGGTTTGCATTATCGCATGGAAACAAAACTCGATTCTATTTTTGGCTTTATATCATTTTCTCGACTGCAGGAAAATCCGGATTTGTGGAAATGGCTAACCGGGCAGGAGCAACCTCCAGAAGCAATCGACACGAATCCTGTGAGTCAGACATTACCTAAAAACCTGGAACCATGTACTCATCTTTATATATATTTTTTCTGTAGCTGAATGGTAGCTTATTCTGGAAAGTTCATTTTTTACGATAGGTATTCGTTGAGGTGCGTAGTAAGGTAATGAACAACCTCGACAACTACGCTTCTCCACAGACGAGGGCCACACCTGGGCAGCCATGGGTGAGAGGATGGGACGATTTCAAGAAAGGTCGCGATAGCCCAATCGTCGGCAATCAGTAGATATTTCTATGACCCTTTTTTATATTAAGCTCGCATATATATTAAAGAAAATGCCTAAGAATAATGACTAGCGAAAATTGTGTAATGAGATTAAGTTGTAAGTCGTAGATAACTTTGCGTGTAAGCTTAATGACCATAGTCGTTCCTGTTTACAAGATTCGTTTTGTATGAATAAAGCTGTATGTATACAGACACCATAGTCGCCTAGTAGGCGGCATGCATTATGTTAGTGTATGATGGTTTTGGTTGTTTTTCTATTAAGCCCGTACAGGGCTTAATCCAAACAGACGCCATGGTATGGTTTTGAAGTCTGAATAATGTATTGTTCATCCTTTGTTTACGTTGCTATGATCCAAACAGAACTTGAACGTGCCACTTTTGTAACCACATATTGTTCTGACTGATAAAATATAAACCAAACGAACTCGATGAATCTCAATTGGAGTAGGGTTGGGGAGGTGGTGGTCTCTCTTTTCTATTCTAATCTAATTTTGTTGCTTTTTGTGTGGAGTTCGTTTTAAAGTAAGGGACCGTGTCTGTTTGACAATTGTTGAATGGTTTGGTGTAGAATGATTAAGGTTGTGTTTGGCAAAAATAAGCTAGCTTATAAGTTAGTTGATAAGCTAGTACATGTTTGGATTGGATGGACCATAAGCTAGCTTATTGAAACGCTAGTTGGAGTAGCGTTTTAATAGCTTTTTGTAGCCTTTTCCAATTATGTTCTTATTAATATTAATTATTATACTCCAAGATACCCTTTATGGTAATTTTACATACTCATAAGCTATTTTTTGTCAAACATAATTTATTCATAAGCTAGCTTACCAGCTACTAGCTAGTTTATTAGTTAATAGTTAGTTTATGAACTAGCTTATCGGCTACCAGCTAGTTTGTCAAACACAACTTAAGTGACTCTTATGATAGAGTGCAAAATAAAATATGATTATTTGGTAATTATTCATAATGAAATTAGGACGGTGAATGATTAAGGAGGCCTAGATTTTTTATTGTGCATTTTTATTTCTTTTATTTGATATTTTCACAACTTAGATGATGTGTGTAAAGTATATATAGGATGATGGTAATAAATTTTAAAATTTTTGCGAAATCCATTGGATATTTTATAAGTCTTTATTAAAAATGTTTAATTATTATTAGATCAAAGAGTGAAATATCATTTTATACATGATCGGATATGATTGACACTATAGTAGAAAGGTGTAGCATCCTTCACGTTTTTATACTTTGGATAATTTACTTGACATTTTTGATAAACTTTATCCATCTATTTTTATATAACAGATACCTTAATGGTTACAAAAGTACTCGTATATATAAGATAGTAACTAAATATGTATTTCATAAGTTTTAAATATGGTCGAGTTACACGTTTTTCACATATACTTGATAACATCTAAATTGACTAAAAACAGACACAAAAATTCCCAACTTTGTTTCGATTCTAAATCGAAATAATAAAAAATAGGGGAATGGAAATGAAAGAATTTTTCCCCAAATTTGGATGCTTAAGTAGAATTTAAAAATTCCAAATACTACAGAAGCAAAATTCGTCTATAGGTAAACACTATAAATGGAAATGTTACAACGGAAATGACAGTGACCATAGACAAAGATCACCATAACAAACTCTTATCATAAATTTTGAAACAACCCGACACAGCTTCAGACATTGTCGATAGAATCTTGATGACATGCTTATGATATGAGTAAATAACGTTTAGAATAAGCAATTGAATCAGTTCCAAGTTTACAAAAAACCACCTAACCCACTGAATGAGTTGCGAGGCTTATTCGCTCAACCATATACGAGTTTTTTATGGCTTAATCATTAAGTCATTAAGCCAAATTGACTATATGAAATAAGTAAGGATCCCTCATTTGTCTCATTAAGCCACCTCAAAGGAATTAATTATAATCCAACCCTCTTTATATTATATATTTTCACATGTAAAATAATATTTTTTGAAGAAATTGGAAGGAGGTGAACTAATAAAAGTTTCAAAGTAAAAAAAAAACACAAAAACACACAAACCATTACAATACAAACACATACTAGACAGAGGATGACATCTCTATTTTTCAAGAATGAGAAAATATATACATACATCTTACTGTGACCAAATAGAAGAACATGAGAATGGTCAAATCATGCGTGATTTTACATTAAAATTTTGTGTAAATTCACATGTGGGTCATACGACTTTGGCCACAAGTCGCCCGCTCACCCTTGCGTTGATTGTGTTCCACAATCGCATGTGGTTCCAATGCAAAATACATGGGATTTGACTATTTTCGTATTTTCTAATTTTGATTATGTTCACTTTTGGTCCCCACACACACATAGGTAGATTTAAATGAAAACTCATATTTCCATGCCAACGTGAGGACGAAGAAAAGTGGTGCCACATGTAACATTCGGTATGAATAATGAAGGTGCAGGTTCATGCATTATTCATGATGGATAAGATCATAAGACAACATTCAATATGAATAATATATTTTTCATTCTGAATGCGATATTATTCATCATGAATGTGCACCTTCGTTATTCAAACTAAATGTGACACGTGTCATGCTCTCAGCTATCCTCGTGTCCGTAATGAAAAATGAGTTCACAGCCGAACAATGATTGAGAGGATTTGAACCGTCGATCACTTTTAATCTCATACCCTCCCATGAATTGCGTGTTAGAAGAAAATTAATGTGTTGTATCTCATTTTAACATGCATTACGGTTATAACCACTTTTCACATTAACCTCAACCTCTCACTGAAACCCCACCCTGGATGTGTATGTATGTATGCACATATGTATATATTATGTATGCATGTAGAGAGAAAGAGAGGGATGTAACATCATACAACTTCCAAGATATAGAAAGAAAGTAATAAGATGAAGGGGAAGCAAGTGATGCATGAAAGTAATGAAGAAATAGAAGCAAATGGTGATTTTGGGCAAAGTAAGGATGATAACATCAGCCAAAAGGAACACAAGATTATTTCTCAAATGAGAGATTTAGTTGAAAAGCATGATCCCACCTCCAAGGTCCCCTCTCTCCCTGACTCCCTCCCTCTCTCTCTCTCATTCAATCAAATGTAGGGTTTAAAAAATAAACCAATCCAACTAAAATGTAATGGTTTAAGGTTAGGATACCCTGCTAAAATATAGGTTTTAAGGGTATGATGTATGCAGACTATTTCAAGAAATTTTTAAAGATTTTTGGTTGAATTCAAGACTTTTTTGAGTTTTTGATTGACTTCGAGATACTTGTTTTTAGTTGGTGGGGACTTTTGCAAGAATTTTTTTTATTTATTATTATTTATTTATTTATTTTAATTTTTTTTTGATTTATTTTATTTTATTTTATTTTATTTTATTTATTTATTTTTTTTTTTTGGGGGGGGGGGGGGGGGGGGGGGGGGGAAGGGGGGTAAGGATAGAATGTTTAAAAAGAATAATATTTTTAGCATAGGTAAAAGAGAAAAGTAAAATTTTAATGGGAAGAATCTCCCCACCTTTTCTAAACAAAGAGGGTGTTTTGCGAAATTTTTACTGGGTAAGTGCTTACCGACAAGGCGACTAGGGCATTGCCTTTACTTATAACATTCTCGAGCATCAATATTAATTGCTTGTAAGTGTCTTAAACCGAGTAAGGGCTTAATCGGGTAAGAGTTCTTTTCTCTCGCTTAACAGTAAAGACTCACGGTCCTTGTTATGATTCTTACCGGGTTCGGTAGTTTCTATACTCAATTGGTAAGAACGGTAAGATAAGTGATATCAGTAAACTTATCCAACTAATTGTTTAATAGACAGACCCAACCAATAAGGTACCAACGCAGAAACACCTCCCAACCTACATAATTAAACAAGCAAGAAAGCTACAAATTTCAATTGACATAAAAAGAAACACAAATTTCAATACTAACAACTGTTAATACAGAAGAAAACACTAGTCTACAATAAACATGTGTTAAGAGTAGATACAATAGTATCATATCATCATAATTCATAACAACTCTTAACGGATTTTTCAGGAGTTCGATGATGCAACGTTGAGACGGTTTCTTCGGGCTCGTAATTTGGACATCGATGAAGCTAGCTTCACGTTTCTAAGGTACCTAAGATGGCGGAGAAGGTTTATTCCAAATGGTTCGATTTCTGTATCGGAAGTCCAAAACGATGTAGCGCAAAACAAGATGTTCGTGCAAGGAACGGATAAAAGCGGGCGCCCGATAAACATCGTGTTTGGCGGTAGACATTATCGAAACAAAACCAGAGGTCTAGAAGAGTTCAAACGTAGGTTCTTTTAACTTATAACATTATAGACTCATTTGTTTGTTTTGAATGTGTTTTTAATAAACCAATTGTGAATGCATCACAGGCTTTGTGGTCTTTGGGCTTGAAAAGATATTTTCAAGGTACAACTGATCTTGATTCACAACTTCTTTTTCTATTGTACTGTTTTTTGTATGTGAATGGGACTTGGATTCCGTGACGGATATATGATTTTTTTTCCCTAGTGGGGGTACCTTTAAGGTAGATTAAAGGCCTGTAAAAACGTCCCGTGTGCTTTTAGCATAATTCCAGTGTTTCTAGGGATTTCTAAAGTTTTCTTGGTTGATTTCGAAGGAGTTTTTTAGGTTGATTTCGAGAGGTTCTATTTGGTTTTTTGGTTGACTTCGAGGTACCCTTCTTGGTTGATGGGGGAACCGGGGAACTATGATAGAAAGTTAAAAACATCTATTTTTAACCTAAGAAAATTCAATTTTTAAATCTTTAATGGGGTCGATCCCTCTAAATTACAAAGTAAATCCGCCCCTTTATTGGAGAAAACTGGGTTGGACGGAGGAGAGTGAGGTGAGTAAACGACTTCTGGATAGTTACAGGGTTTTAATTTGACATGGTAGTTTAGTAACTTACCAAACTTGTCACACATCCCTCATTTTTGTTCCAATTATTTTGGTGGGATAGAAAAAATGCATTTTTATCTCACTCGGGTTTAATGCAATCTTATCATATCATGCCCCAGCCTAATGTCATATTAAACTTAGAACAAAATTTTGCAATTACCTGTCCTAAGTCAAAAAGTCATCCCCTCTCCTAAAAAATGCAAATTTTGGCTTGTTTTTTTCTTTGAAAGGTAATAGAAATTTGTACCACAATTAGTCTCACCACATCTTACAATGATTTTGCAAGTAGATAAGCATTTTATTTGAATCTTTCCAAAAAAAATTGCATTTTTTTGGGGGATGAAGGCAGTTGATACTACATATTTTGCTTACATTATGAAAATTATTTGACGATCAATATCTAAAATACGAACATCTTCAGGATGCCTCAAGGCCAGGAAAAGTTTGTGTGCATCAGTGATCTTCAAGGATGGGGATATTCAAACTTCGATATACATGCATATCATGCCTCCCTTTTAATTTTACAGGTTTGCATGCATCTCACTCTTTATGTATGCATGCATAATTAAGCATGCCAAATGCGATTCATGCCAAACTTCGAATTTTTTCATGTTTTCTCTATTTCAGATTAATAATATACAGAATCTGTTGAAACAAAATATAAAACAAAACTTTGATTCCTCTACTTTTTAAAAATATGTTGGAGATGCTCTTATTTTCTAATATAAACCACTAATTGATGTTCATGGCAGGAGTATTATCCAGAAAGGCTTGAAAAACTATTCATTGTGCATGCTCCTTACCTATTTATGGCAATATGGAAGCTTATTAGTCCATTCATTGATGAAGAAACAAAGAAAAAGGTAAAAGCTTGTTTGCATCTTGTAGCAGTTGTTTATAATGCATTTGCTAATTGGTGGCCACTAAATTCACAAAGTTACAAAGGGTCATTTTAGCATAACGGTATCCGGGTTACTGATAGAAAATAGAAACTAAACTCCCTAATGGTGAAGGGTTCTAGCCTATTCAAATGTGAATAGTGTGTGTGTGAGAGACTGTAAACATTGTATGCTTACAAAGAAATCATAAAGAGTACGATTGAGTTTATTTGTATCTTGCAGATCGTGTTTGTCGAAAATAAGAAGTTGAAATCTACGCTTTTGAACGAGATTGACGAGAGCCAGCTTCCGGAAATTTATGGAGGCAAACTGAAATTGGTTCCCATCCAAGATTGTTAGTTGTGTCAAAAGCCAACTTATCTTTTCTACTTGTTAGAATCAATCAAATAATGCTTACTATGAAAATGCTTGGTTACCAAAAAACTATTGTTGTATAGTATTGTGTTAGTCATATCAAACATAACTAGTACAGGGTATGTAAAGGTAAATTGAATGCATCTATTCTTTTTTATTAAATTATGTCGGTTTAACATCTTATTATCTACAAAGTTAGCATATACTAAAAATCGTGATAATCAATTGTATATAAAAATATGACAAGATTGAACTTTATTCGTATAGAATTAAAGATTATATTTAGGCTATGTTTGGCAAATAGCTGATAACCTAATAAGCTAGCTGATGAATAAGATGTGTTTGGCAAAAACTAGCTGATAGAAAAGTATGTTTAAAAATTAGTAACATAAAAAGTAGTAAAGTATATTTGGAATAAACATAATAAAAAGTATCATAATTACAATAAGTCACCAAAACGCTACTCAAAATAGCTTTTCTAAAAACTAGCTTATAAGCTAATTTATGATTCATCCAAAATATTTACCTAACTTATAAGTTCACTTATAAGCTAGCTTATACCATAACTTATTTTTAACAAACAATGCCTTAGTGCATTTTTGTACCTTTACTGGAAGTGGACAATCTAGTGGTTGTTTAGAATAAAAATAAGTTAAAATTTATTAACAATCAAGTTTTATGAAAATTAAATAAAAACAACCAATAGATACTTGCCAAATGCCCAGATTGGTTTGACCAACTTTGGCTTGTTAAATGAGGTAGCCAGCCCTATTCCAGACTTTATTATTATTTGAGTAAATTATGATATTTGGTCCCTATGGTTTGTTAAAAATTGTGTTTTTTATCCTTATGAGTTACAATTTATTGTTGTTTCGATCTTTATAGCTTAGGATTCTTTACTAGTTTGGTTCTCAGTACTTAAAGGTAAGAATAATTCCAGCACAAAAGTATCAATAAATTGCAAAGCATGGAGATGAAAATCACAATTTCTAAACAATATGGATGAAAACGGAAACTTATAACAAACCACAAGGACTAAAATCTAAATTAACTCATTTTTTTCTTGTTCTCAATTGGTTTGGAGGATCATTCTGCACCTACCAAAATTCCCCTAATTAAGTATTTTATCATCAAACTTTTACTTGCACCTCTATGCTTTTGGAACTATATCAAAGGGTATTGTACTATTATTGGTGTCACATTGATCAAGGGTATTCATGTCATTTCACAATAAATGCAATCTTAAAACTTCTCTACTAGGCAACACTATGCTATATTTTCTCTATATTTGCTCTATTTTAACAATTCTAACATTTTATTATATTATTAAAATTTACAATATATTTAATTAAATACTATTTCCTTCTCTTAAACATTTATTTTCAAAACATCTTATTGATGGAAGTATTAAAATAATCATTTCTTTAAATTTAGAGATATTACAATCTCTTTCATCTTTTTTTCTATTTTAGCATAGATAATAGCATAGTTGTTGAAGCAACAAAAATGCTAAATTCTTTATTTTCTTTATTTTAGCATAGTTGTTGGAGATGCTCTTAGATAATATGTGCACAAAGTGCAAGGGCCCAAGTGATATTTTGATGAAAGATGAGGAGAAAACATGTAAACTTAGTGATTAAAAAGGGGTCAAGTGAAAATTTACCCAACATTTAATTTTGTTACCCATACCAACCACCCATGGGTTGGCAAAAGTCATAACTAGCATTAACCATATAGTTGGATGATAAGACCAGGCAACAACTAACAAAGCCCTTTTTTTGTAATTTTATATATTCAAGTTCTCTCTCCAAAGGGACAAAAGGTAGCATATATTTAGAGAGAGAAATCAGCCACATATATACAGTAGATAGATAGAGAATTAGAGATCTTAGACTTACAAGTTTCAGGCAAGATGGAGGGCACAGAAGAGGAACAAAAAAAGGTTTTGCAAATGAGAGATTTGGTTGAAAAGCAGGATCCTACCTCCAAGGTCAGTTTGTCTCCATGATCCTATCAAATGGTCAAACCATGTGTTATATAATATATATATATATATATATATATTAGGGTCACATTCAAATGTGAACTCATCTTTCATTGTAAACGTGGGGACCACTAGTATCGCGTCATGTGGCAATATTCCGATCGAATAAAGCTTTATTCAGAGTGAATGAATAAAGCTTTATCCCTTCTAAATAAAGCATAGTCGCCGTTTCAGATTGCCACGTGGCACGATTTTAGTAGTCCTCATGTTCACAACCAAAGATGAGTTTACCTTCCAACTTTCCTCTCATATATATAGAAGGATCGGGTGAGGAGAAGAGTTAAGGTGAGAAGGGATTTGGATCATTGATCACTTTTAGTCTCAAACATATGGTGCATCTAATCCTAACATGCATCCTTCTCATCATAGCTTCCCTTCTCACTGGAATCCGATCCTACATAGGTGAACGATCGTGTGAGAAATTGAGTTTAACGTGAGAAGTGGATCTAAAATGTTGTTAATCACTTTTATATAATCTCATTCCTTCCCATGAATTGCGCTTTGAAAGGAAATGGATCCGGTGCATTTCTTTTTAATGTGCATCAATTTCTTATCCAACGATTAATAACCACTTCTCATGTTTCTCACGTTAACCCCAACTTCTCACCGGAACCCAACCTTATATATATATATATACAGGGTTCACGTGAGACCAACATGTTTTCGTGAGACCCATGAGATTTCAATTCTTCACAATCAAATTCATTTGATGGATTCCAATTCCTTCAATTCCATTCTGCAAACCAAACACCCCTTAAGGAATTTGGTCAAAAGTATTTGTCAATCTAATTCTCTTAGATTCCTTTGAATTCCATGAACCAATCAGCCCCTTCAAGATGATGTATCTGTCAAAAGTAATGAGATCAATTACATAATGAATGAATGAAATCTTAACAACTTTAAATAATAAAGTCACTTGATTTGCAAATTAGGAATTGTTTCCTATAAAAAAAAGTAAATGTTAATGTGCATGGGAGATATTAAGCATTTTACAGGCCTGTTTGGTTTGATGGAATATTATTGAGAGATCTGGATTTCAAAGTATTGGAGTTTATAAAGATTTGGAATCTTTGTGTGTTTGGTTTATAGAATTTTAAATAGAATTATATACCACTATTTATTACTGATTTATAAGAACAAACTATCAAAGTTTATAAAAATAATCAAATTATATTTTTATTAATTGATTATTACAAAAGAAGTGTCTGTAACGTATTTTAAATATTATTACAAACAAATTCTATTAAATACCGTGAAATACCAACTACTTTCATGGGATTTCTAAATCCCATGTTTGTGGGATTTCAAATCCAAGCATTCATTCAAACCAAACACAATATTGGATTGATTCCAAATCCTATCAAATCCAGCAAACCAAACGGGCCCTACCTAAGGGGCCGTTTGTTTACCTCTTAATAGTTCCATTAAGAGGCAACCTCCGAATCACTAAGAGGTGAACCTTGTTTAGCAAAAAAAAAAAGTTTGTCTCTAAATGGTTCTAAAACCCTCTCAATGATTTTGTATCTTGGGTCTCCCTAACCATTCAGCATCCTAATTTCATTCTAAACAATTACAAAATAACAATACTTCATTTTGTACTTTATCATAAGAGCCTCTTAATCATTATGACCAATTACTCATCTTGCACCTAACCATTCAGCAACTACACTAATCACTCTAACAACTTACGTTGCACCTTAGGAGTACGACGATGCGACAATCAGAAGATTTCTTCGCGCTCGTGATCTAGACATAGACAAAGCATCCGCTATGTTTCTAAAGTTCTTGAAATGGAGAAGAACATTTGTTCCAAACGGCTCCATATCTGCATCCGAAATCCCGAATGAACTAGCACAAAACAAGTTGTTCATGCAAGGAACGGATAAAAGTGGACGCCTAATAACCGTTGTGTTCGGTGGCAGGCATTACCACAACAAAGTAGGAGGTCTCGAAGAGTTCAAGCGTAAGTTCTTAAACTTACCACATATATTCTTTCAGGGTTGGGTTCCAGTGAGAAATTGAGTTAAGGTGAGAAGCGTAAGAAGTGGTTATCAACCGTTGGATGCACGTTATGAGATGCACCAAGATAAGATGCACTAGATCAATCCCTATATGAAGCATGATTCATGGATGGGCTTGAGATTAAAAGCGATCAAGGGTTTAGATCCACTTATGATGCTTCTCACGTTAACTCAACTTCTCACACGATCCTGCGCATGTTCTTATTTGTCTTGCATTTGTTTCTAAGTTAGTTGCAACTGCATCACAGGTTACGTGGTCTTCACACTAGAAAAAATAACTTCAAGGTACATCGTCTTGATTCTCAAATTCTCTTGAGGTTCGTTTAGTTTGCAGGATTGTCCAGACTTGAAATCCTAGGATTATAAAATCCCAAGGGGTGCTTAGGATTTTAAAATCCCAAGGGGTGCTTAGGATTTCAAGGGATTTTATAGAATATGTATAAAATCGTTTTAGAAAATGTTAAAAACATTTGTTTTCTGAAGGTCAGTTAAATAAAAGGTAATTTAACTTTTTTATTTTTTGACGATTTTATAAAATAATGGAATTCAAATCCATTCCAGATCCTACAACAAAACTCTAAAGGATTCCAAATCCCTAGTTGGCGTTTGGTTCGCTGAATTTTCTGAGGGAATTGGAATTGAAATTGGAATTGGATCGTAGGAATTGGAATCCAAATTCTTGATTCTGTTGGTTGCAAGAAATGGAATTGGAATCAATTCATATCTTGTTGGTTTGCAGATTGTGAGATGAATTTGATTTCACAAATGCAAAAGACAGAATTACCTTTTCGTTTTATACTTTATTAAGCCATAATTAACATAAATAAGCCACTTTTGATTCACTTTAGCAACAATGGAGATCTTCCCCCATCTCATGACAAGCTTTATTTTAAGTATGGCCTACAGATTCATATCTATATTCACAAGAATTACAATTCAGCAAAATAGATCCATACCAAATTTTCAGATCAATTCAGTCACACAGATTCATGTATGATAAAAAAACCCTAAATTACAAAATCAAGTGATTTGATAATACAATAACGGGATACAGATGGTGCTTGGAGATGCCATTTTCAGATCAATTCCTTCGATTTGCTTAAACCAAAATCAGGGAGTTACAAAACGCAATCGCAGTGACGCGAGAGAGGACGACGGAGGAAGGGCGACGGAGGCGAGAGACGCGGCGGCTGAGAGGGACGACGCGAGTAGGACGACGATTCGGGAGGACGCGGCGGCGAGAGGGCTGACGGCGATAGGACGACGATGGGGAGAGGGCGACGACAGCATGGACGACGACGGCGGAGACGGCCCGCAAGATGGGCAACGACGGCGCGGAACGACGACGCAGGAGGACGATGGTCAAGGGATGGCAGGGATGGATGGAGGGAGGCGATAGAGATTAGGATGAGGCATTGTAGGGATGAGGGTTAAATGTTAAAAGTAACATTCCTATACAAGGATTTTAAATCCTTCCACACTTAAAAGGAATTAGATCCTTTACTTGAGGGATTTAAATCCCACTTAAGATTCCATTCCCATTTTAAACTCAACCAAACATAGGAATGTATGGGAATTGGATTCCAATTCCCAAGGATTCCAGAAACCCTCCAACCAAACAGCCAATGAAATCCAATTCATTCCATTTCTACAAACCAAACGGACTCTTACAATTGGAATCTAACTGATACTCCGATAGAAGTCTAACCAATACCTCTCCATCCCAAAATAAGTGTCCACTTTCAAAAGCAAGTGTCCTACTTTCAAATTCTACCCTTATTATGAATTGAAGAAATAAACTATTCCCTCTATTATTAAGGGTAGAAATTGTCATTTACTAATTAACAAGTGTAACAATTACACATTTCTAAAACTCTGCCTTTTTCATGTACATCTATGTTGGGACGCAGGGCTAGGGAGTACTTTCTAAGGCTTATTTAGAAAAAAACTTACTGATAACGAATTATCTGAAACTCGAATACCAGGATGCCTCCGGGCCAGGAAAAGTTTGTGTCTATCGCAGATATTCAGGGATGGGGATATTCGAACAGTGATATGCGTGGATATCTTGCCTCGCTCTCTATTTTGCAGGTTCACAAGCATCTCACTCTGTTTTTATGTATGCACGTACAAGAATGCCAAATTCATATTATATGTACATATAATATTATATTATAGTTACGTCGTGATGGAAGGGTCAGGTTCAGGAAACTGGAGAAAACACCCTCATAGCCCTTCATTTGGACCGTATGCACTTGTGCATTGAAGTAATTTGTAATATGCACATGGTGCATAAAAACCAAAAGACAACTTAATTTATTTCTATGCACAAGTGCATACAGTCCAAAACAGGGTGTCTTCGGTTTACTATTTTTTGAGGTTTTTCCCTTGAACCTCCCTCCATGATGGAAATGGTATAAATTAGTTCTGATGTAAAAAAAATCAATGTTTTCACAGGATTATTATCCAGAAAGACTTGGAAAAATGTTTGTTGTGAATGTTCCTTGTATTGCGGCAGGAGATTGTGTATCTTTATCGATGAAAGACAAAGAAAAAGGTAAAACTCGTATGCGTCTTAAGCAGTAATGTTTCATCGTCATACGTATCAAAACACATAATTCCCTGTAAGTTGGTCACTTCCGTACTTCTCAATGGAGTCCGTCTCAAACCTGTTAGAGTCATTTTCCTTTTAGCTTTCAATATCAAGTTTATATTTTCAGGACTCGAACAAGAGACCTTACATTAAAACAAGGAACACCATCTGACAAGTGAAAAATATCTATATTGTTTCTTATGTCAAATAAGAAGAAAAAATTGGTCGCTCTAACCAAAGGCATTGCCCAACTGTATCAGTAACCACTACCGTCACGGGTTAATTCACAAATGTAGAAGTGCGTGTAGTTTAATTTGCTATATATAAAATTAAATATATTACTTCAACAAAAAAAAAGATAAAGCACGCGAGTATTAAATTTATCGTTACCTTGCAGATCGTATTTGTCGAAATAAGCAGCTGAAATCCACGCTTCTGAAAGACATTGACAGAGCCAACTTCAGAAATTTACGGAGGCAATTGAATTGGTTCGATCCAAGACAGCTGTTTAGTCAACATTCGCTCATTTCTCTATTCATTTTTTCAATAGTCTCCTAAGAATGTAATCACATATCCAATGACAAATCAGATTATTTATGACTTTTATAATGCAGTTCTAATAAATATTTAAGGACAAGTTTCAAGGAAAACCTCAAAAAAAATGAAAAATTGCCACAAGTGCATACCGTCCAAATGAAGGGCAAGGTGTCCTCATCTTCCGTTTTTTTAGTTTTCCCTTGAACCTGACTGTCATAAGTACATAGACTTTTGAGAGGATTGGTTAATTAGTTCAACAAGCTCGGCCAACAAGAGCCTTTTTGTCTAAATACAATACGTATAAACTACAAGGTCCATGGTGTATCTCATAGCAACTCGCATGGCATGAATGCGAGCACATTAACATATGGAAACTTGCTGATGCTAGAAGAAATCGGGAACATTACAACATATTACTTAAATGTATAACAAGTTGCGCTTTCTCTGTTAAAGTGTTCATCATTATAATGATGTTACGTTCATTCATCAATGTCATGAAGGATAATCATGAGATATAAACATAAACCCCATCTATAAAATAACATGTCATGTACCAGAAAGGGGCCTTCTTACCTTCTTAAAAGCCATGTCTTGTTATCTTTTCTTCATGATGAGCACCTGCTACAAAAGTAAGAAATCCTTTATCATGTGGCATGCTTTTTGATTAAGTTACACAATTACAAAACAGCAAATTTATCCATACTGAACTTAACAAAAATTTGGTAAACATCCCTAAAGCCCATAAGAAGCTTATAAGCATGGGCAGTAGTGCAGCTGTGATGGATTAACTGAAAAACGGCACGTAATCTCACCACCAAGACCCCTTAAGCAACAATATACCGGTACTTGATGACAAACTTAGGCTATGTATTAGCAGCTTAATGAGCTTATGGTCACACCTTATTTCATCAGCTATACAAGACTGTTTGGTAGCGGCATAATATACAGAAATGGCTATATTCTAAACTTCTAAGGGAGCTTTATGTAGAAAGCCAGGTTCTTTATCGAAACCCGTCCCTCCCAATTAAAAACACGGTCATTCCATCTATGATAAGTCTCCATACAAACCCTTCTCGATCCATACGTGATACAACAGATTAATCGACACAGAAACTTTAGCCATACATGACTTAATGAAAACCAACCAAAGCCCCTTAGAGATTTGGAAAAATGTATCTTCTCTTTGAGTAAAATTCTCATCACATTATATAGTCAATAACTCTCAATATACAAGCTGATTGGTAGTCTAAAATACAGCAAAATATAGATTTTTAGCCTATAAATCAGCTTATATGTATATGTCATCTAGGAAAAGGAGATATTTACAAAATATCGACGATAAAAGCATATATTCTGTGAGGGAGGTTCAAAAGAAAACCTCAAAAAGACGGAAAACTGAGGAACATCCTCATAGTCCTTCATCTGTGCATACAGTCCACAATCATGACTATAAGAAATCAGCCCTGATAAGCTCAGCAGCCACAATTGTTGCATACGGCTGGAATTGAACCCTGGGCAGATGAGATATTCCACCACAACCCTTACGGCTACCAGTAATCTCCACAAGTGCACAGACCATCTTCAAATCGATGAAAACGAATTCGGTCTCTCACAATGATCACCCTTTTCAGTACTTTCGAAACCAACTTCATCCAAATATGACAGTCGAGACACGTCCGCAAATTCTTTGAAACCCGGATTTCCAATCCCGGGCTCGATTTTAGAATCCCAAATGCCAACGCCAACTTTTCGCTATGATAACTCAAATTCCCCTCCTTTTCCTCCTCGGATATATCCATTAATACCAAATCCGTAACCGGAACGAACCCTACATCTTTCACACGGCCGATCAACGCTTCGAGCACCGCGTAAATCGATTCCGTTTCGGAGTGCGATCGATCTCCGGAATTAAACCGGTGGATCGCTCCACCGAATTCGATCCAACTCCTTCCCCGGATCTTGTTAACCCCATTCTTTCTCATCGTACTTCTCACACATTCAGCCGCATCCCATTTACTCACGGAACAATAAGTATTTGATAGCAACACGTAATCTCCGCTATCGAGACTCGATAGCTTTGAAACCGCAACTTCTCCCAGCTCAGGATTTCTATGCGTTCTACACGAGCTAAGAAACGCTCGCCATATAACGGCATCAGGGTCGACTGGCATCCTGTTAATTACATCGTAAGCTTCTTCCAGGAGCCCTGCTCGACCGAGCAGATCAACCATCGATCCATAATGCTCGAGCTGCGGCTCGATCAGGTATTTCGATCTCATAAGATCGAAATACTCGCGACCCATTTGAGTCAACCCACAATGGCTACATGCCGTCAAGAGTCCGACGAAAGTAATCGAATCGGGTGAAATATTTTCAACTTCCATTTCTGAAAAAAGTGTGATGGCGTCCGTAGCAAGACCGTGCATTGCTAGCCCGTTAATCATGGCATTCCAAACGGAAACGTTGTCGTGTGTCGCAGTTCTAAAGATTGATTTTGCAGTTTCGATTCTTCCGCATTTTGAGTACATGTCGATGAGTGCGGAACTCAAAATAGGATTGAGTTCGAGTCTTTTTTCTGTCAGTAAACCGTGAATCCACTTCGCGAGATCCAGGGCTCCAACACGAGCACATGCGGTGATGATGGATGAAAAAGTAAATTTATCTGGCTCCACGTTTGAACTCAACATCTTTCTGAAAAACCCAAATGCCTCCTGAAAGTAAGGATGTGCAGAAATTCAACTGATCTAATTAGAACTAACCAATGATCATTGGATATCCAATTGTAATTGGATCTGATCGGATCAAAATTTTCAACATTCAAATTTGCAGAAGTCGGTTCTTGGATGACAATCCAGAACGACTAAAACTGACCGGATTGATCCGATTATCCTCCAACTACCCATCCGATTATTTTTTTAAAGAACAATTAATAATTAATTTAATATTATATATATAGAGGGAGGTTCAAGGGAAAACCTCAAAAAACAGAAAACTGAGGAACACCCTCGTATCCCTTCATCTGGACCATATGCACTTGTGCATACAAGTAATTTGTAGTACCCATACGTGCATCATGCACACTTGCATAAAAACCTAAAGATACTTGATATACTTTTATGCACAAGTGCATATGGTCCGGAAGAAGGGCTATGAGCAGTCGATGATGTTCTTCCGTTTATTTAGGTTTTCCCTTTAACCTAACCCTGTGTGTGTGTGTGTAATAAAACAACTAATCATCCATTCGATGTCGGGTGAATCCAATCCAATCCGATTAATATTGGTTGGATCCAATCTGATCCAATATACAGTAAGAATATTTAATGAATTGAACCAAACCGATCCAATCATCCATTGGATTGGAAAATCCAACATCCAACCAAGGGATGATTGGATCAGTCCAGTTCCCTCACATCCATTAGTTGTCAACCAACGAACATCCCGTACCTCAAAGCGTGCATTTCTAACAAAACCTCCTATCATTGTGTTCCAAGATACTAGATCTCGTTTGGGCATCTTCCGGAACATCCTCTTGGCAAAGTCAATGTCTCCACTCCTTATAACACTTGCAATGATCAAATTGAAAGAAACCACGTTGAATTTCCAAAAAGCAACGTTGTGAAGCAGTTGGCGAGCAAAACCATGATTAAACGACATATATGATGTAACGAGCATTGACATGAGAGGTATGCTTGCTTCCAAACCAAGTTTAACGATTCTTGCATGTGTTGCGATAACGGATGCTGAATTTCTCGACATTTTGTACTCTTCCAAAGAACGCACCAGCAATTCATGGTCTGAAAGTGTAAAAAGGATTGTATTAAGCCACAATAAGATGAAACCAACAATCCAATGGTGTCAAAACGTAGTTTTATAAAAAAATGTTTGGATTAGCTTATGATGGTGGCAAAACGTAATAAGCTGATAAGTTCTTTTTTTAGGCTGTATTTGGCAAACTAGTTGTAGCTGATAAGCTAGCTGTTTACTGATAAGCTAGCTTATGGATAAACTATGTTTGGCAAAAACTAGCTTATAAGTATGTAAAATGACCAAACGGGTATCTTGAGGTATAATAGTTAATATTAATAAGGGTATAATTGAAAAGAACTACAAAAAGCTCCTGAAACACTACTCTAACTAGCGTTTCAATAAGCTAGCTTATGGTCCATCCACACACGTACTAGCTTATTAGCTAACTTATTTTTGCCAAACACAGCCTTAGTGTTTGGCAAATAAGCAAATTAGGGAGAAGGAATAAGGGGTCGCTTGGTTGGTTTTCCATCAAGTCCTCTATGAATAAAGTTGTATGTATGAATTAATCTATCTATATAGATTGGAAGGGTTTTTTTCATAGATGGAACGCGCATGGTTTTTAATTGGTAGAGACAGGTTTGGACAAAACTTGGCTTTCTACATAAAGTTCCCCTAAAAACTTATTGATTACGCCACTTTCTATATCATTAAGCCACTACCAACCAGTCATTATAGACGACAAAATAAGCCATGATTCCAATTAAGCTCATTAAGCTGCTAACAAACAGCCCTAACTTATAACCGTACCACACAGGAATAGATTAATAAGTCAAAAGAAAGTAACTTATCAAAAACTCCTTATCACCAATGCCAAATCTCTATAACCATTTTTGTTTCTTTTCATTTCATCCAAACACTAAAAACTCCTTGTTACCCTAACTTGATCAACAGAATAAGCTAATAAGCACTTTGAATAAGCAATTCCAATTCCCAAGCACCTCGAAACCATTAAGGCTGTGTTTGGCAAAAATAAGCTAGCTTATAAGCTAGTCCATCCAAACATGTACCATAAGCTAGCTTTTTGAAAGGCTACTTTGAGTAGCTTTTTGAGAGCTTTTTGTAGCTTTTTCCAATTACACCCTTATTAATACTAATTATTAAATTCAAATATATCCTTTTTGGTCATTTTACATGCTCATAAGCTAGTTATTGCCAAACATAGTTTATCAGCTATTAGCTAGTTTATCGATCAACAGCTTCGGCTAGCTTATCAGCTAGTTTGCCAAACATAGCCTAACATTAACTGAAAACGAAAATGTATCTTTTCTAATAGTGCATTAGGTTATTATATATATAGTATTGCAAATTTGCAATCCAACAATTTAGCAATTACACAAATAAATGACAGTTAATTAGTATAAGTGATTCTGTGAGATAAGTAGAAGTGTGTGTAAGTATAACCTGAAGGTTTGTTAGGAGGAAGGTCGATGATAGAAGCTGAGTGGTTCGATCGCCATAGCCAGGTGTAAGTAAGCTTTTTCGGCCGATAAATCCGTTTAATAATCTCGGTTCTCATTATCTCCGGTGAATTGAGTGTGCATTCCGGTGGAAAACACCGGCGGATCGGCGAGATCGGTGAGACTTTAGCGTTGTAGAGGATGGGCGCCATTGATGGAAGCCATGGATGTTGAGAATGTTGAAGTTGAAGGTTTTGGGCTTTTTCAGTAACAACTAACAACTACAAAAAGGCCCATTTTAAAATTGTGTAAAACTTTTTACAAAAGTTTATACCATTTAGGCCATCCTTAGCCGTACCCCTCATACCTCTCATTTTTACTGCCACATCAGCGCCACATCAGCTTTACCAACACCTTACCAACACCATATCAATCCATCCTTAACCATATCAATACCATACCCCTCATTAATTGAATAAAAAAATAAATAAATAAAGGAGAGAGAGAGAGAGAGAAAAAGAAGAGAGAGATAGAGAGAGATGGGGGTAGGGGGTGGGGTGGTTCGCGTTTTCAAAGCCGGTATGTGGGTACCGACTAGGCCCACTGCTGGTTCCATACCGATGAAGCAAGACGGTGTTACCGTCGGGATGGCAACGGCACCGGTCTCATACCGGTGCCCGTTAAGGATGGCCTTATAAAATCATGATTATGAATGGGCCTTTTGTAATTTTAATTAGGGTAAATTTCATGTATGCCCTTATTAAAACTCAAAATATCATATTTATCCAACTTAAACTACAAATATCATATATGCCCTTCCTAACCTATCAAAATATCATATTTACCCAAATAACCATTTTTATAAATTTTTAAATTAGATTTAATAGTAAAAAATAGGTAAATGACTATTATATCATTTTCAATCTAATCTCTATTTATATATCTTTTTTCATGAAAAACCAATATGCTTATGCCTTATGGTTCTTGTTCTTCATCACCACCCCCTCCAATAAAAACCCCTTTTCTTGTTCTTCATCACCATCATCAGGAATTTAAGCTTGTATAAAAATGGAGACTTTTATAGAATTCATAACATCAAGGTGAATTCTTGATTTACTATGGGTAGAAAAAAATCTTTATTGTATGGAAGTTTGAAACAATTTTCAGATGGTATGTTCTTTTTCTTTATCTTTAGAGTTTGACCTCAAGAACAATTTCGTCGCCTTGTCATATGAGTGCTTCAAAAGAAACTTATTGTACCAAACATATGCCATAATAATAATAATAATAATCAAAAGAAAAAAAGAAAAAAAAAAAAAGACAAACGATAGATAAGCAAATTCGTCACCCACTCAAGAATCTTAAAATTTGATAGGATAGAATATAAACTTACAGCTAAAAGGTATATATTAGAATATGTAAATAAATCACCATTTATTTTATAAATATTATGGAATTATCTTCTCATATTATTGCCTAGTTTATAGGACAACACTTCCTAATTTATAGCAATTGTATTTTGTATATATGCTGGGCTAAATCAATGAAAGGGTCACGAATTCAATTTCCTTCAGTATTGTTGCTTGATAGCTTCCACATACTAGGGCAACTTGAGAACGCCCCCAACTCTAGAGAATTTAGAGGGAAGAAAAGAATTGAAGCAAATCTTCATGAATTCTATAAAAGTCTCTATTTTTATACAAGCTTGAATTCCTGGCAATGGTGATGAAGAATAGGAAAGGAGGGGGGTGGGGTTGATGAAGAACAGGAACAATAAGCATATTGGTTTTTTCATGAAAAATAATATTTAAATAGAGATTATATTGGAAAGGGGTATAATAGTCATTTACCTATTTTTTATTATTAAATCTAATTTAAAAGCTAATAAAAATGGTTATTTGGGTAAATATGGTATTTTGATAGGTTAGGAAGGGCATATATGATATTTGTAGTTTAAGTTGGGTAAATATGATATTTTGAGTTTTAATAAGGGCATACATGAAATTAACCCTTTTAATTATATCATTTATAATTATTACATGATATATAAAATCATGAAACACGGGAGAGTCTGTCCCAAATATGAGACATTTTGTACCAAACATTGGATATACACTTATCTTGTCAGGTAATGTCTCGTCCAGTCCTGTTATAACATTTCGTCTAGTACAACACAATATTATTTGTTTATACCTCACTGGTTCACGACTTTGTATTTTGGCGACTTATCAAAGACTTCCTAGGAGACATCCATCTTGGGGTCGATTCCACCCAAATATGTTTAACTTTGGAGTTTTCATGTACTTGTTATATAAATGCTCAAAACACGTTGTGTCTTATAAAGCCAATGTTTTGCTTACGAACACAACATCTCTCGTGGTGTGGCGGATTGGTTATTGCTTGAAGGGTTTATAGCGCCCTAACCAAGTTCGAGCATTTTTCGTGCGCATGCCTTGGGACATTTAAGTGGGGCCATGTTTAACTCCCAAAATTGACGGGGATTAATCGAGCTTTGTCCGGACACCCTTTCAAAAAAAAAAAAAAAAAAAAAAAAAAACACAACATCTTTCATGTTCAGACCAACATGAAATTTGCTTAAGGTATTACTATAAAATATTCCATAAGCAAACGCACCATAAAGTATCACATCCTAATACTTTTTATATGACAAGAACCGAACACCTTAATCAGTAAGAAAAAAACACATTCTTATCAGGTTTACACTTCGTAATAATCCATTTTAACAGTCGAAAATGTCACCTCATAAAAGATCAAAAAATGAGTAAATTACGAATTTGTTTCATTATTACGGATTTACCCTTTTCGTTTATATATAGAAAGTTCATAAAAATGTTACACATAACGGAAACATTAGTACACTACTACTACACTCGTTATGGATGATCATTGTTCATATTTGGACCCCCAAATTCTCCAAACCCTAACCCTAACCCTAACCCTAACAATCGCTAATACTCTCTTCAATTGAAGAACCATTTCCCCCTTTGGAGCTCTAATCATTCAGGCTATTTCTTCAATTTTCATCATATCGTCTTCTTGGTTCAGCCGATTACAGTTTTAGGGTTTTTCGTATACGTTTTCTATACAGGTTTGTGTAATCTTTTGATTACTGAACACATTGCTCTTTTTTGTCGCAATTGATTGTTGAATTATGAAACTATGATATTGTATATGGTTATGGAGTTGTTTTTGGACTTCAATTGGTGGTTTTGGAAAGGGATTGAACCCGAATTAGTTCGTAATTTGACCTAGATGACACTGGGTTACAGTTACGAACCCTAATTCCAATGCTGTAACAAATAACATCGGATCTTGTTGTTCTTTTGGGGGTTTCTTTGAGTGTTTATTGTTGATCGATGTTTATTCGATCATAATTGATTAATTGGGAATTCAGTCAAATTTTGATAAAGAAGTTGAAATTAGGATTGCAGAAGTTGCACAAGAATTCTGGTAAATTATTGATTATTTTGTATTTAAACATTCCAAGAAGATGTTCTATTAAGCCTTAGTCTATATGTTTTATATGCATTTTGCTGATGTGTGTGTGTGTGTATACATATATTGTATATATATATATATTCTTTCTGTTTTAGGAACCATAGAAGGAACACTAGTAGTGATGCAGAAAGATTTGCATAAAGGTTCTCATAAATCATTGATTCTTTTCATCTTTGTATATAAACATTTCCCAAAAGATGTTTATTAAGTTTTTGTTTATATGTTTTATATGCATTTTGGTGATGTGTGTGTGTGTGTATATACAAACAGATTCTTGTGTTGCAAAAAGATTTGCATAAAAGTTCTCATAAACTATTGATTCGTTTCATCTTTTGTATATAAACATTCCAAGAAATGTTTATTAGTTTTTCTTTATATGTTTTCTTATATGCATTTTTTTTCAAAATAGAAATGTAGTATGCCTTTGCTGTATGTAATGTGAATATAATGTCTGAAAAGTGTTCTTATATATGTCATAGATGTGAACATTATCGCTTGTAACAAGCAAAGTATTGTTTACATTTCTTTCAGTTTGACGGATGCTTTGAATTCTGAATTACAGCGGTTTTTCTCATGGCAAAAGTAGTGGCAAAAAGGTCAGAAACGAAGGGCAAGTTACAGGCAGATCTACTGCCAAGAAACATTTTAAGAAGTTGAAGAACAATAAATCCACGGATGTCGTTTATTCTGCTGAAAATGGTGTTATGGGTCCTGTACTTGATGGTGGCGGATATATCGCCCAGAAAACGGAGGACTTTTCCGGTTTTATATTCATGTGTAATGGGCAGACAAAGCCCCAGTGTTACGTAAACCGTGTTTTTGGGCTTCCATTCGGTAAAAAGGAAGTTGTAGAGAAGATTAAACCGGGTATGAAGCTTTTTCTGTTTGATTTCGATGTGAAGCTTCTTTATGGTGTGTATGAGGCATCCTCTAATGGGGCGATGAACTTGGAACCCGCTGCTTTTGGAGAAAGATTTCCAGCACAGGTAAACCTACGCTGAACCTACATAAGAATATTTTTGTACATAATCGTTTTTCATAACCTATGATTTAAGATATTGTTTCACAATGTTTGTGTTCGCCTTGTGAAAGGAAAAAATCATATTATTTTTAAATAGATTCTTACGGGTTTATAATCTTTTTGTGGTTCTCACTTGATTTAATGATTTAATTTTAACCCCCATATATATATATATATATATATATATATATATAGAGAGAGAGAGAGAGAGAGAGAGAGAGAGGAAAAAGATCAAATAAGAACATAGTATATATGCATTGATGAATGCACACATTGACAAAATACATATTTTGATTGTGTATATGCATCGATGCATACAAGGTTCACATGGTATAATTTGACTAGAAAAAACAATTTCATAAAATTAGTAATTATTGGTTGGTTCTGTGTTGTTTGCACACAAGGAACCCATGTTCGAGTCGTAGCTATAATTGTGTTTTAAAATTAGTATATATTGGTTGGTAGGTTCGTCTTGTTTCACAAAAATGTAACGCTCTTTTTGTAAAACTGCTTTTTATTGCTTTATTTCATTGCAGGTGAGATTCAGAATTTACAAGGATTGTCTTCCGATGCACTTTAATTCGTTCAGAAATGCCATCAAAGACAATTGTCAAGGCTCCAAGTTTGCACCAGAACTTAATGGTCAGCAGGTAAAGATGATTTTAGTTTTTCGTTAGTGGATGGGTTTATCTTCTTGTGCAGTTTTGCACCTTTTTCGCGTAATTTTTCTTTCATTTTTCCAAATTTACGTATGACGTCTATAAAATGTCAACGGTTGTATTTTATATCCAATTATCATATTTTCTTGAAAGAAATACCAAATACTCCCTCTGTCCAAAAAAAAGTATCATGAATATATCTATCTATCTATATATTAGTTGGGTTACAGCACCAAAACTGTAATTAGTTTCTATGGTTTGTAATTGATTGTTATTTTTTTCCCTTATGATGTATATTTTATTGCTGTTTTGGTCTGGTAGCTTACAATTTTTTACTATTTTGGCCCATTATACTTAAAGGTAGGAACTAGTTTAGGGACGGAAATAGCAATAAATTGCAAACAATAGGGATAAAAATGGCGATTTCTAAACCACAGGGACGAAAACTGAAATTTATTACAAACCACAGGGACTAAAATCGTAATTTACTCTATTTGATATTGCGTTAATTATTTTGTGAACCCCATCAGGAAACTTTATTTTGGATCCGCCTCTGGTATGGATACCGTAAAGGTCTTATATTAGTTTCTTATAATTTAAATGCAGGTGATAAACCTTCTATCGTTGTTTCGACCAATTGATTTACCATCACCTTCAGTACGCCCTTATGGCGCACCCCAACTGCGGGGGATGCCACCTCCTCCGCCAACTAACGGGCAGCTTAATCCCTTGTTAAGCCCACCGTTGCCGACTTCGTATCGACCTTATTTGGCTGGACAGATGCATGTTCTTCCCAGCCAGCGATGGGGCCTCGATCTGTTCCACAAAATGTGTTGGATCCTCATTTACGTCAGCTCCATTCAGCTCCTGGGAATCCGTATCAGTTTGCCGAGACTCGACAACCATATCCAAGGTACGACGGTATTAATTTTGTATATATGGTCTTTTAGATTTTTTTCCCCCATTTTAGTCGGAATGATATGTGCTATGAATCACGGGTAAAATGCAACAAAGTTTGGTTTAGGCACAAGATATAAACAAGATTAGCAGGCTACTGGTATAAAATGGGTATAAAATCGGAAATATTGAAACTTTGTTATGTTACTAAACAGGAACTAAGACTAGCTTCATTGCATTTTGATGCATTCTGCTCTTATTTTAACAAGTTTAAGTTAAACGATGTACTTGCAATATTTCGGTATATGGTTTGAGGGAAAAACCGCGTTCGAACCTTTTTTTTGAACCTTGGTGCACTTGGGTCATACTTCTTAATATGAGCGATATTGTGTCTGTGTGTGTGTGTGTACTAAGTTCTATCTTGAATGGCCCCTATATATATAGGGGCCTAATCTAATGAGAACTAGGTGGTTTTTGGGTAATTGTGAGATCCAATCTCAGCCAATCATTTTATTATTTTAATTGTTTTTTGCGGCGGTTATTTCTGACGTTTTTTGGGAGTTTTTGTTATTTATTTGTATTTTTTAAGCCATTAATTAGTGAAATGAGCAGATGAAATTGGATTCCACAGTTATCACATAATATTAAGTTCTCTCTTGAATGCCCCCTATATATAATGTAATTGTGGGTGTCTGGATCAGTTTGCATGCATGTCGACTAGACCCCTGAGGAAAATTCCTATTGGCCCCATAGCGGTGGACTTCCTCATAGGAGCTTTTCTAAAAATAAAAAAGTGGGGCCGACAAGCAAAAAATGTGATTTTTCTTGTATGCTGGCGACCTATGGGGCGAAGCCCCAAGGCCTGGTCTTTCTTTGCCAGTTGAGTTACTTCTTTTCCAGGGTAGAGAATTTGTAGTTTATGTCTTGCTTGCCATACGGCATTCCGGGTTTTTGTTTTTATTTTCGTTTGTTTTTAAGAATTTAGAAAAAAATTTGATTTTAAGTTGGTTCTTTCACAGGTATACGACAACACCCGAGGTGTATCCTCATGGTCAACTTGTTAATGGTTCAGCCATACAAACGCAAGGCGAAGCATTTATAAACCATGCTGATGGTCATCGGTACCACAACTTTCGCCCTATGCTGACCGCTGCTCATGATCATTCACATGTGAATACTCCACAACCTTCTTACACTGTCCCGGATCCTTCACATGTGAATACTCCGCCTTGTTACAGTGTACCAGGTTCTTCACATGTGAATACTCCTCCTTGTTACAGTGTGCCAGATCCTTCACATGTGTATGCTCCACCTCCTTACTATGGCTCAGATCCTTCACATGTGAATCCTCCACCGTGTTACGGTGGCCCAACTTATGGACTTCTGCAGCCACCTCCACCATCTGTGGGGCCTCAAGCGGTGGAGGGAAGCATGCTCGTCTCATCCTACTACTCGTTTGCCGCTCCCGTGCCAATCAAACCTTGACGGTGTGCAAAAGGTTGTCGAAATTGGAATTGTGTTCTTATGGTGGTTTAGATAGAATCATTGTGAATAGTTGTGATGATAGTTTGCAATTGCCATCATCAAAGTTAGAAATGCATGACAGTTTGTTAAGTAGTTTTGTAGGTAACCCGATTGATAGTTTGCGGTAGAGCCCGTCGGTACCGTTTTGGGATGGTTGATTCGAAGAAGTAATTTTATAGTTTGCGGATTTTGATTTTTATGAATGGTGTGTGGAGTTCTAGGTTAATGAGTAGTTATATAAACCAAACTAAATCAAACTGAGGCGTTATCTTAATAGTTCTATTAAGATACGACTTCTTAACTATTAGAGGTGAATCTTGTTTGGCAAAAATGGAGTATAAAGTCCTATGAATGATTTTGTATTGGGGTCTTTTAACAATCCAGCATCCTAATTCCATTATAAAGAATTACCAAACACAATGTTTCATTTTACAATGTATTATAAGAGCCTTTTAATTATTCAGACCTTTTATCATTTTGTGTCAAACCGTTTAACAAGGGCCAAACATCCCTTAGTATATCCCATGTGGAGGTAAGTCTATGTAATAAGACCAACATCTATCTAAAGAGTAGAACAATTTTTAAGAAAGTTATATAAAGTCAGATACGAAGTAAGTAAAGCAAAATATTGTAATCTGATATAGTGAGTTTATACATTTACAGAGAACATTTTTCATTAATGAACAACAATTGTGTTAGACTCGTGTAGTTGGATCTTATACTCACCTTCAGTTCATTACTTCCGCTTGTGAAAAAGGTTTACGATGATCTATCTCAGAGTAGAAGTGGTTGTTCGATGAAGTTCTTCGCTTTTGCAAAGTGTTAGAAGAACAAGTAAAGCTGCTACAAACTGTCAGAAAGAAAAAAAAAACTGAAAATGCCAAACAAAGTCGGGTAAAAAAAACAACCAATGGGAATATAGTAACTTCTTAGTTTCTTCAATTCATGCATATCACAAAAATAGTAATGTTTTTCGATTTGATCTAAACCCATTTTTACTTGATTTTATTTGTGTTGGTTTCTGATATTATATGAATTAAGTGTTAAAAGGACTTTTCCCTACAATTAGTTTTTTTTTCTCTGATTGATCGTTTAGATTTTATCGTATATTCTCGTCTTGTTACGAACCGTAAAATAGTCAATAAAGAGAATTTGACCTTTTGGTACCTTTGAAAACAAGAGTCTAGAGCCATCTTTAAGAAAAGGATTGGGGAGTGATAGAGCCATGGACCATGGACCATGGTCTATTTTTGGAGCCAAGTGGCGCACCATTTCGAGCCAGTGGTCCATTGCAAATTTGCAAACTAAACGTGGACCAATCATATTGAGTCCTAGTGGTTCACCCTCCTTTTGGGCCCAAAAATGGACCTACAAGTGTTCATTTTTTCAATAGTTACATTTGAACATTTTGACTTTTATTATACAAGTCATAGTCATTAGTCATATAGCTTTGGCTTATTTCTTCGTCATCTATTACCTCTTTTGTTTTCAAAATTACCTACTTTTAAGTTTAAAGAAATGGAGTAAATTACAAATTTACCCTTTTCGTCTCTACGGTTTCGAAATTGTAAAATGGTTGTTGGAGTTGGCAAATTCTGTCTTGTTTGATTCTGTTCAATAACAACTGTAAAAAGTTCTGTTAAATAAGAAGAACTTTTGTTATTTTTATTGATTTTTTTCTTTTTTCTGTTTATCAAAAGAAAAAATCATAAAAGCCAAAAATCATTAAATTGATTTTGAATGTATAAAGTATATATATATATTTTTTTAAATGATAAAAGGACAAAAATGTCTCTCATTAGATGGAATTTTTAGCAACTAACAAAACAAGGTACCAAATCTAGTTGTTTTTTTGCAAACCACGAGAACCATTTTGTAATGGTTATTTTCTAACAAAATGGACACGAATTAAAGTATTTTGTTATTTTATGTATCTTCTAGAGTAAAGTTTTGCTCAAAGTATGTTATTCTTGTTCACATTTTAACTGTATATACTTGAAATGGACAAAACTACTTGTTAGAAAAATACTGACATGCCCCACAACAAATTGATTTCGACCAAAAAACTAGTATATTTTCGTCATGTTTTCATCCTACCATTAATTGGATTCCGATAAATATTTGGATAATATGCAAAATCATAATTAACATGGAATTATTCCAGACAAGTTTCCATAATTCAAACAAACCCGACTACAATAATCAGAAGTGTTCATTCTAGCCGAATCAAAATACAACTGAATCTAGCAAAAGTCAAGAAATAAAACTGTAAATAGGCCAATCTAAACCAGTTTGGATTTGTTTTCATGACTCATTAACCTGATCGAAAACTGAATACAAAAAGTCTTATAATATATAAATTCAAAAAATTCAATTTAAATTAAACCTAATAATATATATAATTAAAACATTATTATGAGTCAATAACTCAATCTAAAAACAATGTATTGTTTGTAAAGTATTTTAGTAAATTATTTGTTATAGTTTATTTAAAAAATGGTAGATGAAGAAAAGGCCGGTTGAAGGGTATACCTAATTTAGATGTTAATAGGCCGGTTCTATATAATTACTCACTAATATTTAGAGGGTGTTTGGGATTGCTTTTTGAACTCCAAAAGTGCTTTTGGTTAAAAGTGCTTATTGGCTTTTGGTGATGGTAAAAGGAGTTTTTAAATAAATGTTTGGATTAGTTTTTTTATGATAAAAGTCAATAAGTCAATAAGTTAAAAAATGTTTGGGTTAAAAAGTAAATTTATGTGAGAGGGAGAAGCCAAAAGTCAAAAGCCAAATCAAAAAGCACCACTCTCCATGCTTTTCAAAAATAGCTTTTCCCTTTATATCAAAAAGCACTTTTGAAAAGTGCTTCTTAAATACCCAAACATTATTTTTAACTTATTGGCTTTTTGAAAAGCCAATAAGTCAATAAGCACTTTTGAAACGCAATCCCAAACACCCTCTTAATCAATTATTCAATATTATTATTATTTAATGTTAAGATGGTCAAATACCCTTTCTAAAAACATATCTTATCCATGTTTTTTTTAATATTTAAAATATAAATTTCCTCTTTTATACATAAATACAAACATTTGACGTGTACGTAATTGGATATATAGCTTACTTATTTCATTACAAATATTTAGAATACTTGATAAAAAGGAAACAATTAAAATGAAAAATATTTGGTGTTAAGTGATGGTGGAATAAAAGAAAAAAAAAAGGAAAATTTGAGGATGAAACTTTAGCTAAATGGAGTTGTTTTCTTTGGCCAATTAGAATAAACATTGCTGAACTATTAGATTAAAAAAAAGTAAAATATTGGGAAAATCTTTAATCATATTTTAGGTAAAAAAAATTTGGTTTGAATAAATTTTGTAACAAAGTGGTTATAACCCATGATAATAACCAAAAATCTTTATGAGAAAGTATAGAGGGATAATCTTACCTTAGTGGATGGTTAAAAGATTTTTAATGACTAAGAATGTTATTTGAATTCTAATGATAGATGATAGTGATAACTTTTACAGGTAAATCTTTACCGAGTAAGCTTCTTTAAACAACCCTCTATTATATCTAGTCATTTTAGTAAATACGGTTATAATCTTTATGTTGTTTAATATAAATTATAAAAGACATTTTAATAAAAAAAATTGTATCTTTGTTAAAAAATTACATTCCATTAAATCACAAAGATATGTAAGTGAAAGTTGGTGAAGCATGATCACATGAAGAAGTTATGGTGTGTGATATTGTTTCTAAAATAACCCATAACACCACATAACTACATACACATGTAAATAGCACAAATGGAACGACATAATCCTTCTTTTTTATTCGGATCCATTTTTTCCTCATTAATTAATTAATTATTTTTATAAAAAAGTTAATATTATTTTTCAAGAACTTTATAAAAGTGAAAGAAAATAGATTTGAAAACATCAACGGTGGTGTTAAAATTTTGGGTAAAAAGTTGATTGTCGACAACACGATAACTGATATCATATTTAGCTGTCTTCAAAGACACTAATGTGAAGGGGCATATTTTGGCTAAATCATAACATATATTGGCTCAACTCAGCTAGCTGGAGACACTGCATATGGGTTGGGTTAAGCTGGTTGGGTTGGGCGGTTAAAAGCATTTACACAACCTAACTCAATGTTGTTTAAAATTTCCAATTCAAGCAAAATTACAGGCCAACCAAACCATGCTAGTTGGACTGGGTTGGTCGGGTTGAAACTTTGATGTATTATTTTACTATCTAACTAAGTATTTATTTTTAAACGATCAAACTGAAGAGTTGTCTTGTATTTGGACAAAATCGTCCGGTCCTTTTGACAACTAAACTACACACCGGAGGTAATGTTAGTATATAAGAAATAAATTAAATACTTCTAAATTGAATGTCTAGTACTAATCTATGGCTTATATTTCATGTATACATACACAAATAAAGATGACAAGTTAGACCACATGCAACACCTCGATTTCAAGTTTAAATCTTTAACTATGTTATGAGTTAATTAATGATGAATTATTTGTGTTTTATAGAAACCAAGGCTAAAATGTAGATAATGGAAGTACAAGGGTGAAGGGGTGCCTATGTCAGTAGTTGATTAAACCATCATCTCCCTTCCCCAAATCAGTTTCCACAAAACGGTTCCAGGAGAAAGAGAGGGTGAATTGAGAGAAAGAAGCAAGAGGGTGAAATCGAAGGCTTTCGAGGAGCAATTGGAGTGAAATTCGTATTGCTATCGTTAAGGTATGAACCCACCCTATACTAGTTTTTGATTCATTTGATGTTCATTGGATGTGGAATTTGAGCCCTAATGTCGAGTTAGGGTTAAGGGGAGTAAGAATCCATCCAATTAGTGTAATTGATTAGTGAATTGATGGAATGGTTGTGGAATTGTGATCCTATAACCACCAAATGATGTAGTTTGGGTCAATCCAATTACACATAAATGTTGATTATCGACCCTAGTTGTGGTAGTATGTGTTTTGAACTGCTGTAAGTCGGATGTTGGGTTTTTGGCATGAAAATCGAAGCAAAATCGTGAGTTGAGCAACCCAGGAGAACCTCACGACTAGGCCCGCGACCTGAGGTCGCGGGGTCCAGGTCGCGTATCTCCCTGTGGAGTTTTTGACATTTTGCGTTTGCGGTTCTTTTGGATTTGGCTTTGGGCTTCCCTTAGGGATGTTAATAGATGACTATGGGTGGATTTTGGGGGTAATTGGACTAGTCTAGCTATGCTTACGACGAGCATTTCGGTA
Source organism: Centaurea solstitialis (assembly GCA_030169165.1). Lineage (NCBI taxonomy): Eukaryota > Viridiplantae > Streptophyta > Magnoliopsida > Asterales > Asteraceae > Centaurea > Centaurea solstitialis. The sequence continues at coordinate 3,211,558 of CM058041.1, read as the reverse complement.
TCGAGTGTTTAGTGTCTAATATGAGTAAGTTTTGATAAGTGTTTGTACGTGTAACGTGCTTAGGTGGTACGAGGTGACTGTTGTACGTATCTTTGAGCTAATTGTGATCATAGCTAAGGTGAGTTCACTACCTAGCAATCTATTGTTGTGTGTATGATGATGATGCATGAGATTGTGTTATGATGATGTATGCTCCTTTCGGGGATATGTTTCCCTTCGGGGATACGGTTTCCCTCCGGGGATATGATTTTGGGGATAGGCGGAACCTAAGGTGGTAGCAATACCCCTAGGGAAGCTTGTGGTTTTCTTCCTGTTTCGGGTTTAGCCGAAGGGAAGATAGTGCAAGAGGCACGTACGTGATTATTGTATTCGTTATTATGTATGTACGATGGTAGATGGTTTAGGTGTGTTCTCACTAAGCTTTTTGCTTACCCCGTTGTGTTCACTTTTTTTAGTTGCAGGCACTTCCTGAAAGGGAAAAGAAAAGGTTTGATGCTCCGGGTTCAGCTAGTTCAGTCCACGAGAAGAAAGGTGAAGAAATGGTTTTGGAAAGAGAGTGGTTTTGTTTTAATGATGCACAAACAATTACTTTGTTAGTTTGAAATGTCGACTTGGTTTTCCCTAAACAGTTAACTTATGTTTTGTACTTGGGTTTGATTTTGGTTTGACACCTCATGGAGTCATGGTGTTTGAATGTTTCTTTTAATTCAAATGTTTGGACAAGCTTCTGCATTTTTAATGAAGTTGGTTTCTTTTCCGTGTTAAATTGTATTTCCGGATTTAGGGTATTACACAACAAATCTACAACCCTTGTTTGTGTTTTGTTTTGGTTTTCCTCTCTCTTACCTAGGATGAACACCATAGTCATCTAAAGAATGGTCAATCAATGCATGCATTCAATTGAAAATCTTATCCCATTAGTGTTTTCGTCTCTCCCACTATATGTTATCCTTTGTCATTAAGTGATCATGTTCTCCTACATTAGGATACTTTAGTTATTTTATAGGAAATTTTTGGCATGTAATTTCAAATAGGAAAAGAACCCGAAATAAAAGCAATTCCTAAATCAATATCCCTCTTCCACGAGATCGCTAGTCAAGATTGTAGCTAAGTAAGGGTGGGTGACGAGAAATGAAGTGCGACAAAGCATCGTTAAGGGAACATTTGGAGTAGCAATGAGACTAGGAGTAAAGTCAACAATGATGAAGCCTAGAAAAAACACAAGGAAATGGGCATTAAGACTTTTTTGTTGTAATTGATTAGCCGACTCCCGATGTTCACGAAGTGGGAACATTTGATGATCGTGAATATTAAATGACGAAGACCAACGGAGTAGTGATGACAAAGGGTTGGAAAGAGAGTGAGGAAATGATTTCTTGATCTCATATTTAATGTTTCAAGAAAAAGACCAGACTGCCCTCATGTGAGGCGCACATGAACACAACTAATGAGAGCCACTTAATATAGTGTAAGAGCGACAAAAATCAAAGTAAAATTTAAACAGCAAGGGAAACAATGGCCGGGGACCAAGATTTTTGCGAGTTGGATGCACCATAAGGTCGACCAAACGTCTGCAAAGTCTCCAATGTGTATTTAGCCGAATACCAACTTTCCAACTTTTTTAGAACTTTTTTGTTGGTTTCGAGGAAAATTTTAGCTTGTTGGTTGATTTCAAGAGACTTTTATGTGTCTTTTGCTTAATTTCGAGATTTTTTTTTTATTTTTAGTTGATTTTGATGCTTCAACAAATTAGACGGATGAATTTTGTAATTTACTTCAAATATTACATTACATTATTATTTATTTTTGTTTCAAAGTAAAAAGTTTGTGAAAGAAGAAATGTTCAAGCATCTCAACTACTACCTAATAAAAGCAAGCAAACACATGGAAAATGTGACAATGTATGCCTCACAAATCAAAGAATCATTCTTTTTCTTTTCATTTTAACAAATTCATACTAAATGATTATAGTAATAAACTTCATCAACATGGAATCTAATAAGAGGACACAAAATAGGAACACCACTTATTAGATTACATGTGATTTTATATTAATGGTTAATGTAAAGATGACAATGACTTAGCTCGTGATCTCATATTACGGTTAAAGTCACTTAAATCACATGTGATTCTAGTATAAAATTACGTGTGATTCAGCAAGTCTCATATTCTTTTATTTGGATGTTGTTCTTGTAAAAAGTTGACTCTCTCTCACTCTCTCCCTGATTTGTGCAAACAGACGATTTCATTGATAAAATCGATGAAATTGTTTTGTATAATTCAATTTTTGAAGAAATTGTTTTATGTATTTGAGCTTTTTATGTAAAAATGAAAAGGTTTACCAAAACGAGAAAATGATGAAACAATTTCATTTTTACATAAAAAAACACAATAATATATAACAATTTCACCAATAAATTAATCGCATGAGGTGGTTTCATCAAACTAAACAACTTTTTGAAACAATTTCATTAAATTAACCAATGAAATCGATGGTTTACACAAATAAAGGTGGTTTGTATTTGAAACCACCCATACATATAGGGTCCTAATCAAATGAGAATACGGTTGTTTGTGATAACTTCTAGCTTACGATTTTGTTTCACATGTTTTTTTCATCTAAGAATAATATTTAGCGTTCTAATTAACATACATTTGTTTAACAATGTAATTGTTTCTTAAATGTTTGGTTCACATTGTGAAACTTTTTTATGTACTTTTTTTTTGTTTACAAACATGTAAAAATATGCACATTGTGAACCGAGTACATAAACAAACTGTGAAATGAATATATTTATATCAATATTTTAAATCCCACATTTAGATAAAAAAAATTATATGAAATAACACGTGACATACTAGTTTTTATGGTTATTACAAACAAGTGAGTTATCCCATAAATGACCCTTGTATATATATGACAAATAAAATATGAATATTGTTAATGAATATTTCAATAATAAGATAATAAAAAAAACTATTGTTGTTACACGATTATGCATTTAAAAGTATTTTAGTTTTACAGTTCAAAATCATATAAAACACGTTATGTTAGAATTACAGTTGATTAACAACATTAAAATTCAAAATTCAAAGTTGACTTTCTATACATTAGGCACTGCACCAATTTTCATCATGTTCAAACATATGAATGTATGATCAACCCGTCTATAAGAATGATTAATCAAGTTTACCCTGCCACCATTTTTCACGGATAACTTGTAAATCACGTTGGTCATAGTCAACGCTCTCATAAATCAAAAAGTTATGGGTTTTGTTCTATTCAATGCTACTTAAAGGGCATATCAGTCTTTTATAAGAAAAAATTGTAAGCCTTAAAACATATTTGACAACATATTCACACCTTAACGAGTTAGTTGACCACATGTTACATTGAGTTAACAATTGAACTTTTAAATGCTCAAAAGAAATTGAAATAATTAATGTATGAGGGAGAATATTATAGAACATAAATGACTAAGTTCATGTTATATACCCTGTTTTTAGATACACATCTTACAATATAATTTATAATAAACTTTGGTGTCTTTTTCATTGAAATAAATTAAGAATGATAATTGATTTTCTTGAAAAACTCAGGTGGTTTGCTACAAAGGAAAGTTTTGTAGGTGCATCCCCTTTTACCACACCTACTACCACCAACTTGATACTTTTTTAGTAAGCATGTATGGTTATCACCTATCAAATTAGTTTCAAAAGAATTTTAAAAAAAAGTAGGATAAGGGATCATACCAAGTTTTTAATTTTAAATGAAGATTTATTAGGACTTATCATTTTTCTAATGGTAGATAACACACATACATGTTCCTACACGAAGTTGACGAGGTATCTGGAATCTATACGGGCACCCGACTAATCTTCGGGGACCATGAACCAACTCGAAAGCCAACCCATGGTCAGGTATCACCACATGCTCACCCCATGAATCAAACCCGGGTAGACAGGGATGTTATACACTGTCTATCCTAGCGGTGTTATCGACCACTAGACTATTAATGCTTTGAGATTAGGACAGATCATTATTGGGAGGTTAAATACATTTAGGAAAATGCATGATGGACAAACAACTATTGCAAAATTACCTATGCTCATGGTAGTTTTTACTAATAAATGTATCGTCTGCTATTTAAGTCTGATTAGTTTGATTTCGGTCGTTAACGAATGTTAACTTTTATGAGTCTATTATAATTTTGTCTTGTCTTTTGTAAAATCTTGTTGAAAAGCTTATATTTGTTTTTATCTTAATTATGGTGATAAATGAAAAAGTCCAAATATACTTGTTGTCTCTCCTTTTATGGGTCTTTGGATTTGTGAAAATATATGTATATTAGTTTAGGGAATATTTTATATGTTCAAAAATCTTAATTTGTCTCTTGATGATAGGTATGTGATCTTTTATGTAATATGGAATATGATGAGATTATTGACAGATTTATTCAAATATTTCTATTATATTTTATATCCATCGAGTTCTAAATGGAAGTACCATGAATATGTCTTCGTTTTCATGTTATGCATATATTTGATATTCAATTCTATCGATGCACGTTTCTCTATGCAATTTCAAATTTACATGTTTCCTGATGCAAAATTTTTGAATGTCACACACGAGTTGACATTCTTAATAATATTGAACTTTATTCATCATATGTAATTTGTTCACATCAACTAACCAACAATTCATAAGGTACTTGGTTTGTTTATAATCATCAAAAGCAAAACATCAAAACGTGATATTCTTGCACCAACATGCTTTGTTGGGGGTGTCGTATTGACTATAAGAAGACTTTTTCCCATGTTATTGGGGCTAGTTTTCTTTGCACTTATCTGCAAACGGTCTTTGTATCAGATAAGTGTTAGACATGTCTTTCTCAACTATGACATATATAAAGAAGGTTACATCAAGCATCTTCTTTGTATTTATGCCATTTGTACAAAGTCCTAGATGATCACAAACAAACAACCGTCTCAAACTTGGTTTGGAAAATCGGTATCAAAATTTTCTAATTGGCTTCTCCCTATCAGTATCATCCACAATTATTTACTTTTATTACAACGTTCATTTCATTTTAAATTACGTTCAATGATATTGAAAAATGTTTCCTTTGCATTTCTTCCCTTTACCATTCAATAACAGGTACAAAAATAACTTATTTTTTCCCTTTCAAAATTAGAGAACACAATTTTAGATTTTGCTAACCATATACGTTTTACGTTTTCTAAATGATGGTTTATATTAGTCATGTATAGCATAAACACCAAAAGGCTAACATGTAATATATACATGAAATCGATTAGACTCTATCGAAATTACATTGAACTGAACAACTTCAGTTGAAAATTTATATGAAACACTATCAAACTGCAATAAAAAAATCCAATTCTAATTTCCAATACAAAGATTCAAAGTTCAACTTTATACCTATATCATAAGTCACTTAGTTTTTTTCAACTTATTTTATAATATTATATTTTAATGAACCCTTATCAAGAAATTGATAAGTGGCATGGCATTTGCTATCATAAATACAACTTTATAAAATGATTATAAAAATATCAAAAAGAGATAAAGATCAAATTGAATACCAAAAGCAAACTTAAATATACATTTTATTTCTGATTTTTTTTCCAAATAAATAACAAGAGAAAATAAATAAACTATAGTAAAAAACCTATGACGTTGACTTTACACTTTGAATTTGGACCACTAATAATAATATGTCGAGATGAAATGAATGTTTCATGATCTTTATCGTCTTTGACTAAAGTTTGAATTTGTTTTTAATTTAGTTTTATAGACTAAGTCAATTTTCAATTGAATATTTTTTGATATTTGTCGATTTATTTTCAAAAATGAAAATAAGTTATTAGTTATCAAAATATTCTAAGTATATCTTTTTAAACTAATAATTAATATAACCACAAGGTTGTGACGTACTGGTTAAGGTCTGTGGGAAAAGTGGTTAGTTAATCCTTCTATACTAGGTTCGAATCCAGGCGCTTCCAGATTATGGTCACTGGGATTAACTCAGGGCAGCATGCTTTAGCTGTCGATGAACCTTCTAAGGATTAGTTGGAGCAAAGCCTCAGATACCCTTAAAAAAAAAAATAATTGAAATACACTACATTTTAATATTGTTGTTTATGATAATTAGGTGATCAAATATGTAGTGATGATTTTTGAGTAAACAGAAATTGTAAAAAACTCATGTTGTAAAAAAATATCTGTTTTTGATCTCATTCACTAAAAAAAACTAAATTGGAAAGTTTATTATTTTAGCCATTTAAAATTAATAATTTAGTTTCCTAACCATAATTTTGTAAAAATGCCCAAACGTCCATCAATAATGAAGGTGGTTCTTAACATAGAATTAAATGGTTATTTATTTTGGTGTTGGGAATTAAAATATCTTGCCAAAGCCAATTTTTTAAAACCCGAACTCTATCTACTACGTTCTTGTAAAAATAAAACAGCCTCCATTGCGACAAAAATCACTTTTGTCATTGACGGATATGGTCTCTAGAGTTTTGATATTTACAATATGTATCTAGCTTCGTCAATGGAAGATTGGAAGACCTACGATTGGCAAACCTAATGATTATTTTTAGCATCCTTATAAGAATTTAGCAAGGAGAGATCAAACCACCAATTTTGAATGACTAAAATAATAAACTCCCCTAACTGAAAGATAAACCTGTAAAGTAATATTTATATCTGAAATATGAGGGTGAATTACCAAATCTATTTCAAATACATGTGTTATCATTTCATATTAAAAAACCAAATGACTAATTTATCGTGATCTGCAGAACATGTAAAAAGTTAACGGATTGAACTTAACTTTTGTTTATTGGAAGTAGCAAAAGTGCAAAACCAAATATCTTTGTAAACCATGAGGACTTTATTGTAATAAGAAAAACATTTAAGGACCAGTATTAAGAAAAACAACAAACTACAGGGATAAAAGTTGAAATTTACTCTATTTTTATTTTTCCTAAATGTGTAGAATATAAAACACGAATCAGCGTACGACACGTGGTAGGAAATGAAAATAGTAGGTAAGGATCGTGCAAGCATATTGACGAATGATCTTACGACACGTGGCGGGCATTGATTTGTGCTTCTTAAAGGAGGCTGTTTGTTGTGAGGTTGTTGCAAAATACAATCATGCCCCTGGTGGTGGGTAGAAAATTATAAATAACTAGTATTAGAACCGCGCGTTGCGCGGTAGCGTGTGTAATTTTGATGATAATATGTAAATAGAAATAATCTATAATGAACATATATCCCGTGGATAATTTACGCCTTGTTTAAATAATTAATTACCTTGCATTAAGTTTTTTGTTTTCCTTTTTAAAAGATAATGGTACATTTGTTGATTTTATTAAGAAAGAAACAAATGTAAATCTATATCACACGGTATATCCATCCACTCTCCCAATATTAAATGGAAGACCCCTCATTTGTTTTTATTTATTTACCGTTATTGTTTTTGTCTTGTACATTGTTGTCGTAGGAAAAATATAGAAGATGAAAATTAAAAAAAATAACAATAAAATCTTAACATAAGTCAAAAGAAAATTAATCTTATGTAAATAACAATTAATATTAATGGTTGTTCATTTATATATAAAAATCCAAAATTGCCGGGGATTAGTCGGACATTGGCCCGGACACCCTTCTAAAAAAAAGATTCGATTATCAAATTGTTGCAGTGATCAAACCTTTAAAATCGCTGAAAGAAACAAACCCGCAATTTCATTAAAAAAACTAATATTAGAAAATATAAAAGAAAAACGTAAAATTAAATCTAAAATCACAACAAAAATCAATAAGTATCCTTAAAATATGTCTGAAAAATGATTTTGTTGGATAATAACGATTTATAATTTGAAGTTAAAGAATAAATCAAGTGATCCATGGACATGGAGAATAAAAAGTTTACCTGTAAATCGATTTTATAGAAGAGAAAAAAGAAGACTTTTCTTAATGGACAAATCATGATCATGAATATATATGAAACATTTTAGAGGGTTCACCTTTAATAATGAAGCTTAAAAGATTTGGAGGTTTCATCTCTCAAAATAATGAAGACACATTAAGAATAAAAAATAATTAAAACTATTAGTTATTAATATGTAAAGCAAATAGTATGATCATGTAGTAATGATTAACTATAAGGGTATTTACTTATATTTTGCATTTAATTATAATAAATATTTTATTTAGGTAAATTGATTATAATATAAAGTTTTTTTTTTCATAAACTAAAGGATTTATATATTGGTATGATTAATTCTTATCTTCATTTTATTTTTTTATATTCTTTGTAATCAGTTTTTATTATTATTATTATTATTATTATTATTATTATTATTATTATTATGTTTCTTTATATTCTTTTTAAATATATTGATATATATATATATATATTACATCAATTGTTATGTAAATACAAAATAATCATATGAAATAATAGAGAGAATTAAATTTGGTGTCACTAAGGAAGATAAACGATTTAATTATATAAATGTTTGATAACCATTACATCGATAAAAAAAGAAACCTGAGAAAATTAATTGGGATTTAGATTCTTAGAAGAGACCATCTCATTCTTGGAGGTTTATCCTTTAATATACATGCAAAATTGCTATGATGTCTCATTTTTCCAACAACTAATCTTCTCATTTTCTCTCATTCGATGAACATCAACTCCCTTCCTTCAAAGAATAGACAAAAACAAAGTCATGAAATCAGGTGATTATATATGCAATTATAAATATGTTATACAAAAGTAATTAAAAATGACAATATCAAATACACATTTCTTCTTTATCAAAGATTCGACTTTGTGATTTGGATTCATTTGATTTCCGATGCACCCAAGACTCCAAGAGATAACTATGAGCTAATGTATGAGGGAAATGTAATCATAGATAATAATAACTACAATCCATTAGTAGGATTAGAAAATTCATAGCCATAATTCTAACTACACCACCATACCACATCATTGGATGTGGTGGTTGTTCTTTTAAGATATTTGTAGCTTACAATTGAACGGATTATTGCATGTAGATCCATGATTGTTAGCAAAATCAACAACAACAAAAAGAAATTCTTAAACAATAGATGTAAGTTGTACAAAACATGTAATCAATAAATAAAAGTTCTTACCTCAAAAAGTTATGGAGAAAGAACAAAAACCCAATTTTGATGGAACTTCTTAAACAATGGATGTATTTATATTGTGAGATGCAATTTATGATTTTGTGAATAATAGTTATATGAAAGGTTTTAAGGGTGAATGAAAAGTTGGATAACTAATCCCTACATAATGACTTTAGTAATGAATTAAATTATCAAATAAATTAAAATTTAACCTCATTTAATGAGAAGATTTTTTAAAAAAAATCAAAATTATGAGAAAAAAGTAAAATATGAATAAAGCATCCACATTAAGCCACCTAAGCAACCTTGGGTTTTACTTTTAATATATATATTGATATATTGATTAATTGGAATGAAATCCGGTTTTGAAGTCCGCACGTGTGATAACAAAATGAGGCTGCTGACGTGGATGTCCACCGAACGTAATGGAAATTTAGAAAACGCGTTTGATTCATTCATTTTTCAGAAGGTTTTATAAAAATGAAAGTTTTCTGCTTTCTATATTCTATATAGATTAGAAAACACATTTTTTCTAAAATGAGAAATGAAAACTTCACAATTCAACCGAACGTTTTTTTTTAATATTTTTCGTAGATAACTAAAAAAACTCAACTCTATTTTTTGAAAACATTTTCTAGAAAAATGAAAATCGATTTTCTGCGACTAAACGCACCCTTAACTTTCAGTAGTTTTTCATGTTTATCCCATGAAATTTATTATTTGGTTCTTTTAGGTTGTCGATTCAGCTATCGATCTTTCTTTCTAATGTTTTGGAACATCTTAATTGTGAGTTCCACAATATAACCAAATCATTTAATCAAGATCAATGTTATTTATCTTTTTTCAGAAGGTTCATCTCCGTTTTGCCCAAACTACATCCTTGACAATTTTTACCGAGAGCTAAAACATGCTCCCCTAGGATTAATGCTCAGTGGCCACCAATTGTGCACACATGAATTTAAACCTGGGTAGGAGCTAAAACAATTTTGCATCCCTATAAATGCTAAAATCGGATCATTGCATGCATTGATGATGTAAAAAGCAGGACTCGATATTGATGTTTGTGAAGAGAAAAACACTTATAAGGAGGTGCATTTAGCAATGTGTATAGGTGCAACTAATCTTCCCCTTAGTCAAAAACACATTTTTAAAAAAGTTTTTTATATGGATAGAAATATTATTTGTAAGATTATAATACAATGAACTCAAAACTTTTAAAGAAACAAAGGATAAAAGTTATTTATATATCAAGTGTATTTGCAAAAAAAAAAAAAAAAAACACATAACTTGAATACAACGCCGAATAATACCCTAGTATTAACAACTAGGCATTTTGTTGTATATATGGTTTTTTGTAGTGAGATTTGGTTCCGCATAAAAAGAATAGTTAAATCTTATTTGTTTTATGAGCTACATATATGAAAATTAAGGTATAATAGTAATCCCACATAAGAGGAGTGATATGATCTTTGATAGTTTATAAACCCTAAGCATATTAATGAACTGTTAAATAGATTATATGAATTAATGAGAATCTGGCTCGTGTGAAATTTACGTGTTAGAAAAGACGTAACCAACACTGTTTGTAAAAGCATAATTTTTATGTCTTTGAAACAGTGTTTGACACGAGTTTCCACCGTTTAATATTTCTGGCCGTTTTCACGTATTCTTCCTTGGTTTGTGGTCTGGATAAAATTTGAATTCATTTTTCCTTATCCAAATTAGTTATAGGTATGTATGTAAAAATGAAAAGGTTTACCAAAAGGAGAAAATGATGAAACAATTTCATTTTTACATAAAAAACACAATAATATATAACAATTTCACCAATAAATTAATCACATGAGGTGGTTTCATCAAACTAAACAACTTTTTGAAACAATTTCATTAAATTAACCAATGAAATTGATGGTTTACACAAATAAAGGTGGTTTGTATTTGAAACCACCCATACATATAGGGTCCTAATCAAATGAGAATACGGTTGTTTGTGATAATTTCTAGCTTACGATTTTGTTTCACATGTTTTTTTCATCTAAGAATAATATTTAACGTTCTAATTAACATATATTTGTTTAACAATGTAATTGTTTCTTAAATGTTTGGTTCACATTGTGAAACTTTTTTATGTACTTTTTTTTTGTTTACAAACATGTAAAAAATATGCACATTGTGAACTGAGTACATAAACAAACTGTGAAATGAATATATTTAAATCAATATTTTAAATCCCACATTTAGATAAAAAAATTATATGAAATAACACGTGACATACTAGTTTTTATGGTTATTACAAACAACTGAGTTATCCCATAAATGACCCTTGTATATATATGACAAATAAAATATGAATATTGTTAATGAATATTTCAATAATAAGATAATAAAAAAAACTATTGTTGTTACATGATTATGCATTTAAAAATATTTTAGTTTTACAGTTCAAAATCATATAAAACACGTTATGTTAGAATTACAGTTGATTAACAACATTAAAATTCAAAATTCAAAGTTGACTTTCTATACATTAGGCACTGCACCAATTTTCATCATGTTCAAACATATGAATGTATGATCAACCCGTCTATAAGAATGATTAATCAAGTTTACCCTGCCACCATTTTTCACGGATAACTTGTAAATCACGTTGGTCATAGTCAACGTTCTCATAAATCAAAAAGTTATGGGTTTTGTTCTATTCAATGCTACTTAAAGGGCATATCAGTCTTTTATAAGAAAAAATTGTAAGCCTTAAAACATATTTGACAACATATTCACACCTTAACGAGTTAATTGACCACATGTTACATTCAGTTAACAATTGAACTTTTAAATGCTCAAAAGAAATTGGAATAATTAATGTATGAGGGAGAATATTATAGAACATAAATGACTAAGTTCATGTTATATACCCTGTTTTTAGATACACATCTTACAATATAATTTATAATAAACTTTGGTGTCTTTTTCATTGAAATAAATTAAGAATGATAATTGATTTTCTTGAAAAACTCAGGTGGTTTGCTACAAAGGAAAGTTTTGTAGGTGCATCCCCTTTTACCACACCTACTACCACCAACTTGATACTTTTTTAGTAAGCATGTATGGTTATCACCTATCAAATTAGTTTCAAAAGAATTTAAAAAAAAAGTAGGATAAGGGATCATACCAAGTTTTTAATTTTAAATGAAGATTTATTAAGACTTATCATTTTTTTAATGGTAGATAACACACATACATGTTCCTACACGAAGTTGACGAGGTATCTGAAATCTATACGGGCACCCGACTAATCCTCGGCGACCATGAACCAACTCGAAAGCCAACCCATGGTCAGGTATCACCACATGCTCACCCCATGAATCAAACCCGGGTAGACAGGGATGTTATACACTGTCTATCCTAGCGGTGTTACCGACCACTAGACTATTAATGCTTTGAGATTAGGACAGATCATTATTGGGAGGTTAAATACATTTAGGAAAATGCATGATGGACAAACAACTATTGCAAAATTACCTATGCTCATGGTAGTTTTTACTAATAAATGTATCGTCTGCTATTTAAGTCTGATTAGTTTGATTTCGGTCGTTAACGAATGTTAACTTTTATGAGTCTATTATAATTTTGTCTTGTCTTTGTAAAATCTTGTTGAAAAGCTTATATTTGTTTTTATCTTAATTATGGTGATAAATGAAAAAGTCCAAATATACTTGTTGTCTCTCCTTTTATGGGTCTTTGGATTTGTGAAAATATATGTATATTAGTTTAGGGAATATTTTATATGTTCAAAAATCTTAATTTGTCTCTTGATGATAGGTATGTGATCTTTTATGTAATATGGAATAGGATGAGATTATTGACAGATTTATTCAAATATCTCTATTATATTTTATATCCATCGAGTTCTAAATGGAAGTACCATGAATATGTCTTTATTTTCATGTTATGCATATATTTGATATTCAATTCTATCGATGCACGTTTCTCTATGCAATTTCAAATTTATATGTTTCCTGATGCAACATTTTTGAATGTCACACACATGAGTTGACATTCTTAATAATATTGAACTTTATTCATCATATGTAATTTGTTCACATTAACTAACCAACAATTCATAAGGTACTTGGTTTGTTTATAATCATCAAAAGCAAAAATCAAAACGTGACATTCTTGCACCAACATGCTTTGTTGGGGTGTGGTATTGACTATAAGAAGACTTTTTCCCATGTTATTGGGGCTACTTTTCTTTGCACTTATCTGCAAACGGTCTTTGTATCAGATAAGTGTTAGACATGTCTTTCTCAACTATGACATATATGAAGAAGGTTACATGAAGCATCTTCTTTGTATTTATGCCATTTGTACAAAGTCCTAGATGATCACAAACAAACAACCGTCTCAAACTTGGTTTGGAAAATCGGTATCAAAATTTTCTAATTGGCTTCTCCCTATCAGTATCATCCACAATTATTTACTTTTATTACAACGTTCATTTCATTTTAAATTACGTTCAATGATATTGAAAAATGTTTCCTTTGCATTTCTTCCCTTTACCTTTCAATAACATGTACAAAAAGAACTTATTTTCATTTGTTTCCTTTCGAAATTTGAGAACAATGTTAGGTTTTTCCTAACCATATACGTTTTCTATTTGATAATTGATGGTTTATCTTAGTCATGTATAGATTTAACCATAGACAAGGATAGCATAAAAACTAAAAAAAAAACTAACATGTAATATATACATGAAATCGATTAGACTCTTTCAAAATCGCATTAAACTATACAACTCGAGTTCAAAATTTCTATAAAACATTATCAAACTATAATACAAAAAACCCAATTCAAATTTCCAATACAAAGGTTCACAGTTCCACTTTATACCTGTATCATCAAGTCACTAATCCTTATCAAGAAATTGATAAGTGGCATAGCATTTGTTATCATAAATACAACTTTATAAAATGATTATAAAAATATCAAAAAGAGATAAAGATCAAATTGAATACCAAAAGCAAACTTACATATACATTTTATTTCTGATTTTTTTTTCCCAAATAAATAACAAGAGAAAATAAATAAACTATAGTAAAAAACCTATGACGTTGACTTTACACTTTGAATTTGGACCACTAATAATAATATGTCGAGATGAAATGAATGTTTCATGATCTTTATCGTCTTTGACTAAAGTTTGAATTTGTTTTTAATTTAGTTTTATAGACTAAGTCAATTTTCAATTGAATATTTTTTGATATTTGTCGATTTATTTTCAAAAATGAAAATAAGTTATTAGTTATCAAAATATTGTAAGTATATCTTTTTAAACTAATAATTAATATAACCACAAGGTTGTGACGTACTGGTTAAGGTCTGTGGGAAAAGTGGTTAGTTAATCCTTCTATACTAGGTTCGAATCCAGGCGCTTCCAGATTATGGTCATTGGGATTAACTCAGGGCAGCATGCTTTAGCTGTCGATGAACCTTCCAAGAATTAGTTGGAGCAAAGCCTCAAATACCCTTAAAAAAACTAATAATTGAAATACACTACATTTTAATATTGTTGTTTATGATAATTAGGTGATCAAATATGTAGTGATGATTTTTGAGTAAACAGAAATTGTAAAAAACTCATGTTGTAAAAAATTATCTGTTTTTGATCTCATTCACTGAAAAAACTAAATTGGAAAGTTTATTATTTTAGCCATTTAAAATTAATAATTTAGTTTTCTAACCATAATTTTGTAAAAATGCCCAAACATCCATCAATAATGAAGGTGGTTCTTAACATAGAATTAAATGGTTATTTATTTTGGTGTTGGGAATTAAAATATCTTGCCAAAGCCAATTTTTAAAACCCGAACTCTATCTACTACGTTCTTGTAAAAATAAAACAGCCTCCATTGCGACAAAAATCACTTTTGTCATTGGTGGATTTAGTCTCCATAATTTTGATATTTACAATATGTATCTAGCTTCGTCAATGGAAGACCTACGATTGGCAAACCTAATGATTATTTTTAGCATCCTCATAAGAATTTAGCAGGAGATCAAACCACCAATTTTGAATGACTAAAATAATAAACTCCCCTAACTGAAGGATAAACCTGTAAAGTAATATTTATATCTGAAATATAAGGGTTAATTATCAAATCTATTTCAAACACATGTGGTTATCATTTCATATTCAAAAACCAAATGACTAATTTATCGTGATTTGCAGAACATGTAAAAAAGTTAACGGAATGAACTTAACTTTTGTTATTGAAACTTTGAAAATAGCAAAAGTGCAAAACCAAATATCTTTGTAAACCATGAGGACTTTATTGTAATAAGAAAAACATTTAAGGACCAATATTAAGAAAAACAACAAACTACAGGGATAAAAGTTGAAATTTACTCTATTTTTATTTTTCCTAAATGTGTAGAATATAAAACACGAATCAGCGTACGACACGTGGTAGGAAATAAAAATAGTAGGTAAGGATCGTGCGAGCATATTGACGAATGATCGTACGACACGTGGCGGGCATTGATTTGTGCTTCTTAAAGGAGGCTGTTTGTTGTGAGGTTGTTGCAAAATACAATCATGCCCCTGGTGGTGGTGGGTAGAAAATAATAAATAATTAATTGGAATGAAATCCGGTTTTGAAGTCCGCACGTGTGATAACAAAATGAGGCTGCTGACGTGGATGTCCACCGAACGTGTTCGAAAATTTAGAAAACGCGTTTGATTCATTCATTTTTCAGAAGGTTTTATAAAAATGAAAGTTTTCTGCTTTCTATATTCTATATAGATTAGAAAACATATTTTTTCTAAAATGAGAAATGAAAACTTCACAATTCAACCGAACGTTTTCTTTTTTTTTTCATAGAAAACTAAAAAAACTCAACTCTCTTTTTTGAAAACATTTTCTAGGAAAATGAAAAACGGTTTTCTAAAACTAAACGCACCCTTAACTTTCAGTAGTTTTCATGTTTATCCCATGAAATTTACTATTTGGTTCTTTTAGGTTGTCGATTCAGCTCTCGATCTTTTTTTATAGTGTTTTGGAACATCTTAATTGTGAGTTCCACAATATAACCAAATCATTTAATCAAGATCAATGTTATTTATCTTTTTCAGAAGGTTCATCTGCGCTTTGCCCAAACTACATCCTTGACAATTTTTAACGAGAGCTAAAACATGCTCCCCTAGGATTAATACTCAGTGGCCACCAATTGTGCACACATGAATTTAAACCTGGGTGGGAGTTACCACCCTTTAGAAACTTACCACTACGCCACAAACTTATATGTTATTTGCATCCCTATAAATGTTAAAATCGGACCATTTCATGCATTGGTAATGTAAAAAGCAGGACTTGATATTAATGTTCGTGAAGAGAAAACCACTTATAAGGAGGTGCACTTAGCAATGTGTGTAGGTGCAACTAACCATCCCCTAGTCAAAAACACATTATTAAAGAAGTTTTTTATATGGAAAGAAATTTTGTGAGTAAGATTATAATACAATGAACTCAAAACTTTTAAAGAAACAAAGGATAAAAGCTATTTATATATCAAGTGTATTTGAAGAAAAAAAAACCACACACAACTTGTTGTATATATGGTTTTTTGTAGTGAGATTTGGTTCCGCATAAAAAGAATAGTTAAATCTTATTTGTTTTTATGAGCTATATATATGAAAATTAAGGTATAATAGTAATCCCACATAAGAGGAGTGATATGATCTTTCATAGTTTATAAACCCTAAGCATATTAATGAACTGTTAAATAGATTATATGAATTAATGAGAATCTGGCTCGTGTGAAATTTACGTGTTAGAAAAGACGTAACCAACACTGTTTGTAAAAGCATAATTTTTATGTCTTTCAAACAGTGTTTGACACGAGTTTCCACTGTTTAATATTTGTGGCCGTTTTCACGTATTCTTCCTTGGTTTGTGGTCTAGATAAAATTTGAATTCATTTTTTCTTATCCAAATCATTTATATGTATATATATATGTGTGTGTGTGTGTGTATTCTCATCATCTTGAAACTTCTCTTAATCCTTTTCTGTTGTTCATGCATATACTTGTAAAAATGTTCATTGAAGGTATGTTTAGTTGTTGAACATATATTATTAATTAGGTTATCTTGTGTGTATTAGTCTAAACCCAAAAGCCTAAGTTTCAAAAAGTAATAACATCCCAAAGAGGCAAAGACACTATACCACTAGGTCTTGGCCTAGTGACGGTCCGCAAACGCTCGGTCTTGGCCTAGTGGTATAACAAAAACTATATAATATAATAGATGTTAAAATCTCTTAAAAGGTGTATTGTTGAAGATGTTTTAACCCATATTAGCTCTATTAATTGAATGTCCTGGTGTCCTACGTCTTGCTTATGGGTTGTTTTGGACGATTTTCTCATGTTTTTAGGAAGTGTTAATTCAATTATTATAGTTTTAATAAACTTTATAACAATTTATCCTTAACAAAACTAGAAATAATAAGTTTCTTAAGTTGTAATCAACAATGTAAATAAAAATATGAAAATTAATTATTTTAATCAATTTTAAATGAATTTATTTCATAATCATTTACATCCAATTTTTACCAAACTAACCACCTAGCTCGCCACTATACCTTTGTTAATGACGGATACCTGTTGTAGGCCCCCCTCCGCCACCAAGCAGCACTGCGCCAATGGAAGAATTCCTCAAAATAAAATTTACAAATTTGGTTCGTATTAGTGGAATACTCGTTTTGCTCCATATCCTCCAAACGACACCTCCATCAATGGCGAATGTGGGTAAATTTAATAAAAAATTAATATTGAGGGGCATATTCGATAATTGCAAAATCTGCCAAGTGCCAACCCTTGAAACCTTCGCCACTGGCGCCATTGGTTGGTGGCGAGAGTGGCCGGTAAAATCCGATCCTCTATTGGCGGAGGTATTGTAGTTGCATACACGGTTAATTTAGTAAATTTGGGAAAAGTTAGTAAATAGATAAATTCAAAATTTAGGTTGTGTGACAAACTAGCTGATAAGCTAACTTACGAACAAATTATGTTTGACAAAAAAATAGCTTATAAACATATCAAATGATTAAAAAAATGGTATATTTGGATTTAAGAATTAATATTAATACAAAAAACTCCTAAAACCCTACTCCGAGTAGCGTAGCTTATAATTCATCTAACCATTGTATTAGTTTATAAGGTAGCTTATTTTTACCAAATATGATCTTAAATTTGATTAGAATTATTAATTTCTTTCAAAATTATATATTTACTTTGGAATATGACTTAGGATCAGGTGAGATCAAGCTGTTACCGTGAGACCGCGTGAGACCAATACCTAACGTATGAAACTTCACAAAAAACACATAAATGTACATAAAACTCGAATACGCAGACCTAAAAATCACTTTCTATGCAAAAAAATATCGAAAACAAGCTAAAAAACGAAACCTCATGCTCAAGTTATGTGAAGGTTACATATATATAATGCGAACCTTCACAAAAAAATGTTGTGAAGGTTTCGTTTTTAACCTTTTTTTGGAAAAAAATTCGATAGTGTTTTTTTGTATTTTTAACGATGAATGTTCAATTTCTTTTACCTTCACAAATATTTTGATGTAAAGTTTCAAGTAAATATGTTGGTCTCACCGGTCTCGTTAAAAAGGTTTGATCTTACCGAAACTTAACTCTTGGAATATATAATGATCATTCTAAAAACAAACTAAAATAGCATTATTTTGATTTAAATAATGAAAAACATTTGTACAATAAGGTGGTAAAAAACAATAAATAAATGAAAAGAGTGGTTGAAGAAAATGCAAAGGGAGGAGGGGACAATAAGAGGATGTGTGGGGTGGCCGGATTGGCTGAGATTGATTGCTAGGTTGTAGGGGGACACACTTTGTGGGCCCTACTCCCAAGATTCAAATCTGATCCTTCATCTCAACCACCCACCTATGATGTTTAATGGTCTATGTCTCTTGCCATAGGGATTGTCACACTCAACCAATCCCCTATGGGATTGTTATTTGCACAATTTTAATAAGGTGTTGTTGTATGTATAATTTAAAGTTTTAAATGTATTCAGAATTGATATAAATGTATTGAGTATGTAAAAAGTGGTCTTTGATGTTGATATGTGATTATATTTGAACCAATTCACTTTTTTGAGTGTAGATGGCAAAGTAAAGGGGTTGTTATGTACACCAATTTACTAAAGATGTGAAAACATTGGGAATTGAAATAAATGCATTGGGAATGGAAAAAGTAATCTTTGACGTTAACGTGTGTGTGTGAAGCTATTCACTTTTTTAGGTGTGCATAGCAAATTATATGGTGTATTTAGCGGGGAAGGCTAATTGCACCATTTGACTTACTAACCACACCTTAAAAAATGAATTGTTCTCTTACACACATCAACACCAAACCCTCTTTTTACATTTTCAATGCATGCTTTTTCAACTCTCACATTTTTTACTTAAAAAAGAGTTTTCTATCCATAATTTCTTTGGGCCAAGAGTATCCCATAATTATTTGATTTGATGGTTTCA
Organism: Centaurea solstitialis; assembly: GCA_030169165.1. Lineage (NCBI taxonomy): Eukaryota > Viridiplantae > Streptophyta > Magnoliopsida > Asterales > Asteraceae > Centaurea > Centaurea solstitialis. The sequence continues at coordinate 3,191,799 of CM058041.1, read as the reverse complement.
TAACCACCTCAGCATCACGCATATAACCACATCAGCATCACACATGGGACGGAGCCAGAGACTAATTTATGCGGAGCCAAACTTTTAACAATAATTTTGATTCTAAAAAAATGTTTTTCATACACAAAAAACCTCAAAAATGTCAACAATAATTGTAATTTTAAATTTTTAGGGGAGCAATTACCTAAATGACCCTAATATATAGTGTGTGTATGTGTGTGTGTGTTAATTTGCCGTTAAAAAAAACAATATCCCTAATATATATAAAAAAAATTTAATTTAAAATGTTAGGGGAGGATTGCCTACTCTGCCTTCCTCGTGGCTCCGTCCTTGGCATCACTTAGTTTTTCACTATCTTATCCCCAAACCATCATCAATTTTTCAAATCCCGTACCACAGAAAATTCATGGTTTCATGGTTTCACTTTAATTAATTTTTAAATAAATAGGAGAGAGAAAGAGAGTAAAGGATGGCGGGCTAGGAAATTGCCCATGAGCATGCCGCTCGAAACCGCCGTGGCATACCACGGACGGCTTGAGCCCTCCGCGAAACCATTCCCGTGCTGTGCACGGGCATTGGCGGATGGTAGCTAAGGCAAAGCCCCCCTGGGCCCTTCCCACGTAATTATTTAACCAACATGGCCATTTGCAATTAATTGAAAGAATTATTAGACGCATAAGTGTCCTTATTCCAGTATTACCATCTATATGATCTTCACGTTGGGGTTTACATTATTTACCAAACTATTCTTAATTTAAATTATAACTTTGTGAATATAATTTTCATTATACTTTTTAATGGCTTTCGGTTTAACTCGTACTTATTAAGTTTTTTGAATTAAATGTTGATGGGTTCAGACGGACGTACATATATATGTATAATAGCCTGGTTATACATTCGTACTTCATATAGTACATGGCCTGCTTGCTTGCATTTATATCTTTCTAGACCATTTGGATAAAATATAACATATTTGTTTGGGTTAATTCATTCTCCATATTCAAAAGTTGTTTACACATATATAAAGTTAGAAATATATTTTAAAACGTGAATTAACTAACAATAACATGTACAAATATATTTTAAAGTCCATAAGACCAATTATATTATATTTAAATTTGATATTAATTAAATGATATAAACATGAAACTACACATAACATTATAACTTCAAAACACTAATACATCATTACAAGAAAATTGATTTTTTTTTCTATGTTTATTGATGACATAAATTTTTATTGGTAATTATCATCATATTTTAAACCTAATAATAAGACACACATAATCAAAGTTTTAATGTGAGAGATTAACAAAAAATAGACTTTCACATTATTTTTTGTAAGTACAAAAGATTAAGTTTCTCCCTTTGAGTATTAAGGACTGTGTTCCATCCCTGTACACGGCTTTATAGGGGGATGGATAGATATATATATGAGTGTACATGTGTGACCCACTAAAGAAGTGCTGAATTTATATTAGTGGAGAGAAACTATAAGGAAATGACCAACCCCTGTTGAGCATCTTCAACAGTTTTCTAAGATACAAAAAAGTAAATAAAATAAATAAATATAACTTTAATTTTATTTCATGTGATTTAAAGGAGTTCCATTAGAAATTGTTGTAGTAGATGGCCTAACATGACTTTTTCATGTTTGTAATAATTGGTTTGCTTAAGGGTCGTTTATCCAAAAAGATAATTAAATAGGAGTCTTCTATAACGTTTGTTGGGTAAGATGACAGGTCTTTATCATGTCTCTTACTATATAAGATTCTCAACATTTATCATAATAATCTAGGGAAGTTGTTGACATCGAGCCAATGATTACCGTACAAATGTTTGCTATGTGTCATTGGCTCTTTAAAGCTCAGTCTTAGCTTTAACTTACTAGGTCTGAACTTTTTTCGGATGACACTTCATATTTAAGTTTATTTGCGCATCTAATAAGCGCCAACTTGTATGAGATTTATCAATTTTCGTCCACTCTTGTGACAAACGATGTTCTTTTTACCATGTTTGCCCTCTTTTTTCATCTTATTCGTCATTTTATAATATAAAAGTTATAGTGTCAAAAAATTTACACTGATTGTTTAATAATTCGTATACACCACATTTTGCCCTTACATAACGTTTTTTGGATTATTTTCTATTTCGTCTTGTCCGTAACATATCAACCAGCGGTTGTACTATTTGCAGTAGATATCTAAAAATCCATTACGAGGAAAGAGTTATTTCCATCACTTACTGGGTAAAACTCTTTTACTGGGTAGTTTTTCGATGATATGCTCAATTGGAAAATACTATAATTTAAATGATACCAGTAAACACTTATCTGAATAAGTGTTTAATAAACGACCCTAAAAAATTGTTTACGAAATGCTTGCAGAATAAATGGCTGGGTAAACAGTTCATAAAAAAACCATATACAAATAAAATGAAGTAAAAATTGACAATATCATGCAAAAAACTCTCAGACATTTAGGATTATACATCTTTCACATATTGTTTTTTTTTCTTCACATATTATTATTTAAAATTGTTGGACCTTAAATCAACTTGTAATATAAATTATAATCGAGTTATGCCTCACACACATCGTTGATATTTGTATGACCTGCTACAGATAAAAATCATCTATGCTAAAATTATGTTCTTACTTATGTTCATTAATCATATTAATACATCATGAAAAGAAAATTCAAAGTTAGATAAATTAAATTAAAATATATAAAAATCTGAATTATCATCGTTTCATTGGTTGTATATGGATGAGACCAGTGAAACAAAATTGAGCATTAATGTATATAAGAGAAAGCAAGTAAATAACAAGTGAAAATAGAGTATAAAAAGAACATCATGCATGCAACTCAATTAGCAAATGGATTGAATAACTTTGCTCAAATAAATAACTCCTACAAGTTCGAGTTCTACTGGACATGAGCTTGAACCCCTTTGCGGTTATACTTGCCTCAGACACTTAGCTAACTCCAAATCCTTCGTCATATGTAGTTCCTAAGAGGCAGGTTTCGTATGGACTAACTGAAGATTGCTTGTAATCAACCTTTTATTCAAATAAAAAGTAAAACACGTTATTATTAAATAACCTTGTCTCTATTGTTATACACATTTCCCTTTTAAATCAAAACATTCTTTTACTTATAGTAGTACATGACATATTTAGTCAAACCAATATCATTGGATTCCTATAAACACCCCTACACGGAGTTGATAAAAATCTAGATATATTGGTTGTGAACACAATTTTAACTGATTATGTATAGACATGTTAAAACCGATGGTTATGGCTCACCAGAAAAAAAACCGAAAATAAACATTTTTGTTTGGTGATAATCATGTTTTTTAGACATAATCATGTTGTAGATGTTCTTATGATCACAACTGATTATAAACAAGTTAAAACTAATGGTTATGGATGTATCATGTATTTCGTGTTTTTCTTGATATTGTTCAAAACTAGTTATGAGTGGCTAATAATTACGATGTAGAATTGGTTAGAGATTAGATTAATGATTCAACATTGTCTAGGAAAGTAGGAAACAATTATAAATATATCAGTATGCGAAGCACCCATGTAAATATAGAGAATACTGTGTATGTACAATACCATCTTTAATATATTTGACAACTTATGTCGAGAAATAGGCATAGCTGGTACGACCATTCAAAAACCACATTTTTAGCAGTTTCTTTTTTCATGTAACTTTGTAAATAAAAAATAACATAAAGAAGTATAAATTGTTTAGTTTTGTTATAACACCCCAAAGCAACAGGCTGTCCAATAACTTCAGTTCATTCAAGTCAATTTAAAATCATGGTGGAAGTTACTGGTAGCACATGACTTGAGGCCTATAAGGTGCTCACAAGTCATATTTTCTATGCATATGGGATGAGTTGTTACAAACTTCCTCACTTGAACTTCTGACGTCCTCATCAAGTCTGCCTACAATCTTTCTTCTTGTCCTCGGTGATATGGGATTCACCTAAGATGTTACCAACATTCCCTCACTAAAGGACTTGTCATAAGGATCGGCTATGATACCATTTATAACACCCCAAAGCCAAATTTATAGGTTGACCCAATAACTTCGAGTCCAACTTAAAACCATGAGTTGAGGCTTATAAGGTGCTCACAAATTCTATTTTCTATCCATGTGGGACGGATTGTTACATTTGTAACTTGAAAATTTTGATTATAAACCTAAAAGTTATTTAATACAACTAAATTACCGTATGATAACTATCAATACTTTTTTTTCCTGTGTGTGGATAAACTAACCAATGTGATAACAAACAAAAAAAGCAGATACGAACAAAACTTTAAAATTGTAGAGATACGGATGCAGATATGATAAGACTTTACATATAAATCATATGATTTTGCCAAGGACAACGGTATGTCCAAATATCTTTGACGTGTTAGTTTGTAAAGTAGACAATTTAATTTTCTTCCAGATATTTCATGAACATTCAGGTTAAGTCAATTACATTGTGGTCAATTTAAAAAGATTACCAGAATCATATATATACGGAACTCATTGCTTTTATATAGTCATTGATGTGTTTATGATATAGTTCAATTAATGAAGCATGATATAAAGTTGAAACTTTAAGTATCTTAACTATTACAAAAACTTTTAGATTATTTGACATATGCAATTAAATAATTATAATATCTGAGCAAAACGTTGATTGCCAACAATCACCACCGGCCTATCAAAATTTGTCCCCTAGAAACACATGGGCAAGGACGAACCCACACGGTGTTTGTAGTGGCAGATGTCATCGTTTCGTTCATATGTTGTAGTGTAAAAAGCTACATAGTCGTGAAAATTGCATCATATCAATTTGTTGTGTATCCCCTTATGTTTTATTAAATTACAAAGAAAACACAAATTTACTTAAAGTAGAGTTGATTTGAAGACTTTTCTTCCACATTAGACATTCTTAGCTTTTATTTTTAATTTCATATTATTTTGTTTGTGAAGAAAAAATTTCAATTATAGACTTGAATAGATAACCTTAAATATGAAACAACGGGGAAAAAAAAACACATTAATGATGATTTTATATATAAAAAAAAGTACATCCATATTTGTGTATTATCGTCAAATGGCACTATCTATTGATATTTTTTGAGTTCATCCCACTACATGCGAAGATGGATTAGATATTTGACTCAGTGTCAAACACTAACCAATGCAGTATCTAAAGTTGAACTTGTTGTCTATTTGGGTAAAACCGATTCAACTATATATATATATATATGGATGATTGATTACAATATTTAACATAATACAAAGCTTTTTTTTAAGGTATCCTAAACCATGACTAAACCAATCCCGACAGTTTATAACTGTTAGACACCAGTCTCTGATAACTCAATGGTCACGATTATTACCTACGTTTAGATTCAAACGCTGAACAGATAAGACATTCCACTACATCTTTCAGGGTCTCAACCAGTAAAATATAAAGTTTAGCAAAAATAAATTTTAATTACGTAGTTTTAACATATAGAAGATATGTAATATCAACTTTTTATTTATTGTCACCTATTATTTTATTATTTAATATAATGTTTGAAAAAAGGAAAAGGATGATTGAGAAAGGTGGTACTATACTAGTGCCGTCATAGGGTAAGGTACATGATAAGGTTACCGTACACCTCGTTTTCACTCGATAAAAGCCTGCGACTCCTTACAAAGATTCCTGCATTTCACGCTTTTACCACGCTTAAAGTGTGTGTACCTCTTTCTCTATCACGTGACTCTACCCCTCAATGTCACGTGATTTCCAAACTTCAAAATAATATGAGAAAATCAATCAAATAAATGATAACTAATCTATACACATATTTTTTTTAAAGACAACATTTTATTAAAAATAAAACAACTACCACCTTACCAAGGTTGCAAGAAGTAACCTGGACCAGTAAATTACAACACGATTACAAAAACCACTTAAAACTATGTCCAAACAATCAAACCCGTAAGATTTTAACCGAAACTACAATCGCCGAAACAAACGGACTAAAACTCAAACTTCACCAAAACTTGAACTAGACCCACTTGACCTAAACACACAACCACCGAACCAAAAGATCCACTGAACAAACGAGCCACGAATCACGAACCAACGAGCCAAACCAACCAACAACTACGAACCACGAACCCTGAAGCAAACTTGAACCACCCGAGCCAACACCAGCTACCTTGACCACCTGGGGACGTAGCCTTAACAACTGAATCGAGACTCAAAACCAAAACCACAGTCGAAACCCAAGCCGAAAACACCTATTACGTATATTACATATATACGTACTCTAACTATCGTTATCCTGTTTTTATCTAAAAGAAATGCTCTCGTTAAATTTTCTTATTTAACTAAGAAAATGCTCTCGTTAATTTTTTTGTATGGTTTTGTATGTTTTCTTAAAATTTTGATTCACAATTTTTAAACCATCTATTAAGGATGTGTTTGGCATAAATAAGCTAGTTGATAAGATGACTTATAAGCTAATACATGTTTGAATGGATAATAAGGTAGCTTATTGAAAGGGTAGTTAAAGTATTATTTAATGAGCTTTTTATAGTTTTTTTTCCTTATTATATCCTTACTAATATCAATCATTACACCACAAGAATATATATATATATATATATATTTGTCATTTTACATATTCATGAGCTTTTTTTTTCACCAAACATAAATTATTCATAAACTAATTTATGAACTACTAATTAGTTTATTAGTTAACATATAGCTTATCAAAAGCCGAGCACATCGGCTTGAGGGGTTCGATACCGATAAGCCTAAGTGAATTATATTATTATTTAGGCTGTGTTTGCCATAAATAAATTAGCATATAAGCTAGCCCAATCGAACATGTACCATAAGCTAGCTTCTTGAAACGCTACTTTGAGTAACTTTTGAAAGCTTTTTGTAGCATTTTTCAATTACACCCTTGTTAATACTAATTGTTAAATTCAAAGATACTCTTTTTGTTCATTTTACATACTCGTAAACTAATTTTTGTCATAACATAATTTATTCATAAGTTAGCTTATAACTACTAGCTAACTTATCATCTAGTCTGCGAAACATAACCTTAAATAGGTCACATTAAATACATTAATAACATAATTAATATTAAAATTCAATATTGGTAGAACATGCTTTTAGTATCAAATCAATTAAAAAAGAGATTTTTTCTAGCCTCCTACTTTTCCGTCATATTCAGTCCATTAGAGCATCTCCAACAGCATTGCTAAAATAGAAAAAATGGTGTTTTTTTCTTCTAAAATGCTCCAACAGCATTGCTAAATGAATTGCTAAAATAGAAAAAGTTTGAACTTTCTCTAAATTTAGAGATTTCTCTAAAATCTCTATATGAGGAGAGAGAAACTACTTTTTAATCAATTCCACCAATTGTTTTAAAGTTGGTTAATTTCTTTTATTGAAATACTAAATATATTGAATATTTTAACAATAAAAATGATCATTGATTCTCTAAAACAGCAAAGCTATTGGAGATGATAGAAAATATTTTTAGAGATTTTGACTTGTTTTCTCTATTTTAGAAATTTTTTTAGCAATGCTGTTGGAGATGCTCTTAGTGATACGACAGTGGTTAACGGCGTCAATTTTTCCACCAATTAAAACATGACAAAAGAGTTAACGCCGTTAAATTTCTTTTTCTTGCCGTTAAGTCCCAAAGACCAATAATATTTATTGCTTTTCATATGTTCACCGGATATTCGCGGTCGGAAAAGGGGGAGTCACTGCTGTTAGCCGGTTGAGTTCCCAATGTTAAAATATTTCACTTTACACCCTTCTTCTTCTACTTATTTCATTTATAGTCCCTCAAAAAAGGATTTATGCCATTATTTATTGTATTAAATGTATTGATTTTCTATAACAAAAGTAATGTTCTAATTATTAAGATAGAGTAATGGCATGTTTGTCAACGGCTTAATTAGCTTAATTAGACATATAGATTATTCGGTTAATTATACATGATTGTTGGGTTGTCGCTTAATGATATAGAATCTGGCTTATACATAAGCTTTATAAGGAAGGGTTTTATGCAAAAAAACTCATGTTTTTACCAAGCTTGTTTCTCCGAATTAAAAACATGTTCTTTTCATTTATGGAAAACTAATCAATAAAAAATCTCATAATCTATACAAATAGGCTAATTCAGGCATAAATTTTTTGTCTATACAGTAGTTAATGAAAAACAACAAAATAGCCTTTAATTGTTAGAGATGAATGTAAATTTTTTAGCTATTTTGATTTTAATACTATATTTTAAATAAAAATATAACATAATTATTGGAAATACTCTTAGGATAACATCTTAACATATTTTTTAAAACCTTTATTTAAAATGAAGAAACTAGAAGATATAATGCAAAATTATTTACATTTAGAAAATTTCATAAAGATGATTATAGTGAGAAAGCAACACATATTTTTAAATATTATCAACAATATAAAAACTATAAAATTAAATTTCTCGAGAACAAAATATTGTTATTATTAGAAATGCGATATTTTGAAAATATAATCAATGAATATGATATAAAAATCGAGTAATAAAATATAAGTTATGGTCAAATTCATTTATAAATATATATTTTTCGGATAACTGGATTTTTCTTTCTTGCAATAACTAATTATTAGTTTCTTAAAACTTGATTATTTGTTATGATAGATAAATAGTTGTATAATAGTTAGTATTTAATTATTTGCATTATTTTTTAAAGGAGAATGGAAGATTGGATATTTGCAACAAATATATTTAAGTTATTTTGTTGTCATATCTTAAGAGGAAAAAATGGGCTTTCTTTTTCAAATACTAATAGTTAAAACATGTGCTTTGTTTAAAAAAATAAATGATAAAAACATGTGCTTCTTTGAAATTTATATTTTATTGTAAAATAAACAACATGCATATTTATATATGTTTAAGTTTTATTTGTTTAAAAAGAAAAGGATCATCATCGTTATCTTTCAAAATTACAATTAAAATAGCAAATTATCTATAAACATTCATTTGCGTAAGAATAAACAAGTTCAAAATCTATTTTGGTTTTAAATAGTTACACATAATTTTCAAACTATTTACTCTATGCAAATCATGACTGAAAAAATAATTTCTGTTATAAAAAAACAACTTTAATTTGTTACATAATCATCATTTTTTAAAAGAAACTTAAATATCATTTAGTATGGATAAATAAATGACAATTTTAATGCAAGATAAAATATAGCATAGTTGTTGTCACGTATGGGTAAAGTCGTAACGGGGAACAAATAGTGTTTTCGGCGACTGGTCCCGGGTCGAGCCTTGGGGAAAGTAGCTATAACTGGTTTACTTCATGTATAACCGGTATCTGTAACCGGGCCTTGTTTTGAACCGTCTTTTTTGTTTTCTTAATATAAAATCAAAAAATTAAGTTTAATTTACTAACTTCCATGTATGAATAACTTAAGCGTAGAAACTCTCGTGTAAGAATAACGAATACGAAATCGAGATTACAAGAATTCAAGAATTTTGAGTGCTTTTTTGTATTTCTTACGTTTTGTAATCCGATATCTAATCACAAACCTCAAACCATATATTTATACCAATGAGAGGTTTTCAAGAACACCAAAAAGCCAAAAAAGCTCATATGACCGTTCACAAAGGATAGTTAACTGCTCTATTAAAAATTTTGAATTTGATATAGAAAATAGCCATGCCTAGTAGTTTGACCGGCTTTCATTTTACCTAACATGGTATGCGTAGTAGAACCCTCCCAACCCTCCCATCCACACTGCCACATCAGCTTTTCCATAAACTCATAATAAACCATCTCTGTTTAGTACCCAAACCCTCCAAAACCAAATACCCAATACAATAAGTAAAAAGAAAAAAAAAAGAGAGAGAAAGTGAGAGAGGGAGAGAGCGGGTAGATGGTGTGTGGCCACACCACTGCAGCCCGACCAGGCCGAGCCTGGCGGTTTAGAACCCGCCCAACCTAGGCTGTTGATATGCATGGCCTAACTAGTCCATACCGGTCCAGGTTGTCAATTAACTGGCATAACCAGTTGGGTTTGCCCATCTCTAACCGTTGAATCATAAAATCATTTTTGATCCCAAAATTTATATCATAACATACATATTACAAATTTTTCAAAGACAATAAAAAATACAATATAAAATAAATTACTAAATTGATTAATATCGGTCGGAAGTATGGCCGATTTTTATGGGGCATAGAATTATAGCAAAAGTCCAAAATACAATATCGTTTTAGATTTGGTTCACCACCACGTAGATAAAAGAAAAGAGTAAATTACATACTTGATCCCCTTGATTTACACTTACTAGCATTATTGGTCCCTACTTTAAAACAATATGAATTTAGTCCATGTTATTCACAGTTTCACACTCTTTTAATCCCTATGTCCTAACATTGTTTGGAATCTTTTGTTAAGTCGGTTAAGAAAGCATAACTAAAGTACCCTCTAATGTAACCTACTTAAAAAAGATTCCTAACAATCAATATTATAAAAAACGCGTTATGACGCAACCTTGCCACCATGTTTAAAGCCTGTGGCACGACTCTAAGGCGTGCGGGTTATAAGAGACATTATGGCGGGTTACGGCGCGTTACGACGGTTATAAGGTGTGATCTAATTTTTATATGAATTATGAAACTGGTAGCAAACTTTCTTTTTGTTATGATCTTCTGAAATCGTTTTTATAAGTTCTGTATATTTGTTATCAAATAATCAATTGTGGAAATCTTTTTTGTTTATAGGTCTTACGAAATTTCAATTATTATCGTTCAATACACCGAGACACATGGGCATTTGAATATATATATATATATATATATATAAGATCTGCCGCCTTAAGTCATGCCTTTGAAAAACGCTATAACCTCGCCGTAATTCATAAGGTTTGAGGCTTGACCTTGCCGCAACGCCACACCTCACGCCATTTAAAACCTTGTTAACAGTATTAAAACATAGAGATCAAAGAGTGTGAAACTGTAAAATAACGCTGACGAAATTCACAATTATTTTAAACTAAGGACCAATAACGCAATTACGTATAAACCGTATGGACCAAATATATAAAAAAAAGATAAACCCGGTCCAAGTAACAGGAAATAACCGGTCACACTAGTTCCATTTGGACCACCGGTTCGAAATTTACTGCAAAACACCAGTTTTGACCTCCAACCAATCGATCAATATCTTCTTTCCTCTTTACTACCATTTTCTCCATAATTCTTCTTCTAGAGAGAGAAAAAAACCTCAAAAATCAACCAAAAATCCACTGATTGTTGATGTTAGATGTTGAATTTGCTCATTTTGATTCAATTCTGAGCTTGTTTTCAACCTGAATTCGTGTTTGATTTGCTGAAAAATTGCGATTTGAAGCTCGAAAGGTGGATAATTAGGGTTTTTGTTGAGAATTATGGTGAAGTTCTTCTGGTGTTGAATTTGATCGTTTTTATTTGATTTCGAACTTGTTTTCAGGCTGAATTCGTGTTTGATTTGCTGAAAATTGCGATTGAAGGCATCGTAGGTGGATAAATTAGGGTTTATTTGTTGAGAATTATTATGAATTGTTTGAATTTTGCTCGTTTTTGATTCGATTCTGAACTTGTTTTCAGCTTGAATTCGTGTTTGATTTGCTGAAAAAGTTGCGATTGAAGCTTCGAAGGTGGAGTTTTAGGGTTTTTTGTTGAGAATTACTGTGAAGCTCTTCTGGTGTTGAATTTGCTCGTTTTTGAACTTGTTTTCAGGTTGAATTTCGTGTGAAATTGCGATTGAAGCATCGAAGGTGGAGAGTTAGGGTTTTTGTTGAGAATTATGGTGGTTTAGGTTAGAGATCTGTGTTGAGAGTCGATTAATCGTGTTGAGATGACGTCTTCGGAGGTTTCGAGTAAAGGTAATAGGGAGGCGTTTTCGTTGGCCGGTTTTGGCGATAAGAGTGACGTCGGCGGTGACTCTAGAAGCGTTCCGGCAAGTTCCGGTGCCGGAAAAGGTGAATTGATGAGTTTTTTTATGGTTGAAATTGAGTTTTGGAGTTCATACGGTGGTGATTATATATTACACACACATATTATATATATGTATATATATATTTATTTTCTTCTGGTTTTTGTTGTTTAGTTGATGCGGATGTTGCGCTTTACAAGGAGCTATGGCGAGCTTGTGCTGGTCACTGGTTACTGTGCCTCGTGAAAACGAGCTTGTGTTTTATTTTCCTCAAGGACACATCGAACAGGTTCGAAATTTGTATTAATTTGTTGTTTTAGTATTTTTTGTGATTTTTACGCCAATTTGTGAGCTGTTTTGTTAATTTACTTTGTTTGCTGTAAACTGTCTTCGATTTTTGTGTGAATTTGTTTTGAAAGGTACTGATGATGAGTTGATTTAGTCCATTCGTATTGGGAAAAGGTTCAATTTGTATATTTGTGTATATTTTAGGTAATTATTTTTAATTTTTAGTGCTATTTTGTGAAGCTGCTGTGTTAATTTACCTTTGTTTGCTGTGAAATTATCTTCGATTTTGTGTGAATTTTGTTTTGAAAAGGTCACAGATGATGAGTTGATTCTAGTTCGTTTGTAATTTGAAGGAGTTTTTGTTGATTATTTGTTTGTTAGGTTGAGGCATCAACACATCAGGTTCCGGAACAACAGATGCCGGTGTATGATCTTCCGTCGAAGATCCTTTGTCGTGTTGTTAATGTGCAATTGAAGGTACGGTTTGAAGATACTTATTGAATATGATGTAGAGTGCTCATGGATTGGGTTTGATCGGGTTGAAGGCATTTCAACAGCCATACTCAATGTTGGTGGTTTGAAAATTTTCAACCCAACCAAACAAAAGTGCAACCCGAAAATGTTCGGGTTAGCCGGTTTATCTAGGTTGGGTTTTAAACAAAGTAAAAACATTTGAAAACATAAAAATAACAACATCTTTCTTTGAAATACTATCGATCATTCAGAAAAATATACCGAGTTCATCGAGTATTTAGGTATTACATCTAATGATGTCATCTTATGATCGGGTTGGTCGGTTTTTTGAGCACCCCTGCCAAAGATCATTTGATGTTTGTGGTAGAGGGTTTTTACCTCAGCTGATTGTTGGCTCGTTTTGAATAATTTTCATGTGGTTATGTTTGTAGGCCGAACAAGAAACAGACGAGGTGTTCGCCCAAATAACTTTGATGCCAGAACAAGATGTGAGTTTTTCCTTCATCGTGGTTGATATGTTTGTAGCTAGCTTTTGATAGCTTTATTTTTATACGGAATTTTGTTGAACAACAGCAAGATGAGAATTCCGTTAAGAAGGAATCACCACCGCCTGCCCAATCTAGATTTCATGTGCATTCTTTTTGCAAGACGTTGACTGCTTCTGATACGAGTACTCATGGTGGGTTTTCTGTTCTGAGACGACATGCGGACGAATGTCTTCCACAGTTGGTTAGTAACTTACACCCTAAAGATGACATTCTTTTGGTTTGTTTTTTGGGTTTTGTTCTTAGGCTTATATGGTCATCTGGTTATGGCAGGACATGTCAAGGCAACCTCCAACACAGGAGCTGGTAGCGAAGGATTTGCATGGAAACGAATGGCGCTTCAGGCACATATTTCGGGGTAATTGCCAGATACATGCTCAAGTTTGAAACAACAGCTTCCGTAGAGTCTGGTTTTGTATAATCTGATATGATGTGCTATTTTGGTGAGAAGTGCGAGAAGTACTTTTAAACCGTTGATCACTTTTAATCAAACACCCTCCCATGAATGGCTGCTTAAAAGGGAATTATCTGGTGCATTTATCTCCGTGATCTCATCCTAATGTTCGTCCATTTCTCATCCATATACCACTTCTTAGACTTCTCACCATATTTGACACTTCTCACTGGAACCCAATATTATATATTATATATAGACATACACACACAAAGGGAGGTTCAAAGGAAAACCTAAAAAAAGGGAAAACCGGGAGGAACACCATTCTGTGTCTCATTCGTGACAATGCGTTGTGTCAACTATAATTAAGTTTTTTCTGTTAGGTTACTTATGGTCAACTTTATTAATGCACGTTTTGCACTTATTTACAAATTACAAGGCGTAGTGTTCCTTGGTTTTCCCTAAACTGACCTATACACACACATAGTACAACATGTATTAAATATGTAGAAGGGAACAAGACGCAATTCATGTTTTCGCTATAACGTGCATTTGATTCGTTCATTTATTAATGTTCTTTTCTGTATAAGTAAGAGCTCAAGCTTTTTAAAACCCATACGTTTACCTTTTAAAAAAGGGAAGCGTCTGTTAGTATTAATCCGAATGTTCTAAGAGTATACTCTGCTTCACATTTGTTTACTCTTTGTTTGTCATGACAGGTCAACCTCGAGGATCTCCTTCAGAGTGGTTGGAGTCTTTGTTAGTTCTAAAAGCTCGTTGTGTGATGCCTTTATATCTAAGGTAACAACAACTCCACTCCTTGATTTTATCCTGTTATTTACTTGTCATTTTTATATTACTTTCTGATACCTTACAAGTAAATGGTATATATAGAGGTGAGAATGGAGAGCTTCGTGTGGGGGTAAGACGTGCCATGAGACAGCAGACAAACGTCCCATCGTCGGTCATATCCAGTCATAGCATGCATCTTGGAGTCCTTGCAACCGCCTGGCATGCCATCCAGACAGGAACGATGTTTACAATATATTATAAACCTAGGTATGTGATCACTACAGCGGATCTTAATGTTACGTTGGAAAAGTTGTGTACTAAGTGGAGTGGGGCTATGTTAATTCTTAAGAGTATCTCGATTCTCGAACCACTTTTCTATAATTACTCTCAAAATAAAGAATGAAAAGTCAAAATCTCTTAAAACCTTTTATTTCCAGTTCCAACCCCAACAAATTTTCTATTTTAGAGATCCATCATTACTTATTTACATATAACTACATTTAATATTCCAATGAATTTTTTAAAAAACTTTTTCAACAATCAATTATGTTATTGGTGAAAGATATTAAAATAATGTTTCTCTCTCTTCATTTAGAGTTTTTAGAGAATTCTCTATATTTAGAGTTTTATCCATATTTTTTTTTTTTATAGAAAAACACATGCACTTGCATCTGGAATTGAACCCTAGGCAGATGGGATATTCCACCACATCCCCTTGGACCCCAACCACTACGCCACAACCCTTGTGGTTAAGTGATCTTGTTTTTATTTTCCCTGTTTCCCACTAATATTTTTTCAACATAAATTGCTATAGGACTAGCCCTGCGGAGTTTATTGTTCCTTATGACCAGTACATGGAATCGATCAAGAACAACTACTCTATTGGGATGAGATTCAAAATGAGGTTTGAAGGTGAAGAAGCTCCAGAGCAAAGGTATAACTAGTTGCTACCCCTGGTGTTTTAAGCTGATCTTTTTTATTCTATATTTCCCAAATTTATTTATTTCGGTGTCCAAGTTGTCAAATGATAATTTCTATAATTTTGTAGATTTACTGGAACAATAGTTGGGATTGAAGACTCTGATTCAAAAAGGTGGCCTGAATCTAAGTGGCGATGCCTAAAGGTAAATATTAGCAATAGTTGCTTAGGTGTCGTTTGTTTTTTTTAGAGGTCTAAAGTCTTAAGTCTGATTTCACGTCTAAAAAAAATAAGAGGTGGATGGAGCACCTCTTAAAATTTCAGAGGATGGTAAGAGGTTTTCAAACCTTTACTTAAAAATAAAATATACAGTCTTAAGTCTGCACACCTCTAAATTTTCAGACTTGAGAGGTTTTAAGAGGTATTTTTTTTAAAACAAACGGCCCCTTAATGTCATGCAATCTTACTTTCTGTTATTCTCTTGTAGGTACGTTGGGATGAAACTTCGACTATTCCTCGTCCAGAGAGAGTTTCACCGTGGAAAATAGAACCTGCTCTCACCCCTCCTGCAATTAGTCCACTTCCAGTGCATAAACAAAAAAGACCTCGATCAAGCATGTTGCCTTCATCCCCTGATTCCTCTGTTCTTACAAGAGAAGGTATTTCCTTCTCTTGCTGTGTCTCAATCCTGACAAATCTATTTATGGTTTAGATTCTATTTAGGTGTGTTTGTTTTTTAAGGGGTCTGAAGTCTGATTTTCATATCTAAAAAATAAGAGGTGGATGGTGGACCTCTTAAAATTTCAGGACAGTAAGAGGTTTTCAGACTTTTCCTAAAAATTAAAACAAACAGGCTAAGTCTGCAAAACCTCTTAATTTTCATAATTAAGAGGTATTTTTTTTGAAAAACAAATAGCCGCTTAGTGTAACAAAGAATGTCTCTCAAAAAATTTCCTATTTAGGCTTGGTTTGGCAAGCATAAGCTAGCTTATAAGCTAGCTGATAAGCTAGCTTATAAGCTAGTCCATCCAAACATGTACCAGGAAGCTAGCTTATCAGCTAGCTTATAAGCTAGCTTTTTGAAACGCTACTTTGAGTAGCTTATGAGAAGCTTATTGTAGCTTTTTCCAATTATACCCTTATTAATATTAATTATTAAATTCAAAGGTACCCTTTTTGGTCATTTTACATACTCATAAGCTAGTTTTTGCCAAACATAATTTGTTCAACAGCTAGCTTATCAGCTACTAGCAAGCTTATCAATCAACAGCTAGCTTATCAGCTATCCGCTAGCTTATCAGCTAGCAGCTAGCTTATAAGCTACGCTTGCCAAACATAGCCTTAATGTTGTTACTTCAAAATTTTACATTTTCTACCTATTTAATTTGATTTATTTTCTAATCAATGTAACAAACTTTCAGCAGGTTATCAGTCAGAATGGTCGAAATGGGTATAAAATAGGAAATATTGATTGGTTATGTTTAAATAGGGAATTTTAAAAACCTTGTTACATTGATTAAGAGATAAAAAATCTTTGTTACATTAGATAGAAACTTAGGGTCTGTATGGTTCAGGCTGAGGAATGAAATTTTGGGCTTCTGGGTAATGAGCCCACTATATTATAGAAAACCAAACAGTTGATTTTATTATAATCTCCCATTAATTGCTTCTTAATACCTCTAACCAAACACCCCCTAAGGCAAACTTTGTTGTATTTTACCCTCTATACATTGATTTTTGTTTCTTAACAAGTGAACTTGATATAGGTTCATCAAAAGCGGCTGCAGCAGACCCGTCACCCGCAAATGCATTTTCAAGAGTCTTGCAAGGGCAAGAACTACCAACATTGCGAGTCCCATTTTGTGAGAGTAACGAATCAGAGTCATGTAATCGGCCCCCGAATCAATGGCCATATTCCGTAATCAACGATGACAAAATCGACGCAGTTTCCGTCTCCCGACGTTACCCAACCGAGAAAATCCTACCCTTCGGCAGGCCTGCCGAATCCTCGTTCACTGACCTATTATCCGGGTTCGGGTCCCACACCACATCAACTGAATTCTCTGCACCCTCCGCTGGTCAAACCGAAGAAAAATTCAGCCTACGGTCAAACCCGTGGTCCACCATGCCCTCCAATCTATCCCTCAACTTGTTGGGCTCGACCATACAAGGCGTTCAAGATGGTAGGAGTAGTGCCTTTGGCGAGTATTCCGTTCATCGTAATCGGAGGGGTACTGAGCAGCAACACGGGAAGTGGATGATGCCGCCACCGATTCCTTCATATCTACAAATGCCCTCTCATTCTAACGATGTGATGCTTAACTCTCCGATGGCTCACCAGAACGAGGCCAGGAAGCCACAAGACGGGAATTGCAAAATATTTGGCGTACCACTTGCTGGTAACAAGGTTGTGTCCGATGAAGCGGGAAACACACATCAAGGGTTGCAATCGAATCCGTACCCCACGTTTGAATCTGATCAGAGATTTGAGCAATCGAAGAGTCCGAAAGTTGTGGGAAAAGAGCGAGAGGGGCAGTATCAAAATTCCCAACCGCAAGTGAGAGACAAAGTGCAGGGGGTTTCGACAAGGAGCTGTACAAAGGTATTGGTTGTATTATAGGTTTGTATGTTCTTTCAATTATATATTATTTAGAGTAAGTTGCAATGTTGGTCCCTCTGGTTTGTTGTTGTTCTTGGTTTTTTATTGCAAGAAAACCCTTATGGTATAAAAAAAAAGCTTGGTTTTGCTCCCCCCCTCCCACTAACGGAAGTTAAATTCCAACCGATAACACCCCCCGTCAGCTTTGCACATGAGGGTAAAGTAGTCATTTTATCTTTAAAATATTAGGGTAAATTAAAAAACTATTTCAGTAATGTCGTTGCCATCTCATATTTCAGAGGTCAAACGACTACTTTAATGCATGTGCAAGGTATTTGGGGGAGTCAACGGATGGAATTTAACTTCTGTTAGTGGGAGGACCAAAACCAAACATTTTTGCTTACCATAGGGGTTTTCTTGCAATAAAAATTCTCTAAGGACCAAAAACAACAAACCACAGGAACCAAAATCGCAATTTAATCTATTATTTATATATGACAAATACTCGCACAAACTAGTTTTCATTTTTGCACACCATGTGGGGTTTTCTTGCAATAGAAGTTCTTTAAAGACCAAAAACAAGCCACAGGGACCAAAATTTCAATTTACTCTTATATATATATACGACAAATACCCACACAAACTACTTACAACTTTTATTGATTTACAGGTTCATAAGCAAGGGATTGCCCTTGGTAGGTCTCTGGATCTTAGTAAGTTCAACAACTACGATGAACTGATTGCTGAATTGGACGAGTTATTTGAATTCAACGGAGAATTGAAAACCCGCAACAAGACTTGGTTGGTTGTGTACACAGACGATGAGGGTGATATGATGCTTGTTGGAGACGATCCATGGCAGTAAGGACTTGTTTTGTAAAAAAATTCTCTTCGTCACAAAATAAATGTCCACAAAGAAAAAGGCACAAGGTTTTGAAAATGTGTAATTTATTACACTTTTTAATCAACTAATTGATCATATTACCCTTGAGAATACACCGAGTAATGATTTCCTCCAAAGCGGACACCTATTTTGGGACAAAGTAAACAAGAAATGTGGACGCTTAGGGGTGTGTTTGGTTCATGAATTTTGAAGGAATTGGAATGGATTATTCCTTTGGCCAAATTCCAAATTTTATGTTTAAAGTCAAATTTATTCTATGGATTCCAATTCCATCAAATTCCATTCCGCGAGCCAAACATCCCCTTAGCACTGTTTGGTTTGCTAAATTCAAAGGAATTTGATGGTATTGGAATGACAAATTCTTTTGACCAAGTTTCTTAGTA
This sequence comes from Centaurea solstitialis, assembly GCA_030169165.1. NCBI lineage: Eukaryota > Viridiplantae > Streptophyta > Magnoliopsida > Asterales > Asteraceae > Centaurea > Centaurea solstitialis. Next base: position 3,172,477 of record CM058041.1, on the reverse strand, counting down.
ATGTTTGGTTCGCGGAATGAACTTGATAGAATCCTTTGAATTCCACAATTTAAATTAAGGAATTCATGATTCCTTAGCTTAAGGGAAGGAATTGAATTCTTACCAACCAAACACGTGGTCAAATTCCCAGTTCCATCAAATTTCATTTGCCAAACCAATCACTCATCTATTTTTGGATGGAGTATTTTTATATATGAAATTGATTAGTTGTATTTTCAAAAGTTTTTAGTATCCTGACTACTCTCTTATCAGGGAATTTTGTGGCATGGTGCGTAAGATCTTTATTTATACAAGAGAAGAGGTTCAACGAATGAATCTTGGAAGTCTAAATTCACGGGGGGAGGACAATTCGTCGGTTGCAGAAGGCATGGATGCCAGGGACACAAAGACTCTTCCGTCCTCTTCAAGTCCTGAGCATGCATAGGGTTTTTATGTTATCTAGGTAAGGTAAACTAACTCCGGTGTTACTAATTTTAGTATACATATCGTTAGAAATAGTTTATGTATGGGTCCGGTTCAAATGAAAACCTTAATATTTTGAGAAAAGAAAAGAAAAGAAAAGAAAAGAAGTGGAAGGAAGGAAAACTAAGTTTTTTATTTGTGTTCTCGAGATGCAAGGAAAATGAAAGAAAGGAAGAACGGAAATAAACTTCCATTTCCTGAATAGGTAGAAAGGAAAGGAAAAGAAAAATGTCTATTTTACAAATATACCCGTTTAAAATGTATGCTCTTTAAAACGATAGGTTGGGTGGTTTTGTAATTTTGGTAATCCTTTTAAGGGTCTCTATTTATTTTCCTTTTAAGATATATACCCTTTAAAAACGAAAGGTTGGGTGGTTTACTTTCATCCCCTTGCCCTCCCTTTCTTTTTCTTTCCTTCGTAATAAAGGTTCCGAGAACACAAATTGTCGTTATAAAGGTTCATCATGAATAATACAATGACGAAATGGGTCGCTCTCAAAATATATACTCTTTCTGTTGTATTTATGTATGTGTGTGTGTATATATATAGAGGGAGGTTCATACGAAAAATACAACTTTTTAAGAAAACGCGAGAAGCAATCTCAACCACTCATCTCGGTCAACAAAGGCGGCTTTGACCGGTCCCCCCTTTAATAATCTTTACCCTCCCATGAATCGTGTCAATCCTTCGTGATCACGTCCACCGTAACCGTGAGATGAGTGGCTGACATTGCTCCTCACTTTTTCTTAAATTGACATGCTTCTCGTTTGAACCTTCCCCTATATATATGTATGTGTGATAATGTTGTTTTGAAATACAAATGAAGCATATATGGAAGTATTAATAGAAGATTGTGATATTGGCAGGTATATGTTTGTAGGTGGATAGGGAGGGAGGGAGTATGATATTATACATAGGTTATGGCAGTTGACAACAGTTGAAATAATTAAACTTAAGTAAGAAGGTGCATCAAGATGCTTCCAACTTCCATATGATGATGACTGGAGGCAACTCTTTGATGATAAAATGATGGAGATGGATGTTTTCAATTTTGAACAGTTGGAGCTGTTATATTTCTTTTAACATTATTATTATCATCATCATTATTGTTATAAGATATATAATATCTATATATCTATATAATATGATTGTATATATATCTATATATGTGATGATATTGGGAGAGGATGGCATGATGTACAGAGTTGTTTTGCTAGCTTTTCCCAGTTTTTCAATGTAAGGAGAAGTTATTGAATTTTAGTTTTTAATGTAAGTTGGGTTTTGTAACCTGAACTCTGGTTAATGTATTTAAATCCCCTTCTTTATGAGGGTTAGTAATAGTGGGTGATTGAAGTTGGGGTTGGAGTTTGAGGATTTGTTGATGTGTTTAAAATTTTGTATCAAGAGCATTTCCCAACTCTTCAAAGGTCTTGATGAAAATGGAGACTGAAGTCTAAACTTTCTGAAGAAAATTGTATTCTAACTTTAAGAAATTCTTCATTTTGAAAATTAAATCATTGTTAACCGCAAGGTTTGTGGCGTAGCGGTAAGGCCTGGGGGATGTGGATGGTATCTCATTCATCCCAGTTCGAATCCTTTCGTGCGCATCTTGTGGTCAGGCTTAGTCTCAAACGGCCGAATTTTCATTTCTAAATTGCCAAAGGATGTAGAAGCCTAGATGAATCTTATCTAAAAATTAAATCATTGTTTATATTATTTATATCACTAGATACTATGTATATTTTTCTCATCAATATTTTAATTTAAGATTTTTTATTGGTAAAATATAATAAAAAAATTAGTTCTTTTCATGGTTATCATGTTTGAAGAAATCTTTAAATTAAGAGAAACATTCATTATTTTTTTAACTTTGGAAAATTTGTTAGAGCAAAAATACTTAAAATTCCCTCATGTTCTCCGTATGTGAGAAGTAGTTGGAGATGCTCTATTTAACATATTAAAAAATCAAACAAATCAAACCCAGTTAGCCCAGTTTGAAAATGGCACGCCGTTGATCTTTATTTTGAAGAGTAGGGTAATTGTTTCGGTAAAGTCCTTTGCTTTAATGTCTTCAGATAAGAGAAAGGTTTGGATAGTTGGTGACTTAGCAATATCACAACTATGAAAGTAGATATGCACAAAGCCTTGAGCTATCTAAGCTTGTTTTCGTTTGCAACAGAAAAAAAGTCATGGGCTTATTAAGCTATGGGTTGGGTCGGGCTTTTTTAAAGCGGGGTTATTGCCTTTTGCTTGACACCAAGATTTTGGTCTGATCGAGCTTTGAGGCCTTGCTTGAACCGGGGTTTTTTGGACAAGGGTTGTTTTGTGACCTTTAAACGAAAATCGGTTGTAGAATAAATAAAACTAACCCAAAGCCACCAAAGTTACTTGATAGTTGATACCTCTAAACTAAACGAACCCAATATATTACATCTCTAAATAAGAATTCAAAAAATAAGGTACAAGAGGGATGGGATGTTTATATATTCACCACTTCAAAATTTTGAAGCCGTCTTTTCTGTGAAGGCTTCATACATAGCAAAAGTGTAGGCAAGAATGAAAGAAAAAGTAAAACCAGTAAAAGGTAAGCAACGGAAAGACAAGAAAATAAAAATAAAAATAATAAAAAGAACCCCTTGAAACATAAAAGTCAGAAAAAACACACATCCGTACTCTTTGTACCAGTAAAATTGAAAATGAAGTATGGAGAGGTTTATTTCTTTTGAAGTATATATATACGACAAGTGAATGCAGGTACTTGCCTTTCAATTGTCTTTATAAAAAGTGTACTCACATTTTGATGAAGCTTGAATTCTTGACATTCTTAGAACATCCACAACAACTTTGCTAAAATAGAGAAAATAATGATTTTAGTCATTTTTGTAACGCCCCGTTTTCTTATATCAAAGTTTTACCAATGCTTGATTAAGTATCTAACTTGTTTAGTTGAAATTGTAGAGTGGAGGGACTAGAGTGTCATTCTGAGAAGTTAAGGGTTTGAGTAGAGGCCTATGCAAAAAGGAAAACCCTCATTCCCTTGTCAGTTTCTAGGGATACGTACGCTTTTGAGAGAGGAGGCGATTTGGGAGATTGAGCCAGGGATCAATTGAAGACTTGTGGAGCAATTGTGGTGAAATTCCCAACTTAGGTATGACATCTATGTCTTTTGTAAGTCCTTTGGATGCAAAGAACAAGTAGGATTAAGGGTTAGGGTTGGGGATGTGAGTCTATGATCATAAGGTCATCAATTGCATGTAATTGGAAGGATTTGGGTAAAATTAATCGCATGTAAGTGCTAGGGATCGACCCTAGTTGTTGTAGAAAGTCATTGTGAGGTTAATTTGGTTAAATTGAGGCTTTGGCATGAGAAATTGAGGCTGGTCGCGACTTTGGTCGAACCTGGAGAATCCCGCGACCAAGCCCCGCGACCTGAAGTCGCGGGGTCAAGTCGCGCAAGTCTCTGGACAATTTTGAATTTTTGGTTTTTAACTTTTCGAAGATTGGGTTATGGGATCATGTTAGGGATGTTTAGAAAGGATGAGGCCTAGAGTTTTGGGTCAAATGGACTAGCCTAGCTATGTCTAAGGTTAGCTTTTCGGTATGGATATCATGAGGCCATGTGAAGCATTATTTTGGCATGTAACTGTATTTAATTGTTTAGGTAACTTACCTTGAGCATCGTGCTAGCTCGTGTGTGTGTATTTGAGCCGCTGAAAGGTGAGTACTTATCTATGCCTATGTGGTTGTACTTATGTGATAGACTTGCATGTGTGGTTATATGTTATATGGACTATGCTATTGCCTAGTTGGTACTAGTTACCACTAGGAAACTGGTTCCTTAGGGAACAAAGGATCAAGTTGCGGATTAAGCGGCCTGGTACCAGTGTCAAGGGATTAAGTTACATGATGTATGATTGCAATGTGATTCGGTTATATATGTATGGTCACGTTAGTATAGATCTTTGCTCACTAAGCGAAAGCTTACCCGTGGTTATTTTTCCCTTTTAGTGCCAGGTACGGCTTCGGGAAGTAAGGGCAAGGCTCACGTGTGATGGCTCGGAACGTAGCAGCTCAGTCATTGGATCATATGGGTTACAAGTTAGGAAGACAATGTTTTTCTTAAATTATGAAAGTTGAATTTACTATGTTTTGAACAAATGATGGTTTGGTTACACTGGATTATTTGTTGCATTTCCTTTGAAAACGTTGTTTGAACCTTATTTGAGTTAAGACCTTTGAGTCAAGCTTCCGCCTTTTTACAAATAATTTATATATATGTTTTGAGTAAATTACAGTTGTTACAATTGGTATCAGAGCCCTGGTTTAAGGGATTCAGGCATTCACGGGTAGTGAGTGTTTGAACTTAAACCAAGTGTTCTTGTTTTCTAAACTAAGAATTTTCGAAATGTCGGAATTTGGATAAGAAAAGGGTATGAGACTGAGCTGCAGACCGGGACATCAACGTGGGGTGAGCACACTGTACTTGTTAAGAAAGGCATGTTATTCTTATTTCTTGTTTGTGATTGGCATGTAATGATATGATATGGCAAGAGCATGCATAATATTACGTGGTGTCGGTGCATGTTAATGAGTTATGTATTTACATGAAAATAGGATGAGCATGCATGTTAGTTGAGTAGAAGGACGTGACTTAAGTGATATGCTTATATGTTGTGACAACCGAGTTAGGAATTGAGAGCTCAGTGATAATGTTGAGCCTAGACATGTAGGGTGCATTTATAATGATATAAGGGCCCATATCACTACAAATGCATTGTGCATGTTGGGACTTGGCAGGGTTGCGAAAGAACACATGAACTAAACAAGGTTGTAGGGAGTATGGGTAGAAGCATGAAAGGACAATTTATTGTCTAGGGAATGTCTAGTAACATGTGGATAGGATACTGTCAAGGGTTGGGTGGATGGCTTAACTCTTGGGTGAGAGAGAGAAAGAAGGGTTATGTAACCAGGTATATGTTTATTGTATCAGTATGGTGAGTAAGAAGCAAAAGGGGAAGAAAACTGTGAACACTGATGAGATGGACGTGGAGCATCTAAGAGAAATTATCAGCGCTGAAGTAGCGCAAGTGATGCAGAATACCCTTCCGGGGTTATTTGAGCAAATGAAGGACGAGTTAGCCAAAACGGTTAACAGTCAGGTGGAGGCGGCAATGGCTAGCAGGCCTAGCGGTTCAGGTAGCTCTCAGACTAGCAAAGTGACGAGCTACAAGGACTTCACTGCATGTCAGCCGCCATTTTTCCAGGGACAGAAGGACCCAGTGGCGAGCACTCGTTGGATTACGGAGATCGAGGGTGCCTTCCTCACTAGTTCTTGTGCTGCGGAGGTTAAGGTGAGGTATGCCTCGAATCTTCTGAAAGGTCCTGCTAAGGACTGGTGGAACATCTTATCACAGACTAAGGGCCCGGAGCAGATCGAGGCAATGACTTGGAACAGTTTAAGGAACTGTTCAAGGAACAGTATGTACCTCAGGTCGAGGTGGAGCGGCTTACGGGGGAGTTTCTGGGTATGGAGCAGACGACTGAATCAGTGAATGAAATCACTGATAAGTTTTTGGAGAAGTCACTTTTCTGCCGTGACTATGTGGCCAACGAACCTATGAAAATGTATCGGTATGCGCAGATTCTGAAGCCGGAGATAAGAGAATTTGTGGTCATGTCGGACTGCAAGACTTTCCACGAGATGCATGCTAAAGCACGGGCTAGGGAGCTCGAGTTAGAGAGGCAGGGGAAGCGGAAGAAAATGGAGACAACGCAGGTTCAGACACGGGCGCAGACTCAGGCTCAGACTCAGTCAGTAAAGAGGTTCAAGCCGACTGTGCCTAGGGTTGAGGTCAAGAAGGAGTTTCCCAGCTGCCCTAAGTGCGGGAAACACCATCTGGGAGAGTGCAGGTATGGGACCGGGACCTGCTATAAATGTGGGAAACCAGGTCATTCGAGCAGAGAGTGCAAGTCGACGGCAAAGTTGTGTTTCCGATGCTACCAGCCGGGCCACTTCATTAGCGAGTGCCCGATGACTTCAGGTTCCACGCAGACTACGGGAACATCACCAGTTAAGGCGGCAGAGACTGGGGCCAGTAAGAAGCCAGAGTTACCCAAGAGCCGCGCTAGAGTTTTTCATTTGACAGCCGAGGAGGCCAAGGAGGAGCCAGACGTTGTGACAGGTACCTTTCTTGTCAACTCTTTACCTGCTTTGGTATTGTTCGACTCGGGTGCCAGTAAATCTTTTGTATCTTTATCTTTTTGTAAGGGTTTCACGAATGTAATGGGTAGACTAGATAAACCTTTAAAGGTAGAGATAGCGGCCGAAGAGTACCGGCTATGTAGTGATGTGTACAGGGATGTTGTAATAGAGTTAAAAGGGGTAGAGTTTAAAATTGATCTCATCCCAATACCTATGAGGGAGATCAATGTAGTGGTCGGGGTAGATTGGTTGAGCCGAAATGGGGGACATATTGACTGCGAGTTTGAGCGGGTGGTGATTCGAAACCCAAGTGGGGGAGAATTGACCATCTTGAGCGAGAGACGGAAGAGACCGCCGAAGTTGTGCACGCTAGCTAAGGCTAGGAAGCACGTTCTTCGCGGAGGATGCAGTTTCTTGGCGTACGTGGTCGACAGTCAAGCAGAAGCGAGGAAGAAGACAGTCGCTGAGGTGCCTGTGGTTAGCGAGTATCCGGATGTATTCCCGGATGACTTGCCTGGCATCCCTCCCGAGAGACAGGTGGAGTTCCGGATCGACTTGGTCCCGGGGGCGGCACCGGTAGCAAAGGCTCCGTACCGGCTAGCACCTCCGGAGATGCAAGAACTCTCGAAGCAGTTGGAAGAGTTGTTGGATAAGGGGTTCATACGCCCGAGCACCTCACCTTGGGGAGCCCCTATCCTGTTTGTGAAGAAGAAGGATGGGTCGATGCGGATGTGTATCGACTATCGGGAGTTGAACAAGCTCACGGTAAAGAACAGATACCCACTGCCGAGGATCGACGATCTCTTCGATCAGCTTCAGGGAGCCGCGTGGTTCTCAAAGATAGATCTTCGCTCCGGGTACCACCAGTTGAAGGTCAGAGAGGAGGACATCCACAAGACGGCTTTTCGAACGAGGTACGGGCATTTCGAATTCATCGTGATGCCCTTCGGATTGACGAACGCACCGGCGGCGTTCATGGATTTGATGAACAGGGTGTGCAGACCGATGTTGGATAGGTCGGTAATCGTTTTCATAGACGATATACTGATCTACTCCAAGACGAAGGAGGAGCACGTGGAGCATTTGCGGGAGGTGTTAGAAGTTTTGCGAAGGGAGAGATTATACGCAAAATTCTCGAAGTGTGACTTCTGGTTGCAAGAGGTCCAATTTCTCGGGCATCTTGTAAACCGAGAAGGCATAAAGGTGGATCCAGCAAAGATAGAGACAGTGATGAACTGGGAGACGCCGAAGACTCCCACGGAGATTAGGAGCTTTCTTGGGTTGGCCGGATATTACCGCCGGTTTATCCAAGATTTCTCCAAGATAGCAGTTCCTTTGACGAGGTTGACGCGGAAGAAAGAGCCATTTGTGTGGGGCGAAGAGCAAGAGGCAGCATTTGATGTTTTGAGGAGGAAGTTATGCGAGGCTCCGGTCCTGACGTTACCGGAAGGAGTGGAGGACTTGACGGTCTACTGTGATGCTTCATATCACGGGTTAGGCTGCGTCCTTATGCAGAGGGGGCGGGTAATTGCCTATGCGTCTCGCCAGCTAAAGACGCATGAGGTGAACTACCCAACTCACGACCTGGAGTTAGCTGCGGTGGTGTTCGCGCTCAAGCTGTGGCGGCACTACTTGTATGGGGTTCGCTGTACCATTTATACGGATCACAAGAGTCTCCGTTATTTCATGGACCAGCAGAATTTCAATATGAGACAACGGAGATGGTTAGAGGTGATAAAGGATTACGACTGCGAGATCCTCTATCACCCGGGGAAGGCGAACGTGGTGGCGGACGCCTTGAGTCGGAAAGGGAGTATCTTACTCCTTCGGGTACCGTGTATGAGGATGATCGTAACGACGTCCTTGATAGAGTTGATTCGACAGTCACAAGTGGAAGCTGTAAGGGAAGGTAATCATAAGAGAGAGCGGATCAAGGGACAAGTGGATCAGTTGATAGCGGACAGCCGGGGATTGTTGACCCGATACGGTCGGTGTGTGGGTTCCAATATCGTGTGAGGCGAGACAGACTCTTTTGGACGAGGCCCATAAGTCGAAGTTCTCAATCCATCCCGGTGCAACTAAAATGTATCGTGACTTGAGGACCGACTATTGGTGGCCGGGCATGAAGAGGGATGTGGCGAGGTACGTAGAGAAGTGCTTGACTTGTCTAAGAGTCAAGGCGGAGCATCAGAGACCACACGGGAAACTCCAACCTTTGGAGATACCCGAGTGGAAATGGGAGCATGTGACGATGGATCTGGTTACTGGATTGCCGAGGACAGTGAGGAGACATGATGCCATCTGGGTGGTTGTGGACAGACTGACGAAGAGTGCCCATTTCATAGCGATCAAGGAGGCTTCATCTTCGGAGGAATTAGCGGACATTTATGTCCGAGAGATAGTGGCGAGGCATGGAGTGCCTGTGACGGTGATCTCAGACCGAGATGTACGATTCACATCCCGGTTTTGGAGCAGGTTTCATGATGACTTGGGTACGAGACTTCAGTTCAGCACGGCTTTTCATCCACAGACGGATGGTCAAAGCGAAAGGACCATTCGGACTCTTGAGGATATGCTACGGGCTTGTGTGCTCGATTTCGGAGGGAGTTGGGACTCTCATCTTCCTTTGGTAGAGTTCTCGTACAATAATAGCTTCCATGCTAGTATTGGTATGCCTCCTTACGAGATGCTCTACGGGAGACGGTGTAGGACTCCCGTGTGTTGGGGAGAGATCGAGCAGAGAGAGCTCGGGAATACCGAGATTGTGCAGAAAACGACCGAGGGTATTCAGTTGATTCGGGATAGGCTGAGAGCAGCACAGAGTCGTCAAAAGAGTTATGCGGATAAGAGACGATCAAACCTGGAGTTTAATGTGGGCGATAAAGTACTTTTGAAGGTGTCGCCTTGGAAAAGGGTGATACGCTTTCGAAAGCGAGGCAAGCTAGGTCCGAGATTCATTGGACCATTCGAGATAGTGGCACGTGTGGGAAAGGTTGCGTATCGGCTCGAGTTACCGCCAGAGCTCAGTCAGATACATAACACTTTCCATGTTTCGCAGCTTCGGAAGTGCCTAGCGGACGAGTCAGCCCACGTGCCAATCGACGACATTCAGGTAGACGAACGACTGAACTATGTGGAGAAACCAGTTGCAGTCTTGGAGCGAAAGACCAAGACTTTGAGGAACAAGGAGGTCGGAATAGTCAAGGTCCAGTGGGAGCATCGTAAGGGCTCGGAGTGGACTTGGGAACCGGAAGACGAGATGAGGAGAAACTACCCTGAGTTGTTCCAAGATTAAGCGATTTCGGGGACGAAATCCTGGTAAGTGGGGGAGAGTTGTAACGCCCCGTTTTCTTATATCAAAGTTTTACCAATGCTTGATTAAGTATCTAACTTGTTTAGTTGAAATTGTAGAGTGGAGGGACTAGAGTGTCATTCTGAGAAGTTAAGGGTTTGAGTAGAGGCCTATGCAAAAAGGAAAACCCTCATTCCCTTGTCAGTTTCTAGGGATACGTACGCTTTTGAGAGAGGAGGCGATTTGGGAGATTGAGCCAGGGATCAATTGAAGACTTGTGGAGCAATTGTGGTGAAATTCCCAACTAAGGTATGACATCTATGTCTTTTGTAAGTCCTTTGGATGCAAAGAACAAGTAGGATTAAGGGTTAGGGTTGGGGATGTGAGTCTATGATCATAAGGTCATCAATTGCATGTAATTGGAAGGATTTGGGTAAAAATTAATCGCATGTAAGTGCTAGGGATCGACCTAGTTGTTGTAGAAAGTCATTGTGAGGTTAATTTGGTTAAATTGAGGCTTTGGCATGAGAAATTGAGGCTGGTCGCGACTTTGGTCGAACCTGGAGAATCCCGCGACCAAGCCCCGCGACCTGAAGTCGCGGGGTCAAGTCGCGCAAGTCTCTGGACAATTTTGAATTTTTGGTTTTTAACTTTTCGAAGATTGGGTTATGGGATCATGTTAGGGATGTTTAGAAAGGATGAGGCCTAGAGTTTTGGGTCAAATGGACTAGCCTAGCTATGTCTAAGGTTAGCTTTTCGGTATGGATATCATGAGGCCATGTGAAGCATTATTTTGACATGTAACTGTATTTAATTGTTTAGGTAACTTACCTTGAGCATCGTGCTAGCTCGTGTGTGTGTATTTGAGCCGCTGAAAGGTGAGTACTTATCTATGCCTATGTGGTTGTACTTATGTGATAGACTTGCATGTGTGGTTATATGTTATATGGACTATGCTATTGCCTAGTTGGTACTAGTTACCACTAGGAAACTGGTTCCTTAGGGAACAAAGGATCAAGTTGCGGATTAAGCGGCCTGGTACCAATGTCAAGGGATTAAGTTACATGATGTATGATTGCAATGTGATTCGGTTATGTATGTATGGTCACGTTAGTATAGATATTTGCTCACTAAGCGAAAGCTTACCCGTGGTTATTTTTCCCTTTTAGTGCCAGGTACGGCTTCGGGAAGTAAGGGCAAGGCTCACGTGTGATGGCTCGGAACGTAGCAGCTCAGTCATTGGATCATATGGGTTGCAAGTTAGGAAGACAATGTTTTTCTTAAATTATGAAAGTTGAATTTACTATGTTTTGAACAAATGATGGTTTGGTTACACTGGATTATTTGTTGCATTTCCTTTGAAAACGTTGTTTGAACCTTATTTGAGTTAAGACCTTTGAGTCAAGCTTCCGCCTTTTTACAAATAATTTATATATATGTTTTGAGTAAATTACAGTTGTTACAATTTTTTTGCTCAAACGATTATGCTATCTTGTATGGTAAAATAGAAAAAAAAAGGGAAAAGGATTGTAAAAATCTTTAAAGTTAGGCTGTGTTTGGCAAACTAGTTGATAAACTAACTTATGAATAAATTATGTTTGACAAAAACTAGCTTATGGATATGTAAAATGACCAAAAAAGGTTTCTTAGGGTTTAATAATTAATATTAATGTATGATTGGTAAAAGATACAAAAATCTTCCGAAACTCTACTTCAACTAGCGTTTCAATAAGCTAGCTAATGGTCTATCCAAACATGTACTAGCTTATAAGCTAATTTATTTTTGCCAAAAACAACCTTAGAGAAATCTTGTTTTTATTGAAATTGGATGTGTATGAGAGAGACAAACGATGTTTTAATAGATATGTTTTAGAATTTTTGATTTTCATGTCTTATTATAGAAAAATTATAACATAACTATTAAAGATGCTTTTAAAAACCGGGCTATTTTAATAACCCAAAGATAAAAAGAAACTATTTGCTCTGTTTTATTTAATGAGACACTTTGGTTGCAATGAAAGAGAGTTTAACCAATTTATTCTTGTTTGCTTATAAAATCCATATAATTTATTATCACAACAACAATAAAAGGCATTAAATATTTAACCAATTTTCTTGTGTGAATTGATTAAACCAAGCAGGATGGGTTAGTTTTCTAGAAGAGTGGTCCCCTAAAGAAAAAACATTAGAAGGATTCAATACATAGATGCACATGTGAATGAATGCAGGAAACACCCCCTATCATTCATGTCTTCTAATTAATAGAAAATCCGTACATTTCTTTTACTTCTTTCTTGCATTCTTGTTTTAGATTTTCTATTTTCCTTTTTTTACTTCCTATTTTTTAAAATTTCTAACTTCTCTCTCTTTAATACACACAAGTTTTTGTTAAAAAGTTTAGGGAGAATTGCATCTATATCCTTGTAAACATAAGTAATTACACCTATATCCTTGCAAACTTCTAAACTACATGTATATCCTTGTAAAACTTAAGTAATTACATCTATATCCTTGTATCTATTTTATTAATTTTTAAACTATTTTAAACTCATTAATAAATATCTTAAATATAATTTCAATGTTAAATACCCAATCTACCTTTATCATAATCAAAATCTCTTGTCAAACTAGGTAGGGCTAAAAAGTAAAAACCCAAATTAGCTTTTTAACTCTTTCATGAGCCATCGTCATCCTCAATTCCCCGCCCATGGCATCATCCTCCCTCCATATCCCCAACACCATTTAAGCCATTACTGCCTATATCAGAATCTAGCCTATACAGTTTTTGATGTTATGTTTTCTTTCGAAGATTCCAGTCGTCTTATGCTCGTGAGATCCAAATGCATAGTCCACTCCATGAACTAATAAAATCTTAAATCAATAAAATTAAATTTACTTCTATTTCTGCTAGATTCTCGATGAATATATAACAAAACTATTATGATTTCCTTTTGATTTAGATTTTAGAGTATATCGATCGGAAGAAAACAAAAGCTATTATTAACTATCGAGAGTTCTAAAATCACAAATCAATCAATAAAATCAAACTTACTCCTATTTTTGCTAGATGAACAACAAACAAAGATTTCCTAATTTTGATTTAGATAGAGTACATCGATCGAAGAAAATGAAAGATATTAACTATCGGGAGTTCTAACAAATGCATATTCCAATTGCATGAACTAAAATCACAAATCAATCAATAAAATCAAATTTACTGCTAATTTTGCTTCATTCTCGATTGTATAATTACTTAAATGGTGTTGGGGATATGCAGGGAGGATGATGCCATGGGTGGGGAATTGAGGATGATGATGACTTATGAAAGAGTTAAAAAGCTAATTTGGGTTTTTACTTTTTAGCCCTATCTGGTTTGACAAGAGATTTTGATTACGATAAGGGTAGATTGGGTATTTAATATTGAAATTATATTTAAGATATTTATTAATGAGTTTAAAATAGTTTAAGAATTAATAAAATAGATACAAGGATATAGATGTAATTACTTAAGTTTTACAAGGATATACATGTAGTTTAGAAGTTTGCAAGGATATAGGTGTAATTATTTAAATTTACAAGGATATAGATGCAATTCTACACATGTATTTTTGTTTATATTAAATCGTGTTTGATAAAAATAAGCTAGTATATGTTTGGATGAACCATAAGTTAGATTATTGAAACGCTGGTTGGAGTAGTTATTTCATGAGTTTTTTTTTGTAGTTTTTTCCAATTATACTCTTATTAATATTAATTATTACTCTTACCGTCCCAAAATTATTGTCCAGTTTTGACTTTTGAAAGTCTTTATTTTTCGACTTTGATCTTAAATATTTTTGTTTGTGTTATATAATACTTGATGCAAAATATATGAATGAGTTGTGTTTTTAATGTATTTTCATTGGTATAATTTTTATCAAATATTATATAACACAAACAAAAATATTTAAGGTCAAAGTCGACAAAGAAAGACTTTCAAAAGTCAAAATTGGACAATAATTTTGGGACGGAGGTAGTATATCTCAAGATACATTTTTTTGGTCATTTTACATACTTATAAACTAATTTTTGCCAAATATAATTTATTTTTATCAGCTACTAACTTATTAGTCAATAATTAACTTATCAGCTACCAGGTTGCTTATCAACTAGTTTGCCAAACACAACCAAATATTCCATGCTAACGCATATTAACATTTTCATATGTGGTTCCTAGTATTTTCATCATATTTTACTTATGTATATTAAGTGGCTTTATAAAATGAGAACCTCATATTGTGATAACCATGAGACCTTATCATCTTAAGGCGTTTTATTTGGGTTATGCTTGACAAACTAGATGATGAATAAATTATATTTGACAAAAACTAGCTTATAAGCATGTAAAATGACCAAAAATGTCATCATCTTAAAAAAAATAGTCAGGTACAAATATTTTATAATATAATAAATTATATAAAATATTATATAGTTAGAAATTTATTTTATTATATTATAAAAATTAATACAAACAAGTTAATAAGAAAAATTAAATAATATAATATGTTAACTGAACATATTTAAAACTTATTATTATACATAAAATATAAATTTTGAATTTTTTAAAATAAATTTTAGAAAAAAATGTATGTCAATCTATAATTTTAAACAACCATTAATATGAATTAAGAAAAATTGATCAATCTCATGTATCCAAAACAAATAATATTTAAAAAAAATATAATTAATAATTATATTATTATCTTATAAAATTATTTAGTGTATTCTAATTATTTATGAAATAAAATAAGTAACTTTTATTTTTATATAACTATGTAAACAAAATTTAGAATTGTTATATTTTTTATAACTAAATATGTTAAATGATAATTAAAAATAGTAATTGGTATAATTAATACCATTGTATACAAAATTAATAATTATTTATAATATAAAATGTATAACTAAAATTAAATTAGTTATCTTTAATTATTGTAATTTTTTATGAATAATTAATAATCAACATTAATCCAGTTTAGAATTAAAAACATGTCAAATAGTTCCTCATAAACTACTCCAAATAGCTTATCAATTTATAAGTTATAAACTAACTTATTTTTGCCAAACAAAGTCTTGATTTTTTTCATCTAAGGCTAGTATTTAATGAACTAGTTAACATATATTTGTTTCACATGTATTTGGTTTACAATGTAAATGTTTTTGAAGGGTATTTTGTTTTACAAACACGCCAAAAAGTTGCAAATTTATGTAAAACAAATACATTGTAATACTAATATATGTTAATCAATATCTTAATCCTAGTCTTAAATGAAAAAGAAAACATATGAAAAAACACATGATGCACTAGTTCTTTAGGTTCTCAAATAATTAGCCATATATAACAAATATCTGATATCGAAAACGTAAGATGTTTTGGTAGGGAGGCAAACATGTTACACGTTCATATTGATTTTTCTCGATCACGGGTTCCTTGATGATCTCCTAGCTTGACCAAATAACTAGAGCTACCGTTTTCTCCAAACTAGATCTTCGAAGCGACTACCATCAAACTCGAATCCAATGGAAGACAACATTTAAGACACGTTAAACGTTCGTTCCAATGGGTAGCAATGTCTTTTGGACTTGATACATGTTTCCTTATTCATTGCGAATCAACAAAGACATGAGTTCATTCCACTCTAGTATTCACAATGAATCAACAAACCAAACGGTTAATCCCTAGCGCACCACTTGGTCTCGACCCTAGACCATATGCACAATATGCGCGACTTCCATGGAGCCACCATCGAACCAACTTACCACACTGGTCCAAGTTCGGTTAACCCAAACCCGGCTGAACCATGGACGCGGGCTCTCAATCATTCAACAAAAAGCAACATGAATTTCAACCAAAAAACTACAAGTTGTACATGCAAGTTTTCCATACATTTTACTTCCTACACAATCTTGAAAGCATAAATAATAGTAAAAAGGGAAAGAGTTTTTTTTTAAACTTGAGAAGAAACTAAAACTACTAGAAGCCAACTGAACTTTTCAAACGTTTCTTAAACTAAGCCACGCCATGGTAACCCGCCGATTCCAATAGCATCGCCTTAATTTGATCAGGGTGCACGTCTTGCCCTTCATGGCATTGCTGTAAAAACCAAATAAACCCAGTAAATCCCACATAGAGTAAGGCCCACTAGAGCTATGTGGAAGGGTGTTCCCTTTTTTGGTACCTTTTAGTTGAATTAGTGATTCTCGATTCTAAGTTTCAAAGAATGATAACATTTAAGTAAATTTTTACACTTAAAATTTCACAGCAAAACACTATGAAAGTAACCTTCACAGTGTTTTTCCTGTGAAGGTTTTTTACCATCACAATGCTTACAACGTATATCATTCAAGATCGGTGTTTTATGGTATATTATTAACTATATAATAATACTATCGGAAACATTCACCTTGCAAAGTTAAATGAAGACGTTAAAAACGTACCTCAGCTCGGAAAACATCGAGTGCAAAACCATTAAAACAACTAATAACGGCTTGTTGGATGTCCAAACCGAGCGTATCGAGAGTCCTCATGATCGAAAGCAACAAACCGGGCCGCCTACTACAGAACATGTGTATATTCACCGCTTTTCCTTCTCTTTGCCTTACCTCAATCTACACAACCCCGACACACCAAAAACAAACATTTTGCATCACGAATCATCACTCAAAAGACGGTAACTGTGTTTTAAAAAATCGCCCACTTGACGATTTTGAATCAACTCATAATGTGAAAAAAATGATAGCAATATAGCATGCATATTGTATAAAGAACGGAGATGCGTAAAAAAAAAACTTTTGGATTTTAAGTATTTAGCGGTGGATCTGTTACTTTCCGTTCATTACCCTTTACTAAATACTTGCAAAATAAGCATTTTATATACCCATTTTGTATAATCCATTAATGTTTGATGTAATGATACTAAAGTTGACTAGTTTATCACCGAGTTTTTACCAAACATGAATAGTTTATCAGCTAATAGCTAGCTTGCCAAATATAGCCTAATCTTTGATGCTTGTCTTTTAACTTAAACGGGAAAGTTTATATATATATATATAGTGTGTATATCATGCGTGTAATCATGTACGATATTGAGACTTCTTCCTTCTCGCAAAGTGTTTAACTTCTCGTTTGAACCTGCCAAAGGAGTTAAACACTTTGCGAGAAGGGAAGAAGTCTCAATATCATACATGATTACACGCATGATATACAAGCTTAATCATATATGATTAAACACATTTTGCATCGACAACAAATATGCAACTAATCATATATGATTAAACACACCCATAAGAGTGTCATCAGATATGACCTTGAGACTACTTGCAAAATGTTTTTTCTTGCATGA
Source organism: Centaurea solstitialis (assembly GCA_030169165.1). NCBI lineage: Eukaryota > Viridiplantae > Streptophyta > Magnoliopsida > Asterales > Asteraceae > Centaurea > Centaurea solstitialis. Next base: position 3,155,138 of record CM058041.1, on the reverse strand, counting down.
TTCTTCTTCTTCTTCTCAAATGAGGAACACCCTCATAATCATTCATTTTTACAGTATACACAAGTGCATACAAGTAATTGAATATGTTTCATGGTTCCCATGCACATGTGCATAGCGCACAAATTACTTGTATGCACATGTGTATATCGCACACATGAATGCTTATTAGGCCGTTTCTTAGTTTTTCATTTTTTTGCAGTTTTCCCCCGATCTTGACCCTATATCTACACACACACACGGCTAACAGAAATAAACATGCTTATATTTACCCTAATAGGCTGTCCGGTTGGGCTAAGCAACGCGCTGGGAAAAGCCTCTTCTTTGATGCATGAAGGAATCGTGGTTGCGGTCGGGGTTAACGGATAGAAACCGGTGGCGGCAGTAGTGGCGGCAGGAGGGACCAACGAAGACGTTGACGGGGTTGACTCCAATTCATGATTAAGTTCATTGATTCTTTGCAAAAGCTCTTTCAGATACTCAATTGCGTCTCCGAGAATCGAAGCCCTATCCATCTGTTAAACGATAACGGTTTTAGGAACTTTCAAAGATTTCTCCATGCAAATGCAAATTTAAAGCAAGATAACGACACAATCACGTAACAAGAAAAGTTATTATTAGTGGAAAGACACGGTCTTGAATTCATTTTTTCACAAGTGCATAAAAACCCAAAAAACTTAATTTACGTTTATGCACAAGTGCACACCGTCTAGATAAAGGCGACCAAGGTGTTTGTCAGTTTTCCTTTTTTTTTGAGGTTTTCTCTCTCTCTCTCTCTCTCTCTCTCTCTCTCTCTCTCTCCATATATATATATATATATATATATATATATATAGGGGTGGGTTTAAACGACTGAACGAGAACAATATCTATTTAAAAGAGCACGAGAACCAACAAAATCATAATATGATTCAACGAATGGCCTTTTTCGAAATTTAATGCAAAATCATATGTGATTTGTAAACAAGTATTTATGGAAATGATGTAAGTTTATTTACTTTTATTTGAACATTTATGAAAGATAATCCAAATATAAAATGTTTATCATAATTAATGAACTCGAATCATCTTCCATAAATATTTATAATTATAATAAATAAACTTCCACTATTTCCAAAAGGTTACATCCTAGAAACAACCCGTTTCTCGTATTTAAATTAAGAAACGAGGCTAGTCGTGAACATAAACAAACATAATACACGAAGATATACCATAAAGATAGTGAATATAACATTAGAGTTTAGAACATCAATGGCCTATCAAGAAAGGCATAGAATTCTTCGTGAAAAATACGAGCATCGGTTTATTTGTGAAGATAAGTAAATATAGAACACAAAAGTAACATGAGGATATACACGATAAAAATGGTGAAAGAAACATTAGAACATGAATGGCATATCAAGAAAAGCAACAAATTCATGATGAATAGAAGATGAATGTATGATGAATGCATGTGAATAACAACATATTTCTCCATGAATTTGAACAATCATATACAAAGTTCAAAAGTAAACATATGAATAATATGTTTATCAAAATCAAGGTCCTCATGGTGGTCCAAAAACATGTTTTTTATTATTATTATAAAGAATTCACTAACATCAAATCCCATGTGAATCCATTAAAACCCAAAATCAAACCTATTTGAAACCAATAATCATTCCCATTTCTAAAATATTCACGAGAATTAAATGCAAATATGTGTGTATATATATATATATATACACATACAGAGAGAGAGGAAAGTTTAAACGGAAACTGAAATTTGATTGTGAATGTCAGGACAGCTGAGAACACGCCATGTGGCATATTCAGTCCGAATAATGCAAGATTATTTAGACCGAATATTAAAGTTATTCAAGATGAATAATACAGTATTCAGACCAAATAATACTGAATGTTGTATTATGCACCTTGAACAATCCATAATATTTAGTTTGAATAATCCCGTATTATTCTAGTATATGAATGAACCGAATGGGACACGTGACATACTGTACTCTCAACTGTAATCATGTTCGCAATCAAATTGAGTTTTCGTTTGAACCTGAATACACACCCACCCACATAGAGGGAAGTTCATTTGTAAACCCAACAAAGGGTGTAAACCGTGTAAACTCATGGTTGCATACGTAAATCAATGAAAAATCTTTTGTGGAGTTGTTTAATATGATGAAAATGTTTCATATACTAAATTTTTTTGATGAAATTGTTACATATGAAGGTGTCTTTTTTACGTAGAAATAAAAAAGTTTCACTGGAATAAGAAAAAAGTTTCATAAGAATAAAAAACACCGAAATATAAAACAATTTCATATGAAACATTTTCATCATATTAAACAAGTCTATGAATCAATTTCATTGATTTAATCCATGCAACCATGAGTTTACACAGTTTACACAATTTTTTAGGTTTACAAATGAACTTTTGAGAGCGCGCCACATGACATATAACACTAAATGTTGTCTTTATTCATTTTGAATAATAATCGATTATTCAGACCGAACATGCCACGTGGCGCTCTCAACCGTCGTCATGTTCGCAATGAAATTTGAGTTCGCAACCTGACTTTTGTCACGTATTATACATTTTAAAACATTTTAAAAAAAAATTCTCACCTTGCTAATCTTGGGTACCACACTCCTAAGCATGTAAAGCCTATCATTCAACTTCTTCCTCCGCCGCCGCTCCGCCATCAAATTCTTCGCCGGCAACCCTTTCTTCTTCCCTTTCCCACCACCATCTCCACCGCCACCGCCACCCCCGGTGACCGTACTATTCCCATTCGAACCACCGCCACCAACGTTACCCACATTTTCCCCAAATTTACACTCCGTGGTAGTCGTAAAATCATCCGAATCGTAATTCAAACCCGACCCGTCAAAACTCAAGTTATCCACATCATCCCAACTCCCTCCACTACTACTTTTCTTCTTCTTCTTCTTACTCTTACTAACAATCCCTTCACCCAAAACCCCCAAATTGCCCCCATTAACGTTCGTAAATTCGCTCGAATTCCTTCGGAGAGCCGCTCGTTTCTGAAACAGAGTCGGTTGAGCTCCAATTGAAGCCAAATTCTCCAAGGGTTTAAGAAAATTCGAAGATCCGGATCCCGACCCGGATCCGTACCCGTTTGTCGAAAAGCTCAAATTCGAGCTCAAATTGGGGATTTCGAGGTGATTGTGTGGATTTAATTCACCGAATTCGGGTAAACTATCGGTTCCATTGTTGATTGATAGAAATCCAGATTCGATTTCGAAGGTGGAATCTAGGAAAATTGGGGGTTTTGGGGGGAGGTAAAATTGGGGGTGATTAGGGTCTAGGGTTTGGAAAATCGAGACTGAATTTGGGGAACACGATGAAGAACCTTCGATTGATCGTAAATTGGAAGAGAATTGGAGGTTATTTTGGTGAGATAAGTACCAATTGTTGTTGTTTTCTTCTTCGTTGTTGTTGTTATTGTTGTTATCTTCTTCGGATTGAAGCATGGATTTGAAGGAAGTTAGGTGGTTGATTTCGGTTTCGATTTCTCGATTTCCGCCATTAATGGTGTCAATTTGAGCTTGTCGTTGGTCTGGGATCCAAAGGGGAATGTTATCTTCTGATAGCATGGTGGAATTAGGGCATGAAATTGGGTGAAATTGGGGTGAAAATGGTGGGTTTTAGAGAGAGAATTTTGAAGAAATTGAAAATGGAGAAGATGAAGAAGATGAAGATGAAGTTTGGAGGCAAAAAGGGGAAGATAGATACGGACGTTACATTTGGGATTTTGATGATTACAAAAAAAATTGTAGGAGGGTATTTTGGTAATTTCACAAGGGTATAAGTTTTATTGCATGAAGTACTATTGCTTTGTTTGTTTTGTTTGCTATAAGATTCTTTTGTTTTTATTATAGGTGGGTCTCGTGAATTCAGAGTGAAAAATCATTTTCTTGAAAATAGGTTTTATTTATGTTTTTTTTTTAAATTAGTAATACCAAGGTTTTAAACGGCATGGAACGTGGCGTGGCGGCGAGGTCAAACCTCAAGCTTTACGAGTTATGGTGAGGTCATGGCGTTTTCCAGTGTGTGGCTTAAGACGGCAAATCTATATACAATATATATGTATATATGTGTGTGTATTAATGCCAATGTTTGGAAAAATAAAAATTTAAATTCATATACATGATAAACAAAAGAATTTCTTAATTCTAATAAAAAATAGTGGGAAATTTTAATTGATACTAATGAAAATTTCTAATTGAATTTTGAAATATATTAAAAAAATTCGAAAAAAAAATTCTACCAGCATAACACAGCATAACGCGCCATGGCGGACCATGACGAGCCATAACGAGCTCAACGCCTTACCTCGACGCCAAGGGGGTTAACTTGGCGGCAATGCCACGCCATGGCGCTTTTTTAGAACCTTGAGTAATATTGATATTTTATAGTAAAAGACTCTGAATGTATAAAAACGTAACGTTGTCTTACGTAGTTTTTACTTTACTTTTTCAAATTTTGGTTATGAAGCGAGTTTGGGTGAGAGTGAGACATGTATGTTTTTGAAAGATCGATGAAACGATAAAGTGTTACTGAAACGTTATAGTAAAAGATTGTAACCATATAAAAAATATCAAACTTTCATAGTAAAAACTTTCTTACATGGTTTTTATATTTATGGCTTTTAGATTTAGTCGAGTTGGGTTTAGAGCAATATGTTTTTGTTAGACCTGTGATACTATAAAGTAACACTAAAATTTCATAGTAAAAGATTGTGAAGATATAAATTACATTGATCTTTCACGGTAAAAATGTTTTCTTGCATGGTTTCTATTTATGTTTTTAAGTTCTAGATATGAGTTGGGTTCAGGTGAAACCAATATGTTTTTATTATACCTAACATACCGTAAAATAACGTTGAAACTAAATAGTACAAAATTGTGAAAGTATAATAAATTTTCATAGTAAAAACATTTTCTAACATGGTTTTTACATAACAAAATTTTAGATATGAGTTGGGTTCAAATAAGACCAATATGTTTTTATTAGAACTGTGGGACTATAAAGTAACACTAAACTTCATAGTAAAAGTTTGTGAAAGTACAAAAAATAATCAAACCTTCACAGTAAAAACATTTTGAGAGTTTACTTACTTTCACGTATTTTGTGATGAAGATTTGTGTTACTTATGAGTTATGATGGCCTCACGAAAACAACAATGTCTCACATAATCTCAAGTCCTTTAAGTATTGTTGGAGGTTGTAAATGAGAACATTTAGCAAACTATTAGAATTCTTTTTTATCCCTCTTATGTCGACCTTATTTTTCATTTTGTTATGTTGTATTTTATGAACGAAATGATGAGTAATAGTGGTTGTTGTTTTTTTTTGTTCATTTGTGTTTGTTTGTTTTACCTCATTTAAGTTTATTTATGTTCATCTATGTTTGTTTGTTTGTTTGCGTTCATTTAGTATCTTAACTAACGTATCATACATATTTTCTTAACGAATGAATATGAATACAAAAAATTATGTTCATTTATCGTTCATGTTTGTTTGGTTAAGTTAAACTAAGGAAAACTTAAAATTACCTTATGCCATTTTAATTAAAAAAGGTCATTTCATAAAAACCACATGAGTGAATTAGATTGATGGATGTAATGCACTTGTTTGTTTTGTATTTTTAGATCATCTTGAATTCATTTTTCATATTTACTCTTTAATTATAGTAGGAAAAATAGAAACTCTTATTTTAGTAAACTTTTTATACTGGTTTTGTACTTTAATTTTAATTATCTTACTTTTTATGTTGAAAAGGCTTCTTAGAAATAATACTTATGTAAATCATGTCATTTATATCTTTTGTTTTATTCAAAAAGTAATTTTAATTACATTTTTAGTTCTTGTGTTTGTTGAAAATGTCTATTTTCGTTCATGTGATTTTAAAATTACAACTTTCATGCCATGGTTTCTAATTTGTTATCTTTTTTCGTCCACATGATTTAGACTTTATTGCTTTTTTTTGTCAATATAGTTTACATTTTATTTTTATTTTTATTTTTAGTCTCTCATATTTAAAAATAATTTTTTTTAGACAGCTGTTAAACACACATACACACGTCCCGACCGAAGTCGAAGAGGTATCCGGGATCCATTCGGGCACCCGACTAATCCTTGCGACCATGGAAACCGTTACCGGCCTATAACCTCGCCCATGAGAACCATATATCATGTGTTGTGAAACAACATAGGTGAAATTGCAATGTTATTTTACAAATGTGATTACTTGAAATTTTTTTTTTTCTATTTGTAATGTGAAACAACAAGTACTTTCACATGCATTATGTCACAATAAGAAACAATATGCATATACACATATACATGGATTTTTCGGTGAGAACTTTTTTATGAGAATCTTTAGTACACCTTCGGGGTTGTTGCTCTCTTTTGATCTAAAATAGCTTATAGTGTGTGTTTTTTTAAAGGCTAAGCGCTACACCTAGTCACGATCTAATTGATTTTGTGAAGACATGTGAAGTTTCAGTAATTTTCTTGTAAACGTACAATAGTTTTTTTGTGAAAGTATGTCGGAGTCCAATGTTTTCAAGTTAATGTATGTAAGTTTGTTACTTTTCATGTTAAGGCATTTAAATGTATGTGGAGGTTCACACTCACATCTATGCCACTAAAGTGATCCAAGAACATCATATAGGGGAAATTGATCAATAACGAATAAAAGATAATATAGGAATACAACTTTTACTTGTAGAATAACTCGTAATAAATATAAATGATGACAAAGATGGTAACTATTAATCAAGGATAAACAACTACAGTTTAAAAAGAATATAAGTCCTATTGAATGCATGATCTGTATTTTCCATATTTTCAGGGTTGCAAATTAATACTTTGAAATAACACATCTTAAGCCGTAAACCTGGTCTCACACGATTGTGTGATACATTGCTATCACCTTTTTTGTTTCTCTTTTTATCAAATGTTCACTTTTTCATGTTTCATTAAATAAAGATGACGATGACTATACTAAAAACGTTTGTTGAAAATTCATAGTTTCCAATATAAATAGCATAATCCCAATAAATATATATATCAACAAGGGTAATATAGTAATTTTCATTTTAGTCTCATCCATGCTATTTTTGTTCTACCCATTTCAATCTCACATTGTTCAAGTTCAAGTGTTCACCACACACGTGAGCATATATTTTTTTTTGAAACGGCAAATAATAAACACACGTAACTACCCCGCTCCTAAAATCTACCCTAAATCTACACCACAACCCACGACATAGCTCGAACCTACAACCACAAGGGAATGAAACGCCTTAACAACACTCCTGATGTCGCTGGGCTACACACGTGAGTGACACTATGTTTTTTGTTTTATTTCCTCTGAGAATAAACATATTGTTAGTTTCTTTTTGTTTCCTTTTCAATTGTTCTAATAACACTTTTTTTTTTCTTATATTTCAAGAGCACATCAATAAATAGGAATTTATTTATACCTACTCATGAAAAAATTAGTTACTTATTTCAACATGTTACTTAGCTTATCTGTTTCATCAGTTTCAGTAATTATTGTATTTTTATAAAATTACGTAACAAATCGAATAATATTACATCAATAAAAATTCATAAAGTTTAGAAAGTTTCCAAAATTGGGCTTTTTAAGTTGCTTTTCATATGATTATATGCGTGGATAATTGTGGAAGAATGATGGCTAAAAAGTTTTGTCGCTTTTTTGTGGTGGTTTGTTTTATAAAATAAAAGCTTATGAAAAAGAGGGAGGTTGTATTGTAATCTTATTCGTTTCCCATTTTACCCCTATAAATCATTGTTTTATCTTATTTATGATGTCATGAAAAAAAAAAACAATTCTAATTTTATTTTACTTATTTTACAAAATAATTAAAGATTTTTTCTTATTGTAATAATTGTGAGCATAACATTTTTATTTCCATTTTGTTTTGATGAAAAATTAATTATTAGTTGATAAGGTTTTTATTAAGTAAAAAGAAAAATTTAGAAAAATCTAGTGAATTTTTTTCATTTAAAATAATTAAGCACCTATTTTATTTAATAAAATAACTTCTTAAACTTTTTTTTAATGATTAATTTCTTTAAAAAAATTTAATAAGCAAATCATTGAATTTATTTCTAACCTAAATCTTTTAAACACAAAGAAGCTATCTTTAACTGATTATAAATATTTTAAAGTAAAACAATAGAATATTTTTACTATTTTCAAACTCTATATCATTTTCATGTCATTGATCACCATTTTTTTATTTGTTTTTTGGTTTGTTTCTCAATTTTATCTCTTTCCAACATTTTATTGGTGTGCATGCAGTGGTGAGGTTCAATGGAAAACCTTAAAAACCAAAAAATTGATGAACACTCTTATAGCTCATTTGTATCGTATGCACTTATGCATAGAAGTAATTTGTAACATGTATATATACATAAAAACCAAAAACAACTTAACTTACTTTTATTCATAAGTACATACGATCTCGATGGAAGACTACGAGGTCGTTCCTCAGTTTTCTGTTTTTTAGGGCTTATCTTAATCCTCCCTCGTACATATAGATGAACAAGAAAAGGAGTCAAACATGTTTGGTATGAAGGCTTTGACTGGCATAAGGTATAGAAATAATAAAACTGGTTTATGTTTTCTAAAACCTTCTTAACTGGTTATGAGTAGCTTTTTGGTTTAAACTGATGTAGTGACCAATTTTTTATAGGTTAGATGATTTGTTTATTCAGACAACAATGTTTGTAAACTTAATTTTCAAAATTGGAAAATTCAAAGGTTTATTTATTTACATAAAATAGAGGCTTAATAATTTAAAATGAAAAGTTTTTAAGTTTTTTAGACGTTTCCTAAATATAAATTATAAACCAAACTCTTTTAATAAAAACTAAGATGAATAATAAATTTAAAATGAAATAAAGAAACATGTTGAAAAATTACAACTCTAACACTATTAATATAATTATAAAACAAACCACTAATACATTTTAAATATTAATATAAGTAGTGATATCATTAGGACTTGTTTTCCCAATTATTTAAGTTTAATGAACATTCTTCATATCATTTTTTGCAATTGCTAAATTTTCGCATCTAATGACACAACCCTCACATGTTAGACATAAGAATTTTCTAAAATCATCAATTATGAATTTTATAAATTCCTCATATTACTTGTACATTTTTAATAAATCTTGCAAATACTATCAATAAAACAAACCTTATCAATAATAACTTTTTACTTATAGTTAATTATTTCATTTAACCCTTTATCTAATTTTATCATCATAAAAGCAAATAAAAAATTGTTTACATAATTGAAAAATTTAGAGCTAATATATTTAAAATTAAAAATATCCAGACAAACCAAGAAAACCGTATTGATTTAAGGTTAACTGAACCTTTTTTTTAATTAATTTGCAACTTCTTTACTTTACATTTGATGTTAGCTTTTGTCAATCCTAGTACTTAGGTTATACTTTTCAGTCACACCTCCATATTTATTTTCCGACCTTAACAGTTTGACAATTCTATATCTACACATTCATACTTATATTTGTTGATCAAAACACAGTTAGTTGATTGATCATGTAACCCAATAGAAATTTCAACTAAACTATCGACTAAATTTTTCCGTATACGTATCGATTCAAAAAATCCGTATATGTTCAATTAACACAAAAAATTATAATTTGTTTCATTTAAATTTAAATTAATAGTCAAAAGTTAGAATTGAAAATTGATGGTCAAAAAGAAAATGAAATATTGCACCAAGGAACCCGTGAAGGGATGGATTAGTTGTCGGGTCTCAACCGCAACCCGAAACCAATTAAGTAAAATTACGATTTTAGTCCTTGTGATTTGTTAATAGTTCCAATATTTGTTCTTTAGGTTTTTGAAGGAAGGATTGTGTAAAAGAAATAGTTGAGGTGGCAAAGATAAGAAAAGGTTTTAACCCTTGATCATTTTTAATTAATCTCAGTGCTACCTATGAATAGCGATTCTCATGGGATTTGATCAGGTTCGTGTAAAAGAATTGACATGATGGTTCATATATCTCTCTTATTATGCTTCTCACATTAACGTCACTTCTCACCAAAATCCAACTCTAGGTCTTTTTGTATATATATATATATATATATATATATATATAGAGGAAAGTTCAAATGTGAACCACTTTTTGGTTGTGAACGTGAGGACAACCGAGAGCGTGACATGTGGCGGATGACTAGGCGCCACGTCGGCTTTGAGTGTGGTCCCCCTTTTAATTCAATGCCCTCCCATGAATCGCGCCTAGTCATCCGACGTGGACCTTACGTGGCGCTTAGTCATCCGCCACGTGTCGCGCTCTCGGTTGTCCTCACGTTCACAACCAAAAAGTGGTTCACATTTGAACCCACCCCTATATATATATATATATATATTATATATAGTCTTCATAGTGCGACTTTGTCCTATATAAAAAGTAATTTTTACTTATATTGTGAGTTATATGTAAATTTTGAAGGCATATCAATAGTTCCGCAATCCGCGTATGAAGTGTGATTACGTCTTCCTTAGTTTGTAAGTTTTAATCATTTTATTAAGTTGTTTAAGGGATTAGATGAGATAAAGAAGTTTTAGGGCCTGTTTGTTAGCAAGTTAATGAGACTGACAACTTATTTTATTAATTATACATGATTGTTTGGTAGTGGTTTAATAGTATAAGAAGTGGCTTATTTAGTAAGCTTTTAGGGGGAAGCTTTATGCAGAAAGTCAATTTTTCCAAACTTGTCACTCCCAATTTAAAAATACATTTCTTCCATGTATGAAAAATCTTTTTCCCAACAAAACTTCTCGGTCTATATAGACTGGTTAATCCACACAAACAACTTTATTTGTACAATAACCACAAGGGTGATGGCGTACTGGCAAAAGATCCAGGAGATGTGGTGGAATATCCCATCCACCCAAATTCGAGTTCAAACGCTCACATCCTGTGGCCAGACTTAGTCTCAAACGGTCATAGCTTGTTCAAAAAAAAACTTAGGCATCGTTTGGTAAAAATAAGGTAGCTTATAAGTTAGCTTATAAGGCACCTTATAAGTCAGTTACATGTTTGGATGGACCATAAGCTGACTTATAAGTTAGCTTATAAGCTAGCTTTTTGAAAAGCTACTTTGAGTAGCGTTTTAGTGACTTATTGTAATTATGACACTTATTATCTTTTTTATTCCAAATATACCCTTCTACTTTCTACTTTACTAATTTTAAAGTATGTCTTTTTTTGTCCTTTTACAGTCATAAGCTACCTTATCAGCTAGTTTTTGCCAAGCGTAACTTATTCATCAGCTGCCTTATCAGTCATTAGCTACCTTATCAGTCACCAGCTACCTTATCAGTCATAAGTTACCTTACCAGACATAAGCTACCTTATCAGCTAGTTTGCCAAACATAGCCTTAGTTTGTATAAGACTTAATGGAAACCCAACCTAATAGCCCCCTAACTTTGTTGTAAGAATTATTTTCGTCATTTGATATAAAAAAAGTAAAAAAATTTTATATACCTTATTCATGTTTATTTTTTTCAGATTGTTCACTGATGAATACATTTAGTTTTGGAATATATTCAATTGATTAGGAATCTCGTGGTGTATTAGCCACAACCAAAACAACCTTAATTAGCGGAGACTAATAATATCGCTAAGACAATGTTAAGTCACATGTTAATCGCTGTTTTTTCTTGCACTTTTCACCTTCTATGATCTTATCTCTCTAACAGTTCTAAAGTTGCAGTTTTTGTTGTTGTGGTCATCAATCCATCGCTATTTTCATTTCTTAGGCTAGCAACTACCTTTAATTATAACCCCAATGGGGGCAGCCTACCGTTAAGGCTTGGTGTTGGGGAAAAATCCACCCAAGTTTGAATCCGAGGGTGAGCAACCAGGGGCCACTGAGTGTTAATCCCAGGGGAGCATACTTTAGCTCTCGGTAAAAATTGCCAAGGATGTAGTCTGACCAAAGTTCAGGTGAACCTTCCCAAAAAAAAAACTACCTTTAATTATGAGACACAAAAACGACAATGAAATACAAACCACAAGAACAAAAACTACAACAAATTATGAATCATAAAAACGAAAACAACAACGTATTACAAACTATAGAGATAAAAGATCACAAGTTCAAAAGTATAAGGATGAAAATAGAAACTTTTAACAAAATAGAGGGACTATAAACATAAATTACATGCCACCAGTCTGATTCTGACCGACGCACACCTTTTCCTACCTTCCCTCACTTGGAGACTTGGAGCATATTCACACTACTCTAAATTTTATCACCATAAAATTTATAAAATAATATATATTTTTATCTGATATTGAGACGGCTTTTGTTTTTAAGAGATGTTAAAGTCTGAAGTATGAATCAGTAAGACTGTTTGTTTTTTGTAAATTGACAAACGTCTGAATATGTATAATTGTCTATTTTATCTTAAAAAATTCAACTAAAATACGTCAATTGAAATGAGTATCGATGATCGAAGGACGGAAAGGAAAAAAACAAAAGAAAGATGTTGGAAGATCTGCAAAACTATATGGAGTTTTAATCATATCTCGCATGCTAAAACCCTGATTTATGCGATTCAAAATTTCTGGAAAGCGAACACACAAATGTACAATCTTCCTATTTTGTGTTTTTGCAAATTGGGTGTGCAAATTGAGGTAAAATGTTTAAACTTTGAAAAGTTTGTGAATGTTTTTGTTCCGATGTGAATGTTTTTGTTCCGAAACCAATGCATAGATTATTGTGATTTTATAGCGTTTGATATAATAATGTTTTTGTTTATGATTGTTTAGTTATTTAATAAGTCAAATTACCATTATACACTGCCTCCGACCACATTTCATGGACAAGAGTATCGTATTTTTAATTGGAAGGGATATGTTTGGAAAAAAAAAACTTGACTATCTGTATGAATCTCTCACTAGAAAATTAATCGATACCAATAGTCATATAAAACTACTGACTAAATGAGCTATGGATCTCGTTAAATTAGTAACAAACATACACTTAAATAGTACCAATTTGGTTTTAACTCTATAAAAACCTCTATATTTAGAAAATATTTAAAGAGAAATTATGTTTAAAGTGAACATTTATGTCCTAATTTTTAAAAGTATAATATACATTTGTTTTTTGAAGTTAAAGATACTATTATTATGTCAAATTTGGTGGTATGTTTTTTTTTTGTTTAGATAGTGAGTATTTAAGCCAACTTACATAAAATAGTATGGAGTCATATGTAAAAAGCTCCATGACCATAAAAACTTTGACACTGGTTATATTTTCCATTACATTCCCACAAGCCTTACTTGGAGGAAATGTTGCTTAACTATGTTATTTGAGCTCTTTACGTTTTACTTCACATTTGATCAAACAAATGCAAAAGTAAAAAGTTTAAGAGCGAAAGAGCAAATATTTCAATTTAAAGTTTTAACTTGACTAGTCTATTTTCTCAAACGCATCTCGAGACACAAATATATTGTTCTATAAAACAAAAAGTTGTACAATATTGATTGTTACGTTCTTGCTTTTGTAAGAGACAAAGATCTCTCACTCAAATCAAATCACTTATAAATCTATCAAATATCTATGATAAACATATCTGAGTTTAAAATTGGATGATATATTCAAAATCTCATAAAGGATGTTCAATATTAGACAGATATTCATAATAATAACAAACTGGATCAACAATTCTCCAAGCACTGGATTAAACATTCATATACCTACACAAAAGTTCTGTCAAAAATTAAGGACGTCTAGATTCAAAAAATTATAATAATTAATTGTTTAAATGTGTAGTGCGTAATGTTGAAACACAACACTAATGTTGTATATCTGCGTTATGTAACATCAAAAGCAACAAGCTAGTCCAATAACTTTATGTCTAACTTAAAACTATAGTGAAAGTTAGTGGTATCTTATAACTTAAAATTTATAAGTAGCTCACAGTTCTACTATCTATCTATGTGAAACAAGTTGTTACCTAGATACGTAACAAATTGGTAAATATCTTAATCACATGATGACTTCTACACACATTTAAATTCGATTTCGTAAAATAATTTAAATTTATTTTATTTATCCATTTGATATATATATTTTTTTAAATCAAAGCATTTTTAAATAAATAATGTTATTATTTAGAAAGGTACAATTCATCATTACTCTTTCTCTTGTAAGCTCGTGAATTTGGATGCAGACGGATGTGGAGATGGACTTGTCTCCTAACATTCATTGCCTGTATTTTACCTACCTTTTCTTAGATATAAAATTTTATTTCATTACTATTAAATTAAATACGACCTTATTCACTTACTATATAGTATTATTAATGTACAAACATGTAGAGGACAAAAAGTTTAAATGAAAACGATTTTTGGTTATGAACAGGAGGAAGCGCATACGGTTCAAATAAAAAACTATAAGGGTGTTTTTTTAGTTTTCTTGTTTCTTTTTTGAGGCTTTTTATTGAACTGATTACCTGACCATTGAGGTTTTCCATTGAGATCAGGTTTAATGAAAAACCTTAAATAAATGAAAAACTGAGGAACACTCTTATAGCCCCCGTATGCACTTGCGCATATGGGCAATTTTGTAATATGCATATGTGTATATACATAGGTGTATAATGCATTTCTACATAAAACCCCCAAAATAACTCAAGTTATACGTATACACAAGTGCATACGTTCCAAATGGAGGGCTACAAGGGTGTTCCTTGGTTTTCCATTTTTTGAGGTTTTCCCTTGAACCTTCTGATACAGGGAGGTTTCGAGTGTTCACGAGGATTTTTGGAGATGCTTGGAAACGAAGGAAACGATCCCGAAAGAAGATCAAAATCTTTCCTCACAAGATGGGAAACTTTTGCTTACGCGACTTATCTCGCGCACGTATTATCAACTATCCTACACATATTGCGTTTATCTCTTTATTTCGTTATTGGAAATCGATTTCCCTTCAGGCGAGTTACATGCGACTTGCAACTGCTTTAAACACGCCAAGTAGAGTGTCGTTGCATTTGCATTTGCAAAGCCAAAATCCATATCCAAAGCAACAACCTCCATAGTTGACCAGATTGTTGACCATAATTAGAGTTTGGCCATAATCATGATTCTGCCAACGATTTCCATTCCATCTTTGTTTATTTCCTATTTATTTATTTCCCTAAGTTTAGTTGAAATAGGGTTTAGTTATTTTAATAATTATCTTTTCCTAGTTTAAGATTAATATTTAGTTTCCTAGTTTCTTTAGAATTAGAATTAATTCCATAGTTATCTTTTTCCTAGTTTTAGTTTATAAATAGGTTTATTGCCTTCATTGTAAATTAAGTTAATATTCAATAAAAGTTTATCTTTTTTAGAGATTATTCTCTTGTTTGAGTTTTACGTTTCGTAATTCTCGTTTATCAAAAGGGTTTAGACGCTTGTCGATCCTTCCGCAAATCTACGCTGCGTCAGTTGGTATCAGAGCCAGGTATGATAGAGATAAATACCTTAAATCCGAGATATATACCTTAAATCCGCGTCAGTTTATAAACTAAAACTAGGAAAAAGATAACTATGGAATTAATTCTAATTCTAAAGAAACTAGGAAACTAAATATTAATCTTAAACTAGGAAAAGATAATTATTAAAATAACTAAACCCTATTTCAACTAAACTTAGGGAAATAAATAAATAGGAAATAAACAAAGATGGAATGGAAATCGTTGGCAGAATCATGATTATGGCCAAACTCTAATTATGGTCAACAATCTGGTCAACTATGGAGGTTGTTGCTTTGGATATGGATTTTGGCTTTGCAAATGCAAATGCAACGACACTCTACTTGGCGTGTTTAAAGCAGTTGCAAGTCGCATGTAACTCGCCTGAAGGGAAATCGATTTCCAATAACGAAATAAAGAGATAAACGCAATATGTGTAGGATAGTTGATAATACGTGCGCGAGATAAGTCGCGTAAGCAAAAGTTTCCCATCTTGTGAGGAAAGATTTTGATCTTCTTTCGGGATCGTTTCCTTCGTTTCCAAGCATCTCCAAAAATCCTCGTGAACACTCGAAACCTCCCTGTATCAGTCACCCCCACTTGAAAAGAACTCGACCTCGAGTTCACTTGAATCGTACCTTTCTCGACGTCTTGGGACAACAGATACGTTGGCTTCTGAATTTCCTCAACCGACTCATGAACTTTGTCTACTTCGATGGTTGGTCCGAGATCTGGTTCAAATACGATTTCTGGTGTTGGCTCGGAGTCGATTTTTTCTTCTTTTCCTGGTAACACTTCTTTTTTTTCAGAATGTTTTTCGTTAACGGTTGGTTGCTTGACTAATGAAGAAACGGAAGGCACCATATAGTCATGGTGGTTGCTTTTCTTTTCGATGCTCTCCTCAAAGCTACTAACTCCTTTCATGGCGATCTTTCGGTCACCGCAACGGAATAGTATGACGTTGTCCCGGCTCTTGTAAGTGACATAATTATCGAATTGCCACGATCGGCCCAACAGAATGTGATACAGATCGGTTTCGAGCTGTATCACAAGTTTTTAATTATATTTGGAAACCTCGGAAAAGAGCTTGGAAGAAGATCGAGAATCAGCATCGAAAACACGGCCGAAGCCGACTGAAGCAAACCTCGCGACGCGAGGGAGATGGCTCGCGCCGCGAGCACGGTGCTGGACCATCCAATCAGTCCTGATCTGATTGCTATGATTTCCTTATTTAAATATTTTATTACTTAATTAGAATAGGATTATTACCATTTACTAGTTTTCTTAATTATCAAGTTAGGATTTATCTTTGGTAATTATTTTAATTGCTTTTCAAGTTATAATAGAATTAGGTTATTTAGTTTCCTTAATTATCTATTTGTCTAGATTATAAATAGGATAGCTAGGATTCATTGTTATTCACCCTATTTTGATTTAATAATATTTTCTCTTTGAGAGTGATTTAGAGTTTATCTCTTGTTTCTTTGCGTTTCACGCTTGTGAACGTATTTATCTTTCGGGTTTGACGCTTGTCGATCCGTTCCGCGCATTCCCGCCGCGTCAGTTGGTATCAGAGCAGGATTCGCCTGTCTTTTCACTAACCATAGCAGATCGACGGTCGACTGCCAAAGCAGGTCTAGCAGGGATGAATGTGGCCTTACCCACAGCGCTCGCTAATCTGACAGCGACTGTCAACAGGCTTCAACCGAATTTCGTCAACGACAACCGTCGTAGAAGAGACAGGTTTGAAGGACCGGTTATGGAGTCACGTAATGGCTATTGTAACCGGGTTCATTGTTCGAGTTCCGAATCCAAAGAGGAGGAGGAAGAACACCCCCAAGAAAAGATCGATGTTGTTCTTCAACAGATACTTATTTTGTCAAAGGAGGAGAGTCAACACCATAATCTCTTTCGATCGTATTGTTCGGTGCACAAAAAGGTAGGTAATTTAGTTATCGATAGTAGGAGTTGCGAGAACCTTGTGTCCCGAAAACTGGTCAATTATTTTAAACTACCTACTCAACTCCATGAATCTCCTTATTCTATTGGGTGGATCGAGAATGGCCCGCAAGTTAGAGTCACACACACTTGTCGGGTACCTATATCGATCGGGAAACATTATCAAGAGGAGATTTTATGTGATGTTATCGACATGGAGTTTTGCCACATTCTGTTGGGCCGATCGTGGCAATTCGATAATTATGTCACTTACAAGAGCCGGGACAACGTCATACTATTCCGTTGCGGTGACCGAAAGATCGCCATGAAAGGAGTTAGTAGCTTTGAGGAGAGCATCGAAAAGAAAAGCAACCACCATGACTATATGGTGCCTTCCGTTTCTTCATTAGTCAAGCAACCAACCGTTAACGAAAAACATTCTGAAAAAAAAGAAGTGTTACCAGGAAAAGAAGAAAAAATCGACTCCGAGCCAACACCAGAAATCGTATTTGAACCAGATCTCGGACCAACCATCGAAGTAGACAAAGTTCATGAGTCGGTTGAGGAAATTCAGAAGCCAACGTATCTGTTGTCCCAAGACGTCGAGAAAGGTACGATTCAAGTGAACTCGAGGTCGAGTTCTTTTCAAGTGGGGGTGACTGATACAGGGAGGTTTCGAGTGTTCACGAGGATTTTTGGAGATGCTTGGAAACGAAGGAAACGATCCCGAAAGAAGATCAAAATCTTTCCTCACAAGATGGGAAACTTTTGCTTACGCGACTTATCTCGCGCACGTATTATCAACTATCCTACACATATTGCGTTTATCTCTTTATTTCGTTATTGGAAATCGATTTCCCTTCAGGCGAGTTACATGCGACTTGCAACTGCTTTAAACACGCCAAGTAGAGTGTCGTTGCATTTGCATTTGCAAAGCCAAAATCCATATCCAAAGCAACAACCTCCATAGTTGACCAGATTGTTGACCATAATTAGAGTTTGGCCATAATCATGATTCTGCCAACGATTTCCATTCCATCTTTGTTTATTTCCTATTTATTTATTTCCCTAAGTTTAGTTGAAATAGGGTTTAGTTATTTAATAATTATCTTTTCCTAGTTTAAGATTAATATTTAGTTTCCTAGTTTCTTTAGAATTAGAATTAATTCCATAGTTATCTTTTTCCTAGTTTTAGTTTATAAATAGGTTTATTGCCTTCATTGTAAATTAAGTTAATATTCAATAAAAGTTTATCTTTTTTAGAGATTATTCTCTTGTTTGAGTTTTACGTTTCGTAATTCTCGTTTATCAAAAGGGTTTAGACGCTTGTCGATCCTTCCGCAAATCTACGCTGCGTCACCTTCTCTCTCTCTCCTCTCTCTCTCTCTCTCTCTCTCTCTCTCTCACACACACACACACACACACACACACACACACTCTCTCTCTCTCTCTCTCTCTATATATATATATATATAATATAACCTTCTTTTTGGGAACCTATAAAATCGTGATATCCTTAAAAACTAGTGTATTATGTGCTATTTAATATGATTTTGTTTTGCATCTAAGACTAGGATTTAGAATATTAATTAACATATATTTGTGCACAATGTGTTTGCTTCACATGTACTCGGTTCACAATGTCCACACTTTTTACGTGTTTGTGAAACGGAAAATACATATAAAAAGTATCAAATTGGAAGAAAAAAAACACATGAACCAATCACATTGTGAAACAAATATATGTTAATTAGCAAATTGAATGCTATCCTTATATGAGAAAAAAAGACCATGTAAAACAAAACCGTAAGATAAAAGTTCTTACAGATCTCACAAAAACAAGAAAACACTTATCACATGTGAAAATAAGCATAAAGGGGTCTGTTAGTGTGCAAATGACATACTTGCGACTTAAGTCAGGCCAAACTTTTTCTAAGTCTCTAATTTAGGATCACATGTGATGGATTATAGTATCAAATCAACAACACCTTCATCAAATGTAATAAAAACATGTGTAAGATCCTATCAGTGCAAGGGAGGCTTGGCCCGCCACCTAGGTCAAGCCAAAGGTTATTCACGTCTCTAATTTAGTATCTCATGTAACTGAAGTTAACATCACATTTGACTGAGGTTGTGTTTGGCAAAAATAAACTAGCTTATAAGCTAGTACATGTTTATATAGACCATAAGCTAGCTTATTGAAACGTTAGTTGGAGTAGCGTTTTAAGAGCTTTTTGTAGCTTTTTCTAATTATACCCTTTTTATATTAATTATTATATCTCAAGATACCCTTTTTAGTCATTTTAAATACTCATAAGTTAGTTTTTGCCAAACATAATATATTCATAAGCTAGCTTATCAACTAGTTTGCCAAACACAATTCTAAATATATTAAAAGGTGTTCTCACATTTTCATATAATCACATGATTTAGTAATTTTCATATTTTATTATACCTTCTCCTTTAAAACCAAAAACATAATTCACCTTCCACCAGAAAGTAAAGTAAATTAATAAACTTATAAAGAATGTCATCAAACATCTTATGCCCTCCTAGAATCCTACAAACACCCCCTCCCCTCCCCTCCCCTCATCTTATTAAGACTCTATGTATAAATAAAAAATATAAAAAAATAAACCCGCAAAACAACGAAAAAAATCGAAAAAATTATCATTGTAATTGTAATTGTAACGATCTCAGCTCAACTCAACTCAACTCGACTCGACTCAAGTGGTACTAGCGTTTACCGGTTTTCTTAACGGGCAGAGGAGTCTCCTCATCGTCTGAATTGATATCACCATATTCCCACATCCCGAACCGCTGTTTATGTGCGTCTGATTGGTATTTTTCTAATTCAGCCATGGCTTCTTGTTTCTCTCTAGCTTCCCATCTCCTCCTTTTCTCTAATCTTGCTACTCCTTCCTGCACAAATTTCACATTCATAACAAATCATCCAAATAAATCTTTGTATAGCTATATGCTAATAATACTGGGTTGGGGGTTCTGGTGAGGAGTTGAGATTAACATGAGAAGCGTGAAAGTGGTTATCAACCGTTGGATGCACATTAAGATGAGATGCACCAGATCAATTCCCATCTGAAGTGCAATTCATAGAACGATTCAGATCCACTTCTCACGCTTCTTACGTTGACCTCAACTTCTAACACGATCCTTCGCCAATAATACCCTCCATACGTAAGTGGGATCACAAGATGTATGCAAATCTGTCATCTACCCCCAACAGATAAAGACCCTGGATTGTGGAATGGGTCATTTACTCATCTAGGTATGTAATTTAAGATTATAATTAAAATTTTGACCTCTTGACCTATGAAAACAAAAAAATGGCTTACTACAATTTGATTGAAAAACCCACAAAATATCTCACCCTACCCTGGGTACTCTAGTGGCCAAAGTACACAAATGCTACACCATATAAGCATATATTTTCAAAGCTAAAAATGGTCAAATGCAAAGCAAGAAACAAGTCAACGCAGAATTGCTCTAAAAAACGTCAACGGTTGAAATAGAATAAATTCAAATCAACAAATGAGTAGTAGAAGTTCAGCATTGTACAAGGTTTGAAAAAGAATTAAAGAAAAAGGTGCAGCTTGACAACAAGACTATAGCTAAAAACCTAGTCGGTGACTAATAAACTAGTCACATTCGGTAAAAACCAACTGATCAGGTAGATATAAAGGCATAGTTAAGAAAAAAAAGTAGACCCCCACCCCAAGCTTATTGAATAAGCTAGCTTATGGCTAATCAGACGGAGCTTTTTCAATAAGTTAGCGTATAGTTACCAAACATGGTTTCTGTGCAAACCGGGTCTACCGGTTGAATGACTTTCTCACTATTTTCTTTAAATCCAAGACATTATGACAGTTTGAGTACATCATTTCCATATATAAGACTACCACTAAACCTTCTTTCAGGTAACCGTGAATATCCAAGCTAGCTTATGTGTACTGGCTAAGCCCCATGCGTGACCACAAGTTGCTTGGAGTCATTACAGGTGAACCTCCATAGCCCACATGGGCTTTGACAAGGCCAAAATTCGAACCTGAGGACAGAGAGATTTTCCACTCCCCCCCCCCCCTACCATAAAGACTTTAACCAGTGGACCACAACCCGAGTGTGGGCCTCGTTAATGCCCACTAAACTTGTCAGACGGTTATGTTGTTAAAAAAATATATCCTAATTTAAAGTTGTGAAATGAAGGGGTTTCGAATGATAAGGCGAACCTTGAGCATTATGGCGTTGACACTCTCACCGGATTCGTCATCGATCAAAGTCACCAAGAGAACGTTCCCAGTTCCTTGGCCTTTGACTTTTCCTCCGGACGTATCTTTCTCCTCGATCACGGCCCGGAACTCCTTCGGACCGTTGAGCGTGGTGTCGCTTAGAAGCATGGCCGCTTCGTGGCCGTAATCCTCATCCAACGTAGGGACCTTCACGTATGCGAGGCTGCACAGCTGATGCGATCCCGGTGCAGAAGATACCGATGGATCGAAGAGGACGTAACTGGTGTAATAACAACTTCTTGGTTTCCGTAATCGACGTAAAAAACTTCGAATCGGTCTTTAGCCGATTGGACGACGCCACGTGGAGCCGTTACAACCTGACATGTACTGAAAAATCAAAGATTTTTAGGGGTGTTGGGATTGCTTATTTAAAACAACTTATGTTTTTTTTTTGTAAAAGTGCTTATCAACTTATGTGGTGTCACAAAGGAGTTTATAAAAGATTTCGTATTAGCTTATGAGTATGTATACCAAAAGTAATAAGTTGATGGTTGTTTTTAGAGGGTGTTGGGATTGCTTATGCGTGTAAAAAATCTAAAAGGTTGATAAGTTGTTTTAAATAAGTTAATAAGTTAGAATGAATGACTTTCCAAAAGTCCCTTATTCTCTTTTGGCAAAGTATAAGCAGTTTTTTGCCCACTTATCTCCTTCACAAGTACAATAAACACCTTAGCAAGCAGTCCCAAACTGTAATTGTTTCGCAGTGTTTGGTTTAAATGCCCTACTATTAACCTCGATGGAATAATTTTATCGATAAAGGTAGTGCACATACTAAAACAAAAAAAGACAACACTAACCATTGCTCGATTCCATGAATTATCTGCAGTAAACTGGCAAGGACGATATCGCCCTTCTTTGGACTGAATGAGCCAAGCACTGGAGCTTCTTTGAGATTTAAAGAAGCAAGTTGCTTTTGAATGGAAACAACTTTCTGATCAGCATTGCTTGGACGTAAAACTTGCCACCACCAAGGACCTCGGTGACCATCACCTAAAGCAAGCATATAACGAGCATAAATTGGAAAATGGTTAGATACACAGCATGTCGAGTTAGGGCTGTTTGGTTGGTTTTCCGTTAAGAGCCTGTTTGTTAGCAGCTTAATGGGACTCACAACTTACTTGGCCATCTATACATGACTGTTTGCCAATAGCTTATTGATAGAGAATTTCCAAACGTGTCCCTCCCAGTTAAAAAGCACACTCCTTCCATCTACAAAAAAACACCTCCAAACAAAAATCTTCTCAATCTATATAGACAAATTAATCCACACAGACAACTTTATCCATACAAGACTAGATGAAAAACCAACCAAACATCCCGTCCTATATGGATAAATTTCTATGTGCAGATTAATCTATTGTATATATTATTAAGGTTTTTGTTTGGGAGGAATTTTTTCAT
Source organism: Centaurea solstitialis (assembly GCA_030169165.1). NCBI lineage: Eukaryota > Viridiplantae > Streptophyta > Magnoliopsida > Asterales > Asteraceae > Centaurea > Centaurea solstitialis. The sequence goes on along the minus strand of CM058041.1, from coordinate 3,131,932 downwards.
AGATGGAATGAACTAGTTTTCAATTTTTTATTTTTATTATTATTATTATTTATATTGGGGGGGGGGTAGGGGTGTTGGTTGGTATGACAGGTATGCAAAAACCTTGGCCTTTACTGCATTTAAAGCATCCACACCCCCCTTAAAAGCCATACTGAAAACACTAAGCCATCTTATGCTAATTTCATTAAGCCAACATCCCAACTAGTCATGTTGGATTACCAGATAGATTGTGAATTTATTGTAGATAAAGTTGTCTGTGTGGATTAATGTATCTGTACAGATTGGGAGGGTTTTTTCATAGATGGAATGAGCGTTTTTTAATTGGGAGGGACAGGTATGGAAAAACCTTGGCTTTCTGCATAAAGCTCCCTCCTTGAAGCTTACTGAATAAACCACTTCCTATATCATTAAGCCACTACCAAACTGTCATATATAGCGACTGAATAAGTTGCGAGTCCCATTAAGCTCATTAAGCTGCTAAAGAACAAGCCTATCTACCTTAAATTCTTCTTTCTGCTTTCTGTCATGAGTTGGACCATTGGAAATTTGCTCTCCTTCGACATACTTTTCCCATATCTGCAACAAAAAATTTCTTTAAGACTAAACCAAACTAAACAAACCCACCATATCCCACACAGAGGCCGGGTCTAGGGAGGTAGGATGTATAAATAAAGGTTAACATAATCCAAAAATCTGGCATTTTGATGATAAACATAATCAAACTTCTTGCCTTCAATTTCTTTCTCTTGGCAAACTGCTCAGCTTGAGCAAGAAGGTGAGCATCCGGAATTCTATCGGTTCCAAAGGAAGTCTGAAGTCTTGCAAGGCCAGCTTCCAAAAGTGTGATAGCGACGTTGGTTTTTGATTCCCATAAAGAACCCAAGAATGTGCCGGTTCTATCAACGGTTTCTACTTCAATCTAAAGCCAAAAGATAATATAATAAATTAGTAGAAACAAAAAGGTGATCATTTGTGGGACACAAGCCAAACCCAATTTTTTTTTGTCTAATAGGCCTAATATGGCAAAACCAATCCTTTTTTGTAAGTTTGATAAGTTGCCTCACCCACCCGGGCTAACGGGCCTAAAAAGTCTCTTACGTTTTAAAAAACACAACCCATTAAAATGATAAGCTATGTAAAATCATTCAAATACATCTTCTTTATAAGAAGCCCAGGTCCATAAAACAGCAACTTCGGCTTCTACTAAAGGCTGTTGGTTTACCTCTTAATAGTTCCATTAAGAGGCAACCTCTGAATTGCTAAGAGGTGAATCTTGTTTGGCGAAAAAAGAGTCTGCCTCCAAATGGTTCCAAAACCCTTTGAATGATTTGTATCTTGGGGTTTCCTTAACCATTCAATGCCCTAAATTTCATTCTTAACATTTACCAAACAACCGTATTTTATCTTGCACTATATCATAAGAGTCTCTTAATCATTCTGGCCACTTAACCATCCTGCACCAAACATTCAGCAACTTGCCTCCATTTTTAGAAAAAGAAGTATTACTTAGAAAACTTAAAAATTATATTGTTGTGAAAATATAATTTTGCATCGCCCATGTCCGACGATTAATCATAACCGGTCGGGCCAGGTGTGCTCATTTTCTGAGGTGGTCCAGAGCATCTCTAATAGCTTCTCTAAAATAGAGAAAATTAGACTTTTGTTCTCTAAATTGCTCCAGCAGTTCTCTAAAATAGAGAAAACTAAGAAAAATCTTCAAGTTTAGAGAATTCTCTAAAACTTGATGTATCGGAGAGAGATATTACCTTTTTTATTCATTTCCACCAATGAGGTTGAATCATTATTATTTCATATAAATTCTTTTTAAAAAGTGTATTGGGATGATAAACTTTATAGAATATTTTAATAATAACAGATGTTGAAATCTCTAAAATAGAGAATATGTTGTAGTTAAATATAAATCTTTCTTGAGATTTTGGATTTTTAGTCCCTACTTTAGAGAAATTATAGAGAAGCCGTTGGAGATGCTCTAATAACAAGGAAGATGGAGTGGTACCTCAACATCCCTCTGCATTATTTTCCGTCTCATAAGTGACATAGCTTCATTGGAATAAGGCTCCTCGCGACCAGGGCATCTAACACCGGAGAATGAGAAAGCAATGCTGCAGGTTTCCTTGGGAAGAAAGAGTTTAAACCGATGACCACTAAGGACATATTCAACAACAGCTGACATCCTCCGGTTACGTTGTAGAAATGGAAGGAAATCTTTGGTTTTTTTGGCTGATGCCTGAAGTAAACATACAATTAGAATCAATCGAATGTTTAATACTCCCTCCGTTCCAAAATAAGTATCCACTTTCAAAAGCAAGTGCCTACTTTCCCATTACTACCCTTAGTTATGACATGGAGAAATTCATTACATTGAGGGTTATAGGAATTCAATTCCTTCACTTAAGCCAAGGAATGATAAATTTCTTAAATTGTGGAATTCAATGGAATTCAAAGGATTCCATCAAGTTCATTCCACGAGCCAAACATCACTAAGAAATTTGGTCAAAGAATTTTGCATTCCAATTCCATCAAATTTCTTTGAATTCCACTAACCAAACAGCCTAGGGTCGGTTTGCAGGAATGGAATGTATTTGAGAGGATTTAGATTTCAAGTCCATTCCAATCCCGTGTTTGGTCGGGATTCCGAGGATTATACGTAACAATTTTTACAATATGTTAAAAACATTTGTTTGTAATAATCAATTAATGAAAAAGTAATTTAATCATTTATATAAGTTTTATGATTTTCTTAATTAATTGTATATAAATAATGAAATCCAATTCCATTCCAAATTTTACAAACTGAACACACCAAGGATTTCAATCTTACAAATCCAAATCCCTCCATTTCCCAATCCTTCGGTGAAATCCAAATCCTTCAAAACCATTCCATCTAACCAAACGCCCCCTAAGGGTAAGATTGTGATTCAGTTAATTAAAAAGTGTGGTTATTACTTATTACATAGGGTCGGGTCAAGGGAAGATCTCAAAAAGACGGAAAACCAAGGAACACCCTCGTAACCCTCCATCTTGACGCACTTGTGCATAGATGTAACTTGTAATATGTGCATATGTGCATACAAACCAAAAAACAACTTAATTTATTGCTATGCAAAAGTGCATACTGTCCAGATGAAAGGCTACGAGGGTGTTCCTCGGTTTTCCGTTTTTTGTTGTTGAGGTTTTCCATTCTAAAATTTTGTGCCTTTTTTTATTGTGGAAATTTATTTTGGGACGGAGGGGCATAACACACATGCTAGTCATAAATGAATAACTATCCTCAGAGATGGAAATCCTAACCGTCAAGAGATCCATGACATGCATAACTGGAGGATCTTTTGAAGAATGTATCCCCTTCCTCCCAGCAGTCGCACGTGATTCAGCAGCAAGAAGATTCTCATAATGGTTCGATCTTTCCTCAAAGTCTCTATGTCTAATGACGGTGCCAAAGCCACGAGCGATAACAAGTTCAGCCACATTTATACCGGGCAGCTGCCCGCCGGTGGTGAGGGGGGTGGGCGAGACATCCTCGCCATCCTTCCCTTGGGACAACAGGAAGACTGACCCGAAGCCCATTACTCTTGTATCTGTGGGCCCGGTGGGGGCGGTGGATCCATCGGCCATGGGGACCTTCCGAGAGTATTCCATTGAAACTTGTACCTAAAGAACGGAATAGCATGAAACTTAAATGTCCACCACTTTCTCTAAGGATTTTATAATGTAAATGTAAGGAAATTGAACAATCTAAACTCTTTGTCCAAAATACAAGAGCTAGCTTTTTGATCACATAGTAAAAGACTCAAAAAATCATCATTTTTCACCACTAATATCTTGTCCATAAAGAGAAACTCAAACTGACCATCTCTAGGCATCTTAACGGTTTCATATATATAGTGGTAGTTTCATTCGCAAACCAACCTAATTTTGCAAACCATGCAAACTGTTGATTCTATTGGTTATGTTAATGAATTTGGTTTATGAAATTGTTTCATATTATTCTTTTCTTGATAAAATTGTTTCATATATTTGTGCTTTTATGTAAAAATGAAAAAGTTTCATCATAACAAGAAAATACATGAACCAATTTCATCGGAATAAGAGAAATACATGAAAACATTTCAATTTTACATAAAAAAGACACAAATATATGAAACAATTTCATCAAACTAAACAATTTCATTAACCAAATTTATCAAATTAAACAATTTCATGAACCAATTTCATTAACTTAACTAATGAAATCGACGGTTTGCAAAATTAGGGTGGTTTGCAAATGACCTCTCCGCTGTATTAATGTGTATATAAATATACATGTCAATTGTTTTAACAAAAATGAGCTGTTGTCAGCAGAATTGAAATGGCTAGTTTTAGTTAACTTACCTGACGTCCAATTAAGCGTGTTCTTAGAAATTCCTTTGCTTCACGGGCATAAGGAGCAGGCTTTTCATCTCTTCGGGGATTTCCCAGTTTGGGACACCTGATGCTCGACAAGTTAACTCGTCGCTCTGCTGCTGGGCTGCCAAACGGTACAGCATCATCAGCAACAATTATGCAGTCCCCACTAACAACTTCAACCACCTGTAGAAAGTCGAAAAATTGCACATGAGTGAACTTTAAGAGAAACTGAACAGTGGACAAGTTACATGAAGCTCTCATGCTAAGGCGGCATTTGTTTTATTAGAGGTGCCGAAATCTAAAGTCTGAATTCACTTCTGATAGGTGGTGCTGAATTCTGAAGTCTGAATTCACTTCTGATAATGTTGAATTCTGAAATCTGAATCAATAAGATTGTTTTTGTAAACTGCAACAATATCTGAATATGTATAATTGCCTATTTTATCCCTAAAAAATTCAACTTAAATACATCATTTGAAGTGAGCATCGATGATTCAAGTAGGGAACGGAAAAAAAAAGAAACAAAAAGGAATGTGGATAGAGTTGCGAGGCTGTGGGGTTTTAATCATATCTCTCACACCGAAGCCCTGATTTATGCGATTCAAGGTGTTGTGGAAAGTCAACACACAAATCTACAATCTTCATGTTTTACGTTTTTTGCAAATTCGGAGTGCATATGGCTACAACCGACGTTGCAATCAAAAGAATGGTGTTGGACCGTAATAAGAGGTACTTGAGTGGCTAGGTTATTCACTTAATTTATTAGAGGACATTAAGGGTTAAGAGGCTCTGAAAAGGAAGAAAAAACAAACAGTCTGAATTGTCTTATGTGTAACCGAATTAGACATAAGTGGCAAATAAGAACTAAAAACTAAAAAACATATAAGGCCTTAATAACCAACCTCTCCAGTGAAATTGTCTGAAATTGCCTTTGAATTTGTTGCTGGGGGTACATAATTTGTCCAGAGCCTCAACTTACTCTTCTTTGCTTGAAGTTCTGCAGCCTTCAACTTCCTCCTGGATTCATCTTCCATCATGCTTGCACTCCACTCAACATACTTGGCAAACCCCTGCACCATTCAACTGTTTATAACAATATGTACATGGAGGAGAAGCAGAATGATGTCCACCATTTAACTACCAAAAAGAAGGTTGTGATTTCCCAATAAAAAGAAAAATTAAGAGTGAAAAACAATGTAATTAGGATACTATATTAATATTCATGAGAATCACTTCACTAATGAATGAAAAATGAAAAGAGGAACATGATGTAACTACGATGTACCATATGGTCCATATCAAAACTCCGAACAACATAGACAGCCATACATCACTAGCATGATCGCTTAAAAATGAAAAACTTACATTTTCAATAAGCTCCAGAGCAAGGTCCTTTGCTGCTTCACCATCAGGGTAATAAACGGAACCTATTAAATTGCTAAACTTGTCAACACCCTCCAGCACAATCCGCACCTGTAAATTACTTTGTTAATTAGACAATGAAAAGTAGAATATATATATATATATATATCTATATAGATATATATAGGTGAAGGATCGTGTGAGAAGAGAGTTAAGCTAAGAAGGGTAAGAAGGGGTTTGGACCATTGATCACTTTTAATCTCAAACCCATCCCATGAATTGCGCTTGATAGGGAATTGATACGTTTCATCTCATCCTAATGTGCATCCAAGGGTGGAGATCCCTTCCTACCCTTCTCACCATAACTCCACTTCTCACCGGAACCAGAGAGAGAGAGAGAGAGAGAGAGAGAGAGAGAGAGAGAGAGAGAGAGAGAGAGAGAGAGAGAGAGAGAGAACAAGGCAGGAGACACATTCAACTCAACAACTGTATCTAAAAATGTGTCTTGCCCTCTCACTAAAACCAGATTATAGGCATTGGATGGTAAAGACTCATCACTCTGGCTACAAAAGTTACATTGCATATGATCCAAAAGAAAATGCAATAATGCACAAGTAATCGTGACAAAACTTACATCTCTATTTAGTACGCGAATTTCAGTAAAATGTTTAGCTTCCCTTCCATAAGGATCCGGGGCAACTTCATTGTAGGGTGATGACGCTGTAACTCTCTGTGCTGATGTTAAGGGGCCACGAATCTCGCCATTAGTTTCTCCGTTGGGTTCGTCAGAAGGTACCTCGGTAGTTATGGTAGGTTCAGCCATTGTCCTTCTTCCCATTGAGGGTGCCTAATTAGCAACCAGACAATTAACTATCCATATGCAGTAAACTATTACTGAAAAATCTCAATAATGACCATTAGTAAATAAAATATTGATCACAAGAAATTGGGAGATCCATACCTGGATTCCGGCAACAAACACTTGGACAAACTGAAACTCTGGGAGCAGATAAACACGAAGCGAGCTCCCATCACGAACTTGTTCCACAATTGCTTCCATGGGTCTGCCTTTGTTTGCAGCTAAGAGCCCCATTGCATCTAGATTGCTTGGATCACCAACAGCTGAGGGTGGAAGATTCCGGATTGCTGCTGCAGAAGCACCAGGAGCCTAGAACCAGCAATAGATGACAATAAAATGAAAAAGTTGCAAGTCCAAGTTGAATAGTTGATATCTTATACAGTCTCCGTTTGCTATGCAATGATGAATTACATTTAAGATTTAAAAAACCATATAAGTTTGTAGAAATACCAAACACTGGCTTGTAGAATCATGTACTTGAAAGTTTTGTCATGATCATGCTCATGAACAAAATACTCGTGCTTGTTGCATAGAGGAATAACAAATTCCTAATGGAAATGATGGTGGTTTGCCATATTATAGGTGCACCATGACTCCTAGTAACAAGGATGTGTATACAAGTATAGTAACTAACCCTGTTCCATAGACCTACTCCTTGTTGCCTGGCTTGTTCTTCAAGGCGTAGCAATTCAGCATGCTCAGGAGTCACCTCTCCTTTAGCCTCCTTAACCTGCAATCACCACATTTTGCAGTTGCTGAATAGTTTGGTGCTCGATGATTAAGTGGTCAAAATGATTAAGAGGCTCTTATGATATAGTGCAAAATGAAATATGGTTGTTTGGTAATTCTTGAGAATGAAATCAGGGTGCTTAATGGTTAATGCCTTAAGGGAGACCTAAGATACAAAATCATTCAGAGGGTTTTGGAACCATTAAGAGGCAGTTCTTTTTTCTTTTGCCAAACAAGATTTACCTCTTAGCGATTCAGAGATTGCCTCCTAATGGAATTGTTAAGAGGTGAACAAACAACCCTTCATATGCTAAGGTGAAAACCATATGTTAGATATGTGAGAAGAAAAAAGGAGGGTCGAATTACCTTCGCCCAGCCATGAGTAACAACCTCCTTCGCAATATTTGTAGTACCAATGAAAACACTGCAAAATTCTCGGGAGAAATTTGGGATCGTGTATTCGGTTTTGAAAACAACATCCTACAAACAGACATACATAAGATGAAATATCTAGAACTAAATTCTTCTAAATTTAATTACTGAATGCATCATGACAAATAGAAGTGGAGGGGTTCCATGAATAAGCACCTTTCCAATACACAACTTCCGTAAGAATTCTCTGCTTTCCCATGCAAAGGGGTCATCATTGCCTCCTCTACGGGCCTACATAAAGAAACAATGTTAGTAAATGACTGAATTATAGTTGTGTCTTGTGCAATTCAAGAAAAGTTCACATCTTGGTATAACTTGCTGCAAGTTCTAAAGCACAGTGAAGTTAAAAAGGAAAGTTTGGGCCTTTATGATATTTGGCATATGACAATATAAGGACACAATTTCAAGTAACTACAACCATTGAAATACTCCATTTTAAATGAAAGTGTAAGCTCCATCTGCATCTGTAGCATTTTTGGGTGCATCTATATGGGAAAATAGAAGTGACACTTGTATTGGGAAACAAAACAAATCTCTTCATATGGTTTTGCGGGTTTATCTAAATAAAAAATGAATACACACTACTGAGCGACAACGAATAAGGCATTTATGTTGTGGACATACCAGTCTTGGGGATGAAAGATGAGCCAAAACAACAGTCTTCTCCGGGGGATTTCGGCTTTGGTAAATCCCATAATCACCAAGGTATCACCAGATGCAGCAGCTTTCACTCTTCCTCTCAGCCATCCTGAACTTGCCGCTGGTTGTGCCATCACCACCACTTAAGATCTGCAAAATAGAAAGTTAAAAGTGGAACTGGAAAATAAGCTAAATAGAAGTGCAAACTATCAACATATACAAATGAAACCGGCAGCCTTGGAAAATTTAAATCATGCAAAAGACAGTATCATAAAAGACACGCAAGTTGTTTTTTTACTTCTTAACAGTTTCATTAAGAGGCATCCTCTGAATCGCTAAGAGGTAAATCTTGTTTGGCAAAAAATTTAAGCACTGCCTTTCAATGGTTGAAAAACCCTCTGAATGATTTTGTATATTGGGTCTCCCTTAACCGTTCAGCGCCCTGATTTCATTCTCCACAATTACCAAACAACCATATCTCATTTTGCACTGTATCATAAGAGCCTTTTAATCATTCTGACCACTTAATCATCCAGCACCAAACCATTCAGTAACTGCCAAACAGCTTTGCTCACTACAATACAATCGTACTATAGCAGGGTCCCAAACACCAGCACAAATAAACTGGGATAAGATTCTGGAAAAATACTTGCCAGCATCACCACTCATCACCCAACTAATGCAAGTTAGCATTCTACATAAACCAACATGACTATTGTTTCATAGTTCAACTTCAATTTATCTTACAAAACAGTCTTATTTAGTGTATGTGTTTCTTTTATCTAGAATATTGCCAGAGATACCGTCCTCTTTCCAAAATGCAGTATCGTTTTGAATTCTTAACTAATAAACGATTAAGTACCATATAACTGGCCACAATAGTTTCTAAAATGCACCTTTTCCTACTAGTTTTTCCTTCACATATATCAACATCAAATGTAGCCCTTTTTAATTTCCAAAGTATTGAATTGGCATAAAGAGAGGGGGTGCATGCATACATCCATATAGGCTATAGCAACACCCTTATTGCCAATGTCAACAGGATCAGCCAATGTAAGTTAACCCAAAGCAACAATTAGACAATTTCCTTTTCCAAAAGATTAACCACACACCATGGCAAACATCAACAGAAAATCTAGACAAGACTAAGCACATGTTACTCTTTGCACACAAGACCCAAGCACCAAAACAGACCACTACGTACATAAAACCCGTCTAACAACATTTCAGACTCATGGTGTTCAAAAACTTACCAAAGAGCCCTTGGCCTAGCAATTCCCGCCTTTAGGCTTGCCGGTAGAGCCCACCCTCCAAAGAGTTCAAAAGTTCAAACCTTGCTGAGTGTGACTATAACGTATACAAATATATATATATATATATATATATTTGGAAGGGTGTCCGGGCCAAAGCCCGACTGATCCCCGGCAATTTTGGGGGATAAACATGTCCCCACTTAAATGTCCCCAGGCATGCGCACGGGAAGGCTCGAACTCGGTTAGGGCGCTATGAACCCCCCGAACGATAACCAATCCGCCACAGCACTACAAGACACGTATACAAATATTATATAGCTCAAAAAAATTCATCCTTCCAAAGATATAGAACCTTCCAACATTCACTTCATAATTCAAAAGATCATATGATCAAAAAGCTTTACATTCATTAAATTACACCTTTTTTCCCAATAAAACACTAGTTTACAAGTTACAAGGTCAATATACACAATAATTCGACTAAAAACAAATCACATTGTCGGAAAAATCACAGTAACTCCTCAAATTATGACCTTCTCAACCAAAACATTCCCAACCAACAGGTAATTCAAAAAAAAAACAAATACAAACCACATCCAATCCATCAAATCATAACCTACACTTAACAAAATAACAAATAAACATCATTTATCAAAAAGCATACATTAAAACACACATATTCAAACGAACAAATTCCATTATTAAGATCTAAAAACCACCAAAAAAATCGCAAAATTAGTACACTTAACAAATAAACATCATTTGATCAAAAAACATAGATTAAAATTTAAAACACACATATTTGAATGAATAAATTCCATTATTAAGATCTGAAAATTTACGATACCTGAAATCAGACTCCAATTGATCTGATCAACGAACTTAAACACAAACAAAAATCGTAAAATTCGATCACGGAATTAAGTAATTAACATGCATTATATCATCAATATCTAGACGTAATTAATCGCAATTCGAATCGAAAACTGATAGCGATTAATTAGAATTTGGGGAAACATGGATGATAATTATCCGAATGGCGGATCGAAGGTGATATATATATATATATATATATATATATATATATATATATATATATATATATGAAAGCAAAAGGGACGTATTTATTATTATGTAGCTATGAACACAAGTATGAAGAACTAATATAACTGGTGGTGATTTTTTGCCCTTTCTTTTGGGATGAAATTACTGAAAATGCCATTGGGTGTTCGAGGGGTATATTGGTCAATTCATTGAGCGTTAGGTGACGTGGCTTTGGTGGACTTTGTTACGAACTTTTACTTCCACGTGGGACTACTGAGCCAATCAGAAGAGGCCACGTCAATTGTCACTCCCCCATGTTTTTGTTCCGTTTGGAGGTGTATAAGAGCATCCGCAATCATGAACCTCTACCTCTTTAGAGGTTCATGTTTTTGCCACATCAGATTTTTCTCTCTGCCACATCAGTTTTCTCTTTCCTACTCATTTTATAAACCTAATACTCTCAATCATAAACCGGTACATGATTTATATAATAAAAAATTATAATCACTAAAAACTACTTATTATAATTAGAAGATAATAGTTATAAATAATAAATAACTCAAAACTGCGTATTATAAATAAAAACTACTATAATAGATGTCATAACTGTAACACCCGTTTTTACTTTTCCCTTATAACTTGATTTAGATGGTTTAAGTGTTAATTGTCATGTTTTAGGAGTTGGAGGGCTTAAGTGTGAATTGTGTAAGTGCAAGGGTGAAAGAGTGGAGTGTATAGAAAAGAGAACCCTACAGTTCTCTGGGCAGTTTTCAGAAGATCGTACGGGAGAGGGAGATAGAGAGCGGCTAGAGTAAGGCAGGCAAGGGTGAAATTGAGACTAGTTTTGGCTTGAGCGTGTTAGCATTCACATCATTTGCGTTTAAGGTAAGAACTTCATGTTGATTAAGATGTCTTTTGTATTTTAATTTGAAGTATTATGATGGTTAGGGTTGGGTGTGAATTGATGATCCTTGGATCATCAAATTGTTGTAATTGGGAGGTTCTAGGGTCGAATTACTTGTATGTATTTGTTAGATATCGACCCTAGATGTTAAGGAATCATGTGTTGATGTGTTTTGGTATGAAAATTGGAGTTTTGGCACAGAAATCGAGGCAGGTCGCGAGAGAGAGTGCAGGCTGGAAAAGCCCGCGACCTGAGGTCGCGGGAGCAGGCCGCGCAACTCTCTGCCAAATTTCAAAAATTTATTTTTCTCTTTTTGGAAATTGGGTTATGGGATCATGTTAGGGATGTTATGAGAGGATGAGGCCTAGAGTTTGAGGTCAAACGGACTAGCCTAGCTATGTCTAAGGCTAGCTTTTCGGTATGGAGTGTCAAGTGGTCCTTTTTGGACTAAGTTGATGAGTTATGTTTCTATGCTTGCTTAGGTGTTTTCAAGTGATCGTTTTAACTTGTGGAGAGTCTTGTTTGCTAGCAACCGACAGGTGAGTATCTCACTTAACCCTTGTTGTTATGTGTACATGGTTATGTTTGCATGTGATTATGTGATGTGTTCCTTCGGGGACTTGGGAGAGTACCTATGGTGGTAGTAATACCCCTAGGGAATTTGGAGAGGCCTGGTACCAGTGTCATATGTCTTCCCTTTATGGCGTTGAGCCGTAGGGAAGGTTGGAGTTTGTATGTTATGTTGATTGCTTGTGAAATGATTGTGTTGCATGATGGTAAGTGGTTATGTGTGTGCTCACTAAGCTTTATGCTTACCCCGTTGTTGTTTATCTTTTTAGTGTCAGGTACTTCCCGGAAGGGAAAGGAGAAAGCTACCGTATGAGGCTCTGGGATGGCGGTTCAGTCGACTAGGTTGTGAGAAGTGCTAGGTCATGGTTAATAGACAATTTGATGTTTGAAAAACTAAGTATTTCCATTTCATGTAACTTTTCTATCAAACAGAGTTATGGTTTTCAGTTTTGACTTATTTGTTCGGATGTAATGTGAGACAAGCTTCCGCTTTTAAATGATGATTTTGGTTGCTTTCTAGTAAGTGAGTATTTTAGAAATTGGAATGTTACAATAACAAAAAGAAATCGATAACAAATAAATATAAATGTTATATTTTATAAAATAAGAGGCACTAATTACTTTATTTAAATGCTATTTTATTACATTTTATGTAACTAATTAAATTTAATTGTATTTTATTGAATAATATTGTAACATATTAAACAATAAATATACTTATGAATTACATTAAAATAATATGAAAATAATATTTGAAAGGAAGCAAGAAAGGTAGTGGAAATGAGGTGGGCCATCAATTTGAAGGGGGTAAATCGGTTTGTCAATGTGAACCGCTTCCTTCCACGTGGAAGGGAAAGGTTTGTCCCAATGGTGGTGAAAAATGTAAACCACTTCGTAACAATGATGTGTCGGCTCCTAGAAAATCATAAACCCACCATTGCAGATGCTCTAAGGTCATCACGAGTAACGCTACCCTCACTATTTTTATATACCTTTACCTTATTTTCAATAGGAATATCGTTATCTTTACTATCTTCGTACCCTTAATTTTATTTTCTTTTAATTTTAATGTATATCCCAAGAGAGAGAGAGAGAGAGAGAAAAAAAACTCTCAGGTATGCAAGAGCTTGAGAAGTCGTGGCCGAACCACACACGGAGCTTGCACCACCCTACTCTTGCCTACATGTCGAAACCCACATACACATAGTCTAGATATGTTTGAAAAACATGGCTTACTGAATAAACCATTTCCCTGAAGTTTGATTTCATATCTAAAAAATAAGAGGTGGATGGTGCATCTCTTAAATTTCAGAGGATGGTAAGAGGTTTTCAGAACTATTCTTAAAAATAAAATAAACAGTCGTAAATTTACAAACCACATAATCTTCAAACTTAAGAGGTTTTAAGAAGGATTTTTTTTTAATAAAGCATTAATCATTTTTAATGGTCGAAAATATTACTCTCATAAAATAAATGATAATGTTCATCGCTAACTCTTATCGATAAGTATTTATTAAGTAAAAGTTAGATAAACAGCCCATGCCCTATTGGGCCATCAGAAGAGCCCAAATGTAGTAAGGCAACTGCCAAAGCCCAAAGCAATGCATTATATGAAAAAAAACACACTTCATAAGGCAAACATACCACATTCCTCATTCTACTCTTCTAAGTGTTGATCTTTATATAACAAGAACATACAACATGAAAGAAAAAACCCTAAATTCTTTTATCAACTCTCGACTCTTTAACTATTTATATCTTTCTATAGCTATAACAGATTCCGAAAAACAATAAAAACCTAAAGAAACCCCGACACTAACTAGACAAACGATATGTGCTTGAATCCCAAAAGCAGTTTCCCCAATGGAGGTCTAATAATTTTTTAAATCAAAATATTTTTTAAAATGACATATTTTGTTCAGTCTATATATATACCATACCGGATTAAATCAATAAATTATAAATTCTAATGAATCAATTGAGCGAGAGGTCTATATAAAATACACAATTTAACAACTTTAATTAATAGCTATAGAAAGATTGTTTTTATTTCTTTGTTATTTTTATAAAATATTTTTCATATTTTGTTTTAATAATTTTTTCCCTTTCAAAATAACACAAATAAAGAGTGGTCTTAGTCTGATAACCTATAAATTATGATAACTTGTAAAAACACAATAACCTATAATACCGATGCATCATATGCTATCGTGATAACTTGTAAAATTGAACATTTTAAAGAAATAAAACGTAATTATATTTATATAATATTATAAAATATCTCATAAAAAACTAAAAATACATTTATTAAACATAATATATAGTTTATTAACGTAACTATTTTAATCCAAGGTTATGAGTTATCATAGTGTATATAAGATTTTATAAACCTTTTAAACTTCATAAAAGTAGCAAACAAACAAGTGACAAATACGTTCAAATAAAAAATTATCACTAATACAATATTATATTTTGGTGCATGCCATCACATATGTAACTTACTGCTATTTACTTAAAAAAGTTACCATGCATCCTAAAACTACATAGTTTTGTCAACCATACATCAATTTCGTCATCAAATAAACATCATAAAGAAAATAAAACATAACGGATATAAATAACATTAAGAAAATATTAAATTTTTGTCAAACAGATACGTAAATAAAAATGTTTGCTTGATTTATACGTCTTGTCGACGGTGTAGAAGACAAAGGGTACAAATTGACTTGACAAGATTCACAATCTTTTATGGATAAACAAATTTCAGCATTTGACAAAATTCCAGTGTTGTGAAGGTTAGTCAAATTCACTAAAATCTTCACCGTATCTTTAAAAAAGAGTATGAAGTCATCAATGGAATAATTCAGGTGAACGTGAACTGAATTTGTTACAATACTTTTTTCATAAAGCACTTTATCTTTGTAGTAGATCAACCGATACCCAATTAAATATTCCACCTAATAAACCGATGGCCAAAAGGGAAACCACCATGGCTCACCTCTTATTGAGAATCCAATCCCGTAATACCTCCATCATTTGGCTATAGAATATATTCTTATTCGCATGCGACTAGTAACAAAAAAAAGTCCAAATATCCAACCTACTCTAGTCATCACATTAGAAAATGTCTGCTAACTTTTTAATATGTATTTGGGCAAAAGTAATAGCCCAACCCAACTTGTTCCACACAGAGCGCACAAAACACCAATGTTGTAAGATACCACATTGGTTGAGAAGAAGAACAAATGTTGTCTTATAAGAGACTTGATACCTCAAGATGGCATGTTGTATTAATTTTTGTAAGATCAACATTAAGTCAAAGGCTCTTTAATAAACAACGTCTATCTCTAAATAATAATAAAAAAATGCGACAAAACGTATCAAACTTTTTTTATGTTTACGAGAAATGTGATAATTAATCAAAACAATCATTAACGTAACAACCAAATACAATTAGCAAATCACCCAATTATTAGGTAAAAATAACCAATTTCAAAAACTCCAATGATTTCTATGATAATTTGAAAATTCTAATGAACAAGTATAAATAAAATAAGACTTCTCATTCCTTTTAAAAGAAAAAAAAGACTTCTCATTCCTTTCAAAGGGAAAAGAGAAGACTACTTTCCCAAAAAAGAAAGGAAAAGAAAAAGACTTCTTATCATCTTCAGAGTAAACTTCACTTTTTAACCTTAATGTTTATTAATCTCAATAAATATTGTCCTTAAAATTCTAAAATTCAGATTTGATCCTTCACGTTTATCATTTCATAACGGTTTTTGTATATTCTTCTAACGACCGATAAGTTTTTCTTAAATGAGAGGTGTTTTAGTCAATTGAACATTTTCCTGGTTACCAAAACACTTTTCACTTAGTGTTGATGAATTTAACTAGAAAATTATTTAAAATGACAAAAATGTCGCTCGTTTAACTGGAAGTGACAGAAACAGTTAACGACCAACAAAAAAAGGGATAAAAAATGTGACAAATAACAAAGGTGAATGACCAAATTCGAGTTTTTAAGGTTCTGAAACAATTACAAAGGTTACCAAAAGGAGAAGTTTACTCTATCATCTTATTCTAATTTTCCTAAAAACAAAGTATCCAAACTGTTTTTCTTAAATACTTTTAATAAATACAATTAAAATTTCATACTCTTTTATTTTCTTCTCTTTAATTTTATTCCAAAAATGACAAGACATAAAAGTTTTTGCCATATCTTCTTTGAAATCGGCATGGAATCGAAACAAGAAATAAAGTGAATAGCACAAATGGCTTTGTTGTGTTTGTGGCATCAATATGTACCATCTATATATTCATGTTTCCACTTATATTTTAATTTGTATTGTGTTTGGATAAAGAAAAGTTATGGTAAGAAAGGGAAAAATGTATATCCATCATTGGATCAATCATTATAAACAGTAATGAAATGCATCAGAAAAGTTAGGCTGAGGAAATGGGAAGAATGAATATCCACTATTGGATCAATCATAATTAAAGAACAACATTAAGGAGATGCATTAGAAAAGTTGTGGTATGAAAGGGAAGAACGGATCAAGCATGATTGAAGATCAACACTAATAAGATATACCAGATCAATTACTGTGAGAAACGCAATTCATAATGAGAGGAAAAGTGATAAAGAGTTCAAATCCTTTCTTATGCTCCTTATCTCATCCCTTTTTCTCTCACACTATCTTTCGTTTTGTAATTTAATTATACACACACACTTATAAATAACAAGAATGCTGTTCCATATAAATTTTTTCTTCTAAAGGTAGGATTTAGAATACTAATTAACATATATTCATTTCACAATGTGTTTAGTTCATATGTATTCGGTTCATAATGTGGGCATTTTTTTGATGTATTTGTGAAACAAAAAAAAGTTTTACAATGTGAATCAAGCATATATGAAACAATCACATTTTGAAACAAATATATGTTAATTAAAAAGTTAAATATTATCGTTACATGAGAAAAATCACGTGAACAAAATCGCAGGGTATAAGCTCTCCTAATTATCACAATTGTTCTCCTTTCAACCACGAAGAGAAAACCAACCAAACATCCTCTGACTTATGTAATATATATATGTATATAGACTTAGAACAAGGTGAGACCAAGCTGTTACCGTGAGCAGTGGCGGATCCATAAATTTTGGTTAGGGGGGTCGGAATTTTCGAAAATCAAGTAAAATATAGGCAATATTAGAATAATTAGTACTGTTGCTATCATTTTTAAATGCTACTATTTTTCTTTCCAAGAAGTTTACTTATTTTTCTAGTGAAATAACAAAAATAATCAATTAGCAACAATACAATTCATAATTAGGCACAATGAGAAATTGGAATTTAAACATGACAATTAGCACAAAAATATTACAAATATGTATCGAACTCTAACAATTAATCGGCTAAATTGGTTTTGTTAGTTAATGACGCAACATAGGTTTGCAAAAGGTTCAACAAGCGTATAAACTTTTTGGGGTTGAGAATTACAAACATTAAACCTTTTGGGGTCGAGAGTCTTACCCGGTAAGCGATAGAAATGACTCTTACCTGGTAAGCATTTACTAGGTTGAAGACTCTTACCGCGAATTAATTGATAACCGATAATGTTATATAATAAGGTAAATAAAGGTATCTTTCAAGTAAACATTTATCCGTTAAACATTTAATTAATCACACCCTTAATAAATAATACGATAAATTTTATTAGCTTAAACATCCTAATAATTAATAAAAGATAAAACACATTATAAATTAACATATAATATAAATTGAGCTCTTTCTCTTTCATTTCATAGGCTGGACATTTTTTTATTGGGTGTCAAACCCTATTTTGGTGGGTGGCAAAATTAAAAAAGCTTACATACACCATGAGATTGTGATAAGCATTTTGCTTTTGTTGAGAACTTATGGGGGTCAGCTGACCCCCTACTACAAGCTGTAAGTCCGCCTCTGACCGTGAGACCGTGTGAGACCAATACCCAACGTATGAAACTTCACAAAAAAACACCGTGAATGTATATAAAACTCGAATATGCAGACATAAAAATCACTTTCGATGCAGAAAAATATCGAAAACAAGCTAAAAAACGAAACCTTCACAGCTCAAGTTCTGTGAAGGGTACATATATATAATGCGAACCTTCACAAAAAAAATTGTTGTCAATGTTTCGTTTTTTAACCATTTTTTGGAGAAAAAAAATTTCAATAGTGTTTGTTAGTATGTTTTAACGATGAATGTTCAATTTTTTTACCTTCACAAATGTTTTGATGTGAAGTTTCAAGTAAAATATGTTGGTCTCACCGGTCTCACCAAAAAGGCTTGGTCTCACCGGAACTTAACTATATATATATATATATATATAGAGGTTCAAGTACCTCAAAAAAGAAAACGAAAAAATCAAGAAACATTTTCATAGTCCTCCATTTGGAGTGTATGCACTTATGCATAGCACTAAATTACCCGTATGCACAAGTGCATAGATCCAAATGGATAGATAAGAGGGTGTTCATCGGTTTTTTCGTTTTTTAAAGGTTTTCTTTTAAACCTGACCATATACATATACATAATAAACATCAATACTGTACCAATGGGAAGTTGAGTTAAGATGCGAAACACGAGAAATGGTTATCAATCACCGAATGCACATTAAGGCGAGATATGCAAGACCAGTTCGCGTATCAAACATGATTCATGGGTAGACTTCAGATGAATACCAATCAAAGAATCCAGATACATTTTTCGTGTTAAATCAACTTCTCACATGATTCTTCTCTTGTTTTGTAATTGTTTAAGTTTATTTGTTTGTATGCTTTTGAATGAATTGAAGACTATATATATATTATGCATCACAAAGAAAGAAAAAAAGAATCTCACAAAGTACCAAAACTGCAAAATCCCCAAAAGTACAGGGGTGTAAAGTGAAAAAAAACCACCATACCAACCAAACAAGAACCTTGCATGTATTTAAGGCCTTTTAACTTCCGTATCAAAAACACCAAACGTAAAAGAAGAGCATTCTCCAGAAGTTTAACATCAGATTGTTGAAATCGGTTGAAATTTTCTCTCGATCTATCGCTTTTAAGGTAATTAATCGATAAATTTTGGATTACTTTTTGTTATATGAATCTAATATCTCCCATTTCTAAGCTGCAATTTCGTAAATTTCATAAATTTATCGCTTAAATTTGATCCAATTTCTGGCATTTCTAAGCTGCAATTTCGTAAATTCCGATTATGATCGATTTGTTCGATTTGTTGTCCATGAGTAATATTTCAGGGATAACATATTTCAGAGGTCAATTTGTATAAAATTCCTAAAAATATGCTGATTTTGGGAAGTAAGATGGTTTCCTATTCTGTTTTAAGATTTTAAATTTTGTGCTATTGCCTTATTGAAAAGAGAATGTGATTGTTGTTATTAGAAAGGTTTTTAAATCATCAATTACCTGTTAAGAATCATTACATAATTACTTTTTATGAGGGAGGTTCATACGAAAAATATAACTTTTTAAGAAAACGTGAGGAGCAATCTCAACAATTCATCTCGGTCAACAAAGGCGACTTTGACCGGTCCCCCTTTAATAATCTCTACCCTCCCATGAATCGCTTCAATCCTCCGTGATCATGTTCACCGTAACCGCGAGATGAGTGGCTGAGATTGCTGCTCACTTTTTCTTAAATTGACATGTTTCTCGTTTGAACCTTCCTCTACTTTTTATATCATGGAAACAATTTTTCTTATAGATATTTGTTCCCATTATCATCAACTATAATTGGTGATTTAGGGGTCGTTTACCAAAATTTTATTCGAGAGCATGTTACCTTAGGCATAACATGTAAAAAAGATTGAAAATCTTGCCGATGGTCGTTGGTAAAGCTTATTGGGTAAAATATGCTTATTAACAATCCATTTTGATAACTGAGAATGTTACACCATAAGATAGTCACTCTTGCAATAAAAGCTTTTTCACTAACGAATAGCAAACCACCCCTTAATGTAACTACTTTGTTTTGTTTTGTTTTTTTCGGTTACAATTATGTTATTTGCTTGTTTATTTACGGACAAAATGCATCTAAATATAACGAAACTTGTCTTCTTTCTCTATTTGCCACTACAAATATCTTTTTAGTTTTTCCTTAATCAATGTAACCAAAATTTACCATTTTGTTTCTATTTTGACCGATAGTCTGCTAATCTTGTAACATATGATAACCTGAATGTCATGTTTATGGTTGATGATTTGTACACAACAATTTTTTTTTTACCATACACAACAATTTTGACTTTTATGCCCCTACCAACCCGGTATCTATTATCCTCATCCACAACTTTAAGGATATAATGGTCCAAACAATCACTTTTTATTGTGTATGGTAAAAAATTGTTGTGTACAAATTTCGTAAATATATAATCCACATCTTCAAATGTTACACACGATCACCACGTTACCTGTTAAAACACATGTAACATAAAAAACTAAGAAACGTAAATACATTGATCGACAAGATTTTCACCAAACTTTATTGCATTTTGATGCATTTCACCTTTTCATTACGAGCATCGAGATAACAAAGCTGATATTTTTGCAGTTCTTTGTATCTGCAGCAAAATTCATTCCGAATTTCTGATCTGTAGAGATGTTCAAAATCCCCCCTCATCAAGTTGCTGGGCACCACGCTAGCAACGGAACCCTCGGTCCCCTGGTTGATGACTCCGGTCGTTTCTACAAGCCTCTCCAAGGCGACGAACGTGGGTCTGCCGAAGTGGCATTCTACGAACAGTTTTCTGCGAATACTGAAATCCCAGATCGGATTCGTAGATTCTTCCCGGTTTTCCACGGGACTCAAGTAATGAAAGCATCCGATGGGGTCGAGCACCCTCACATCGTGTTAGAAGATCTTGCTTCGTCTCGCGTAAATCCCACGATTATGGACATCAAGATTGGGTCCAGAACCTTTGGGCCCGAAGCTTCGGATGAATACATTGCAAAGTGCTTGAAACGAGACCGCGAGACCACTAGCCTCCGGTTAGGATTCAGGATATCAGGTTTGTTAGTACTGTGCTTTGTGTTTCCCTTTTTTGTTTTAACCGGGTTTTCGCACATTTTCCGATGATGCTTTGCACATATATGCACCCATAGTTTTTTTTGTCTGGGGTCTTTACGGGTGCGTTTTGGTCATGCGGAGAGAAGTGGACGGACAAGGGTGAAGTGGACGGACAAGGGTGAGGTTGGCAGGTGAAAGAATTTCAAAAGGTTTTAGGGTTTAGAAATGCGGGTATTTTAGTAATTTGCCAATTTTGTGTCGTATTCATTTCTTTTGTCTTACTTATTTCGGTGAGACAGAAAAAATGCATTTTTTTCACACTTATTAGAAGTCCGATTTTATCTTGTCTTAGTCTAATGTCGTGTCAAACACGAGATGGCAAGTTTTTGTATTGTCATGTCCGCTTCATATCCCGCATACCCATTCACCTATTCGACATAAGGGTATTTTAGTAATTTAATAACCTTGTCTCGTATCCTTGATTTTTTGTTTTACTTATTTCGGTGAGACGGAAAAGAATTCATTTTGGGTATATCTTACTGAACGCACCTGTAACAAATTAGCTTTCTCTACCCTTTGGGTGTATCTTACTGAACACCTGTACCCAAAAGATTTACTAGATTTGTTTGGTTTTGGTTATAGGTTTGCAAGTTTACATAAGCGAAGAGGTCGGGTTTTATAAGCCTCCAAGAGATCTCGTTCTTAAAAGCACCACAGACGAGGTTAAATTGTTATTTAGGAGATTTGTTTCTGATGACCCAACTAACCACGTTTTAGCCTCGGAGG
Organism: Centaurea solstitialis; assembly: GCA_030169165.1. NCBI lineage: Eukaryota > Viridiplantae > Streptophyta > Magnoliopsida > Asterales > Asteraceae > Centaurea > Centaurea solstitialis. Next base: position 3,109,887 of record CM058041.1, on the reverse strand, counting down.
TCTATGGCGGGCCTAACGGGATTTTGGCACAATTATTGGAACTCAAGGTGTGGTTCGAGGATCAAACCGTCTACCATTTCTGTGCTTGTTCGCTTCTTTTCATGTACGAAAAGACGACGGCCTCGGAAGGGGCGAGTCCAAACCCACAAGTCAAACTTATCGATTTTGCACATGTTACGGAGGGTAAAGGTGTCATTGACCACAACTTCTTGGGTGGACTATGCTCTTTGATAAAGTTCTTATCTGAAGCACTTGAAGATCTCAAAGATCACGATGCTCCAAAAGGAGTTACGCAAGAATCAACTGCTTTAGTTGACAATGGTCACTAATAAAATGAAATTCTTGGAATCGCTCCATCTGTCAATATGATGATCGTTGACACAGTATGGGTGTGGTGTCTGGATTAGCTTACAGGCGCCTCAACTAACCTCAGATGTCTCAACAGACAAAAGAATTTTTTAAATGGATATTTAGAAGGCATCCACCCTTAACATAAAAAGAAATAACAAAGAGTGAAAACCATGCCATTGGCCTTCACAAGACCACAAGTTGCTTAGCAACCTTTTTTCATCAAAATTTTGTAAATGTTGTTAAATGATATACTTTTTTAGACTTTGATAAAAGGTAAAATCTTGGGAAATAATTTGAAGCCCGAAATTAATTGAGGATTTTATGTTTCATGAAATGTTTTTTAGAGATTGGATTTTATAGAGGAGTTTAGAGTGTTTGGTTTATAAGATTTGTAACGGAATTTAAATGTTTTGTAATAGTTGTTTGTTTTATGAATAATCTTGTTGGCGATTGAGAGATTATTGCTCGTTTGATGAAATAGATAAAAGTGCCATGGAAACAATTGGGATAAGAGAACATTGTGAAAATAAAAGTTATTCTAATTCTAATTTTGGCAATTTTAATCTTCCAGTGCTGTGGCGGATTGGTTATCGTTGGGGTTCATAACATCCTAACTGAGTTCGAGCCTTTCCGTGCGCTGTTTGGGCACATTTAAGTAGGGTCATGATTAGCCCTAAAATTATCGGAGATTAGTCGGATTTTGGTCCGGACACTCTTCCAAATTTTTTTTAGCAATTTTATTTAAGAAACAAACAATAAAAGTTAAACTAAATTTCGTACTTGTAGTTTTGAAATTCCACTTTACATCCTTACATTTTAGGGCAAAATGCATCTAAATGTAATAAAGTTTGAGCTAATTCCTATTTAATGTAACGAAGTTTATTTTTCTCAATTAATATAACAAACTTCTACTTTTTCCTATTTTATACATATTTTACCTACTAAACAAGTTACCAACCTACATGTCATCAATTTTAATTGACATGGAATTTTTAATTTTTAATTTAATTTCCAAATCAACCTAATTAAGTCATTTTAGTACCTTATCCTCTTTTATAATTTTTTTTATATTTAATGACTTAATGTATTATGTAAAAATATTTGATTTATGTTTCTTTTATTATTATATACAAACGTATAGAAGTATGTTATATATAAAAGCTAAAAAAATAAAAACTAAAAAACTATAAACTAAAAAAATCAAAAATAAAATACGACTTTGACTTCATCTCTATGTAAAACTTGCGTGTGTATATATATATATATATATTATATATAATGGCAGAAGTACTGATCTGCATCACAAAATTGTTTCAAGTCATTGTACTAAAAACGAAAGGAACAAAACTTGCATATAATTAATTAAAATACTAAGATCATCTAATGTCTTGGTTTTTTTTCTTCATTGTTATCATATTACTGGGAAATATATAAAGGATGGAGATGACGATCTTTTAAGTGTGGTAGTTTGTGTTTATTTTCGGAAAAAGTTTAAAAACCCCAAGTAATGAATTATTCTGTTTTTAAAAAAATTAAGTCGTTAAACTAATTTTTTGAATTGAAAAATCATTGAACTTTTATATGATCATATATAATAATAATATTAATATTAATATTAATGATGATGATGATAATAATAATAATAATAATAATAATAATAGAGAACATGCATCAAATACTTTTATAAAATCTTTAGAAAAAACCCAAAGTACTAAAATGAGTTAATTAAGTTGATTTGGAATAAAAAAATAAAAAAATAAAAATTCCATGTCAATAAACATTGATGACATGTAGGTTAGTAACTTGTTTAGTAGGTAAAATATGTATCAAATAGGAAAAAGTAGAAGTTTGTTATATTAGTTGAGAAAAAATAAACTTCCTTGCATTAAATAGGAATTAACTCAAACTTTATTACATTTAGATGCATTTTGCCCTACATTTTACTATTTATTTCTACTTTTTGTCCTTAAGCTTAATTACTATTTTTAGGTATTAGGAACTAAAATAGAATGGAAGTTGTAAACCATATGGACTAAGAAAGAAATCAAGTTTAAATAGTAAAACCAAAAATAATAATGGATTATAAACCATAAAGAGTAAAACCAAAAATTTCAAAACCACAGGGACTAAAATATAATTTCCACCAAATAGTAGGGACCAAAAAGGCAAAAACTCGACCTAATTCATTTTCTTTCTGACCATGAAAAAGAGGGAGGGTATATAAGATGGAAAAGCGCGCCAAAATCTCAAACCTGAAAATTTACAGACTTGCAGCTCTGTGTGAGCTTGAGAGAGAGAGATAACAATGGTGATGTTATGCTTCGTGTTGGATTTGCGGACATTATCGCCTTCTTTACTTCGTGATCTAAAGCAGGTACGAATTCAATCTGTAGGAATTTCAATCTGTTTCGAAATAAGCTATCGATTCATGTAGAATTTCATTCTGTTTTCACCAGAATTCGTTGATTCGTTTCGAATTAAGCTATCGATTCATGTAGAATTTCAATCTGTTTTCATCAGAATTCGTTAATTCGTTTCGAGATAAGCTATCGATTCATGTAGAATTTCATTCTGTTTTTACCAGAATTTGTTAATTTGTTTTGGAATAAGCTATCGATTCATGTAGAATTTCAATCTGTTTTCACCAGAATTTGTTAATTTGTTTTGGAATAAGCTATCGATTCATGTAGAATTTCAGTCTGTTTTCACCAGAATTTGTTAATTCGTTTGAAATGAGCTATCGATTCATGTAGAATTTCGATCTGTTTTCACCAGAATTTGTTAATTCGTTTTTGGAGTAAGCTATCGATTCATGTAGAGTTTCATTCTGTTTTCACCAGAATTCGTTATTCGATTCGAAATAAGCTATCGATTCATGTAGAATTTCAATCTGTTTTGACCGGAATTTATTAATTCGTTTTTGGAATAAGCTATGGATTCATGTAGAATTTCAATCTGTTTTTACCAGAATTTGTTAATTCGTTTTTGGAATAAGCTATCGATTCATGTAAGAAACACGCTGTTTGTTGCTAGTCGTTACTGCAGCTAGCGAATTTCTACGCGATTTCAAGCCCTAGAGGTCACAAATCGACCTCGAATTCGAGTTCAAAGTCACTCGTTGATAAGATCGGACTTTGCTATGTATTCAGAAATCGGATTTCGTGTTCTACAGAGGTACGTGATTATTGATACATAAATACATTCGTATATGTGATCAGTTCTGAGGTTTGAATAGCTAAATATTAGGTATAATCATGATTGAATACTGAAATCAGATTTGAAATTTTAAGAAGTTAGGTATAAACAGATTGAATACCGAGTCAGCAGTAACTATGACTTAAATCAATTGAAATCACTAAAATATTATATGCAATGCAGAAAGATGGACTCCATGTGTTTTGAAAATCGAAATAAGAGACTGTGTTTTGACATTTTTGGTTTGATAGGGAAAACTCATTTGCTTAGTTTTCAAACAACAACTTAGTAGTTCAAGTCAAGGTTTAGGTATTTTTGTACTGCAATCTGAATTTGTTCTATGCATGATGATAATGCTGAAGCAGGTGTTACTTCCATTACTACATGTAAAATCAGGTTTATAAGTTTGAATTTGTAAGAGCTTTGAATTGCCAAGGATGTGATCTTAGTTTTGGGTTTTCTTCCTATTACGCGCTTTGTTCTTTGGTTCATGTTTTGTATCAGATGAAGGTAGCATACAGGCCGACTCGGAATTTCAGTCTCCGTGATTTTCACCATGCTGTTAACAACTTGCCTAGTGATGGCTTCTTACCAGAACTCAACAATCATGTGTCCATCTCTTGTTGTGGTAACTGGTTTTCTGTGTTAGCAGACATAGATAACACTCGTGAATACTTGTACTTTATCCTTTCTGTTGCTTATAGCTTTTTGGCCAGCAGATGCCCTCTTGCAAGTGTCCTTAATGATAACGTTCTATATTCATGGGGAGGTGACTGTGAAGATGTTGGAAGAAAAGTGATTGTTATCAGTTCATGTCTACTTGAAAGTTTAGACTCTGTGACAAAGAAGACTCTAATGGTGAGCTATTTCAACTTCTTGTTCTCTGTAGTATTTGCTTGATACTGGATTTCTGATGCAAATGATTTCAAAAATTTTATTTTCAATGGTGAGTCACTTTCTTATAGGATGCAGCAGACAAATGTGTTTCAGTGGACTTTGTTTTGTTGGCGTCAAGTGATCGTGGTGATCTTTCAGAAAGTATCAACAACTTTTTTAAGAGTATATGTGATCTTGAGAATTGTTCGTTCCATAATCATCTTCCAGGTTGTACTTTCCTTCTAGTGTATGAAATATCATCTAAAAATTTAATAGAACGCTTCCTTTGAATGACAATGAATTAATAAAATTGTGTTCTGCGTTACACCATTAGTCATATGATGTTCATAATGGTAAGTTAAAATCACATGGAAAGAGTATCAAATCGAAGTGTATTGTATAGTAATTGCTTTTATAGAACATTTTTTGCAGATGCAAAGGTATTTTGTGCCCTGGTGAAACAATGGCTACAAGATTTGAGGGATGAAGCAGAACAGTTGCAGGCTCGTCTTAAGTTCAAGAAAAATCTTTTAGGTTCTTTAAACCAAATATGCTGCAATCTATTTCCATCTTTCAATCGCATCATTGATGACTTCGAACCCTGCCAGGTATTATAGCTTTACATAATCCATCAGTATGAGAACTAGCCCAACTCCCATAGCATCTGAATTGAAATATTCTCAGGATGGCATGAAACTTGAGCAAAATATGCTATATTAGCAAAGGTGTGAAGGATCTTCTGATTAGAGAAGATTTTTATGTATGAGAAGCAAATTTGTAGGAGTCGGAATTTGATCAAATTTATATTGTTTTCCAACTTTATTCTAAATAATGAAATACAAATATCAGGCATGTAGGTGTCATGGATATCCATTGGATGATGAACATGGACAGAAACCAGTGAAGTCCACTTCTTGTCCAGTCACTGGCAATGAGCTTGGCACACTTGATTTTATCGTAAACTCTCTGAAGGTCGGGCAGCAAACAGTCCTGCTCATGCCGTCCTTTCACTTCTATACAAAGTTGCAGCATGTTACGCACCTGTAGACTTTAACGTCATTAATAGAACCAACTTAGCTTCTTTAAGCGAAGGTAAACCTCCAATACTACAATTGATACTTGCACCAAGATATGTTTATCTTCCTACTTGCAATCCATGAATAGGACTATATGATCAAAGTTCTTTAGTCATATCATATGATCTTAATTTACTTATTCCAAACACAGATCTCCAAACTTCTGGTTCTATTTTTGGGTTAACTTCCATGATTTCAAGTTGTTTGTAGGAGTCTTGATGCTTGGGTGTGTCTAATATTTCAGAAAACCAAGAATTTCATGTCTAAGGTCTCTGTCATTCGGTATTAGGTGATTAAACTTGAAACAATTCGTTAAGAAGATAAAAGGATCTGGATGAATCAGTTAACTTGAAATCTCCAAGCTCTACAATTATCCACTTTTCAGCTAATTGTAGTTTATAGCATGCTCATGTTATTTACTCTGCTTTACTTTTTGGTCTTTTGTAACAGGGTTGATTGTAGGAACTCCCTTTGTTGTTGGCCCATCTACTTCCCATGAATTGGATGATACTGACCAGATGGAGTTAAACAACCAAGGTCGCCAAATGGCTGCCCTTTCTGGTTCATGTTTTTCAATTTCATTTTTTAACAGGGTTCTAGATGGTCATAAACTTCTCCATTTTCCAATTTCAATATATTTAGTGAGTATATCTGCATGTTCCACTGTTAATTCCACAAGTTTTGCTTGGATGCGAGTTTGCAGTCTTCCAAGGGCTTTGCAGTTCCCTGCATTTCCTAGATCAGGGTCTTATTTGCTCATCCAGATGTAATACTGAGACTATGAGGGAGACACCATTCCAGTGCTATTACATTCTTCTGCCTTCAGATAACGGAGTGATGCTTCTCAGGGTGGGTTCTCTTTCCGTCTACTAACTGTAGTCTGCATGGAACTAGCTAATACATGCCTCATACATCAAATCTTTTTTCGTTTAGAGAAGCTAGAGACAAAGGCGGATTTGAACCAATGATCACTTAAGGTGTTTCCACCTATGGAATCATGGGAGGACCTAGTGTAATGCACACGGTGGCACGTTCCACCGTATTGTTCCTCCATCGTAGTGTAAAAAATACAAGGCTGTGAAAAGAGCCAGAATATCAATTTGTTGTGTGCCACCATATATATTTTGGAACAACAATAAAAACACAAGTTTCCCTTGGTAGAGTTTGGTTAGTTCCTTGTTTGTAAAATTTGAGGTCTTGTGTTCAAATCTTGTTAGAGTCATTTTTCTAGTTTTTAGCTTTTAGTATCATTTTTATTATGTTTCTAAATTTTTGGCTATAACAGGACTTGAACACGAGGCCTTTCATTTGAAAAGCAAGGAACTAACCACTAGACGAATATTGATTTTGTGAAAGATATCTCTATATTTGTTCTCATAGTCAAATGGTGCTTTTTGAAAACATTTTTGGGTCTGCCCCTGTATGGAATGGACCCAAATTCCACCATGCTAAATACCTGATGATCTTTCTCTTTCTTTATGGTTTCTCTTACCTTTAGTGACTCATGCAGAGGCTTGCAGGATCAGAAGAAGTGATACCTATCCCTGATGTTAGCCAATCATTTGAGTCTGCAGAAGCTAAGGATGTTAGAGATTCTGTAAAGTCCTCTTTACTCGAGGTCGTATTTCATAAACTATTAGCTCATATAGTACCAATGTCTCTTCGGTTTAGCAAATGCTCTATAATCATCAATTTTCGATGGCCTAATGCGAGCATCCTTGACAGTGGAGGGCAATTTATCAGATTTATTATTAATCAATATATTACTCTAAATCAACCCCGAAGGTAGAATTGAGACTAGTTCTTCTTATCCTAAAATAGTAGCATAACACCATAACCTTGTCTGTATGTCTGAAACTTAGTTGGATTTGATTATCCTTCAGGAATACGCTTTGGCAAATGAAAATTATAAACTAGAATGCTTTGTATCTAGCATGTACTTGTAATATGCCACAAGTCATGTAATTTTCATATTCTATCATGGTGCCCAGATTGAAGAAAGGGGCTACAATCCCATCCTGCATGAAAGAGGATTTCATCAAAGACTAAATGTGCTTGTGAAAGAAAGTTTGCATTTTGGGTAGATATCTTCTCTTTTAGCATCAACTCTACTCGGATAAAACCTATTATTCTGGTAAACAAGGGTTGTGACATAGTGGTTGGGGCTCAGGGGGATGTGGGGAATATTCTATCTGCCCAGGGTTCAATTCCCGGCGTCCACAACAATTGTGGCCACTGAGTTTATTAGGGCTGATGCCTTACAACTATAATTTGCCGGGATTAGTTTGGGCATAGCCCAGGACACCCTTCCAAAAAAATTCAATCAATTGTGATTGCCATTTTTCTTCATTTACACAGATTAGCTTGGCTTCAGTAGAATTAATATCTAAGGATCATAACTTGCCTTGGCTCTATATATCCAGGTCATTACCTACCAAATCAGAAGAGTCACCTCCTGAACCAACTTCGACTCAAGAAGATCGTTTAAATGACTCTGGACCTTCAAAGCAATCAACGAGTATGTTAGGCTTCGAAGAGGAAATCCCACAAACGGATATAAAATCCGGACGAGACAAAATCACAGCACGTATAACAGAAGAATGGGAACAACTAATAGTCAATGAAATCCCTATAATCAGTTCTCCCACTTGTGCTTCTAAATCGAAGCTGGATCAGTTGGCTGTTTCACCACTCGAGAGCAATAAGCCGCTAGACGAAAGAACTTCGAGGATACTAGAGAGACTAGAAGTACCAAGAAAGCTAAAAGCTAAAATGACTTCACCAGTCAGCATAACCTCAAGCAGTGCCACTATTGATGCATGCATGCTAACAAAGAAGCCTCTTATACCATTTCAGCCAACTCAAACTTCTGATTCAGGAACAGTTGCCAGCCAGCCAATGAGACCCAACTTCCAAAGGCTGAAAAGGAAACATAGATAAATGTACGTCGCAATTGCAGATACTGAGATTCATGAGGTTGGCTTGCTTCCTTCTTTTCAAGTAAGTGTTCTTCCAAATTCTTAGTATGCTTGTTTCTTAAATGCATTACTTGATTGAGATCAATCTTATGAAATGTCCCTGAAATGATATGATTTTAGTTTTGTGAACCTGAATTTAAATGATTAGAAACTGCATGTTCAGCATATATAAATCAACATCTTTTATGTTAACAATTGCAACTGTTGGAATCCCACATCATACACAGTCCATGTGACCTGTATATATGCTGGAACCTTTTTTATAAGGGTTCTCATAGAGAGAGAATCATAGACTACATGCAATCTAACATGAACTATTACAAGTGGGTGATCCTTCTGAAAACTAGTCTACTTTTCAATTGCAAAACTGAAACTATGTTTAACTATTCTAGTATTCAATTTCTAAACTGATAATACACAAAGAGTCAGGAATTTAGTTTCTCTTGATCTGATGGCCACATTAACGTTAAAGTAGCTTAGATAGTTGGACAATGAGATGTAGAATCAAGCCAAAAGATATTCAGCCATGAGCTATTAATTAGAATGCTTGGTTAGTATACTGTTTTCCTTCTCTTGTTTCTTAGGTAATATGCAGTTAGGCCTGCTGATAAAATCTTGGATAGTCGAATCTTAGAAGATATAGAAAAAAACAACCATTTAAATTCTAGGAATTGGTTAATTTATCGGTTTGAACTGCGGAAATAATTAGACGAAAAACCACATCAAAGAATGGTCACTAATTTCCAGTCAAAACCCTGCATCTTCTGAAAGGGAGGCCTTATTGCTTGAGCATGTCACATTGGCCTCGTGATTCCTCATGGATGTCTAAAGGGTAAACTTGTACTCTTGACCCACTCACCTACCAAAAAAGAAGAAAATAGTAGAAACATTCTAATTGGGAGAATAAGTGGAACCTATCATATGTCTCCAAAAGAGCCATTGACGGGAGAAGAAAGGTTCCAATATTACTAAGCATAAAAGCTCCAAAGTCTAGCCGATGTGGGATTCCAACACATCCCCTTCCAATGGAGGTTAGATGGGATCAAATTGTCCTAGAGTGTCGAGATGGGGCTATTGAGGAGAGAAGGAAGATTCCAACTACATTGAGGAGAAAGGGTCTGTTGTTGGCAGCTTAATGGGCTTAATAGAATCACAACGTATTCGGTTAGATATACATGAGTGTTTGGTAGTGGACTAGTGGCTTTATAATATAGAAAGTGGCTTTTTTAGTAAGCTTTTAGGAGTGAGCTTTATGTAGAAAGCCAAGTTTTTTTTAAACATGCCCATCCCAATTAAAAAACATGCTCATTCTATCTATGAAAAAACTCTCCAAACAAAAACCCTTCCAATCTATACTGACAGATTAATCCACATAGACATGTATATCCATACAAGGGTTAATGGAAAACCAACCAAATAACCCCTAAGTCTACCCGATGTGTGACTCCAAAAGCTTCCTCCAACAAACGCTAGATGGGTAGAGATTGTCCCAGAGTCGAGAAGGGGCTACATGGGCACACAGGGTCGAGTACCATAAAGGTGTAGTAGAATTTGGCTGTGATACCATGTGAGATTATGTGAAATCCCACTAGATTACTCTCCAAAAGATTTCTTGATCAGAGAAGGGAGGTTCCAACATTTATTGATGATAATTGATAAATGGTCCAAGTCTAGCCAATGTGGAACTTTAACACAAATATTAAAAAATTAATAGTTAATAAACACATAGGCGTTGTATTGAATGTGAACAGGCGGTGCTAGACGAGATGGTTGAATATGAGGTTTTTTTGCTATTTTTCGAGTCAAAAGAATGCAAACAAATTAGACCACGTAGTACTTGCAGAATTTCCACAAGTGAAACTACCTTTTATTTGGTGGAAAATGGCTGATGCATTGTTACCTAACGCATTATTCTTGACTCTTACTAGTTCATTTGTCTATAGGGTTGTAATTTGCACATGAGATTAGCAATTCAAATTTTAAAAAAAGATAGTCATGACCTTCAAGCTTCAAAGGTATTATCACCTAGGAATGGGATGACAATTTCGCGTATGCTTTTTAATCTATTTCAATTTTGGCGTATGCTCTTTTTAATCTATTTATCAACCATTACTTAATATGAAAAATACCAAAAGGATACGTTGGAAATTGTACCCAGGCTTTGTCTGCCTCCCACAGGTCACGGGTATAAAGTCACTGAGGAGGCGTTTGGTTTGTAGAATGGAATTTGATGGAATTGGAATCCATCAAAGGAATTTGAATGGAACTTTTGACCACGTGATTGGTTGGTAGGAATTCAATTCCTTCTCTTAATCCTAGGAATGATGAATTCCTTGAATTGTGGAATTCAATGGAATTCCATCAAGTTCATTCTGCGAACCAAACATCACTAAAGAATTTGGTCAAAATAATTTGTTTCCAATTCCATCAAATTCTTCAAATTTCACAAACAAAGAACCCTCCTATAAGTGAATATTATATACTTTTAAAAAAGAAAGTTAATACCGCTTAGGATATTTGGGGCCAAATCCCATGAAACTAAATGGGGAAATTGGTCAAATTGGCCAATTCACACTTCACTTTTCACCTCCTAGTCTATTCTCTCCCAAAATTGCAAAAATAGCCTTTCAGTTCGTAATTTAAGACCGTAATTATGGACGTGGACCAATTTTGTAATAAAATTTGAAGCTCAGGGGGATGGGTCCGTAATTAGCATTTCCGTAATTACGGAAATGCCATGTGGCGGCGTCTCATTTTGGTCTAGGGAGCATGCACATACCCGCAATTATGGAGCCAGGTCTGTAATATACGGCTTGGCCGCAATTACGGTCTTAAATTACGGACCGAAGGGCTATTTTTGCAATTTTGGAAGAGAATAGGCTAGGAGGTGAAAAATGAAGTGTGAATTGGCTAGTTTTGCCAATTTTCCAACTAAATGCTTGATGACAAGATGAGTAAAAGAACTTTGTCAATATTAGTAAGAGAATTTTATTAAGGTTTTGCATTTGAAGTCGAGCCACCTGCAACCTACTAAATATTGACCAACATTGTATCATCATCTATATGGTATATAAATAACCAGACAACAAAATAGAATATAACCAATCTTTTTCATCATTTGCAATTTACCAGCCAATGAATTCACAGCCTTTTAGATTTGACCAAGATGGTAAAGAACTTTTTCACTTCTTTGATCTAACCACTATGACCTATTAAGAAAGAAAGGAACTCTTTAGAATAGCAATAATTCTTTCCTCTCAAAAGTCAAAAAGGACATTTCCACTGGAGCCCACATGATGATTTGCTGCCATGTGCCTGATCTAGGTCTTAAGAAATTTGGTTTAGTCTCCACGTCTACTTTGAGACTCCTGAAATGTCTATTTCAAATTTATAAGTCTTATTTTCCTCCCACTTAATATTAACCATGTAAAATGGGCACCCAAAGAGCATTGTCACATATATGTGACTAATCTAATGGAGATAATTATAATTTATAAGTTTATGTATCCTCGTCAAAATTTTTACTTCTACCCTATAATCTGGCACATTTGTTGGTTCTTAAATTTAATGTGTCTCATGAAGGATGGTTATTTACCAGATGGGTTGATTTACAGTTGCTGAATGATTTGGTGCATAATAATTATAAGTGGTCAGAATGATTAACATGCTCTTATGATCTAGCGTAAAATGAAATATGGTTGCCTTGTAATTGTTAAGAATGAAGTTAGGGGGGCAGTGAGGGTCTATTTGATAGAAGCTTAATGAGACTAACTTATTGGATCAACTATACATGAGTGTTTAGTAGTGGCTTATTTAGTAAAATTCTAGGAAGTTGCAAAAAGCCAAGTTTTCTCCAAGCACGCTCTTCCCAATTAAAAGTATGCCTCTTCCATCTATAAAAACCCCTCCAAACAAAAACTATTTTAACTTATACAGACAGATTAATCCACTTTGACAACTTTATTATACAAGACTTGATGGAAAACCAACCAAACAACCCCTGAATGTTATAAGGAGGCCCAATATACGAAATCATTTAATTGGTTTTGAACCATAGATTTTTTTTGCCAAACAAAATTTACCTGTTAGCGATTCAGAGATTGCCTCTTAATAGAACTTTTAATAGGTAAACATCCCAAAATGATCTCCTATTAAGTAGTGACATTCATAAATATGGCATATGATAATGAAATTAAATAAAATTTCTGTGAGAAGGTAATTTCTGTGAGAAGGTAATAGACAAGGGGAAAATTATATCATCACCACCTTGTGCCTGTATGGACTAGTCTGGCAAATAATAGTACAAAAAACTAAGCACTTGAAAATTCCTATTAATAAAAATGACATTTAATGGCATTGATATTCATTATTACTGGATTTCAAACCTCAAAGAAATATTTACATCTTGAGTCAACAATTAGGCAACTAGTTGGTATTCCTTTTATTTCTTGCCACCAAACAACAACCTAATACATCATAAACATTTCTTAACAACAAAAAATTAAATTAAAAAAAATAATATCTACTTAATTTGCCAGCCCAACCACCATGATGAAAGGATGACACCATCCCATTACTGTAGCATCTTTCTTTCTTTAATCCTCCAAAGAGCTTCATGGTGGATTTTTCTCCTTTTTTATAAATTTCATCCCACTATCTTTGCTGGCAGCCACAACAATCATGGGTGTCACTATACTCATTGCATTATCATTTTACAGCTCTTATATTATATATTAAAAAATAGAAAAAAATTACAAAAAAAAGCATTATCTTAGACTTTAGCTGCTCTGATCTTCAAATCTCTGTACAGAGGATAGAGAGGGTAGAGGGGGTAGTATTTGTGATTCTAGAAGGGTAAAAAAGGAAAGCTCTTTTAGAAATTCTCTTTGTGGAAGTCAAATTTAGTTGACGTCTTGTGGGAGAAATCTAAGGCTAGTTGTTTCAGCTCTTTTGTTGGTGCTGGTGCTCCACAATAGAATACACCTGCAGATTTTCATTCAGACCAACGTTAGGAAACATCTCACATGACATATGATGCAATCGTAACAACTTGTTTTTCCATTTATCAAATAATACTATAATCTATTCTGACACAAAATTCTATTTTAGGGGATAGTCTCAACAGGAAAAAGATAATATTTAAAGGACATATTTGTAATGATAAAAATGAAAAATTGTTTCCTTTCCAATTATTTCCTTCCCTTTACTTTTGAACACACTAAGGGAATGCTTGGTTAGATGTATTAGGAAGTAATCAACGAAATGATAAATAAAAGAAACTGTTTGGTTTTCTATAATATAATGGTTTCAATCCTGATTGAGCCGGGGAATGAAATTTGATTTTTCATTCTCTACCATTTTCATTTTCATTCATATTTACATAGCCTGAACCAAACACACTAAATTATAACTTTCTTTCTTATCCATCTCTTTCTTTTCTTCCCAAATACGAAACTAGGACACTGGGATAGCAATGCTCCAAAATAGTCGTTGAGGAAATAAGAGATGTTTTAAACGCATCTATAGGAGATCTGGTCCAAGTCTAGCCAAGGTGGGACCCTAACACGCCCCTTCCAGCGTAGGCTAGACGGGCACATATTGTCAACTCTAAAGCCATGTAAGAATATGTGGAAGCCCAATATTTACTGTCGAGCCCTTGAAGAGAGAAGGAATATTCAAATGTATACAGAGGAAAATCGGTCCAAGAGCAGATAGGAGACTCTAACAACCTTTGTTTGACAAACAATATTAACGTGCCAAATTAACACTTGGCACGAATAAAATAAACATCATTATGCTACTAGATTCCAGATCTTCTATTTTTGTATCCCTCCTTTTTTGGCATGATCCACCTTTCTTTATCAATGTTTAATTAATAAGATTGGTTTGTTTGCACTAACCTTTGTATAATCTCCATTACCATTGAATAAATACCAGATCACCCACCATAACGGCTATATTTTAGTTTTTTAAAGGGTTAATTACATAGGTATGTATCGAACTTGTCACGTTTTATCATTGTATGTACTCAATTATAAACTTACCATTGTATGTATCGAACTTTCTAAAATTGCCATGTATCCAACTTTATCAAAACCTATCATTGAATGTATTTCTACTTGTCACGAAAGTGTATCGAACTTGAGGTTTTGATAAAGTTGGATACATACAATGGCAATTTTAGAAAGTTCGATACATACAATGGTAAGTTTATAAGTTGAGTACATACAATGATAAAACGTGACAAGTTCGATACATACCCATGTAATTACCCTTTTTTAAATTTAAACTTTGGAGCTATTACAATAAACTAATTTCCAACTACAACGACATAAGATAAAACTATTCATGGCTATGGGATATCCTTTTGGTTATGATTACTTTATATCATCCCATAAGATTTTTTCCTATTAAAATCTAATACGAAAAGGACTGCGATTCACGAACTATAACGCGTTTTTTTTTTGGTTTAACTAGGTGCCAATTATTCAAGGGACACCTGTAGTGAGTATTGACAAAGAAAGTATAGATTTATATTTAGTAGTCAATATAGAAATAGTCTCTAATTTGGATTTTTTTTTTTTCTTTTTCAACGAAGTAAAAAGACATGTTTTAGTCCCCACTGGTACAAATCATTTTTGACTTAGAAATTTACCAATAGTCTCTCTATAAAGTTGATAAGCATCTATCTTTGTAAATTGCAAAAGGGAAAGGAAAAGCCAAGGGGATGTTTGGTTGGGTTTCCATTAGGTCATCTATGAATAAAGTTGTCTGTGTATAGATTTGTTTTGGAGAGTTTTTCATAGATGGAAGGGTTTGTTTTTTCTATAAGCTTACTGAAATAAACCACTTTCTATATCATTAAGCCACTACCAAACTAACAGTCATGTATAACTAACCGAATAAGTTATGAGTCTCGTTAAGCTGCAACATGCCCTAAGTTGGGTGCAGGTAATACTAGATATACCTTAATAGGAATATATTTAAGTTGGAGAAAATTCAAATGAGAACCATAAATATTTTCAGAACCCGAGAATCAACTATTTCATGTATTATTCATGACGAATAAAACATGAATAGTTGGGTCTCAAATTCTCAAAAAAATTGCAGTTCTTATTTGAACTTGCCTCTATATAAGTTTAAATTATAAAGAAACAATGAGAACAATTTAGCAAGAGGGACTCACCTATTCTCGAACCCGCGTGATTAAGCGCAATTCGTTTGTAGACATTTCGCCAATTGGGTTTGGCAAAGTGAGACTTAACACGCGTCCCCGAGACCACATCCACCCCGTTCTTCGCATGATTAAGCGACTGAAGCATCGTGATTAGTGCAGATCGAGCATCACCTTCCTCATAAACGCTTGTGCAATAGTTGTGCATCTCTATGACCCCATTTTTGTCCATTTCCGCGGCCTCGTTCATAACGCCTTTAAACCAGTCAAACGAACCCTGTTCCCGAGTCACCCAATAGAAGTAAGCTCTCGTGGTTCTAAAGTTATTCGAACTCGGAGGTCCCGATTTATTATTCTTTTGCACCGTGTTGCCATTTTCCAAGGCATCGTCTTCCTCTTGTTTGGCCTTCATGTTGTTCACGATGTCTTTCACTATGCTGATCATCGGGGTTGCTCCGATTCCTAACCCCACTAGCAACACGACGTCGTATTTCTTGTAGTCTTGTGCCGGTGCTCCATATGGACCGTCGATTAGAACTTTTGGAAAACTGTCAAAAAAGACCGATCAACTAACTTAGAAGGGTTTTATAAATCCATGATCTTATGACAAATTTGAGAATGTTAGAGCAGCATCTATTGGTGCTTTCATTTGGTAATCACTTTTGGGGTTATCTCTATATTTGGAGGCAAAAACTCTTCTCTCTCCTAGTTTCTCTATTTTGGAGATAGTTTTGAGGAAGTTGTTGGAACAAAATATAACCTAAAAATCCCATATTATCCATTTTGGTGCAGCTGTTGGAGATGCTCTTAGAACATCTTCAGCAGATTCTCTATAATTTCCCTAAAATACAAAATCACGTTCAACTCCAACAGATTCTTTTTTGTTTTGGAAACTTTTAACATAAATTATATTATTATAACATTCTTTAATTTATCAACCCAATACACTTTATAAAAAGACTCTGAATAAAATAATAATAATGCAATCTCGGGATTGATAAAATAATCATTTCTTCCTCCCAATATCAAGTTTTAGAGAATTCTTTAAACTTGTAAAATTTTCATGTTTTCTATATTTAGAAAACATTATAAAGAATTTGTTGGAGCAATATAGAGAACAAAACCTTCATTTTTTTATTTTATAGAATCTGTTGAAGATACTCTTACAGGCTTACAGAAAGAATATGATGTCTATACACAAGAATATCTAGAAACCTGTCATGAGGGCCACTTAGCTAAATAACCCTATATTTTTTTAGGCTAGTACTTCAAAGATATTCTTTCTTAATGTTTTGGGTGAGAAGGCTTAGGTCAAATTCCATTAAATCATGCATGCAAAAAGTTGCCAGATGTTTGCTAAATTAGTTAAGAAATAATATTTTTTGTTAAAGGACATTACACATCCTGACATCCACCTGTTTGGACCATAGTGAAAAAAGTCCAAAACTCATGCATCTATTTGTTGCCCACTTTTTCTAATTTGTTAGATGTCTCTATTTGCATGATGTAGACTAATTGCCCAAGGCTTGTGGTGGAATAGGAAAGGCATCACATATTTGTTGTTTTTACTGCTAAACTTTTTAAATTTATCAGTCATTTCTAAAGTGTGCTTTGTTTGTGCCCACAACATGTTCTATCGAAAAAGTAATAAGACGAATCATTTTTGGTCCCGTTTTGTTGTTTTGGAAACTTACAGATAGTCGATGGCTGGTTTAATAATAATAATATAATATGCAAAAATCTAGAAACATTCGAACTCTTACTCTGGATTTTCCCCTTGGCAATCAGCTCTTAGGAGTCCGCTTTTTCCATTTGGCGGGGGCTGACAAACCTACCAAAGGAAAATTAAACATATTAGGTGATATTAGACAAAATACACATCGTTAAGGGCCCTAAAAAGTGGTGCTCGATCAAGTCAGAAAGCTGAATCAATAAGACCGTTTGTTTTTGTAAACTGATAAATATCTGAATGTTTATAATTGTCTATTTTACCTCTTCGAGTATTAAACACTTAAGTAACATGTTAAGTGGCAATAGAGAAATAAATACACCTCCTTAAGGGCCCTAAATTACCAACCTTAACTACAAACAGTAAGGTGTTTGGTCAACTTTTACGTCTTATTTCACTTCTGATTGATAAAAGGTCGTGCTCACACTACTAGAATAAATATGCATCCTAATAGAATGTTTTATAGCATCCTACCTAAAGGTGTTGCAATAAGTTTATAGGACGCTTTTACGCGTCATAACAAGTTTTTTTGGAACAATTTTCAAATAAAGGGTCCTATTAACTATTTTATATGACACTATTTGAAAGAAAGTGTCCTTTAAAGCTGTAAACACAAGTGTTCCTTAAAAATACGGGTTTATAGGATACTTCTCAAAATCGTCCTATAAAATTAGCTAATAAGACACTTTATTTTGAAAATGTTCTAAAAGACTTGTTAGGTAGGATATTGACGTTTTTTTGTTTTTGTTTGGTCCTATAAACTTATGTCCCACAAAACACTCTATTAAGACGCTTATTTATTTTAGGCGTCCTATATATTCAATTTTGTTGTAGTGATCGATCAAAAAAGCAGAATCAATAAGACCGTTTGTTTTTTTAAACTGATAAATGTCTAGATATATATAATTGTCTATTTTACCTGTGAAAAGACTGTTTTCAGTTGTCGAGTCCAATCACCGAGAGTTCGAATATGAACACTTAGGTAGTCATCACCAGGGGCAGAAGTGATGGAAAATGGGTGCCTGTAGACATGTATTAATCATTAAGTTAAGTCCATTATGTCTTTCTCAAATATTAGGTCACTTCCCATAATCAATGGCTTAATCATTGTCAATTTAAAGGTCCAACTCACCATTCAAATGGGGAGACAGCAGCACAGTTGACAAACATGTATTGCCCACTCTTGTATTTGAACCCTTGAGGCTTTGACATATGAAGTGCCAACACATTTCCAGGATAGACAGCCACCTTTTTTTTAACACGCCCAAATATCATTTCCCGAATAAATGACGAAAATAAGTACGAAAATCGACTAAAAAATTTGAAGATCGGATTATACCTTAAGTATCTTGACCGGCTTCACACTGGATCTTAACGCCCGTATTAATCTCTCGCAAGCATAGAGGGCGACCGGAACCGACAAATACATCCATGTCTGCATCCGGGATTCGGGAAACATGAAATTTAAAAATTAGTTCAGGATTTACAACCCGTCCCACATAGATATAAAATTTATATTATAACTCAAAGTTGTGGCCTGTGGGCTACTACTGGTAACTTCTACCATAATTCAAGCTGATTTGGAGGTTACGGGGTTAAATTCTTGCTTTGCTATATGTATAAAGGCGCAAGATCGTGTGAGAAGTTGAGTTTAACGTGAGAAGTGTGCAGTGGCGGATGCAGGATTTTTGCCTAGTGGGGACACCTTTATGGTAGATTAAAGGTTTGAAAAGTCAACCGTGTGTTTTTAGCCTAATTCCACATTAAGTTTATGTGTCGAGATTTTGAGTTTTTTTTTATTTAAGGACTTTTGGTTTTTAAGCTTTTTGGTTTTGTTTGTGGGCATATGATTTCTTTGGGATTTTTTTTTTTTGGGGGGGGGGGGGGGGGGGGGGGGGTTCTACATTAGAAAGGTTTAAAATTGGTTTTCCCGTCGATCACTTTTAATCTAATCTCAATTCCCTTCCATGCATTGCGCTTTAGAAAGGAATTGATCAGTGCATCTTATCCTAATATGCATCCACTTCTCAACCAACGGTTGATAACCACTTCTTGCGCTTCTGACATTAATCTCAACTTCTCACCAGAACCCAACCCATATATAAATGTATGCATATATATATATATATACACACATAGAGAGAGAGAGAGAGAGAGAGAGAGAGAGGTTCAAATGAGAAGTAGAGAAGTGATTTTCACCACTCATCCGGTCAATAAAGGTGGCTTTGACCGGTTACGGTGGACGCACGAGGGATTGACGTGATTCATGGGAGGGTAGAGATTATTAAAGGAGGGACCCGGTCAAAGCTGACTTTATTGACCGGATGAGTGTGGATATTCTCTACTTCTTTTTTTAGCATTCTCATTTAACCTAATCATTATATATATATATACTATATATAGAGAGAGTGAGAGAGAGAGTAGAGGGAAGTACTATAAACCGAGAGAATAAGAGGAACTAACCGTCTTCTTTGAATCATTCTTCGTGAGGTAAAGTTTGAGACCGTGAACTATGAGCAACCGTACACAATGACAAAGAGGTGGTGGGAATACCAAAAGGCGTTAAATCCTGTTAGTTTCTTTAGGAAGAGGGTAGGTTGAGCTTGCCTCGTCTTAGCCACGGGGTTGCTAGCGTAAAAGCGATCGTCATTAAGACCACCATCGTAATTCCCGTCCAGCCTTCTACTTCCTTCACAAAATGCCAGTAATTCTCGGCTTGATCGCCGAAGTACTGCTGCATCGGTTCATACTCTTTTTCAGTTGCATGAATCAGCTTTGGAAAGTCGCATGTTAAATGGGAAATCGCATGTAACCCGATCCAATAGAAATTGCCACCGCAATCACCTACAATAATATAGCACCCAAAGAGTTCAGTAAAGAAACTTTCCAAATTTAGATACCATGTCTGGTTACCATAAGCTAACGTATTCTTTGAGCTTATTGAAAAATTCTGTTTGGTTAACTATAAGCTAAGCGTTTCAATAAACTGCAATGGTGAACCACAAAGGTTGTAGCGTAGTGGTTGAGGCCTACTTCAAAGTTCAATTTCTAGGGTATGCAACAATTGTGGCCAATGAGTTATCATGGATGATTTCTTATAGTCACAATTTGCCAGGATTAATGTCGACATAGTCTGGGGCACCTTACAAAAACTACATTGGTGTTTTCACCTTTTTCCCATTATGCCCCTTGTATTTTTCCAATATGCATTTTTTTGTACCTAGCTTATGAGCTAGTTTTTACCAAACATGACTATTTTATCAACCAATAACTAGTTCATGAACTAATAGTTAGCTTATCAACCAACCACTTTTTCAGTCAACGGATAGTTTAAAGCCATATGTGAAATACAAGACACTATTCAAAAGTAAGAATATTAGACTTACTTTGTGGAAATTGAGGTTGTATCTAGTTTATCAACTAGTTTTACCAAAGTGACTATTTTATCAATTAACAGCTACCTTATCAGCCAAGAACTAGATTTCAGCTAATCGTTAGCTTAACAACCAACAACTAGTCTTTCAACCAATAGATAGCTTATAAGCCAGTACAAAATGTAAGGAGAATATTAGCCTTACTTTGTGGAAATTAAGGTTGTCATCAAACGGAACCGCAACACCCAACCTGGTCTTGTTCCTAAGCCAAGTGATGGTGTTTCGACAAACGGGTAACAAAATTATAGCCATGTTTAGCTTGAGGGTCTCGGCTGCTCCTTTCGCTATACAAACACATGGCCCGAATACTTTATACACGTCTTTTCGGTTTTTGTACTGAATGTACTTCCAAGTAAACAAACCAACCATGACCCCGATCCAAAGCACAATTATCCAACATCTTTTCCAATTATCCTGCAAGAAATACTTCAAATCTTCGTACCATCTTTGGATTGGATTCCCATGTTGCGTGGTTTTCAGCTTTTGGCTCAGCATTTGGCTAAGGTTTCGGCTTTCCCCTCTCACGTTATGTGTCGGTGCTTGTAACAAAAGCATCTCCAAGTTTTCGATCTGTTTTATTCATTATGAATCGTTATAACCTTATAGCCTTGATCATTATTCACAATTATTCACAAGACACCTTTTTCCTACCAACTTATATATAATGTAGTTGGTTAATCATAAGTCATTACCATGATGTAACCAAGGTTGTCTGGGTCTAATTCTTCCATGATTAATGCTGCATATTCATCTGCTTGTGTCTGAATATTTGACAACTTGTTGGCTGAAGCACTCAGACTTATAATCTGCATCACATGGACCTCAATTATTAAGACACAATATTCTAATCTACCACTAACTACCCTTTAACTTCTTGTCTGTCATACCAAACATTTTAATTATTTTTTTTTTGTTAAGAGTATAATTATGGACAAAATTGTAAATTAAATACCTCTTTGACTTCAGCTTCTGTGATCCTGCCATCTGCATCCTTATCAACCCTGTATTTATATTTCAAATATTAATTCCCCCAACGGAAACAGAATAATGCAAATACAATATTGCCAGAATATGTAACTCTTAAAGAAAATAAAAAATTTAAATTAATATTTTATTTTAAAAGTTGAAAGATTATTTTTTCAACTATAAATGGCTGATTGAAAACTTTGAAAATAAATATTAAAAAGAGTTATATTTGAATAGAGAATGAAATATTCTATTGTAGTAACCAATGTTGTAGTAAAATAAAATATATATAAAATATGCTTTTCTATTATTTCATTTATTGGATTGGAAGGAAGACATGAATTTGAGATTTTATCTCTAATGATTTAAAATCCAACTGGGTTTTACATATTTTCACATGGTTCAGATATAAGAATCCTAAGCTCGTGATACCACGTGAAAATAAGCGAAACCCTGTTAAATTACCATCCCAAAACTCCAAAAGAACAAACGACATATATTGTTTAAAAAATGGTTTAAATCTAACCGAAACCCGCATTCCGAAAACCAATCAAAATAAGTAAATGGCTTACATGTCAAAGAAAGTCTGTAGCCTTGAATCAAAACTCTGATCAGCAATTTGGTCCCAAAACTCCTTCAATTGTGCTTTGTTAATCACATCACCCGTTATATTCCTCCTCCTACTAAGCGCATCAAACAGCTCTCCAGCAAACTCCTTTGAATTCATCCCTACCAAATTCCAAAAAAAAAACACAAATAAATAAATAAATAAATAAAAACCAACAGTTAACGTTCACCTGAGACCAAACTGCTTTCATGAAACTTGTAATATCGATAATTTACACTTAAAACCTCACAGCAGATCACCACGAAGGTAAAAAAGTTCCAAACCTTCACAATGATTTGCTGTTAAGTTTCAAGTATAAAAACTTGGTTTCATCGGTCTCATGACGAAACAGATTGGTTCCTAAGTCTCTCTCTCTCTCTCTATATATGTATACTTTGGATCACGTGAGACCATATTGTTTTTGTAAGACCGGTGAAACCAAGATTTTACATTTAAAACTTCATAACCGAACAGAAATCCAAACCTTTACAGCAAACATGTTGTAAAGGTTACGTTTACAGTGTTTTACAGTGAAGTTTTATAAGTAAAATCTTAATCTCACCGATCCAATAAAAACAAGTTCTTCTCACATGATTCAAAATATATACATATAAACAAATCACCAACAAAATGAAAGAACTACAAAACAACAATCTGGGTTTACTCACCAATGCATTCCCCAAAAAGCGCACGTGGCAGCAACCCATTGGTCTGCTCCGTCAGCTCCCCAAACCGCTTCTCCAGCGCGGCCCACGCCGCGCCGCCGTCGTTCTTGCTAATAAACTTCAACCCTTTCAACGCATGAGCAGCCGCCGACTTCGTCCGGTCCAGCCGGCCCGGCGGCCGCTTCGAGAACGACGTCAGCCGCTTCAGCTCCTCCGACACCTGCCGGATCCTCGCGGACGCGTTCCGCACCACCGCGGACCCGAACGACGACCGCTTCTCGAGCCGCTTCGCCAGCAGCGTCAGCTCGGGGTCCTCCACGTCGGCCCCGCCAGCCGTCTTGACGCTGTGCACCGCCACCGAGTCGTCGCGCACGTCGAGAGTGATCTCGACGTAGTCGTCATTGCCCGCGGCGGTGCTACTATTACTACTACCCGACGGAGCTGAAGCTCCGTCGGAAATGTTGAAATGGGCGCTCTTACGACGCCCCCGCTTGTTCAGCGGTCCGCTCAGCGGACCGCTGAACGACTTGCGATCGACGGTGACGACCTCCGTGTCGGAGTGGTAGTGGTGGCTTTCCGGCAACGGAGCTCGGCCGTCGTCCGTTCCCATTTTTTGCATTTGGTATAGAAAGGTTAATGTAAATTTGGGGTTTTATAATCAAAATGGGAAGTGGGTAAGTAAGGTGGGTATTAATAAGAGGAAAATGGAGTTTTGTGGAATGTTAGTTTAATTTTTTTGTTTGAGGGAATTGAAGGATGAGAGGGGTTCCACTTATATGCAAAAAGCGCGTGTGATATATATAGAGAGAAAGGAATGAAAGAAGTCAACGGATGGTTGTATGACCAGCTGCTTATTTTATTCTATTTAATTATTTAGCAAATTGTAACATTGGTTACTTTTAACGTAGACGCGATATCGGTTTCTTTACGGAAAATTCCACTAGTCATTGTAATCCGGTCCAACCTATGACTAACTCGACCGATAGGTTTGGCATAGGACCAACCGAATCGGTCTCGAAACCCAGCCCTGGAGGACTAGAATACCAGATCCAGAGTCTGGATATTGTTGGAAAGTGTCGCCCGTGGAATCGAACCCTAAGTAGTGTGACTTTCATCTCACACCCCCAATGATGTTACCTATCCAACTGAACTAACCCCATTTGATGTAACATTGGTTACTTTGTTTCAGGGATGTAAACGAGTAGAGTTGAGACAGTCACGTATCGAGCCGAACTCGTTTAGGGTTTTTTAAGCTCTAGCTTGAGCTTGACTCGTTTAAAGCTTATAATGTTGAGCTCTTGTTCGGCTCGTTTAAGCTAGACTCGTTTAGGCTCAGATTTATTTTGATATTTTTATTAAAATGATATATATATATTAAAAAAATTAAAACAGTATATATTAAATTATATATTGCCGCTTTTAGGCTCGCAAGCTTAAATGAGCCCACTCTTTGGAACTCGAGCTCGATTCGTTACAAAATGAGCTTTA
The DNA here is from genome assembly GCA_030169165.1 of Centaurea solstitialis. Lineage (NCBI taxonomy): Eukaryota > Viridiplantae > Streptophyta > Magnoliopsida > Asterales > Asteraceae > Centaurea > Centaurea solstitialis. The sequence continues at coordinate 3,085,348 of CM058041.1, read as the reverse complement.
ATCTAGGCTCGATCTCGAGCTCATTAAGGCTCGACTCGTTTAACGCTTTCAACGATCCGAGTTCAAATAGCTCGCGAATAGCTGGCTCATCTACATCCCTTATTTTGTTTCTTTTTCTTTTCTTTGGTTATGGTAAGAAAATCTTTATGGTATGGAAGAGCATTTCCAACATTATCTTTTCTAATATGAAAAATTTTATAGAAACCAAAATGAAGAAGAAAAAAACACAAACCACAAAAACCAGAGTTGCAATTTTCTCTATTTTTCAATATGAACACCTTTATAAAACATAGACGTATCTGACTACCTTCGTTTGTCCACCCATCCTTTTAGATTTTATTTTATTTATATATAATTTTCAAATAAATCCAAATTATTATTATTATTTTGATATTAATAAATCCAAACTATTATTATTAATTATATAAAACGCTAAAACCAGAGATGAACGTGAACCGGCGGTTCGACTTTTCGAGGAAGCCGCCTTCATTTTCCCTTTTTAAATTATGTGATTATTCATCGTGGTTATATACAAAATTTAGTATCTCACCTAATATATACCTTTATGAATAATTAATATTTTTATTTAATCTTAAAAACAATAAACTAGTTTGGAAAAAATAAAAATAATGTTGTTAGAAGCCTTGAGCTTATCTCATTTGACAATAAACAAATTGTAAGATTTTGTTTTGATCTTTAATTTATCATTTAAAGGATCCATAAATCGGTCGAGTTAGTTAGTAAGTGGTTGTGTTGGTAAAAAAAGCTAGCTGATAGCAAATACATATTTAGATGAACTATATACCATAAACTAGTTGATAAGCCACTACATGTTTGGATGAACCATATTGCCATAAGATATTTTTTTGGTTATTTTACATACTCATAAGCTAATTTTTGTTAACAATAGCTAGCTTATCAGATTCAACTAGTTTACAAAACACATCCTTAGTCTGTGTTTGACAAACTAGTTGTTAAGCTAGCTGGTAGTAGGTAAACTAGCTTATAAATAAATTATGTTTGACAAAACTAGCCTATGAGTATGTAAATAACCAAAAAGGGTATCATGTGGTATAGATAGTTAATATTAATAAGAGTAAAATTGGAAAAGGTTACAAAAAGCTCTTAAAACACTACTCCACTAGCATTTCAATAAACTAAGCTAATTTATGCCTTTATGGTCCATCCGAATATGTACGTACTAACTTATTATTAGCTTATTTTTTCAAACACAACCTTAACGTTATCAAAACTCTGATTTTACACATTAGTTAATGTTCAGATCAACTTAATATATACATCTTGACTATTTATATTTTTTTTGGAAGAGGTATCCCAGACCACATTGGGCCCAGACTAATCCTCGGCAATTTTGGGCAGAAAGCCCGACTGCTAAAGCATGCAGCCGGGGTGAAGCCCCCGTACCTCCAAATGCGTCCCCCAGGGCTCGAACTCAGGTTCACCACTATGTAGTGCCCAAGCCTTACCACTAGGCTAACACTCTTTGGTATCTTGACTATTTATATTGGATAACAAAATGATCACCAATTAGGTAAACCTTTTATTGTGCTATTGATATGAGACTTCAACCGATAAGCCTTATGGAGTGAATTTAAAGGCAATGATATTGTTTTATGTATTTTTGTGTTCTTTTTATAGTTTTTTTTTTAATATCTAATACTTCATTAATATTGTTTATTTCATCTAAAATTTGATATATTGTATAGAATACATAAAGTAATACCATTTGTATACATTATTCACCAAAAGAAATTTAATATCAAAATGTTGGGTTATTTTGTGAAGCAAAAGTATCGGGCTGAATGAAAAATGCTAAGTGTGGTTATTACTGCTGTCGACAAAGTTATTGCTGCTGGATGATGATTAATGCTGCTGCAGTAATAATGAAGTTGATCGAAGGCTGAAGTATGATTACTGCTGCTGTCACTAATTAGTATTGCTGGTTGAAGACTTAGAAGTAGTAATGGTTACTGCTGCTAAGAAGTTATTACTGCTACTTGTTATTGCTGCTAGTTATTACTGCTAGTCAGTTTTGACAGTTTCAATTAATACTTTTTTTATTACTACTGCTTCTAAGGATGCGTTAAGGAACAGAATCTGTTGGAGCGATAAGGAATTGATTCCGAATATCTTGGAATTAGTTTAGAAGATTTGTTTTCCTTATGTCTATCTTGTAATCTGTATATATAGCTTGTTAGTTTCTTTTGGAGAAGATTACAAGATATCTTTGTTTTTGTTGAGAGAAAATCGGAGCCTCAAGAGAGTTTTCTAGCAATAGAGAAGTATTCTCGTCTATGAGAAATCTGTTCTTGTAGATTGAGGCTTTGTGTGTAAACTTGTGATTGAAAGCATTGAATGAAATTGATCTTCAAAGTTCATAGTTTGATTTCCAATTAAAGTATTTATTCCGCAATTTCTTTAATTTGTTTTCTGAGTTGTTTATTTCTTGTTACGAAATCGATCCTGACACAAAAGACTTAAATTTAATGATATTTTTTTATGATAAGAAATTAATAACTAATAAACAAATCCCTAAATATAAAACAATGTAATATGATGTTTTTAATTTTTTTAGTATGCATTTAACATGCACGTAACGTTGCTATCATTACTATTACAGAGTGATATCCCATGTCCCTTGTCTTTAACACATTGAATTTCAAAAATACTCTATTTATATGTAGAAAATTAAATGCCCAACAAAATTTATGACATATTCATTAAAACTATAATAAATGAACCTCTTCTAGTTAATGACAACCCACAAAGGACTATGTCATAACTCATATGCTTGTTGGAAACTTCTTTCTATGTGTAAAACACTTTATTTAGATTTTAGATGTAATTTATTAAAAGTTTATTAGATAAAGATTGATCGTTGCTTGTTTTAATATGTAAGCATGAGAGAAATAACAAGACTGATAATTTTACAGGTAAGTTTTTACTGAGTAAAAGGCACTTAGCAACACTTTATTATGAAGTTTAAGATTGTTATATGATAAGATAAATGAATGTACTAACTATTGTCATTTCAAAATTCGGAAAAGAACTCTCATATATCTGATTTTCTTTTGGAAGATAGAACAACAAAACAATCACTCTATTGATATTTGAAGACCCAAGTGATTATTCCAATGTATCCTTTATGGGTTTAGTGAAATTCTTAGGTATAGGAAAAAACCTATGGCAAATTTTGTGTTAAATGAGCTTAACTTTATTATGTTATCTAAACATATTTGCATCATATTAAGTAACTACAACATATACAAATGATATAGATTTATTTAGCGGGTTGGGTTTCGGTAAGAATATTTTTTGGGGAAAGCAAAGACTTTTATTACCAACAACACCAAACAAAGACGATACAAAGGGATGGCCAAGATCCACAAACAACAAACCCACTACGCCAGGCCACACCCAAAGAAAAAAACCACCACCTCACATAGTTAACGTGGTTAGCATGAAAAGTAGTTATCAACTGTTGGATGTACATTAGAATGAAATAACCAAGATGACTTTGATCAATTATTATATCAATTACAATTCATAGGTGAACTTGAGATTAAAAGTGATCATGATTCAGATTCACTTCTTATGCTTCTCACAACTTCTTAGAGCATCTCCAAAAGCTTCTCCCAAATGGAGAATACGGGGGATTTGAGGATTTTGGAAATTTATTTTGGAGCAACAATTTCCCCAAACTATCTTCAAAATGAAAAAAGAATAAAAGAGAAAAAAATTCTCCAAGTATAAAGATAATCCTAAAAATGATAAGAGTGAGAGAACCAAAAAGAAACCTTGAAATAAAAACAAAAAAGGAAAATAATTTTTTAATACATCCATGAAATATTTTAATTTTATAACTAATATTGCTGTTAGAGATAAATGCAATTTTTTTTAGATATTTTAACTTTTAGTATTTTCAAATTAACTAACTTATAGAATAACTTTTAAAAGATGCTCTTATAATTTCCTTTTATCCAAGTCCATATTTATTCATCTAAAGGTAAATCTTGGTAACTAACGAAAACCCAACAATCGACCAAAAAAGAAGGGAAAAAACCATCCGTAACTTCGACGCTTTATTTAATTTCTCGTCCTTATGGTTTGTTGAAATTTTCTACTTCTATGGTTTTAAAATTACAACTTCTATTCTTACAGTTTTTATTTTATTATATTTTTCCGTCTTTATGATTTATAACTGATTGATTTTTTCGTCTCTATGGTTTACATCGAGGTCTATTTTCATACTTAAAACTAGTAATTAATCTTAAAGACGAAAATAAAAATGAACTACAAACTACAAAAACAAAATCCATAATCTTTATCAAACCATAGAGATAAAAAAACGTAATTTCGTATTTATTTTATTTATATTAAGATCACATACTAAAACCCCTTTTATTTATTTTAATTGTTGTTGTCTCAATCATATCCTCATTGTTTGCCCAAAAAAGTCTATATTTTTGTTTCGATATCTAAATATACCTCTCTCTCTCTCTCTCTCTCTCTCTCTCTCTCTCTCTCTCTCTCTCTCTCTCTCTCTCTCTCTCTCTCTCTCTCTCTCTCTCTCTTATATATATATATATATATATATATATATCATATGAAACAATTTCATCACAAAATTTAGTATATGAAACATTTTCATCATATTAAACGACTCTATAAAAGATTTTTCATTGATTTACGTGTGCAACCATGAGTTTACACGGTTTGCACGTTTTTTATGGTTTGCAAAATAACTTCCCACTATATATATATATATATTATATATTCAAGTTTAAGGGGAAAACCTCAACATAGGAAAAAAACTGAAATGAGAAACATCCTCGTATCCCTTTATTTGGATAGTATGCAAATATGGATATAAGTAATTTGTAATATACATATACACATGTATATAAAAATTAAAAAAACAACTTAATTACTTCTCTACCTTATTGCATAAGGTTCAGTTTTTAGATTTTTTTAATTGAGATTTTGCTTAATCCTTTCTATCTATATATAATACATTAACCCTCTAAACTCACTTATTTCTAATCATACTAAGACCACCTTCTCACATGATTTGCAATAATAGCAAGTGACCTCTAATCAACAATTATAATCACATTTGACGAAAATGGCCTTGTCTCCTTTTATTGTTTATTTTTTAAACTTCAACCTTAAAACACAAATAAGAAATTCGATCTTGTTTTGATTTCTTCTTTCATTCCATCATCACCAAAAGTCAAAAAGGTATATAAAGTATTCTATAAGGTTAAAACCAAGGGTTTCTAATGCTTTATGCATGTATAACTTAGACTATTTACATGTTTGAAATACGTCATTAAAAGGTATAAAATGTTGTATAAGATTATATATAAAGAGAGACGGGGGAAAGTTCAATTGTAAACTCATTTTTCATTGCGAATGTGTAAATAGTCGAGAGCGCACTACGTGGCATAATCAGTTTGAATAACATTCAATATTATTCATTCAGTCTAAATATTGTATTATTCATCTTGAATAATGCATAATATTTAGTCTGTTCATCTTGTATTATTCTGACTGAATATGAGCTGAATACGTAATAAATGTGTACAATGCTTCATGCACAAATTAGATTTTTTGCTTACTATTCAAAATGGTACATGATGGGAATATTGTTTAAAAATGACCCACCATTTAACAATATGTTCATTTTGGAGTAAAAGCATCTTTATTAGATTTTTCAAAAACGAGAATATGGAGTTTTCGTTACATTTTTTTGATCGAATAGATCTTCAAAAAGTTTCTCAGAACTAGACATAGTAAGAGATATTATTTTAAAAATCTTCAAATTTAGAGGATCCTTCAAAATTAAGTGCTTATGTGGAGATAAATATTTTTTATCGATCCCACAAGTTAAAGGTTTGTTGATATTTTACCTCGCTTAAATATTATAATAATATGATTACTGTTATAATCTCCATAATAAAGAACTGTTAAAACGTTGTGTTGAGTGTAACATTTTTACTTTTATTTTTTTTTAATTTTTTTATGGAGGAAGTGTTAATAGATGTGTGGTCCTCTAGCTTTAATTTTTCATCATGATAGAAGTTATAAGATTTGTCTTCCTTTTTAGTTATTCGTGTGTCGTAAGGTAAGTGGGTGTTTTCTACTTGCTCTAATTATGGTATGCATAATATCTCACGGCTTACACGCCAATATTCAATATTTTCGTGCGAAGTATATCAGTTTTTTAATGAAATATGGGATTTTTTGGATCTTAAATTGACTTTTATTTTCAAACATTCCAACAAAGTTTAGTTTCACTCTCAACGAGTATTTTAAAATCATATGCTAGTATGTATATGTATACAAGATTGTCTTATTCAACATCTTTAACTACTAAGGGAATGCTTCAAATGTTTGTCGGTTTAAAGTTGAGGGTAGTTAAGTAATTTTACATTAATCTCAATAACAAGTTTTTGTTATTGTCGTCCTATTTTTTTAAAGTTACGATTTTTATCTTTGTTGTTTACTATTCATTGTTTTTCATCCATATAATTTACATTTTTTTGTTATTTTCGTCTTTAATACCTAATAGTAAACCTCTTATAAAGTTAGGGGTTGTTTTTTTCTCCTAAAACCTCTTAATACCTCTTAAGTCTTAATTGGCCACACTTTTTTTCATCCATGTTTTTTTTTAGATTTCAGACCTTCTGAACTCTTACATACTTCTGAAACAATAAGTGGTATCTAGCTTCTTAAACACCTCTTAATCGCCGCCCAAGTTCACGGATCGTCTTCTTTGCAACCTCCAAGTTCATACGACCTCCCAAAGCAAGATCAAATCCAATCCCTTAAAATCAATTCAGACGTTACAAAGACAAACCATCTTATTGATCCAAGTTTCACACTTCAACACCATCTTTTATTAGTCTTAGATGAAACAAAATTTCAAACTTCAAAACTCTTTAAAAAAAGACGACACCTTTAATCTAGAAAACAAAAACAATAATAAGTTATAAAGGATAGGTAATAAAAAATTTTCTACCATACATTGGTATTAAGATATGGTCTTTGACGTTTTAAAAAAGTCTTTATTTGTAATTTTATGATTTTACTGTTCTACTTTTTTATAGTCAATAAAAGTAATATATTTAAAAATCCTAAGTTCAGATTAAAAATTATTAAAAAAATAAAAGAAATTACTGTTTAACACCTGATTTTGGGCGTCTTAAACGCGGCTTCATACTGAAAAGGTTGATTTTGTAGTCGTCAAAAAGATGAAAATAAATTCAACTTAAAATAATTTATTTTTGGGTGGAAAGTACATATTAAGTAATATTATATAATCTAATATTGAAATAGATTAAGGTTTAAGTAGAAAATTCAAAAAAAAATAATAATAAGAAACATCATGATAATTATTAATTTAAATGATATATACAATATATTTGTGTATATAAGTAATTGTTTTTTAGTGTTTATACATGTGTTATAAATTATTTATATATACAAGTGTATACCATCTAGAGATCTAGATAAATATTTATTAGGTTATTTCTTAGTTTTTTATTTTTTATGTTTTTCTTTGAATAGTTGTAATAAATATCTAAAAAAATTCAAATAGAAATAATTTGATTTTTAATCATTAATTTTGGTAACTCATAAACCATTTAATCTGTTTAATTTAGTGATTTTTGTTATATTATTTGATTATATTCTTCTAATTATTCCATCACAAAAATATATCAAGTTTACAAGTTTTATATAAATGAGTTAATATTGTTGATTTATTTCATATACTCAAATAAATCATAACATTTTGTAAGCCGTGTAATATCCAAAGCTGTTATTGTTGTAATTAAACCTTCCATCCCACTTAAATGAGCTTACAAATTCACTTTTCTTGACATGAATTGTCAAGAATTCAATTACTTAAATTGTTGACATCTGAATCAGACCTACACAATCAAAATCAATAACCTAAGAGATGTACGAGTCTAGCCTAACTCATTATAGCCCAAGAGACTATCGTTTTGATATCAATTATATCACCTAGATAATAGCATAACTTTGAAATTATTATAGAAGTTGTGATAGACCTAATTTAACACTTATAATAAGTCACAACTTTCTTTATTCAAATCTATATTGGTGGTCAGTGGTCGCTTAAATGTATTATCTACACGAATGATCCTTAACTTTCTATCTTCATAACACGTGTGTTATTTCAAGTTAACACCGTAAATTAACTTCCATTTAATTGTGGCATATGTTCTGGCAAATTAAAGCCAATTGGGAAAACAATAAAACCTACTGAAATAAGAAGAAATCCTCTTCTCACCCACCTACACCCATCTTTGTCTCCCACCGTTTTACATCCCCTTTGTCCCCTTCTCTGGCGGTGCACACACACCTTTTCGCCACTCGAGCACTCCTACCATGTTCACATGTATGTGTTTAATATCAAAGACACGTGCAACACCATCATCAATTAGTTTTCAATTTATAATTTTTTTAATCAATTCAAGGTTTATTCTTGATTTTATTAATGTAAGAAGATGAAGATTAACAACAAATTACCTTGGTGAACTTAAAGACAAACGAAGAATATGTCAATTAAAAATGAAGAAGATAACATTTATCGAATTAAGTTTTAACGAATCACCTAAGAACACATAAGTTAGCTAAAGCCTAAAGGACATGATAAACCACTAAAAATATAAAAAGAAAAGTTAAGGACATACCAATATATTTAATTGACCCTATCCAAATTTTAAGTAAACCATGATGAATTTCAATCTAATTCTATAAAAAATTATAAAGAATGCAAGTGTGTGTGAACTAGACTTCAGTTTTTCAATCCTTAAATAGTGAATTACTTTTGTAATCATAGTAACTTTATGTTTATGTTAAAATAATTGTTGTTGCAAATCTATTAAAAATAATTACATACTTATTATATTTAGATATTATATTAGAAACTATTATATTTATCATGATTAAAAGCTTTAACTATTTAAAAGACATATTACAATAATTGACAACACATGTTAATTCATTTTTGACTGATCATTGTATTCTAAATTCTTTATTGATCGTTTATATAGCATATTTTAAAAACTGAAATGATTTTAATAATATATTTTAGTTCGTCTAAGGTGTTGTGGTGAAGTGGTTAGCGCTTGAAGGGAACATAGTGCCCACCTAAGTTCGAATCCCCCGTGCTCAAATTAAGGACATTTGTCAATTCTTTTGTAGCTCAACGGTCGGTAACATATGGGGCAGTGGATGGTATCCATGTCTACTTGGGTTCGATTCAAGGGAGAAACAGGAGGCGACACCATAGTTCATCGGTCGACCTTCGGGCCGGGCAATCGGGCATGGACGAGGCTATGGGCCGGTAACGGTTTCCATGGTCGAAAGGATTAGTCGGGTGCCCAAATGGATCCCGGATATCTCTTCGACTTTGGTCGGAATGTGTGTGTTTGACTGTCGTCCAAAAAAAACATCTTTTAGTCCAATCATTAAATTAAAAAGGTAAAGAGTATATTAGAAGTCGGAGAGGTTCAAATAAAATAAAGCTGTTAGATATTACGTTTATAAATCAAGAAAATAAAACATTTCTTTTGATAAAATCACAAAAATACTTAAAATTAATTAATTCTCTCAAAATCCCATTTCTTATTTTATATTCATGTAATTTATCAAATATTATAATAAAAAACCAAGTTGTTTTATAACAAAATATATTAGAATATTTTCTTTAATATATCAAAACAACATTAATAATAAAAAATTTTATAGAATTTTAGTATTTTATTTTATACCTTTTTATTATATACTTATTATTAGTATCTAATAAACTACATAAATCAACTAATTTAATTATGGATCGATGTTTGGATTTCAACATTGATCTTAGAACTTTATTTCAACAATCCACAGATGATTCAACTCCGGTGGTTATTAGTTGGAGCTGGGCGTTAGATGATTCTGGAGTTTTTTCTGTTGCTTCTTTGAGACGGGCTCTTGACGACATGATCAGCTACAAAATCGACGGCTTTAAAACTAATTGGATGAAGATCATTCCCAGTAAGCTCAACATCTTTGCATGGAGGCTTCAACACGAAAGATTGCCGATTTTAGTCAATCTGGCATCGCGGGGCATCGGATTGGTTTCTGATTTATGTTACTTTTGTGGAGTCGATTCAGAAACCGAGAAAACTTATTTTGTTCTTGCTCGTCTATATACGCCGCGGTTGAAGAGTTTCGGGTTTGGTAGGGCGTACCTCTTCCGCATTTCGAGTCTGTCTCTTCTTTCCTGCGTTGGGGGTGCTCGATTGGTCTTAAAGGCGTGAAGCTTGAACTTTTCTCGGCTGCTCTAATCACGTTTGCTTGGGCGATTTGGAAATTAAGGAAAGCTAAAGCTCACAATTCCAGCTTCCTTGAAGGCTCGTCTTTGTTGGGATTTGTTCAGAGTTCTTATCTTTTGTGGATTAACTCTCGAGGCAATTTGAAAAGGAGGTTATCTTGGGTTGATTGGTGCTTAAATCCGCTCGAAATCATTTAGTCAGGATTTCGTGGTCTTCAGGCTGTTGTTCTTTTTCCGGTGCGGTGCTTGTTTGCTACCGTTTTGTTTTTGCTGTTGGTGTTTCTTGCTTTGTTGTCGTTTCTTTCTGGTGTTTGTTCTCCTTCTAGCTCCTTGCTAGTTTTAATAAATTGTTGTTTTTCAAAAAAAAAAACTAATTTAATAAATGTATAAGTAATGAAATCTTAGAGAATTGTGAAGTTTATACTTTGTTTCATAAAAATGGGTGTTGTTGATGACACCCCTATACCTATAATAAAAGTCAAAAGGTACTTTGAAGTTTGGAAATTGTAGATCTTGACCAATACAGTTAACTAAAAGTTTTAAAATATGTTATTTCATAGGCTAGAGGGAGGTGCAATGATTCTTGCCCCATAAAAATTCTGATATCATAATTATATGGAGTATGGACTGAATTCATAGTTTATTTTAGAAATAATTAATACATACCTGAAAATTCTGAGAGTATTTTAGTAAATTATATTTCTCTTTTTTTCACATCTCATTATCATTTAATAGTAATATGTTGTTTGCTTTGTATTTTTCTTAAAAAGGAAGGCTAATTGCACCCTCATGATTGCTAGTGCCTAGTTGCATCCTTGCCCTCCTCACACACATTAACATCATACACTGCTTTTTACATTCCTAATGCAATGAATGACTTGATTCTGACGTTAATAAGGGTGCAAATACTAATCCCCTTCTTAAAATTATCATAAAAATATGTTATTTTTGCAACCAAAATCCACTTGCTTGCGAAATACTAAAATTATTGTAAATATTGTAAATATTAAAGTAATATCATAAAGTATGGAACTTATCATCAAGCATGAATCTTAACTTGTTTAATGAAAATATCAACTCTCATGTGACCATATCCATTAAAGTTGTTCATTAATTACATGTCATACCATGTAGATGAATGGTAAATTATGTAGTATAAATATCCTTTTATATGAATGGCCATGCACTGTGGCGTCGGCTAAGGCCATCGGGCAGCCTTCGGGTATGAGGAACCCGTCGGCTAAGGCCATGCACACCGCCGCACCATCCTTCGGCTTGAAGGAAATCGGTTTCATCAAACCGTTTGAAAAATGAACGTTACCCCCCCCCCCCCACCCCCACCCCCAACGGCTCTTTTTTAGTTTTTTTTTTCTTTTTTTCTTTTTCAATTTAATTTACTATATATATCAACCTATACCTCATTTTTCATACAACTTTCAACCATTCTTCTTTATCTTTCAACCGTTTTCTTCATCTTCCAACCTTTCTACAATGTCTTCATCATCATCACCATCATCATCGGCATCATCTTCTTCAATTTACCACCCGGATTACGATGACGACGCGAACGACATATTGGAGCTCAACCATTTGGCGGCCGTAGCCGCCATGAACGAAGCGATCAAACTAGTTGTCGGTGACAAAGCAACTTCAAGTCGACAAACGAGGAGGCCGCCAAAAAGTCGAAATCGTATAGTGGCACACGAGAAACTTGTTAACGACTATTTTTCAGATAATCCGGTGTATGCCGATAACGATTTCGAACGGCGGTTTCGTATGAAACGACAACTATTCCTTAAAATAGTTGCGGATCTTGAGAGGGAGTACGAATTTTTTAGGTGGACTCATGATGCAAGAGGAGTTAAGGGGTTTTCTCCGCTTCAAAAATGTACGTCTGCTATCCGACAATTGGCGTACGATACTGTTGCTGATGCCACGGACGAGTACTTGCCAATGTCCGAAACGACATCAAGGGAATGTTTTTCTAATTTTTGTCAAGGTATTATACGTCTTTATATGAGAAGATATTTACGGAAGCCTACCGCAAATGATGTTCAGTTGTTGTTCGCATTGCATAAGCAACAACACGGCCTCCCCGGCATGCTTGGTAGCATAGATTGTATGCATTGGGACTGGAAAAATTGTCCCGTAGCATGGAGGGGTCAATACCATAGAGGTGATCATCCTGGACCGACAACTGTTCTAGAGGCGGTAGCATCGTACGATACTTGGATTTGGCACACATATTACGAAACCCCGGGTGCCACAAACGACATAGTCGTTGTAAACCAATCACCGGTATTCAACGATTTGTTCGAAGGCAAAGCACCCGATAGCTCGTTTTCAGTGAATGGCAGACAATACAAACATGGATACTATCTCGCGGACGGGATTTATCCGAAGTGGGCCACTTTTGTCAAAGCGTATAGATATCCAACGTAACCCGAACGGATAGCGTTTACGGAGCGTCAAGAATCGGCTAGGAAGGATATCGAACGTGCATTCACGATACTTAAATCAAAATTGCACATTGTTAAGTATCCGGCACGGGCGTGGACAAAGAAAAAATTAAGGTATATAATGTACACGTGCGTAATTTTACACAACATAATTCGTGAAGACAAAGGCTTTGCAAATTATCCTTTTGATGAAAGTTGGGTTACAGCTGATGATATCGAAGTAGATATATCCGTAGAAGAACGAGTGCAAAACGTCAACGAAGTCAAAAATAGTGAAACACACCTCCAACTTCGAGCCGATTTAACAGAACACTTTTGGGCATCCCAAAATTAATTTTTTAATTTTTATTAAAATTTTATAATGTAATTTTTATTTATAATATTAGAATTAATTTTATTAAAATTTATAATGTAATTTTTTAATTTTTATATAATATTAGAATTGTTTTAATTAAAATGAATTTTGATGGAGTGGGTTGTAGTGGGTCGACAGTGGATGAATTGGGTAGTTTTGTGGAAAGCTGATGTGGCGCTGATGTGGCAGCTGAAACCATTGGGTTGCAGTGGGTCGACAGTGGATGACCTTAGGTAAATGTAAAAAATGCATCTCAATATACTTACATAAATATTTCATCATCTCAAGTTTTTCTCTTTATACCTTCTTAATTCTTTTAATCCATTATTAATCGACTAATAATCCTAGTTAATTATAACAGAAACATTCTTCCTCGTGATTTTTTTATTTATTTAGCCGGTATTTTAATAGCATTTAACATTTTAGAGGTAAAATATATGTAAATTTTGAATTTTTTCAATATTTTGTTTTTCCCACATAATCAAACATTTTTATATCCTAAAATAAATGCCCACCAGATTTAAAATATCTTTAAATAAAGCAATTAAGTGATCATAAATATCTAAATATTCTTCAAATAATAAAAAAGCATATTTTAATATTGCCAACTTTTGTGTGATGATTTAATAATACGATAGTTTATTAAAAAAGGATATACATCTATAGTTTAATATATAAAATATACGTTTATATTTTATAGTAAATAAAAGAAAGGCATGAAATTGAGCAATTTTTATGTAACAAGATTTAACAGTATCAGTTTAGTACAACTATCACAATTGATTAAAATAATCCACAAGTTGCTTCAACTTTACATAAAAATAATGAATAATTTTCATATGCTTAAATTGATTGTATTTTATTTAACTTAATTTCACACATCAAAATATTGCCATCGTGATATTTTTTATAGGAGCATATGAATAAAAAATTAGTGGTTTTATTATTTAATTTCTTTTGTAAGTTTAGTTCACACAAGCTATAAGATCATGAATTACATTAGTATAAAATATTACTAGGAGCAAAAACCTTTCTTTAATATATATATAGATTTTGTAAATACAAATCATTCATAGACAATCTAATGTTTGTGTTGTTCGCTGATGTTATCCATTTGTAACATATTGGATTAGTGTTTCTTTGATTTCCCACAACCTCTAACATATGATGCATATCGTCAACTAGTAGTTCCTTGATTGAAAAAGATATCTATAATATAGGTACTGCTTTCCTAATTACGATCGAGTTAAGATTGTATTTAAATTTTATTTCATCAAAACCACTCAGATTCCCTTGATAGTTCTTTTAGATTCTTGAAATTAGTTAAAGTGTTCACAAGCTTGCATAGACTTCCATGGTTAAGAGATCTAAGTTTAATTGTCTTTCATAGAGTTGCATGTGACTAATGAATAAAGGCTCGTGTAACAACAATATATAAGGAAATTTTCTCATAATTTATGGTATAAATTATAAAGTAAAAACTCAGGCTGAAACTCTTACAATATTTAATATTAATTGTAACATTCTTTTATTAATTTTCTATTAAACTCATACTTGTTTTAATAGACTAAATGAATAAAAGAGTAAAGTTTATTTTTGGTTCCTAAAGCTAATTACTTTCATTGGTTTTCGTCCATTAACTTTGTTTTAACGGACATTTGCCTAACATATGTCAATTACCAAAATATTTTGTCCTTCAGTCTAATAACACTTAACTTCTTTTGGTTAAGTTCAGTTTGTTTAGGGGTATTTTAGCCATTTTTTACATTTCTTACATTTTCATGATTTTCCTTTTAAAAAACTATAAAAAAAATTATGACAATAGTCCTCTTCTTCAACAAACTTCAGCGACCAACACGACCATCGATAAAGATGTTGCTCAATCTTGTCTTTCATTCAATCCTCCTCGCCCTTGTAACAAATCCCATCCTAAATAATTCTTATGGCAAACATAATCACCACAAAAATGGAAAGTAGTAGCGGTGGTCGGTGTTTTGGTTCCCCATGGAACATGGGTGTGTTTACGGAGAAAAAAAATGACGACAAAGGTATATCATTAGAAAAATGGGGCAGAGGGGTGGTTTTTTACAAATTCTAGAAAGTGGGGCTAAAGTCTTAAGCAAGAAGATGAGTTTGTTTAATTCTAATAAAAAAATATTTGGAAAGTAACTAAAATATTCATTATTTA
Source organism: Centaurea solstitialis (assembly GCA_030169165.1). Classification (NCBI taxonomy): domain Eukaryota; kingdom Viridiplantae; phylum Streptophyta; class Magnoliopsida; order Asterales; family Asteraceae; genus Centaurea; species Centaurea solstitialis. Next base: position 3,069,974 of record CM058041.1, on the reverse strand, counting down.
ACTAAATAAAACTGAAAAGTTTAACGGTCAGTCAATCGAGAGACTAAATTTTTTAGGAATCGATAAATATCATCAAAGACACTAAATTTGTACACATATCAAGGAGAAAAAGACTAGATATGTCAATCATACGGATTGTTAAAACAAAGTTAAAAAAAAAAACTCGTTAAAACAACACTCGTTTTGAATCAAAAGTGAAACTTATTTTAAAAGAAATGTTGAAAAATTGATGATGTATAACTAAAGTCACCATGAGCAACTTAATCACTAACCAAACCACATATGACCCATGGGGTTCGCTAACACCATTACCTCATTCCACTTGCCTACATTTTTCATTCTTATTTTATTTGTTTAAATTATATATTGACACTTTTTTGGGAAAAAATAATTTGAATATTGTATTTAAGTTTTTTTTTGAACGGCAGATAACACACGTATACGTCTCGACATGAAGACGACGAGATATCCGGGATCCATACGGGCATCCGACTAATCCTTGGTGACCATGAACCAACCCGGAAATCGACCCACGGTCTGGGTATAGCCACATGCTCATCCCATGATTCGAACATAGACAGATTTAATGATTTAGAATCTTAAATATTTTAGGAATTATAAAGCACCTATTTTTAACTATTTATAATATATATTATTAACCATAAAATATATGTTTATGATATTGATCATGAATATTTTATTGTATTAATTTCAAAATTTTAGGTAACTTTGTCATAAATATTCAAAAACATGGTGGTACTTGTTGGGTTTCCAAAATATTAAGGCGAGTAAATTACGGATTTGGTCCCTGTGGTTTGGTTGTTTTTATGGATTTGGTCCCTAAACTTCAGTAATTATGGATTTGGTCCCTATGGTTTACAATTTCTTTTGGATTTCGTCCCTAACTCTAACATCTGTCTCTTTTCTTCATTAACCTTAAGGGCATTTGTGTCTTTTTTATATTTCTTTTCTTTTAGAGTTAAATTTAATAGTTTTTTAAGTATTTTTAATTTCCTTTGCTTACAGACCTATGTAGAAAAAAGGCTAAAGTTTGTTGTCTCCTTTCTCATTACTTCCTCCAACTCCTCCTCTCCCCTTTACTTTTCTTACACTCCTAAATGTTATCTCTTTCTCATTAATAATTGCAAATGTAAAGCAAATGTAAAAGCAAAAGTTTTGGTCCTATAAGTGGAGAAAAATGGTGGTTGGGTGGGGAAAAAACAATCGAATGACGATGGTGATAGTGGGTGGTGGTGCGGCGGTCCTGGTGGTGCAAGTGGGTGGTGGGCAGTGGTGCGGTAGTGTTAATCGGCCCATTTCACATCCGTATATATGTATAGTGTATATTTATTGGGTTTTCCAAAGTGGTGGTGATGATGGTTTCAGGTGTATATATATATATGTATATATGTGTGTGTATAGATTTAAGGTTTCAGATTTATTAAAGTGGTGATGGTTTTCCTTGAGTTCCAATAGCAAATCATGAAGAAAAGTAGAAAACCAAATGGGTATATATATATATATATATGTGTGTGTGTGTGTGTGTGTGTGTGTGTGTGTGTGTGTGTGTGTGTGTGTAGATTTAGGGTTTCAGATTTGTTAAAGTGGGGATGGGTTTCCTTGTGTTCCTGTAGCAAATCACGATGAAGAGTAGAAAACCAAATGGGTGTTCTTCAGTTTTGAGAAATAACAAAACAGGCCCTTGTATAATTTTATTGTTTGTCACTCCAAGTTTCAACATATACAGTTTAGGCCCTAATTTAAACAAATAATTTTAAAAAAATCGTTATAAATGAAAGTTAATTAAAATGACCTTTTTACCCTCAGTTTTAACGGATCAAGTAGACGTGCGTTTGGTCCAGGGACCAAATCCAAACGAAATTACAAACCACAGGGACCAAATCCATAATTACTGAAGTTTAGGGACCAAATCCATAAAAACAACCAAACCACAGGGACCAAATCCGTAATTTACTCTATTAAGGCTCAAGATTCCTAGTTGAACCTCATCTATTGTTGAATCTATTGTTGAATCAGGGAAACATCTTTGTTAAATTAAAAAAAAAGGTGAAAACTAACTATTTGTAAATTATACATAATGAAACACTTAAATGTTTACGAATATTATTTATCATTGATATTATGTATTGTTATTATTTTATGATATTCACAATAAATATGTTATATGTAAATGTGTAATTCATATTTATAATGAATAATTCAAGTATAGTTAGATTCTCAAATAAATTGTCTTTATTAGACAAATTATTAAGGATACATATGTAGTTAGACATCGAATTTGTTTTATTTTTTTATGGATGATACTTACATTATGAAAAAAAATATATGTGTAGCAATAGTTAATATCATAGTATCTGATAAAAAATCGTAAAAAAAATTATATTTTAGTTGGTTTTCACGGGTTTTCACTAATAAAATAGTTTTTTTATTTGATTAACACCTTATGTGTGTGTGTATATATATATATATCTAAAAAGTCTTATTTTCGAACTTAGTGTTTGTGTGTATAAATCAATAATGACAAAAACAAGAGTTAATAAAGAGAAAACAAAACTTTTATCATTCGGGTGTTTATTATAAAGTAGAATACAGGAATGATGACACACAACTATGTCAACTTTTAACAAAACAATAATCATTTAACCACTTAAAAAATAACTATTTAAACACGTTTATTTTAACCGACACTGAGACCATCACAAGAACGATAACAATAATGAAAGATTAAGCTTTGTTTTAACCGACACAACAACGTTTATTTTAACCGGACTGAGACCATCACAAGAACGTTTATTTCAACCGACACTGAGACCATCCCTTAAATATGACTAATTCAAAAGCGAAAAAAAGGCAGAAAAAGCAACATGAAATCTTCTTCATGTTGTACAAAATTTCCCGAAAATGGAAATTTGTTACCCCACATTTATTTTTCATGTGTTTCACACAATTCATGTTTTAAATGACCAAAATATCGAAAAGCATCAAAAGGATCGTACCAATTCATTTATTCGTTGCTTATCTTTCCTACGTTTTCTTCTAAAAGCTAAAACAAGATTCTTTGCTTGTTACACAAGTAGTATTTTAATCCCGTAATAAAAGTATGTTAAACATGGCTTAACGGTTTATAAAAAATTGCATGTATCGAGTATTTTTCATAATAAATTTTTTGAAGATAAACAATTAACTAATACAACTTAAAAATCATTCGTAAGAACTACAAAAACTCTCTAATACCCAGTTAAATTTTCATCATGTTATAAAACACTTCTTTAAAGATGTTTCTTTACTTTCTGATATAAACATTTATGATACATTTTTTTTCTCTAATTAATAAACTAACACAAAAACGAATATTCTAGTGGATTGAAGCTAAAAATTAAAACAAATAACAATTATTATCTTTTCACATATAACTGTAATACCTTATATTTTTATTGAATGAGTCTATATATATTATTGCTTATATATTACCAAATAAATAAAATTTTAAAGTAATACCATCTATTTACTTGACATCGTGGTTATAAGACAAATTAAAGATATAAATTATATTTATATAAATAATTATGATATTACAAATACTTTTTATAGAATTTTTCTTAAAGGTGAAAGTCAAAGATTTGTGGTTGGTAAGTTTCCACTTTCCACCCTAATTCCTACGAACCAACAACCAAATTTACTTTGTCAAAAAAAAAAAAAAAACAACCAAATTTACCATCAATTTCAAAACTTTTGTTTCCCAATGTAAAATGTGTATTTGACAACTATAGGGTTTTTTAAATTGTTCCCTTAGAAAACGAAAAAACTAAGAAACACTCTTATGGCCTTAGATCTATGGCGTATGCACTTGTACATAGACGTAATTTGTAATATGTATAAGTATATACAGTCCAGATGAAAGTCTATAAGGATGTTCCTTAACGTTCCCATTTTTTGAGATTTTCTCATAAACCTTCCTCGTCTTAGACACTCTAATTATGATACCGGTCCCATAAATTATCAACTATGCATATGTAGATAGACAACCGCAATTGCACTTCATAGATACAGCCAACTTACAATAAATGATGATTTTCATCCATAAGGCTTGTAATAATATCTAATTTAATCCTTATAGTTTAGAAATTGTAATTTTTATACTTATAATTTTTAATTTATTACTATTTTCATATCTTTAATGAACTAGGGGACCAAAACAACATTAAATTGGAAATCATAAATAAGCATTAACAATGAATAACAAACCATAACCACAAAAACCACAATTTTTAAACCAAAGGAACAAAAATCATGAAATTTAACAAACTATTGGGACAAAAACATCTTTTACTTTAGGGTAAATTATATATTTGGTCTTTATGGTTTACACTTTATTGCACCGTTTGTTCCTATTTTGAAATTAATTATGAAAAAAGTCTCTATAGTTTACACTATATTGCACTGTTGGTCCCTATTTCACCAATAGTGTTAGGAACCAATAGTGCAATATAATGTAAACCACAAGGAGCAATAGTGCAATATAGTATAAACCAAGACCAACAGTGCAATATAATGTAAACCACAAGAACCTTTTCTATAATTATTTTTAGAATAGGGACCAACAATGCAATAAAATATAAACCACAACTAAATATATAATTTACCCTTTACTTTATAACTTATTGTCTTAAAAAAAAATCAGACAATGATATCAAATAGAATACCTTCATCGTCCAAAAATCAAATATATAATAACTATAAAACAAGATAACATAAAATCAGGGCCGTCATGATCTTTTTGGAGTCCATGTTACACGATTACTAAAAATACAAACCGTTTAAAATGAGTAATAAACAAAATAAAGTATGAAATTTCATGTCATGTTAAAAAATTTAGGAATTAAAATAACAAAAATGTATAAAATCAATGTCAAAGTAAGAAAAATATCAAATAGTCATTTTTGTTTTTGATCAACAAAAATTCTGAAACTATATAGTAGCTTCTGATTCCGACTCAAGTAAAATCGGGCCTCAAAATCCCGAAGGCCCTGTTCAAAAACCAAGATTTACCATGCTAATCGACGGTCATGCATAAAATAAACCAATTTTATTGAATAAACAATTAAAAAATAAATATATATGTCAAAACTAAACGACAACGTTAATGGCAATACGCACTTTGGACCAACGACCACTTTTTTCCGTAGGTTCTACTTCTCTATGGGTTCATTACGGTCGTGGTTTTGGACCCCATTTTGTGATCAAATTAATATACACCAATTTTTCAACTATAAATTATTTATATTTTATTTTACTTAATAAAATTAAACCACCATTTGATATATAATCAATTAAGTTAACAACACTACTATTTAATTAATAATATAAAATTTAAAATCTTTTTAAATAGTGGTACATTTAAGAATGTTTCTAAAACAAAATCGCTATCACTAATAAAAGAAATTATACTATTAACGGATTTGTGAAACCTTGACTTTAACCGATAGTTATTTCTTATAGACAAAGTTTCTTGTAAACGGATATGGAATTGATTGAACGAGAAATATAAATAGATTAGCACGTTTAGAAATTTTAATGATGGGAGACGAAATTAAGGTTATGGTTACGTAGTTGGCAAAGTAATTTATACATGTGTTTCTGGTTAACCATAGGTTTTTTTCTTTCTTTCAAATGGATTCCAGTAGAGATGACTCAAATCGATCTTTTTAGGAATCAAATGAGTTAAACTAGTTAGAGAAAAATTACGAGAATAATAACCAACATTATCAAACCAGTTTTCATGTTGTTCCATACCGTGAAAGAAGGCATTTGAAATACAACATTGTTTCACAATGTGATTGTTTTCGTTGTATTTTAGGTTTCACAATGTGAAAAATCATTGTAAGCTCTAACATTTACCAACTTGTTGGTAACTATTCATAAGCTACAGTAACTTATTCTTTTTTTATTTTTATTTTTACATTTTTATTTCTTATGGCATGTAGACTTTTAATTCCATAAGTTTTATTTACTATTTTTTATATTATATTTTAATACTACATATTAGAGCACATCAAATGTCCACTAAATTTTCAAACTTACTCAAATATGTTCGATGTTATATTATATGCTTTACGAAATAAGTCAATGGATGTAATACATATATATTTCGTAATAGAAAATGTGAATTTTTTAGATTTAAGCTTCTAGAAATTCAAATATATTCATTCTATTTTTAATTGTTATAGTTAACCTCGATCATAACAAATGCTAAATTAACCCGATTTCAATTTTATATTTTCTCATGGAATTTTTTTTTCTGGGTTAATAATGAATCACCGCTTGCACCATAATTGTCCTATTGATTTATGTTTATACTTCAATTTTTTTTTCTTGATTTATGTTATACTTCAATTGTTTTTTTATTGATTTATGTTGCTATATTTCTATAACTTTCCCTCTCCCTTGCAACGCAGGGTAAAAAACCTCGTTTGTATTATTTCACAATGTAAAACAACATGCCACTAATTATTTTCAACATTTTTGTGGTTCTCATTTAATTATGGTGTCAAGATTAAGTGATTATTGGCTACGTACCAATTACCATTAATATATTTACTAGTAGCAAATACGTAGGGGGAAATTTTGGTATACTTTTAGAGTTCTTGACGATAAGTAAACATAAAATACCGGTAAGAGACACATTTTAATGTGTCATTTTTTTATTTCAATGGCACCTTTTTCCATCTCAGTGCGTAAACACAAGCTAGGGTGACTGTCACGAAAGAATGATTGACGATGCTCATTGACGGGTTGAAATCAAATCCTTCTGAGAATAAGCATTTTTGTATATTTATATGTATTTTCTATCGATAAAAATATGATGATATTTACAAATAAACTTTTATCATATATATAAATATGGGTTTACATTACATAGTGAACAATATTTATAAAGTTTATAAAATAATATCCCTTTATTTATAAAATTAATAACTTAGCTAAAAGATTTAATTAACAAAAATAAAAGGCCATGAACAATTATTTTGTGAAACAAGTTTACGAGAACAAAAATAGTTATCTAACTTTGATATTATTTTAAATTAAAAGTTAGGTGAAAAGATAACACAACAAGCTGAAAATCGTTTTAATATATTCAAACGTTTACAATATCTTAAATTTGTTTGTTTAAGGTATAGTATTATTGGTTGAATATATAATTATATAAGTTACACCATCTGGAATGCACAAAAATATGCTTTTCAAAAAAAAAAAAGAATGCACAAAAATATAAAATTAAATTAAAGTTGCAAAACATCATTGCAATGAGCCTTGTCTATAGATTGGGTTGTTTGAGGAGAATAAATTCTAACAATCCAACCCAATATTTAGGTGTTAAAAAATTTAATTTAACTCAATTCAAACAAAGGTACAACCAAAATAAGCGGTAATTGATGTGTATGCACAAAGCTCCACCCCCACTTTGCACAAATATCCCTAAAAGGCCGTTATAAGGGCCGTTATGCACATTTCAGTCAAATAACGGGGTTTTGGGCCGTTATAACGGCGTTTTGGGCCGTTATAGCGCCGTTATAACGGCGTAACGGTGTGGGTATATGTGCAAAGGTGTAACACCCCGATTCCTAATTTAAGTTCCAGTAGAGTTTTGAGTTACTTTGGATATCGATTGACGGTTTTGTAGAAGCTTGAGGGCTAAGGTGTAAAGTTTGGAGGTAAAAGGTGCAAGTTGTAAATACCTAAGCTAGGGTTAACCCCCCCACTCCCTCTATTCCAAATCAGTTTCCTGATTACGTTTTGGGGAGAGGGAGGGCGACTTTGGAGAAAAGAGGCAAGGGTGCAATTGGAGGCCTAGTATCGAGCAATCGAGAGAGTTGTTCGTGTAATCGTGATTAAGGTATGAATGCTTTACTTAATGGTAGTTTAATTGTTGGTAAATTTGAGCAAAGAGTCAAGGGTTGAGAAGTATGTGGAGGATTGATCAATTGATCAACCTATAGTATGAATTGGAGTTGTTTAGGTCGAATTAGAGACGTGTGAATGTCCCTTATCGACCCTAGTTCTTAAAATCCATTGATGTAGTCTTGTAGAGCTCGAAAAATCGAGATCATAGCAATTTGAATCGGCTCAATCGGAGTTCGTATGAGAGAGTTATGTCCGATTGAAGAAAACCCCTTTCTTTTCTCGTGCTGATGGTATCCGCGGGTAAGGTTACCAGCGGGATTACCCGCCGTTTCGGCTGAGTTGTTTTTCCATTTTTCCGAAATGGATTCGTTTGGGGTTCTTTTGCTTAGTTACCCCTAGTACTTAGTGAAACATGATGTTTCATGAAGTTTGGTGGAAATTGGTCGAGGGTAGACGCGTCTTTTCGCATTAGAGGGTCGAGTTACGTTTAAGACTCATTTTCGGGTTGTGTTTGATGAAGGTGTGTATGTATTTATGCTTAGGTGGTACGAGGTGACTATTATTCGCATTATTGAGCTATTGTGATTCTTATCAAGGTGAGTTCACTACCTAGCTATGTATCGTTATATGTTTATGATTATGTTGCATGTGATTATGTTATGATGATGATGTATGTTCCCTTCGGGGATATGTGTGGACCGAAGGAAGTAGCAATACTCCTCGGGTAGAGTACCTATGGTGATAGCAATACCCCTATGGAATTTCTCCTTGTTTCGGGTTTAGCCGAAGAGGAGATAGTGCAAAGACGGCACGTGTGTGATTATGTGTTATGTAATTGTGAATGTATGATGGTAGATGGTTAGGTGTGTTCTCACTAAGCGTTTCGCTTACCCCGTTGTTGTTCAATCTTTTAGTTGCAGGCACATCCCGTAAGGGGAAAGAAAAAGTTTGATGCTTCGAGGCTCCGCCGGTTCAGTTCTCAAGGATGGAAAAAGGGAAGAGTTTTGGTTTAGGCAGTTAAAGACTATTTTGATTTAAACTGATGGGAATGTTGTTTTCGTAAACGGTGAAATTATGTTTTGGTGGTACATGGTTTTAAATTTAGTTGGTACTTTACGATGTTAGATTACAGTTTCTTTTCTAAACAATGGACAAGCTTCCGCATTTTTATATGAATTGGTTACTTTTCTAGTTAATTGTGGTTTATGAAATTCGGGTGTTACAAAAGGGGAGCACCGTTATGGGCATATGTGCAAAGCACTCCCAAAATAAGTACATACAAAATACGGCTAACTAAATCAAAGAATAAATATAATGGCTAATGTAAATAAAACTGAAAAATTATAGTTGAAATTGTGACATTTTCAATAAAACTAATTACAGGTAGGTCTAATGTCTAATCTCTAATGTGTGTATATATTAATTGAAGATTTAACAGTCATACAAATTTATGATATATAACGGCATCAGGTCAGATTGAGTTCACATAGCCCTAACCTAATTCCAGTCCAACACGTATGATTTAAAATACATAAAAACTAAATTAAGTAGTTTAGTCGTTGTTATGGTCAAATTCTAACGCTCGACCGACAAAATTATTAGATCAAATATTACAGGACGAGTCTTGTATTTAGACTAAGTTCTTAAGACCGAATACAACAGAAACAATCGTCTTACGATTTAGTCGTTCGTCTTACGATGATGTCGTACGACCGTCTTAAGATGTCGTACGACCATCTTAAGATTTCGTAAGATCGCGATTATCTAACCTGTAACTGCTGTTTTAATGTCTGTTGAATGCAGGATTAAAGAGATGTAACCGACGAGCGAGATTAAAAGAACAATTAATGCACAACTACCGTTACGACCGTTACAATTATTGTCATCAAGAGCATTAAATGTTAAGCGGTTACAACCTACAACTTTTGCACTATATAAAGGGCACCCCGGCTCATATGGAAGAACCCCCGACAACCGATCATTCGAATCATCTACGTTTTCTCTCGAATTCATTTATACTTTCATATTTACATATGACATTTGTACTTACGACGCACGTTACTTTCGTATGTCTTGTGTTTATCTCTTTGTTGTAACGTAAGATAAGCTATTGTACTACGAAGGATATCACCCCTTATTGATGATACATAGTTCAACGTCGACTATTTCTTAGTCGGCCGCGGTTTTTACCCTCAATGGGGTTTTCCGCGTCACCAAAATCTCGTGTCTTTTTCGTTACTTGTGTTGTGCACGATTTATTGAAGTTTCATTTCTCTCGCCGGGATAACAATCATAAGCGAACCTTAATTCGTCCGTAGATGCGATTTACATTCGATTTTGTTGTCTATTCAATTGTAATCGTACGACTGAAGCTGTAATCATAAAGGATATCACCCCTGCTTGGTGGTCATAGTGCACTGTCGACTTAATCTTAGGTCGACCGCAGGTTTTTTTCTCCGTCGTGAGGTTTTTCCTGCGTCATCAAATTCCTTGTGTTATTTTACTTTTTGTCGCACTTCTTATCGACTGTAATTTCTTTCTCTCGACGGTTAAGACTCACACATTTTCATACGATAATCAACTTGTGTAATTTTTTACATAAACAAGGATCTTGTGGGTAAAAAAATTAAGGCAAGACACATAATAAAAGAGCTGGACTTTTGATCACTTTTAATCTTATACACACCCATGAATTGTGCTTTTTACACGAATTGATACAGTGCATCCCATTGCATCCCATTACCGTTGATCTTCAGTTAAACTTAATCCAATGGTGGAAATCTTTTTCATTATTCTCATCAGAACCCAACCTTTATATATATAAACTATGAAAACAGGAAAACTAACATCGGTTATCATTTTGCAAAAGGGAACTTATCTTTCAACCAATCATCTCCTACACTTTCTAGAAAACCACTACCTAAGCAACAACAGTTAAACAACTTTGGAAGGCCGAAAGAAATTAAAAAAGAAAAGAAAAAAAAAATTATAGACAGTTCAGCAAGAGATATTTTAATAACTTTGTGGCTATAAAAATAAAATCCGTAATTTACTTTAACAACTTGCTAATCATAAAGACCAAATCCATAAATAACTTCAACAATTTCCTAAATGCTAGTTCTAGCGTAATTAATATTGATTTTTTTATTAAATATAGAAAAAAAAATGTCTAAAAACTGAATTAAAAAGTTTAAAATTATTATTTACTTCCATTTTTAATTAAATAATCAATAGTTATATGATTGAGAACTTGCTTTTATCGACACGTTAACGGAATGCGTGTTTACATTCCTACATTAAAGTTTCTGGAAGGATTAATCTAATTACATAAACATCCCCTTATATTTGTTATAAGACAAAATAAGTCCCTATGTTTATAGTTAATGCCAAAGAAACCCATTTGGAGGTTTCTCTTATCTACATACTAAAATTGTCATAATAAGTGGAAAAGGAAAAAAAAAATACATGCCATATAGAAGAGCTCAAAATTCGTCACAAATGAAAAAGAAATTTTTCGTAACAATTCGAAGCAATTAATTTATAATTGTTTATGTGAAAAGAATATTATACATCGAGAAAGTAAGATTAAACAAGTTATATGATATATAACTGGCGTAAATACATCGATAAAACCAAAACAGATTAAACATTTTCAATACATCTTATTGGAAAATAGAATATGAGAAAGATATGGTGTATGCAAACATTTTTATACCACAAGGAATAGAGATATTGTCTCCTACGACCTGCAAACTGAAAATAGTTTTGGAAAGTCATGAAAATGATTACAGTTTGTTGAAAAGTCTGCATAAAGCACGATGGTGTTTTTTTTTTGGGGTCAAGTTTGAGTGTGTCAAAACGATGAAAATAGAAGCAGTTGAAACATATAGTATGTAAGTTTCGCAATAACAGTTGCCCCCAGCTAGCCATCATATACGCAAGGTATTCCTAACTTCAACTCTACACTATCGGTACATCAACAAATAGATATTAATAGCTTTTAACTTTTACTTACCTGCCTTAAATTTAGAAATAATAACAAACACAGGTAAACGAAACACTTTTACATTTAGATGGTATTACCGTTATGGTATAATGGTTGAGATCCGAGGAATGTGACGAAATTTCCATTTGGTTTAGGTTCAATTTCAGAAGGCCACAAAAATTATGACCACTCATTTTATCAAGGTCAATGTCTTATTGTTTTAATTTGCTAGAATTAATTTGGGTATAGCATGGAACATTCTTCCAAAATATATATCATAAATTTGGTCTAAGGGATATAAAAATTTAAAATAAGGGTATATTTTGACATTTAAAAAAGTAAGAGGTCCCTTATGACGTATTATACATAGTTAAGGGGCTTATTATGTAGACCTTCGATAAGAGAAAGTGACAGAAAGACTGCAAGGAGTTGACGCCTGACGTTGACGGAGAAAAAAAGTCAAATAATTCTGCGTCTCTTTGTAATTATGCGTTGACTTTATATTTAATTTAGAAAATTTCTTTTATTGCTATTTAATAAAAATTATATTCTTTTCTTACTTATCCAAATAAATATTTAGATATTTTTATTGCATGAAAAAATTATTACATTAAAATCAATTGGTTCACATATGTTAAAAATTTGTTTGTTAGATGAAACGAGCATGAAATAAGAAGGTGATATTAACTTTATTAGAGTTAAATCATTTTATACATAAAAATGTCATCCGTTAAACTATATTGGTATTGGCCGACATAAACAAAATTACATCATATGTCTAAAAATACTTGCATATAAAGTACATACATTTCTAACGGTAGAACCAAAACGGGTATAATTAAAAGTTACTAAATGCGAGCCACATAAAATGGATCTAAACAGATTGAAATCGACACAAACCAAAGAGCATTAATATCATTGTCGAAAAGCATAACCACTCATTGCAACATTTATAAATCATACCAATAAATCCACCCCAATTTCAGCCAAACATATGTTTACCGTATATTTGACCAGTTATGTTTTGTATTCTAGTGAACAACAGATGTCGGTTTTTTCACCACGACCAATTTAACAGTCCCCACCTCTCTTTTTGGCATGTCATTGATTATTACTTCTCTTTTCCACGTCTTTATTATCAAAGTCGTTTCAGGTTGCAATATTTGTTGTTTGGTCATATTCATTTCAATATTTAAATATTAGATTTTGTTTTTACTATCAATATCCTTTTCTATTTCATATTAAACAGAAGATTTGATATTACACGTAATGTACTAGATTAATGGTTAATATCTAAAATATATTCCAATAATGTCATATGAAGATAACATCAGACATGTGAAACATTTTTCAGATTATTTTTTAGTATGTTGTGAAAAAAAAAGCAAGTAACAAAGTTAGTCTTATTTGATCTGTATATAAAAAAATGTTGCATTATTTTCTACACAAGACATTTTATATTATTTTTGAATATGCTACAGTGTAAATCATAGATAATTTTCTTTACAGAAATGCATATCTTGTAGATGAAGGTAAAATAGGTGGAACTAGAGTTGCGCATTTGGGAACCCTCGAACGACTCCAAAAACGGTTATGAGAAGTCGTGTATATGTGTGTGTAGAGAGAGATATAAACAAAGGAGAACAGTAACTATTTAAAAGAACATGCAAAATAAGAAAATCATATATGATTCTAACAACTTTGCTCGCGATTTAAGTCGCAGCCAAAGTCGTCTGCGTGGTTTTTTCCAACTGTTATCATATATGAGTTTGTTGGTTGTCGTGTTCTTTTAAATAGATATCGTTCTCGTTTAAACCTGATTCTATATAAGTATGTGTGTATATATATATATGTGTGTGTGTGTGTGTGTGTAAAGTCGGGTTTATAAAAGAATATTAATAAATAAGAAAAATATGAAAAGAAAAAAATTAAATGTGATTTTAATGTAAAATCACATGTCATTTAAGAAGAAAAATTGCACACGTTCAAATGAATTTGAATAAGCCTTTGGTCCCTAAAGTTCAATTAGTTCGAATCCTGGGTGAGCAACCAGGGCCACTGAGTGTTAATCCTAGAGGAGTATGCATTAGCTCTCGGTAAAAATTACCAAGGATGTAGTCTAGGCAAACCCATGTGAACCTTATCAAAGAAAAAAGAACTTAGGAATTGAGTGTTTATCCATTCGATTTCTTTTAATGTGGTGAAGTTGTCACTTTGGCCACAACTTCAAGCCGCCTGCTCACTCTTGTGTATTCTATAATTGATGTAAATCAGATGTGTCTTTATCATGTTTTTATATTGATTAATGTTCTCGTTTCTCTTCTCTCTACACATACATATTCTACATTTTAGGAAAACAAAACGTCAATGCAGATCTATAAGGACCGAGTTTATAAAACACTTGTTTGGATATGTACTTTACTAATGATATTCAAGAAATGGCAGGTTCTGGATCAAGACTGGTTTAAAGTCGATTTTTATACATCTTTTGGTGCAACAATTTCTTTTTGCAAAATTTTATTGTAATCAAAATGTTTAATATATTACTATAAAATCTTAAAAGGTAATTTTCTTTTCTTTTAACCCATTTGTACATTATCCTGCCCTGTATATTGCTTTAGACCAACTAGATATTTTGCTTTTTAAAAGTTTTTAATTCTAAAACTATTGAAATAAAAAGTTATATATGTACTTCTAGATGTTTTGTGTATGAAATCAAAGTTGTTGCTTCACATAGAAATGATGAAGTGATATGTCTCTTTCACTGCTCACAATGATAATAAACGATCTCTTTCCAACATACTCCTCCGTCCCAATTTGTCAGTTTTGACTTTGCAAGTCTTTGTTGTCGACGTTACCTTAAATAATTTTATTTGGTTATATAATATTTGATGCAAATTATGATGATTTGTGTTTTAAGTATTTCCATTGGTATAATTTTCATCAAATATTTATAACACAAAGAAAAATATTTAGGTCAAAGTCGACAAACAAAGACTTTCAAAAGTCAAACTGACAATAATTTGGGGCGATGTATATAGAATTGTTGGTTATCGTGTTATTTAATAGATATTGTTTCGTTAAACCTAACTCTTTGTATGTATGTGTATATGTATGTGTATATATATGTGTAAAGTCAGGTTTATACAAGAATATTAATTAAAAAAAACATGTAAAGAAACAAATTAATTGTGATTTACACTAAAATCACACGTTATTTAAGGAGGAAAATTTGCACATGTAAGCATTCAAATGAATTTGAATAAGCCTTTGGTCCCTAAAGTTCAATTAGATTAGGGAAAAGAACTCACGGAATTGAGTGTTTATCCATTCGATTTCTTTTCAATGTGGGGAATTTTCCACTTTGGCCACGAATTCAAGTCACATGCCCGCTCCTGTGTATTCTGTAATAGCATGTAGAATCAATGTGATTTTATTATTTTTTATATTGATCATGTTCTTGTTTCTCCTATTTTTATACATACATATTCTACATTTTAGGAAAACAAAAACCCAATGCAGGTCTATAAGGACCGAGCTTATAGAACATGGTTTAGATCTGTACACTTGCTTTACTTATAATTTTCAAGAAATGATTGATTATAGGTCAGGATCGGTTCAAAATTGATTTTATGCATCTTTTGGTGCAACTATTCCTCTTTCAAAATTATATAGTTAATAAATGTTTAATATATAAAAAATAATTTTATTTTCTTTAACCCATTTGTAGATTATCCTGCCATGATATTGCTATAAACCAAATAGATACTTTTCTTTTTAAAAGTTTTTATTCTAAAACTATTTATGTGTTTATTATTATTGATTATATTGATATTAGAAATTATACATGTACTTCTAGATGCTTTGTGTATGAAATCAAAGTTGTTGCTTACAAATAGAAATGATGATGATGTCTTTTTCACAACTCACAATGATAATAAAACGGCCTCTTTATAATTATTCCTTTTATATATTTATATGCTTCAATATTTCAAATAATATTCTTATGGGTTTTAAAATAACATTATATTATTGATAAGTTACAATCAAAGATTTATAAAATATTTTATCATTCACATGGGTTCATATATTTACATATAGTTTGTAGTCACCAAAAACATTTCAAACACTTATATATTTGATTATGTATGAATGAAATCTCATTTAAGCGAAATATCTGTAAAATATTGAGTTAATGTAAAAATGAATTTGAACCTTTGATCACTTTTAATTTCAAGCCTACCAAATTTTACAGGCTATAAAAGCTTAACGACAAGAGATTCACTCTGATTTACCTTATCGAGTAAAATCATTGACCATTGCTGGCAAGTATCTTAAACCCGGTAAGTAGCTTATTTAGTAACCATTTAGTAAACAACCATAATTTCGGTATAGGTTTTTTTATAGAGTCTTCAAATTTATATTTTATTCAACCATAAAAATCTTACCTTTTCAGCAAAGGCTCTTCTTTCAAATTGTAGTGTTCTCCTTTTCATCCATAAATCTTACCTTTTTAAAAGTGGACAATATCTTGTACGAATGACATGAAACGTTACATTTTTGCAACAATCATGGCTTGCTATCAAGGTCTTAGTCTCCTAGAAGTTACAACTGATAACTTTATAGAATTCATTAAACACACAACCTTTTAGTGAATTCACTTATTCAATTTGGTAACCGTGTTAGAGCATCTCGAGGGTTGTTTGAAGAAATCTCCATTAAGACATGATTATAGGAGTTAATGACTCGAGATGTCTTATTTTCTCAACCGCTTAAGCTACCTCAAGTTATAAAGAAATAGATACGAAAGGCAAAGAAAGAGAAATATATTATGATAGGACCATTTTATATATATCCCTTAGTTTGGACCTATATACACAAACTTCAATTAATCTAATGATTTAGTTTAGTTATGTCCAAATTAAAATAAAATTAGAGATTAAGTATTAATCAAAAATTTAAAAATTATATTACTTTTAAGAATGTGTTTGACAAAAATAAGCTATCTTGCTAACTAACAAAGGTTTGGAATTTTTTGGCCCAGCCCACAACTGAATAAGCTTTTTCAGGCCACCTGATTGGGCTTATATGCTGGAACTGAATGAACCATGAGAAAAATGGGCCCTAGTTTTTTTTAATTGGCCTTTTAAAAATCGGTCCAGTTTTAAACCGGTTTTCACCTTAAGTCAATATTATTCCAAATCATTTGGATTTTTTCCTGGTTTTTCGGTTAATCGTTTTTTTTGTGCACCTCTATTTCGGACTCGATAGTATGCCTTTTCAAATAGGATTCAAGCCGGCAACTGTTTAGCATTCAACAGACTAATAAAAATCATTCAACATTAGGTAAGACACAATTAGACAAAACAAAACAGATAAAATAACCAATTTTTCTAATGAAATTTTTAATATCTTTTATATACTTTGATCGCTTTATGTAATTATCAATTTATAACAGAATAAATGTTTTTATAACAAAATAAATCATTAGAAAATTTCGTCAAAGCAATCAAAATGACACAAATAATAACTTTATGCAATTTCTAAATTTTATAGTATACATTTTCTAGATTTTATTTATTATCACTAATATTTGATAACTTACGTATTAACCAAAATATAGAAATTACAAAAAAAATTTCGATCAGTAAAGTAAAATAAAACTTAATAAATTAAACTTTGTTTGAACTACAATATAAAAAGAAGCATATTTGATGTTTCGAAAAGAATAACATTTATTTTAAGATTAAATTGATAAATTATGAGTCTGTTCCATCTTGTTCGAATTTGTTCATAAAATGATGCTAGGAACATGAAACAATGACCCTTGTTCTTGGTTTAATCTCACACTAATGTCAAATTCAAGTGATTTATGCAAGCTACCACTAGAGCCAATTGTGCCATGCCTTGGGGCTTTATAAATGTTGTAAATTTATTATCATATATATTATGTAATAAAAATGTTATTTTTTATAGTTTTTCATGAGAGAAGAGGTACTATTTTCCTTTCACCATCCCATCCAATTTTTATTTTTTTCTTTCACAATCTTGACATCATGATGTTACAAAGAATTGTTCAACAAAATAGCGCATAATCAGTCGACTAAACTCGTTGCTCGTATTGTCATCCAAAAGATATCGATCAATAATGTAAGTCTTCAAGTCACAAAAGAGTGTGATTCCGATTAGTAACCCTTATTTCCCCGAATCCTAGCTCTCATGTCAACCTGCCACCACGCAACATGCTGAGTGTTAAATGTCGGAGTATATAATATTGATATGTGTCAAATGACCTTACACCCTATGCTGTCAAAATACAAATTAGCGGTCACAACTGACATTTGAAATAGCGGTTATCGCGTGGTATATTTGTCAAAAAAATAGCGGTTCGTATAATATTTTCTTTGATTTATATATGTACAGGATGTTTCTTTTACAAACCAAATAACCATTATTAAACTGAGATATATATATAACACACACAGACATGTATGGAAGCTGATAATATTCATTCATTATGATCGTGGCTTTAAATTAAAAAACAAAATGGAATGAAATATTTATTAGAATAGATGAACGATTATGATTGGTTTGTATAGTTTATTAGAATTACGTGGTTTATAAATGAAACGTCCCCTGTATATATTATATATTTATATGTATCTAGCAAACATAACTTTAACATATTATATGCATTAACTAAAATAAAATAAGGGCTCAAATCAAAATAAAATCCCAAAAAAGAGCAAAAATGTAAGCATTAGATTCAAAAGAGGCCCAAACGAGAATATTGGTATTGGGGATCACTAGTTTACCAAATATTCATGAAACAATGCTAAATTGTGCTACTATTATCTAAACCGCAATTTTCTATGCTATTTTGCTTATGATCGATAACCACTATTGTTGCTGCAATTAATAGCATAACTCAACCCTCCTATCTTTGGTGAGGTTTGAACCTTCGACCTACTAAGCACCAGTAACAAGGATACTGCTAGGCCAAATTCACTTTGGTAACTGTGTTAAATTTGCAATGGATTTACTACTTTTGTAGAGCTTACAATACATACATTTAGGTATATCACGTTATGGCAAAGGATCGTGTGAGACTTAGAGATAACGTGAGAAGTGGATCTCAAGTTCTCAACCTGTGATCTCTTTTAATCTCAAGCCCATCCATGAATCTCGCTTGATACAGGGATTGATCCGGTGCATCTTGGCACATCTCATCCTAATGTGCATCCAACGGTTGATAAACACTTCTCGCCGGAACCGAATCCATAACGTTAAACAAGATTTCAATTAAACTCATGACCTTCTAACGAGTATCATGCCATTTTGCTTTTAATAGCCTAAAATTTATTGGGTTTGTTTCGTTTGATTATGTCAAAATCGCTACGCGATTCTTGTAAGGAGCATTTCTATCGTCTTATGCTTGTCAGTGCACGTTTGATCTTACTGTTCTTATATTTTCTACCCGCTATCCGTTGACAAATCTAAGGGTGCGTTTGGTTGTGAAAAATTTCCTAGTTTTCCAAGGAAAATGAAAATTTAGAAAACGTGTTTTGGTTCATTCAGTTTTCAAAAGTTCTCCAAGAAAATGAAAATTTTCTGTTTTCTACCTTCTATGTAAATCAGAAAACTGATTTTAGTAGTTTTCCAAAATTTTCTAAACGTTTTTCTAATTTTCTAAAATGGAAAATGAAACTCCACCATTTCAAGCAAACGCGTTTTCAAAAAATTTCATAGAAAATTGAAAATGAAAACTCAACTCCAAGTACCATGTGCGATCTCTTTGATTTCACAATAAGCAAAGGGTGTGTAAATGTGGATACATGAATACAATTAAATTTATATCCCGTATGAAGACTTGCCTACTTCGATTCAAAGAAAAGACGATTCATAAATCACCGCAAAGATGATCGCTGAAACGAAGAAATAACGTACCTGGCCACGCTTGCAATTGAAATATGTTTCTCTAAGTCCAACACATTCGCTAGATATGATCGGGGCCTTCTCTTTAGCGCACTCTCTGAAAGGCCTATTCTCAACCTGCAACACAAGTGTCTCATTAGGGTGTGTTTGGTATGCACGAAACACTGTTTGATTGGTTTTCCATTAAGTCCAGTATGGATAAAGTTGTTTGCAAGGATTAATCTGTCTCTATATACCAGATAAGTTTTTTATGTGACGATTTTTTCATTAGATGGAACAGACAAGTTTAGAAAAAGATTTGCTTTCTGCATAAAGTTCTTCCTAGAAGCATACTAAATTCACCACTTTCTATATCATTATGCCACTACTAAATGATCATGTATATTGTAACATCTTAGGCAAAATCCCATATCGTCGTGGACAGAAGAGATGTCGGGTTCATAAATAAACCTTGGGCCTCACCGGACATAACGCGTTTTGGAGCCACAAACATGACAGGTTCATGGGAACTCTGCAGTTAAGCGTAACTTAGGTGGTGGGAGCAGTACCAGAATGGGTGACCCTGGGAAATCCTAACTAGGTCGCCAAAAACAAAGTTGTGTGAGCCAATGGGGCAAAACAAACAATATCGTGTCGTTGTAGGCAAAGTCTTACATTACATATACATATATCTAACCGAATAAGCTCATTAAGTTGTTAACAAACAACAAACAGACCCTAAGATTCTTATTTTATCTCCTTGAATCTTCAGTGATGCACATGATTCAAAGCAGGTTCTCCCTTTCATATGATCAAAACCAGAGAGAAAAAAAATGCATAAAACAAGAAAAAAAGGTTATCCAAATCGCTTAACCATTATAACCATTTTCTTCCAGAATAGTTCATTTAGGTTGTATTTGGCAAAAATAAGCTATAGCTTATAACCTAGTAAATGTTTGGACACACCATAAGCCAGCTTATTGAAACGCTAGTCGGAGTAGCGTTTCACGAGCTTTTTGTAGCTTTTTTCCAATTATACCCATATTAATATTAATTATTATACCCCCAAGATACCCTTTTTGGTCATTTTACATACTCATAAACTAGTTTTTTCCAAACATAACTTATTCATAAGCTAGCTTATCAGCTACCAGCTAGCTTATCAGTCAACAACTATCTTATCAGCTACCGGCTAGCTTATCAGTCAACAACTATCTTAACAGCTACCGGCTAGCTTATCAGTCAACAACTATCTTATCAGCTATCAGTTAGGCTTGCCAAACACAGCCTTAACCATCAAATTCGTCCTTCATTATAATTGGGCGTACTTTCTGCATTTGCTAGGGTTTCAATCACAATTTACACATTGAAATGAACAATTTCTTACGAATTCGATTAACTCAAAACAAATCATTGCATTAAATTAAAAAATACTCAATCTAATTGAGTCCATATTCAAATTAATCACGTAATTCAGACATCAAATCGAACATTAATCATCATTATCAAATTCTATACATCACTTATTACATATATCTATTAAGAAGAATATGAATATATATATATATATATATATAT
This sequence comes from Centaurea solstitialis, assembly GCA_030169165.1. Lineage (NCBI taxonomy): Eukaryota > Viridiplantae > Streptophyta > Magnoliopsida > Asterales > Asteraceae > Centaurea > Centaurea solstitialis. The sequence continues at coordinate 3,048,574 of CM058041.1, read as the reverse complement.
ATATTTAATAAGTACCTTTACACAATCGGATTCGCTAAGACACTTAACCAATTCCATAGCCAGACCTTTACAAGATTTCGCCATTTTTTTCTTCTTCTAATTTCTCAATTCTCACCTTTCGAACTTCGAAGCTTTTAGTCCAACCGCCATTGTTGCCATTTGTGTGAGTTTGTGCTTTTGGGCTTCTATAAATTGGAGTTGCTTTTGTTTTTTTTATTAATTGGGCTTTTTTTATTGGGCTCAAAAAATCATTTGCTAATTTTTTTTTCATCAAAAACTGCTATAGCTTGAATGGTAGGATATACTTAGTCGATCCACAGCCGTACAAGTCATACCATCAGTACAGGCTGCCAACTCAGCGACACATCAGCTTTACCATCACCTTACTACTACCTTATCATTTCATCCACAGCGTACAGATCATACCACCTGTATTATTTAAATAATAATATATATATATTGTGTATGTATATATGTGTGTGTGTGTGTGTGTGTGTGTGTTGTTGTTGTTGAACGGTGAGCTCTCACCGTTGAGCTCTCATACAACGCAGGTCCACCTCGGCAATGTTACCACCTGCAAGGTAGCTGTACCGGTCCCCCAAACCGTTGGCTGCGGATGGCCTTAGGCCCCTGATAACCGAGCCCTCTGAGCCACATCAGTTTTTTCATAAGCCGTCCAGAGCACTCTCTGTTAGTACCCGAACTCTCCCAACTCTTTCGCTTTTTTATTATTATTTAGATACAACACACACACACACACACATGGAAGCGGCCACCTCGGCCTCACCAGCTCGCACAAGCTGGAGCCCGCCAGGCTGCATCCTGCAAGCCTAAGCCAACGGCCTTTAGAGATTTCCTTTACTCGATGATGTTTTCTTTAAATGCATTCCACCTCAAACGTCACGTTAAATATGTCAATGAGGCAAATTTATTTTGAATGTAAACAACTTGATATAATATAAACCCAGTGTCCCAGTCTATCTTTTCTAGTGTTCATTATGATAATTTTTAACGTTTTATAATTAGTAGTTTTAACAAATTTACTTTCTAACATATGATCTTGAATCTTTAATAAGATATAAAAACAGAATTTAACCAACCGACATTTTCCTATTTGTTAACCATTTATTTTGAGTTCAAGAATAACATTAAAATGTGGGTCATAATTAAATTGAACCATTCCTAATAATAATTCAAAGCAATAATTGTAAATTAAATGACTCATGAGTAACAAGAAGACATACAAATATATGGTTGAGTTCAAAACTTCAAATAGAACATGGTTAACATAATATTACAAAAGATTGAGTTCAAATAGAACATGGTCAACGTAATATTACAAAAGAACACGTATATTACGCGTGAATTTAATAGTCATCAAGGTTGTTCTTTAGCATGTTAAATATATGGTTCCGAAGAGGGTCTTGAAAAATTTTGGGCCTAATTTTACATTGTTTGGGATCTCTCATTAATGAATGTAAGACTATAGCCCAATTGAGTGTCTTTCTAATTTCTATCAAAAGACGAAAGTAATGCGCATCATCGCCATCTCTATAATTTGTATATATGTATATTTGTTATTTCCTTTAGCAATGTAATCAAAAGCGTTAGGTGTAACATGATCTCTAAAAAAACGAGAATGCCTTTGATAATCACTTTGTGATTCACGTTTACTCGACGTCCTTATGTCAATGGTCCAAGCGTGTGTTGCGTTCTCTGAACCTAAATCATACTGACTTTTGGTCCAAATTGTGGTATCTTGTTTTGACCTTGTTCTCGTTTGAACCTTCCTTAAATAACACACACACACACACACACACAATATATATATATATATATAGAGAGAGAGAGAGAGAGAGAGAGACAGAAGATTTTATACGAGAATGCTAACTATTTATGAGAAAGCAAGAAGCTATTTCGATGTACAAAATCACATATGGTCCACGTACAAAAACAAATACAAAATCACATATGATTCACGCGACCTTGCATGTTACTTTAAGTCGTGTCCAAAGTCTTTCGTTCCCTATTTTCTCCGTTAGTGTAAAATCACATATGATTTTGTACATAAATAAAACTCATCACATTCTTGTAAATAGTTAGCATTTTGGTTTAAACCTTATAATATATTATATACACCACAACATCAACTTGGTGGTAAGAATCATAGTTCACTTGGATTTGCTTCCAATATAGAAGTTATGCACCTTTTTAAAGTGGACTTTCCTTTCTACAATTGGTGTTGTAGGCCACAGGCATAAAATGTGATGGTGTGTTATATGAAAAGGATGTCTTGTTAGATGATGAAAGGTACCACCCTTCTTCTTCAATATCATCATGATTGTTAACTTTAGAATTTTCAATCACACACATCAAGAACACCATAGATTTATCTTGATCAAATCTTGCACCAATAAACAACATTATATACCTGCAACTGAATCAAGCCAAATTGGAGGCCCGATACCGCTATGGGATATCTGGTCCTTTGGGAGATATCCAGGCTTTGGATCTGGTCCTTTGGGCCGGGTTCAGGGCCGGTATGGGAGGATCCAGTCTATGGGATCCACTTCCCTGCCGGTCGGGTTCAACCATAGGTTGGGCCGGGTCGCAGCGGATTAGTGGGATTGCCCAATTGGAGGCCGATAACCCTGGAGGTGTGTGTGTGTTAACTTGCCGTTCAAAAAAAAAACATTATATACCTGCAACTGAATCAAGCCAAAAACTCATATTTCATATTCGTGGTAACATGAGTTCTATTTCTCAATTAGGGCGATAAAAGTTCAACTCTCTCATTCTATATATATATTTAACTTGTAAGTGATAGATCATGTAACCAATAATAACATATCTCTCAAGTTACTATTTAATTCTTGATTACATGAAAAACACTAAATCGAAAACTCTTCGATATCATGTATAATGAAAACTAGTTTACTAGGTAAAATAGTACAAAATATGAAGAATTGAACGTAAGTAATATTGATTAAAAATATAGTTTAAATAAAGTATATTACCTTTTGGATGGCTATAATTTGTGGTTCCTTGGGTCCAACCATTGTGGTTATGCACGTAAGAACAAGTTGATATTGGTGGGTGGGGGATGAAATGGGTGGGTGAGGTCCAATCTAAATCACTAATATTTGCCCTCTTGCCATTATAATATATGTATGTGGATTTCAATTTTATGTTTATATATTGTTCAATAAATTATTATTTTAATCAGTAGAAAAATAAACTGAATCAATGGTGGGTCTGAAAGTTTTAATCGAAAAAGACATCTTTATAGTAGATCAAGTGTCCATAAAATTGTCCGGTTTGTTAGCAACTGAATCTCCATCGTTTTGAAGGGTTTTTAAAGTTTTTTGGATTGCTTTCGAGACAACTACAAGTTCTTTATTTGATTTCAAAAGTTATGTTTTCCATAGTAGATTTTATAAAAGTATGAAGACGCATAACGTTTTAGAATGGCTTATGAAACAAAAATTAGGTATATTGAAAACAAAGAATTATTTACCGCAACAGATTAACAAAGTATGGTTCAACTCATTCCACACATTTGACATGGCGTATTTTCTAAAACTTTTTTTTCTTAAATTATACACGTATATATAATCCGTTCATTTGATCTTTGATATTTTAACATGTTTGACTATTTCTCAATACAACTTATCTCATACATACCTATATACATAATTCGGATAGAATTTATTCTTAATTCCATTTAATCACTAATATATAATGTCTAATCTTCAATCTATAATTTTTCATTACTAATTTATAGGTCCAATTCACTAAATTGTTATCATGATCCAATATGAACTTGGCACCAATTTACCATTAAGGGATCTAGGATTTGGTTTTGGGTGACAAAATTGATGTTGGTTATATTTGGTTCAATTTTTATTTATAAAAACTTACTCTACTTTGATCTAGTCTGATCTAAATAAGATTTGTATGACATTTTTTACAAATTTAAAACAACATTATTTTAAAGTAAAATAAACTTAAATACTTATTTAGTCCATAATTGGTTTTTAATTGAATAAAGTCTAAATCAAAAGTCAATACCTTTTCTAGTTTACTCTTATTCATAAAAAGTTGGAATCAAGTGATATCGAATCATATTTATGAGATTCATTTTTTACACTTATTAGGCCACAATTAAAAATAACATAATTTATTAAATATGATTCTAATATTGCTTTCCTAATTTTCTATAGTCCAAAATAACAATTTTTACAATAAAAATTATCTAATCACTTCCAACTTCATCATTCAATCATTATATGATTAAATATATAAGAGTAAATTACAAATTTGGTCCATATAGTTTGTAAAAAAGACCTTTTGTTTGAAAATTAGAAGATGATCACTATAATTTTAAAAAATATTTGGATTTGAATCATTTCTTCTCATGGCCGTTAAATATTCTGTTAAATAAAGATATTTATTATCGTCCTTTTAGTGATTCTTTTTGTCTTTTACCCACTTGAAACCCAGTGATACCAAAACTAAAAATTTCAGTTTTGATAGATAAGAGACAAAAAAATTAATAAAACGACATAAATGTCTCTTATTTAACAAAATTGTTGATCGTTTTTATAAACAACAATAACCATCTTATGGTTTCAAAACTCTAGGGACGAAAAGTGTTATCTTTGAAAACCATAGGGACCAATTTTATAGTCTCAAACACCTCTTTTTTATAATATGAAAAATAAAAGGGGCAACGGTCGTCCTCAAATTTGAATGTTAGGTGAAGTCATTGTATCAAAATCAAACACATTTTTTTTCTAAGTGAAAAATCTATTGCTTTCTCTAACAAACTTGATTAAACAAATTTTAGAAAAATTATAAGTATATATTTTGAAATCAAATCAAACTAAACCAACATGTAACGAAAAAAGTCAAACGAGTGAAAAAAATAGAAAACGATTAATTATTTTTTGTTTCGTTGAAGCCTGTATCTTGCCAATAGAAATATGAGTATCGTAAAACATTTAAGTGAAAGTGACCGCATGTACCTTTTTGGTGACATAACTCATGTAAAAGTTATGATTCCTCCGTGTTTTCTTGAACTTTCATTCGACGAGTCATTCGTTCAACTAGTAATCGTTGTTATTTAGTTATGCGGTCGCTGTCTTTTTCAACGTGTTAGTTGTATTATATTATAAAACTTTTTTTAACAGTCGACGTTTGTATGTTACGGCCACTATACGTGACTCGGAATTTATTACATCTAGTATGCATCACCTTGACATATAGATGGACCTAACAATTTTCTCAAGTGATCACACTATTACAATAAAAAATAAGATGTGAAGATTCTCATAAAATCATCATTAGTTTGTTGATTAGTTTTTTGTTTTTCTATGTCATATAATGTGTTAGATACTTTATTTTATATTTTTTAAAAACATAATAAATCAAATTTTGAAAACTACAAACTAAGAAAATGAAACAAACATCGATTCCAGACGAGCATTTATGTTGGGACAAAAGCCAAGCAAAAAAACTTATATCAAGGTAAAATTGTGTCTTACACACAACAAAATGATACTTTAAAACCTTTCACAACCTTGTAACTATTTACACTAATATGGATGAACGAAGTGCTCGTCCGTGTCACCATATCCATACGTGCACCAACCCCAACCTTGACACATTAGCAGAGCCACAATCAAAGTAATGGGGTCTCTTGACACATTGACACAAGTCATTTGAAACTCTAAGTTAAATAGAACAAAGTAAGTACAAACCAATTATATAAGATATTTAACAAAAATATAAAGGAGTATCTAGTATAACTTATATAGTTATGAAAATAATCACACCTTATTTACAATGTTTAATACTTTAAATCAAAAAACAATTAATTAACTTATCTATAAAACTATATATCCGTTACACTAGATAGGTAGTTGAATTTATTTTTTTGGTATTATACTATTATATTAATTGAATATATTTAAAACACACTCTATATACGTATATTTCCCTCTAACAATAATTCAAGATTTGAATATATACACCCTATTTTTTATTTATATAAATTTAAAAACTATAAAATATAAGGTTGATGATGTGACAAAAAGATGAGTAGTACGTAAAGAGGACCAAAATGGTAGAAATGTTTTTTTTAAAAGACAATTAAATTAATTAAATAAAAGAAGAAAAAAAAAATGTCGGATGAAACATCCTTTTCAAATCTACACTATCACCGACGACACATCCCACTTTGGTCCTTACCGACACTCTCTCTTCCCATGCTTCAATCTAAAAAAAATCCATTTTATGTATAATATTTTATTATTAAATTAAGACCTACAATTTATTCTAATAATATTAAGAGTAGGCTAAATCCATCCTTATATATTATATCATGGTTCTAAATAATTCATTATGGCGCGTTATGGGCGTCAAGACTTGGGATCGTCGTCACGTTAACCTTATGGCTCGTCGCCAGTTAACTCCTATGGCTCCATTCTAAGGCTTGACTTGCTTGTAACACGTTATGGCACTGTTAACATACACGTTAAAATTTTTTGTAAGGCTTGCGGTTACTTTTATATAACTTCCAAGATAAATAGAAAATATGTACGAAACTTTAAACTTAAATAAACATTAAAACTAAAATTTAAATACATAAATACTTAATTCCATTCCCGTACATAGAGAGTTGAACATGGAATTCTTTGAAAACTGAAGAAAGTAATGAGTAACGATTCAAGATATTTAATCGCGTTTTACACTCTCGATATCATTTTTATAAGCTTAATATAATTTATATCAATGGTTATTCTTTCTTTTTTATATTTTATTATTTGCTATAAATTTAATTTGTTATATGTTATAATTCAAAACACTGACATATACAAGTACGAGTGTATATGTATGTCGCCTTAGGGCACACCATGAAAAACGCCATGGCATCGCCGTAACTCGTAAGGCTTGAGGCTTGACCTCGCCGCCACGCCACGCGCTCACGTCATTTAGAACCTTGTATTATATATAGAGAGAGACATTGACGTGTTTAAGTGAGAAGTGCTAAAAAATACAAAGTAGATAAGTGATCTCAACCGTTGAGATCAAAGTTGACTAGTCAAATATTGCGGCTTTGACCCGTCAAAACAACTAGTCAAAATTCAAGTGTACGCGCTTCACGGGGGATATTTTCGTAAAATGTTACAAATAGACCAAATGAAGATTCATATATGAATCTTCATAAATGAACGCGTTCATATATGAATCTTCATATATGGCCGAAAATTTACTTAATAAGATAAATGAAGATGCTGACTTTTTCCCATAAACACTTACCTGGTAGGCATGTGGTAAATGACTTCTTAATTTCAAACAAGCCTGAATATAAAATCGGTCATTTTTTGTCTTAGCTTTTCTAGCCCTTAATTCTCTTTGTCATGTACGGCTGAATTTAAAAACCTAACAAATAGTATACGAGACATTGAAGTCCATAATCAGTTGATTATAATAAACGACTAGTTGCGTGATCGTATGATTTATGATTTATGTAAAATGAAAAGAGAAAAAGAAATTCATGATTAAAGGAAAAAATAATCCAAAATTATTGCTTGGTTACGATTATTATTTTTATTTGGAATCATGTGTCTATCAAGAAAAAGTTATTGCAAGCATACAAATTAAGTTGTCAAGTCACGCCTAATATAAATACATTCTTTAAATATTTTACTTATATGTTTAAACTTTATTTATTAAAAAAAAAAACTTACATTTTTGTGGTTAATAATAAGAAAACAACAAATAAATAACCAAATGCATAGTTAACTTGATTGAGGAGTTGTGTGACAAAATATTTTGAAATAAACATGTTAGTAACTAAAAGGGCTAATTCTTAATACATTGTACTTAATGCTTAATTATACTATTAGATCTAACCTTTTTTTTACCTAAATGTTTTATAAGATACTATAAATACTTAAAACTTAATAACCCGATAAGACCCATATAGTATAACCCAATAAACCCCAAGTCTTTTTATACTAGATTTTTAGTCATTTAACTTATTTATATGGGGTAATTTCATATATACCCTTAATAAGACTCAAAATATCATATTTACCCAAGTTAAATTACAAATATCATATATATCCTTATTAACATATCAAAATATCAAATTTACCCAAATCATAATTTTTCTTAATTTTAAATCATTTAAAATTCTAATATTTAATGTATTGACATAATTGCCCCTACCCAAATTAGGTTACTTAATAATTACTTTTCAATTACTCTGCCGCATAATTAAACCCTCTGCTCCCAATCGGCTTCTGCGTGATCGACTTCTGCGGCGACATCTCCCTGCCGGCGACTTCTCCCTTCCGTCCACTTCTGCCTGGTGGTCGAACTTCTTGCCTGCCGACGACTTCTCAAGTATGGCAATTCTTTAAATTGACAACATTCCAAAACCTTAAAGAATGAAATTCTTGAAGTTAACAGTAGTATAGTTGACAATCTTTTGTACCAAGCCATTAGTTGATGATGTTCAAGTTACTACTTCTAATAGTTAGCAAACTGTCATTCACCAAATTGAGTTACTACTTCTAACAGTAAGAATTATGATGATAATTATAAGCATTAGGTTTTTAATCAACGTATTTCAAGAATACTCAAATATTTTAAAGAAGCCAAACAATAGTAGAAAATATGAATAGTATCTGGATCAAATAGTGGCTTGAAATCTTGCAAGTATCACATTGCAATCAATTTTTTGGACTTGGAAAAAAACATTTTTGCATTTAATTTGGTGAGTGTTCTTGGATTCATGGCCTGGAATCATCTTGCCAAGTCATCTCAGATGAATTCTTTTAGGAAGATGAACATTTGATAAGGGCATTATTAAGTACAATTAGTTGTATCATCACAATTGGTGGTTCTCAACCACTTTTATTGTTTTTTTTCACAGCAAAGCCACATATTCTTACCAACCAAAACCAAATACAAAACCAGATGCAAAAACTCCTAATGCCAACTGCAGAACCAAAAAAGAGAGACGACCGGATCCAAACAACAAATTACAACCGCTTTCCAGAAAAAAGTACGAGGGATAACTTCCCTGAAAAAACCAACCGACAACCAAATTTTCTATGAACAAACATACTTTCGGCAGCAACACGAGATGAAACAGCTAGACAACATTAATTAAATTTTGGAGCTACTGGATATGTTTGCTTTTGGATTGGTTTTGGTTTTCTATGTTTGTTTTTTGGGTAAAAAGATTATGCTTTGTCAAAAAAGAAGAAGGTTTGAATGGCTTTCGGAGCACTCGACATATAACAGAAGGTAACTACAACATCGGTCAACAGATGCTGATACATAATCTCAATTGGACAAGGTAACGGATCGCCAATCTGAGCTCGTAGAAACCATTTATGTGATCGTTTGGCTGCAGATCGATTTGATCGACTTCTGTGTGTTGGGCTGCAGAAAAAAGGGTTGTCACATGTTGGGTCATCACTCGTTACCCAGATCAGTATACTCCTTTCTGTGGTGTTCGACTTGGTATAGCTGCAGCGTTTTTCGAGGTTGTTTTCTTAATTTGGTTTCATTTATTTTGTGGTTTCATTTTCTGCGGTTGAGATGCTCTCGGCTGGACTTTTTGTTCTTGGTTTGTAAGTGTAGTTTTGTGGTATAAAGGCTTGAATAAAGGTTTGAATTTACTTGGTGGCTTCAATAAAGGGTGCTTTTGTGATTCGTTTGAATTCGTTGATAGAAAAAACAAATAAGTGTTCAAAATTAAAAATAAATTTAGTGTTTTTAATATTAAAATTGGTTAAATAATTATTTAGGTATATATGATATTTTGATAGGTTAGTGAGGGTATAAATGATATTTGTAATTTAAGTTGGGCAAATATGATATTTTAAGTCTTATTAAAGGGGGTACAATAGTCATTTGCATGTTTTTTATAATTAAAAATTAAAAATAATTATCATTTGGGTAAATTTGATATTTTGATAGGTTAGTAAGGGTATATATGATATTTGTAAGTTAAGTTGGGCAAATATGATATTTTGAGTTTTATTAAGGGTATACATGAAATTACCCCTATTTATATTATCATGTAATTTCTCAAATAGTTTTTCCTAAAAGTGAATAGTTATCAACTCTCTTGTTAGCTAATAAGCAACAATTAACTTATCAGTTAATGAATAGTTTTTCATCTTACATCTAAGGGTTTGTTTGTTTGTAGCTTAATGAGACTCGGAGCTTATTCGGTCATTTATACATGATTATCTGGTAATGATTTAATGATGAAGAAAGCAGCTTATGCCGTCATGCTGCGAGCTTTTAGAAGAGTTTTATGTAGAAAGCCAATTGTTTCCGAATCTACATCTCCCAATTAAAAAGATAAACTCTTTCCATCTGTGAAAAACGCTCACACATAAAAGTCTTTATATTATACAAACAAATTAGTCCATAGAAACAACTTTATCTACATTGACTTAATGAAAAACCGTCAAACATAATCTTAGGGTGCGTTTACTAAGTACTTGTTGGGTAAACTATACCAAGAAGAGTCCACCACTTAATTATCATATCCGGTAACATTTCGACCATCGAAATAGATTGTTGGTATATGTCTCTTATTCAGTTAGGCTTAACAGGTAAGAGTCTTCTCTTTCACTTATTAGGTAAGATTCTCAGTACTTGTTATGCTTCTCGGTAACATTCTCGATCATTATGTAAACACTTCACCTATCACGACACAATATTGTCCGCTTTGCTACATTGACTCACAACTTTGTTTCTAGCGACCCGGCAAGGACTTCCTAGGAGGTCACTCAACTGGGTACCGCTCCAACCCAACCACGCTTAACTGTAAAGTTCCAAAACCCTGTCATGCTTGTGGGCCCAAACCGCTTTGTGTCTAGTAAGACAAAGATTTATTTAGGTCACCATAGTGCCAAGGGTTGAACCCGATGAACCTTGATACCACATCTGCATCATATCAGTTTTCTCTCTCTTATACTCTCGTTACCTTAAAATGGAGTACCATTTACCCCAAACTAACCCACATTTTTCATTATTATTTTAATATGATATATTGATATATAAGAAAGAAAAGGACAAAAAAAAAAGGAGAGAGCGAGGTGGTAAGGCTCGGGTTTGGAAACCCTGCCTCCTCATCCGTTGCCTCTACCCGCATCCCTGCACCACCTACCCTCTATACCCGTCTCCCATCCGTTGCCATCACCCAAGGGCGGTACAGGTACGAGTGGCCTTATGAACCCAACACCCCTCATGTTAACGGTAATATAAGATGTGCCTAAAACGTTACACATTATCATGCTCACTCGATAATGCAAGTGACCCCTGTTAACATTTACCGATAAATGTTTCGTAAACGACAATTCTATATAACTATAATTATATATAATTTTCTAGAATATGTTTGTAATGATTACCAAATTTAGATTGTGGACCAAATCTTGTTAAAAGAACGTGCGAATTATGTGGGAGTCAAGGGGCATATTTGGTTTAGAATTTAGGCCCAACGTTGTGAGCCTTCACTTTCAGTTTGACCCACCTTTTGACTTTTGCCCCCATGCATCGACCACTTGTACGTTATGCTTTAACAAGTTGTACGTTTTGCCAACAAGCGGACCAAGGGTTTGGTGTGCACCATGTGTTCCGTTCTATGTCAACTTTATCCGTTTTTTTATTCAACATTTTTTTTTTTTAAAATTATATTTTAAAGCAAAGTTCAATTTTGGTTCTTAATCTTTGTAAATTTTAATGAAAATAGTTTCTATAAGTATAAACACTTTTTTTTTTGAACAGCAACATGTAATAAATATGGTAAACAATACAAGTTGTCATAAGAACATACTTGAACATACTCATATTTTACAATGAAAACTTAAGTACCGAGAATAACTAAACCTAACCAAGATGCACACTAGAAAACAATTCTTGGGATCATATTTAATTACGAGTAAATAACAAATTTTGTCCATGTGGTTAGGTGTTTTTAACGATCCTGATTTATTCTTTTAAAATTCAATAGAATGTGTCCTCGTGGTTATGTTTTTTAATGAGTTACACCGTCACATCTTTCGGGTTGCATTTTTCAATGAATTGGTCCCCTATGGTTGTAGTTTTTAGTGAGTTCTCGGTTAGGTCCAATAGTCGAATAAGATATATAAAATATTTTTTCTTTGTACTTGTGTGTTAACAATTAGGGAAATCCCTAGCAGTTTTGAAGAGATTCCAATTTATTATCTATAAAGAGAATCCTCAATGTTTAACATTTATTTGCTAGTTGAGTTGAGTAGCTGACCTTTAAGACAATAACACTTATACTGAATATACTTGATTTTATTTTGGTTTTACATAAAGGAAACATAGTTAATGGTTGGCAACAATATTATGTCATGATAGCAAACTCTTTAACCACCAAAAGATCAATTTTCAGTAGCAATCAATCGTCTTTAATTCTCTTTGAAATTGAAACATTAGAAACCAATGGTTGACGTCTCCATTGATTTATAAGTTCGTTCAAATCAATTTATATGGACGATGATAGTGACAGTGATTGATGTCCACGACTCATTGGTCTTTTAAATAATTATACACAATAATTTTGTAGTTTAAATAAATATTAATTATTCATTAATATTGTAATTTATTGATTTTGAAAGCTTGAATATCAAAGATAAAACCGAAAATTCTTGATGAAAAAACAATAAAAAAGAAAATATGAATTTGATAGACTTGAATATATTTGTATTGTATAAAATATATATTAAAATGTTGAAATATATTTTTTTTAAAAGAGAAAAGAGTTGGAACCGACAATTTTACTGGTTTATTATAATTGCTATGTGACTTTTTAGACCCAATTTTAACTTATTAACACCAACCAAATGATTTTATCCAAATTTTCTTTCCAAAAGAGTTCATATTTTTCACGTGCTTTACATAAATTAATTACTACTCTAGTTTTAAAAAAATGGGTTTCCCTTTAAGTTAAAAAAAAAACAACAAATAGGACTAAACTGTCCTTTTGAGTATATAAGTAATAATCTAGTCACTTAATTACCTCTTATTTTTGTCCAACATTATTCTTTTAATTTCAACGTCCGTTTTAGCATAGATGCACCTCGAATTTGCAAAAAAAACGTAGAACATGAAGATTGTAGATCTATATATTGGCTTTCCAAAACATCTTGGGTTTTGAGGTGTGAGATATGATTAAAACTTCACCATCTCGCAAATTTGTCTGCATCCTTCTTATGTTTCTTTTTTCTTTCGCTTCGTCCTTCGATCAATGATGATGTTCACTTCAATTAAGTTGAATTTTTTTGGGATAAAATAGACAGTTATACATATTCAGACGTTGGTCAGCTTACAAAAACAATCAGTCTTATTAAATCAGATTTCGGATTTCGACACCATCTAAAAATCATAAGTGAAATAAAACTTCAACCTTTGACACTTATTAAAACAACAAACTTCACCTAAAAGAAAGGGACTTAAACCATCCCGTTTATGAAATAGACCGATTTTTGAACCTTGAAGTAATCTAATCAAAGGATTTAAAGTAGATGTCACTAAGAAGATCACTGCGAGAATTTAGCCCCCGAAGATATAAGCATTCTTGACCTGCCAGAGAGAATACGTTACAATCCAAACCAACGCTTGCCTAATATCCCTGAACAATCCAAGGATTTGCCTCCCACCATCAAAAATCAATAACTCTAAGACAAAATAAGGTACATTGCATACGATATTCCACCATCTAAAGATGCAATTCCATAATAATGATGAGACCTTGCAACCAAGTAGACAATGATCTATAGATTCAATGTGAACGTCTTTGTTTATTTTCTTTCTTTCATAATAAATTATTACAAGAAACCCTTGTTATATGGGTCTTGTTTTAAATTTCAACTTGTTTTGCTAACTATGGCACCTTTCTATTAATTGTAGTTGTATAGTACTTACACATGAGAGGCAATTTAATCATTCTGTTAATGAAATGCCACATGTTATTTTGAAAAAAAAACTAAGAATGTGAGAAACATTATGGAAAAAGCGTTAAGCAGTAATAAACATTAAAAAAACATTAACAAAAACCTTCAAAGAAAGTAGTAGAAGAACATAGGTGTCGTGGTTGATAGTTGCTGCAAAATAATAGTAGAAGCGGAACTCTGGATCGGATCCCTCATTTTTTGTGTGGATATAATTAGAGTCTACAACATTGTTCTTGGCCTCTATGACAACCTTCTACTCGTCATCATTCTTGGCCTCTACGACAACCTCGTCTCCATTACTAATTCAATAAATCCAAAAACAAAAAAGCCACAAATCAAAAACGTAACCATAACGTTTTCCAATTAGCATAACACATATCCATTGTAACTTAACATTTCTTTTCAAGAAAACATAAACAAAAAAATTATAGCTAGATTAGAACAATGAAACAATAACAAGTTGAGCCAATGTAAACTCCACATAGGCATATTTGGTTAAATATTAACTACAACCAGTTATTTAGAAGCATCTTATAGATATAATATAATTAATGACGATATTCTTAAAAAAAAATGATTGTTAGGGATAAGGAAGGAAACCAAAACATGATGTACACAATGGTTTATTTCTTTAGTTAGTGAGAGAGGGAAAAAAGTTACACGGTATTAGAAGTATGAAAATTGTAATATACTCTAAATTATATATGAATAAGGAAATTTCTTTTTGAAGCAAAAATTAAAAATTATGAGTCATTTAGTGATTGAAATTGTATTATATTTAAAGGTAGTAAAATGATCAAAATAAATGAAGCCAAATGAGTTGAAGGGTCGATGTAAAGTATATTTATATATTTGTAACATTTGAATTGTGTTATTTAAAAGATGATATGACTATATATTTTTGGTGGTCCTATTTAATTCATTATTTACTTATACATCTAAAAAAAGTATCAACCCAAACCGACCTATTTTAATCCACACTAAAAATAGAAATGTTTTTGACTACTCACGTTTCACACGCCGACCAAACCATTAGATTATCACATTTATCATTTCATAGAAAAATCATATTTGAAAGTTCGAAAGTAATATTTTAACCTAAAACTTTTATGTTATTTGAATAAATATTAAGATGGATAATTTTACTGATAATTTATCGTTGAAGTTTGAAGTTTACACATTATTGTTGTCGGGATCTAAGTAAAATGGAGTTGTCTGTATACAAAGAGTATCTCCAACAATGATACTAAAATGGAGATTTTAGAGTTGGTATAATTTTGCTTCAAAAGTTATAGTAAAACATATGTTAAAAACTTAAAACAAAGAAAAGGGAAGGAAGGGAGGGAGGGATGAAAAGTAAAAATCTCTAACCCCAAACACTAAAAACACTTAACATAAGTGGTATTAATTTGGTTTACTTTGAAATTTTCTAAGTTTGTTGTTCATTAATGTTTGAAATTTAAAAGTACTTTCAACGAGTTTTATAAGAGCTTATCCACTACATAAATAAAAGTTCACAATTTGATAAAATTTGTGGATATTCAAACAAGTTTGTTTTCATTTAATAATATCTACTTTTTGAAAAATATGAAAAATAAAACACAATATATCTATGATATTGATAGTGGAATTTTAATTTTTATTTACTAAAACTAATTTAGTAGTTAAAAATTAAATTTCAAGAACCTAAAATTGTCAAAAAAAAAAAAAAAAAAAACTAAAAGTTATTAAAAAAAGTAAAATTTGTTGAAAAAGTAATGTGGTTACCATAATGTGGCATAAATATCGCGTATGGATTGCAAAGGATTGGGGGACATTTGAGGTATCAAAGGAAATTAAAGTCAAACGGTCAAACCGCCAAGTAATTAAAGGCAAAATCTACTCATTAGACCTTTTACTTTTTCTATGTTTACATTTGACACCCTTACTTTAAACTTCTTCTATATATTAGAGACGTTTATGTTCAACTGTCAAGGAAGTTTTGTTTGCAGAATTTCGATAGACCGAATATGGTGACAGTATATATTTGATTCAATCACTATGGTTTATTTGGCTTGAAATATGGGGATGGAATATAGTTTGGTTAGAGTTAACAATATATTACTTTAGATAAGAGAATCGATTATTTAATGAGTCTTCTTTTCCTTTCTTATTCTTTTTATGGAATTTCATTCAAATTCTTGATAATTCTATATAAACAAAGACTACCATGAATTAGAAATAAAAAATTTTGAGTCAATCGTTTATTATCATTTTAAATAAAAAGACAATTTTAAAATATTTTATTGATATTTATAAATAACTTTTGGATATGTATCTATAACACAAAAATTAAAATTACATATAAATAAAGTCTTAATGGGTAATCATAAACTTTGTAAGAACGTAGTTTGATAATGATTACCAATTAAACTGTGTTCTTACAAAGTTTAATGGGTAATCATTTTTATTTATTTATCACTATTTACATTTGAACACTAAAACTACATTAGTAAATTGGTTTGTTGGATACTGGTTAAGGCTCGTATGATTAGGGGTGTAATCGAGCCGAGTATCACCAAGCTCAAGCTCGAGCTCGAACTCAGCACTACAACTCGAGCTCGAAACTCGACCGAGCTTAAAATTTTAGGCTCGAGCTCGGCTCGAATCACTACTCGAGTAGCTCGAGCTCAACTCGGCTCGACTCGATTAAGTGTTGAATTAGGGATTTAGGGGTTTTCACTTATATACTAAGGGTACAATCGTAAATTACTTAACATAAAAGAGTAAAATGGGTAATCTGCTAGAAGCTCGATTAGGCTCGCGAGCTTGACGAGCCGAGTATTTTGAAGCTCGAACTCGGCTCGACTCACAACTCGAGTAGCTCGAGCTCGAGCTCGACTCGATTCACACCGAGTCGATTCCGAGTTTTTTCGGGTCAGTCTCAAGTAGCTCGGCTCGTTTACACCCCTACGCATGATATAGTGAAAATTTCATCTTCTCTAAGCTTGAATCTAGGCTAGCAAAAGCCTCAGTTGCCATGAATGTTCACCTATGATTAATTTAGGTCATTTGGTCATTTACAGTTGGGCAAGAGATTTGATGTTGCAGACAAACTAACCCACATACTAATGATCTGAAAAAAAAAACCCATAAAAAGTTCAAATGAATGCAATGACAAAGCAAAAACACTCAATTGAATTTTTTTATATTATTACAACTATTTTAACAAATTAAATTAATTCAAAAAATAATATGCGAATCATACGACACATTAGGTTTAAGTAAGAACGTTTATCAACACATGGTTTTATTTTACTTTTGGTTGGAAATTGGAGCGGTGAATCCAATCATCTTTAGTAGATTTGGATTTCATCTAAACCTTTTGAAACCTAGAAAGTTGATATCAGGGGGCGTTTGGGATTGCTTATTTAAACAACTTATGCTTATTCCTAGTTGGAAAGATTAAATGGTTTTGACTGTTTAAAAAATTTATTATTTGCAAGTTGACTCAATTTTATAAGTTTTTTTATCTAAACAACTAAAACCTCTTATTTGCTGGTTGACACCATTATAAGCAAATAACTAAATAAGAAGTTTTAATAAGCAATCCCAAATACCACCTTAAAGAGAGAGAAATAACATGCTACAAGGTGTAAACACACTATTTATAAAAGTAAGATAGAAAATGTAAAGTTGGATAAATTAAGGGTGTAATAAGAAAACATTAAACATAACAATAAACCCAATAAAGTCAATGACGGTAGAAAAAAGCAAAGGGACCACAAAAATTAAAAAGTAAGATCCAAATCATCCACAAAATAAGAATGGCCCCACCGCCTTTTTGTAGACGTGTCACGTTTTCCCAATAATATCATTAAAAATTGTATTAAAATTAGTAAATTTTGAAAAGATATTATGTTTTTTAGACAAATTTTACTTATTAATCCTTCCGTATAATATAAATATGAACCCTCAATCTTTTACTGTTACGTTAATACCATATCAGTTTTTTACTTTTTCATCATCGAACTCTTATCAACCTTTCAAATCCGATAATCTTGATTGTAATCCTACGTGATAGAAGTTATGAATCTGAATTGTAGAATATAATATAGGTATATCTGTATTTGGGGTTTAATATACGTTTTATCTTTTAAATGGAGTCCGATATTTAACCAATTGTTGAATACTCTTGACAACTTTTGATCTTGGTTGGATACATGCATATGAATTTCTGTCTTGGGTATTTTGATTATTTTCAAATACCAAAATGTGTACAATACTTGTTGTTATAGTACCAATGGTATTAGTTTATTCTACAACATACATTTATTTTACATGTTTTAAAAGACCTTACATATATTTATTAACATTTATGTAATGTCATTAAACTATTTGTGTACACAAACAATTTGAGAATAAACTACTACAATTGTTGTTCAAATTCGTAAATAACTACTCGATAGTCTAATGTGTAGAACAATTGGTTTTCAATTAGAACACTTACATAGACAAGAAAGAATTCAGTTCAACAACTACAACATGGGGTCACAATTTATTTGTAGATGGGGTTTCGTGTCATCATGAGTTTGTAAATTAGTCATTTAGCAGACCGTTGTACACATGAATTTATTCTCACATGATTTGGGATTTGGGGTGGTAGACAGTGTGGGTCGGCTTAATGCATTCAGGCACAAATCGTTGTTTTTGCATAAACGACAATAATAATTTATTGTAAAAGAAAAGACAAATAATATAACTGATAGAATAAACTGGTTGAATATAGGGTAAAATGACACTAATCACACATTTTTGTTGGTTTTGATTTATTTTATTTTACAAATAATTAACATATTAAATAAACATAAATAGTGATTTAAGATTTTAATAAAACAATTTAGGACATGATCAACAACACCAAATATATTTTTGTTAGCTTTTTGACCAATTTAATTTATTAATGGTAATAGTAAACTTCAAATTTGGTCACTAAGGTTTGTGGATGATAATACATAATTTAAAAACATTCATATTTGAACTGTATTCCTCTATAAACAAGGAGTTCTATTTTTTTCGTTTGTCTAGTTTTCTATTAATCAATCAAAATATAAGATTTGGTCCATGTAGTTTTTGATTGGATAAGACAAAAAAATCAACAAGAAGACGTACCTATAATTTAACGGAAAATTTTGACGGTAGTTAAAAAAAAGGAACTAAATTTAGACACCTTACACATTATAATGATCATATTGTAATTTTGAAATTACATGGACAAAAACTTTATTATTGACAAACTATAAGGATCAAATTTCTAGTTTACTTTAATAGTAATTATAACTTAAGTCCCTTAAAAGTATAATCAATTTGAATAACATTGTTTCATATGCAAAAATTCTTAATTATTTTATAGCATGGAAAAAGGAGTCTTAAACACTTACATATGAATATATATGTTTTTGACAGCTTATGGACATTGGACATATATAAAATCAGGGCCTTTAATAAGTAAGTACCAAACAAAAGCCAATAAATATTTTTCATTAGTAAAAAAGTCAAATACAAGAAATATTAATAACTCATTAAGGAAAGAAATTGAATACAATAAACTCTAGTAAATATATTTTTTTGTTTCTAACCATATCCTATCTTTTTAGGTTTCTTTTAATGTATTAATTTTATAGGACTACCACTACCTACTTAAGAACAAAATTGGGGCCTAGAAACGAACCTGCATACAAAATATTATAACATCCTACCTATCATGTTTAACTCTAGAGTTTCATGAACCCGCTGTACTTGTGGCCCTAAAACGCGTTGTGTTTTGTAAGACCAAAAGTTTATTTATGAACCCAACATTTTCTTCTATCCATGATGATATAGGATTTATCTAAAGTGTTAGGCTATGTGTATCCTTTGCGGGCTTGCCTGCGAGTTCCATCGGGTGAGATCGGGTAGTGGTACGGGTGGTGTGGGCTCCCTATGCGGGTTCGGCCATGACTTCTCAAGCCCGTGCCTACCAGATCTCTCTCTCTCTCTCTCTCTCTCTCTCTCTCTCCTCTCTCCCTCTCTCCCTCTCTCCCCCCTTCCTTCTCTCTTAAATTATATATATACATATATATGAAAATTAAAAATAAAAGATTAAGGGTAGTGAGGGTAAGGTAAGAGTATGAGAGTAAAACTAATATATAGTTGATATCGTGTGTGAGTTAAATTGCCGTTCAAAAAATATATATATATATAGTTGATATCGTAACGGTGGTAATAGCCTTATAAATATTTTATAATTTACTCTATTTATAAATTTGTATAAATTGTTGAGTTTTTATAAAACAAGGGGACACAATTTTAATGACATTTAAGTAAATTGTTGAAAAAATAAAAACCAACATTTATTAAAAAATCGTTGAATTTTCTTTACGTGAAATACAAAAAATTAAAGTCTGGTTTACTCCCAACAATAAAAAGCAAAATCAGCCACCAAATTCTCACTACGCAAAACACCACTTGTACCCCATGCTTCACCGCTTGTACCTTATCCCCACCCAACCCTCCCCTATATGGTTAAATTCTTCCTCCTTTATATGCTTTTTCCCTTCTTCACCCACACTCATCCTTCTCTCTTTCTCTCTCCAAGTAAAAAAAAGGAAAATTATAAATGGATTCCGTATGACAATATAGATAGGTTTATGTGTGTTACAAGTAGATCGAGTATAAAAAGTCTACTTTTATATGAATAAGAAAAGACCTATGAAAGGTCAAATAACAAAAAAAAAAAAAAAACCCTATGTCTTACAAAACAAAGTCAACAGCTTCCCTAAAATTTATCTAAAATAAATTTTTAAAGTTAAATTTAAAAAATTACATCGTTTCAACGTATTTTTCAATTTAGAGATAAATTAATGATTGTCAAAGAAAAAATAGAATAAACAACAATAGAATAAGAGATATAAAATATGTATTCTCATTAATGATCATAAGCCCTCTAAATAAGCTAATACACGTTTGTATGGACCATAATAAGCTAGCTTAGAACATATACGAACTTACGAGACTTTTTGTTTATTTATTCAAAATATACCCTTGCTATTTTTTTCACTACCAATTCTTAAACATGTTTTTTTTTTTTTGTCATTTTATAGTTATAACTTATAAGCTACCTTATCAGTAAAGTATCTTATTCATTAGCTAACCTATGCTAGTTTACAAAACATAACCTAAATTTACCTGAAATCATAATTTTCTTCATTTAAAAATAACTATTAGGCCGTGCGTAACGGGGTTTGGCTTCAGCAGGTTCGAACCCGCCAGGCTCAGCGGCTACCGCTACATGCCACGGGTTCGGCAGGTTCGAGCCTGATACGGATTACCCATAGCTCTTTGTTGAAGAAAAAGTAATAGGAGGGTTGGATAACTAATCAGAAAGAGTTCTAGAGGGTTAGAGAGAGTTAAAGACAAACTAATGTTGCAGTAGAATTGGAAGGGTTGAATACTGATAGACTTAGCCATTCGTATGGGCCGTACGGGACGTATCGACGGTAACACCATTGTGCTTGACCGATAGAGATACCGCAGGGAAGAGCCTCGCATGGTGGTGCCGGTTCTACCCACCCCATCCCACCTTTCTCTCTATCTCTCTTCTTTCTTTTTTTTATTTTTTAATCAATTAATTAAATGGTATGATTAAAGGATGATATGGTACGATGTTGGTAAGGTGAATGTAAAACTGATTTGGTACTTAGGTGGCAGCATGTATGAAAGGTATAAGGAGTACGGTTAAGAATGACCTTAGACACCGGTGATAACCATGGTTAAATTCTCCCTCCTTTTATATACTTCCCTTCAACCACACTCATCTCTCTCTCTATGTGAAAAAAAAAAAAAAAAACCTCCATTGTCTTACAAAGCAAGAGAAATACAGTTTTCAAGCAACCTCTCTCTCTTACTTTCTCTCTCTAAAATCAATCTCTCTTCTTTCTCTTCTCCTCCCTATAAATTAGGAGGAAGAGAGAGAAAGAGAAAGAGATTTGAAAAAGGAAACAGTAGTACTGGCCTGGTTAAGGAGCTTTGTACCTAGAGGAAATTGGAGGAGGAGGAGGAAGAAGAAGCATAAGCTCATGAATTGGTTGCAGAAGGTCGTGTTTCCGGTCAGGCGCGTCTGGATTGCGGTTGCTGCTCGTGTTAAGTCACGTAATAACGGTGAGTTAACTTGTTCGTTAATTCGTTGTATTACGGTAGTAATCGTTGTTTTCTGTTCCATTGGTTTTCTATGGCGGTTTTGCTGATTAAACGGATCGTACGGAGTGTGTTATAGGTGTGTGAGCATCGAATTTGTGGTGAAATTGGAAGAAATCGAGTCGTTAAACGATTAATTTTCGTTTTTGTGATGATGATTTTGTGCTAAAAATGGAGAAAATCGAGTCGTTTACATGATGAAATTTGTGTTTATGGTGACAAAATTTGTGCTAAAAATGGTGAAAATCGAGTCTCTCTGAACTACGATTTTTACGAAAATGAAATTTGTTTCACAATTGATCGATCGATAAACAGATTTTTATGAGATTTCGAACTCAGTTTTTTTTGCCAGAACTGAAAGAAATGGAAAATTGGCCAAAATGGCCAAAATACACTTGGATTTCACTCTAGCATTCTCTCCAAAATTGTAAAAATAATCATCAACTTGCAATTTAGGACCGTAATCGCGGACCTGGCTCCTCAATTACGGACGTGACTCCTCAATTACGGGACTTAATTCAGTCAGACCCGTAATTCTAGAGCCAAGACCGTAATTGAAGAGCCATTTACGAACCCAACTTTTGATCTTTAATTTTTTTTACAAAATCAGTCCGACTCCACAATTACGATCCTAAATTGCGAAGTTGATGGTTATTTTTGCATTTTGGAAGAAAAATGGCTAGAAGTTGAAATCCAGGTTATTTTGGTCATTTTGACCAATTTCTCCCTAATAATCTAGTAAATTCGTAAAATTCCGATCTGAAAATTCAATCGGTGATTTAGATTTACTGATTTTGAATGTTTTTGTTCGATATAATATTTTTTTTTTCAAATTTGTGATCTTTTGAAATGATTTTTTGATTATAACTTTTGATGTTCATAGTTAGATGTATAGTATAATGGAATACAGAGTCTCGTGATTTTTTATTATAACTTTTTTTTGTGTGAATATGAGAGCACTTTAATGCGTGTGTACGTACTTTAATGGCGGTTTCTTTTGCTATATCATACACATATCATGGTCAAATTGGTTTTCTTTTTTACCTTTTTTTTCACTTTTACTTTTTCAGAAATTGATATCAAGTTGTTCTTGAATGTCCCATGTAACTTTAACCTTGGAAAAAAAAGGGAGGATATAGTTTTTGTTTGGATTGGTATCAAGTAGATGATTAAATGGTGAACAATAATTGGTAGGGTAAATTGTCGAAAAGGGGAACATAAATGTTTAGAATTTGCTAATCATGGGAATGTACATTTTTTGTCCGATAACAAAAAGGGAACTGTAACAGATGTATAGGTTACCGGTTAAAATTAATTGATTGACGTGACATTAGATTTAGGGAAAATTGGCGAGAAAAGTGACATAAATAATCAAATTGCCAATCAGGGAACATACATACTACTAATCAGAAGAATATACCCTCCTGACTAAGCGGTTTGAAAGTTAACGAGGTCATCATACCATTTTTTGTTACAAATTGAAATTAATTGTCTTTTCTCGATAAAGAAATTGTATGCTCACCAGATTGGTAAATTTGGACGTTTATGTCAATTTTAAGAGAGATTGAAAATAAGTTAGTTATGAATCTAAATGCACTTTTAAAAAGTTGAAATCATAAATCATCTTATTTGTAATCTAGAATTTTAAGCAATATGGATCAAATAAATAATCCTACATGTATAATAAATTAGTTTTTAGAAGTTTAAACGGTTTATCCTAGATGCTTTATATAATATGGTATAGATAAAAGGATTATATGTTATGAATGCATAAAAGAATCTTGCATACTATTGTGATGTATAGGTAGTTTATAATAAATAGAAATAGCCATATACTTGAAAATATTGGATATTTTTATTTATTTATTTTCCTATTCTTTTTTTTTCAAAAATAAAATTAGTACAAGTTTATGAGAATGTGTCACTAATAATTAAGGTTTTTAAGGTAAAATTTCCCATGGAAAAGAAGCTTCCATTGGATTAATTTGGTAATTGCCTTTTTAATTGTTTAAATGATTAGATTTTGTTTTTTTTCTACATTGAGCATCTTTAAAGTATTTCCCATTAAAAAATAATACATAATTCAAAATTTGAAATATGAAACAAATTACATTCAATTGTTAAATCTTATTTTAAAATCACATGTTTAATAAGATACCCATTTTTATTTTTTAAACATTAATTGCAAAGAATTAAGAAGTAAAATTTTTTTCATTATGGAATATTATTATTATTATTATTATTATTAGTATTATTTTGTCTTTTAGCAAATATTAATGGTGCATTTTAGGTGGGAAAATAAAAGAAAAGAAGATTTATTTGATTGGACAAAGGTCACCTTTTTTCCAGAAGAAGAATGCAATAATTATTTAATTTAAAAACAAAGACTAGTAGTAGGGAACCATTCTTTTTAATTTTTATTTAAAAAAAATAATATTTGATATTAAAAAAGCAGCTTTATGAGGACTCATCATTTTGTTTTATAGAATATGTTTTAGTTTAATTAATTTTTCTGTTTAAATTTCTTGAAGGTGAGTCATCAAGTGTGCTTAGAAAACGTGGACGATAGATAAATAAATAAACATATAATAAATGAATATATTATAGACACGTCAAACATATTGAAAAATATTATATTTATAAACTCTAATTCATATTTTAAAAGTTTATGACATTTTGATAATGTTATTTATGCTATGAAAGAAGTAGCATGACGTTTGTTTTTTGGAGCTATTTTTTTTTTTATAATTTTTTCGTGGTTTGTTGAAAATTACAAAATTTTTATTGGTTTTTTTGTATAATCCATTTAAGTACTTTAAGTATCAAGAAAAAAAAAAACAAAAAGAATTATAGACCATAGGATGAAAACAATGTTGAAGTTTAAATTATAAGAAAAAAATAACAATAAATTATATACTAAAATGATAAAAATTTAATTCAAAAAAAAAAGATAAAAACATATTTCACTTCTAAACATTTTCAGTTAAACAAAAACCAAAACCAAATCCCCAAAAAGAATTACATTCATTTCCAACAACATTCTTCATTTTAGAGACAACTTATAACATCTATTGGTTCTTCATATAGTTATTTTCAATTTTCTATTGGTTTCTTTTATGTAGTAATCATTTTTGGGTTATCTTCATATTTGGAGAAAAACCTCTTCTCTCTCCTATTTCTCCATTTTGGAGAAGGAAGCTGTTGGAGCACATTCTAGCTAAAAATCCCAATTTCTCCATTTGGAGAAGCTGTTAGAGATGCTCTAACAAAATTTACTCTATTTACTAACTATAAAATACAATTTTTTGTATTTGAAAAAATAAGCTTTCAGTAGCTTTTTGTAGCATTTTCTAATTATACCTTATAAATATTAATTATTATATCTCAAGATAACCTTTTTGATCATTTTACATACTCATAAGCTACTTTTTGTCCAAACATAATTTATTTATAAGCTAAGTTATCAGCTACAGCTAGCTTATTAATCAACAACTATCTAATCAACTATCAGTTAGTTTGCCAAAACAGCCTTAAACTGTTTATGTTTGCTTGGTTTATTTAACCCTTCTTGGTAGGCAAAGAGTGGCAAATGATTGTATGAAAAAGAAAGTATATTTTTGATCACTTGGTGATCCCAACAACCTAAAACGATAAGGTTAAGTTTGATTAGTGATCTTTAATAACAATTAATTACTTGATTGCTAGTTTCCTCTTAACATTTCTTTATCCATTAAAATCTCCAAAGATTCCCATTAAGCCATATCCACTAATACCATTGATTTGCTGACTTGTCAACAACACACTACTAACTAACAACCATTTCAGATGATCTTACCTAACCTCACCTATACAACACTCCAAAATGGGCTTTATTAGGCCGTTTTAGCAAAAATAAGGTAGCTGATAAGCTAATACGTGTTTGGATGGACCATAAGTTAGTTTTTTGAAACATTACTTGGAGTAGCGTTTTTGGAACTTTTTGTACCCTTTTCCAATTATACCTATTAATATTAACCATTATATCCCCAAGATACTTTTTTGGTCATTTTACACACCATAAATTTAGTTTTTTGCCAAACATAATTTCTTCATAAGTACTTATCAGCTAGTTTGCCAAACAAACCATATCTCCTTTCTTAGGATGGTTTCACTACTCGCCCGATATCTTGGTCTTTTGGGGTAAAATATTGTAATGGAATTATACTTTCAAGTACAAAAGAATTTCAAGGTGGGTTGTTTGCTTAGGGTGTGTTGGTATGCAGATAAAATGGGAAGAACAAAAACTCTGCATAGTCTAATCCAATCTGCGTATGTAACTCATCCTAGTAGAATTTAACAATTAGGGTGCGTTTGGTATGTGGAACGGGAAGGAGCGTGATAGAACAAAAATCCAGTATAGTTTTGTCCTGCATGCATGTTAAATGCACCTTTAGGGCCCGTTTTATCAAATATTCACCGGCTAATCTCATACTGGCAAGAGTTGATCAGTTACCTTATGGGACCATCAAATGGATTAATGGTTGCCATTTATAGCCCATTAAGTGCTTACTAAGTAAATCATTGCCGTCACTTACCGATAAAGAGAACTTTCCCTCTTAATCCTTGTTATGTTCACCATTAAGGTAATTGATATGGTAAGCACTTACCAAGGTAAGTGTTTAGTAAACTGCCCCTTAAGTGTTGATTACCGAGTAAGAACCTCTTACTCGCTAACAAATGATATTGTATACATATTCCCACTCACAGAGTCGACAATGTTTACCGAAATTGTTTATATCAGTTAGCACTTGCCATAAAGCAACCATTTTCAAGCAAACACTCTTACCTGTTTAGCTCTTACGCAATTTGTATTGACAAAACTACCCCTAAGAATAAACTCCTTAACTAAAACGTTGTTCATTTGGGCATGCAGGCGGTGGACTTTTGAAGCTACACGATGACATACAAACATGCGGATACGAGGATGTCCAAGTGATGTGGGAGATGCTTCACAGAACGGAGTTGGAGTTAACGTCGTCAAGCACATGCCGGAAACGCAAACCGAGATCCTTCTGGAAGATCTTCATATGGCAAAACAATACGTGCTCGTCGCCTTATTCCATTGACCATGCTTAACACCATGTCTGTCTTAGTACCCCCGCAACAAAATACGAAAAAAAAATATATATCGTTACTACGCTTCGATATATGTGTCTTGATCGCTACTGTAGAACTCGTGCTGAACGAAAGCACGAGTGTCCACAGTAGCAAGGTTGGTTTTTTGTAAATATATGATGATGATGTTTTTTTTGTTTTTTTTTTCAAGATCCAAATCAAGTCATAGAGCATAAAGAAAGAAAACATCAGTAAGCTCAGTGTTGCTTGTGCAACGTTTCTTGAATAAAGCTATTTGTGATGTCTTTTTTATTGAAAACACATAGAGTTATTATGTTATCATAACTGAGGTGGATTTCAGTTAGAAGTTGAGGTTAACATGAGAACATGAGAAGTGGTTATCAACCGTTGAATGCTTATTAGAATGAGATGCACCAAGATACAGTTGATCAATTCCTTCTAGAACCCAATTCATGGGAGGGCACGAGTTTAAAAGAGATCAAGGGTTCACATCCACTTCTCACCGTTAATATCAACCTCTCACACAAACTAGGTTGTGTAAGTGAGTCAAGCTTTAATGAGCTACTCGAACACAAAACAAAACTCATTTAACTTAACGAGTCAAGTTTTATAACACCAATATCAAACCGGCTTGTTATAAAACTCGATTCCATTTCTTGAGTCAAGCCAAGCCATGCCAAGCGATTCAAGTATGCCTTTTTTAGAGCCAATAAAAATATAAAATTTATCGAGCTTGATCCCTGCATTGGAAAAGTTATTTTTAGTTCGAGTTGAGCTCGAGCCTGGTGTTAGTTTTTTGAGCCCGACTCGGTTAATAAACTACTGGACTCGACTCGGTTCGTTTATACCCCTAATCAGAACTAGTCTCTCTACCTTGAGGTAGAGGTAAGGCCTGCATGTATCTTATATCTAGTGTGAGATTTACTGGTTTTGTTTGGTTTGGTTGTTTTGGTATGTTCTCGGTCAACTTGACACAACATGAACCCTTGGGTTCACGAGAGTCAAGAAAAAGAGTTATGTTTCATGACTCGAACCATTCATATAACATTGGTTATCGCTTATCAAGCAGTAACTTTGTCAAAACCGAATCAAACGGACCCAATAGTCCCATTCGGTGGTGTCTATCGATGAGATGTACATATAACCTAATTTCTTCCCAAAGAGTAGAGTGACTATTCCTCTAGTCGAGCTTTCAATGAGCCACTAAAGCTCATTTATCTTGAGCTCGAACCTAATAATTATCGAGCTCGAGTTGACCTTAACACAAAATAAAGCTCCATAATACCAATGTTTGACTCAACTCATTTGAAAGCTCGATTAAACTTTGAGTCAAGCTAAGCCAACCTGACCCATTGAGCATACACCTTTTCGAGCCAAATATAATACACACACAACACACAGGAGGTTATACAATCTAAAATATAAAATCATCGAGATTGAGTAGATAAACAAGTTAATTGATCTCGAATTCGAGCTCATTAACAAGTATTGAGCTCGAGCTTAAACATTGAAAACATATTCGAGATCAGGCTCAAACCTTTACTTTGAAAAGTTAATCGAGCTTGAGCCTGAATGAAAACCGGAATTTCAAAAACACACGGATGAATGGTGCAATCTTTAACAAATTACAAGGATGAAAACGTATAAGAATCAAAAGATAATAGTAAATCTATTAAAGACCATCAAACCTACCACCAAACTCACCACCATCCTTTATTAAAAGAAAGAATGTGTTCGTTAATTACCAAACTGTCCAACCCATTCTAATAATCTTCTAACTGTCCTAGCCCAGCTGAAGCAATTTAAAGCTTGAAGATTATAAAAAAAAAACCAAAACGAAAACGAAAACGAGAAAGGTCTGCGGCTTGAACACAAGTCCAGGGATGAAAGGTGCATACGCTAAAGTTTGAGGGTTTTCTGGGACATCACAAATACAAGAGACGTCAACCAAAAAACTAAAGTTGCCTTGACATCAACTAAAAGAACAGAAAAAGTGCCTGGAAATCAACCAAAAACTTAAAGAAGTACAATCAAAACCAACCAATAAACTTAAAAAGATCTTCCGAAATCAACCAAAATACTTGAAAAATCCATCAAAATGGTGGAACTCACTAAAACACACATCGAACTTATGCATAAGACTTGGTCTTCGATTCCATGAGGAAAAATGTATTTATTCCATAAATCAACACAATTGACTTTCCTATGGATCAAAAAGCGTGGACCAAACCACAACTATACCTGCTTTTGATCCTACAAGATGCATCCACTCAACAAAAATCTTGGGTCTACCAATGCACGAGACGAAGTTCCATTATAGCATACTTTTCCTGGAAGTATATAACAGGGTCAGGTTCAGGTTCAAAGGAAAACCTCAAAAAAACGGAAAACTGAGAAACACCCTCGTAGCCCTTTATGCATAAAATAAGTCGCAACACGTACACGACTACACGTGCATAAAACCAAAACCAACTTAATTTACTCACAAGGGCGCATACGGTCCAAACGAAGGGCTACGAGGGTGTTCCATGGTTTTCGGTTTTTTTGAGGTTTTCCCTTGAACCTCCCGCATATATAATATACATACATACGACAAATACTCATGCACGCTCCTCACCTTTGGTAAGGTTTAAACCTTTGACCTTAAGGGAGGCTAGGGTCTACTGGTTATGAAGAAAATACAGTTTTGCAGATGACCCTTCGGTGACATCAACAAACTTCTTGCAATTGACTGTTGTTTAAAATTTAAATACAATTCTATCTATATGAAAAACGCTGTTATGATTAGAGCCAGGCTTTTTCAGGCCTACGCCTTCCAAGCCTGCTTTCAGTGAGCAAAAAATAGGCTCGTAAGGCTTTTGGGTTGAAAAGGGCCCGATTGGACTTTTCCAGGGGGCCTTCCCCCGAAATTTCGGCCTGACCAGGCTTTAGCACATCCAACAATGGCAACATTGTCTTCATCCATCTTCAAATAATAACCACTCAACAATCAACATGCAAAATGGAGCTCTGTATATTTAGACAAGGGTAATTTTTAATATCAAAGCATTAGCAGCCTAGTGGTCGGTAACATCCTAGGGAGGGACAGTGGATGGCATCCCTGTCTACCCGGGTTCAATTCATGGGGGTGAGCCTGACCATGGGTCGGCTTTCGGCTCGGTCCATGGTCGCTGAGGATTAGTCGGGTGCCCATATGGATCCCGGATACCTCGTCAACTTCATATCGGGACGTGTGCGTGAGTTATGTGCCGTTAAAAAAAAAGCGTAATTTTTAATCTTTGGATTTTAGCATGCAACTTAATCATGCGACAATACGGTTTTATGTTGAATAAGGGGCCGTTTAGCAAACGCTTACTGGGTGAGCATGGTGAGGGACCAAGGAATCTTACCTGCCGAGGGAGAAGACTCTTGACCAGTTATGGCTAACTAGGTAAGAGACACCAACAATGATTTTGATGGCCGAGAATGTTACGCTATAAGGTGAGTGAGGGTGGTGGCAACTCTTGCTTGTAAGCATTTGGCAAATGGCCCCCTAAGTAAGGCTCTTGATCATTATCGACACAACATCCTTTTAGCAACATTTTGGGTCAGAGGGTGTGCTAAACAACATTATTCTTTCCATGGCAAGCGTTTATCAAATAGGCCCTTGTCCACATGGTTTTAGCCTTACACGGTGGAATGAGAGATATGGGGTTTGGCTACGTGTGCCACCCCCTTATCCTCGGGCACGCGATTTACCTTCCCATGTTGGGTGTGGGACCGCCGAACCGGTATGACCGGGTGCTCCGGAGGATGGCGTCATACCCTTTTGCAAAATAACTTTGTTTCCTTAAACAGGGAGCTAAAATGCATTGAGATAAGATGCACATGATCAATACCCTTTTAAGCCGCAATTCATGGGTATAAAGGGTATTGATATATATATATATATATATATATATATAGGGTGGGTTCAAATGTGAACCACTTTTTGGTTGTGAACGTGAGGACCATAGTCACTAAAATCGCTGGAGGGGCCACGATTTTCGTTCTGGTGCGTTTCGTACCGAAACCGGTACGAAACGCGTTCGTTCGATGAAATCGGCGTTCCAAATTGATTAAACTATGATAAATATCAAGAATATATAATCTATTGGTAATATATTAAACTACGATATATTAACCAGTACACCGTACCGGAGCGAACCGAAATGAGCCTACCCCCTTCGTACCGAATTTTAGGGACCTAGCGAATCGCGATCCCGTTCCGCGTTCCCGTACGGAGCGTATCGCGAACTTAGTAACTATGGTGAGGACAGCCGAGAGCGCGACATGTGGCGGATGACTAGGCGCCACGTCAGGTCCACGACGGATGACTAGGCGCGATTCATGGGAGGGCATTGAATAAAGGGGGGACCACACTCAAAGCCGCCACGTGTCGCGCTCTCGGCTGTCCTCACGTTCACAACCAAAAAGTGGTTCACATTTGAACTTTCCTCTATATATATATTTATTTATATATGTAGATGCTTACACAGAGTCCCAGGCTCATATAAAAGATGAGGGGATGCGGTCAGCTCACCCAAGCCATGCATTGTAGGAAAATCCTAATTCTATTCCTAACAGAAATGATTCATAAAAGCAAGTCGTTTTCTTGAATTCATTTCGGTACTTCTTACCAAGAAACACAAAGTTATCAATAAACAAGGCACACCATTGCCTTGCGAATGGCTCAAAGTGAATGCACTGTGCACATGTGAATATAAAGTATAAACAAACAATTATGAAAATAACACCAGCTATTGATAAACTACTAGAACCTTTTAAATAGAAAAATACATACCAGTTAACAGCTCGTTCGCATGCATCTGCTCCATATTCGAACACCAGTCAAGCCTAGCAAGTATCGATGGTATAAGGTATTCGAGTGCCTGTAAGAGAATAACATCACCGAACGTCTGAAGATATACTTTAAAACTATAATAGCAAATCTCGAGAGGCAAAAGTACCTTGAACACTAGCCGGTGAAACTCTTCATGAACCAATTGGGGTACGATACATCTTCTTCTTTTGTTTTATTTGGTAACTATGGGTGTCTGGGCCAGCTTGCGTGCACCTGGAGTAATCTCATGGGGTCTTGAAGATTACAGTCAGGAGAATCCAGTGGCCCTGAAGATAACAGTCAAGAACATCCCAAATAACTCCAAGGAGACTCAAAGTCTCGAACTAGCAACCTATGGGGAGGAACCCCAAGGCCAAGCTTTTATCTGCCGGTTGCTGGCCCACATGGCTATATGTTTCCATCTCTATGTTCAGCTTTGAATATTATATATATATATATATATATATATATACACACACATATACAGGCAAAGGATCATGTGAGAAGTGAAGTTATTGTGAGAAGCTTAAGCAGAGATCCGAACCCTTGATTACTTTTAATCTCAAGCCCACCCATGAATCACGCTTGATACGGGGATTGATCAGGTGTATCTCATCATAATGTGCATCCAACGGTTGACAATCACTTCTCACGGTTCTCATATTAACTCAACTTCTCACGGTTCTCATATAACTCAACTTCTCACGCTTGATACGGGAAACACTCTAGAATTTGTGAGAACCATGAGAACCTCTACCTTATAATTTTGTTCCACATGATTTTTTCTCATCTAAGGGCAGTATTTATATTAATTAACATATATATATATAATATTTTCACAATGTGAAACTCTTTTATGTGTACTTTTTGTTTCACAAACACATCAAAAATGTTTACAATGTAAACCGAGTACATGTGAAACAAACATACATGAATCAATATTCTAAATCCTAGTATTACATGGAAAAAGATCATATGAAATAGCACATGATGCACTAGTTCTTAAGGTTCTCACAGTTTCATAAGTTCTAAAAAGGTCCCCCCCCCCCCCCCCCCCCCCCCCCAATATGTGTGTTTGTATGTGTGTGTATATATATAGAGGTAAAATCATTTGTGAACCAAAAAAATGTTATAAACTATGTGAACCTATGAAATCCTATAAAATTTTAAACGTCTCCATATTTCATATTTCCATGTTTCCATAATCATTAACTTTCCATATATTTCCTATGAATCCATATCGGCCCTTGATTATTTTGATCAACGGCTATGATTTGGTTCACAAGTTCATAATACTCTTTTCGTGGTTCACAAATGAAACCGACTCTCACTCTCTCTCTCTCTCTATATATATATATATGTTGTGTGTGTGTGTGTGTGTGTGTGTGTGTGTGTGTGTGTGTGTGCATTCGGAAGTCAAAAATATGACCAAGAAGCACTAGGATCAACTCAAAATATCATAAATTCCAACAGAAAACACGCAAATTGTAGGTCATGCATCTGTAGAACTTCCCCTGATAACGAAAAGAGAGAATGTTGTTTAAATTTGATAATTCAATCAATGCTTAGTGTTGAAAATACATACACAAGAAACCTCGGATCATGCAGTTTCAACTATACTTAAGTACTGAGCGGGACAAATTATTCCTGCAAAACTGTTCTAAATTACCTGATTGACTAAATTACAGTGAAGAAAGCAGAAAAATATGCAGTGAGACATGCTAATCATACAACAGAGCAACCAACAAATTATGGGCATTCATTTTTCCGATTCCCTTCTGGTTGGTTGCTGACAAATGTGGTGTTACTATCCATGGACAAGACCCGTAGACCCGTTGCAAGAGAAAATTTTCACGGTGTAAAAAAACGGTTACCCATTTTGAGGCATGTTGTCGATCCATTCACACCACTCAAGCCCAGGTGAGATAGGAAGATTTTAGACCGCAAATTTCCATCATTCCTCAAAAGCCCGTGTACATATCTTCTCAAGCAGCACGGGCCAATCCTCCCCGAGCTGTTGCGGGTTCAGCTCCATGGCAACCCTAAAGTCTAGCAAAGATATTGGCCGTTTGGGTTCGTTTTCTTGCAGAGTGTCTACAGGCCAATTGCTAGTTTGCATTTGATAATGATGGGTAGGTGTGACACCGTTTAGGGGCCTCAAATGATTCGGGTTGTTCTTAAAGGGAACGTGGTCTGACCGGGCCCCGTTAAGTTCGGAACACGACCTTATCAAACCCTTCAAATATGCATCCAAACCGTTGTTGAGCGCATTGGCACAATCCACCGACACCCCTTGAAGGCCGTGTGTTGCAGCAATTGGGTCCATACGTGCCCGCAAAGTTATTGTGTCTAACAAACCGTTGGCGTCGGATACACCAACGGTTTTGCTACTGCTTGCCAAAGGGATTGTGGAGCGGGACCCACCTATACTCACCGGGCAATAAGGAATCCCGAGTGGAGCATGTAGCGGAATCCTGCCGGATACCCCTTTCCCGTCTTTTCTACCTAATGATTCGGACTCGCGTTTGCTATGCGGAGCAAGCAAAGCGCGTGGTGATTGCACGGTAGAAGCAGCCAACTTAGCCGAGTGGTGACCGGAGTTGTCATCGGCGTTTTCCGTTTGTTGATTGAGTTCTTGATGATGCTGCATCGGCCTTCGGGTATCAGGGGAGGATGAATTCCCATTCTCCAAAGCGGTATTGAAATCTTCTGAATGCGGGATGGATGAAGACGGGGAAGAGTAATTCGTCTTCCCGTTTGGACCGAGCGCACTTCTACGGTCTCCACCTCTCCGTTCACGAGCTCCTGTCCTTGCCTTCCGTAGGGATGGTGACAAAATGTCTCCATTTGGCAAAGCCAACGGACTTGAAGCCTGGGTCACAACCGAAACAGACCCATTTTGATGGTAAACACCATCCGAAGGTTTCTTATTTCCCGATTGTTGTCTTAAAGGATTGTCGTTTGCTGTACAGGCATTCTTTAGGATCGAATGAATTAACTGATTATGAAGTGGAATACCATCTCTCCCGATGGTTTTTAACACAAAGCTTATCAAACTCAACCTTGCTTAACTTCAAACTCAAAAACCTATTCAAATAATCAAAATACTGCTTAGATCTCTCGGGCCCAAGCTTCCTGATTATCTGACTTTTCAATTCAGCAAGATTGATCCATGAATGCTGCTGCGGTGGTTGCATTTCTCAACACGAAAGTTCCATAAAACACTCGCAAAGACTATCGATTTCTCCCTTCACCACACCAAAACCTAAATCCCCTAATTTAACAAACCAACTAAATTAGGGTTTTGCTCCATCTACAAAATCCACTCTTCCAGAATAAATTCAATCCATTCAACAGCAAACCACACAACAGATACCGAAAACACATCATGTGAAACCCTAATTTAGGTTTTCAGCAGCTGAGGAATGAATCAATGAAACAAATCACTGAGTTACAGTTCCCAACCAACTCTCCCTCCAAAACTCAAATCCCCAAATTATTCAAATTCCAATCCACCAACACACAAACCCTAACCTCAATCACATCTACATCACACACAAACCCTAAAATTTTCAAAAAATCACACCTCCTTCAAACTCCAAATCTTCACAAATCACCATATCAAACAACCTCCAAATTCCAAATTAACCTTTCCAAAACCACAAATAGAGCTCAAAATGCAACAATTTAATCAAAGGATTCAACTTCTCACACTTCTAAACATCAAAATTCGATAATTTTCACACAGAATTCCGAACCAAAAAACGGATTTCGAAGAGATTTAAGCTTCTAAAATCAACTTTAACAACAAACAGAAATTGGTAACCCTAACCTTATTATCGCATTTCAGATTCCAAAAAAACCGAAAACTATTGGCTTTTTTCACAATCTTCAAGCTCTCTGATCGTTGGAAAACCTCAAAATTAACACCAAATTGGTATCGATTTTCGTTTCAATTCGTCGAATTTTCCTTCGGTGTGTTGAAATTGCTCATCTGCATTCACGATTCGAAGGTCGAATTTGTGTATCTATGGGTTTGAATCAGAGCTTATTGATTAAGCCCTCTTTTTGGTTTCTCTCTGATCGCTTCTCTCCTTCGATACACACACACACACACTCTCTTTCTCTCTCTACTTTCTCTCTCTACTTTTCTCTCATTCAGACTCTTTTGTTGTGTCTGGATTTGCCAATAAGTTTTCATTTGTTACAAAACAAGTCCTTCATTCTTTTTGTAATAGTTATGAATTACTACTGTTTGTTGTCTGCTGTTAGACTGCGTTTGATACGTGACTGAATAGAAGGATAGAGCAGAAGGTGATGGAGAAAAAAAAACTCGTTGTTTTATGTTTGGCGAGTGATGGAACAGGACAAAGACTTATTGTTTTATGTCTGGGAGAGACTTGAAATAGAGACAGCATGTGACAAGAAAGATTTTGTTTTAGAGTTGAAAAAATATTTAATGATTTACGTGCACTTGATGAAGGTCTAACATGGTATTTGAAATGAGAAGTTGAAGTGTAACAAGAGAAGTGGTTAGCAGCCGTTGGATTAACAAGAGAAGAAGTGGCATAGGAACTAGTTATATCTTTTGATTAAATGATTAGCCAATTCAAGACTTGTCATTAATGGTGTGTGTTTTGGCGGTTAAAAAATAAACGATATTTAGATAGTTAACAACGAGTCAAATAATTTACTTTTATAATGTTTTAAGCAAGATTTTAAATGATATAAGATTTGATATGGTGGTAAAGTCAACTTTTAACCCCGATAAATTTTTTAAATGTGATTTACGACGACAAACCAATATTTTATGGAAAGGATGAAAGTTTATTAATTAAACTTATATATTTATGGAAGATGATTAAAGACTTAAAGTATATTAATTATGTATCAAAGTATCATATTAGGAAACAACCAACGATATATTAATGAAACCAAATATTTGTTTACTAAATGAACAGTTGAAGTTGTTTGTATGGTGTTAAGATCATATAACGCCTTATACAAATACAACACTTGGTGGTGGTGGGTGGGGTGGGGTTAATGTGTTTGGAGCACATTGCGCATAGCTTCTTTAAACCTTGATTACAAGGCAAAGACAACAATCTAACAAACAAAAGGAGTTACGATCCAAGAACTGTAAAATCCTCTTTCTTCATTGAAGTCGTCCACAAGATTTAAAAACCTCTTAAAATCATAGCTCTTCGACTGGCCGACCTAGTGACCCGCATCAGTCGACCAAACTGACATTCTTTAAACCGCTTAAATGAATGCTACTAATCCTCTTCTTTCCCATAACGATGAAAGCAAAACCATACATAAATGAGTTCCAAATAAAAGGACCGACATGCATAATTTTGAAACAATAAGGGGTGTTTTTGTAAAATACCTTTTCTAGCTTTTCATTGTTTATCTTAGGTTAGATCATATTTCAACTCAAACTTCAAATTTTTTCACTACATCTAACACATATTCATATATGAAATTCGTACATTAGCACACATTCAACTATATTGGTGGGTGATCGATACACAAATAAGAGTAAAGATGCAAGTGAACTATTTTTCAAAAGGTTTTATGGTTTTAATCTTACATAAATTGTTTATTAATTTATCAATCTTGTTAATCTGTATGATTTTTGTTCCACCTATTTACACAAGACGAAAGACCATCTTGTTCCTATTGCAGTCTAATGTCACGTTTAATATGATACATCAAGATGTTTTATTGTGGTTTACCAAACGTACCCTTATGGTGTGGGTCCTATAAGAGCATATTCGACGAGTTCTCTATAACTTTTTTTAAAATAGAAAAAAGCCTAAATTTTCTAAATAAAATTACATTTCATTTCAACATATTTTTTATTTTAGAGACTCCAACATTAATTAATAATATTTAAAATATATATAATAATTTTATCATTTCGGTACAACTTTTATTTATTAAATAATATATATATAAATATATACCACACACACCAAAATAATAATAGTTCAATATTATTAATGGAATCGAATAAAATAATATTTCTCTCATATCCCATCAAATTTTAGAGAATTCTGTAAATGTAGAGTTATTCTTCTTGTTTTTCCTTATTTTAAAGAACAATATAGAGAATCTGTTAGAGCCAAATAGAGAACACAACCTCCTTTTTTTTTCTATTTTAAAGAACTTATTAGAGATGCCGACTTCTTTGAGTAATTTAGGTAAACATTTGTTTGTCTACGCAAAGCCTAGATAAACCTTATCCAATAAAGGTAAATATTTGTTTGCTTTTCTACTTTTATGCCCTTAGTTCTCCGGTCATTTACTACGCTCCGACAACAATCCAATCTAGTGTGTTTAGACAAAACCCCTCACTTTCTAGTTTGATTGTCGTTCCCCTTGCACATCGATCCCCAGTGCGGGTTTGTTTGTTGTTCGAGTTCTACATTTTTTGTTAAATTATCTCAAATTCATTTCTTTTGATTTAAAAATAAATCACGTTACTACTTGTTAATTTTTCTGTATGCTCAAACCAATCTATCTAGAAGTAGTGGTAATCATTTCCAACCCGGGCCTAACATAATTTTTTTGTCCAAAGGCTGTTTTTTTAGGCTTATGAACTTGCTTGTACCCGTCTTATAAATGGGCAGTACTTGCCCACGAGTTAGTGGATTTATTTTTTATACCTTAAAAACAACCTAATATAAAATCATAAGTTATATAAATCATATTTACGTAATTTTTTTCCAGCAAATAAGATGTAAAAGATATTAATTCACATAGCTTGTAAAAAACATAGTTTCACATTATATGGATCATGAACATTTTCTCTCTAATGATTTATCTACTTTTATATATTTGGGTGATGGTTGGTAATCAGTAGCAAGAATCCAACCCAAAGCCATGTTTAAGTCTTTTATATAAAAATTATTAATTATATGTAAAGTTTAATCAACTATAATAATATAACGGGTTGGGCGGGTTTGCTTAGCCCAAGCCCGGCCATTTTTTCAAGAATAATTGTCCAAGTCCGCTTTTTAGCGGATACCCATGAACAACTCTATCTAAAATAAATTATATAAAAAATAGTATAATTTGCTATTTAGTTAACCAAATGGTAAAGAATAGTTGAAACTAAAACCTACCTAATAGTTTCATTTAACAAAGTAGTTTAATATGTAAACTGAAAACATTTTAGTTTGGATGTGTTATTCTGTTTCAAACTTTTCTTACTCCCATAAGCCCCCAATAACCTATTGTTGTATCCACAACTAATGCATACAAATTGGACTAAATACTTACAATTACCAATTAAGAAAAAAGAACACCATTCTCTTTTTGTTAAATTTGCTTTGAATATATACTATTATTGTAAATATTACATGAATGCTTTATTGGAATTGTGTAAATGATAATGTAAAAACAAAGCTAGCTTCCTGCCACTATTTTGAGGTTTCAAATCCTCCATTTGTTGTGTCGTGTTGAGTTGAGTCCTATACGAAACTAAATGAGACCTTCAAACCGGTTCGAACCCGTGTCGTAAAGCCGCTTCCCAGACCAAATCAATCCGGTCCACATCAATCGCACCCACTTCATGGTGGCCCCAACCTTCGAGAAGATGAACGATCCCACCCGCATGGCAAGCATGAACCACACCTCTTTCCATTGTGTACTATTCAAACGATTAGCAAAAAAGCAAATAAAATAAGTTTCATCGTTCAAGAGCAATGAAATGGTTGCTATGGTTGAAGGGTATTTTTGTCTTTTTACTTACCTCGCAGGCGCCTAGGCCTTGGACGTCATCGGGAAGCTTCATGGCCGCGAGCTTGCTATACGTGCAATCTCTTCTGAATTCGATCACGGGTGGTACGACAAATTGGTGGAAGTGAGTTCCAGGTGGCGCCCAACTTTGCTCTCTTGGTAAGGTCCATTTGCCCAAAATCCACGTCTGTAAATTAGCTGATAAGTTAGTTGTTGGTTGAAAAGCTAATTATTAGCTAATAAGCTACTAAACACAGTCTTAAAATAGCCCAAAATGAAAAAGGAAAAAGAGTATAAAAATGAGTAGTTAATATACTTTTAAATCAATTGAATGACAAAGTTACTCTTAACAAACAAAAAAAGTAGTAAATATCTTTGTCTCATAATTAAGAATAAAATTAGAAAATCTACACTTTTGAAAGTGAACAATTTTTTCTGAACAAACTAAAATAGAATGTGAATGGCAAAAAAAAATCAGAAATAGTGTAATTGATACACTTTAATTTAATTTAAATCCTTAATAAACAAAGAAAGTAATGATTTTTTTTTCATAATCAAGTGTAGAATTGGAAACTGAACACTTTTAAAATATGACAATTATTTTAAAAAATTGAAATAAAAATCTAAACATTTGTTTTTAGACGAAGAGAATAGTTGTTAGTTAATAAGCCAAAAAATAAACTAGTCAAGTTGGGTAAGCCTAGTTGATAAACTAGATGGCAATATAAAATGACGTAAAAGGACA
This sequence comes from Centaurea solstitialis, assembly GCA_030169165.1. Classification (NCBI taxonomy): domain Eukaryota; kingdom Viridiplantae; phylum Streptophyta; class Magnoliopsida; order Asterales; family Asteraceae; genus Centaurea; species Centaurea solstitialis. Next base: position 3,007,872 of record CM058041.1, on the reverse strand, counting down.
TTAAAAAAATACTCAATTCTAACATATAAGAGACATAATTGAAAAAGCTGAAAAAATACCATGACGCATATTGAAAAAAGCTATCTGACAAGCTTTTCAAAACCTAGTTTATGGCTTAGCAAACAACTTTTTCAAAAAACTCAAACGTGATCTTAGTACTTTGAAAATGACGTTTTACCCTTAATCACTTTTCGACTACAACAAAGACATTAACGACGAAAGATTAAGCACTCTACCTTGCAGTGTTTCGCTGCTTGATACTTCGTCACTTGAACCAAAAGGCTTTGGTTTTGCAACGGAGCTTCTTTCTGAATGCTCGTAAATCTTTCGGTCGATTCAGTAAGCATCTGCGAGTAAAATTCGTAACCGGAATCAAGATCGAAACTTATGAAACTACTAAACCATACGAAACCAAACAAACCTAGATATTCCACCAAAGGTGGGCCCAGGAATAATAAAATATTTCCCAGACGTGACCTCTACCCCAAAGAGCATTATCAGTTATTTCCATAAATACGTGTAACAAAGAGAGAAAGACAAATATGATAACATTGTGTTTCGTATATCCGTACCAAGACTCTAACTCCACGACGAGCTAAATAAAGGGCAATGGCCCGTCCGAGCTTAGAAGTAGCTCCAGTTAAGAACACCTCTTCGACATCTTGAGGAATCTCGTTCAGAATAACGGCCGCGGTCAACGTGTTTCCGTGCACCACACGGACTTTAAGATCGGAAGTTTTGTGACGAAAAGTTTCCCACCTCCGTTTAAAGCTTCATTCTGTAAAAACCACGAGCATTTTCATAAAGAATGCTTAAAACTCGAGCCTTTGATTCCCGTTTTCGTTTCGATATCAATAAAATTGTAAGCAAGCGGAAATAATATCGAGAGAGAAAGTCATACGGACCTTGTTCAGGGCCGCGAGGCTAAGGACCTTGACACCGATTTTATCGGCCGTGAGAATAGCTTCTTCGATTTGCTTATTTATGCCGTCTTTCGCGAATGGTAGGAAATACTGCAATCATAAAAACCATCGTTAGTAAAATACTGATTCGTAGACTGCTTTATTGCCCTTAAGTTTACACAACAAAACAATTGTATGATATAATATAAATTGTGTTAGAATAAGTTGGTTGGTTGTTTTTGGACATCCTAAAACAATTTTAAGTAATTTTTGGAAATAAAACGACTTATTAGTCTTTTTATATACGTTATTTAAGAAATTGTCTTATAAAAACAACTATCTTATTAGCTTCTTTTTTTAACTAATAAAAAATGCCCTATAACACATCTTTTTAAACTATATTCGTTTTTACAAGACGGTTTCACAAATAATGTCATGTAAAAGACGAATAAGACATTTTATTTCACCACTGTCGTAAAAGACTTGTTATGATGCCAAGTTTTTTACGAACAATTGTAAAATAGGATGTCTTATTGGTCTTCCTTATATGATATTATTTGAGAAAAATCTAATAAGAACAAGTATCAATTAGCTCTTTTATAAGACAACGAGATATTTATAGATATTGTCCTATTAACACATATTTTGAGAGATGATACTTGTTTTTTACAAGACACTTTCATAAATAATGTCATGTAAAAAAGACTTATACGACCCTGTATTTTAAAGTTGCCATAAAAACTTTAAAAACTTGTTATGATGTTCAAAAGCGTCCTATCAACTTATCGCAACACATTTATACTAATCACACAATTACTTAGTCGTATAAACTTAAGTTATATTAAACAACCACTTAATTAAACATAATATGAGGTCCTAAAAAACTGAATTTATATTTACCATGAAACCAAATCTTGGCACCACCCAACTTTGAAGCAATCTTCCTCTAAGATTGCAAAAAGTGAGCAAGAAAGCTTTGGACTTAGCCCACATGAAGAAAATCACCAACAAGGTAAAAGGCCACATTGGCAACAAGATAAGCTTTGTGGCAAATGGAAATGAGCTTAATGATCTAAAAACAAATGGAACATGCATTGCTGACATTACATCAACACCATGTGCAAGAAACACAAATTCTGGTACTTTTGCTTTCTTGCCTACAAGAAAAAAATCTGTATTAGTCGAGTTGCACGTAAGCTGGTTTAGATACTTGCCCCTTACTAAAAAACAAAAATATGTACCAAGAGAATTGAATTTATGCATAATCTTAGGGTTATCGTCTTAAATGGCCACCTCATGTAGAAAGTTGTAATATTCCGTCACCATTTTATGTTTTTCACAAAATTGCCAAGAAACCGCAAGTCAACGCTGCAAGACACTTTTTTTTGCGGTGTCTCAATTAATTTTTAAGGTGGGCTCACTTTTCATCTGGGTGGTCAGAAAACCGCAATGAAAGTGTCTTGCAGCGTTGACTTGCGGTTTCTAGAAAAAAAAGTTTGGAGGTGGCTAAAAGGTAAAACCTTTTGCTTATGTGGTTATTTAAGATGGTAAGCCATAATATTAGACCCTAACTAAGATTTGAGCAAATGGTTGACTAAGATATCTTTTTAAGAACCATAAAGACATCTGAATGGATTGAAAAGAAAGATATACCTTCACTGTTTTCTTTATGAAGGTCCCATGAAGTTTCATTCATGGTGTTTCCCAATACATCAAAAAGAGGCATAAAGAGGCAAAATTGGTCTTCATGTCTCTATGGTGTATGAAATGGTACCTAAACAAATGAACAATAATCACAATTAACTTTTGTTGGTGAATCTTTATTTCAAAATACGTTTTCTTGGATGATTAACATGTAAAAATATGTGAAATCCCATTAGATTACTCTTACAAAGAATCCTTAAGAATAATCATGTATTATTCGGACCGAATAATACAACATTTTGTATTATTCAATAATAATACATACATGATTATTTAGACTGAATATGTCATGTGGCGCGTTCTTCGGCTGCCCTCATGTTCGCAATGAAATTTGAGTTCACAGCCGAACTTTCATCAATGTATATATGCATGTATGTATGTACATATAAAGTAAGAAACAATCCATACTTAGCTGATGTGAGACTCCAACAATATAAAAACTTACGTTGGCGTATAAACGAGATACTTGAGAATAGACAATGTTTCAAAGATGTGATGAGGAACAACTTCAACATTACTATGCCCCATACATCGAAGGAAATCGAAGGCCAAGATATAGCCGTAGAACATGATGACCGAACCATATCCAATCAACGTAGTCCCAACAATCGGGATGCCTATAATTACACAAAGCAATAAATGCTCCAAAAATGTAGCATGCCCACCTACACCAAAAATGGTACAAAAAGTGCAAATGAGTGGTCATCTAAACATGATCATTAAGTGTTACAAATCATTTAATGCTACCAAAATGAATTATTTACCTCCAAATGGATGGTTCACTTTGGAACTATGGTGAAGCCAATGATATTGTTGGAAGAAATATGATGAATGTAGTAATCTATGAAGCCAATAGTACAAAGGCTCCGAGATCCCGATGTGGAAAAGTAGACAAAATACGATCCCACTTGTTTCCCAAATCGGGAAATTGGCGAATGAAGGATAGATCAAAAAAGGTATTGAAGCTACAAATGCTTGAAGTATGATGAAATTGTCCCTGTGGTGAAAACATGCATAAATTTCATTAAAACCTCATAAAAGAATATGCAACAAAATGCAATTAAGTTTTTCTTGCTTTCTATTTAAGGTAATGAAGAAACTTCTTTTAAATTCATCAAAGAAACAAAGATTTAAATTGTTTTAGTTTGTACCCATTTTGAAGGATAACTTAAGGATAACTTGCTGATCTTGTAACATTTGATCCCGTTTTAGAAAGATTTACGAAAGGTTGTAAAAGTGAAGAAGGTGAAAATTTTGAATCTAGGGTAAAAAGTAGAAAATTTTGGATTTTATTACGTTAAATAGAAATTTACAATTTCGAAAAATGATTGAAAAAAAAAAATCTTTGTTGTTGCACTTTAACAAAACAAACTAAACTTTATTGCATTTTTAATACACTATGTATTGTAAAGGATGCATAAGTTCCATAAAAACCCATAAAACAGAGGCGAATGCATCAAAATGCACTAAAGTTTGTCTTAGATCCTATTTTAATGCAACAAAGATTTTGTTTTTCTCAGTCACCGTGAAAAAGTTTCAAATTTTCTTAGTTTGTACCCCATTCACTTTAACCGGATGATCTTGTAACACTTAATGACATGGATACCCGTTTACAAAGGGGTTAAGGTGAGGTAGACGATAAATTTGACATCTTCGGTAAAGAAAAGGAAATTTTGAACTTCTTTCAATAAATAGATTGAGAAAATAGAATTCTTTGTTAACTAAACCAAACTTTATTGCATTTCGATACATTTTGTTCATAAGATAATCATACCAAACATGAAGGGAAAAGAGGAATTACCAATGCCACTCCTTGTCAATTTGATCGAAATCAATACCCTTTGGCGATATCCGACGATTTCGATTAAGAAAAAGCATGTAATCCCATGTACTCCATAGTTGGTGCACAACTCCCTTAATGAAGACAAGATCAAAATATGCAAACACCAATCATACTCACTTTGCTTGTTTCCATAGAATCTTGAATACATGAACTCACCAAGAAATGGCCCAAACAAAATATACTAATCCAAGAAAAACAAATTTGAACCCATTAGAAAAGAAAAAACACACAAAAGATACAAAATCCAACAAAAAAAACCCATAACACTATTCAGAATCAAGAAAATAGGGACCTCAAGAAAGAACCCAATTAGGAAAAAAAAGGGTAAAAATGGGAAAATAATAAAAAGAATATTCAAGAAACCATACCTTGTAACTCCCTAAATTCTGCCATGGCCAACTAAACAATGGAGCTCCCATTTTACCAGAAAAACAAACCCTTTTGTCATCATCATCTTTCATGATTTCTTGTTTTTGGGTTTTCATTTTCTTGAAGAAATATGCAAACTTTAAAGAAATTACTAAAACACCCTCTTTTCTTTTGTGGGGTTCTTTCTCTATATGTTTTCAAAAGCTTGGTGTTCTTGGCAGAGTATATATATGCATATATACATATAGATATAGATATAGATATATTATACGTATATATATAAGAAGGATTTATGGAATTTAAAAAAATGGTGAGGATAGAAGTTGTGGGTATCAATCAAGACTAATGAATAAGTATGACTACCAACGGCAATGATGCAAGGATGAAACAAAGGGAAATTAATGGAAGCCAAATGGGGAGGGTGATGGTGGTAGTTTTTAGTTGAGATTGTTGGCTTTTTTTTAATTTTTATTTTTTAAATTTTAATTTTTTAATATTTGGAAGTTTCCACATTAATTTTAGCAATGTCTTGTTGTAATTGGTCTTAAGTCAAGAGGGTAAGTGTGAACTTGATAATACAATTTAGTGGTTATTTATTGGGTGAATGTGAATCAGGTATCGTTAGACTTAAAAAAAATCGATCAATTTAGCTAATCTAATTCGAAAAAACTAGAAAAAATCAACCTGGTAATAAAATTGAGCAAACCAAATCCACTAGGTTGAAATTGACTTGTTATGATGAAAGTAACCTGACCAACCTAATAATCCGACAAAAAATTTAGTGGTTTCCTATAATAATTTGTATTTTTCTTTAATATGTATAGGTTACTAAAACAACTCGATAACGAGCAATGAAACTCATAAGAAGACATTATTGAAAAGTTATATTTAATGGCTAAGTTTTTGAATGGTTAATCGTATTTAAACATGAAGTTTCCTTTATTTTTATGATTCTAGCTAGTATTGGTTTTATTTTGGTTAAACATAAACCCATCAAACCAACCAACCCGAGTTGTTTTAATGATTTTCAACCCTAGGTGTAGCTTATCTTAAGGGCATGGTAGACTGGTACCGGCAGTTCTAGAAACTAGGATGACCGGGGTCAGACTTAAGAGTGTCAAAAAATTTACAAAACCAAATAACTCATTTGAACCCAAATGGTTTCGGATTAAATTATTTAGTTTCAATTTTTCGTTTACTGTAAGGGTTAAACATAGTAGTAAATTATACTATAATTTTATATATTTTATATCTAGATAATTGTTTTGAGTCTCTTAAGCATATAAAACAATTAGCATATCATAAACTATTTTATTTTAGAGCTAAAATAATAAGATATAAGGAAATATTTCATAAAACATTTTTTCTTTTGGTTTTGGTAGAAAAAAAGTCAAATGCATGAGTCTTGTAAAAATTGATTAGTTTCTTTAAACATGAAACTAAGTCATCTATTAAGGGTAACTTTTGCTCATGAATGCTTATCCAGTAAGCGTTTTGATAAGCAGCTTCTTGGATTTTCTTTGTCACTGTAACAATATTTGTAATTGAAGGATTTTATAAAAAAAAGTGTAGTGACTTAAAGTATCTTCAATAGATTCTTTAAAACGAGAAAAATGAGGTTTTTTTCTATATTTTGTTTTAACACATTAAAGATTCTCTATATTATTCTTTAAAAAAAAAACTCTAAGTTTAAAGAATTCTATACCATGAAATATGACAAGAGATAAATAGTTTCTTATATTATTTCTCATCAATCTGATTAAATTAGTATGATTTTTAATATTCGAAGAAAGTTATTGTATAAAAACTTTTGAAATGACATTTTATTAGTTTTTAATGTATTTATATTTTGTATTTTTATTATTGATGTTGAAATAATACATAAGATCTATAAATCATTATAAAGTTGTACGATAATTCTATTAATTTTTTGAGTTAAGCAAACAAAAAATACATAAAAAAGAGTTCTTATTACTTAATTAGAGATGTTATGAGTGGAATCTTACCATAAGTTTAGATTCTTTTCATCAATGAAATGATAAATTAGTATTGGAGTTTTTTCACTAATAAATTTGTCGTTTTCATATAAATGATAGTTAACTAAACATCCATAAATGTAATCCATCAAAAAGCTAAAAACATAAACAAAAAAGGTTCTAAGTTGACACTTTACTGTTAATTTTATACTCCTCCATCATATACTTTAGAGGGAGATCATCTTTTAAAAACCAATAAAATTATAATAACCTTAAAAATTAATATCATGGGTCATTTTATATGATTTTTTAGTATTTAAGACTAGTACTTAGAATATCGATTAACATATAAATTGTTTCACAAGTATTTGTTTCACATGTGCTCGGTCACAATATGTACATCTTTTACGTGTTTGTGAAACAAAAGATACACATAAAAAAGTTTCACAATTTAAACCAAATACATGTAAAACAATCACATTGTGAAACTAATATATGTTAATAAATACATTAAATATTATAGTTTATATGAGAAAAATCGTGTGAAACAAACCGTAAAATAGAAATTCTCATGAATCTCACACATTTTGGAAATCTCAAATGATTAAGCTCCTACTTATGGATATCTTCTTTTTATTAGTCAGTGTTATTGTCAAGTTTTTTGGTACTTCTTAATTTGTTAAGTTGACAATAATTTAAACAAAAAGGATATAAAAATGTTTTTATAAGTCACCCAATTAAAGATGCTTTGAACATGATCTTTGCATAATATAATTTTATCAATGTAATTATGCGTTGGATTTTTTTGGAGAAAATAATTTATATACCCATTTAGAAAATAAACTTTACCTCCTACCCATTCTCTCCATAAAATGCTTCAAATACCCTACCGATCCCTTATCCAACAGCCCCTATTAGCGGTGAGGCCAAATTTTCCAGCCAAACACATCCCGGCGACAAATATGATAGGGTTTAGGGTGGGTGCTTAGGTGACGTGAGGTAGACCAATGAGAGTAGTGTCATTTGGGGGGGGGGGGGTGGCCTCTAGTAGGGGAATGTAAGGATAGCGGCTAAGGTGCCTCTAATAAGATATGTAAGGATAGTAGCTGAGGTGGAACACGTAGAGTGATATAGGCCAATAGAGCACGCCACGTCACGCTGCCGCAAATAGCCAATGGCAGATTTATCTTTCAACATAGGGGGTCAATTGACCCCATAACATCCAATAAACAATTAACTTTTATATGATAAAATTTAGCTTCTATCAATGAATATTGTGATCTATTTAGGAATAGTAATTCCAATAAAAGCCTTAATCCATAAGAAAATAAATTCTTGACCATAAATACTAGATGTATGTCAATCAATTATAGAATTTAGTATTAGGTGCATTACTAGATGTATGTCAATCATTAGTTAAGAATTTAGTATTAGGTGCATGATCTCTCAAATTTCAAAGTTAGAAGTAATTGTTACATACATATAATTTTCTTAAAGTTGTTTGAGCTAAGTACGTTACATAGAGGATAATCATTAAGGTATATTAATGCAATTGAATATTACAATCAGAAGATCACATTATATCTTTAACACGATTACTGGAATTTAAATAGGTTCATTCTTAATTTTTTAACTCTAAAATATCTATTGTTAGGATTAATATTTGTTATTTAATGTCTATGATTATGATTATAGTTGTTATTTAATGTCTAATTATTATGTTTTGTAGGCTAAATGGTAATTGCGTTATTTTTTTGCAGGAAAATAAAAATATGTTAACAAACTTGTTACATTAATTTGCTAGAAAATATAAAAATACTTTAAAAAAATGTCAACATTCAAAATCGATAATGATGGTAATGATTCTCATAATATCATGTTATTTAAAATCCGACCCCTTTACCATAATTTGGATCCGCCACTGCTAATAGGGTGGTCCCTAGTGTAGCTGGATAGCGGTCGCGGATAGAGGATCGATGGGTATTTAAAGCATTTTAGGAAAAATGATGATAGGAAGGTAAATTTATTTTCTGAAATAAAATACTAAATTTATTTTCTCTTTTTTTGGTATCATAATAAATGCTTTTATTTAAATAATATATTACTCAAACTCCTAGTGTTTTGATTGGTGTTATAGACTAGATGAGGGTGTTGGTAAACCCTTTCTGAAATAACCATATAAATTATTTTCTTGTTTTTTTGGTAATATAACTGTCTTTTCATATAAATAATAATTAACTCGACGTCCGTACATGTAATCAATCAAAAAACTAAAATAGGAACAAAAAACGGTCTAAGTCAATATTGTACAACTAAATTTATACTTGATAGATATACTTTGTAGATATGTAGTTCAATGTGACGTGTAAATTGTGACCAATGCAATTGTAACGATTCAAAGTATGTGTGCTTTTATTTTTCATTTGATGACGGTTTTTATTTTTTACTTCCTAGCATTTATTTTTATTAGGCTATACGGTACCGGTAGTCTGGGTTGGCGGGCTCAAAGTTTGGTCAGGCTGGGTGGGCTGTCGGTACGCAACCGGCGGGCTGGAGGAAGAGTGGTTTGGTCACACGCTGAGTTTGTGTTCTTGTGTGTGTGTGTGTGTTTTGTGTGGGGTAAAGTGAGAGGGTTAGGAGGGTTGAGTACTATGTAGAGAGGGTTCCAAAGGGTTAATTGTGGGATTGAGAAAAACTGATGTAGAAGCTGACGTGCATTGGAGTTGGGAGGATGGATACTGATAGCCTTACAAATGTACACAAATGAAAAAGAAAAATATTTTAATTATGGATGTCTGGACTAACTTGTATATACGTCGATTAATCTAATGAATCTTGGTAAATATCCAAAAAAATCTCAATAATCTTGTAGGACCTAAACTGATCAGGCGTTGTTTGTTTGTTTTTCATTTTTAGAGTCTCATAACCCTTAATGTCCTCTGAAAAATTAAGTGATTACCTGGCCACTTAATTACATCTTATCTTTGTCCATCAATATTCTTTGGATTTCAATGTCGATTGTAGATATGTGTGTTGACTTTTCAAAACATCTTGAATCGCTTAAATCAGGGTTTGGTGTGAGAGATATGATCAAAATTCCACAATCTCGCAAATTGTTATTATTTTTTTGTTCTATCCTTCGATCATCTGAGAATATAAAATAGATAAATATACATATTTAGATGTTTGTCGTTTACAAAAACAAAAACTCTTATTAATTTAGATTTCAGAACACTATATATGTCTTAAAAATCAGAAGTAAATTTAGACTTTAGATATCCAATACCTCTTAAAAAATAAATGTCACACAAACCACTTCCAAAATAACCATATGTCTGAGTAATAAATTGTGAGTCTTAGGTTGCGTTTGACAAACTAGTTGATAAGCTACATGTGTTTAATAAGCTAGTTGTTGACTAATAAGCTAGCTTATGAATAAATTATGTGTGGCAAAAGGTAACTTATGAGTATGTAAAATAACCAAAAAGCGTTTATTAGGGTATAATAATTAATATTAATAAAAATATAATTGAAAAAAGTTACAAAAAACTTTTGAAACATTACTCCAACTAGCATTTCAATAAGATGGTTTATAAGCTAGCTTATGGTTCATGCAAACATGTACTAGCTTGTAAGCTAGCTTATTTTTACAAAATAAAGTTTTATTAAACTTATTAAATTGCTAAACAAAATAGGTAATACTTAATAGTCCTAATTTACGAGAATGATGCCCTATCCTTTTCTAAATTCATTAGATATTATGGCAAAATCTAAGCGTATAAAATTTTGTAACTATTTAAAAATACTTCAAAAAAAATTATTATGTCATAATCAATTTGATGACACTATGATTTGAATTGACGGTAGGTTATTAGCGTTGTGACTTAAATGCAGAATAATTTATTTTCAACATAAAACATGACTTATTTATAAAAATTATTACCGAAAATACATGAGAATTTATTTTCTTTTTAACATCCAACTGTATGTATACACAATTTTTGACTTTTGAATGTATTTTTGCATTCCAATAAAATATAAAGCATAATCGTTTTTCTAAATGTGACGTATAAAATCTAAAATAAGATATAGAAATTAATAATAATACGACGAAGTTTAACAAAAGGAGTAGTTGCTTGCAATTTACTTATATTCAAAATAAATAAATATATACACACAAATGTTTTGATGTGAAGTTTCAAGTAAAATATGTTGGTCTCACCGATCTCACGAAAATGGTTTGGTCTTACCAAAACTTAACCCTATATATATATATATGTATATATATAGTATTAGGTCAAAGTCATCTTTGACCTAATACTATTTTTTTAGCACCTTCCATGAATCACGTCAATCTTCCGTGATCGCGTTCACCGTAACCGGTCAAAGCCGTCTTTATTGACCGGATGACTGGTGGAGATCATTTCTCTACTGCGTATTTTTTAGCATTTCTCATTTGAACATTTCAATATATATATATATATATAATAAAAAGAAAAGCTTGTTGTGATAATTAATAATATTTGCTTATTTAAAAAATTGTTTATAAAATTTTGATAAAAAATATAGATTTTTTCAAAAACAAAATAACGTTTTAAAATAGAAACTATACAAAAGACATACAAAAATCTGGTTACTAGTTTTATATTTTAAAGGCATGAAGCAAGCTATGCCTATATTAATCATTATAAAAAATCAACTTTAATAAACTTAGTAGCTAAAACTGTTGCGTGCACTTGTAACCGAACCATAGGAAATAGCTTACTATATGCAGAGGGCCTTAACCATCATACCACAATATCTGTAGTTAATCGGTTTATTATTAATGATGTAAATTTAATTAATACCGAATAATCACTCAAAAGAAATGTGACATATATTAAATGGTTAGGAAAAAAAAATTATGGTTCAATTAATGAACAAGGGTTGTTGTTCCATTTGGGTTTTGGTTAATTCTTTTTATTTTTTTTAGAACAGCTAGGGCTGTGCAAAACCCGACCGAACCCAAAAACCCCGAAAAAAACCGAACCGAAAAAACCGATTTGGACCGACCCTAATGCCCCAAGAACACCCGACCCCTGAACCCGAAAAAACCGAGCCTCCATGCGGTTCGGTTCGGGTGTTCAAAATTCACCCCCGCCCCGACCCGATACCCGAACAAGTAATACTCAAATTAGTTTTTTAATATATTATTAAACCCTAAATACATAATAATTAATCATTAGTAAAGTCCATCCACTTCCGAGTTCCCTCGTATAATAATTAATCATAATATAATTGTCAACTCATGTACAAAGAATAAAGATTATTAAGTTAATAGTAGATATCTAATTATTATTTTATTATAAATGCTATTGCCAACCTAAAAGTCTACATAAATGATAAATAATAAACTAATAAACTACCAACACTGCATGTAAATTTTTTCATTGGCAGCGTATAAAAAATTAGCAATTCTCACATAATCCTTATGGCAAAACAATTAACACAACCATATCTTTATTTTTTCATGGCATTATATTTTATGTATGGCAATTCTCGCAAAACCCGCAACCCGCCCCGAGCTAACCCGAACCCGAACTAACCCGAAGCCGCACATATCCGAACCTCGATAGCCATATACGGGGGTTAATTCTTACCCCCGAAACCCGATCGGATTTCTTGCTTTCCCACCCGCCCCGACCCATGCACAGCCCTAAGAACAGCAAAAGAAGGGGAAGCTAGGGAGGAGCTTCGACTCGGCCATCACCCCTCCCAAACAAACCCCGAGAATTTATAATTCTTTTTATAATTTGGTTAAACCAAATGAAGTGAAACTATTATTTATATATTTTACTATTAGATGTGGTGCAAAACATCTTAAGTTATTGAACACTTAAATAAATAATCTTATTTTGTGTCAGTTTTTAGTTTAATTTATTATTTTATTAATAATACGATTTTTAGAGTAATGAGTATAAATATAATTTAACTAGTCAAAATAAAATTAATTAGTCAAAGTCGTGTTTTTAATAAAACTAATATATCAAAATACTTTATATACAATTAAAATTAACTTGAACATTTAAAATTTCAATTACTATCTTGATTTATTTTATATTTTTTTTATATTTAATATAAATTTGTGTGATTAATTTGAACAATTCAAATTTCAATAATTATCTTGATATATTTTATGTTTTTAATATTTAAAATAAAATAATTGAATTTATTAAATGACATGTGTCAATCAGATAGACTTAAATGAACCGAAAGTGAAAAACATGTCCAGGTTCAAGTGTAGGCAGGAAAATACTGATTTTGGCTCATGAGAGAGCGACATGTGCCAACACAGTTACTCTTTATTATATATAGATTATAAAAATTGAAACAAAACACATATTATATTATTATCAATTTACCTACTTTATTGCTATATAATGTTTTTTGTTTTGTTGTAGACAATTTTTTTTTTTGAAAAGGTTCACCTGTAATTTGGTCAGACTACATCGTTGGCAATTTTTACTGAGAGCTAGACATGCTCCCCTGGGATTAATACTCAGTGGCCCCTGGTTGCTCATCACCGGATTCGAACTTGGGTTGGTTGTTATACCTTCCACAAGCCTTAACCGGTAGGTTGCCCCATTGGGGTTATGTTGTAAACAATGTTTCTTTTGAGTTACGTTTTTTGCTTGATATAACTCGCCGCATAATAAATAATGCCTTTTGGTAGGTTCTAGTTTTTGATAAATGGCTTTTTTATGTAATGTAAGTCAATTGTTTGGTAGAAATGTATGATACAATTATATATATTCAAAGTAATGAACATTGAACTGAAAAAATTTATTGGAGCATTGTCTAACAAAAAAAATATGAATTTTTATTCTATTAAACCAGTTATCAAACTAAAATAATTTGAACTCGATTAACCATATGGGTGTAAAAGAATCATTTAACCGTCCAAACCAAGTTGACAAGTTTCACTAGGTTGTTTTTGGCGGTTTGAATGCTCTAAGTTTCACTCGATTAACTTCGGTCTGCAAGATCATCGTCTGGTGTATAGTTTGATTGTTTTAGCAGTTTCGACTAAACTGACCATCAAAATATCCATAAATAATTATATTTATTTTTCGTCAACAAATTTCAAGAAATTTGTTAAAAATTGAAAATCTTGTGTCTCCATAATTCCATCTATTTCTAGTGGACTAGTTCAACTTTCTTTCTAGTGTTTTTAATTTTGATGATAAATGTTTTCGTAATTCGTTGTAGTATTTTTTTAATAAAAACTTTATATTGATAGAAAATCCAATTTAAGAACAAATGTAATATTTTAATGGTTTAAAGCCTGTATAACAGGCCTAAATCGCATAAACCTAACCACATCGTCTTATTGTAGTTCAGTTTTAGTTACTTATTATTTGTTGTTTTGTTTGAAATTTTCTTAAATCATTATTACGGTTTCTTTATTGTTTCGGGGTTTATATACTCTAACACTTTAGTTACCTCCGTTGTAGTCTGTGGTTTTTTCGTTTATGGTTCCATTATTTCTTGTGGACTGTGTTGTTTGTGGTAATAAAATCCTTTTGCCATTCCAAAAAATAAAACTCTAAATTGGACCGTAAATACTTCTAGTTTTGTTATTGATTAGGTTAAAAAAAGTTTTAAAACATATTAACTCAAATGTATAAACTAAACTTGATTTAATTGATCGAATAATACGATGTTATTATTTCTACATGTCTTGTTAAAGTTGAATACTATTTGTATTTATTAGAAAAAGATATTATATGTGTTTAAAGTTTTTTTTGAAGAAAATATGTGTTTAAAGTTATACATTAAAATTATAATTAAAACCACATATGACATAGGATTAGTCACTTGTAACATCCCGATTTCAAGTTTAAACCTTTAATTGTGTTATGAGTTAGTTAGCGGCTAGATTAGCGTGTTTTGTAGAAATCGAGGGCTAAGGTGTAAATTATGGAAGTGCAAGGTGTGAGTCTAATAAAGAGTTAACCCTTAACTCCCTTAATCCCTAAAGCAGTTTCCAGTGAACGTATTTGGGAGAAAGAGGGCGGCCAAAGAGAAGGACTCTAGATGGTGCAATTGAAGGTTTTGGTGAAGCATCTAGCCTAGGAAATTCATCAATTTGGCACCAAGGTATGATTACTATGTTCTTGAAGTGTTTAATTTGATGTCTTTCCTAGTAGAGTTGTAAGTTTTATTGTGAGTCGAATTGGATGATCAATTAATCGTCTTGTGGTTTGATAATTGGGAAATTGATGTGGAATTGTGATCCTATAGCCATCCATTGGTGTAGTTAGGGTCGATTTGAAAGCATGTGAATGTCCCTTATCGACCCTAGGTTGTGAGTAATCGAAGTAGGGAGTGTGGTAGTCAATTGTGAGTCCTTGGGATGGAATTTCGAAGCCAAATCGCGAGGTTCGTAGGTTCAGGAGAGTTGCGCGACTAGGGCCGCGACCTGAGGTCGCGGGGTCCAGGTCGCGTAACCCTCTGTGTTGATTTTGACTTTTTGCGTTTGCGGTCCTTTTCGAGATTTGGCTTTGGGCTTTCCTTAAGGATGTTATTAGATGACTATGGGTGGATTTTGAGGGTAATTGGACTAGTCTAGCTATGGCTACGACGTGTTTCTCGGTATCGAATGTTTAGTGTCCAAAGTGAGTATGTTTTGATAAGTGTATGTACGTATAATGTGTTAGGTGGTACGAGGTGATGGTTGTACGTGTCCCTGAGCTATTTGTGATCATTGCTAAGGTGAGTTCACTACCTAGCTATGTATTGTTGTATGTTTATGATTATGTTGCATGTGATTATGTTTTGATGATAATGATGTATGTTCCCTTCGGGGATATGTGGACCGAAGGTGGTAGCAGTACCCCTCGGGTAGAGTACCGATGGTGGTAGCAATACCGCTAGGGAATTTCTCCTTGTTCTGGGTTTAGCCGGAGAGGAGATAGTGCAAAGATGGCACGTACGTGATTGTATGTATATATGATTGTGGATGTATGATGGTAGATGGTTAGGGTGTGTTCTCACTAAGCGTTTCGCTTACCCCGTTGTTGTTTAATCTTTTAGTTGCAGGCATTTCCCAAAAGGGAAAAGTTAAAGTTCGAGGCTCCGGGTTCCGCTAGTTCAGTCTACGAGAAGAAAGGTGAAGAAATGGTTTGTACAGAAAGTGGTTTGGTTCTAGCGGTGCACCAAACGTTATCTTGTTAGTTTGAAAAGTCAACCTCGTTTTCCTAAACGCATAAACCATGTTGTACCTGGGTTTGGATTCGGTTTTATTTAAAACGTTTTTTCAATGTATTCATAAAATAGTTAAAACTTAGCTGACACCTCATGGTGTTTAGATGTTACTTTTGAATTAAATTTTGGACAAGCTTCCGCATTTTTATAAAGTTGGTTACTTTTCCCGTTAAAGATGTATTTTGGAATTTGGGTGTTACAAGTTGGTATCAGAGCCTAGGTTTAAGGGATTCGAGTATTCCCGAGAGGCGGATACTTGAACTTAAACCAAAGCTTTCGTTTTTCTAAAATAAAAGGTAACCAAAAATGTTTATTGGGAAGGATAAAGAGACTGAACTGCGAGCCGGAGCATCAGAACGGGGGTGAGTACACTAAACCTTACCTATGTTGAGTATAATGATGTATGTGAATATAATTGACGCATGTGAAAGCTATGTGTGATGTGTGATGCTAGTGATGAACATAAGATGCATGATAGACGTGTATTACTATGATAATGATAGGAATGCAAGTATTGTAGGTGCGCCTTGTATAGGCTAGTAGTATCTAACTACGAGTGGAAAAGCATGTTGCGCTATTGACATGATGTAAAGCATGATGATTATTGGTGTAATGATTAATGTATGTATGAGCCATAAGGGTATATGATTGATGACATGTGATATGAGTAAGTAGTAGTCGCATGCCAGACTAATGTTATGTAATTATGTTAAGCGTGTACCTTATGATAGGTGCTATGTAGGATAATGTATGCATGTTAAGCCTTGTATAGGCTTATGTTGATGTAGTCGTGAGTAAGCAGTTTGTTGCTTGTTATGTGATAAATTGATAGAAGAGCTATTTAAGCTCTAGTGTAGAGGTCGTGTATGGGACAACTAGTCGGGAATTGGAATTTTAGTGATGGTGTCGAGGCTAGATATGTAGGGTGTATTTATAGTGATACAAGGGCCCGTATCATTGCAAATACATTGTGCATATCATGGAATTGACATAGTTACTAGAAGTACCATGAACCAACTAGGTTGTGTTTGGGGTAGCATGATGATAGGACTTGTGTATGTTCTTAAGGTAAGTAGTTGGACCCCTAAGAGGCGTGTGATGAGTAGAGAATGTGAAGCCAAGGTCATTGACCTGAGCTAGTAGTTTGTACGTGAAACGAAGCCGAGTGGTGCTAAATAGCGGGTTTAATTGAATCAGTATGGTTAGACCACCCAATAGTATGATGTGAAAGGAAGAGTGTAGTGAGGGTTGCTGACCCAAACGTTGTAGACGAGATGAGAAGGAAAGAGGTTATCTTTAAAGCACGATGATCTTAGGATCAGCATGGGTTGTATACCAAAAAGAGGTATCCTTGTTATGATAGAATGGTGATGATTGTGTATGTTTAAAGTCAGTGAATGTAGTTGGCTAATCTGTGGATCAGGATGCCTATTGGTGAAGTTAAGATCAAGTTTGTACCGATGGGTGAGAATCTTGTAAAGAACTCTTCGGCATGTCCTGGTTTGGTTGTTGCTGAGGGGTTCGAAACACGATTCTCACATTTGAGTTGATTAGAAACACCGGTACAAGTTTGATCTCGATGGAATCATGAGGAGTCTTGAGATACTGATAAGGGTAAGAAGATGTAGCAAAAGTGATAGGGGAAGTTTTCATGAGTTACTTCCTAGTCTTTTAATGTACGAAAGGAGAATTAACCCAGGTGGTTCACGGCAGTTAGAAGCAGCTCTAGCCGCATGAGTCGGCGAGGTAGTAAGCTCTCAGCCTGGTCAGGCTAGAGCATCTAGTTATGAGATTTTGGCATGACTATCGTCGAAGTTCGAAGGTAAGAAGGATCCAGTGGTTAACACCCATCGGATTATTGAGACAGAAGGTGTCTTCCACATCGGCTGGCATGACAGAATTAGAGGTCAAGTCGTGGTGAGCCAGTTTAGAGAACCCATGGAGGGTTTGTGAGAGTCACTTGATCGGTAGAGGACTTTGAGGCAAGTGGAAAGTATGAAGTGAGAGTGATTCTCTGGCTTTCTAGAGAACACCATGCATGTCAGTTAAAGATGGCGACAGCAAGGTGCACTGATCTTATCAGGTGTACGAGATAACTTGTGTTAGAAAGTCCGTCAGAAGTAGAAATAGCGGACGAGTGGCACTGTTGGTGTAGTGACGCGTTTTGGGAGAATGTATTAGAGATAGGTGGGATCAGATTGTTTAAACCCGATCCCTATCTCTATGTAGAAGGTAAATGTGGTAGTTAGATTAGACGGTTTGAGTTGAAATCGAGTTTGCATGGATTGTGGGGAATAGTAGATAGTAGTTCGAACCCTAAGTGGGGGAGAACTGACTATTGAAGGAGATGGAAAGAGACCACCGAAGGTATGTACTTTGGCTAAGGCCAGAAAGCATATTCTTCATGGATGTAGTAGCTACACAGTGTACGTGATTATTAGTCGAGTTGAGATAAAGAAAAATAAGGAAGCAATCGTGCCTATGGTCAGCGAGTGTCTGGATGTATACCCGGATGACTAGCCTGGTATTTCTTTCGAGAGGCAAGTGAGTACTATCGGGAGCTAACCAAGTTTTCGGTAAGAGGTAGATACCCGCTGCCGAAGATCGATGATCTCTTTGATCAGCTTCGGGGAGCCATGTGGTTCTCGAAGTTAGATCTTCGCTTAGGGTACCATCAGTTGAAGGTTCGAGGAGAAGATGTGTGTAAGATGGCCTTTTGTACTCGATGTGTGCATTTCGAGTTCATTGGGATGCCATTCGTGTTGACGAACGTGTCGATAGTTTTATGGACCTGATGAATCGGGTCTGCAGACCAATGAAGGAAGGTCAGTGATCGTATGCACAGGCGATATGCTGATCTATCGAGATCGAAGGTGGAGCTTGTGGAACACTTTTGAGATGTGTTCGAGATTCTTCGTAAGGAACGATGAGTGTAGGGAAAGGAAGACAGTAGCGAGCATGGCAGTTTAAGGTGGTACTTACTACCACGAGTTAGTCGTATTAAGATGCAGTGTGAGAAATAAATGGGTGTTGTGAAGAGTTATAGCGTGTGTTATGTTGTACGTGGTGGTAGAGGATAGATGGCTCTATTGAATGTGAATAGCATGTTTTGGGTGCTTATGGGTAGCCCTGTACTCATAAGGGTCCATAGGATAGCATCGTTTCCGTTAGAGAGGAAGATATGATCAGTCCGTTCTTGGAACGGAGAGCAGTTAGATGTGCAGATATGTTTTGTTGTGGAATCTGTCGTTATCCGTAGGAAATGACTTGGTGATAGGTGTGTTCTGGGTTGTGACCCGGATTGGGAACTCCAAAATAGAACCGTGAGGGAGTAGGGGTGACCGGTGAGGTCTCTGTGTCTCCAAAGCAGACATTTTTGAACCACGGTCGCCTGGACTGTTGCAGCGAATTGTTGAGTCGGGTCTATAGGTCGACGCTTAATAGATTGGTGATCGTGATCATTGGTAGATGTTATTGTAGTAAACCATGGAGCGAATGCTTGATTGTTCGAACCTGATGTCGAATTGGGCTAGGAATGAAAAGTGAATGTAATTGTATGTGTAGAGATGATAGAGTTTGAGATAAGAGAAGATGTGATGGTAGTGAGGTGCATTAAGTGCATGGAGAGGGCGAGCTTGTTGTCTAGATTAATCGTTACTTGATTCTTGTGTTTCCTACACTGGTGGTTACACCCGTAGGCTTCAAGAGTCAAGTATGAGCTGTCAAGACTGGGTGTTTGGGGCTAAGAGAAGTAGGTGTACGGCGATATAAGAGATGTTGATAGAATTTGTCAATACAAATGTGATAGAAGTAGAAAGGGTAAGAGTTATATCGACCCAATAACCGGATGTGTGTTAGTTGGCGTTACGGCTTGGTAGTTAATAATGATGACCTCACTGGTAAGTATATCTAAGCAGCCATAAAGAAAAGGAGTTAAGATAGAAGGTTGAGTTAGAGTTAGAGTTACTAGTGGGAGGTGAGAGCATGCGATGAAGGATCTGAGTAAAAGTTAGTAGTATTCTCGAAAATCAGTATATCCTGTGGGAGATAGTGGACAGATTGACGGTCGGACTTAAGTTAGTGGGTAAGAGGAAGTGCTTCAGAAGGTGTCACCATGGAAAAAGGTGATACGCTTTCAGAAGCGTGGCAATCGAGTTTGAGATTCATCGGACCGTTCGAGATGGACGCACATGTAGGGAGAGTCGCGTATCAGCTTGAGTTACCGTCAGAACCCAGTCAGATACACGACACTTTCTATGCTGTACAGCTTCAGTGGTGCTTAGCAGATGAGTCGGGTTGCATACCGATTGATGACATTCAGGTAGAGGAGCGACTTAGCTATATGGAGAGGCCAATAGCAGTCTTGGAAAGAAAGACCAAGACGCTGAGGAGTAAAGAAGTGGGGTTAGTAAAGGTCTAGTGGGAGCATCTAAAAGGCTCAGAGTGGACGTGGGAACTGGAGGACGAGATGAGGCGGAACTACCCTGAGATGTTCCGAGACTGAGCGATTTCGGGGACGAAATCCCGGTAAGTGGGGGAGAGTTGTAACATCCCGATTTCAAGTTTAAACCTTTAATTGTGTTATGAGTTAGTTAGCGGCTAGATTAGCGTGTTTTGTAGAAATCGAGGGCTAAGGTGTAAATTATGGAAGTGCAAGGTGTGAGTCTAATAAAGAGTTAACCCTTAACTCCCTTAATCCCTAAAGCAGTTTCCAGTGAACGTATTTGGGAGAAAGAGGGCGGCCAAAGAGAAGGACTCTAGATGGTGCAATTGAAGGTTTTGGTGAAGCATCTAGCCTAGGAAATTCATCAATTTGGCACCAAGGTATGATTACTATGTTCTTGAAGTGTTTAATTTGATGTCTTTCCTAGTAGAGTTGTAAGTTTTATTGTGAGTCGAATTGGATGATCAATTAATCGTCTTGTGGTTTGATAATTGGGAAATTGATGTGGAATTGTGATCCTATAGCCATCCATTGGTGTAGTTAGGGTCGATTTGAAAGCATGTGAATGTCCCTTATCGACCCTAGGTTGTGAGTAATCGAAGTAGGGAGTGTGGTAGTCAATTGTGAGTCCTTGGGATGGAATTTCGAAGCCAAATCGCGAGGTTCGTAGGTTCAGGAGAGTTGCGCGACTAGGGCCGCGACCTGAGGTCGCGGGGTCCAGGTCGCGTAACCCTCTGTGTTGATTTTGACTTTTTGCGTTTGCGGTCCTTTTCGAGATTTGGCTTTGGGCTTTCCTTAAGGATGTTATTAGATGACTATGGGTGGATTTTGAGGGTAATTGGACTAGTCTAGCTATGGCTACGACGTGTTTCTCGGTATCGAATGTTTAGTGTCCAAAGTGAGTATGTTTTGATAAGTGTATGTACGTATAATGTGTTAGGTGGTACGAGGTGATGGTTGTACGTGTCCCTGAGCTATTTGTGATCATTGCTAAGGTGAGTTCACTACCTAGCTATGTATTGTTGTATGTTTATGATTATGTTGCATGTGATTATGTTTTGATGATAATGATGTATGTTCCCTTCGGGGATATGTGGACCGAAGGTGGTAGCAGTACCCCTCGGGTAGAGTACCGATGGTGGTAGCAATACCGCTAGGGAATTTCTCCTTGTTCTGGGTTTAGCCGGAGAGGAGATAGTGCAAAGATGGCACGTACGTGATTGTATGTATATATGATTGTGGATGTATGATGGTAGATGGTTAGGGTGTGTTCTCACTAAGCGTTTCGCTTACCCCGTTGTTGTTTAATCTTTTAGTTGCAGGCATTTCCCAAAAGGGAAAAGTTAAAGTTCGAGGCTCCGGGTTCCGCTAGTTCAGTCTACGAGAAGAAAGGTGAAGAAATGGTTTGTACAGAAAGTGGTTTGGTTCTAGCGGTGCACCAAACGTTATCTTGTTAGTTTGAAAAGTCAACCTCGTTTTCCTAAACGCATAAACCATGTTGTACCTGGGTTTGGATTCGGTTTTATTTAAAACGTTTTTTCAATGTATTCATAAAATAGTTAAAACTTAGCTGACACCTCATGGTGTTTAGATGTTACTTTTGAATTAAATTTTGGACAAGCTTCCGCATTTTTATAAAGTTGGTTACTTTTCCCGTTAAAGATGTATTTTGGAATTTGGGTGTTACATCACTTTTGTTAATATTCTGCCTAATCAATATTTAATTGAAACATGCATTTATTGTTTAGTTATGTGTTGCTATTTGTATTAAATAAATAATTTTGGTCCCCTAAAACTTCATTTAATAGACCAGCTCCCCAGCATTATATTAAACTTTTATATGCTTTCTTCCCCAATATCAAAATAAAAATTATGTTTAATATGATGTGCATATTCTAACAAAATATGTTATTACTAAATTAAATTTTACATGTTTTTATTGTATTTTTGTTGCTTTTTTTCAAACCTTTCAAGTTTTCTTTTAATTTTTGTCAAATTTATAAAATAAAAGAATTCAGTCACACAACATTTTTGCAATTGTTGATATTCATCACTGGATAGGTCTTTTATATTTATGAAAACTGAAAATGTATATTTATAGTTTCATAATGTGTATTTTAGTGAACGTAGTTTCCAAAACATGTTGGGGGTTTTGATTTTGTTTTTTTCTTTCATAAGCCCAATATGCATTAAGTCATGTGTAATTAATGATTAAGTTGTATGTATGAATTAAGTCCAGCTCTGATACCAATATCGATTTGTTAGTGTCACATCCTACTTAATATATATTGATCATCAAGAGGAAATACATACTGAAATCACAAACTTGTTATCATCAATTGCAATAGAAGACTTAAAACAACTAGACAAGCAAACAATAAACTTTAACAAATTGGAACATCTTCTACAAATAGTTGATACAACTAAGATCTTGAAATATGATACATATACAAAAATAACTGAATGACATTAATAATATGAAGTTTACAATTTATCCAAAATCAAAATCAATTTCCATCCTATTCAATAACTTTTTATCTCTTTATCAAAAAACAAATAAACATAAATACCTATAAACTAAAAAGTCATTCCCCTAAGTTTTGGTTAAAGGTCTTTGTCCTGTGTTAGGTTTCACATTATTCTTTACAACTCTCTATCAACACCGAAATCTTTACTCTCCAATAATCTAACTCAAAGTTGTATAGTGTTATGGTCAAGGGGACCATGGTCTATCTCCGGTGGAGGGTGATAAAAACTTATTAGTTTGAAGGTTGGATAGATAGGACTGAACTGCATAATATAGGGGTAAGATGACTAAGATCTAATTGGGTTCAGGGAAGATTGGGTAAGACAGGTTTGGGTTGGCTAAAGGCTATCAACTAGTGTGGTGTACTTTTTATTATCAAATAGTTCCTCATACGGAGTCGCACACTTACTTGAGCGGTGCGGCATAGCATGGAATGGGATCGGGTGGACAATAAAGGCTCATTTAGTAGACAACGAGCGAGTGTAACTCCCAACGCAATTAAAAGTAAAGGCTTAGTTGATTTGCCTGCCCATTTCTTTTTTCGAAAGTGATGGAACAATGATGAAGAACATATGGGGGTCCAATAGAGAGTGCTTTCGTTTCTGCTTTTATTTTGAGACGCATGAGTCGGCTAATTGAATTATGCCACGAGCTTAAAATTAAATCCTGATTAAAATCTTTTATAATGTTTGACTAATTAAGCTATATGTTAAATAATAAAATAAATAAATTAATAAACTATAGCCTTAATTTTCAATTGGTATAGCCTTATGGGGTTAGCTCAACGTGTAATAAGTTCCTCGATTTTTGGGGATTTTTCTCAATGCTCACCGGTTTGAGTAATACAAGGCCATTGAGATTTTTCTCGTTGTCTTTCAAGGGCCTGAGATTATGCGAAGTATGCACAAACTGTCCTAGACACTTACGTTTAACAAAAAATATGTTAAATTCCAATTTGTAGAATATTCCCAAATCAGTTATATGGATTAAAAATAGTTGTTGTCATGTCAGAATACATATTTAATTTTTCGGAGCTATCAGAGCGGGATCCACTTCCCATCTCTTCTCGAAATACAAGTGGCTGCGACCTCTTACCCCTCCATTGTTTTCTTTCTCGTTTCTCCAATCAAATTGTATATTTTTAAAAGAGGTTGCTATCCATACCCCCTCATTACCCACATAAACACCTTCTTCCTACTTTTTGTAGGAGGAATTATGGCTATACTTCACCTTTTAAAAATATGGGGCAAACGGTCAATACTAATAAAAATAAGGGGTACTTATATAAATATAAAGGGATTGTTATATGCACATCTATTTGTTATAATCAAGTTAAGAAGTCGTTTACTAAATATTTGCCACATAAGCATTTACCGACATGATTTACCTTGTTGATTGAGCATGACAAGGATCAAACAGCTTATCCGGTAAGAGACAAGCTATAAGGACCAAAAGTTTTACCGATAAGTGTGAGAAGTGAGAACCGATTCTTACCAGCTTAAGTGTTTGCCTCATTTAAGATGTTTACCAACAATTTGTTTTTATAACCAAGAATGCTACACGGTAAGACGAACCGAAATATTAAGAGACTATTTCTTTTTAATTCCTTAAGGGGGTGTTTGGGAGTGCTTATCTGCTTATTTTCAAAAAGCGTTTAACTGCGTTTTTAAATAAGTAGATCCCTTTCTACTTCTTTAAAATTGCTTATGTACGTTTTTCAACCCGTGATAAACACTTTTATCCAAACACTTAAAACTGCTTATTTAGTTATCTGTGTTTTTAACCCGTGATAAGCAGGTAAGGAGATAAAAAAATAAGCAATCACAAACACACCCGAAGTATGTATATCATCTCCTAGATAAACTAACTTGTATCTTTTTTCCAATCCAGATATATCATCTCCTAAATCACCAATACTTTTCCGATAAATATCTAAAAAAATCAGTACTCCTACATACATTTGATTGTTTGGGATTGGTTTTGAAACACACTTGAAACATTACGAAGATATTTCGGTTTGCTATTAGTTTTTTTACGTTTTCATATTTTCAGTTCTAGGTGGTCCTAGTACCTATTCTTCGGCCTCGAAACCAAAACCGAACCCGTACATACAGTTCGGTTTTCAGTCCTACTTTTTATTAATCCCAAAAATTTCAGTACCAACCGATCCGATCCCGATCTCTATGTATCATTAATGGGTTAAAATCGAAATGTGAACATGAAGCAAAAAAATGGAATGGTGTCCACGGGATATCAACTCGTTTTTAGTCGTCTCTATTATGATCAAATCGCCATGAATGCAATTAATTGATGATGCTAGTGGCATAATTATGAGGTAATCCATCTTTTTTTTTTTTCTTTTTTTAAAAAGAAAATCTTAATTCATTTGTTGATAGACTTTTCACGTGATTTATGAAACCAATTTTGCCGACCCACCAAGTGTTCGATGAAATGCTTAGCTCGGATACGATTTTGATTTTTTTGGAAATTAAAAGTTGTGGGTGGGAGATGGACATTAGGCACCTAAACCCAATTGTTGGACAACTGTATATTGTTGTTAATGGTTGACTAAAGATGGGAACTTGAAAGAAAGAAAGCCAACCGCTATTTGCATGTTCTTAATGCCTACCAAGTGTTTGATGAAATGTCTATGAGAGCTTTTTGGATAAGTTGTTTTCAAAGTTTTATGATAATTTTGGTAAAATCAACAAAAAAGAGAAAGGGAAACATTATATCAAATTAGTATCTTCAACCGACCATTAAAAAGGAAAAACATTAAAATAGCGATGTTTTTTTATTTTTAATTTGATACTAAGACTGTGTTTGGCAAACTAGCTGATAAGCTAGCTAGTAGGTAATAAGCTAGCTTATGAATAAATTATGTTGGGAAAAAACTAGCTTATTAGTAAATTATGTTTGACAAAAACTAGCTTATGAGTATGTAAAATGACAAAAAACATTATCTTAACGTATTATAGTTAATATTAATAGAGTATAATTGGAAAAGTTATAAAAAGCTTCTAAAACGCTATTACAACTAGCGGTTCAATAAGCTAGCTTATGGTCCATACAAACATGTGTTATCTTATAAGCTAACTTATTTTTGTCAATCACAACCTAAAACACAAAAAAAATATAGAGGTAAAAATGTCAATCCTTCAAATTTGAAGTCTAATAAATAGGCCTTAAAAGTTTAATATTAATAATTTAATACATCAAACGATAAGAAGATACATTATTTTATTATTATAATATTAAGAGGGGCATTTGGTTCATTTTATGGAATGAGAATGAAAATGAAGGAAAATGGGAATATGAATGAGGATTGCATTAATATTGTTTGTTTAATCCAATATTATCAATGATAAATTGTTTCATATTAAAAAAAATATGTTTCTCTAACTTGAAAATACAAAAGATATTCCATTTAACATCAAAAGATAAAACGACATATGGGAAAAAGAACTAAAAGTAGAAAGAAAATTTTCATTCCCCCAATTTGGTCAAAAATGGAAATTAATGAATCTGCGGAAATGATTTCATTATATGATATCAAACCAAACAACAGTTTTCATTATCATTCTCGTTCTTTACCCCCCACCCCCAATACCTCCAAAATAACCAAACAACAGTTTCCACTTGATGGTGCTTTTGTTGCATTTACATGTTATGGTGTTTTAATCAAATTTTCAAATATAAATCATTTGAAAAGAGTCGAACTGATGGCTTTTCAGGAGTCATAAAGATTCGAACTGCTGGCTTTTTAGGAGTCACAAAGACTGGAACTTTATTATCACTAAGCTAACTCCAAAAGGTTGAATAGACAGACGGCTTGGCTTATGATTTAATTAGGTATACTTTTTGACATTTAACACATGATGATGGAACGTCGATTTTTCCAAAGAAAATGAAACATAAATCTTAATTGCAAATAATTAAGACTTACTTTCGGCTTTGTGTATGCTAAGAGGGTTGGTAACGAGTATGCATCAAACCGGTCTACACCATCATGTCCTAAGAGTATAACGTGAAAAGGTAAATCAGATATACTAAAAACCTGTTATTATAACTTGTACATTGATTACGATTACCAATCTTGCTTATTTGTAGAATTATATCATGTTGGAACCTACTATGCTACTATGGATTTGAATAATGTCCATTTTTCTGATATAATCATAAATCATTTTATTGATTTCTAATCTAAATTCTTATTTGAAATAGATCATGAATTTTATATAATCATTTAGGTTACATTTGTTATTGTTCATAAATGTTTTAGGTTAAAATATTTATTAGTACACTACGGCTTCTGTACGTTCAATTACTTGTTTTTGCAATTAAGATTTCATCTTTGAGAAAAAAGTACCAATTAAAATTTTACATTAAAACAATAAATATCACACCTATTCATATTATTATTTAAAGTTTTTTTTATTTCGCAAGTATTTGTTAATTTGATGAAATAAACATTTCTTTTTCGGATGGGTTTTCTGGTCAATTTATAGACAATGACTAATTCTTATAGTTTAAATATATAATACATAATAAAAAAAATACTTTTTATTCAAAGAATAGCGTCTACTTGTTGGTTTCAATTATCGCTACCCGATGGGACTGGATGCCTAGCCCTGAACCCGTTCCCAACGGATACCAAACTATTAACGATTCCAAAAAAATGAAAACTGAAACCAATCTCATCCGGTTCCCAAAACAAATACCCGCATTCGACGCTCATACACAATTTCCATCCATTACAAATTTTGGCACTTGTTTTATACTTCAATCTAAAAAAGTTCAACATCTTTCTATCTAAGACCATCTAACAGAACAATTTATAAAAAGAAAATTGTAAGCCGCAAGTAGAAAAAAACGATGACATGCATGGCACACTTTTATATTAAAATTATGAGTATGATTTCTTAATAAGAAATTAATTGTAATTCTTGACGTTTTCAATTAATTTACCTTTTATTAGAAACATTTCAAATTTTATAGTTGATTAAAACCTTCGCTTTTAAATTAAATGATAAATTGACCATTAGAAATACATTATGTAAAAATTTAGAAACTATCGTACTTGGTGAACTATTGGTCTATCCTAACATTCAATGTCCCGCTAGGTTCACGGGGGCCGTACCTGTCGTTTTAGCCCATTTACAGACAAATCCGACTTCTCGCTTTTCGTGTAATTTGGAACCATTTGTTCTCTTATAATGAGTGCACATGTTTTATACATGATATCTTATCTTTTTATATACGTTTAATACTATAATTCGATTATGAATTATTTAAATGATTACAAGATCTATGTCCTAATCAGTTAGACCATGTTTATTTTAATCATGTTAACCATTTGGCATTGCTTAGTTGTTTTTTGTAAATTTCATCCAACCCCTCAAAAAATTTCCATTGAAAGAGTCCAATATTGTATTATCTAATTTGACCTTACACTGAATGTTAACTAATAATTCCAAAGTCGCTCATCATTGTACTTGTTTTTGGGCGAACAAGATGTTAGGATGATAGCATGAAAATGATCGGGAAGATAACGTTTTTCTAGTTTGTCATGTTAAAAGCAATTTAAAACTTTACAATCATTCAAACCTTTTTCAAAGTTGTATATGATAAAATGGCCGTAGAAAATATGCATCGTATCTTATAAAATTAAAGCAGGATCGTACTAAATTATCAGTCTACTTTTTGGCTACACTTAATATCCAACTGAGCTACAGGGGTCGAACATTTTAGTCTTTATCCATCTACATGGAAACCCAACTAACCTACTTCTTGTGTAATGAGAATAGTCCTCAAATTGATTATCTTTGTGTTAAATGTGGTATAACACCGTTTTTATTATGAATTAAATGCAATGACCAATTTATATTTAACTCATTATAATATTTGTCCTTCAAACCACGTTTATTTCGATAACGTTGACCTTTTTGTCTTCCCAAAAGCTCAGGAAATTCCAATTTCTAAACTCTTGAAAAAGATCATATGTCCAAAGGTTGAAATTTTCTCCAATTGAAGCAATATACCCAAGATTTAACAAATGCTCATTTGGCAATTTGCAAAATGTATTTTTTGAAAGGGTGTCTGGGCCAAAATCCGACTAATTCCTGGTAATTTTGGGGGTAAAGTGTTAAACATGGCCCCACTTAAATGTCCTTAGGCATGCGTACGGGAAGGCTCGAACTTGGTTAAGGTGCTATGAACCCCCGAACGATAACCAATCTGGCGTAGCACTAGAAGATAAAATGTACAATTTTAAAATAATAAAACTTTTCATACACCACCAGGAAAAATTTTACAAGCCAACCCCACCAAAATCATATTTAGTTCAAACAAAACACGTTTTCTGAGTTACAAAATAAGCGGTCCAAGTAGAAAAAATTGGTTAAAAAACAACGAAATCTGTATGATCAATTTATGTTTCACATATTCATACTGGATAATAAGGAACGAATTTTCAATTAATTTAAGGGGTGGTTGGTTAGAGATACTAAGCAGTTATTAACACAAATGACAATAAAGAAAACCATTTGGTTTTATATAATATAATGAGTTCATCTCTCTATAAGCCCACAATTTCATTCCTGAATAGATTTAGAGAAATATATAACACCTTAAGCAAATCTCATATCGTCGTGGACAGAAAAGCTGGTGGGTTCTTAAGTAAAACATTGACCTTACTAAACACAACGCGGTTTGGGCCCACAAGCACGTCATGTTCCTAAAACTCTGCAATTAAGCATGTTTGGGTAGTAGTACTAGGATGGGTTCCCTTCTGGGATCGGGTCGCCAGAAACAAAGTTGTGGGCCAGCAGGGGCGGACCTAGAAACGTATGCAATTTTTTTTCTTAAAAACTATATTCGTCTAGTGGTTGGTCCCTTGCTTTTCAAGTGAAAGGTCTCAATTTCGAGTCTTGTTCCAAGCAATTTCTTTAGTAAACACGATAAATACGATAAAATAAAACTAAAATAAAGTAAAAAAATGACTAACAATACTCAAACCCAAGACCTCAAGTATGAAAAGCAAGAAACTTAACAACTCTCCAAAAGAAACCTTGTGTTTTAATTGCAATTTCAAAATATACATGGTGGCACACAAACAAATTAATACGGCGACACCTTTCAGGACCTGTAAATTTCTACACTACGACGAAGAAAAATGAAACGGTGGCACCTGCCACCGTAGCCACAAGGCCAGGTCCACCCCTATGGCAAGCCAGCGAAGCAAAACGAACAATATTGTGTCGTAGTAAGCAGAATGTTACAGAATAATAACTCATTTCCTATCATTTTCATTTTCGTTTTCGTTTTATTTTCATTTTATTTTCATTCCACCAATAGTTTATTGAATACATTATACTGTTTTGAGAAGTAGTCAAGCCTCCCACTTTAAGAGAACTGCTTCGGATGTGGATGCATCAACCGCATGTGCCGCTTCTGAAAATGAAGCTCAACTACTATTTAGGTAGGGCATAAATGGGGGGCATATCATAGCATCTTTGATCTTAAAAAATAATAATTTATATTTAATAGATTATTTAAAATTAAAAAAATTAAAAATATTTAGGTAATTTGTAGGGACGGAGATGTAGTGATTCTTACGGTCGCACGTGCCATCGTATTATTTCTTTTGCAAAGGGTAGATTTTTTAGTTTCGAGAGAGTGCAACCGTATCATCTTTGAGGGTGCTACTGTGTCATTTGAAACTTCTAAGGAGTGCACCTAAAAACCAAAAAAATTCTCTTAAAATCAACCAAAAAATCTAAAATTTCTCTTGGAATCAACCAAAAAATCAAAAAATTGTCTTAAAATCAACCAAAAACCCAAAAAATTTCTTGATTCAACAAAAAATATATAAAAATCTCTAGATTCCCACCAAAAATGCAAAAAGATCTCTTAAAAAGATCAATAAAAAATTTAATTATATAGTTTCAGCACTTGAAAAATGTTCTGATTTCGTCCATGATAACTTGGACATGTGTTTTTTGCTTTAATAGATTCTTCAAAATTGAAAAAGTATGAAAATAATAAAAGATCTTCTAGATTTGAGGAACTTTAAAAGTGATTACAATAAAATAGAAATATTTTTTCAAAAATCTTCTCATCGATAAGAAAGTTTAAAACTACATTTATAAAGACAATTTTTTTTAATTAATTATATAAAATATTTTAATAGTATAATCAATCTGAAATATTTAAAATAAGGAATCTAATGGATATAAAATTTTAAAGCTTTATTCTCCTATTTTATTTTTTTTAATTTTAAAAATCTGTTATAGATAATGTTAGTCGGAAAACTAATGTAGGATGTGAAATGCATAGAAATTAGTATGGGAAGCATAGTGAATTAGCGATGGAGTAGGCTATTTACATCTTTTGAATTATCATTCACATCCCAAAAAATATGAAATGCTCCTTACACACGTCAACATTAACTTTCCCTTTTTAGATTCCCAATGCATCTCACTCTCTATTAAAAATGGTGCAAATAGCAACCCAACCCGTTGATGATGCATTGTTGGTACAATCATGCTTAGTAGATTAATAAATATACATTATTTAAATATTTTTTACTTTTTAAATAAGACAATAAATGATAATAGACATGTGTACAACAAAATAATATAAATTTTTTGCATAAAATTTTAGGGGGGTGAGAGAAAATTAAATAGGAAGCCTATATAAGATGTCCTTATAAATGAACTTTTTCTTATTTAGTTTCCTACAATAATTAAAAGAGCAATACAAAGAACTCATTAGACATTTTATCAAGGACCTCAAATATTGCCCCATAACCATATTCACCATTAAAGATTGGTACTTTTTTTTCTTCTAAAATTTACTATATTTACATAGTACTTATACCAATGTAAATTTTCTTTTTCTAAAACGTAAACTTAACATCTTCAACGTCTTCTCTAAAATAAAGATTAAAAGTAAACTCTTTAAAGCAATTAATTTATCTTCGATAAATTCTCCATTTTGAAGAATCAAACATCAATTACAATATTAAAATACTCTATTTATCTATTAAAATATTATTTTTCTCTTTAAATATATAATTTCAAAGTTTTTATATTAGTGTTCTCTCGTTAGTAATTACTTTTTAGGTTGTCTCCCCCTTCTCACTCATACTTTCTCCATTTTGGAGGGTTTTAGAGATGCTCTTGAAACAAAATGTTATCTCAAAATTTCCGTATTCTCAATTTTCTTCATTTCGAAGAAGCTGTTGGAGATACTCTAACTTCCTAGAATCTTGAACTATAATGGTAATATGATTATTGTTGTCCCAATACCTACTTGGCTACCTTCGAACATGTTCCATTGTCGACCGAATTTGAAAGCAAATCTAGTCCATACAACGTCAACTAGACAACGACCATTGACCGCTTTCTTTTTCCTTGATAATTATGAGCTTAATCTCCTAACCATATCCGATTACACGCTTAATATGGGAGGACCACAAGCTAAAGAACAAAAATAAGTGATGCAGTTTGTGACACATTACCATGTCTAAATTGAGAAACTTGTGAACCATCTACATGAAGTTCTATCCATCACATTCACTTAACTGGAAATAGGGCAGCAGATTAAGATGTGAAAAGGGATAAATATGTGCTAAATTTAAAATGTAGCAGCCTAACTCTAATAACTTCCAAGAACCTGAACCAAGTTATGAACCCAACAAGAAGAAATTAAAGCCTTATAAATGAAGAAGAGGTAACACAGTTTTTTGGAATGTCTTTTTACTGTAACAATTTATCCCACATGGATAAAGAAGTAAATTGATAAGGTCCTAAATAAGCTCAAAATTAAGACAGGTTGAAGTTGAAGATATTTAGGTAGGTATATAACCATAAATAAGATTGAACTAAATTCAGACTTTCTTAAGATTATAACTAAATGACCCTTCAAAGTTGTGAGATACCAATAACTTTTACCATAGTAAACAGCAACTTCGTTTTGCAAAATGATCTTCTAATGTATTTTTTTTTAACAAGCAAGTGTATTTCTAAGGGCATCTCTATATACCAGATTCCTAAAATGGAGAAAAAGAAATCTTTTTCTATTGGTTCCTCTATATTGTTATATAAAATACAAAAAACTTGAAGTTAAGAAGAATTCTCTAGAACTTGGTAGGAGGCAAGAGAAATGGTTTTTTATTAATTCCATCAATGATCACTTACTATTATTTTATACAAAGTTTGTTTAAAAATTAAAAGGTGCATTTGAATGATATAACAATAGAATATTTTTAACTATATAACTAACATTGAAATCTCTAAAGTAAAAAATTTATTAAAGCTAAATGTAGATTTTGCTTTTAGTACACTATTTTAGAGAAATTATAAAGAACTTGTTAGAAATGCTCCCAAGTCCTAAAAGGAGAAAGATGTTTTAAACCATAGTCTGGAGAGATTCTTTGAGTTACTTTTTAAGGAAATTGGCCTTGGTAACCATTCACCAAAGACAAACACCCAATTGACCTCCTAACCATTTTCTTTCCCATATGCAAAATAGCCACTACATCCGTGAAAATGGATCCGTTTAATTAAAAGATAAAAAAAGTGGTTCATTAAAAAAATAACGGCCCTGACCATTTTTAGCAGACCTGGGTCCGTTATTTTAGTGGAGGTAATGGCCATTTGCAAATATGGAAAAGAAAATGACTAGGTCAACTAGGTGTTTGTCTCTGGTCACCAGGTCAATTTCC
Source organism: Centaurea solstitialis (assembly GCA_030169165.1). Classification (NCBI taxonomy): domain Eukaryota; kingdom Viridiplantae; phylum Streptophyta; class Magnoliopsida; order Asterales; family Asteraceae; genus Centaurea; species Centaurea solstitialis. The sequence goes on along the minus strand of CM058041.1, from coordinate 2,974,132 downwards.
CTATTTTTTAGAAGGTCATCCTCCTAACTAAAAACTTATAATTTATCTATCTATTATATACCCATATGAAAGACCCTCTTTTAAGTACAAATTATAGACTAATAATGTGAACCCTAAACAAAGTGGTCTTAACCTATGTTCTGTAGCTGGGCCTAACCTGATTAGTTTGTAGTTGTTGAATGGGTGGTGAACCATAACCACATTGAGATGGCTAACATTATTACTGACCAATCTTTAAAGAGAGGGGACAGAATTATATCTAGACTGAAACTCAGTGGTTGTGTCTATACATAATAGTAGACTGCATGTAGAAATGTCCAACAGTATTTTCATTTAAAAGGGGTAAAGACTAAAGACTAAAACAGTAAAGGAAAAAAAGAGAGAATAAACTATGCAACAACCGTCAACAACAAATAATAACTAAAAGAATACGCATATATGCATGAGCGAAATGAACCTTTTTATTCAAAACTCAAAAGCAATCTTGGATGAAAAAAGTTCCGTGATGGTTGAAGCTGACACAACTCATGCCTGCAAATAACTTCCCATTGTTAGCAATCCGGAATATATACATTTCCAAATAAAGGGAAATTGGCTCGAGTGACTAAAAGCAACCCCCTTATTGGTCTCCTACCCATTTTCTTCCCAACTTTTGCAAAATACCTACCGGGTCTGCTAAATAGGGTCAGCCAAAAGACAATAAAAAGGAGTCAAATGGGCATGTTAGCTAAAAAAGGGACAATATCCACTAAAAATGACCTAGATCAGTTTTTATTTTTTGTCTTTTAGCTGGGTCGTTTAAAACGGACTCAATTTATGGACTTAGTGGGCCTTTTGGAAAAATGGGAGAGAAAATGGGTAGGAGACCAATAAGGGGGTTGGGTTTGGTCACCTAGGCCAATTTCCCCCCCAATAAATGTCTATCGGAAACGACACAGTATTATAGATATATAATTTTACCCTTTTTAATTAACTAAAGAACAATGGCACCATTAATAATAGGAGTAGTTAATTTCTCCGTCTCATATTAAAAGGGTAGCATTGGAAATTATGCACTTAATTTTGAAAATGGACACTTTCATTTGAAACAAATTAAAATAGAAATGTTCGACACTTATTTTGGGACGAAAGGAGTACTAGATTCTGACCTCTGCGTTTCCAGCTTTGTATTTCTGTAGCTCCTCCTGTGCAGATAAAAGCCTATAAGCAGAAAGTGAGTCGATATAGTTAAATCCATATTAAATAGCACCTAAGGAAAACAGGCATTTATGAATTGGTGTTTTACCTCCTATGTAAATCGGTTATTTCATTGAGTAATTGCTTTTCCCTATCATCGGCTGCCTCTAGCTGCAAATACAAAAAAATTAATAATGGATAAACAAAAAATTTACTTAATTTTATTTTGCTTGGAAATAACCTTCATAATTCATATATGGCATGCCAACATCATAATACCTTACATTGCAACCAACTATTATACCAAAATGAACACATTTGCCAATTATTTAAAAGAAGTTGCAAATGGGCCAATTTAGTAAAGTTTCCAGTCTCACAAGCATAACACCAGCCCAAATCTTGTTCAAGAAAAAGAACACACAAAATGACCCCCTACAATACCAGTATCCTCGGTTCATCCTTATTTTGAACTACTAACGCCCGTCTACCAAACGTGTTTATTAAGGGCTTGCCTAGTGTCACTTGCCAAGTGAGCATGACAAAGACCGAGAATCTTACCCGGTGAGTGAAAGAAAAGACTCTCACCAGATAAGCGCTTACAAGGTAAAACCGTAAAAGAAGCTGGCCAACAATCACCAAGAATATTGCCTCATAAGTGGTTGGTAGACGGCACCTAGATCAAATGTCCTTCGATGAACTAACTCCTAGTACATTAAATAAAGAAGCATTTGGACCACTTTTAGAAATCACAAACCTCTTTATTGTTTCTTATTACATGAAATTACTCCTAGAGGTAAAAGAAAATAATACACACACACACACACACATATATATATATATGAGATAGATGTTGAGGTAGGTGGGTGAGAGAATTGTGGAAGGTTTTAAGGTTTTAATTTGACATGGGTAGTTTAACAATTTACCAATCTTGTCACAATCTTAGTTCCACCTATTTTGGTTTTTGTCCCACTCGGGTCTTTCCTTGTCCTGGTCTAATTGTTACCCCAAAAGCGGGACAATAAATTTTTGTATTGCCGTGTCCAGCTTACCAAACACACCCATATTGATGAAGGATCATGTAAGAAGTTGAGTTAACGTGAGAAGTGGATCTGAACCCTTAATCAATTTTAAATTTCAATCGCATGCCCACCCGTAAATCGCACTTGATACAGGCAGTGATCCGGTGCATCTCATCCTAATGTGCATCCAACGGTTGGTAACCACCTATCACGCATTTCAGTTAACTCAACTTCTCACCAGAAACCAACCCTTATTATGCAACCTGAAACGGTCTTAATTCGTTTAAGGTGTTCCTGCTTCACTAGGAGTCTAGGACCAAAGAACAAAGTATCCGTTTTCCATTTTTAAGTGACATATAAGCATTTCATTCTCAGTTTCTAACATAGTGCGGAAGTTGCAAGAAAAAGTATGAGTGTTATATGTAAGCCTTTTCATAATCAAAATATATCGAAGTAACAAAGCCGAGCGTAAACTACAGGAACCTATTCTCCAATCAAAGAATCTAGGTATTAACTTATGAAGGTGACTAGGACAGATACTTTACCTTTGACTTATCTAGTCCAGTGATGTTGACCGGTGTGGATCCTCCATCTGCGCTGTTGTTGGCTGAACATAAAAAACAAGTATAAGGTGTCGTTTGTTTTTTAAGAGGTCTGAAGTCTAAATTTACATCTAAAAAATAAAAGGAGGATGGTGCACCTCTTAAAATTTCAAAGGACGGGTAAGAGGTTTTCAAACCTTTTCTTAAAAATAAAACAGTCTTAATCTGCAAACCTCTTAATGTTCAGACTTAAAGAGGTTTAAGAGGTATTTTTTTTAAAACGAACAGCCCCTAAGTAACATTTGATGAAACAAATATAATCATGAAGATAGAAATACCAAATATCCCAACCTGTAGTGTCAGCAGTAGAGAGTTGCGTGGAACTCGTTTTGCCATTCTGCAAGAGGTAGCATGTAAACATTCTTTGCTTTTAAGCAAATAACACTTGGAAGGCAGGTTCAAATGCGAATGACGAAAAACAGTTGAAAAAGTATGACAATATGAAGGTCAAATTAACGAGAATAAAATGTAAAATGCTCGGGTTACATATCACCTATTTTCAATTAAAAATAGGGGGTAGAGAGAATTTTTTTTTAATAACGGTTGTAACCCACCTTTTTAATCTAACTCATTGGATCATCTTATTTGAGATTTATTCTCACAATTTCAACCTTTTTGTCATGCTCATTTGAACCTCCCTGTAAAATGTGCAGCAAGTACTTATTTAACTGATATTACCCTTTGAAGACTGCGATTGGTAGTATGGTTTTGTGGCATAGAAGCGTTGTCACCATGAGACAGTTGAGAACCAGTGGGATGTTCGATTATTACCTACAATACAACACATAACATTTATGAAAGAATTATCAGCTAATGACAGCAGGACCATCTTTCCAAATAACATGACAAAGAGATCTCGATAAATTGCTACCCATTATAATTGCACTCTGTTTTAGTTAACGAAGATAGAACAAATACATTACCATGGTGCTGGGCATACTGAACCAATAGACCACAAAGTCACAAACTATCCTGCCCCTCATAAAGATATGATAAGGGCAACATCTTTTAAGTGTGAAAATATTAATTTCTACCAAAGCAATATTGCCTAGTGGTACCCTAGTTATCGATATAGCACAACCTCTATGGAGGTCAACGGTTCAAACCTCACCAAAGATTTTTTCGAATATAAAATATTATATATCTTCAAAAAATAAAATATTATGTTCTGCTTTTATTTGTAGTTTCCTGTATTTCAAACCTTCTCAAACAATTTAGGAGTATAAACTTGGGCATGAAAACAATCAAACATCTACTTCCAAGTTCCAAATCAAAGGATGCAAACTCAATAGCAGCCCTTCTACTTGTTTATTAGGGGGCGTTTGGTTTGCAGGATGAATTTTGATGGAATTGGAATCCATTGAAGGAATTTGACTTAAAGGAATTGGAATGGAATTTGACCACGCGTTTTGTCGGTAGGTATTCAATTCCTTCACTTAAGCCAAGATGAAGAATTCCTTAAATTGTGAAATTCAAAGGATTCCATCAAGTTCATTCCGTGAACCAAACATCACTAAGAAATATGGTCAAAGGAATTTGTCATTTCAATTCTGTCAAATTCCATGAACCAAAAACCCCTAAGGGTTAATACATACAAATTTGTCCATCCAACAAGGTTTAACTTGATGGGTCCATGCACATACACCAGAATACCAGAAGATCTACTATATAAAATCGATGAAAGAAAATAATAGAGAAAACACATATAATGATGCTTTCAGAATTCAGATTAATAAGCAGAGTATCATACCCGCATGCTTGCACTCTTTAGCAATGCAGGAGATGAAACACCCTACAAAAGATAGTGGTCGATAATTGCAATCTGAATGCACAGGATGACCTCATAAAGAGAAGAAAAAAGCTACCTTTTCAACATCAGCCTTCTCAGAGGTGACTTTAAAACGCCCTTTCTGTTGAACAACTGGGCACTTTGTTTTCTCATCTTGTAATTCATCACTACTTACTGTTTCACCAATATTTGTTAATATAGGAAACAACTCTTGCTAATGCAACATGGAAAGAAGATGGCAATGGAAACGTCGAAACTGTTAGGGGGGTTTGCTTCGTAAAATGGAATTTAGCGGAATTGGATTCCAACGATATTGATTGACTTTGAAGGAATTGGAATGGAATTTGACCACACTTTGGTTGGTAGGAAGTCAATTCCTTCACTTAAGCCAAGGAATGATGAGTTCTTTAAATTGTGGAATTCAGACGATTCCATCAAGTTCATTCCGCGAACCAAACATCATAAGGAATTTGTCATTCCAATTCCATCGAATTCCTTTGAATTCCGAACCAAACAGCCCCTTAGTGTGATTAAATTTAACTTTTGGGTGAAAGATTAAGCTGAAAAACTCACATGTTGTTTTACAGGATTTAGACATGGACTCAGATGTTGTTTCATCTAGAATCGGGAGTGAGTGAATTCCGTTACAACTATGCACGACAGGTATCTGAGCTTGCAACTTGCCACTGCAATTTTCATAAAATTAAGAGTCAATGGCAAAAGAGCAGGAAGATTGAAAGGAAAGAAAACAGATGTCTATATTCCCAATTTAATGTATGCTGTTCTATAATAAAAGATGCAAAAACTATTGATTTATGTGTTACAGAATTTGTGAATATCAAAGGGCTGAAAGGTGAACACAGCACACCGATAGTGAGCACAAACGCATCTGGCTAAGGAGAGAGTACTCAGAGCAGAGGTAGCCACCATTAAAATTTCAAATAATTTCGTTTTTTATGTGTGCTATGGAGATGACTATCCAATAAATACTTGACATAAAGATAGAGCAAGCTAGTTAGTAGTTCTATAGCAAACAAATATGAATAAATATAGTGCAACACATTTTTAAAAATATTTTTGGCTTCATAAAGCCATTAACAATATATATATATATACCTTATTGTGTGTGTGTTGTGTGCATGGCAACCAAAATGTAGGAATTCAAAAAATATGAGGGAGGGGAAGACTGTTTTCAGAACCAGTAAGCAGCAGAAGCATTCAAAAGTGGATGAAATCATGCATAAATCCCATAAATCCCCTGGAGAGATGCATCCTAGTAATATCATCTAAGTTGTTCATGATGCTTCCTCCGTCCCAAAATAAGATGCACAGTTTTAGAAGTCCGTAACTTATTACACTTTTTAATCAACTAAATGACAATTTTACCCTCAATAATAGTGGGATGTCTCATAATTAAGGATGGATTGGAAATTAAGCCGGCACTTACTTTGAGATAAACTAAAACAGAATGTGGACACTTACTAGGAACAGAGGAAGTATATGCCAGGACATTAGTACTTCCAAATATAGCAGAAATATATATTTAGTCTAGACATGAAATAAAAATGATTACGGATAAAGTTTATGTGAAATGTCATACTTATCCTCCACAACAATGCATCAGATGAAGATTCCCGTTGGTGTGGATGAGATGGAATGCCATTGAAGGGTTTTCCATTAGTCTCCAAGTTAAGTTTTCCAACACAACTGATCACGTCGCCATTTTCATCAGGGGAAGAAGAATACTGGGAAGAACTAGCAAAGCCCAAGGAGTCTCCAGGTTTCTCACAGTTGCCTCTGAACATTTTAAGCGTAACAAATTGAAGGCCACCCACAGGATAAAAATATGAAAGGAGATATGGTAATAGATCTAAAAATTGCAAACTTATGAAAATTTGTATGATAGAGCTCCTATAAGAGCAACAGTATGTAGAAGATGTATCGATAATATTGTGGCGTAGTGGTTGAGGCTCAAGGGGATGTGGTGGAATATCCCATCTGCCCAGGGTTCAATTCCAGGAGTCCACAAAAACTGTGGCCACTGATTTTATCAGGGTTGAGGTCTTACAACTATAATTTATCGGGATTAGTCTAGACATAGCCCAAGACACCCTTCCAAAAAGATAATACATATTTTATATATATATATTGCAGGAAATGATATAATTAAACTGAAGTTGACATACACAGAGAAGTTTGCAGGACCGTTGACAATCGGAGCAGATCCCGCCTGCAAAATATTAAAGTCATTATTCTAAAGAACAAAAATAATGCATAGAAATAGAATCTATCCATCATTTAAAAGGTTAACGACATACTACATCTGTTGAAGCCTCATTCATGTATGCCACTTCATGCTGAAGTTCTATTTCACCTGCCGCAGTCCCATTAAAAGAGTTTGAATTCCCTAAATGGTCTTTGTCAGATATAGGCTCCTCATCCTGGATCTGGTTACACAAATAAAATTGCATCATTGGTTAATTCAATCTTTCAGAAAGAACCTCCCCATTGGGAAATAAACATAAAGTACCATACCAAGGATGCCTGAGCTTTTACATCTTCAAGGTCAAAGTTCCAGCCACTAATCCCTCTTTTATATTCGTTCTAGAAACAAGTTAGAAAACGCAATTAGAAACCAGAAACAAATAAACACAAACAAGATCACTTCGACCAATTGAAAGAGGAATGGACAAACAAAATAAAATTATCCCCCAAAGGTCAGATGAAGAGGCTCTTATGATATTGTGCAAAAGCCTCATCTAAGGGGCTGTTTGACAGTTGCTGAATGGTTTGTTGCAGATTGATTAAGTGGTCAGAATGATTAAGAGGCTCGTATGATATGGTGCAAAATAAAATATGGTCATTTGGTAATTGGTTCGGATGAAATTAGGGTGCTGAATGGTTAAGGAGGTCCAAGATACAAAATCATTCAAGGGTTTTAGAACCACTAAGAGGCAAACTTTTTTTTTGCCAAACAAAATTCCCACTTAACGATTCAGAGGTTGCCTGCCTCTTGATGGAACTATTAAGAGGTAAACAAACAACCCCTAACAATTAATTCATCACATATAGGAAATGTTTTAGGCTTTTAGCAGCTACCATCCCATAGTACATGACTACATGGCATATTGGCACCGATTGAAAACCATACTCAACATAGGGCATCCAGAAAGAAACACAAAATTATTATGTGATTGAACATGTTTCCTGTATCTATACCAGTGACATTTCCTCCTTCTGTCCATCGGGTATCTTCTTTTGCACAAGCATGTCTTCTTCCTTTCTCTATTATTCCAATAAATCATTTTATTAACTTGGTAAAACGAAGATAACAAAATTGGATTCAATAACATCAAAGTAATCTGAAAGAAATATAATAGAGGAACGAACCTTCAATGCTTGAAGGCGATCACCAAGTGCAGGTAGTCCTTCCAAAAGCTTACGTGCTATAAACTCATTCGATTTAGCTTGTCTGAAAAAAGAATGCTTCAGAAGCTTCTTTGCAGAAGGACGTTTTGAAGGATCTTTAACCAGGCAACTTGCAATCATCTGCTTAAAAGACTTTGGACAGAAAATGGACAACACAAGTATGAGATGATATATAATAAAGTGATAAAGAAGAAACAAATCAAATTACCTTAGAAAACTTCTTGTCCCTCTCATAATCAAGACCAGGAGGTGCATTTTGCAAGGTCATGAGCAAAACCTATCATGTTATAATTATTTAAAGTTGTGATGACTTAGTTTTAGATATAAATAGACTCAGCCAGTCCCAATTAATTGAAGAGAAGTAAAATGATATGAAACTGCAATATATATGCACCTTCATTGGGGGATACTTTGAGAAAGGTGCATGCCCATGAGCAAGTTCCAGAGCTGTTATGCCAAAGGACCAGATATCAGCCCTGCAGATATTGACAAACATATACATCATTATTTTGGGCTTGAAAAGGGACCGGGACCCTTTCATGCAAATATATATCTTAGTGAAAAGGTATGGAAATTGACGAGATAAAATAAAACTACTGACTTGAAGTCATAGCCATGCAATTGTTCCATAACCTCAGGCGCCATCCTAGAAACATGTAAACCACAGTAAAGTATAAATTCGCATTCACTATGGACCAAGGCATAATTATTTTGAAATGTTAAGCTTTCATCGGACCCAATGATGTGGAGCCATATTTCAAATATGAGCAACAAAATTAAGGTATGACACGTAAAGTTTATGCAAGTGCAAAAAACAGTACCAGCATGGTGTCCCAACAAATGTATTCCTCATCCGCTGTCTATCACCGGAATCAAATAGACAAGCAGAAACACCAAGATCTCCCAGCCTGATTGAACCACGCTCACAGATCAGGATATTTCCAGCCTATAAAAACAGCAAAAAGTTTGCAGCCATCGATTTAAACATCTACACAACAAGTAAGAAGCCTATGAAACAGAAGAAATTAAATTGCATCCATCAATTTAAACATCTTCACAACAAGTAAGAATTGTAACTTAGTGTAACAACCCTATTTTCAGCCAAGTATATGCCTAATTTTTATTGTAGTTATATAATTAAGTAGTTCCTAAAAAGCTCTCAAATGTAAGAGTTAAATTACACTTTTAGTATAGAAGTCAAGAGGGGTAAATAAGTCAACAAGTAGGTGGATAAGCTACTTATCATTAAGTCAACAAGTAGGTGGATAAGCTACTTATCATTAAGTCAACAAGTAGGTGGATAAGCTACTTATAATCAAGTCAACAAGTAGATGCATAAGCTACTTATGGACAAACAATTTAAGCCACATGAATGATAGCACAAGGTGTCGATCTTATCCATGGAAGCACGAGGTGTCAAGTTCTTATCAATGTACAAGTTGAAAGCTATGTGAACAAGTACCCTTAAGCATGCAATACATCCTATAAATAGGAGTTTAAGGAATTCATTATTTTCATCCCAAAGACTAAACACTACCTAAAAAGCATAAGAAGCAAGGATTAAGAAGTGGGTTAGAAATCCTAAAGCAAGGTGAGTATGTTTATGTGCTTTACTGGGATACATATGTGCAAATGTTTTATGCATGAAAGAATATTGCCATAACTTCCTTATAAAAGTTGTTATGATTATGTGGCAAAATACATGTTTTATGAAATGATGCATATGTGGTATGTGAAAGCTTTTATGCATGTTAAGTATAGCCAGTTAAATATCCCACGTACGGGGATATAGAAAGAAGGAACGTATTGCACACGGACCTTATTGGGGAGCCCTTATGTGGACCCGAGGTTAAAGAACCTATGAGAAGATTGGTATTGGTATACTTAACATGTAACATGAGATCTCAAAGAAATGTTTTTATGCGTGAAAGTTTATCTATTTGGAAAGTATGTTTTATCATGAAACCATAACTACTCACTAAGCTTAAAGCTTACATATTCATGTATGTATCTCAGGTAAGAAGTAAAGAGGGATAGCATGAAGTAGTATTATTCTAGTCAACAACAAAGTTGGTTGTATTGTAAGCTATTAAATTATGTTTCCGTTGATGTTTCAACTCTGATGTAATAGTTAGATGTGGAAGAAATAAAGTTTACTTAGTTAACATGCAAGTTTTATCTATAGAAAGTAACAGCCCTCTGGTTGTTTTAGGGACCGGGTCGTTACACTTAGTGATGTACCCAAGAAACCAAAACATAGGCAACCTTGTATCTTATCATTTTTCTACAGACAAGGCGAACAAGTGCAGAAATAAGTAGAAAAAGCAACCATGGTTGACAAAAGATTGGCCTCAAACATGAAGAAATCAAGAAACCAAAAGTCATCTTATTTAGAATAATGGTACTAAAGTATAGTAATTATGTCTCCATAGTTTTTCCTTCCCCATGAGACATGTTAGAATGATGGGAGGGATGCTTAAAAACGTTTTGGCACATGAAACACGACAAACCTACCAAACGAAAAGGGATGATAAGCCACACTGAAGATATGAGCACAGTTTTAAGATAAAAGGTAAGAAATGTCCACGTAGCTCACATTTATAGGTTGGCATCAGCAACAAGGTCCATGGATATCTAATATGCCAATAGTCACATACCTATACATATGGTTGGTCCATACCTATTATCCTTGCACGATCCCATCTCTCTCTCTCTCTCTCTCTCTCTCTCTCTCTCTCTATAATATATGTGTGTATGTGGAGAAAATTACAATAATGCATTCATTGAAAAAATGGACATACTGCATAAACTCAAGATATGCCTACATCATAATGTTGATCTTCTAGAGGTTCTGCAAATAAGATCTCAAGAAGTATAAGCCATTCACCCTGAGTATCAAGCATGTCAGGAAAACAGAAGTTCTAAGAGCTACTGGTGGAAGAAAATCTGATTTCTCTCATCGTGCTCGATTGCAATACAAGCCTCAGGGACCAGAAGAGAGCACAACTTAGATAGCATGGCCCAGATCGGGTATCTCCTAGAGTGATTATGTCGAACATGCCATCTATGAGTAAATTAGATAACTAGATATAGCCTAATACAGAAGGCACTGGTGGGTACTAATTTTTGTTAACTTGCCGATCCCATGGTTCTTATCCTATTTATAAGAAAAACTAAAAAGCAACCACTAAAGCAAAAAATAAATTGTTTCAGCATAGGCATACGATGTCATAAAAATGCAAAACCAGCTTATATCTTGATCAAGGTGAAAAAGAACATACAAGCAATAAAAAATATGTTGATATGTAGGATGTCAAATGAAATCAAAACTCACTTTGACATCTCGATGAATGAGGCCATGATGATGAAGATACTCCAGTGCCTTTAATACCTCTCGCAGTATAGTTGCAATAATAACTTCCTCAAAACCCTCAGGATGGGCAGCCTTTAATATATGAAGGCAAGAACCACCAGGCATATAAGGCATGACAACCCACAGGTTATGGTCATTAACGAAGGAACAATGTGATTTAAGAACATTTGGATGATCAACCAGGATCATTGTCTGAGCTTCACGAGATATATTGTTCTGATAACATATTAACAAACAAGAATGAAACAAACTTAGGTTATCAATCAAACATGATAAATTTCATGCAAACAAGAATAAATCAGTCCAATTAATGCAGATTTCCATGCGGCATCACTTGCTACAAAGTCAGAGGTCCAGGTACAAATATACCGTCTTAAAATGGGAACCAAAGAGCATGACCATCAAGTGGCAATACACCGGAGGCTATGAGTTTGAATTCCCCTTCCTCCTTAACATAAAAAAACATAGCAAATCCAACTATCCAAGAGCATAAAGCATAAATCCTATCTGAATATAGCAAACATATCCTAGCCTTTAAACTTATCCGCTTAGAATTCTCCATAATCCATCCTCATTGAACAAAAAACGAAGGTAAACAACCTCCTTAAGCAGAGATTTTGATCGTCACACTGAAACACTAGTAAAGTTTAACATAAAGACCAACATTTTTATAAAAAAATAAGTTAGACGCCCCACCACACCAGTCCTGAGACCAGAATTTCAGTACCTCCTTAGAATGGCTATCAAAGGTAATCTCTCAATTATAAACTTCTTCTCTAAAGAAAACATGACTTTTGACACAAACCTTGAGTGCTATGCTTTAAGGGGCTTAGCTTGCCTGATCATTACATTATGGTTTCTAAATCAATGATAGAAGGCTGAGTTGGAAACAGAAGTCATAAGCCTCATCTATGACTATGAATCTTCAAAGCCTCATCTATGACTATGAATCTTCAAAGCCTTGCAGTTTCAGGCATACTGCATAGTTCAATTTCAGATAAGCACAACAATCCGTATGTGATCGCAAACTAGTAGCATTGTAACAACAACTACTTTAAGTTATATTCAAAATTCACTATCCTATAAACCAAAAACCACATATTTGCACTCACTGGACTAACTATAACATAAATTTATCAAAAATTTATCCAGATCATGAATATATAGTATATGTATCGCGCAAAAACAATAATATCAAAAAAAAAACGAACTGAATTCACCATCCTATAAACCAAAAACCACATATTTGAACTCACTGGACTAACTACAACAAAAATTCACCAATAAACTAATCCAGATCATGAATATGTAGCATACATATCGCGCAAAAACAACAATAACAACAAAAAACGAAGTGAATTTACCAAATCGCTGTTGCTGCGTTCAAAATCGAGAACCTTAATAGCAACAATCTCGTTGTTAGGTATACACATAGCTCGAAAAACCGAAGCACTGACACCTTGACCTATCTCCTCATACAGAACATAGTGCTCTGCTCCAACCGGATACTTCTTCTTCTCCATTCGCTATAACACCACACAATTTCTCACAAAAAATCACTACTATTGAACGTCGAACACCACACAGAAGATACAGCTCTCAGGCGGAAATCGTCGAATCCAGATCCTACAACAATTCCTCTACAAAACACACAAAAAACAAACAAACACGATCATACATACATACATATATATATATATGTATATGTATATGTATGTATATATGTATATATGTAGAGAAGCGTAATTCGAGAAGAAGAGTGAGAACTGAGAGATCAAATTTACGTAGAAGAACGGGAAGGCTCACAGGAATTGACTTTCGGTCCATTGATTTTTCGGTTGATTGTGGAATTGATAACTGCAAAATGAAAGCGATTTCGTGAGTTTTACGAAACGTATTGTGGAATTGAGTGAAAGCGAAGGTAATGGAGCTCTGTGGAAATGGCGAAGATGATGATGAAGATGATGATGGCGGCGAGTCGAAGGGTTTTCTCGTGACGAAAGGGGGAAGGGAAGAGAGATTTGGAGAGAGAAAGAGAGAGAGAAAGGGAGCCTATGAGATCGGCGAAGGAAGAGGGAAGGAGTGCATGCTGTAGTATATCGCCATGTGTTATTTGATGACTATATGTATTATGCTGTGTTGTACTTGGATTTTGCTTTTACTCAAAGTTCTAATATTATTATTATATGACATGATGTGGGCCCGTATCGGTCCCGTTTATTAAAAAATTATATATGATTTAGGTAGGTCTCGACTATTAAATTATATATGATTTTTTAACATGTAAAACTTATAAACTTAGAATCATGTGAGACCAAGCTGTTACCATGAGACCGCATGAGACCAATACCTAACGTATGAAACTTCACAAAAGAACAACGTGAATGTACATAAAACAAGAATACGCAGACCTAAAATTCACTTTCAATGCAAAAAAATATCGAAAACAAGCTAAAAAACGTAACCTTCACAGCTCAAGTTCTGTGAAGGTTACATATATATAATGCAAACCTTCACAAAAAAAACTGCTGTGAAGGTTTCGTTTTTTAACCTTTTTTTGGAATTTTTTTTCCCAATAGTGTTTTTTAGTATGTTTTAACGATGAATGTTCAATTTTTTTTACCTTCACAAATGTTTTGATGTGAAGTTTCAAGTAAAAAATGTTAGTCTCACCGGTCTCACCAAAAAAACTTGGTCTCACCGGAACTTAACTCAAACTTATATGGGCCCACATTAATATATAGCTATAATTTGTTCATTTATTCTTGTAAATAAGGTTGGTTCTTGTATGAATATGTCTTTGTTGTCTAATATATATTTGATTTCATATATATAGTATTAGGTTCAAATGAGAAGTACTAAAAATGAGAAGTAGATAAGTGATTTTCACTGCTTATTCGGTGAATAAAGGCGGCTTTGACTGGGTCAACTCCTTTAATAATATTTATCCTCCCATGAATCGCGTCAATCCCTCATGATCGCGTCCACCGTAACCGGTCAAAACCACCTTTATTGACCGGATGAATGGTGGAGATCACTTCTCTACTTCGTATTTTTGTAGCACTTCTAATTTGATCATAATTATTATACTCTAATTATTTTTTACAAATAATTAAATCATTTATTATGATAAATGAATCATAATCATCTCATCAACAAGAAAAGTGATTCTACCTTTTTGGCCCTTGGCGATGGTCTCATTGACCGATTAGCGGGTGTGATCGAGGGGCAACACCCCGAGGTTTTTGGTATCTATAAAGAGTCGAACTCGGGAAAAAAATCACTAAGTATAGGCTAGTGTAATTAGAGATCCGATTCATTCAAATATGAGCTTGGATACAAAGTATCGTATTGATCCAATTATATCCAAGGCTAACCAAGATAATATCTAATTGATGGAACTACTTTAATCCAATCCAATCGTCCATCAATCTGATTGAATCAATAATCCAATGTTAATTGGATCAAATTAGATAACAAAATCCAACACTCAGTTGATGATTGGTTGGATCGGATCGAGCCCACCTGAATCCAACCAATTACAACGGATGAACACGCCTACCGCTCATCTACCTTACTGGGATAAAAATACCTAATCATCAAAATGACATAGTATATGTCTTTTACAATATTAACCATACATGAGTCACCATCTTCACTTGCCGCATAAGGATATCAGTTAGCAAAATGTACAATAAGATTGTTGAGAAAGACCATCATATCTTATCGGCTAAGGGTCTCTTATCTGTAAAGATATCACGTGTTTATTTGCCCATTAAAATACCATAGATGTATGTCGATTAGAAATGACTAATTAAAACCACTTTGTTGTAACCGAAGGAAGTAAATGTTCTTTTATAGAAAGATTAAGGACATAAGTTGTACTTTATAAAAGTAGAGTAAAATATGTACAAGGAATGCTAAAAATGGAAGGAAAGCGGTCATGTGCACAGCACGTGCTTCAACTAGTATTTTCAATTCAATTCTGCTTATTTTAAGGGTTATTTTTCATGTGTTTATATATGATTTCATTGATATTGTAAAATATAATTCAAACATTTATTCAAATAAATTTTGAATATTTTATGTTGTGAATATGAATTTAGGAAAAACATGATAGAAATGGTATGTAGCATTGTAGTTTAGCCTTAATGTTTAAAATGCATTTATTCATGTGTGTGAATCAAGTCATATTGTATATTTATTGAATAAATAAAAAAACTCTCGATGTAGATGTGTGCATAAAGGGATCTAAAGAAGTTTTCAAATGATAATTCTATATATATTTTCACGAAATTATTGGTTAAATTGTTGTTTTTTGTATGTAAGGTTTAGGGTTCAAGTCTTTTATTATAAAAAAAATTCAAAAACAAAATAGATCTGAAGTTAAAAGATAAAAACTGAAAAATGACAATAACATGATCCTAACCCGCGAGAGAAGTCTTGCAAACCAAGCCCACCAAGGAAAACTTTTGTCTTTATCTGTAGTTTGGAAATCACACAACAAATTGATATAGTAATACTTTTTACATCCCTATATTTTTTTATACTATAACGGAGGAACAAAGTGGTTGCCCGTGGCACTATATCCAATACAATGAATTCATCAGTAGGTAGGAATGCATTTTACCTACCTATCTCTAGGAAAACTGACTAAAATAGTCAATATTTCCATCCGAATTCACTTTTTAATCACATTTTCAAGCTAATTTCCAAACTAGCAATTCTTTGCATAAATGGTTTAATCCGCATTTTACTCACATAAAGGAAGAGAAAAAAAAATGGGAATTTGCCTATAAAAAGTACAAATTTGTGTAAAAAAAACTACACATTTACTTAGAGGAATTAGGCATTTGCAATTTTGCACACAAATTGACTAGTTCGAAATTGACTTGAAAATACGACAAAAAATGAACCGAGGCAGAAAGATTGATTATTTCAGACAATTTCTCGAATCTTTTAACATGTTCCAACATGTTTAATGGGGAGTTTGTACAATTTTGTACCTAACATAAGAATCTATACATGTATGTGATGGTTTGATTCTCACGCAAGCATAGCCTCTTGCATATGTTTCTTTACTCATAAAGTTTTGAAGGCCAACAAGATGAAATGAGAATCAAAATCACCAACATGTTTTTATTCGGTTATGCATACAAACCAGTATCTTCGCATATGTATGCATTTTAGGCTATCTATGTGTCAACTAAACAACTGTCCGGTATCTAATAAAAATTATCCATCGCACACGAAAGCACACCTTTATAATTGTCTAATAAGACTTCAAAGCAGATTTTTAAATACTTACTTACTGTGGAATTTCCTGGCGAAGATCATCCTTATTTATCTTGTTGAATAACATTTTCGACCTTCAAAATAAAATGTTGTGATGTGTTTGACAAACTAGTTGATAAGCTAGCTATTAACTAATAAGTTAGCTAGTAGCTAATTATGTTAGACAAAAACTAGCTTATGAGTATATAAAATGATCAAAAGGAATTAGGATATAATAGTTAATAGTAATAAGAATATAATTGAAAAAAAGTTACAAACAGCTTTTGAAACGCTATTCCAACTAGCTTTACAATAAGTTAGCTTATAATCAATCAAAAAATGTTTTATCTTATCAACTAGATTATTTTTGCTAAACACAACCTTGATGAGTTGGTGTAAACAATTGTTTGGGGTTATAAATTGATACCCTTAAAAAAAAAATTTTTTTTTACTAAATCCATATCAGGAAACCAACATTTTTGATAGGCCAAGCAAAAAACATAAACACAAGCACAATTTCATAACATTTTAAAGATTTATTCACATGATTAAACAAAACAAAAAAACACACAGAAAATAAACCTCCAAGTATAATCCAACCTCCACATCAATTATATCATTCACTATATCAATCAACACACAACACCATTTATGTGGAATTATTTCACTTTGGCTCTCAGAACTCCCTATCAGGAAACAGGTGGGGTGCAACCATTGACCAAATGAACAAGCCTGCAGTTGCCCATGAGGTTATGATCCGGACCCACACCGACGGCCAGCCTACGTCCACCAACCGGCCGCTCTCCCCAACTGAGGTCGACCACCCCGTTAGAAGCATCGCAGAGTACATGCTGGCGAGGGAGAAGATGATGTGGAAGAAGGAATACGAGTATGAAACGGGTTTCGAGTTCTCTTTCTCTTCGTGCTCATCTCTCTTGTCCAACGGAAGCAACGGCTTCTCTCCGCCTGGATCATGGAAAGCCAAGATTTTAGCTTCGGGTGCAGCAAAAGATGCTTCAAGCGACCATGTTTTCAGCCACACGTCAAATATATATATAGGGATATATATAGAGGGAGGTTCAAATGAGAAGTGATAAAAAACTACGAAAGTAGAGAAGTGATCATAGCCTTCTATTTATTTGATCAATGGTTATTAAATTAAGTGGTGCAGCAGATTATTAAAGGAGTACCATAAGTTTTGTGGAATACGGAAGGGTATTTTGCTAATTATTCGCATAATTCATATATGAACCATTCCAATTATTCATATATGAATTATGCGAATAATTACCAAAATACCCTTCCATATTCCACAAAATAGAAGGCTATGATCATTTATCTACTTCTCATTTATTTAGCACTTCTCATTTGAACCCACCCCTATATATATATATATATATATAGGAAAGTTCAAATGCGAACCACTATTTGGTTGTGAACGTGAGGACAACCGAGAGCGGGACACGTGGCGGCTTTGAGTGTGGTCCCCCTCTTTAATTCAATGCCCTCCCATGAATCGCGCCTAGTCATCCGCCGTGGACTTGACGTGGCACCTAGTCATCCGCCACGTGTCGCGCTCTCGGTGGTCCTCACGTTCACAACCAAAAAGTGGTTCACATTTTGAACCCACCCTTATATATATATATATATATATATATATATATAGATATAGATGAGGAATCGTGTGAGAAGTTGAGTTTAACATGAGAAGTGGATCTGAACCGCTGATCACTTTTAATCTCATGCCCTCCCATGAATTGCGCTTTAGAAGAGAATTGATCTTGTGCATCCATTTCTCATCCAACAGAAGCTCAACTTAACCTCGGTTTAAAGAGAATTGATCCAATGCATCTCGGTTCACTTCTCATGTTAACCTCAACTTCTCACCGGAGCCCAACCCTCTATATATATATATAAGGTGAGGTTCAGGGACAGGGACAGGGAAAACCTCAAAAAATTGGAAAATTGAGCAACACCCTAGTAGCCCTTCATTTGGACGGTATGCATTTGTGCATAAAAGTAATTTGCAACATGCTCAAGTGCATAAAAACCAAAAAACAACTTAATTTGCTTGTATGCACAAGTATGCACCGTCCAGATGAAGGGCGCCAAGGTGTTCCTCATATTTCCACGAAACCCCCCTCCTCCACACACACACACACACACATATGTGTGTGTGGTCTTTCAGGTAGGCAGACAGGACTGAATGGAATCGGCAGATGAAAGAACTGTGGTAGGTTTCAGGGTTTTAATTTCACAAGGGCAGTTTATAATTTACAGATCTCCTCTCCTCTCCCTCATTTTCGTGGGATGGGAAAAAATGCATTTTTGCTCACTCATGTCCTTTTAGCTATGGGGTAAGATATCCTTTTAGCTACTCCAAAAAGCAAAAAATCAAGCTCGTTTAACTTAACAAACCAAAAACGCATGGGACAATTAACGCAATCAACTCAACCAACATGTCCATTAAGCAGAAAAGGCAGAACAAATAACGGGAACGGATGGATCAATAAACTTTACCTGCACGAGGTGAGTTCGGTGGGGAAAGCAGAGTAGTGGACGATCCGGCACGAACAGCAGAGTACACCACGGAAAGCACGGTCGTTAGCAACCCAACGGTAAGCGTCCCGGTGTTAACCGCCTTAGAATGCTTGTGAAGACCGTTGCAAGTATAATCCCTTGGTTCACTTGCAAGTCCGCTATAGCAAAGATACATGCAGTACAGCGAGATAACGGATGCCGGCAGAATGCTGCCACTTACCTAACGCAAATCAACACAAACGAATTCAAAGATGGCTTGTAATAACATCAAATTTTTATCTAACATCTACTATATTATAAAGCATTTGGTAACACTCTTAAAAACAACTTATTAAGCATTAGGTACTTCTTATTAATGCATTATATCTCAAAATTCAAGTTCACAACTTATTAGCGCATACATATAACTTCTTAAAGTTACACATTTAGGGGTTGATTGTTTTTAAAAAAATACCTCTTAAAAACCTCTTAAGTCTAAAAATTAAGAGATTTGCAGACTTAAGACTTTGTTTTATTTTAAGAAAAATGTCTGAAAATCTCAAATCGTCCTTTGAAATTTTATGAGGTGAACCATCCACTTCTTATTATTTAGATTAGAGATAATATCAGATTTCAGGCTTCAGACCACCTCTTAAAAAACAAACGACGCCTTAAACTCCACAAAATCAATCAATAAACATATTCACATATGGGATAAGCACTGAGCCCAACTAATATGGCAGAATACTCCATAAATTTCAGATTTCCTTTTTAACGATGAAATGCATCCACTTTGCATCTCTGTTAACAGCAAAATTTTACATCCCGTTGCATCGCACAGGTACACAGCTAGCTTACCATTATATAAATGCAAAACCCATGTAAAGACATATATGGAAGGAAAAAAAAGTGTGATTTTAGACAGCGGTTAGAAGGGCATTAGAAGCTTACTGTAGGATGCAGTGTGATAATGGCAAACACGAAGACAAGAATCAGGGTCATCACGATAAAGAACATATTGAGCCCACAGTCCTGTCCAGATGGGGTAAACAAATAGAAAAGAAGCCCCGAGAACGAGAATGTCACCACATAACACACGAGTGAAACAACTAGCAACGCTGCATACCTGCATGGTTTGGAATTAATTGTATGAATACAAAAAAGGTTTCAGCCAAATGGAAAACACGATTTGCTTTCTGGTCTTTTCGGGATACAGAATGAATAGAACTAACCAGAACTGCTCATCATATCCAACCCATTTGTCATTCCAACTATGAACAAAGTCCAACAAGAGTACAACTTGGACAAGGAGAAATAAGCCTGAGCCAAACTTTGATGTCGACTCTGCATTCGCAAATGAACGTTATGTTAGCTTGACTTATTCAAATGTATATTATCACACGTAATGAAAGAAAACTAGCTCATATAATTTGCAAGCGATCATCGCCATTCGCCACCAGAAGTTGTTTCTTCAGGGTGCCTTTGCTAGGCAGGTGAAAGAATTTGGGAGAGTTTTAATTTGACATGGGTTATGGGTAGTTTAGTAATTTACCAAGCTTGTCTCATCTCTTTGCTTTTTGGTCTACCTATTTTGGTGGGAGAGAGAAAAAAAAGCATTTTTGTCCCATTCAGTCATGTCCAGTTGCAATTTTATGTGTTGTGCCGTAACAGGCACAACTGGTTTTTGTTATGACCTGCATTACCTATCCCGCATACCAAACGCACCCTCATAATATGTATGCTAGGTCAAAGCCTAAATTCTCTTAAGAACTAATATTTTTATTGAGTAAACATTTACTGTCCACAAGTTGTGGGAACACACACACACATATGAATTTATATATATGGTCAGGTTCAGTGGAAAACCTCAAAAAATTGGAAAAGTGAGGAACACCCGGGTAGCCCTTCATGTGGACAGTATGCACTTGTGCATACAAGTCATTTATAGTTTTACACAAGTGCATACCATCCAGATGAAGCGCTAGCAGGGTGTTCCTTAGTTTTCCATTGTTTTGAGGTTTTCCCTGAAGCTGACCTTATATATAGGGATTCCTTGCATCTACTCCAAAGAAAGCTTAACGACCTAGCTAAAAATCTATGCCTAGCTCTCTCTATATATATACATGCATGCCATGACTTAAACAACATCAAGCTCGTTACAAGAATGATATTATCATGAAAGTTGTAACTACCAATAGGGTGGATGAAAGAGAGAAAAGAAAAAGGAAAACAAACAAGAAACCGGTATTCGAGATCCTAGTAAGAGATAGGCTTACCATAAAAGCTGATGATCTCATTTGGGAGGAAAAACATTAAGATCACCAAAACACACCAACAAATGACTTTCATCATCCATCCACCATGGTGCAAACTATCACGTGGGTCTTTCTGGGTTTTCACCCCAACCATTAGAAGGGAGAGAATCGAGAAGAACAAAAAGTTCCCCAAACTAACTCGCAAAACAGCATCAGTCTCAAACCACTCTCTATCGGGTGTTTGGTGAAAATGATTAATCCCTGCATCAACGAGCGACAACAGATCAGCACGTCCACAAATTCAACAATGATTCATATTATGTTGAAAAAATTCCTACTTCGGCATATTTATACATACAAGTTTCTTATAGTACCCTGTGTCCCAAAATAAGTGTCCACATTTACATCTTACTTTGTCCCAATAATAAGCATCCATTTTCAAATATAAGTATTGACATTCTACCCTAATGAGATAGCTCGTACTCCCTCTATTATAAAGGGTAAAATTGTCAATTAGTTATTTAAGAAGTGTAGCAATTACATACTTCTAAGATTGTGTGCCTTTTCCATTGTGGGCATTTATCTTGGGACACGGGGAGTATATTTGTGGCACTGGGTATGGTCCTACTCTCAGATTGTTTGTGTAATATGAAGTTGTATTAGTGCCGATCGAAAAACACTGATGCTCATTTAGTTTGTAGGAATGGATTGGATTTCATGTAGAGATTTAGATTTGAAGAGATTTGGAATACCTTTGCTTGTTTGGTTTGTAGGATTTGGAATGGACTTGAATTCCATTATTATAAGAACTCATTAAAAATTTATAAAAATGATTATATTGCCTTAATTAAATGATTGTTAAAAACAAATGATTTTAACATATTCTAAAACATGATTATATACAAATCTTACGAAATCCCTTGGATTTCAAAATCCTATGTTTGAGGGATTTCAATGAAGTCCTAAAATTTATCGAGACAATCTTGCAAACCAAACACCGGACTGGAATGGAAATCCAAATCCCCCCAAAATTATTCCATTCATGCAAACTAAACGGGCCCTGACAGAATTTAATCAATTATATATGTTTTTAGTGAAGATTGAGAATAGAAGGTCTTACATGGGATTTTCTCCATGAGCGGTGCTGCAACTTCTCTCAGAAGCCATGCCACAATCAGAGAGAGAGCAAAGAGACCACAATAAGCAATACGAGCAGACCGACGACTAATCCCCGACACCACCGACTGGCATGCACTGCACGCACATGATGCGCAACAGGTAGCCAGGCAAGAAGCTGCCCACATCTTTCTGTCAAGGCTCTATTGGTAATCAATATTCACTGAAACTGATAATTCAACACCAATCATCACACTCGTCAAAGATCATAACAATAATTACACACGACAAGACAGAAATACCCTCAAGATGCATTTAACATGCCAACAAACTAGACACGATGAGCTAGGCTGAGGAAGGTGGGTGAACAAATTGTGCCAAGATTTTAGGGTTTTAATTTGACATGGATAGTTTAGTAATTCACCAAATTTGTCCTAATTTTCCTGATTTTGTTTCCACCTATTTTGATGGGACAAAAAAATGCATTTTCGTCCAACTCAGTCCCGTCATATCTCAATCTAAACGTCGCACCAAACATGGATGATGGAACAACAAGTATTTATTATACCAAGCACACAATGAAATTCAATGACAAACATGACACTGAACAAACGAAGAATCAAACTGAAATAAATTGTAAATACGACATTGAAGTTACGGCATGGCGTGGCAAGGTTAAACTCAATTCTTACAAGTTACGACGAGGCCATGGAATTTTTAATGACGTGCCCTAAGGCAGCATATATATATACATATACACACACACACAAACCCACACTTGTTTATGTTAGTATTTTAAATAACACCATAGAACAAATTAAATTCATATTATGTAATAAAACTAAAAAAAGAAAGAATTATCACTTATACCAAATATATACAGCTTATAAAATATGGTATCGATAATGCAAAATCTGGATTAAATCTCTTGTATCCCTACTCGCTACTTTCTTTAATTTTCAAAGAACTCGTGTTTGACTCTACCTGCACGAGAGTCGGAGTAATTATTTACCTATTTAAGATTTTAGTTTTTAAGTATCCCTTTTATGTTTATTTATATCTAAGTCCCGTATGGCAAGCGTCGTAACGCCCATAATGCGTTATAATGCAAGCAAAGCGTTAGAGTGGAGACAAACAAGCTTTGATGCCATAACGAGACCATAACTAGTTATTTAGAACTATGACCAAAAACTGACAATTAGAAATCAATCATCACACTGAACAAAACACATAACCAAAAAAAATCACAGAATGATACACAAAGGGTCTTCCATATGGTATTTTCGTTCAGTATAGATAAGATAGCCAGAGCTGAGATCATATTCTCATTCTAATCGTACTGTCCGACTGTCCGTTTTTCAATTTTAAATAATATCTTGTCGTCTCAGAAGAAAATATTTAGAGGTATTCAGGGGCCAAAGCCCGACTAATCCCCGGAAATTTTGGGGGCTAAACATGGCCCCACTTAAATGTCCCAAGGCATGCGCACGGGAAGGCTCGAACTCGGTTAGCACGCTATGAACCCCCGAGCGATAACCAATCCGCCACAGCACTAGAAGACAATAATGATACCCTAAAAAAGAAGAACCCTAATATGTTAATAATTAAGAACATACATCACTTATTGATACACAAATCTTACATAAATTACACATCGCAAGCACATAATACTCAATTTATCAATCATCAAACGCCATGATCACAACTCACAACACTCCTAGGGTTTCTAAAACAGAACGATCATGATTCATGATACCTAACTTGCAAAAAAAAACCAAAACCCTAGGAAATCAAACAAAAATTTCAACAGAAAACGATTCAAATCTATACACAAATTACATATGAACACATGAATAACGATTGAAGAATTTGTACCAATTGCGATCGATTGAAGAACAAAGACGATGATTTTGACGAGAGGATTGCTTTTGGAATTTGGGTAGAAGAAGAAGAACTTTTCTACGCGCACAATGCTTTTGCTACAAAATATAAAGAAGGGAAAGAGTAAAGGGTGTGAACTTGAAGGTTTGGGAAACTTGAAGGGTCTATCTGTAACTTTCACTTATAAAGTATGGGCTGTAGTTGGACTATAAGTCCATATTATTGTTGGCCCAAAAGTATTTATTTTGGACTTCCTCATATTAAGATAAGGGGTTGCTATTTGGACCCCCTCACTCGCGTAAATATAATGGATCCCATCATTGGGATCTACCTGTGTATTCACATCACCTACTTTCATCTCTTTTTTTTGGAAGAGGTATCCCAAACCACATTGGGTCCAGACTAATCCTCGACAATTTTGGGCTGAAGCCCGACTGCTAAAGCGTGCAGCCCGAGGTCGAAGCCCCCGTACCTCCAGAATGCATCCCCCAGGGCTCGAACTCATTTATAAGGGGGTTCAAATAGAATTCACCTAAGATAATCATATTATAAAATAGTTTGGATAATCGTTCACGAGTTTTGCAAGGAAAGAAAAAAAAGAGAAGGGAGGGGGAAGAAAAGAAAAAAATTAAAAGGAAAAGAAAAAAATAATTTTATTTATGTTTTTGAGATGAAAGGAAAGAAGGGAAAATAAAGAGAAAAAAAATTTTATGTTTTTGAGTAGGAAAGAAAAAAAAAAGATGTTATTTAAACGGATATACCCTTATTTATTTTGTATGAGAATATAATTGATGGGTATATATATAAATTTAATAATCTTTTTAGTTTTTCTAATTAATTTTTTATTCTCTCATTTTCTTTCCTTCCTTTTACTACCACATTTGGAAGAAAAGGTTTGGAAAGAAAAACAACCATATTTTCCCTCCCCTTCCTTTCCTTTCCCTCCTTAAAAAACTCGATAACACAATTTCTTTTTCTTTTCCTCCCTTTCCTCTCTAAAAAGAACTCGAGAACACAACGTTAAGAGTTGTATATTTAAATTTATTAAACTGACTAAAAGCAAATACCTCATAAATAATGTATTTTAAATATGGATATTTGAAATGTAATTAGAATAATGATTGAGTTTTTCTTTAAGTCGGATAATCATTGAGTTATAACGAAATATTTAATCGTTATCTTTGTAAAAGATATTATACCATTAAAGGTTAGATAAATTATATTTATG
Source organism: Centaurea solstitialis (assembly GCA_030169165.1). Classification (NCBI taxonomy): domain Eukaryota; kingdom Viridiplantae; phylum Streptophyta; class Magnoliopsida; order Asterales; family Asteraceae; genus Centaurea; species Centaurea solstitialis. The sequence continues at coordinate 2,948,470 of CM058041.1, read as the reverse complement.
TTTAAATTTATATAACTAACTAGTAAGCATACTTATATAATAACACCTTGTTTTAAGTATAAAAGGTTTAAATTATAATTAGGATAATCATCAACCTACAACCCCGAATGATCTATCTTTGCATAAATACATACATCTTCATTTTTATATGTAAAATAATTTATACTACATTATTAATGATAAAGTCTTATGCATCAAAATCACACAAAACATTTATAATTTCAACATAAACAAAAAAGGATGAGCCATTAAAATTAAGATATCTTATTATGTTGCAAGAGAAAATTATTTTTGTAATCATTTGAAAAATGGTAATACACCTCCTAACCAAACTTTTGCTCCGATCATCCAAATAGCCTCGAAGTCGCCCCAGAAGAAGTCGCCCGGGGCGACTTGTGTTTTTCCGACGAGTTTTCATGTTTTCCGGCCAAAACTCAATATTTTCCGGCGAAATCCACCGGAGTCGCCCCAAGAAGAGTCGTCCGGGGCGACGTTTGCTTTTCCGGCCAAATTAATTCAAGTTGAGAAAAGGGGAAGAAAGAAGAAGAAGAAGAAGAAATTTTGAAAATGGAAATGCAGGTTCAGAAAATGGGAAGAAAGAAGAAGAAAAAAAAAAGAAATTTTGAAAATGGGAAAATGGATTGTCTTTTCCCATTAAATGTATTTCACCGACTTAATTCAAAAAGCAACTTGAATTTTCATTTGATTAAATTAAATTAAATAATTCATCCGATTTCTTTTTCTTCTTCTTGAAAAGGTGCATCATCATCATCTTCTTGAAAAGGAGCATCACATTTCAGGTTGAGAAATAAAGTGGCCAGAAAAGCAAAAACGATTCATTCATCTTTTTTTTAATTACCAAAAAGTGGCCGGAAAAGCAAAAGTCGCCCCGGGCGACACTCCTTGGGGCGACTTCGGTGGATTTCGCTAAAAAATATCGACTTTTGGCCGGAAAGCATGAAAACTCATCGGAAAAACGCAAGTCGCCCCGGGCGACTTCTTCTGGGGCAACTCTGATGGCTGTTTGGATGATCTGAACAAGAGTTTGGTTAGGATGTACCATTTTTCAAATGGTTACAAAAATAATTTCCGTTGCATGGTTACCTTTAATATGCCACTTTATACATTTTCTTTTGGTATATTGGGCCGTAGGGGTGAGCAAAACCGGGTACCCGGCCAAAATTCATGGAACCGGAACCGGCGGTTCCTAGAATGAAGGAACCGGAACCGGTTGCACCGGTTCTTCATATTTGGGAACCGGTCCCGGAACCGCCGGTTCCGGTTCCGAAACCGGGTACCCGGTGTCTAATTTTTTAAATGTTTTTTTTAATATTTTATGTTATAAAAAGAAAATTATTAGTTATTACATAGTCACAACGTAACGAAATAAATAGTAAAACGATGAAAACTTATCCGATAAAAACTATATAAATAATTACGACAATTTTTGAAAATGAAAATAACAAAAAACACAACTTGAAATGTTAAATACGATATAAAAATATCGAAAAAAAAGAATAAATAAGTCGAGTGAAAAAGTGGTCGTAAGTTTATGCGTAATGTAAAAGATAAAATAATAATTTTAAATTTAGTCTATTAAACATAATAATAATATATATAAAATTACCTTTATTAATATATAAATATATACATATATATAGCCTAACCGGTTCCGGCGGGTACCCGGCGGTTAGCGGTTCCACAAAAATGAGAACCGGAACCGGAACCGGTCCCGACCGGTTCCGTATTTTAGGAACCGGAACCGGAACCACTCACACCGGTTCCGGTTCCGGAACCGGCGGTTCCATAGCGGTTCCGGTTCCAAAAGCGGGTACCCGGTTCCGATGTTCACCCCTATATTGGGGAGTGTCACACATTAAACTAATGATTATTAGTAAAAATAAGAAGTATCTTAAGAGAAAATGTTTATTCTCTAATGAATGAGTATTTTATTATTGTTTTTGTTTTTATCTACTGTAATGCAAAATATTTAGTAAAAACTTCTAAAATAACTTATTACACATCACTTTATCTTTTAAAGCTCAACTTTGTAATTTAGTATTTGATACCTAGTACCTACATTTTCTTAAAGCTCGACTTTGAATCTAAAAGAGATAGCTTGAAAACATATCATTCTTATTTGGAAGACAAAATGGGTTGGAATACTGATATGTACACCATGCATGTGTATTTAAATTTTTTAAAATTAATTAATAATTAAATGACAAGCACTTCTAGATATTTGATAAAGCTTAAAATATATTAGATAGTATAAAAAACCCAATAATTAACGCAACCCACAAGCCCATAAAGCCCAAGTTGTCACATCAGCCTTACCCACAAGCCCTCGTCAAACTCGAAATAGAAGTACTACTACCCATAATCTCGAATACCCAATATATTATAAAAAAATGTTAAAAAGAAGAAGAGTGTGTGTGTGTGTGTGTGTGTGTGTGTGAGAGAGAGAGAGAGAGAGAGAGAGAGAGAGAGAGAGAGAGAGAGAGAGAGAAAAGTCTCGGGTTCATTGGGCTTGGAAACCCTCACCTCGAGCCCGAAGGGAGCCCGATCACAAGCCCAAAGGCGCTATCAAAGGCCTTATAAACTACTCTCATTCCATAATAAAGACTCTTCTAATACAACTGTTTCGGAAAATATTCATTCTATTTTTCAATATAAATCATAGAATCATGTACATTTTTCAAACCTTATTTTTGATTTAGATATATGAGTCAGTTTTAGACACAATATAGAATATTTTCTTGATGATGGTGTGCATATATGATGAGTAGATATTCACTTGCAACCAATATTTGGTGGAAAATCATAGCAACATAACATGAACACTATAAGTTTCCAATATTTTGGTGTGGAGAATGATAGCAACATAACATGAACACTATAAGTTTCCAATATTTTGATTAGTTTGTAGCCACTTTTAGAGCTTTTATGAGGTGGCAACCAATCACTAGAAAATGTTTTGATGGCCATTGAAGAAAAGGGATTGTCTAAGGATGATAGGTATGTATTTCTGGAAGTTAATTTTAGAGTTTCTGATTTTTAACATAATGATTATTGATAGTAAGATGGAGATTTTGTTTCTTGTACCAGATGTTGGATTCATTTGATTTGATTTGATCACTGGTAGTAAGCTAAGGGGTGGATTAACCTTAATTTTAACGTCTTGATGATTCAACAAATCAACATGGAGATTACAAACGAGTAAAATGAGTTAAGTGGATAATCAATAAGAACCCTTTGCATAATAGCAACTTTGTATCTCTTTTAGATAAAACAAAAACAAAAAAGAAAAATGTAGACTGAATGGGAAGGATTGTAATTGATAAATTTATTGCAAGGGCACTAAAGTAAGGGATGAGTTAACATTCGTCCGAGCATGACATTATCATGATTCACCTATCAACATGGTGATTAGGGGTATGTAAAACCTGAATGACCCAAATCAAAACCTAAAAACAACATGAAAATAATTTTTTTTTATGCCAAATCTGAAAACCCGAATATTAGGGGGATATTCAGGTACACATCGTTTTGGTTTATTCCACCCGACCTACCCGAAATATATATACATATGTTTTTTAATATTATATAAATACATTTATTTACCAAATTATTTTTTGAAAAATCCTAAATTTATGTCATTTGTAGTATTTTATAATTCTTAAACCTACTATTAATTTCATCAATTATCACAATTTGAATCCACCATCAAAATCGATTGAATATATACATTTTTGTGCATTATGACAATACCTAAACCCGACCAGCCTTAACCTGAAACCCGACCAACCTTAACCTGGAACCTGACCAATAAGAAACCCTAGATATGGGGCTTATTTTTATATCCGGAATGCGATCGGTATTTTATTTGTCCACTTTAAACCACGTTCTAGCCCACCCAATGTACACCCCTATTGTTGATTACAAACTAGTTATGTGATGATTTTGACTCCAGGGTTATCGACAATTAGAAAGAACTGTTGGCATAATTACATCTTCTTATCTTAAATTAGAGCTGATTAAAGAAATTACTATTTCTCCAATAATTAAACTTTGATTTTTATATTAGAAGTCAAACACATTAAAAGTCAACCATCTATAAAAGGCGTTCAAATTCAATATTCATTCGTACACTTGAAACCATGGCTACCTTCCTAACCGTCGCTAATGGTGGAAGACGACACCCCGAGCGACGAACCAAACGTCGCCGTTGTATCTCCGCTCAGGTCGGCGACATCCATCATCGTCGGCCTGCTCGCCGGGGCCTCCTCCGTGCACAAAACTCCTCGTTCCTGCAGCTCTCCAATCGCCACCTCCCACATCCTCCTCACGTCGTTCGCACCAGTGATGCGTCCTCCATCCACCGGTGGTAATGGCCTTTTTTCACCCATCGATGGAGGCCAATTTCGTCTAAGAACATCTCGTCTGTCGGCTTCCTTCTCGCCACTGGTCACCATCAGCCACCATCGCCTCCGGCCACCTCCACCACCACCACCACCGGCCACCACTACTGTTCAACATTATTAAATGATATTTTATTAGTATTTAAAAAAAACATAAAAGGGCATTTTGGTCATTTGTCATCATTTCATTTCAATTACAAAGCTGAATTTTGTTAACCAAACATATAGATTCCAATTCCTTTAAACAGCTAGATTCCATTCCATTTTTCTGTCAACCAAACAGATAATCAAACCTGATAACATTCTATTCTAATTCCTTTCAAATTACAATTTCCTTGATAGATTCCATTCCTAAATAATCATGTGAACCAAAGGTCCATTAACAATCAAACTTTGATTTTTATATTCAAAAGCCAACCCAAAAAGTCAACCACCTATAAAAGCCACTCAATTCAAACATTGAGAAACCACGTCCACCTTCCTAACCGTCACTAATGGTGGAAGACGACAGCCCTAGCGACGAAGCAAACGTCGCCGTCGTATCTCCGCTCAAATACTTCTTCAGCCGATCCAGATCATCGGCGGCATCCATCATCGTCGGCCTGCTCGCGGGGGCCTCCTCCGTGCACAGGACTCCTAGCTCCAGCAGCTCTCCGATCGCCACCTCCCACATCTTCCTAACGTCGCCGAACTGATCTCTCGTCGTTCGCACCAGCGATGCGTCCACCACGTCCTCCATTCGCCGGTGGTAATCGCTCCTTTTCACCCATTGACGGAGGCCGGTTCCGTCGGAGAAGATCTCGTCCGTCGGTTTCCTTCTTGTAACGGTCTCCAGGACCAGGATTCCGAAGCTGTAGACGTCTCCTACCGTTGATGGAGTGGATCCGTAGCCGTATTCTGTAGGTAAGATTGTTTTTTAGGTTTTTAACAATGGCGGAAAATTGATGAATTCGGTTTTTTAGGTTTTTAACAATGGCGGAAATTGATAAACTCGTTTTTTTAGGTTTTTAACAATGGCGGAAACTAATGAACTCGTTTTTTTAGGTTTTTAACAATGGCGGAAACTAATGAACTCGTTTTTTTAGGTTTTAACAATGGCGGAAATTGATAAACTTGTTTTTTTAGGTTTTTAACAACGGCGGAAATTGATAAACTCGTTTTTTTAGGTTTTTAACAACGGCGGAAACTGATGAACTCGTTTTTTTAGGTTTTTAACAATGGCGGAAATTGATAAACTTGTTTTTTTAGGTTTTAACAACGGCGGAAATTGATAAACTCGTTTTTTTAGGTTTTTAACTACGGCGGAAACTGATGAACTCGTTTTTTTAGGTTTTTAACAATGGCGGAAATTGATAATCTCGTTTTTTTAGGTTTTTAACAACGGCGGAAATTGATGAACTCGTTTTTTTAGGTTTTTAACAATGGCGGAAATTGATAAACTCGTTTTTAGGTTTTAACAATGGCGGAAATTGATAAAAACTCATTTTCAGGTTTTACCAATGGCGGAAATTGATAAACTCGGTTTTTTAGGTTTTCAACAATGGCGGAAATTGATAAACTCGGTTTTTTAGGTTTTTAACAATGGCGGAAATTGATAAACTCGGTTTTTTAGGTTTTTAACAATGGCGGAAATAGATAAACTCGTTTTTTTAGGTTTTTAACAATGGCGGAAGTTGATAAACTCGTTCTTAGGTTTTTAACAGTGGCGGAAACTGATAAGCTCGTTTTTTAGGTTTTAACAATGGCGGAAACCGATGATTTGTTAGATTTGTTTAGAGATTTGGTACCTGGTGGAATGTAACCAATGGATCCACAAAGGATATTTGCTGTGGAATTCCCTAAATTCTCGGTTCCGGTTCCGGTTCGGTTCCGGTTCCGGTTCCGGTTCCGGTTCGCAGTTCCAGTTCCAATCGTCATAGCTAATTTCGCGATCCCGAAATCAGAGACCAGAGCCGTCATATCGTCGTTGAGAAGCACATTGCTCGGTTTCAGATCGCAATGAATGACTTTGATCGGCGAATGATGGTGGAGGTAAGCCATTCCTTCAGCTATATCACTGCAAATGTTCACTATCTGAATCAGGTTCAGATCCGCTGCACCTGCACCTGCACCTGCACCTGCACCTGCACCTGATTCGGAATCCGGATATAAACGGCTATCCAAGCTTCCGTTCGCCATGAACGGAAGCACTAGAGCTTTGAAATCCGGTAAGCTACAAGCCGTTACGATTCGTATCAGATTCCTATGACGAATCGTTTTCAGAACCTGACATTCTCTGTTGAAGCTCTTGGTCGAGTTTCCCGTTTGTAACTGAAGCACTTTGACCGCTATTTGCGTTCCGTCCGGGAGCGATCCTCTGTACACTCGCCCGAACCCGCCCGACCCGAGCAGTCTCCGATCGTCGAATCCGCCCGTAGCTTCCGCAAGCTCCTTGTACGTGATCCGTGGGAAGTTATTCATCAAATCCGGTTGGGATTTTGTTTCTGGCCGAGCGTTAGAACTCACGACTCGTTTCAGGTACCGCCTTCCGATCACGCAGCAGATACCCGTCGAGAAAATGGACGCTAAAATACCGACGTAGAACACGACTAGAAAAACCGGGGAGTGGAAGTATTTTTTCTTATGGGAGCAAAACGAGAGGCCGGAAACATGCCCGCAAAGATGCGAGTTTCCTAAAAAGGAAAGTTTGGTGACGGAATCGAAAACGCCACCCTCGGGAACACGACCGTCGAAGTCGTTGAACGAAAGGTTCAAGAATCGAAGGCTGTCGATTTCGCTTAAACCTGTCGGGATCTTTCCCGATAGACTGTTGTTAGAGACGTCAAACGCTTCTAGACTCGTAAGCGTGGTCAAGGACTCCGGAAGCTGACCTTGAAACGAGTTGCACGATAAATCTAACGTCTCTAAGGCCATGTAACTCGAGATTTTAGGAAAGACGGGTCCGGTGAAGTTATTGAACGAAAGATCGATCGCTTTGATGGTTTCTAGCATGCTGAGTGCAGCGGGTAGCGGTCCTTGGAGACGATTATGGGATAGATTCAAGAAAATCGCGTTCGGGCTCATGGCTGATAACAATTCCGAAGGTATGTTACCGGTTAATCGATTGTAGGAAAGATCTAGACTCGATAGAACTACGCACTTTCCTAACGTAGACGGTATTTTTCCCGAAAGCCGGTTGTTATTAAGGGAAAGTGAAATTAAGTTCACCAAATTCCCTAAACTTTCTGGGATCTTACCTGTGAATCTGTTATGTGACAATTCGAGTTCGCCCAAATGACGAAATTGCCCGATTTCATCCGGGATTTCGCCCGTGAACGCGTTATGGGATAGCCAGAGTTTATCTAGCCTCGGAAGTCGGCTGATTTCTGGCGAGATTGTTCCGTTGAGACGGTTCATGGTCAAGTTCAGATATATTAGGCTCGAAAGATTTGCGATAACGGGTGGGATCGAACCGTAGATATTGTTTTCTTGTAGCAGCATGTAGCTGAAATTGACACCGAGTTTTCTGATGGAGTCGGGCAGGGCTCCGCCGAGTCCCATGCCGGCTAACTCGAGCTCCCGGAGCGTAGTGCAGTTAGAAAGCGCGGTAAAGAAGACGTCGAGATTGTCGTTTCGATCGTGGCTAACCATTTGGTTATACGATAAATGGAGATTCAGAAGTTGGGTAAGCTTCGCGACTAGTTTCGACGGCAGTTCGCCCGAAAGATTGTTGCTTTCGACGTCGAGATTGTACATCCTGGACGCGTTTGCCAACGACAACGGGATTTCTCCGGTGAACTGGTTGTTATACAAATTCAGATTCCAAAGACTCGGGCAATTCCCGATTTCCGGCGGGATTTTTCCGCTGAAGAGATTGGACGAGAGGTCCAAGTTCGACAACAAACTGCAGTTCGAGAACAGAGAAGGCGGAATCTCGCCATCGAGACTGTTGTTGCTGAGATCGAGAAGCATAAGGTTCGACAACGACGATAAAGTTTCCGGAATCCGACCTTGCAGGCTATTGTTGTCTAGATAAAGATATATAAGATGCCGTAAAGACGAGATCCCAAACGGGATGTTTCCGTATAAACCATTATCCGAAAGGTTTAACGTACGAAGGGCCGTGAGGTTACCGATCACGGCCGAAAACGGGCCCACGAGTCCGGCCCCGACGAGCATGATCGTCCCGACACGTTGCTCGTCGTTATTGCAAACGATCCCGTTGAAGCTGCAAACCTCCGTGGTCTCGTTCCAGTTCCAAAGCGCCAATCTTGGGTCGATTTTTACGCTTTTCTTGAACTCCAGGAGCACGGCTTTATCGGTCCGAAGTGAAAGTTGACTTCCCGACACCGCGGTCAAATGCTCGAGAACGAAGAACACGAACAACCCGAACAAGATTTTTGTCTGAAAGATCATTCTGAAGACTTTGTGCAAACTAAAGGTAATATCTATATCTCTTGCTTCTAGTTTCAATATGGTGAAAATAGTAGTTAAAATTTGCCACTAGGTTTGTGGGTGTTACTATTGAAGCACCCCTAAGTGTAAATAGTTCATTTTGGTATGATTTATAGATGGACTAGAGTTGGTGGGCCCATAACTAGGTGTGGACCTATAAGGACTTAATGGGTCCCATGCACTCTACAATTGATTTTCGTAAGATCTATTTTGGGATGTTAGACCATCCGCAGCCGTACAGGTCATACCACCTGTACAGGCTGCCACCTCAGCGTCACATCAGCTTTACCACCACCTTATCATTACCTTACCATTTCATCCACAGCCGTACAGTTCATACACCTGTATTATTTAAATAATAAAATATAATGTTTATATATATATTGTATGTATATACATGTGTGTGTGTTACCTTATTGTTGCCGAACGGTAAGTACTCACCGTTGGGTGAGCTTCCAGCTCCCATACCGGCACACCTCGGCGGTGTTACCGTCGGTATGGGGCCGGTGCAGACATCTCACAGGGATGGCCGCGGATGGCCTTAAATGTGCATGGATCTTTATGAGGAATAGTCAGTAACGAAATCTGGAAACTTTAATGGGTGATCATGGATGTTAGAGAAAATGAGAAATACAAAAGATATCAATCAAAAAAATGAGAAAATTTTTTAAAGTCAATAAGAAAGAAAGTATTTCGAAATCAATCAGAAAACTTAAACATATCTCGCAACAATGGAATTCATCTAAAATACATTAGACGACTTTTTAGGTCCCATGCACATGGTGAGCCGATTTTCCTAAGTTGAATATTTTCTGGGATATAAAAGGTGCATATACCAAACTTTAAAGGGTGATCCTGGATATTAATAAAACAAAAAATACAAGGGGCAGCAACCAACAAAACCGAAAAGTCCTATGAAATCAACCAAAAAAATTGAAAAAGTCTTGTATAATCAACCAAAAAACTTAAAATCCTTAAAACAGTGGAACTCAACTAAAATGTTAGATGATTCTTACGGGCATTTGATCCACCTTAAATTACACCTACTAAACTTGAAAAGAATTATGGGCCCACTGCTATCTCTCACACGATCTAGGATCGAAGTCTAGCTCTGATATCATTTGTTATTTGGTTATGGTGGTATATAACTGATGACTAGATGTTCATTATAAGTAAATAGTTGGTGGAGGAGAATGATAGCACCAAAATGGATAGGAATATTTTGATGTGAAATTGTTAGCCACTTTTTAGAGCTTTTATGAGGTAGAAACCATTCCATTCATTAGAGAATATTTGAAAAGCTTTTGTGGATGGACAAAAAGGGATTGCCCAAGCATGTTGTGTTATGTGTTTTATGGAAAAATTTTCGGTTTTAGATTTTAAAATGATGACAATCTTTGATAGTTGATAGAGACCTTTTCAGATATTGGGTTTAATTAATTTGATTATTGATAGTTTGGTAGGGATGAATTAACCTTCGTCTTGATATCTTGATAATTCAAGCGCCCAACTTGAGGATTACAAAGTGGTTATTAGAGTTTACGGTTATTTGAGGTAGACAATAAAAAGAACCATCAGCATAATTACATTTTGCCTAAGTTGAACAGGGGTTAAAACGGTAAAATCTCATTGGTAGTAGGGTGTCTTAGGGGCTCTTTGGTTGTGTTTTCATTAAGTTGTGTATGGATAAAAATTCTGTATAGATTGAGAAGATTTTTGTACGGTGTGTTTTTTTTTCTTTTTTAAATTGGGAGGGGGCATCTTTGGGAAAAAAAACATGGCTTTTGCATTAATCTCTCCTAAAGCTTATTGAATAAGCCAGTTTCTATATCTTTAAAATGCTACCAAATAATCTTATATAGTTGAACGAATAAGTTGTGAGTTTCATTAAACTTCTAACGAAGAGACTCTTAACCTTTATCTTGATGTTGCGATAATTCAACCGGTCAAGTGTCAACACAATGATTAAAAACCGGTTATTCGAGATTTAATGTTTAAGGTAATTTGGATTTGGAAATCTAAAAGAGTCAATAACATAATAACATTCTTACCCTTTTTAGTTGGAAAAAATGTCTAAATGATGGCATGGCAAGTTGTGGATAGTTTTAAAGTGTGTGATGCCCAATGGAGTATTCATTGGGTTTTGTTGTTTATTTTCAATTAAGTCATAATTAAAGTGTTTTGTTATTTAATAACCATATTGGTTTGGTAATAAATCACTGTTTGATATTTTTTTTTAAGTCATGATTGAAGTATCTTTTGTTATTTAAAAACCATGTTGGTTTGGTAAAAATGAATAGTTGATATCTTCTTCTATTAATTCATGATTAAAGTGTTTTTTGTTATTTAAAAGCCATTTTCATATGTTAAAATCAATATTTGATATCAACATGTGCTAAACGTTGGTTTATTTTAAAGCTATGTAGTTGCTCATTTTATGTGTATTAAAAAATGGAACAAAATGATTAAACATAATGAAGTTTGGTTAATTCCTATTTAGTGTAATTTCTTGTTATTTACAAACCTTTTTAATAATTATTGATTTTGTAATAATTGACATTTAGGGTGGAGGGAGTGGTCATCGTTCCACCCTTCTATCTTCTTGCCACGTCATTTTTTTACCTTTATCTACCTTCTCTCTCTTCTCATTCTATCCCTACGAATCCAGTAGTGGCAATGGACATCATTTCATTTCTGATTCCACTAAGCATTTTTTAAAAAAAAAAAAAGAAGGAGAGAGATATACGCATAAGTGTGTTGTGTGTGTTTTCCCGCGTGCCAGCTTCTCATTGGGCTCTTCTTTGGTGACGCCCGCCGGGACAGGGGTGGTGTTCACCCCGCCACCCGATGGTTTCCCCGCTGAGTGAGGCTCCCATTACCTCTTCCCCTTATACATATTTACAAGAGATTTACAAAAAGGCAATAAAACATTGGATGATAAATTTGAGATTTTTGTCAATGCTAAAAAGTAAAAACAAAGAAAAAGACCAAATTGATCCAGTCTATTAAATAGGAAATTTTCTTATGTGAATTGAATGTAAACTATGTTTTTCATGTTGATGAAAATTGCTATTTTTGTTTGAGTACTATAAAACTATGATTTTCATCCTTATGGTTTAAAATTAACTTAAATTGTTGTTTTATCATTATGATTTCATCCCTTGTATTTAAAAGATAAGGCTATCCTCGAGGATGAAATGCAAGATCGACAACCAAATGGATGAAAAACACAATTTTAAGGAAAATCGGAATACTAACAAAGACAAAGTATCAAATTTTATAACCCAAAGGGAAAAAAACGTATTTACTTAATAGACAGTTCAATTTAATCAAATCTAATATAACTAAGACAATCTAAATTGTGACTTGTCCATATCGGCATCCTATCCAATCTGACAGTACAGATATCATCGAATATTACATTATTCATGGTGAATAAACATCAGATTTCAACCGAATAATATAGCATCAATATTATTCACCATGATATGCACATATTATGTCTGAATAATCATTATTATTCAAACTCAATATACCACGTGACAGCTCTCTGACTTGTCCTCACATTCACAATTAGATTTGATTTTCATTTGAAATTTTATCTACTCTATAAGTTAATATTTGGGTTCGCAAAGTAATCTTTGTTGTATCAATTAAATAGGAACTAAAGTTTGTTACATGTTGATCCTTTTCCAAATTAAAAAAAAACAAAAACAAAAAACCTCTAATAACACTACATCATCAATCACTATAAATAACCAAAATCCAATGTACTCTCAACATTTTTCACCACTTCACACAACCATGAAAAAAACAAACACTAAAAGAAGTAAAAACGCAAAGTCTAATTTTCTAAGGACACATTCTTGTTTCTTCACAAATTTGAGGTTGCCTACTCATTCATTTAAATATGGGTCAACATATTCTTTGTTTCTAGTTACATCCTATAAAGTGTGGGATTTACTGTTTCTGTCTAGTTTAGTTTTCGCTAACTATACGATGGTTATAGAGTTCTTCAATCGCTAGAGAATTTTCATTTTTCCTTTTGCAACCGATTGTTTTACATGTTGGGCATGACACAGTGCTTTCTGGGTCACGGTCAAACCCAAACATGAGGCATCTTCCCCTAGAGTTACGGCAAAGTAAAGATAAACGGTGCAAAGGAAAGTAAGGAGGACAAGGGCCGTTAGGAGGAACCGGTGGCGCCTAACGATCGTCGAAAAGCTACCCAATTCGGATTGCTTTCTGAACGTAGGTGACGAAAATGCCGTTTGTGACCTCCGTTGGGGTGAATTTATCGCACCGTCTAGAACCATCATGCAACTGGGAACAGAGGCTGATCCAGAAAGAATTCCGAGTGAGAATATAGAATAATCAGCATGATGTAAAACATATATTAGTTATAAAAAGTAAGATACAAGAGGCTTTTTGCAAACCCTAGTGGGGTTTTTTTCCCTCTTCTTTTCCTTCTATAGTGGTTACCAAAAAGTTAATATAAAATAAACTCAAAGAGATTAGAACTTGCAACCTATGATAGCATATTTAAATATGTAATGCACCGGATATATTTTAGTGACTAAGGAGTTTACGAATACAGATTAAAACTGATCAAGTAAGAGTCACCATCCTCACTTAGGGACCGTTTACCAACCTCTTACTAGTTAAGCATTTACTAGCTAAAGTTATCACCCTCACCTGCCTTATCGAGTAACATTATTGGTCCTCAAAATGGATTGTGGTAAGCGTCTTTTACCCGGTCAGCGTTTAGCGGATAAGAGTCTTTTTCCTCATAGGGTAAAGATTCATGATCCTTGTTATGCCTCTTACCACATAAGGTTATCAATTATTGTCATGCTAACTAGTAAGTAAGGTGAGTGACTCCCAATAAGCACTTACCTAGTAAGAATTTGGTAAAACTGCCCCTTACCTTATCTGCGATCATCAAAATAGCAAAGCGCCTCTTACTTGGTAAGCGCTAACTGGGTAATGATTCATCAACCTCACTTTTGGGGTAAGATTCTCGGTGCACAAAATGATACAATAAGGTTGTTGGTGAAGACCATTATCTCTGACCGGATAAGCATCTCGTACCCAATAAGAGGAAAAAAGAGTTTAGTTACCAGGTAAGAGTCGGTAAGTGTTCAATAACCAAAACCACAAGGGTTGTGGCATACTGGTTGAGGCCATGGGGATGTGATGGAATATCCCATCTGCCCATGGTTCAATTCCAGGCGTGCGCGACAATTGTTGTCATTGAGTTTATAGGGCTGATTTCTTACAGTCATAAATTATCGGGATTAGTCTATAGCCTGGGACAACCTTAAAAAAAAAGTGTTCGGTAACCAACCTAAACCTAAATCCGCCCACGATTGTTGAGTCAATAGCAACATTACCAGAAAACTTCGCCTACTTTAAACAAACTGAAAAGTACGAAGGCTACTTTCGGTCGAACTTCGAAATGGATTACAACCGACTCCAAGAAAGAAGAAAAAGTTCGTTAATTTCAAAGTCAATATGAATGTAGGCTTGAAAAAACAACACAATCCCTCCAATTACAATCAATGTGGAACTTTCGACCAAATAAAAAACCAAAAGCATTTAACAAGTTGGAATTAAGTAAAGGGCAACAACAATGCAACTATACAAGGGTCATCATTGAACATATAAAATAAATTAGTCCTATGAAGAAATGATGAAAGTGGATCTATTCCACAACAAAGTTGATCCATACAAGCGGTTGTGCACGCGAAAGTGAAGATAAACTTGAATACAAAGGTAGATGGATATTCTGAAAGCAGCCGGAAAAAAATTAAGTTAGATTTAGAAGTCCCAAAGGATGAGGAGTGTTCTCACTATTCTCATCATAACTGTTATTCTCACATGTTGCTTCATCTCTACTTGTACATAGAAATAAGAAGGGAAGTAAAAATTAACACCATGGGATTTCGATATTCAAGCATCCTATCAAAGGGGGCATGGCATTTGAGGAAAACTAAGCACATTGATCCCGGTCATCCCGCTTGTCTCCATCTTTTTTTCCAAAAAAATATATAAAATTCAAACTGCTTTTTTACATTTCCAAAGCATTGATTTGGCTATAGTCGGGTTTGTTTAACAAGATAAAGAAGTCGAACCGTCAACCATCATGGAAATGGACGTGTTGGTGTACCATTACCATCGTGGTAAAGGATCATGTGAGAAGTGAATCTGAACCCTTGATCTATTTTAATCTCATGTCCTCCCATGAATTGCACTTTTAAAAGGAAATTGATCCGCTCATCTCATCCTTCCAAAAGTGTGTTCTGGCGGAGACACTCTAACCCCAGGTCATTGGACCGACGCCACTCTACCTCCATGAGGGTGTCCTTGGCAACCCCCTGTCCGGTCTCCGCAGCCGTTGGAATTAAACCCAGGACCGTATCTTCCAAATAGTCCCCAAACTGCGAGCCCCATAGGCATTTGCGAGGTAGAGGTACCGATCAAATATTGAGTAGTGCAAGGATCGAACCCTTGACCTCAAGGAAGCCAAGGGACAATCTTACCACTAGCCCAACAAGTGATTGGTGCTACATCTCATCCTAATGTGCATCCAACGGTTGATAACCTCTTCACGTTAACCTCAACTTATTACCAAAACCCAAATGTTACCATCATATACCTAAAAGTGATGCTATATAAATGCAAGGGCCACTAGATCACATATCTATCTCCAAACAACCAATCATGGCTTGTCCTTTGGTGTCCATTTACATGATCTCCTATTAAAAATATTAATAATAAATATATTTCTCCTTCTTAAAAAATTGATTTTTAAGTTTCTTATGGATGAAATATAATACTCTCTCATGATGATCAATTTTGAACAAAACTTCCTCAAAATCCCTAAAACCTCCATTTTATCCCCATTTTCCAATTATGGGTCCCCTTTCATCTTTCCACATAAAATAACTGAGAATCACTGCAAGATAGCCATTTCCCCCTTCCATCATATAAATGGGATTCACTAATGACTAGATATCAAATGGCCAAAACCAGTAGGAGCTTCTATTTTTCCTAATAGAAGTTGAAGGCTCAAATGATGCTAAATTATTCCAACCCTAAGCTTCAACTTCCATAAGTAGAACACATTAACAAATTACACATAACAACCACCCAATCCTAAACACTACTCTCATAATGAATGAATTTGGGATTACTTATTTAAAATAACTTATGCTTATCTGCTTATTTGCTTAGCTGGTTGGAAAAGTTAAAACCTTTTTTGCTTCTTTAAAAACTCCTTATCTGCTGGTTGGTGCCATGATAAGCATTTTATCCAAACAATCAAAATTGCTTATTTGCTGTTTCAACCCGCAATAAGCAAAATAAGCAGTTTTAATAAGCAATCCCAAACACCCCTAAGCCAACTGTTGTCAGAATGCATGTTGATCTCAATTAGGGTTTTCAAACCCCAAAACAGTCGATCGAACATGAAAAATTGATCTACAACCCTTTAAAGTCCACAAATATGAACAATTATAAAAAATTCATACATAAAATAGAAAATCGAGTGTCAAAATCAATCTGTAATCCTTTAAATTCCATATTCATAAATCAATTATAACCAATCAAACGCACAAATATGAACAATTATCAAAAAATTCAACCGTCAAAATAGAAAAAATCGAGTGTGAAATTGTGCATATATCGAATTAAACCGCAAAATCACAGTAGTCTTATTAGATCAAATTGACTTAAATCAAATCGAAATCAAAATCAATGAGAAGATAGATCTACATAATTCAAGTAGAGAAATTAAAAACGAAATAAAAACGAAAAAAATTTGAGAAAATTACGTACCAGAATGGAAAAATGGAGAGGAAAATGGCGCCTAACTCTCAACGGAAATCGCGATAAAAGACGATTTATTTATTTACCAACCACCACCACCGTTTTCTTTTGCGGTAAGGTAAATAAATGCCAACCCCCTCAATTTTTTTTTTTTTTTTTTTTTTTTTTTAAAATTTGGAACCATTCGAAAAAACAAACAAATATTATGTTTTGGATGAAAGTTTGGTTGTAAATACCATTTATATCAATGCAACAATATTTTTATTTATTTATTTATTTTTTAACGGCGATACTACTTTTTATTACCAAACAAAAGCGTACAAATGAGACGAGCACACAACCGACAAGCGACACGCACATAACTAGACCTAAACGTGCATCCAAACCCAAGAATTACAACTAGACGCCAAGACAACGTAAAACTCAAAACAAGGCTTTACATAAACATCTACACGCCAACAGATTTACGAGTTGTAAAACGATTCTAGGGACCAAACCGATTCCAACCTGGTGTTTGTTGCTGCTATAAACCGAGGACGTGCAACAGTAGCTGAAAACGGACAACAGCTGCAGTCGTGCAGCAGTAGCCAAAAGCAGACAACAGCTTCATCAATGCAACAATATGACATGAACTTTACAATAAACCTCTGCTTCATGAAATGTGAGCTCATCTTTCAATCCAATTTTATACTAATAAAAAAATAGTTTTTTTGTTTAATTAAACAAAAGAAAAAAAATTATGATAGGTCCACAATAATGACTTGCAAGATCTTTCAAATGTTGCAAGACTTGCAAAAATTTGCAAGGACTCTTTTTTTATGTGGTGATGCCACATCTTGCAAGGGGTGTTTGCAAGCTTGTGGCGGATGACCTTAAAACTCAAATTTGATTGCAAACGAAGGGACAACTGAAAGCATGCCGTGTGGCATATTTAGAATGAATAATGACATAATACAAGATTATTCAGAATAAATATTCCATGTAATGTACTCTCGACTATACTCATATTAGCAATCAATTTTGAGTATTCATTTAACTGTCCTCATGTTAATAATCAGATTTGAGTTTTCATTTGAAACGTGACAGTTTGAGGTATTATATTTTTCGTCATGTAGTTGTTATGAAATTATGATTTTTATTTCCATGGTTTGTAATTCAATATTATTTTCATCTTTATAATTGATTCCGCTTATTGCGGTAAAAATCATTACTACATGGCTTTAAAAGTTGAAATAAGAAATCGTACGGAAACGAGCTTTCTCACGATTGACCTCCTCCCAACGACCGTTATTGCTCTCGACAGCTCAATTTTCAGTATATTTCGTAAATAAAATAGCAGCAAGTTTTTACATATATATTTGGATAAAGAGGTTTTCTTTAAAAGCTAATGTATCAACCAAACAAGAAAAATAAGAACAAAACATAAGCATCCAAAAGGACCCTTGGAGGCAGGTACAACTATTATACACCCTTGTTAATAAATTATGCTTTAGAATAATAAATGGAAATAGTGCATCTCTTGAGTTTTAATCGTTCATTAAACTTTGCTATTGATATATCAAGAGAAAAATGATATATTTTTCATCTGTTTCATAGGGGAAGGTTCAAACGAGAAGCATGTCAATTTAAGAGAACGTGAGAAGCAATCTTAGGGGCCGTTTACTTGAACACTTACCCGGTAAGTGCTTACCGGTAAAATTGAACACTATCAACTACCATATGGTACAACATTTTAGTCTCTTAAAACGGTATCGCATGCAACAATTTACCCGGTAAGCTCTTACCGGGTAAGAGTTGTGGATCTCACTTACCCGGGTAAGACTTTCGGTCTATGCTATCGCTCTTACCGGGTAAGATTGTATCATGTTCATGTTCTTCCCGTAAGGTAAATTGACCCGGTAAGTACTTACCGGGTAAGTTCAAGTAAACGGCCCCTTAGCCACTAATCTCGCGGTTACGTTGGACGTGATCACGGAGGATTGATGCGATTCATGGGAGGGTAGAGATTATTAGGGGGGGGGGGGGTGTCAAAGCCACCTTTGTTGACCGGATGAATGGCTGAGATTGCTTCTCACGTTCTCTTAAATTGGTATTGGGATAATCCAAATAAAACTCTCTTAGGTTGTAAAAGCAAGTTCTTATATACAACCAGATTCTCATTCACATATTTATATGAGAAATCAACAGTTCCGAGTGATTAAACGGTTAAGACATAACTGCACAGTAGTTATAACCATTAACTGATAAGATTATAATACAATTGCAGCCGACTTTCAGGCTCTGAGTCAGAAGCAACGCATAAAGAAGTCTAGAGACTCGAAGGACCGGTGGTTATGCTAAAGCCATGAGGATAGGGAAACAAGAAGACGCGGGCTATAAGTTTTCTTTAAGTTGAACCATAAAGAGATATTACGAGTCAAAGTGCATCGGGTTTGTTTATTAAGCTTTAGCAGCTTAATGGGACTCGCATCTAATTCGGTCAACTTACTAGAATTTTTTTATAGCGGCTTAATAGAAAGTTGTTTATCTCAGTTTGCTCCTATGGGAAAGCTTAAAGCAGAAAAACGAGTTTTCTTGCCCAAACCCGCCCCTCCCAGTTGAAAAATACGCTCCTTCGGTTAATGAAAAACCCCTCCGGAACAAAAACCATATCAATCAATCTATACAGACAGATTAATCCATACAAATAGTTTCATTCATACATCATGACTTAATAGAAATCCAACCGAAATTCGAGTGTACAAAGGCATAAAGGTAGGGCCTGAAACTACAGTACCTTTGCCCAAATAGTATCTGGATTAGTGCTAGAATCCGGCCTACCAACAGATCACGGGTTCAAACCGCACCAAAAGTGCACCAATTTATTTCCCGTAAATAAAATATCATATTCACGAGAAAGGTACAGTCTAAAATAAAGAATATACGTAGAGTTTACATCTACTCCAACAGGTGAAAGAAGTTGTTTCCGTAAAAACCCCTGACTGAGTCTCTTATATCAAGTGATAACAAATAAACAAATAGGATTATTATTGCTATTCATGTGATATGATACATTTGGTGCAGTGGTCCATTTACATAACACTAATTATATGCACAACTTTTGGCAGAAACACACAACACAAAACAGATTTTTACAAAATGATTGGAAAATTGTAAGGAACTTACTTAGGGTTCTTGCGAGCCTTGATCATCGTCATCGATTTGTTCGGCGTCCTGAAGCATATTCATCAGCATCTCCACCTGGTTCTGCAGCATCGTGTTTTGCCGCTCGACGTCTGAACGCTTGCTTCGTTCATCCAGCAGCTGAAGTTGAAGGTGTTCGAGGACACGGGCGTCCTCTTCTAATTGCTCGTTTAGCCCGTTAATCTCTCTGTCCTGTATTCAGAGTTGGATTTGTAATCCATTTGTATCACAAATCCTCTACCTGTACTCTCATTGTTTGTTAAGGCAGGTTGGGACCGAGCTGGACGGGTGAAAGAATTCTAGAATGTTTTTAAGAGTTTTGATATGACATGGGTTATTTAGTAATTTACCAAAGTTGTCTCATCTCCCTAATTTTTGTTCAATCTATTATGGTGGGAATAGATGCAAATGTATTCATGTCCGTGTCTAATGTCAGGCCAATCGTTATACAAGTTTTTGTACTGTATTATCTTGTTGTATTTTATGTTTTTTAAACTTTCACTTTACTGTCCCAAAATTATTATTCTTAAACAATTTTTATATTTTGATTAATTTATGTTATTAAAAATATATAAAGAAACTCATTAGATCTTGTGATTATTGATCGCGTGAATGCAAAGTTGTCAAGTTATATTGTAATTCCTGATTACGTGAAAGAAATGTAGCACTAAAATCAACGGATGCCATGTAGACTGCAAACCCGTTTATCAGTTAAAATTAGTACAAAATATGAAGAATTGAATAGGAATCAGAGCAAACCGTCTTTACATTTTGATGCATTTTGATGCATTTTGCCCTTAACAATTTAGGGAGAAAGGTGTTTTGCTACTTCTCTTTGAATCCCCATATCAAGTGATCTAGGGTGTCTTAGAGGGTATGCTTTGACATAATGTTTTTCAGGGATATGGATTTTGTCAAAGGATTTGCAATAGGAAATATTTGGAATCTTTGGTATGTAGCATTTGGAATGGAATTGAATTCCGTAAATAATTTATAAGAACAAATTATAAAAATACTTGTCACAAAACAAGTGTTTTTAACATTTTTTGAAACGTTATTATAAACAAATCCTACGAACTCCCACGAAATACCAACTACCCATGGATTTCTAAATCTCATATTTGTCGGATTTCAATTCCGGACTTTCCTCAATGAGTTGGACTTTTTGGTTAATTATATTTTGAAAACCTGGTTGTATGTGTATCAAATATCAATACAACAAAATCGGCTTTATAGGACGTCAAATATGTCAAATTGACTTACTAGACCTCTTTACAAGTTACAACACTTGGTTCATAAAACCAAACCATATGTCAAATTGTGTTACTAGACTTCTTTACAACACTCGGTTCATAAAACCAAACAATTACACCTTCTATATAAAGGTGTTACAATAGGATGCTAGGATGTATTTATGCATCGTAAATAGTTTTTTAAGGACACTTCATTTACTTTTCTATGAAACACTTTTGAAAAGTGTCCTATGAATATATCTTTTTATAGTATACTTGTTATTAAGAGGCGCATTTTCAAATAATGTCTATCAAATAAACTAATATAAACTTATTGTAACACCTTTACACGGGACGTACAATTGTTTGGTCCTATAACGAGTTTATCAGGAAATTTAAACATATTATCATATATTATATAGCCGATTTTTGTTGTAGTGTATAATATAACATGTGGAAAGGACGGATACCTTTCTGTTCATTTCCTGTACCGCGATCCTGCGCATGCTTTCAACAACATCCACGTTTACAAGCTTCCGTTTCTTACCGATTAGCCATCCACGAGGGTAACTGGCGGTGTCAAAGTCCGGTGGAGGGAGTAAAGATTCAGCCAAAGGTCTTCTACCGTTCAAATCCATTATCGGTTCCAAAGGTTCAAAGAGGGCCTTACGTTTCTCGGAGAGAATCGTGGGCGGGGTTGATTCTTCCATTTTTTCATCACTCTGATGCTCTTCCTTATTCTCAGACATCTTATCGGCTTCATCTGCTATGTCCTTGTGCAAATTCTTCGCGCTAGCTGAAAGCAGAAACCCCTTAATCAATTTGCATCATAATCGAAAAAGAATAGCAGATAACAAGATGGCATCTACTGAGGGGCCAGTTTACCAAACACTAACAGGATAAGCATTTACCGGGTAAGAGTCTTCACCTTCACTAACCCAACAGGAACAAGATTCTCTTCCATCAAAATGACATAGTAAGCAACAATCTTACCCTATAAATGCTAACCGGGTAAGAGCCACCACTATCACTTACCGGGTAAGATTATTGGTCCTTACAATGCCTCTTACCAGGTAAGATTCTTGGCAGAGATGGCAACAGGGTAGGAAAAACCAGGGATTGCAATCCCCATCCCTGCTACCCACTGGGGAATCGGAGATTTTTCCTTGTTTACGAAATTAATTTTTTTTATATAATATCTTTATAGATGTCAGTTTCACATTTAAACGACGTACTATTGTGAACTTTAATTAACCAACTTTTAGTGGCTCCATGTGTGCAAAAGTAGCTCAAAAATAAATATATTAGTTACGATCCTTAATAATTGATATCTTATACATCAACGTTGTTATATCACTAGGAGTTTCTCCAAACAATCAAGCTAATATTATAATATATTTTGAAAATTTTCTCATCATCAAAAATTGATTATATTTATGTGTTACATATACTATATATAGTAGTTGGGCTTATCGTTTTTATTATATTATACATGTACATATTTATAAACTATATATATATATATAGGTGAAAGTTCAATTGCAAACCACCTTTTCATTGTGAACGTGAGGACAAACGAGAGCGCGACACGTGGCAATTTGAAAAAATTTCGACTTAGTTATTCAGACTGAATAAAGCGTTATTCAGACTGAATAACACTAACATGCACTCTGATGCAATTGGACGCGGCGGGTCAGCCGCGGGTCAAGCGTTATTCAGTATGAATAACACTAACATGCAGTTTTATTCAGACTGAATATGACTTGACCCGCCGTTTCAGATTGCCACGTGTCGCGTTCTGGGCTGTCCTCACGTTCACAACGAAAGGGTGGTTTGTATTTGAACCCACCCCTATATATATATATATATATATATATAAACTTACCTTTAAATACTTTGGGCCTGGGTCGAGAGGTATCCCCATCCCCGATTAACAAATTTCAGGGATTCCTCATCCCCATCAAGTCGTCAACTCAAGGATTCCCCGGTCAAACCAGTACCGGGTATCGGGTTCCTCATCCCTAGTTTTTGGTCCTTGCCATCCTCACCCAATAAGGTAAGTGACCCATAAGCACTTACCCTGATAGCGTTAAAGTAAACGACCCACTAGAGCTATGAACCTGTTTGCAACAATGTATATGTATATACAGGGTGCTTCCACTCGATTCAAAGGCAAGGAACTCACTTACCATCTTCTCTCTGTTGTGTGAACTCCATCTTCAATGGAGAAACAAGGATGGAGTTCACACAATGGTCCTAAGTCCTATTCTTGTTGACAGCAACTCATTTTCCACTTTAGTGGGTCTTGTTTGCACAGCTTGAGAACATATAAAATGCAATTGTGAGACGGAGTAATGAAGACGGATTTTAGGCCATGGAGAATGGCCGAAAATGATATAATCAGACAAACCAGCTCAATTCATTTGGCCAATTAATCATTTCCATTTTCAGAGTGTCATTGTAGTCTGTAGACAATCTGGGTTTTTGTGTTTAAAATCACTTGGATAACTCTTGGATCGTGTATATATTTCACTTTCCAAATATCATATTTCTACCCTTATATGCCTAAGGTTGCATGAAATCAGTATTAGTATAATCCAAGGATTCACTCTCATTTTAAGGCATAAACAGGAGTATTTATAATTTTATATGCCCTACATTAACCGTTTTATGCATTCATAAAAGAGATCAAAGGTTGGGGGTTAGGCAGTTAACATGTAACTGTCTAACCCCCAACTTAGAAGCTCTGAGTCGGAAGCACCAAGTTCAGATGCTGGAGTCCAGGGTACCAAGTTCAGACGACTTAGAAGCTCTGAGTCAGACACTTCTGAAGTTTTAGTATTCAGACCTTCTGAATTAAATTCAGACCACCTCCAGGGGCATAGACCCTTTGACCCGCGGCACCCACCTTATGGGGATCTAAGGTGATAGAGGTAATATTTATGAGTAACTCAGTTTATGTTTGTCTTGTCATCAAGTAAATTACAGTTACACCAAAATAATTGATAGACACTAAATCACCACATGCCATTTAGGCCAACATAAATGTGAAAATATGATCCTCTTTCTGTCTTCAGTGGAAGACTAAAGTCTTCGAGTCAATATTATTGCAAAATTAAGGATCGCAAGTCAAAATGTATGGGCCTGGTTAACGAAGAAATATATATTATTCAATTGCAAAAAATACTTCGCTGTTCCACCAAACCAACACACATGGTCGTTATACCAATTTTGACCTTTTTCTAATCTGAACTTTGTAAATTGTAAATAACAAAAACACATCTCTACTCATAATTCATGTGAAAAAATTGGTTTCAACACTAATATGATCATCAAATTATAAACAGTGTACAACTATATCATGAACGGTTTACAGTTGTTGAAAAATCACTATCACCTGCTTCCTCCAGAAATCTATACGAATTTTCCTCCTAAAATCAAAATTGCCTCCGCATATAGACACATAGATCTACTACTATACGTAATCAAATCAACAACAATTTACAACAATCATTCACAGAATTACCGAATTATGCTCAAAATCATTCACAAATAGTTTAAACTCTACGTAATCAAATCAACAACAATTAAAAACAATCATTCACAAAATCACAGAATTATGCTCAAAATCATTGACAGAATCACAGAATTATGCTCAAAATCATTCACAAAATTACTGAATTATGCTCAGAATCATTCACGAAATTACTAAATCATGCTCAAAAAATCATTCACAAAATCATATACAAACAGTTTAAACAGAATTATCACCTGATCTCTTCCGAGATTTCCAGAAAACAGGAGCAGAAGACACCGGAGAGAAGCCATTGACGACAGTCGTCTCCGTCTTCTTTCCATCCTCCATTACTCCTTTCAAAATCTACAGCTAAGAATCAACAAATCGATCACAATTCAGCAATATTCCACCGAATTCCTTCTCTAAAACCTCAAAAACACACAGTTTAACAGTTGAAAACACACAGAAACACCGAATCGATCACAATTCAGTCTTATTCCAGCAAATTTCTTCACTAAAACCTCAAAAACACAGAGATAACGGTTGAAAACACACATAAACACCAAATCGATCACAATTCAGCAATATTCCACCAAATTCCTTCTCTAAAACCTCAAAAACACAGTTGAAAACACACCGAAACACCGAATCGATCACAATTCAGCAATATTGCACCAAATTTCTTCTTTAAAACCTCAAAAACACAGAGATAACGGTTGAAAACACACATAAACACCAAATCGATCACAATTCAGCAATATTCCAGCAAATTTCTTCTCTAAAACCTCAAAAACACAGAGAAAACGGTTGAAAACACGCAGAAACACACCGAAAGGATTGAGATTTAGAGAGAGAGAATTTTTTCTTCTGGATTTGTTTGTTGTTTGTAAGCTGAGAGTTGTTGTGAAATGTAAAACGTACATTTGTTGCTCACCCCACACCATACAACGATTTTACGGTCAGATCGAGGAGAAATGGACGGTCAGGATCTGGAGGTGGGGTCTTTCAACTCTCCACGGCGGACTGTATATTGTATATTGTCTGAATTTATATGCCTCAGGTAGTAAATTACTAAAATGCCCTTGGAGTTGAGAAATATTACGGTGAATATAGAGACTCTTTCGACGGCCGAACGGGACAAAATAGGAAAATCCTAATATACATACATACCCCTGCCCCCTTATATTTTGGTGTTATTGCAGAACGATCCTCCATTTTTGGGTTATTTCAGTAAGATCCTTCGAATATGAAATTTCAAACAAATTTAAGTCAACGGAATGGTTACTTCCCGCTACACTGTCACGTCAGCTACACAACACTTTCTTACCCCATCCACTCACATCTCCACCACACACCAAGAGGTAGAGACCACACCCTCAATTGCTCATGTCGTGGTGGAGTGGTATCACTTTCTACCACACTCACTCTGTTAGTCTGTTTCACTCCAATAGGTGTTGGATATGCAATTTTTATTGTGTAAGCCTGTTTTTACGCATTACTAACTGAGCCACACGTTATTGGCGAATATGCAAATTTTATATTATTGCAACATTCAAAATTAAAATAAAAAATGAATAATTAGGTAAAAAAATAATATATAGGTTCAAAATGGTCAAAGATATTTATTTTAAAACTTGCTTTGTTGTACAACTTTTTAACATGTGTCTTAAGATAACTATAATAATAAAAAAAATCGAAATTTAAATCAAATTCATCGAACACTATAAAACTTATCATTAACCCATAACAAAGAGCCACAATAATTTAGTCTTTAGAAGGCTTTTGTTTGACATAATGTTTTGAATGATTTGGTTTTCGTGTAAGAATTTGAAGTAAAACGGATTCTCATTTTTTATAGTTAATCTATAAAACATATTATTAAAAAAAATTATTTCTTTTTATGTTTCTTAGAAAGCATAAATCATTTTTTTTTTATTTTGAAACAAATGGTAAAAACAGTATTATAAATAAATATATAAAATCTAATAAATTTCACTACCTCAATTTTAAACTTTAAGTCAAACCATTTACTAAATGAGATTAGAATAAAATTTAGGGAGAATTACTTCTATATCCTTGCAAAACTTCCAAATTACTTCTATATCCTTCTAAACTTTTTAATTACTTCTATGTCCTTTCAAACTTTTAAAACTCTCTTATATATCCAAATACCTATTTTAATGATTATTAAACTATTTAAATATTTATAATAATTATATTCAAATTCAATTATTTATAAGATTACTATATTACCCTTAAATTTTTTAAACTTACAAAAATAATAATTTCTTTTATTTTCTTCCAAGACTCTTCAATTTCTCTCTCCTCATTCATATCTTCATCTTCATCTTCCCAACAAAAACAATAAATCCAATTTCAAAACCTAAATCAACAACAAACCCTAAATCTTAAAACAAAACCCATTCATTTTGAATAACATAAACTAGGTATTTATAAATATATTATTATAAACAAAACTTTAAATAAAAACCTAAAAAGGAAATTCTGCAACACATGGACTCCATGTCGTCATTTTTATGTTCTTGGTATTTTCTCTTTTACAACCCCATGCTTTCACCAACCACTATAATTTCACTCTCACAATTCATTTATACATACTTGTAACCCCACTCTACACACATTCACATGAATTATGCTACGTTGTATGATGTATTAATGTGTGTGTATATATATATATGCAACGGTGGATTCTGATGCAATCTATGAAGGGGCTTTTCATCTTCAACCTCTCTTCTCATCTTCATTTTTGTTTTTTCAGATTTTTTTTAAGTTTCGTTTAAATTAATATATTTATAATGAAATAAATAAATGTATAGTGAATGTTCTTCGCAATTAATTACTTGATGTTATTCAAAATGATTGGGTTTCGTTTTTAAGAATTAGGGTTTTTTTCTTGATTTAGGTTTTGAAATTGGATTTAGGTTTTGAAATGGGATTTCTTATTTTTGTTGGGAAGATGAAGATGAAGATGAAGATGATGAATGTGGAGAGAGAAATTCAAGAGCCTTGGAAGAAAATCAAAGAAATTCTTATTTTTGTAAGTTTAGAAAATTTAAGGGTAATATAGTAATTTTATAAATAATTGAATTTGAATATAATTATTATAAATATTTAAATAATTTAATAACTATTAAAATAGGTATTTGGATATATAAGAGAGTTTTAAAAGTTTGAAAGGATATAGAAGTAATTAAAAAGTTTAGAAGGATATAGAAGTAATTTGGAAGTTTTGCAAGGATATAGAAGTAATTCTCCCTAAAATTTAATTCTATATCCTATTAATTAGACATGTTCTTATTTTAATATTTGAAGACATGTAATCTTATCAACAATTTGCAAGGGTAAACTACAAAGGTTGTAGCATACTAGTTAAGGTATGTGAAGGAAGTAACTTGTTAACCCTTCTATCTAAGGTTCGAATTCAGACGCTTCCAAATAGTGACCGACTAACTCAGGACAGCGTGCTTTAGTTGCAGGATGTATTTACGAAACATTTAATAGATTTTAATGAACAAATGAAAAGAGAAAAGGACATTATTGAAATAAATTCATAATACAAGGGGGGTTTTATGACAATTTATTCGAACATAAGAATATGCTCCTCGCCTCCTGGGTTGTTACATTTTCTAGTTCACACGCTTTTCTCGTGTTCCTTTGTTTTCATCGCATTTAAAGCTTTTCCACACGTGATAGACTAATATAATTTTAGTATTTAATCACATATTGTTAATTTTTATTTATCTATCAAATCCTAAAAATATTCATGCCATCTCCAAAATAAAAATCCACATTTTTATTTATGTCTCAAAGTAAGTTTAGAGTTTCAAAATAGATAATAATTAAATTCTCAAATTATAAGAGTTCTCAAGAGCAGGGGAGGTTTTGAAGAAACGTATCAATTAAGGGAACATGAAAAACAATCTCAGCCACTCATCCGGTCAACAAATGCAGCTTTGACCGGTACCCCCTTTTAATAATCTCTACTCTTCCATGAATCGTGTCAATCCTCCGTGATCACGTCCACCTTAACCGCGAGATGAGTGACTGAGATTGCTCATCACATTTTCTTAAATTGACATGCTTCTCGTTTGAACCTTCTCCCTCAAAGAGTAAGGGTGTAAAAGAAGTCCGCTAAATTACTTAACCCGACAAACTCAACTTGCCTTGTTATCATCCAAAGCGGAAAAACAGATCAAGTTTCAAGATGTAAGACCGTCCTAATGCATAGATAATTATTGCAAAATATGTTTTTACATTTTCTTAAAAATGAAATTTTACATTAAAAATACTAAAAGCATGTTTAGGCAAAGTGATTATTGGAGACATTGTGTCGCGTTGAATACAAGGTCATTGTATATAACTAATTAACTAGTTATATCGATGGCAATTTCCGATACGACCCGTCAATCCGACCCGATACGGAGATAAACACGTTTGGGTTGACAATTTTCATTTGCCAACCCGTCAACACGCCAATTTCACAGGTCATGTTCGGGTCGACCCGCGAACCCATTTATATTTGATTAATTATATTTTCTAATTTTTTTATATAATAAAAATAAACATTTTGACTTTGAACGACCAAATAACCCTAACATGAGTAACATGCCTAAATCCAAATATTTGTTGAAAGATAGATTCTAAGCTATTTGTTTTATATACAGTTCGTTTTATATACTATTAGTTGAAAGACCCACCAACCCGTGACCTGTTTATGACTCGTCAACCCGTGTCTGTCTCGTCGACCCGCCAACCTGTGGCACGGACCCGTCACGGGTAAGGGTTGAAGATTTCGACACGATTAGCTAAACGAGTCGTGTCATGGTTGAGGTTTTTGACCCGCCAACCCGTGACCGGTCAACCCAAACACGACCTGATTGCCACCTCTAACTGGCTACTAAATAATTGGGGTTATTTAAAATGTGTTTTTTGTAATCATATATATTGATATCTAATTGCATTCCAAAAAAATGCATAAGCTTCCCATTAATAAAAAGATATTTTATATATATGATTTTCTGTTAGGCAATGGCATAGTGTAACGCTCCCAGATACCCGTGACACGATATTATCCGCTTTGGGTCCAGTCCAGGTCACCCGCACGGTTTTGTTCTTGGGCCGAGTCCACGCACCAAAAAGGCATCATGCCAAGTGAGGTTATCCACACCCTTATAAGGAGTGCTTTGTTCCCTTCACCAACCGATGTGGGACGAGTTATTACACTCCCCCCCCCCCCTCAAGGACACAACACCCTCGTTGTGCACATCGGTCCGGGTTTGGCTCTGATACCATTTGTAACGCCCCAGATACCCGTGACACGATATTGTCCGCTTTGGGCCCAGTCTAGGTCACCCGCACGGTTTTGTTCTTGGGCCGAGTCCACGCACCCAAAAGGCCTCATGCCAAGTGAGGTTATCCACACTCTTATAAGGAGTGCTTTGTTCCCCTCACCAACCGATGTGGGACGAGTTATTACACATAGACGTTATTAAAATTATTAAGTTGGCATTCGTTTAAATAACTTGCATGAAAAGTCATACTTCCAAGTAACACTGATATTCTATCTCAATCCATTCGCTAATTTGACACTGTTAACCCAATCAATGGGTAAAACCATTGGCTCAAATAATTTTCCAAAATAATCGGGTATTGATCTTTCTAAACTTTAGCCAAACCGACCATAACGGGGTTTTAAACAAAACCAAAGACATCCGGTAAATCTCACCTGGAAGTAGCATTTGGAGGATGAGATATAAGCGAACATAACCTCTACCAAAAGAGTATTGCATCCATCTCCTTAAAGATATGGACTATTGAACTCAACTCACCCAGTAAATCCCACTTCAGAGTAGGTTCCAGACTCCGAAGATGAGATATAGACGAACATGAACTTTACCCAAAGAGTACTTCAGTCATTTCCATAAAGATACGGGAATTTCAAACCACACCAACTCACTCACCCGATAATCCCACTTTAGAGTTGGGTGTAGAAATGAGAGATACACAAATCTAACCTCTACAGCTCTACCTAAAGAGTATTGCAGTCATTTCAAAAAAGATATCGGAATTTTAAATCAAACCAAACACACTCACCCACTAACCCAAATTCAAAGTTGGGTCTAGACATGAGATAAACACAAGTGTGACCTCTACCAATGAGTATTGTGGTCCTTTTGCTAAAGGTGATTGAAATTTTAAACCAACCCAAACCAAACTCACTCACCTAGTAATCCCACTTCATAGCTGGGTTTGGGGATGATTTATACATAAACATGACCTCTACGCAAAGAGTATTGCAGTCATTTCAGTAAAGATATCCAAATGTCAAACCATACCAAACTCACTTACCCACCCAGTAATCCCACTTCAAGGTAGGATCCGAGAATAACATATACACAAAACTAACCTCTACTCAAAGAGTATTGCGGTCGTTTCCATCCAAATATCAAAATTTCAAACCAAACCAAACTCACTCACCCAGTAATCCCACTTCAAAACCTGGTCTAGGGATGAGATATACACAAGTCTGACCTCTATCCAAAAGTATTGCGGTTGTTTCTATATAGATATCGAAATTTTAAACCAAACACACTCACCCAGTAGTCTCAATTCAAAGTTGGTCTCAAGATGAGATATACACAAACTTGATATTTACCCGAAGAGTACCACGGTTTCTTTTTTTTTTTTGGAAGGATGTCCCGGCTATGCTTAGACCGATCCCAACAAAATTGTGACCGTAAGAAATCAGCGCTTGATAAACTCGATGGCCACAAATGTTGTGCACACCTAGAATTGAACCCCATGCAGATGGGATATTCCACCCATCCCCCCTAGGGCCTTAACCTCTACGCCAGAACCCTTGTTGTAGTACTACGGTCTTTTCGGTAAAGTTTTTTTTAGAAAGGTATCCTAGGCTATGCCCAGACTAATCCCGACAAATTAAAGTTGTAGGACATCAGCTCCTGATAGCACAATGGCCACAATTGTTGTGGACACCTGAAATAGAACCTCGGGCAAATGGGATATTCCACCACATCCAGCATAGCCTTAACCAGTACACCACAAGGGTTGTGGTTATTTCATTAAAGTTATCAGAATCTTAGACCAAACCAAACCAAACTCACTCACCCAGTAATCCCACTTCAAAGTAGGATCTAGGGATGAGATATACGCAATGTTGCACACCCGACCTCTACCCAAAAATAAAAACACAGTTGTTTCCATCACATTTTCAACCAAGTAATATACTAAAGGCCACTAAGGCCACAAAAATTTCCCAGTTTAGCAAAAGTTATGGTAATTATATGATCATGTAAAGCTTCAGCAGATCATACCCATCCAATTGATATCAATCTCCTTTCCTGTATATACATAATATTATATAACTATCCCTACCCCCTCCCTTCCTTGTATCTATTTGTTTATATATTTATATATATTCTTAAAAACCCATTAAAAATAGGGTTAGAGACGGGACCTAAATGTCGCCAATCGCGCAAGGAATGCAAGGCGGATCTTTCGACTGGTCTTGAGGAGTGATGTTCTGCAAGCATTGATCATGAAAAGTATGCCCACAAGGTAGCACCGCCACCGGTGGCGGCGGCACCGGTTGGTACACCGCACCTTCGGATGTTAACGAAAGGTCCCGTTTGCATAGCAAGCATTTATGTCCGGTCAATTGTGGAGTTCCATCGGGATCTGCATATAAACAGAGTCGTTATCATGTGAAATTATGAAAGAAAACGAAGAACTAATTGGTAATCTGTAAGAACAAAATAATCATATTATTTGCTTAGTTTGCTGTAATAAATAACAAAAGAAGCAAAAAAGAAAACTCTTATGCCATGTTGTAACACATGTTTACAGCATCTCCTACAGATTCTCCAAAATTTCTCCAAAATGGAGAATCAAAAGTCAAAATCTCCAAAAAAGAAAATCGCATTCTCCAACAAATTCCCGTTTTGGAGACTTCAACATTGATTATAATACTAAAATATTCCATTCATCTATTAAAATAATTATCTCTCTAAAATTTTATTTTCGAAGTTTCCTATGGGTGCTCTCGTTTGGTCCTCAATTTTTGGGATAGCTCCACATTTGGAAGAAAAAAATCCTTCTCTCTCCTACTTTCTCCATTTTCGAGACAGTTTTGGGGAAGCTGTTGGAACATATAAGCTTAAAATCCTCATATTCTCAATTTTCTCCATTTTGAAGAAGCTGTTGGAGATGCTCTTACCTATTGCTGACCAGTGTTGATTCGGTCAGCATCAAGTTTACCTAAACACCGATCTGACTGATGGTGTTGACCAAGCACCTACCCGGTCAGCATTATTATTTCACTTACAGGACCAGCCCAAGATGTTGAAGGTATTTTCTCATTTATCAGTAAGCACTTGCTACAAAACACATGGTAAACGACAATTTGCAATCAACGCTTACCCAAACAGAACCTCTTATACTCTTACTCGGTTAATGCTGCCCTATTTGTGTTGGTAAACGGTCACTAATCCACATAGGTTAGGCCCACTGCTACAGTCATAGAGCCGGCCAAGCCCACCCTATGGGAGGTTGGAGCGGCCACAAGGGTTTTTGCACTTAATGTGATTTGAACCCGACATGGGATGCAAAGGATATCGACAACTTAACTGAGAAGACGGGGATCTAATTCAAGTTGCTCAACCTAGAGGAGAAGATAAATACACACTACCAACATGACTTAACTGATATTGCTTGAATTTGTGGCATAGGAAGCATGTTGAGATATAAGGAGGCATTATCACCATCAACACGCCATGTTTCAAAACAAAACTCATTGAACAAGTAAACTAGACCAAACTGAACCAATCATCCCACGCAATAGTAGGGCCTGGAGATGGCGAGATGTACATAGACCTGACCTCTGCCCGATAGGGTAAAAATGGTTGTTTCCAGAAAGAAAGAGATGAGCAAACAGGTGGTGAAAGGAATAAAGAGAAACATACAGTTAAAAAAGCATAGAAAAATAAGCAAGTTATGAATATCTGCTTGAAAACAGAACTATGGTCAAAGGTTCAACACAGTAGAACCAAGAATGCTCTTATGTCCAAAGTCGTCTATGGAGGGTCTGTGCCTCTTATGAAAGGGGGCTATCCTCTCTTGTAGCATCCAGGTTTTGGGAATGATAAAGGAATAATAATAAAAGAACAAACTGCGAAGAGTGTTTTTCGTTCCTGTGTTCTTCATTGTTAAATCCTTCAACAATAAACCTTCTATCCCAAACTAGTTGGGCGCTAGAATGTATAATATGCATGATGAAATAATATACACTGCAAATGAAGTTCTCCATGATGCACCTCAATAACTCATGTATATATATATATACACGGAGAGAGAGAGAGAGAGAGAGAGAGAGAGAGAGAGGAGAGGAGGGAGGGAGGAAGAAAACCTAAAACAAACTGAATAACACGGTAACCCTTCATCTAGACGGTATGCACTTGTGCATACAAGCCATTTGTAACATGCACCAATGCATAGAAACCAAAAAACAACTTAATTTACTTGTATGCACAAATGCATATCGTCCAGATAAAGGACTACCAGGGTCCTCAGTTTTCCAATTTTTTTAGGTTATCCTCTCTCTCTCTCTCTCTCTCTCTCTCTATATATATATATATATATAGGGTTAGGTTCATATGTGAACTCAACTTTGGTTGTGAACGTGAGGACGAATCTCAGCCACACATCTTCGGTTACGGTGGACGCGATCACGGAGGATTGACGCAATTCATGGGAGGGTGGAGATTATTAAAGAGGGGGGGGGGGAACCGGTCAAAAGCCGCATTTATTGACCAGATGAGTGGCTGATATTCGTCCTCATGTTCACAACCAAAATTGAGTTCACATTTGAACTTTCCTCTCTCTCTCTCTCTATATATATATATGTGTGTGTGTGTGTGTGTGTGAAGGCATCCTGTGTAAAGATACTAATTGGAGGTCACTCAATGACCCATCTAATGAAATAGACACTGTGTGCAGACTGCACAGAAATAGTGACTAAATTATATGACCTTACCTTACTAGAGTAATCTGAAGAAAAAGTAAGGTCCGTACGTGAAATAAGCCTATTTCCGACATTCACCAGATCTCTATGCTAGCTATCTCTGGATTTCTTGTTGGTATCACTCATACAGATTATTACAGCTAACTATGTAAAGGATCACATAAGGAGCAAGTACTTGCTCTACACAAAACATTGCTGTAACATTTGGAATCACAGGTCATCTTAACCAAATCAAAGAATACCAAAAAGAGAAAACGACGATTGTCAAGAGATACTGGACTTATTTTCATAAATATGTGCACTGTCAAAATATGAACAAGCATGAAAAGCAAAATTCGTAAAACAACTATACAAGGGGTCCTCACAATTAATACTACAGTCGGTAACAACACAATAACCTGAACAATTGAATTATTTAGAAGTTAAGGGGCTGTTTGGTTCGTGGAATTGACAGGAATTTGATGGAATTGGAGTGACAAATTCCTTAGTGATTTTGGCCCACAAAATGAACTTGATGGAATCCTTTGAATTATCATAATTAAAAGAATTCAACATTCCTTGGCTTAAGCAAAGGAACTGTGTTCCTACCAACCAATAGCATTATAGCATGGTCAAATTCCATTACAATGCCTTCAAAGTCAAATTCCTTCGATGGATTCCAAATTTCCAATACCATCAAATTCCATTATGCGAACCAAACGCACCCCAAGTTTTGTAGCCAAACAGTAGAGCTGTGGAAGGAATTAAAGAGTGAGAGAGACGGTAGATATACCTTTCCATGCAATGTGCGCAACAATTGGAGCCGTCTTCACAGGAACACGCGACTTAAAATGTGACGTGCCAGGTATAGACGGCTGAATAGGAGCAGATACATGACAACCAGGTTCTCTCCGTGATGTGACTGGTGTATAGAAGGGTGATGAACAAGACCACTTGTTACAGGAACAGCTGGTTTTGTGGGGAACGGATTTGGATTTGGAACAGAATGATGAACGGCTAGATGATGTGTTATCTTCTGGCGCTGAACCCAATGGGAAGCAGGAGGCGGCTGAGCAACAGCAGTTCTCTTGTGAGATGGCCTCACATGGAAGTCTGACTTTTGGGAGAGCCCATCAACAGTTGAAGCTGGATAAATATCAAGTGAAAAAGTGAGAATTGGATATTCACAGCTGTAATCATAAGGTATTCCAAGAAACTTGCTGATATAGCAGTCAAAATACAAAATATCGGTCATATCGGTGAATATCGGTCCAGAAATAGTGGCTCATATAATATTTCATAGAATTATATATCTATATATTAAGATATATGTGTGTGTGTGCATCCATAAACATATCATATACATTAATTAAAAATATAGTTTCAACATCAAAATATCAACTTAAACAAGTTTCAGAAAACAAAATAGAGAGTGTTCATAAACCGATAAACGGCTATTGAAGTCGAATAGGAGAAGTCAGGCTATGAAGGTGTCTACCAGATAGCTAGAAGAGATCGAGATGGAAACCTAACTAAAACTAACTGACTATCTTTGAAAAGAAAAGTCCCAAGTAAATATATTAAAGCCCGGTAATTATTAGAAAAACCTCTTTCAATCAGTATATCAGACCAATTTTTTGTCAAAAAATCGCAGAAATATCGGCAAATATCACCGATATTATCGTTGCCGTTAATTATGACCAATATTTTACCACCAATATTTTATGTAGATTCGATATCTGATATTTTATACAAAGTTGCATCTTTTCAGGTTCTTATATCAAAGTGCAAGTAGTAAGAGACAGATCCGAATACCATTGATAGAAGTTGCTGCTCGAGGATCCTTAGAAAGTTGAATCAAGGAATCTTGAGATTGGCCTAGAGAAGACAAACAAAAAAAAGCATCAGATATGCAACATTACCAGCACAGACCATTATTATTATCTACCCTCAAGTGGTTCTGGATTTTATTTACCATGAGCGAGAAAGGGTTCTTGAGAATTCAATGGATAATTAACAGGTGTTCCATCACTCTGATCTGGTTGCCATGAAAACAATCTCAAGAAATTAAAAAAAAAAAAAAAAGATCACCACAATAATGTTGAGAAAGGAGTAGGTAGCCGTACCAATAGAACGTCGAAGAAGATGATCTGGTAGGTAAGTGGATCCTTTTTCTGGAAATTGACATGTCTGACCTGAAAATAAATTACATATAGTCACTAAATGCCACCCATGTAAATAAGAATGCAAGACAACACCATGCTAATGCATCTAGTACAGCCTTGTCGCTTGAAGAGATTTTACTTTTCCCGTGTGCAATGGTGATGCTAAACCTTAATCACTTGGTTATTCATCATGGCTATGGGATATGTTATCATTGTCATTTTCATTCCGGTTTATTATATCAGACAACAACCAAACAGTAATGTATGCCATTTACTTTTTCCTAAAAGCCACGCCAGTTATTGTTTGAGTTGGTACGGCGGATATAAACACAAGGAGACAGGATTCAGAATATACTTCTGAAATGGTGCTTTGATCTATAACGAATCAGAAATTTGTAGCCTAAACAAGGGTTTAGGCCTTTGGGTCTACACACTTTCCCTTTGTAGGCTTCACAAAGGATCTAACGGAAAGAAATTTATTGCAGACTTTGAGTAACGCTTCAAAGAAGCTCAACTTGTTGTAGTTATGTAAAAACCCCCCGTTCCCCGGCCAAGGTGACTGCAGGCTAAGCAAATTATGGTCCATCATTCAGTATTAAGATCACTGACTTGACATTTATAAACTGAGCTCACCCTGCAGCTCTAGCAAAATTCACATAGCAATCATATATCTAGAATTGTATAAAAAAGGTCTACATCAGGATACCTGTACTAATTGTCTGCAAGTTTGTTCCCCTGTGAGATAGATGATGTCTCTCAGCAACTTGAAAACTATCTTTCCCATTAAGCTCAACTCCCAGCCTTTTGGGAATGGAGCATCTGTGGAAGCTTGACCACTGCCAACCCAAGCTACTTGAGGTGCTGCTATCCTCTGAGGAAAAAGACTACCACCAAGACCTTGATTAGACACGCCATTGTGCGATAAGACCTGTTGCCCTGTAAGAGGAACAAACAAAAAAACTTATTGTTCAAGTAAGGATAATCATAATCCCTCTTATTGACTAGAAAGCGAAATTGTATTTAAAATGAATGAAATTCATTCCCCATTGGACCAACAGATGTTACAAGGCATAGGAGCTTAGAAAATATAAATCAGTGAATGTTCATTGCATGAATATGTGAAGGCAGCACTTGTCTGAACTTTGAAATATAAATATACATGTTAACATCTTCCATGTCAACTGAACTGTGAAACGAAAATCGAACATAACAATACGTCAGAACAGAATAGGAACTTCAAAACACAAGTACCTAAAATGGTTCTGAAAGTATATTCACCTCTGAGCTCCCTACCCACTAGGCTAAAAACATGGAGGCCCTAAAAGGTTATATGCTATAAAGGCATATTTTGCAGATAAACATTTTATTAAAGCAGAAACAAAGTGTTGCAAATTTTACAAGATATCATTCTATTATGGCAACAGTGCTTGAGGTGAAATGTAATGAGAAACGAAAACTTAAATAGTTTTTTCCTCAAATCATAGATAAAAGCAAACAATTACCTTGCTTACCTGCATAATTCTGCTGGCTAGAACTGCTTCCAAGTCCAAGAGAAGGAGAATTAGTTGAACGCTCTGATGGTAGGCTGTTGACAGTTCTGAAACGAATATTCTGTAGCTGGCCAGGTGTATGAGATGTGATCCATGAAGGCTTAGAAGATTCTGGTGCTAACCCATTCAAGTCATATTGTTGGGAAGTATAAACCTGAGCAGAATTACCACCAAGTGTCCCTGAATGTGCGGCCTGATTACCCGCAAAGGCTCTATAATGATCCAAATCACCATACCTCATGTTCCTGCTACTCAGAAAAATTGAGTTACCATCATCATGCCTAGAGATGCCATGTTGCATATCACTTTGTTGCATTTGTAAACTATGATAAGGTCTAGAGCCTGGCCCACTATTTAGAGTACACTGAACTCCAACCTCATTGTTGGTTGAGGTCATTCGATCCACATGACATGATTGATTAGAGAAGCCGCTAATGTTTCTCTGTAAACCCATAAAGCCAGCATCTAATGTTTGACCCATAGCTCTTCGAGCACGAGCTATCTTTAACTCAGCTGAAGCTGCTTCTCTTAGTGCGTCAGAAATCTCTCTGTTGCCCATGTGAGATCTAGTTACAGTTTCTTCGTTGCCGCCAATTCCAAGACTCAGAAAACTACCCTCAACTTTTCCTTGAACCCCACGTTGAACGGTATTGAAGTTGACGTTGTTTTGAGTATGAACTGTTGCAGTGTCTCTAGGGCCAAATGGCAAAGGTGGTCCAACAATATCTGCATTTACCTGTGGTCTATTAAAAGGTGCAAACGTTGATTCTCCACCCTGCCTGCTCATCCGAGAATCTCCAGCAAAGTTTCTTGCAGCAGTTGGGTTCTTACTAGACCATGGGTTCTCAAAGCTGTTAATACCAGAACCATCGTTCATTCCACCAGCAGAAATTGCATTGTGTTCTTGATTAATAAACTGTGGACTCCACCTCATGTTCCATTCAGGTAACAATGGAACTTCTGAGAGATCTGTGTTTGCAGTATTGGAAATCAGGTTCATTTGGGAATTCTGAAAGCTATTGGGGCTCATGAAATAAGCCATAGAGTTTCCACTAGTTTCAGGGACCCCTTGGGCAATAGACTGATTCATCGACAACATGTTTTCCCAACCAGGGGCAACAGCCATATCTGGACGGATTCAAACGACCACCAGCAAAATTTCCATCTTGAAAACTCACACCACTGAATCCATGAATATTGGAGCAATGCCCTTTGTATAATCATTGTTTAATTGTATTAATGGATTAGCAGAAACAGGTGGCTTGTCCTTTTCATTTCTTCTGCTATTTCCCATCATCAGATAACTGTGTCAATAGTTCACTAGAAATGAGAACAGAATAATTTCTATTAAACATGTTCTAACTAACTATAAGT
Organism: Centaurea solstitialis; assembly: GCA_030169165.1. Lineage (NCBI taxonomy): Eukaryota > Viridiplantae > Streptophyta > Magnoliopsida > Asterales > Asteraceae > Centaurea > Centaurea solstitialis. The sequence continues at coordinate 2,908,725 of CM058041.1, read as the reverse complement.
TATAAGTAATTAAGTACAACCATGGTCACATTACCAAAAATATTCACAAATGGTGTACATGTGTGTGAAAGCATCCCCAAAACCAATCAAACCCCCAAATTAGGTCAATCATCCCCAAAAACAAAACCCACACTAATATCCACCAATCACCAAATAATCAAAATACACACAATCCACACCATTCGACACAAAATCATTCAAACAATAAAGTTGACGAGAAAGCAAAACGATCGTCAATTTTCAAAAACCCCAAAATGCTTATATTCACATGATAATGATGAATGTGAGCAAATTACTAGCAGAGTTAGCTTAAGAACTATGAGACCTAAATGATCGATTATTCATCAAAATCATCAAACAAAACAAAACCAATAGCAATCAAGGATCCACTACATAACGATCGGTTACTATTTACTAAAACAAAACAACCAAAAGAACACAAACAGGCAAACAATCGCAATGGATAGCACATAGATGAAATTTCAACAAATTAATCATAAATTCACACAATAAACAGATAAAACAAGCGATTGCAACGACTATCATAAATATCAACAATCACAATAGATATCACATAGATGAAATTTCAACAAATGAATCATAAATTCAGATGACTCTGTCAATAGTTTCACTAAAAATGAGAACAGAATAATTGCTTAATAAGTTATAAGTATAGCCCACAACACCACTTGATGTCACATTACCAAAAATACTCACAAGTGGGGGGTACATGTGTGTGAAAAAGCATCCCCAAAACCAATCAAAACCCCCAAATTAGGTCAATCACCCCCAAATACACAAACAAAAACAAAAACCCCCACTAATAATCAAAACACACACAATCCACACCATTCTACACCAAAATCACTCAAACAAACATTTACAAAACAACAAAAAACCCTAAACTTGCCGAAAAAACAAACGATCGTCACACGATAGTGATGAATGTGAACAAAATTACTACCAACAGTTAGCTTAAGAGCTACGAGAGACCTAAAAAATCGATCAAACTGTTCATCAAAATCATCATCAATCAATCAAACAAACAAAAAACACAATAGCAACCAAAATCATCAATCAGTTACTAAAACTCCAAAAACAAACAATCAAAATAACACAATCAAACAAGCAAACAATCGCGAATAAACAGATGAAGAATTCAACAAATTGAATCATAAAATTCACATAATAAAGTGATAAAAACAGATGAAATTAAGCGATTAAAATGAGTAATGAAGTGAGATTTTTGTAGTTTTTTTCGTACTTCTTCTTCTTCTTCTTTCTGAGTTGTTCTTTTTTTGATCGATAGTTTTAGAGAGAGAAAGAGAGAGAGATTTTAGAGAGAGAAAGAGAGGTGCTTTTTGGCGCTTAGGGCTTGGGATGGGGGGTTTTAAAGGGTTCGGTGTGGGGACCACCAATCAGCTGACGTCATCTGACACGTGGAGATATTTAAGGGAGTGGTGACGTGGCGTGGCTTCTCCGTTCGTTTGACAGGCGGCAAAGGCAACCTGGAGAGAGATTGCAAAACGACGCGCGTTTCTTTCCTTCCAAGGGTAGAATTGTAATTTTGGGTTGGTTGGTGTAGAAGGGTGTTTTTGGAAAATTGGGGCATACAAATTACGAAATGTTTACTCTAACGCCACCTCAACGATCCATCAGTCTTCAATTCCTAATGAACAACATGATCTTGACCTATCATTTGTTCAATTTGGTCGATATGTTTCTTTTATCTACCCAATTTACTGTAAAAATGGAGTACCACTATCATAACTATCCTAGTTGTATTTTGTCACCGTTTAAAAATAGTTAAGAAATCAAAATGGGGAGGAGCCCATTTGGGCGTAGACACCCAGAGCTAATACCTGCACAGCACGGGTAAAACAAATGGGCTATACCCGTGTGGAACTCGAATCTGCCAAGCCCGAATGCACACGTTATTCACAATCCCGAAGACTATACTCTTGGTCTCGGTAGTATCTATAATAAAAGCATTTGTATTGACCTTTTCTTATAAAAAGAAGTTATTGGAAATGAATTGTTTTTTGACATGGTTTTATGTACTTTATTAAATAAATGATAAAAATATATTTAAATATTTAAAAGGAATTGTGTTCAATTTCAAATTTTCAACAAAATTTTCTATTTTAAAAACTTTAATGTTACATTTTTAAAGTATTTTATAAATTATACATTTTTTGAAACACAAAAAGAAAATTAATAATGTTTTATCTCCTAATATTGAGTATTTGAGTATTATGGTTTCTTTAAATTTTAACATTTGTAGTTTTTCTATCTTGTTTTTTCTATCTTTAAAAACATTTTCAACTAGTTGTTTTGGTAAAATAACCTCCAAATATTCCATAGAGCTAAATTACAAAAATCATTCATAGTGTATTAAATTACATTTGGATTTTTAAAAACATTTTTGGATTGTGTTTGAAAATAACTTATGTTTATATGAAGAAAAAGATGTATATCTTCTTTCTAAAAAGTTAAAAATGGATTGTCTTTTTAAAAAGTGATTTATCTTCTTTTGAAGAAGCCATAAACACTCTCATCCAAACATTAAAAACAGTAAGTTGTTTTTAAATGTTATGAAACTGCGTTTTGTGATTTTATATGACAAAATATTTGTTCAAATCATATAGCATTGCATGATTATATATTTTTTGTTTGTGTTACATATCGTATATATGCAGGACATTTGATAATTGCATGATAATATTTTATTGTTATTATATATATATATATATATGTAGGGATCGTATCCGTTACAAACCGGATAGTTTGTACAAACTATACAAACCAATCTTTACCATACATATAGATGATTAATGGTGTAGATTAATTCACTTCCTAAATTTTCTCTAAACCAAATTTGAAAATCACCTAAATTTAAGAAAATAAACAAAATCAATGGTTAATAAAACAAAACCAATTGTTAAGATTAGGTTTGTAGAGTTTGTGCAAACTATGTGGTTTGTATTTGATATTTCCCATATATGTATGTATGAGTGAGATAGAGAGGAATACTTTTTTGTCATTTTTCTAAAAGTAAAACACATTTTAAGCATGTGAATGTTTATAACATTCACACGACCTCAAATTATGTAAATTCAACCGTATTGCCTACATTATTTTCACATATATTTTATGACAAACCTTTACACGATATAAATGCACCTTATTAGTTTCTCATCTTATTATGAAAATGATAAGGTAATCGTTTAATTTAAAATAGAATCTGTAAAGCATCCAACAGATGCTCCAAAAAATAGAGAAAACTAACATGATGTTATGATGTTTGGTTTGTTTTTGTTATCAATGTAATTTGACTTTAAAAAAATTGAAATTGAATATTGTTAGATTTAACCATTTGTTTAGTTGGCAAACATTAAAAAGTTGAAATATATTTGTTTGGTTCACAAAAATTGATTGATGACCAAAGTATATATTTTTTTTATAATAAATGTAAATTCAAAAAATTTGGGGCCAAGAAAGCAATATTTATTTTTAAGTATTTTTTAATACATGGCATTAAGTTGAATATTATATTTTTTGATATTTTAATTTTTACTTTTTCATTTTACAAAAATCATAAAAAGTTTGTTAAAAATAGACTTAGACACTGTCAAATGAATAAATCATATATTAGTGGCTACAAAAAGTAAAAACAAATTTGGTGTAATATCATTCACCAACTCTATTTTCTTTTATCAAGCTTCGATAATTACAAAATTGTCCTTCAATTTAAAATTTATGTATTTTAAGTTTATTTCATTGTCTAATTATATTTTAATCGACAAATCTCATCACATTTTGTCTCAATTCATATATCCATGCATTTTATAATTTTGTAATTCAAAACCAAAATAGAACTTAGAAAACCAATTAAAATGAATCACATGTATATTTTTATTTCAAATTAACATTGAAACAGATTATGCTTTTATTATTATACTACAAATCCACAACTTTTTGATGTTTATACATTATTTCAACAACAATATATAAATACACATGCAAAGAAGAACACAATTGAAATATAAACCAACACCAACTCATGGCCTTTTTTAAATCCTAAATCATCTTAAATCCTAAAAATTAAAATCGCCTTTTTTAAAGCCCAAACACCAACTAAAGCCCTTTATTTTATTTTATATTTAAGTCCAGGCCCATTTCAAACTTGTATGTTATTCAAAATTTCAAATCCAATATATACGAATCACATATTCTTTAATAATCTCAACTACTCACTCGGTCAAGAAAGACGGCTTTGATCGGTCTCCCCCTTAATCTCTACCCTCCCCTGAATCGCGTCAATCCTCCGTGATCACATCCACCGTATATGAGTGCCTGAGATTGCTCCTCACGCTTTATTAAATTGATATACTTCTCGCATGAACCTTCCTATATATGTATGTATATATATATATATAAGAGAAAGAGATAGGAGAAAGTTTAAATAAGAACTCATCTTTCATTGTGAAAGTGCGGATAAAATCGTATCATGTGACAATCTGAATAGGCGCCTAAGCTTTATTCAGTATGAATATCATGCACTCGGATGCGCTCGCATACATATTGAATAAAGCTTAGACGCAATCACTCTGAATCGCACACCTAAGCTTTATTCATATTGAATAAAGTTTTTACTCTTTTATTCAGACTAAATAAAAGTTTTATTCAATCTGAATAACACAAGAATATTCAGACTGAATATTGCCACGTGACACGATTTTTGTAGTCACCACGTTCACGACGAAAGATGAGTTCACATTCAAATTAGAATGATAACTTTTTAAGAAACACGAAAAAACCTCTGTTATATACAATATCGTATATGATTCACCACTAACGAGAAAAAAACTAGACATGGACGAATTTTTCGCAACTTAAGTTGCAGGTAAGTGTCGTAAATCATATATAATTTTGTACATGAATCATATATTATTTTGTATGTGATTTTTGGTTCATGGATGTGTTTTAATGTGAATCAAATATCATTTTGTACATAAAAAAGTTTTCGTGTTTTCTTATAAAGTTAACGTTCTCGTATGAACCTTTCCTCTCGCTTTATTTATATATATATATATTGATACAAACTCTCTCTCTCTCTCTCTCTCTCTCTCTCTCTCTCTCTCTCTCTCTCTCTCTCTCTCTTTCTATATATATATATATATATATATATATATATATAGGTATCTATGTATTGGCAGGTTCAAATAAAAAATCATATTTCATCACAAACGTGGGGACAAATCGAGAGTGTGACATGTGTTACATTTAGTTTGAATAATGTTGCATTATTCAAACTGAATGTGACATGTGTCGTGTTCTCAATGAAAAAATGAGTTTGTAGCTGAACTTTCGTCTATGTATGTATGTATGTGTGTGTATGGTTGGGTTCATGTGAGAAGTTGAATTAATGTTATAAGCGATTCATGAGTGAGCTTGAGATTAAGAGTGATCAAGAGTTCAGATTTACATATCATGCTTCTCACATCAACTCAATTAATTGTTCGTGTGTTATAATGATTAAATATTGCATTTATAATGCATGCAATATAATCAATATTTGACTTATCTTGAAGATATAGACAATACTTTTTCTAACGGTATAATTTGTAAAAAGAAAATACATTTTTTTTGGATATTTTAGTTAAAAATTAATTAATTAACTAATGTGACATGGTATAAAATGAAAAATGTAACAGATGTAAACTAAAAACATTAAACTTTTTAAAGGATGAAAAAAGAAAAACCATAATTTATTATCAATTATCAAGAAACCCTTCATTTTTCTATAAAAAATTTCATATATAACCTCTAAAATTTTGTGGTTGCACTTGCATGATGCAACCATACTCAAAGGCATGGATCGGCCTATTCTTTCTATAGAATATTGTTTGTACTCATTTTTTTTCTTTCTTTTAATAAACGTTTTTTGGGGTATTGTCCCCTTTTTCAAAAAAATAATAATAATAATAATAATAATAATAATAATAATAAGGTAGCCTCAAGAAACCATAATCAACTTGAAGGTATGAATAAAAAAAGAAAATTGACCAAAATAACCATTTTAATTAGGGATGGCAACGGGGCGGGTTTGGGGCGGGGATTGGTCCCCCGTCCCCGTCCCCGTTTAAAAAAATCGTCCCCGTCCCCGCTTAAAAACCCGCGGGGATTTAAACGGGGATCCCCATCGGGTAATCGGGGAACCCGCGGGGAAACGGGGATCCCCGTTTAGTATAAACGGTTAATTAAACGGGTTTCACCGTGGGGATTCCCGTCATCGTTTAAACTTTATCACAAATCCGCAAGTCTTGGAAAATGATATACTAAATTACATAACATTCTTGAATCCATTCTCTAAACATATCCGAAAAAATTAAAGTCCTAAAGTCGAAATGCATCCAAAATAGTAACAATTTAGCTATATATATATATATTGTTTAAATGCGTCCAAAATATTAACAGTGTAAATGTTAAAGTATATATATGACCATACAAGAAAACCATTTAACTTTATATAATATATTATCTACTAAACAATCATGAAATAAAAATAAATTAAGGGATATATTCGGGGACATAATCGGGTAATCGGGTTGGGGATTGGTCCCCCCATCCCCGTCCCCATCCCCGTTTAAATAAGCGGGTTTTCCCCGTCCCCGTTTATCCTCCCCAAACCCGCCCAATTTATTTCGGGTTTCAGGTTTCCCCATCGGATTCGGGTTTTTTTTGCCATCCCTAATTTTAATTGGTTGTTTTGAACTCTTTATCATTTATGTTCTATAAATTAGAATTACTCTTTATCACCTTTGTATGTGCCATAACCACAAACAACAAACCTTTGAAAGGCTTTAAAAAAGGATCCAAATAAGAATGCCGCGAGACGAGGCTCGTTAGGCCATCCGCAGCGCGGACGGTATGGGAGCTGCACCGCTCCCATACCAGCGGTAACACCGCCGCGTGTTAACGGTATGGGAGCTGCAAGATGGGCGAACGGTGAATGCTCACCGGTGGTAAAGCACACACACACATACATATACATACATATATATACATATTTTATTATTTAAATAATGCAGGTGGTATGAGTGGTACGGGTGTGGGTGAATGGTATGGTAATGGTAAGGTAGTGGTAAAGCTGATGTGGCGCTGAGGTGGCAGCCTATGCAGGTGGTATGGGTGGTACGGTTGTGGATGGCCTTAAAATACACTCAAATTTGTGACACATGGTGGCATTTTGTGGAATAATCAATTTGATATTTTTTAAGAACCCATCCACACACTGTCACTATGATACTTGCGGGATACTGACTTTTTGATAATTCTAGGAAATAAATGACAAAGAGTTAAAGGTTAAAACAGTTATTTTGATAAATTTCCTTTAAAAGTAAAAAAAAGAGCAATCGGCTACCACCAAATCGACTTTAATGTTCTATTTCAAAGCCATTTTTTATTGGCATCCAACAAAATATCATACGGCTAGAAGATTGAATATCATTCGTCTTTTTCCAACTAAATGTTCATTAAATACATGTGTACGAAAGAAATAATAATAGAAAGATATAAAGCCAGCCATACATGGACAACATGTTATGTCCTAGAGTAAATTTCAATGTTTGTCCTACTGAAATATTATTTTTGTGTTTTGGTATTTAAAAAATGAATTGCAAAAAATCCCTTCTGGTATACAAAAATGTTTCAATTTTTGTCTTACTGAAATATTATTCATCCCACTAATGAAAGTTAAATTTCATTCATGAATTCCCCAATGTACATTACACGTTAGTGTAAAATAGTTATTTTATTCATGAAAAATGAGAATACATTAAAAAAGTAATTTAATATATTTTATTTTCATTTTACATAAATACATGTAAAAGTAAATGCATATTTAACTTTCATTGATGATGATAGAGACACACCACTAAGAATGTATGCATGTTTTATTACAATAAATTTTTTCTTCAAAAAAAAATCAAGTAAGAAAAAAAAAACCATAGCGCCTAAAATTGCAATATACTTTGTGTTATTTTATATTTCACAACTAAGAGTTAACTGGAATTTTGTTTCATGTGATTTTTTTGTTTTTCTTCACAAATTTTTTATGTCTATGTAAAAATATTTTGTTTTGATCCCTTTTATTAACTAAAGTTAATTTTCATATGTTAATTTTTTACATGCTCAAAAAGCATTTCACTGGCACTAATTTTAACAATTTATAATTTTATGATTATAAGTTTATATTTGATAAATTATAAATAGGTTCATGATTGAGTGTGAAAGGCTTATGAAATGCATAGAATAGAGAAAACTGATGTGCCAGAAAAAGAAAACTGATGTGGCAGAGTCATGAACCTGTGAAAAGGTTCATGACTGTGGATGCTCTAAGCCCTTCTCCCCTTACTCCAAGAGCCTAAACAACCTTTATTCATCCAACAATACTTAGGCCTTTTTCTAATCCCATAACATATGAGGGTAAATTAATCATTCTATCTCTAAAGTCTGAATATAAAGTAAATTAAATACATATCATTACCATCTTATATTTCAGAAATATATAAGCCAAAATAGGAGTCGATGAATGTAATTTAACTTTCACTAATGTAAGGGACCAAAATCCATAAAAATGTGAATTTTATCCCCACCCCCTATAAGGCTATCAGTACCTCAACCCTCCTAACCCTCCCAACTTAACTGTCACATCAGCTGCCACATCAGTTTTTCTCCAACTCTCTCTTTAACCCTTTGCAACCCGTACTCAAACCCTCCCAACCCTCTCATATAAAACACACACTACACACACACGATACAGACACAACACGCCCAAGCTTAGCGGTGTGGTGATGCCACTGCAGCCCCCAGCCCGCTCATGGCGTACCCCAAATTTCTGAGCCCACCGGGTTGGGGTATGAAGTCGTCGTTCAACCCGATGATGCACTATGCATAGCCTAACGGGATAGAAGGAGTGTACATGTGGGACCCAGAAGTAAGACTCAATAAATTTATATGAACGAGAAGGATAAAAATAACAACCCAAGAAAAATAGCAAACTCCATGGACTAAAATTGCAATTTACTCTTAAAAACTATTTTGAGTCAAATATTATTTTGACTTAAAGCATTACAAATTTAAGCAATAGATTATTAAATTCCACGTCAACATCTAAATTACATAGAGAAGAGGCAATCAATATCACACTAATATTTTTTAGCCATAGCATACATAAGTATACATCAACCTCACTTCTAAATCTACATCAACGTAATAAAGAAAGAGTATTTTACCAAACACCAAATATTGCTGGCCTACAAGCCCTTTGGCCCACACCAAACTTATTCTGATTTTATTTTAACGTTAATATTAATAACCCACTACATGCCCTTCCACCATAAATGCAAAGAGACCCTTTCACCATCGAGCGAGTTGGCTCAGCGGGTTCTGACGGGCTGGTCCCGCTGGGTCAACTCGTCCATACCCGGATTGTATTCGCGGATCACTTCGTTCTGAATCCGGAAACGGCGTCGTTTTCAAATTCACTTTTTCTCCGCCGTAAGTCGACTGCCCGCGTGATGGTGCCACTCCCGGCGACGGCGGCGATTTACGCTTTCCTCGGCCGTAGGTGTTCTCTCCTTCTGGTGGCGCCACCTCCGGCGACGGTGGTGTTTCCGTATTGTTTCGGCCATAACCCGTCTGGCCACCGTGACCAAACTCCGCCGCCTCCGGCAACGGCGGTGCTAATCTAGGGTTACCTCCGCCGTAGGTTTTCTCGCCGTGAGACGGTGCTACTCTCGGCGACGGCGGTGGTTTTGGCTTACGGTCGTAGGTAGCTTCCTCCCGCCCTGGTGCTACTTTTGGTGACGGTGGTGATTTTGGGTTATCTCGGCCGTAGGATGATGGTTGTGGTGGTGATTGTAGTTCGTCTTGTTTTCCGGTGACCATCTGAATTACCTCCGCCGCCTGAAGCGGTGGCCGGAGATCAAATCTTACGTAAAGATATTTACCTGCCAACAAATTAAACCACCAATTAACATTATTTCACTATAAGACCATCCATAGTGGTCTTGCCTCTTGCCAATGGTACCAGCTGCAACATCAGCTTTCCACTATCTTATCAACACTTTACCAATTCTTACCAATTCAACCACAGTGGTCTTGACTCTCATGCCAATCTAAATAATTAATAAAAAAAGGAAAGAAGAGGAGATAGAGAGAAAGGAGAGGGAGAGGGTGGGGGTGGGCAAGGACACGGCACGGCTATGTCGTTTGAATCTCTTGCCGGTTACCTTCGGCGGTGTTGCCGGGGGTACCGGGCGGTACCGTTTTGCTTCACGCCTCCCGTGCACATGGTCTAAGAACATGACTATTCTATTAATTAGTTCTTTGCTTTTCATATATGAGTTCTTGTATTCTGGTCTTTTATTGTAATTCTTTTTCAGAAATATAATAAATCCATAATTCAAATTTAATGACCTAACAAAATGATACTAACAAGATTAGAATATAGAAAAAAAAAGTTTTGCAAATAAAAAATTAAACATAGTGGATTATGGTTTTTTTTTTGGTAGTTGTGGATTTCCGAATCAACATACGCGCACCGGTTAATCCTTCAGTCGACTATGAACGGTCTGGAGTTATCACATGTGAACTTTTATGGCCAGAAAGGTTTTGGCAGCCTCTAGATTTGAACCTTGTGTTAGACGTATATATATACCCACACATATATTTGTATTTTATATTTACGTCTAACATCTTGGATAGATAAGATTTTTCACTACATCCTCTTAAGTTTTAACCAGTACGTAACCTAAGACATAAAAAGATCACACGGCTTACCCAAAGTCCCCTGTAGCCCTCCACTGCTGTAAACCAACTCTATCAAATAAAATTTACGTTTTTATTACAGTTTCAAAATATATAACAAAATTAATACAGTGGCACACAAAAAATTTACTCGAAGGAACAAAAAACGAGAAAATAAAATTCAATTAAAAAAATATAGGATTAATTAGGTAAATTGATTAATTAAATATACCATTTAATAGTCGAGCCTGATAAGCTGGTAGAAGAAGAGCATAGAGAGTTAAGAAGAAGAAAGCAAAGTTGATGGTAGCCATTGTTATGAAAGAAGTAAGAAGAGTGAAGAAGATATATATAGATATAATGAGTGTATGTATAGGTATTTATATAGAGCATCAACCAATCAGAGTTGACTAGCTTTGAGTGTGAATAATTAACCACTACCCCCCTCGCGTGTTTGACATATTGCTATCAGCTGAGCTTTTTGATCGTCAGAAATATTCAATTCGGGTTTTAAATATGCTTTCCCTTTGGGAATTATTCAATTCAGTTATACTATGGCTTTGTTTGGCAAGCATAAGCTAGCTTATAAGCTAGTCCATCCAAACATGTACCAGGAAGCTAGCTGATAAGCTAGCTTTTTGAAACGATACTTTGAGTAGCTTATGAGGAGCTTATTGTAGCTTTATCCAATTATACTCTTATTAATATTAATTATTAAATTCAAATATACCCTTTTTGGTCATTTTACATACTCATAAGCTAGTTTTTGCCAAACATAATTTGTTCAACAGCTAGCTTATCAGCTACTAGCAAGCTTATCAATCAACAGCTAGCTTATCAGCTATCCGCTAGCTTATCAGCTACCAGCTAGCTTATAAGCTACGCTTGCCAAACATAGCCTATATTGGCTATGTTTGGCAAACGTAGCTTATAAGTTTACTGGTAGCTGATAAGCTAGCTATTGATTGATAAGCTTGCTAGTAGCTGATAAGCTAGCTTATGAACAAATTATGTTTGGCAAAAACTAGCTTATGAGTATGTAAAATAACCAAAAAGGGTATCTTTAAATTTAATAATTAATATTAATAAGGGTATAATTGGAAAAAACTACAATAAGCTCCTCATAAGCTACTCAAAGTATCGTTTCAAAAAGCTAGCTTATAAACTAACTTCCTAATACATGTTTGGATGGACTAACTTATGCTTGCCAAACATAGCCATTATATTTTGAGAAAATAGGTTAAAAAAAAGATAATTTAATTTCATGAAAACTTGATAACATTGATTAGATGTGATATTGTGTCACATCATATATATATTAAAAGAAGGATTTTGCTGATGTCATCAAAACGAAATTGAGCAATCTTATTGGTCAATTAAACAAAATCAATCAAATGATGATGTCATAAAGAATTTCTATTTTTTTTAATGCCCTATTAATATGTAAAAATACATAACTAACAAATATGGAAAAAATATTTTCCAAAATTCACCTACCTAAATTTACATTTTGTATCCTTAAAATTATTTGATTAAATTACTTTTTATCCTTTAGTTTTTCATTCTTAAAATTACTTTTTTAAAACACTACATATTTTATTTCTGAATCCCTCCAGTTTTAATATCATTCAGGAAATCCGAACCTTTTTCAATTTCTTATATTTTAACAACTATTAGATGACTAAAATATTTAGTAATAAAGCAAGAGTAATTTTTTTCATTTAAATCGTTGATTAATAAGAATTATTTTTACTAAATAACTATACTCTACTTATTCAATTTCAAATATTGTAATAAAATGTAAACAACTTAATTTATATCCATTCTTAATATTTACTAATATAAATAAATTAAAAAATATTCAATATTATACTCATTTTGAATGTATCGTCGAGACGATTATAAGGGTGTAATTTATAAAAAAGAAAAACAAAAAACTTAAATGGTTTTAATTCATATACATTATTATAAGAATGTAAAGTGATGATGTCATAAAGAATTTCTATTTTTTTTAATGCCCTATTAATATGTAAAAATACATAACTAACAAATATGGAAAAAATATTTTCCAAAATTCACCTACCTAAATTTACATTTTGTATCCTTAAAATTATTTGATTAAATTACTTTTTATCCTTTAGTTTTTCATTCTTAAAATTACTTTTTTAAAACACTACATATTTTATTTCTGAATCCCTCCAGTTTTAATATCATTCAGGAAATCCGAACCTTTTTCAATTTCTTATATTTTAACAACTATTAGATGACTAAAATATTAGTAATAAAGCAAGAGTAATTTTTTTCATTTAAATCGTTGATTAATAAGAATTATTTTTACTAAATAACTATACTCTACTTATTCAATTTCAAATAAAGTTTTGAATAAAAGACTGGAGTGAATTGTGGATTTGGTCCCTGTGGTTTAATAATTTTTTTGACAATAGTCCTTATGATTTTCATTTTATTTTGGTCATGGTCCCTCTAACTAACCCCTTTGTTAACTCCGTTAAATTAAGGACTAATTTAGTAATTTTCTATTCTTATGTCTTATTCTTGTAAAATGATAAAAACAATATTTTTAAACACACACACACATATATAAATCAAATAAGAGATTATTTTACGATATGGTTTTGCTAAATTTATAAAACTTAATTATATCATATACAATTTAATTAATTTTTAATTTAAATAAACCACGTCTAATTTTATTCGCTCTTAATGTGTTTAAAGTAGCGAATGTTTAAAAAATTTCATTTATTAAAATTAAAAATAAATGATTAAGATTTATATGTGATATAAATAATTATTGTAACTTGGAAAAAATTAAATCGTAAAATGGGCTCTTATTTTATTTATTTTGGTACCATTATATATATATATAAATAATTAGTAAAATGAGCTCTTAATTTGTGATTTAAATTTTTTTAATTTACAAAAATTAATTATATCAGATATAATTTAATTACTTTTAATAAATTAAATCATAAAAACAAATCAAAATTAATTCGCTCTAAATAAAATAAGAAATGATTTTTATGATTTTCTAATTAAGTTGTATATGATATAGTTTATTGTTTAATTTAAAACATCACATCATAAACTAATCTCTTCTATTGTAAATATTTTGACCATAATCCTATTTTATGTTTATCTTGGATATGATTTTTGTGGTTTTCATTTTGTTTTGGCCATGGTCCATCTATCTAACTCATTCGTTAACTCTGTTAAATCAAGATTTATTTTAGTAATTTATTATTCTTTTGCATTTTTTTTTTGTAAAAAAGTAAAAAGAAAATTTTTAAACACACCAATATATATAGAGAGAATGAATAAGATTTGTTTTTATAATTTAATTTATTAACATTAATTAAATTATATGTGATATAATTAACTTTTTAATTAAAAAAATCAAATTGTAAAATAAGCTTTTATTTTATTTATTTTGATACCATTATATATATATATATACATATATATATATATGTGTGTGTGTGTGTGTGAATTTGTATGTTTAAAAATATTGTTTTTACCTTTTTACAAGGAAAAAGCAAAAGAATAAAAAATTACAAAAATAGTTCTTAATTTAACGGAGTTAAGGAAGCAGTTAGTCAGGGGACCATGGCCAAAACGAAATGAAAACCACAAGGACCATTTCCAAGATAAACATACAATAGGGACTATGATCAAAAAAATTACTAAACCACAAGGACCAAATCCACAAGACTGGAACAAAAGTTTTCTTAGATGGCTATAATTAAACTAACTCATTAATGTTTCTTTTATTAACTAAGTCTTTTTGCTGATGTCATCAAAACGAAATTGAGCAATCTTATTGGTCAATTAAACAAAATCAATCAAATGATGATGTCATAAAGAATTTTTATTTTTTTTAATGCCCTATTAATATGTAAAAATACATAACTAACAAATATGGAAAAAATATTTTCCAAAATTCACCTACCTAAATTTACATTTTGTATCCTTAAAATTATTTGATTAAATTACTTTTTATCCTTTAGTTTTTCATTCTTAAAATTACTTTTTTAAAACACTACATATTTTATTTCTGAATCCCTCCAGTTTTAATATCATTCAGGAAATCCGAACCTTTTTCAATTTCTTATATTTTAACAACTATTAGATGACTAAAATATTTAGTAATAAAGCAAGAGTAATTTTTTTCATTTAAATCGTTGATTAATAAGAATTATTTTTACTAAATAACTATACTCTACTTATTCAATTTCAAATAAAGTTTTGAATAAAAGACTGGAACAAAAGTTTTCCTAGATGGCTATGATTAAACTAACTCATTAATGTTTCTTTTATTAACTAAGTCATATTTATATTGTTAATTGCAGGTGAAATATTTGTTAACTTTATAATGTAGATGCCTATTTTTATTAGAAATTAAAACAATATGTTATAAATTGTCCGTGTATTACACGGGCCATTAACTAGTATAATTTTAAATCAGAGACATGAATGAAAAACAAATCAAATCATTAAAAGTGGATATATGTGACATGGTCGACCAGATGATGTGTAGATGATTTCTTTGAAAAAAGTTCATCCAAACTTTACCTAGACTGCATTTATTGGTAATTTGATGATTAAGATATGATCATTTGTAACTAAGTCTTGCCATGGATGTTAGCATCTAGACACGATCGTAGATAGATGAGATATTTCATCACATCTTCCCTAAGTCTTTTTTCAGTATGCGATAACCCTTTTTAGTTTATGCGGATGGTTTGGCTTGCAACTCTAGCCTCCAACTTAATATCACATATAGTCCCACTTTAGTATGGCAACCACAGAAACATACTTGTAGGGGGTTGCATATAATACTTGAAAAATTACTTTAATTTAACTCTTTATTGATTTAACAAATCGGAATTACACTCAGAAACAAATGTATTTTTTTTTCGAAAAAGAACAACTTAAAACTATTACAACAATTTTAACACTTAGAACATGAAGAACAATTCACACACTTTAAACACTAAGTGAAAACAAAAGAATAATTCTAGAGAGAGAGAATTTCTTGCTTCAAAAGCGTAACCATGCATAGGAGATTTCTTATTCTTATACTACCATGCGCATTAAATGCATTAGACGCTGTCTTGTTGGGATTGATCTTTAATTAGGATTGTCCTTGAATGGAGACTAAAGCCCTTTTTGTATTTTCTTGGCAAAAGATTGATATTCAAACTGTTGTAGAGACAGCTCATGAGAAAGCTATAAAAGATAGACATTTTTTATCTATAATTTCAAAAATGTCCATATCAGAGTATGATATGGAGTAGCAATATCGAAAACTCCAATAACAAGAAGATGAGGAGTATCCACGATTTTGGGAGAGAGGTCTCCCGATTTGTCCTTTGATCGAGAGTGAACTCAGTGGAAGTTTCGGGAACCATCTTCAGTCCACATCTGAAGAATTCGTTTTCTGTTGATTTCGGCTAGTGTTCGATTACGCTGAACAGGTAAGTGTTAATTACCAAGCTATTTAAAAAACCATAATAAGTACCAGAGATTCTAAATTGGTGACTCGACACACACACACATACATACAAGGGAGTACAAGTCATGTCAACTGTCGAGTAGTAGGTTAATCAAACTGGCTCAAAACGTTAATACTAGACTTGAGCTCGATTAACTTTTTCATTGTAACCAAAGGAGTAATAGCCTAGTGGTAAGGCTTGGGCACTACATAGTGGTGAACCCGAGTTCGAGCCCTGGGGACGCATTTTGGAGGTACAGGGGCTTCGACCCCAGGCTGCATGCTTTAGCAGTCGGGCTTCGGCCCAAAATTGCCGATGATTAGTCTTGGCCCAATGTGGTCTGGGATACCTCTTCCAAAAAAAAAAAAACTTTTTCATTGTAGATCTCAAGCTCAATTTTTTTTAAGTTGTTAGTCTTGAGCTCGATGCTCATTTATGTGTTCAAACTCGCAAGAGCTTGAGCACGATCGATTTTAATTTTAAACGCATCATAAAAAATTGTTAAAAACACCTAAAAGCATCGTATAAACTTATTGTGCGCTTTTAATTTGAACGCTTTCTAATTTGATCTTATAAGCTTAAGTTCTACAAATTATTCTATTAAGACACCTAGATATTCTATGTGTCAAATAAAGGCATTTAATTAACATTTAGTTCACAAGAGCAAAAAGTTAGATACACCCATTAAATTATAATTAATTGATATGTACCTATGATAGTTTGTTAATAGCTACAGTAAGTTATTGATAATGATCACAACATGTTACCGGTCTTTTTATTAGATTTTGCAAACACTATAGTGACGTTTGTTTTTAACATACGTTAAAGTTTTGAAGTCTGATTTTATTTCTAATTTTTAAGAGATGGTATTGAAATATGATATCAGAATCAATAAGATTGTTATTCAAACTGACTAACGGTTGACTATATATAATATTTTATTTTAATCATTAAAAATCAACTTATATTTGTTAATTGAAGTGAGCATTGATGATCAAGAAACAAAAGAAGATGCAGACGGATTTACTAGGTTGTGGAGTTTTTATCACATCTCACACACCGAAGCCTCGATTTAAACAATTCAAGACATTCTACAAATCCAATACAAACATATATATAATCTTTGTGTTTTGCGTTTATGCAAATTCTGTGTGCATCTAGGCTAATACCAATTGAAATTGAAATAATGGCGTTGGGCAAAAATAAGAGTTAATTAAGTGACTAAGCTATCACTAAAATTATCAGAGGATACTAAGAGTTAAGAAGTTCTGGGGAAAAAAAAAAAAGAAAAAACAGTCTTAATTACTTTAGCTGAAAATCCAAAAAACATACAAGATCTATTATTGTCTTTCAGTGTTGTGGCGGATTGGTTATCGCTTGGGGGGTTCATAGCGCCCTAACCGAGTTCGAGCCTTCCCGTGTGCATGCCTGGGACATTTAAGTGGGCCATGTTTAGCCCTCAAAGTTACCGGGATTAGTCGAGCTTTGGCCCGAATATCCTTCCAAAAAAAAGATCTATTATTTTTTGGAGATGTACGGTGAATTAAAGTACTGAATGTGCACATGTTCTAGAACTAGATACAGAAACTACTATACCAACTACTAACATAAATGCAAATGTTAAGATACAATTTATGAACAACCCTTTAGCATCAAGGAAGGGTTAGAGTATTATGTTTATCTTTTAGTAGTTTTATTAGGGGACAACATCGGATATAGAGCAAACCTAATTTTTTAGCCTAAGAGAAATTAAAACGTTGGCCCAAACTCTTTAATAGAAATCAAAGTTGAAATAGATATAAAGCCTATAACCTCTTAAATGTTTCATTTAGTGTTCAAGTGTTGGACCTTACTAAGGTTGTGTTTGGTAAACTACATGGTAAGTCAGCTGATAGCTAATAAGTTAGCCGTTGATTAATAACCAAGCTTAAGCTAGTAGTAGTTCATAAGCTAGCTTATGAATAAATTATGATTGGCAAAAAACTAAAATGACCAAAAATAGTATCTTAAGTTCTTAACGTATACTAATCAATATTAATAAGTAAGAGTACAATTAAAAAAAGCTACAAAAAGCTCATGAAACGCTACTTCAACTAGCGTTTCAATATAAGCTAGCTTATGGTCCATCCAAACATGTACTAGCTTTTAAGCTAGCTTATTTTTGCCAAACACGACCTAAGACCAATGGTATCGCCCCGCGGGCATGCCTTTGGGTACCGGTGGGTAGCAGTACACCCACAACGGGCTCGCCTGCGAGCTTCGGCCACGGGTTTTTAAACCTGAAGATACCCGTTCTCTCTCTCTCTCTCTCTCTCTCTCTCTCTCTTAAAAAGAAAAGATTAAGGTACGAGGGTAGTGAGACGGTAGTAGTACTCCTATTGAGGGTAAGGTGGGGGTATGAGGGTAGCGCTACCGATAGCCTAGGTGGGTATAATATTCATAGGATTCTATCTGGGACAAGTTTTCGCGTATTAAGCCAAGTTCCAACAATTAGAGATTGATTAATTTGTTTATTTGCTCAAACTCGATAATTCTTATATTCTGATTACAAAATTTATAACCAAATAAATATGTGCAGTTCAAAAAAGTATATACTCAGAATTGTTCGATTCAAAGTTTTATCAAACTTTTGAATAAATTGAATCGAAAAATAATGATATGGAACTTGTTTAGACTATATGAATTTTATAGAGCTTTATTTCTTATAAAATATTATTTAAATAAGTGTGTGAATACTTATGAAACAATATGGCATCATGAATAGAAATTTTGACTTGTGTTCAAATGCATGATTTGGTAGTTCGTTACTTAAATAATAGGTACTCGTATTAAATTAGAAACTAAGGGGTTGTTTAGTTGGTTCTGACTGAGGCAACATTGTTGGCCGAGATCTGACTGAGATCTGACCAGGTTTGAGGTCTGACCGAGCTTTGACCGAAATCTGACCAAGGATCTGACCGAGCTTTGACTTAGCCAGCACAAAAATGATGCTTACCCGGGTCAGATTTGATTATTCTATGTTTGCCCCTTCTTTTTCTCATCTCTTTCTTTTAACATCCAACTATAAAAAAGGTTAAAATAGTCTTTCTTTTTGTTGGTAAGCACTTATCAAAAACATTTGGTAACCACTCTTATCCGTACAATACTTACTCAGGACAACACTTATCTGGGTCAACGCTCTTACCCGGGCCAGTACTTATCCGGTTAGACCAAGTAAACGTCCCCTAAGTATCACAATGACTATATTCATTATCAAGTGAATATTCCAAATGTTGATTTGTTGGAATTTTAATAGCAACTATCAACTATTAAAGAAAAGCATTGCGACCAGTAATTGGATTAATGGAAACTTTTTATGGTAAAAACAGTTGAGGGTTGGAAAAACATAAAGCTTTCACAAATGAATAGTTTACATAAAACAACTATCGGTTAATCCTTTTAATGAATACCCAAATCTTTAAAGTTATTGTTGTTCTTTCTCATGCAACAACAAATTTTGTCTTGAAAATATATGTTTCATCTCTCGATCTCAACACATCAACTCAAAACACATTAAAATCATGATTCATATGGCTCTAAAGAAAATAGAGATATCTCCAAAACAATTACCATGAGAAAGAAATGACTTTTTATTATATTTCATCAATAAAAAATCTTAAAAGGAAATGTTGATGAGA
This sequence comes from Centaurea solstitialis, assembly GCA_030169165.1. Lineage (NCBI taxonomy): Eukaryota > Viridiplantae > Streptophyta > Magnoliopsida > Asterales > Asteraceae > Centaurea > Centaurea solstitialis. The sequence goes on along the minus strand of CM058041.1, from coordinate 2,888,723 downwards.
AAAAATAATATTTTATTAGATGTATGTAGTATTTTTATAATATAGGTAATAATGTAATTCTCAAAATAATTTTGTTGGAGTTGAAAGTTATTTTCTTTAAGACCATGAGTACCGCTACCCAAATTACCCTTTTTATACGAGTGTCACCATAGTGCCATATCAGCTTTTCTCTTTCCTATCCAAATTACCCTAAAATGGAGTACTTACCACCCCATTTTTTTATTTTATATATATAACAGAAAGAGAGAAAGAGGAAGAAAGAGAGAGAGGGACAACCGAGCGTGTGTACCTACCCAGAGCCCTCACCCGCAGACCCGCTCGGGTTTCATAAAGGCGACGTACCGGTGTGTACACAGAACCTGCCAAACCCGAGCCCAAGCTATCACCCGAGGGCGGTACAGATGGTCTAAAGATTTTAAACTTTAGTTAGAGCATCTCCAATAGATTTTCGAAAATGGAGAAGAGAAAAGTAAAAATCTCCAAAAATAACTGCTTCCATCTCCAACACATTCTTTAGTTCAAAGATTATACTATTAATTATATTATTAAAATATTCAAACGCCATTAACAAAATATTATTTTTTGTAACCGTTTAAATTCTAACGTATTCATTTGTAGAGTACATAAAAAACCATTTCTCTCTTATATATAATCGTTTTTTGAGAAATCTTCAAATATATATATTTTCATTCTATTCCTCTTACTTTCTTTATTTTAAATAAGATTTAAAAAACTTGTTAAAACAAAAACATCTCGAAAATCTCCATTTTAAAAAAGGAGTCGAAAATACTTTATTGCCTAACTAAATCATATGATTTTTTTTGTACATTCTAAACGTGAATAAATGGTTCCGTGATCATTTGTAAACCGATCTCCAAAGTCATGTGTTTAAGTGCGTTGCTACTTTAAAATTGGAATCATTAACATGACCCATGTGGTCCAAAAATCACTTATATTCCTTTTATTTTTTATCTTTAATGGTGTATAAGAAAATAAAACAATTCTCTAAAATTATGTAGGGATGTTATATCTTTCTTAAGATGAATACACCAGTCTTTGGTTTTGGGCAATAAATACTTTTAGACGGTTTATAATGTTTTTTTAAAGAATAAATGATATTGACATCTATTATCAAGAGTACACTAAGGTGGCGTTTTGTTCGCGGAATGGAATTTGGTGAAATTGGAATTCGTCAAGGAATTTGACTTTGAATGAATTGGAATTGGAATTTGATGGAATTTGACCACACATTTGGTCGTGTTTGATTGGATGGAATTGGAATTGGAATTGGAATAAAAATGTAAAAAGTAAGGCAAGCAAAAACCACAATTGAACCGAGCCGAAAGAAAAAAAAGAGAAACAAAAACCGAAAAACTGAATCCAAAACAAAAAAACAAATCCGACATCGAAAACGGTTCGGTTTCGGTTTTGGTTTCCATCTCGATTGAAAAAACTGAACCAAGTCGAAAACCGAAATCGGTTCGATATCGGTTATGGTTTCCAACTCGACCGGGAAAAAACGGACCGAAAACCAAAATCGATTATATTTCGGTTTTGGCTTCCATCTCGATTGAAAAAACCGAACTGAGTCAACGATTTCATTTTTGGTTTGCATCTCGACCGGAAAAAGCCGAGCCAAGTCGAGCCGAAAACCGTAATCGGTTCAATTTTGGTTTTATTATCTCAGCCGGGAAAACACCGATCCGAATCGAATCGAAAATGATTCGATTTCGGTTTTGATTTCCATCTCGACCGGAAAAAATCGATACATATATATATATATATGTGTGTGTGTGTATATATAATTTTATTATCTAATTATATATATATATATATAATTTAATTATTTCGTAAATATAAAAAACGAGACCGAACCGAACCGAGAAAAAAGATTTGGAATGGGAGAACGATGGATGGAGATGGGAAAGCCATAGATGGAGAAACAAGAGGGAGGAGGAATGATTCCAATGAATTCCATGGGTTATGACTTGGAATGACAAATTCCCTAATTCAAGGAATTTGAAGGAATTTAAAGGATTCTTTAACTTTCATTCCACAAACCAAACAACATGATGAAATTTGGTCAATGGAATTCGTCATTTCAATTCCTTCGAATTCCATCCAACTCCACGAACCAAACGGAAGATTTTGTATTCAAGTTCTGTTAAATAGAATAAACTAAAATTTTGTAAAGTCATTAATCATAGAATTTGTTTTTTATACCTCCTAAGTTAATTTGCATTTTAATTTTGTTATGTTAGAGAAAGTGATATGTATGATGGGCGTTTTTACTTTATTTCGATTATTTCATTTATGTTTTTCGTTTGTGTTCGTCTGTTTCCATTTATGTTCTTTCATTTACGTTCGTCTATGTTCATTGATGTTCCTACTTTTCCTTTCGCTCGTTTAGCTCTTAATAAACGAACATGAACACACCCATTTTCTTAACGAACAAACATGAACACAAAAAAATCGTTCTTTTTATCGTTCGTTTGTTCGAGTGAAACGAATGAACACTAACAAGCCTCCGTTCGTATTCGTTTGGTTCATTTATAACATGAATTTTTAGGAGAGAATGGGTAGGAGGTGAATTAGAATATTTCAAACGAGTAAAATAATTATTTTATCGTATCATAAATACGTATAAGTTATTTTAAATACTTACTTTTTTCTACCATATGCTTTATATAAAATTATTTTTATCATTTCCTTCGTTAAAACTATTTTTTATTGATAAGACATGCTGAGTAATAATTGCATTTAATGCAAAGTTGGTGAACTTATTTAAATCGTGATTTCGACAAATCTGAACATTCATATGGTTATTCTTTAGATGTCCAAGTCGTATTTTTCAAACGTATAATATTTTAAGTCGTTGACATCTAAAGAAAACATTTTCTATGAATGTATCTTTGGCTAGCTGCGGACATAGCATCGGTTCAAATTTATTGAAATATTTAAATCATATATCTTGTTCTCCGTTTCAAAACACAACTTTTGAACATTCAACACAAGCATGTTCTCCAATTTCAAGACTACCGTTTTCAATACAACTACGAATATAGAGACTTCTTTCGATTGTGGCACACTTATCCATATCGGAAAAACCCACAACTAAATGATTATTTGAACCAAACACAGTTTTGGGTTTTTTCTTCTTCTTAAAACGGTCCAGTTAACCGAATAAAGATAACTTATTTAGTTCATCTTTTTGATTAACTTTTACTATTTCGGTTAAACCAATACATTATACTACTTTTTATATGTTTTTTATTCCGTTTAAAATTAAAGTAAATGAACAAATTTACAAATTGATGTTAAATTTGATTGATTTATAATGAACCACATAGATAAAAGAACAAACCATCATACCAGTTTGTACCAAACATGAGACCTGAAACTTGTGAGGCAGCATGAGCTTCAGCTTTTGCCTTCTAGCTTTTGTATGTGAGCGTATAAGATATCGTTTGTTTTTTAAGAGTTTTGAAGTTAGAAGTCTAATTTCACATCTAAAAGTATAAGAGGTGATGATGCATTTATTTTTTTTCAAATTCCAAAGGAGGATAAAGGATTAGACATTTACTTAAAAGTAATTAAACAATCTTAAATTTACAAATCTTTTGATTTTGATACTTAAAGAGATTTAAGAGGTATTTTTTAAACAAACAACCAAGAGTTTGTGAGCCTTTGTCTTGGAGTGTAGTGATAGGAGATTATGAGCAACCAATTAAAGAAATAATTAATGAATTATGGTATCATTTATTGGGTTGGGACCTTGACTTTTATTGGGGGTCTTACCTTGTTTTTAAAGGAAGATGAATAAAAAGAAATTAAATTAAACATTTGGTCATATTTCGTTGGGGGCATGTGCTCCATAGCTATCAATCCATTCATTTATGGTTAAAAAATGTTGGGTAGGGATCACTTTCTAAAAGATAAATGTAAGAGGTGATTATTTATTCTTGGATGAGATCCAAATGTATATAAAGATGCAATGTATTGAGATGCGCTATACTAATTCCCTTCCAAAAGTATAATTTATAGAAAGGGCTGGAGATTAAAAATGATCAATGATTCAAATTTACTTTTCACGTTTGTCACTGTTAACTCAACTTCTCACACGATCATACGCCTATATGTGTGTATAGGGAAGAATTTAAACAAAAACCCTTCTTATCTGCAAGAACACTTGTCAGTCTCTTTATGCATATATACTTTCTTTTAGCAATTTTCCCTTTTATTTAAAACTCTTAAAAAATGGTGACACCCATGTTCTACCCTACCTCATCTTCTTCATCAATTATGCAACTATGCAAAATTACCAACTCAACTTTGCATTGACAAATTATGTAAAAGTGAAACTAGTTTAGCAAACCTTCGTACAAAATCAAACGATTAGAAACGATGTGAAGCACTACAACTTAGAGACTGGAAATGTGAATATGAATCGAAAGTGCTAAAGATGGGATTGGAGTTGACCTTCCAAGACGTGGTCTTCTGGACCAACAAAACCATCAACATAGACATCACAAACAACTCTGCCATGGATTTCACTTGTTCGAGCTTTTACGGTGCAACGAATGAGGAAAGACATGAGAAAAAAAGGCAATGAACATCTTCCCTATAGTTGATTTCTTCCATGGTTTCCTTCAAGTTCAACCCGTTTGTAAAAGGAGTCGGCTCGTCACCATGGATCCGATTATAGGCAGTAATGAGGTTTTTGATGCCTTGTGCAAAAAAAATACAAAAACGCCCCACATCTATTTTTTAGCAAATGCAACATATTATTTTATTGGGTTTATAAACTAATTAAACTAATCAACTCACCATCATGCTGATTTTTAATATATATATATATATATATATAAGAAGGAAAATCAAATACACACTTTGCAATTGTTGCACACCTTAAGAACCAATGAATTAGTGCATTTTATGGAAATAATGAAGATTCATTTATCATGATTAAAATATTTACAGAATGTAATTAGAGTTCATTAATTATGGTCACCACTTATAATAGGAAACTATCAATGTATTTATGAATCTATGTAACCATCAAGACTAGATGGACGGTTGAGATTGGTTCTTAAGGTGTGCAACAATTGCAAGGTGTGAATTTGACTAAGCCATGATATATAATACAACTAAAAGATAACATAAACAAAACCTTGAATGACATTACGACATAAAATTACATAACCTACAAAGATTATGCATTTATTTAGAGAATAACAAAAAAAATTATCAGATTTGGTGTTTGCTTCAATATGTGGAACCAGTGTTTTAAAAACCGGTTGAACCGCTCCGGTCGAACCGGTTGAACCGTGAACCGGTAAAAGGACCGGTTCAATTGTGACCGGTTTTATGGCGTTTTAATAACCGAATTCAACCGGACGGTTTAGTGGTTGAACCGGTTGAACCGGTGGATCGAACCGGTAAAAAACCGGTTGAACCGTTTTAAAAAAAATATATTATGTGTAAAACTTGTTATTATTAGTATCTAATGTTTTTTTTATTGATGTAAAACTTATTGTAATATATATTTTTAATATATTTTGATTTGTAGATATCAAATTATTGGTTTTATAATATATAAATGTAAGAAAATGGAAAAAACCTAAGAATATTTGGAACCGGTTGAACCGACAGTTGAACCGGTTAAACCGGTCGAACCATGAACCGGTCATCACACCGGTTCAACTAAAAAACCGGTTTTTAAAACATTGTGTGGAACTTGAAAGAGGAATAAATAAATAAAGTTAATTGTAACTAGAATAATAAGGTTAGATAAAGAAAAGTGAAGGGAAACACGAAAAATGGAGAAATGATTTTTTTATCTTATAATTCTTGTTTCATCATTGTTGTCGTTGACTGAAAATGGAAATTTCAAGCTTTGAAAATTGAAAAAATCAAACTCGAATAGACAAAGAATAAAACAAACGGTCTTAGTTGTTTGATTGTTTACTATGCCATTCTTCATTCATTATAATTAATGGACCAAAAATCTATTCAGCGCTTAGTTGATACCATGGCAGCTTGGCAGTTAGGCATGAATTGAACTAGTTGTTAATAGCCTGGTATTAAACTCATGTCTAATAATATATCAAAACTTGATGCGTTTGGGCTTATGATACCCTGTGTGGCCGCATGTGCTGCACATGGTCATGGTTGACCCTGATGTTCATGCATTAATAATGATGAATAATACAACATTGAAGGTGAATAATATATTGTTCATGACGAATAATGCATGAACATTCACATTCGTTATTCATTCCGAATATAGACATGTGTCGGACTCTCGACTATCCTCACATTTACAATGAAAGATGAGTTTTCATTTTAGCTCATCCACACACACACATGCATATATTTTTAATAAATATTATATGAACCGTTATATCACCATAATAATCATTTTTCAAATATTAGGTCTAACTATTATTTTAACGGCTATTAGGCCACCCGTAGCACCCTTAGGTAGGGGCTCGGGTTCGACGCGATTCTTACCCGCACACTGTTGCAGACTCAACAACGGGTATGTGACGTGGGACTTCACACCCTATGCCTACCCCCTCCTTCTCTATCTATCTATCTCTCTCTCTCTCTCTCTCTCTCTCTCTCTCTCTTTCTCTTTATGTATTAATTAAAAAAAGGATAGCTAGGGACCTAGGGTACGCGGTATGAATAAGAAGGATATGCGAGAAAAAAACTGATGTCACACTAATATGACATTCAAATTCACATTTTTTTGAACGGCAAAAAGCAAGCAAGCGGAGAGCTTCGACAAAGCCATCACCCTCCCCAACACAAGCCCAAATTTATTAATAACTGGCGAGAAGCTAGAAAAGAGCAAACCAAGAAAGTGAGAAGTAGGATAAATGGGAACAAACACCACTCTGACCACCTATTAGCAAGATTACACTTGGATCTATTTTTAAACAAAAAAAAGCATAAGATTGAATCTGGCTGCTCACAGAAACCTCTTTGAAACCTCCTGCATCAGGGAACACTTTCCCATTTCCGAACTTCCAAATCTGCCACAGGTACGTGTAGACAACTCCCATAAAGGCTCTCAACTTGTTTCCTTTTAGCTGCAAGGAATCTCCCGGAGAACAAGCTGAGAGAGATCTTGAATAGCGTCGCAGTCGAAACCCCACCATGAACTCATCTCTCGTAGCACTTTCCTTGACACCGAGCAATTTACAAGGAGATGATTTTCACTTTCATCATCTTCTCCACAAAGGGGGCACGACATTCAAATTCACATGGTATAACAAAAGGTGCTACGTATAACAAAGAGACCCAAATAATCAATAATCAATAATCAATCACACATCCATTTTGTTAACAAACAAAAATCCATAGAAAAGGACATTTGGAGCAACTTATGTATTAAGCTAAACAAGGCCCAATTAGCTTATCCCACCCAGAATCAAGATCCGAATCCAGATCCGGATCCGGCCAAATATATTCCATATTAAAGCGGGTCAACGATTTCATCAAAAAAAGTAACCAAAATTTATAACTATAAAAAAACTATATCTATATCTATATATATATATACATCTATATCTATAGGCTCCACCCTACCCCACCCCCAAACCACCACCACCGGCGCCCATCGGAAGAACTCACTGTACGGATGATCCAAATCTCTGCATATACCGTCAGTCTATCTCTATCTCTATCTCTAAATCAATTTTTATCTTCGATTCATTCTTCATTCAATCATATACAGTTTTTGAATCTAAATTTCACGATTTCGATTATTATTCCATTTCTATGCAATCATCATCTTATTTGATCGCTATCGAATGTTTCAATTTGTGTTATTGTTTTGTTTATATGATCGTTGATTGATCCCTAGGGTTTTTTGTTTGATTTGAGATTTGAGATTTGAAGTATGGATGAATTAATTAGTTCTTCGGTTGTTCATTTCGTTAACCATGCAAACGTATGAAATTGATTTTTTGTTTGAGTGATGTGTGATTTGGTTGTTCATCGTTCGTAATATACAATCTGTTTGATTCAAATTTACGATTTCAATTAGGTGAAAAGGTGTAATGGTGGAGTGTGTGAAACTGTGATGATTTAGGAGTTGTGTTTATACGTTTGGTTTAGATTCTGTGTTAGTATTGGATGCTTGCTAAATTGAAACATGAATTTGATTATATAATTTTAGATTTTATTAGGAAGTGGATATGACTATGAGGATATGATGTTTGATTTTAATTTGTAAGTGTGTTTTTGGTGATATTGTTAGTGATAGTTTCACAGGAAGATAAGTAGATATGGGGATATACCTGAGCACGCCGAAAACAGAGAAGTTTTCTCAGGATGGTGAGAATGAGAACCTAAGATATGGGTTGTCATCCATGCAGGGGTGGCGTACATCGATGGAAGATGCTGTAAGTACACCTAGTGTAGACTATGTTCTTGTTGGATTATTGAATATCATGGATTTGCTAAGATGATGGAACTACAAACTGTGAATATGGCTGATATGGATGTTATTATGAAATTCTTGAGCAATTTAATTAGTTTTTAGTGCTGTAATTACATGCTATGTGTCTGTGTGTCCTTCATTTGTACCCCTCTGTCTCTTTAGCTCTGTCTCTCCCTGATTACAACAACCGAGGTTACCAAACCAGAATTTCAAAGAATATGTGTATATACTTGCATACTTCTGGTTTGGTAACCTTGGTTCTAAAGGTGTATGTAACAAAACATAAAAGGGTGTATGTATACATGTGCCATATATCGGAATTCTTATCAAATTAAGCAGAGATACTAACTTGAAATGGAAGATTGGTTAGAGATTAGATAGAGAGGCCTACTATAGTGTCTGTCAATAGAATTTCGCCCCCACTCATGCGGTAGTATTGAGCTTTTTTTTAGAGGATGCAACTATCTATTCAAGTTATCGCACAAGAACCGAACCTTTGAGTTCCTATGTATGCATGGATTGATGAAATAGGAGGCCCCATGGCCCAATCTTTTGGCATGTATATATATGTTAATCTTCTCTCTATGCCCCAATCCAGGTCCCTTAGATGAGCTCTCGACTAATTTGTTAACCCTTATAGGACTAGCGTATAAGCTCACACACATTTTCCCTTCCTTCCTATTTGGGATCATTTTCCGTGTAAAAATCCCAACATTAGTTTATGTTTATGGAACTGCATTAGCTTAGGAAACATGGTTCGTGATGGTGATGTTTTCTTATTATTATTGGAAGGGTGTAAACTTGATGCCTTTGATTCAGTATCTGGAATTTATTGTTGATATAGTTTACTCAGCGTTTTGTCTGCCTTCTTGGTATGAGGTGTTCGGTAGCATGCTGCTTATCCTGATTTGGACTGTTCAACATCTTTCTTTGGTGTCTATGATGGCCACGGAGGTAAGCGTACAAGCTTAACACACATGTACATATAATGTTTTTTTTGACTTGATAGCATTCTTGCTGCATAAACAGCATTACAGCAGCATTTTAATGAATCTAAATCAACTTTTTAGTTCTTTGAGAACTTTCTTTTATGAACATTAATTTTTGTGTTAGTTGAATCATCATTCATTTTCATCTTTTGACATTAATGTTGATCATTTAAAGCTTTCTTTTTCTTTACTCTTCTTTAAAAGAAAAGATGTGTTGAATTATTGAAGGATTCTTTTTGTAGTGTTTGATTTCACAATGCTCACTATAGGGTTTCAGTGTGTTACTTTCTCTTTGCTTAAAGTGATAACTGTTTGGTGCTCCTTTTCTTTTGTCTTTACATGGAAGTGTACTCTTTTCAATTTTTTGTCTTTATGATGTCATGCACTTTTTGTCTAAAATTCTTGGTAAACGTTAATCGATCAATAAATGACCTTTGATTAGAATCTGTGTTACAATTTGAAGGCCATTTTTTATACAGAACTATGCTGTGAAGAGTTTCTTCCTCTGAGTAGGCTAGATGACTTAGATTTATAGTCATGTGAGTGCAACAGATAAATCATTTAATCAACAAGAGAAGTATTTTCAGGTTGATTTTAATCAAGACGAAGAGGCTACATATGGTGTAGAATTCCTGAATGCTCATTTACCTATTAAGCTGAAATCAATTTTATTAAAGGATGACTATCTGCCAGATATATTCGAAGTATAGTAGATAGAAAAGCCTACAAGGATGTTTGAAGAAAGCGAGTTAGATATTTTGAAGTGATTACACAGAGAGGTATCAGATATATTGCAATAAAATGTAGAATCAAGAGAACATAGCTTTGGATTGTTTGAATGTTGATGACATATCAATGAGATCATGGGATATGAAATTTGACTATATCAAAATATCATAGTATATACTTGAAAATGATATGCGAAGCACCTTTAAATGTTGTTTAAAATATCTTTTGTTGCCCTGGGTAGACAGTTTCCTTGTTATAACAGAATTAAGTGCAGAAAATTGATTAATGTCATGGATCCCAGCTATTTACTACAAAATGTGGATCGATTGTTTTGAGGTAGAAGATTAGTTCAACTAATATTTTCACCTAATCACTACTGATTTATAGCCTCTACAATTTACATGGCTAGGAATTAAAGAATCTTGGCAAACATGTGAATTTCCTTTGTGGCATTAATAGCACTTCTTGTGTGATGAATAAACATGCTTGAAAAAAGAAGTTCAATATATCGCAGCATGGTGTTTGTTAAAAGAACAAGATGTTTTTATCAATATACAAGGATTTTTACTTTGAGATAGAGATTTATCTTGAGAATAATAACCTCGAATTTGCTTAAGCTGTGTTCATCTGTCATCACTGGCTATTCTGTCTTTACTAAGCCTTTTAGTTTGCAGGTCAGACAGTGTCTAAGTTCTGTGCCAAGTATCTTCACCATCAAGTGGTCAAGCATGAAGCTTATTCCAGTGGTGATATTGGCACCGCTGTTCAGAAATCTTTCCTCAGGTTAACCAAAAAAAAATTTAATGTTTTTTTGATAAGGTTCACCTGGGTTTGCCCAGACTACATCCTTGGTAATTTTTACCGAGAGCTAAAGCATGCTCTCCTGGGATTAATACTCAGTGGCCCCTGGTTGCTCAACCCCAGATTCGAACTTGGGTGGGTTTTTCCCCAACACCAAGCCTTAACCGGTAGGCTGCCCCATTGGGGTTAATTTTCTTTTTTATGTTATAGATATACTAAGCATACAAGGGGTGGTAGGACTTTAGCATTCACTTATAGTTCATTTAATTCTTGAAAGGCTTAATAGAAGTCTATTATTTGGAATTTTACCTTGTGAATGTATGTATGAAGCAGCTATATGTAGTTACTGTAGAATTTGGTTATTCTTTGTTGCCAATAGTTGTTATCCATCTTGTCTATTATCAGAACAAGTTTGCATCCTTATGTAGAATGGATGAGATGATGTGTGGACAACGAGGCTGGAGAGAGTTGACCGCGTTGGGAGATAAAAGAGATCAGTTCAGTGGCATGATGGAAGGATTAATTTGGTCCCCTAAGGGTGGTGAACTAAAAGGTCAAAATGATGATTGGGCTGTTGAGGAGGTACCTTCTTTGCAAGCACCAAATAACTAATATGTTTTTGAATTGTTTCTACTTAGGGGGCGTTTGGTTCGCAGAATGGAATTTGATGGAATTGGAATCTGTCAAAGGAATTTGACTTTAAAGGAATTGTAATGGAATTTGATTGAATTTGACCATGTGCTTGGTTAGTAGGAATTCAATTCCTTCACTTAAGCCAATGAATGATGAATTCCTTAAATTGTGGAATTCAATGGAATTCAAAGGATTCCATCAAGTTCATTCTGTGAACCAAGCATCACTAAGGAATTTGGTCAAAGGAATTTGTCATTCCAATTCCATGAAATTCTTTTCAATTCCGTGAATCAAATGGCCTCTCTAGATGTCGTCTTTACTTATTTTTCTTACATTTTAACAAGACCCTTGCAAATCCATTTCTGCTCATAAGTCAAGTAACATGCCTGAAACATGTTTAGTAGAGTATGACAGACACGTTAACCGTTTTTAGTATGTTGCTACTATGGCCCACACATTGTTTTCGATGATCCAGGGACCACACTCTAATTATGAAGGGCCGACATGTGGTAGCACGGCTTGCGTTGCAATTATACGTAATAACCAACTTGTTGTAGCTAATTCTGGTGATTCTCGTTGTGTGATTTCTCGAAAGGGTCAGGTAACATTATTTGTACTTTAAATCATCTAAATTCTGGAACTCAACACTGACAACCTTTTTTTGTTATTGGATAACTCCATTTTAGTCTATTAAAAGTTCTTACTGAGCAGACGACTGCATGGACAAGGAGTAATAATAATATGCTTATCTTGGAGATCTGTTTACATATGTGTATATCTATGTGTTGTGTGTGTGTGTGTGTGTGTGTATATATATATATATATATATAGAGAGAGAGAGAGAGAGAGAAGCTTGATGTAGCAAAGGACATGCTCTCTAACAGGAGTTCTTGTAGATGCAAGATTAGGGTAGCAGACTAGGGGTGGGGATCTGTAGCTAGCCTAGTTAGACTATGGGTTTGTTTTTTTATGTGCTTGCTTTCATTTGTATGCGTTGTTTGTTTGATTGTTGTTGCTTACCTCTAACTCAGTATTTAAATTTTTGCATTGCCTTTCTTGTTTTTAAGTTCTTTTTTGCACACTTTTCACAAGCCAGGACTCCAGGAGTTTTCATGGAAACAACCCTCTACTCTTTGTGGTACAGATTCGGTCTGCGTACATCCCCCACCAAACGACCCAACCTCCAGGTGGGGTATTTTGGGGTTTTTTTGGTTTGGGTTATTGAGGCTTAATGTAACTCCTTGTGCTATATCAACTGTTTGTGCTATAGTTGTAAGACGAAGGATTGTGTTAGAAGTGGATATGAACCCTTGATCTCTTTAATCTCATTCCCTCCCATGAATTGCACTTTAGAAGGGAATTGATCCGTTGCGTCTTGGTGCATCTCATCTTAATGTGCATCCATGTGCATCCAACGGTTGACAACCACTTCTCACGCTTTTCACGTTAACCTCAACTTCTCTCTTGAACCCAACCCATAGTTGTAATATAGGCTTCTATGAGATATGTGTTCTTTCATCTTTGTCTGTTGAAGTGTATCCGGAATTCCGGATTCCTGGTATGTTTGCATATTTTTCATTTGACATGTGAGTCTACTTGTTTGTTTTTTTTAAATACACACTTAATCTTGTATGCAGGCATATAATTTATCAAAAGACCACAAGCCTGATCTTGAGGCTGAGAAGGAAAGGATAACAAAAGCTGGCGGTTTTATTCATTGTGGTCGAGTTAATGGGACTCTAAACTTGACTAGGGCTATTGGTACTTTTCATACGTCTGATTTTATTCTTATAATAATTTGATTTCTTTACCTCTTAATAGTTCCAATAAGAGGCAACCTCTGAATCGCTAAGAGGTAAATTTGTTTGGCAGAAAAAAACCTTGCCTCTTAATGGTTCTAAAACCTCTCTGAATGATTTTGTATTATGGGCCTCCCTTAACCATTCAGCACCTAATCTCATTTCGAACATTTACCTAACAACCTTTCATTTTGCACTATGTTATAAGAGCCTCTTAATCACTCTGACCACTTAATCATTGTGCACCAAATCATTCCCCTAAGGGTGCTTGCTTTCCTTATTGCTCTCTCTGTGGTTTTACTTCATCATATGTTTCAGGGGACATGGAACTGAAGAAGGATAAATCTCTGCCTCCTGAAAAGCAAATTCTGACCGCCAATCCTGATATAAACGCGGTGCGTAGAAGCCTTTTGCGCTTTATTTAGAAATTATTCAGATTGTTTGTATTCATTTGGAGAAATGAGGGTTGGGCAGCTTAATACATGCTTCCGACTGTGCCTCCATATGACACTATTTGATCTTCCCTTTCTCTCTGTCCTCCGATTAGGTTGAGCTTTGCGAGGATGATGATTTTCTTGTTCTTGCTTGTGACGGCATATGGTGAGTTTTTCATCCATGCATTTGGTCATTAATTATCTGTAATTTGGTGCTACCAAAACTTGTGCTGCTTAAAGAGGGTCCGTGAAAGGGGTTAAGGGAAGCATGCAGCTTGATAGTAGAAAGTTATGGCTTCATTCACTAATTTGTTATCAGATAAAAATTTGAGCCGAGGGTAGAGAATTGGGAAATAGGCTCCTTGTGGGACGACTGACCTGATACCTGACTTTCTAGATTGACTTTCTTAGGTGCATTTTGTACGCAAATAGGATTGAACAGGACTGAGAATGAGGTAGGCGGGTGAAAGAACTGTGAAAGGTTTTAATGTTTTTAATCTGACATGGGTAGTTTAGTAATTTGTCCCACTCAATCATGCTCTATCCCAATCTAACAATCTGACTGTCGCACCAAATGTGTGACAAGTTTTTTTTCTGTTTGTGTTGTTGCATCGTGAGACTGTCACTGTACTGAAGTAGTGATGATCAAATATGAGCATGATTAGCCTCTCTTGTCCTTTTTTCTTGGTGCTCGCAATAATATTCAGTCATATCATAGAAAAACTATTAAGCTAATATTTGAAATTTGAATGAAAAGTTAACCAGCCAGAATGCTTGTATGAGGTTTAGAAACTAGCAAATAAGCACATGCACAAACTCTTGTTTTCTGCCTTTCAAATTTCCTTCATGTTATGGTACATATGATCTTATGCATAATCATTGTTAACCCTTTTTTTCCCTTCTCTTTTAACATGGATCCAATTTTGTTTCATAAGTGTCTGAAACAATCTTTACTCAGTAGCCTTGATACTCTACTAGGTTATTTGGTTGGTTTTCCAATAAGTATGGATAAAACTGTCTATATAGATTGGTAGGTTTTTGTTTGTGAGGGTTTTTTTATAGATGGAGAGAACCTGTTTTTTAATTAAGGGGGCAGGTCTGGGAAAAACTTAGGTTGCGTTTGGTTGTAGAAAGTTGTGTTCATTTTCCTAGAAAACGTCAGAAAATGGAGTTGAATTTTCATTTCAGTTTTTATGAAAATTTTAGAAAATGCATTTGGTTGAAATTGTGGTGTTTTCATTTTCCATTTTTGAAAATTAGAAAACACTTTTAGAAAATTTTGGAAAATACTAAAAATCAGTTTTCTAGTTTACATAGAGGTTAGAAAACAGAAAATTTTCATTTTTTTGGAGAACTTTTGAAAACTGAACGAACCAAAACACGTTTTCTAAATTTTCTTAGAAAACTGGAACATTTTCCACAACCAAACGCTCCCTCAGTTTTCTGCATATAAGCTCCCTCGTAAAAGCTTACTGAATAAGCTACTTTCTATATAGGTGACCCAATAAGCTGCGAGTCTCATTAAGCTCATTAAGCTGCTAACAAATGGGCCCTACATGATGGGTGTATATAATGCTTAGAATTTTCTTCTTGAACAGGGATTGCATGTCGAGCCAGCAACTGGTGGATTTCGTACGAGAGCAACTAAAAACTGTAACACTTCCTACTAGAATCTCTTAGATACATTTCTCATTTCGAGAAGAACGTATATACACGGTCTTCAAAACTTACATTTCTACTCAACACTTTCAAAGCATTTCAGCAGCTTCTCTATAATTTTTTCAAAAGTGTTTGAGTAGAAATGTAAGTTTTGTTTGGTTTGGTTCTATTCTGTTGTAGAATTGTGGCCTTTTCCGGTGGTTTTATGATGGTAAATCTAAAGAACCGTAAATGATTCAGGAAACTAAGCTGTCAGCGGTTTGTGAGAAGGTATTCGACCGGTGTTTGGCACCCACCTCTGGTGGCGAAGGTTGCGACAACATGACGATGATTTTGGTGCAATTCAAAACGCCCCCGAAATCTGGTCCGTCGACTTCAGAACAGCCTTCTCCAGATCGACAATCGGTATCATCCGATACCAAAGACAAACCCGGACCAATTTAGTGGTAATTTACTTTTTTTTAATCATTTATATCGGTTGATTTTCGGGAAAACTCGTTCATATTTTACGGTTTTATGGTATCCATTGATTCCGATGACTTTACGGTACAGATTGCTGGCGAGAAATCTTTCACGAAGCAATCGTTAACGGAATTGGGGTTGTGAAACATAATATTCTTTCACTTTGATAGGGAACAACAATGTTTGATTGTGTACAAATCTTTTTTGATCTTGTGGAAAAATGGATTTGGGATCTTAGGATCGGTCCGGACGTGTTGGAGTTCCATATCGGTTAGATTTTGACCATTTCTCGTTTATATATATTGGAATGTTTGTCAATTTTTTTCAAGAGATTATTTGGAAAGTAATTTAACAGGGTTTCACATATTTTCACATGGTATCAGAGTTAAGGTCTAACAAGCCACTTTGGCAATCTATGTCTGGCTAGCCTTTGTTGGAGTGGGCTTGTTGGATCGTGTTGGCTTGATTTTGACCATTTCTCTCCGAGCTCCATTCTTTTCTTTAGAGCTCTTTGTGATAGCAATCTAATGGGTCCCACATTTACTCATTTGGTATCAAAGTCAAGTTCTATCGCCAATGGCAAGTAGGTTGGTTGGTAATGGGTGGGAACCAAAATGGAATGGTTCTGGGTTCAAGCCTGTGGCGCTCTCATAACCACAATCGTTAAGTGAGCCAGGTATGCCTCCCACATTACGGATTTGGCAGACGATTGTGGGTTGATCGAGGTTGCCTGTATCAACCTTATTTGTCCAAAAGTCAAGCTTTACCATTCTAGGGGTTGACAATATGTGACAAGGGGTGTGGCTATGAAGCCTTGTGAGGGTTTCTGTGCACCAACTCAAGTTATTTTCACAAGTAGATTTTTTATTATAAGGAAGGTGCTTTTAAATAAGAAAATAGTCGAAACACGAAAACCACGAGGCTTGTGGTGTAGTGGTTGAGGCCTTGGGGGATGTGGTGGAGTATCCCATCTGTCTAGGGGTTCAATTCCAGACGTATGTAACAATTGTAGCCATCAAGGATGATTTCTTACAATCATAATTTGTCAAAAAAACAAAACCGTCAAGTCGCATGTGAAATCGTATTCGATTACAAGGAAATGGTCAATGCAAAGGGTTTGTTGCACCCAAAGTGGTAGGAATGACTGGTGATGATGTTAGTATAAAATTACATGTGATTCGACTATTCTCATATTTTCTATATGGGCATTGATTTCTTTTGATATTGCATATTCAAATACAGAACATCGATATAAGATAATAAACTTTTTAAACAAATTAAAATAATTAAATTCAAAACAATCATGAAATAAATTGCTTAATTAATCGTTGACGAGTCATTTAACACAAGCTTACCTAGTCAAACTTATTGGCCGTTTGCTAAAGGTTTATAGGGTTAGTTACCTTACCAAATGTTAACTAAATGAACATAATTAAACATAGATTACTTACAACTTAATGGGCTTAGTAGTATATTTATCTTATTCGCTCAGCTATAATGATATGTTTCTTTATGACTTAAAGAATAAGCCACTGACTTATTCGCACAGCTTGGGAGGGGTTGTTGTCCCCATTAAGCCATGTCATTTTACACCCCTTGCCCTTGATTTTGACCCACCCTTCTTCCCTAAAAAGTATCTCTACACGCCTTTCTGCATCTTTCCTCACCTGTTTCTCCTTCTCTCATCTCCTTCCCTCATCAACATCTCAACCCGAGGTACTATCTCCCAACCAAACAATCTCATCTTCTCTTCCTTCCACCTCCATTAAGGTGTCAATTTCAAGATAAAAATTTCCACATCATCTTCTTCTTCAACGGATTTCATTTGATTTTTGGAATCTGTTGGAAGCTTGTAGGTGTTCGATCTCCATGGATTTTCGATTTTGGAAGTTTGATTTTTGTAGGATTTCATGTTTTTGAAGTTTGATTTCGTTGGATTTTTCATGATTTTTCGATATTTAATGGATTTCTTGAATTTCAAACTATTGTTATTGGGGTTTTGGGGTTTGGGATTTCATCTTATTTCAACTCATTGTTAACGTTATTATATACTGAGTTTTTTAGGAATCAAGTTGTTGCTTTCTTTAGGGTTCTTTATGAATTCTTTTTGGGGTTTCTGTCGGTGAGAGCTCAAAGACATTTTTTTTGTATTGTGGTGGTTGATCACATGTTGGTATTGTGATAATCATGAAAGCTAAAAAAGAAAATTTGATGTTAGATGATGTTTCGTAATACCAGTGTATTAACATAAGGTTAGCTGCAACTTATTAAACAATGTTTTGTTAGTTGAGGGGTAAAATAGTCAATTTCATTATTCAGATCGTTGATTCAGATGAAAAAGGAAACAACAATACATATTTATCTAGACAGACACATTTATCCGGACAGACACATTTATCCATACAGGACTTAATAGAAAATTTTGGTAAACAGCCCCTTAAGTTAACTCTTGATTACGTACCAAGCTTTATATGGGATGTTATATCATGCCCACTATCAAGAAGACGACAAAACCACCAATTTCAAAAAATGAAGCGTTTAAGAATACAACGCATATAAGCAATTGGTCTTTTACACACATCTAACTTGTATTTTCAGTCTTTTCTTCTTTTTAGTTTAGAGACAAATGATGTAATTATGGGGGAAACATAAGAACAATCTTCCACGACTACGCTATTTTAGAAATTTTATAGACGAACAAAGAGTTTTCTCCAATAGCTATGCAACTCTTTTCTAAAATAGAAAACATAAGGACATAGAATAGAGAAATCTCTAAAATTAAAAGAAAAAAATAAAATATAACATATTTGTTAAAGATGTTCTAAATAACAAGGCTTAAAAATGAAAAGGAAAATAGATATTATTTTTATAAAATATATGCTTTAACATTTATATTACAAAACATACGAATAATTCAATATTTAAAATATATTTTTGGAGTTCACATGTTACCTCCTCATTCACGTTACTCCAGTTTTATATCCCATGTTTACTTAGGGGCTTTTCAATATATTTCATAATTAAAATCCATTCAACAAAAATATACTAGGGTTAAAATGGTCATTGATGGTATTAAGATGGTTTATTCAGCATAATAACTGAACAACAACTTATCTATTATCGTATAGACAACTTTATCAACATAGTCAACTTTATTCATACACTTCTTAATAAAAAATGAATTGAACATCCCCTTACTTAAATACACTAATAATAGAAGAGAGGGTATGAATAGAATTACTTTTTACATATATAATATCTGTTAATAAACAAATAAACTAATTAAGACAAAAGTAACTTGAAAAACATGTTGAGAGATCTTCTAGGAATAGGAACCCATATTAAGCATTTAGTTTCTTTTGGACAAAAGAAAACATTTCCATATTAATAATGAAAATAAAATATAAATTGATAACTTTAACAAAAAATTATAATGTTTTTATTTTGAATACCTTTTTAAAAAGGTAACGTTTTTTATTAACAGATATTACCATATAATTGTAATATCATATCAAATTTGATTAACATTGTTTTATTATCTATAATCAACTTTTATTAAGATTTTTCTTTTAATGATAGAGTTTGATAAAGCTTTCTTTCAATTAAGATTTTTCTTTTAATTTGGACAATCGTCGACTAAAACTTGAATTGACGAATATTTGAAGCATGTCGGGTCCATTCTAAAATTCGTCCTTTGTGTAACTTCCAGAAGAAAGCTCCATCGAACTCTATCATATGCATTTTTTATATCTATATTTGGAAGACCTTTTTACGAATGAAAAGAAAGAAAATGATCGGCCACAAACGTTTCCAATATTTTAAGGAAAGAAATGAATGAAGCGGAAGGAAAATAAATTAGTCAGTATCTCCATATAATTTTCATCCCAAACGAGGGAATAAAGAAATTAAAGAAAAAAGTTATTAAAAAGATATGCAAAATTACAAAATTAGACATGAACGAGTAAAAATAACGTATTTTATTCATCTCTCATATTTAAAAACATGAAAAATTATTTTCTTTCCTTTTACATCCTTCCTTTTTAAGATTACAAGTTAATAAAAGCTTATTTCAACGTTTCTTTATATATTTTACTTTTTTTCTAAATTTTAAAAGAACTTCTAATATTATCATTGAAAATTCATAAAAACTTAACCAAAATGAGAAACAAATATTTTATCCATTCAAAAATAAATATTCACAATAAGAAAAAAATACATAAAATTCAATAGATATATAACTATTATATTTTAATTAATTCATATATAGTTATCTTACCTTTAATAATATTTGAAGTAATGAATTTCAGGTTCTAATAATTACTTGCAAGATCAAAAGTTATGAAATTCCTTTTAAATACAAAGACTTTTAGTACAAGTTAAATTAGCAATATACCAGTTATTTTGACAATAAAAACATCAATTTTAAAAAATTGTTACAAATTTAACTCTATGAGTTGTTACATACGTTTTTTTTTCTATCCAAAAAATCTTCTTAAAAATCCAATATTCAAATTTAATCAAATTAAATTTTATTATATAGTTATTGAGACGAAAGTTCAGCTACGAACTCAAATTTCATTGCGAACATAAGGATATCTAGGAGAGTGTCACGTGACATATTCACTTTGAATAACATATGATTATTTAGAATAAACATGGCACGTGAAGTGCTCTGAGTTATTCTTACGTTTATAGTAAAACATGAGTTTTCATTTAAATCTAACATTGGTTATTTATTACGAATCAATATAATATCTATAAAAAAGAATATAAGGTGATGATATAGCACATTAAAAAAGCTTTATTGCTATTTATCTATTTTTTTATAATTTTGATTTGTTTTTTCTACAAGGGATGAAAAGTTGGTAAAAAGATAGAAGGATATTGTTATTTAGGTTGTTCCATGTTAATAAAAGAAGGGTTAATGACTTATTAGGGTAAGAAACTATTCGTTTTGTACAAAAAATACCATTGAATGTTTTTTTGTACTCGATATACCATTGAACTATTTTTTTTTGTACACATTATACCATCGCAACCGGAAATAGCCGGTTTTGACGTGGATTTGTACACATTATACCATTGAACTATTTTTTTTGTACACATTATACCATTGAACTCTTTTTTTTATACACATTATACCATTAACCTTTCATATGTTTACAAAAAATGTGGCAATGACTATGCAATGACTTTCTTCAAGACACCACCACTACCACCACCTCCCTCCTCCTCCACCACTCTCCAGTTCTCCTTCGCATACTAAAATTCATTTCTCCACCGGAGTTCCTTAACGACGAAGACATACTCATGGACTTCTTGCCGGAAAAGGAAAAACCCACTACCAACAACAGCAAGGGCTCTTCCACTGGGTTTTACGGGTTCGGGTCGTATCTGAGTTCTCCGGTAGAGTTCGTCATGGGTTCCACCGAGATAGAAAGCGACGAAGAGGATTACCTCACCGGGTTGACCCGAAAGCTCTGTAACAGCACTCTTTCAAGACGATTTATGGAAATCATATTTCAATTTCAAGGTATGCATAAAACATATGTTTAAGGAATTGTCACCTTTTTTGTAAGCATATCAAAGGTTAATGGTATAATTTGTACAAAAAAAAAAGAGTTCAATGGTATAATGTGTACAAAATAAATAGTTCAATGGTATAATGTGTACAAGTCCACGTCAAAACCGGCTATTCCCGGTTGCGATGGTATAATGTGTACAAAAAAAAATAGTTCAATGGTATATCGAGTACAAAAAAACATTCAATGGTATTTTTTGTACAAAGCGAATAGTTTCTTACCCTAATAAGTCATTAACCCATAAAAGAACGAAAATTTGAAAAATAAATGTGTATCTAAAAAGTTGATTGGTGCTATTGAATAATATGAGATAGTGTTGGGTAGCTTAAATTTGCACTAAAAAGTCTTTTAGAATAATAGCATATAGCATATAGCAAATTGCCAAATTCTTTCTTCAATAGAATAATAATAAGTAGCAACTCATATCAACCAATCACAAATAGACACGTCATCTAAAGGCCATCTCTTTTCTGACCACCATGGCCCAAACGGCCCATATCTCTTTCTCTCTTATGCCTCTACTCTGTCTCTATTTATATTATATATATATATATATATATATACAGAAAAGTTATTTTACAACCCAGTAAAAGGTTACAACCCATACAACCTTCATCTAAACCATTCATTTAGCCCATTGATTATGATTGATTCCTCATTTCATGCAATAATCTTACCTAAAATGCATTAAAGACATAAACTAACATGAGATGTATTGTGTTTCATTAAAGTATTTTGGGAAAGTCGTCTCATTCATGAAACAATAAGCATTCCATGTTTGTCTATGCATTTAATGAAAATGTTATGCATTACATGTAAAATTATTGCATAAAATCAACAATCATTGATGAATCAAGTAATTAATCATAATGAATAGGCTAAAATGAATGGTTTAGATGAAGGTTGTACGGGTTGTGACTTTTTACTGGGTTGTAAAATAACTTTCCTATATATATATATACACCATGGAAACGATTCGTTCGTTGTCTTCTCCGTTATTGACCATTTCTTCACTCAACGATCAACATCCTCTCAGTTTTCACACTCCATTTCTTAATTAATTCCTATGGCGACTTTCAACTCTAGGTAAGTTTGATCTCTATTTCATAGCTTCTCACACGCATTTTCACACACTAACTATATAAATATACATATATATATATGTCTGTGTGTGTATATGTTTCAATAATCAATAGACAGAGGCTGATTTTGTTGAATCTCGCTGCGGAAAGTTTGATTTGATTTGAAGCTAGATTCAGAGGTTATTTCTTAAGTTTGATTGCTATTTCATAGCTTCTCACACGCATTTTCACACACTAACTACAGTCTACATACATATACATACATATATATAGATGGTTCACAAAAGAAGGAATCTCTATATATATATATATATATATCTGTGTGTGTGTGTGTTTTGATTATCAATAGATAGAGACTGATTTTGGTGAATCTCGCAGCGAAAAGTTTGATTTCATTTGATTTGAAGTTAGATTTAGAGGTTATACATATATATATATATATATATATGTGTGTGTGTGTGTGTGTGTTTATGTTTCAATAATCAATAGACATAGGCTGATTTTGATAAATTTCGCAGCGAAAAGTTTGATTTGATTTGAAGCTAGATTCAGAGTTTATATAAAGTGATAATGGCGACTATATTTGGAGTTTAATTACTATTTCATAGTTTCTCACACTCAGTTTCACACACTGCTTATATAATATACATATATTGCTATATAATATATATATGTGTGTGTGTGTGTGTGTGTGTTTCAATAGATAGAGGCTGATTTAGGTGTATTTTGCAGTGGAAAGTTCGATTTGATCTGATTTGAAGCTAGATTCAGAGGTTACTTATATATAAAGTGATAATGGCGACTATATCTGGAGTTTTCAGCGGTTGCGTTTCATCTTCGAGTTCGTCTTCATCGTCGTTTGGAAAACAGAGAAATTGTGATGAGAAGAAGAAGACGACGATCAGCGGTGATAAGAGGTTTCGAGTTAGTTGTGATTTTACGAATTCGATTATTGCTTCAGATCCGTATAAAACGTTGAGGATTCATCGTGGAGCCTCTGAATCTGAGGTCAAAAAAGCTTTCAGACAGCTTGCTTTGAAGGTACTTCTTCTAGTAATTAATCATATCTAGAATCATCCAATTGTTTCAGACACGGGTGAGCAACGAGTCCCAAATCCGGATACCGAACCGGTACCATAACAATCCCGAACCGATTTACATATTTCGGTATGGCAATCGGTTCCATGTTTTTCCTATAATCAGTATTTGGTAATATCAGTACAAATAAAACGGTTCATTATGAGTCATAAAATGTAAAATCGGGACTGAGTGAATAGTAGTATTGAATTATCGTTTTCCGAATTGATACCCGTACACTTCTAATCAGTTCGGTATTCAGTATTTAGTTTTCAATTTTTTCGGTATCAGAAATTTTGTTACGGTATCGGTTAAGTATGGTACAAGTCCCACGCTCACGCCTAGTTTTAAATCTGATTTCTTTTTTTAATGGATTTGAATCAATGAATGTTTTCTTAATTCAATAGATGCTGATTTTTAGGGTTTATCATTGCATTAATTATCACCATAACTCAATGATTCAATCTAGATTTATCTTCGATTCTTATTGTCGGCATAGATTATTTATTTATTTTTCTTTGATTTTTTTAAATGATGAACTAAGATCAAAGCTCTGTTTGTTTTTGATCAAATTTCATTGTTGCAGTATCATCCAGACGTATGCAAAGGAAGCGATTGTGGAATCCAGTTTCAACAAATTAATGAAGCTTATGATGTAAGTTTCTCCTTATTTTGATCCAACTTCTGACAAGATAAGCTAGCGGATAGCTGATAAGTTAGCGAGCGAATGAACGGTTGACAAGATAAGCTAGCTGATAGTTAATAAACTAACGATTGACTAATAAGTTAATGAGTGATGAACAAGGGGAATTACGTATGGACGGACCCTCTATGAGTATGGGTAGGTTGGGTCAGGTTCAAATGTAAACTCAATTTTGGTTGGGAATGTGAGGACGAATCTCAGCCACATATCTTCGGTTACGGTGGACGCGATCACGGATGATTGACGCGATTCATGGGAGAGTAGAGATCATTAAGGGGGGGGGGGGGAGGGGACCGGTCAAAGTAGTCTTTATTAATCGGATGAGTGGCTGAAATTCGTTCTCATGTCCATAACCAAAATTGAGTTCACATTTGAACTTTTCTCTGGATAGGTTTATGTATGTGCATATATGAGAGTTTACTTTTATGTGAGTGAAAAAACATCTACGGGGGTCCAAATAACAACACCAATGAATAAACTATGTTTGACAAAAACTAGTTTACAAGTATATATAAAATGACTAAAAATGGTATGTTATGATTTAATAATTAATATTAATAAAGATATAATCGGAAAAACCTCATGAAACGCTACTCTAAATAACGTTTCAAATAACTAGCTTATTTTTGCCAAACACACCCTAAATAAATTGTTTTTTAAATCGTTGCATAAATTTTGTAACACTCATATTTTTTAAGAACTTCTTTTTTGATAGATTAATTTAACGATCGAGCATCTAATAATTGTTCTTGAAATTTTATTTTATATTGGCCATCATGTTTCTTAATTAATTAGATGTTGGAAACAAATTATATGTCAATCATTTGACTGCAATTTTAATTTTTAAATGCAAAACTTAATGAATTGTTTATTATTTGTTAAAAGTGGATTAGACTTATTAAGATCATTTTAAAAACATTAAGTATAAAAGCATTAGGTTTGATTATGATGTATCTAATAAGG
The DNA here is from genome assembly GCA_030169165.1 of Centaurea solstitialis. Lineage (NCBI taxonomy): Eukaryota > Viridiplantae > Streptophyta > Magnoliopsida > Asterales > Asteraceae > Centaurea > Centaurea solstitialis. Next base: position 2,863,358 of record CM058041.1, on the reverse strand, counting down.
CAACACGTTATATATACTTTCATTTAAAAAAACTGGTCAAGTTGGTGTATATGTTTTTGTATGCTTCAATTTAGCTACCTTCTTATTAAAAAGGTCATACTCAAACTTAAAAAGGTCATATTCAAAAAACAATATAACATAAAAGGATTTTAGTATGACATTTTTGTCCATTATATATTTAAAATAAAGCCATATTCAAAAATACAATATAATGTAAAAGAATTGTGTTTTATTTCCAATTAAACAACATATTGTAGGAACTCTTTTATGTTAATGACGAGTAAATTATTAAGCTTAGTAGGATATTGGTACCTGATAAGTTAGTTAGTAGTTGATAAGCTACCTAGTATCAATCACGGTAGTAAACAAATTATGTTTGTAAGACTCGAGAAATAATAAACTTTGATAGCTAGTAGCTGATAAGCTAGCTTATATACAAATTATGTTTGACAAAAATTAACTTATGGGTATATAAAATGACCAAAAGGGATATATTAAGTTTTCCAGTGTTGTGACGGATTGGTTAGCATTTGGGAGGTTCATAACGTTCTAACCGAGTTTGAGCATTCCCGTGCGCATACCTAGGGACATTTAAGTGGGGACATGTTTAGTCCCCAAGATTGGCGGAATTAGTCGGGCTTTGGCCCAGACACCCTTCCAAAAAAAGGATGTATTAAAGTGTAATAATTAATATTAATAAGAGTATGATTAAAAAAAACTACCTTCAACTACCTTTTCAAAAAGCTAGCTTATAAGCTACTTTCTGTCTCTTTAAACATGTACACATAAAATAAGCTAGCTTATAAGCTACTTTGAATTTACCAAACCCCTTACCCTAGGTTGTGTGCGTACCCGGGTTCAATTTCAGGGGAGGACATGATGTTTATTCCGGGGCTTGTTTATGAGGTAGGACAAGTAGATTAAACTTTTTTTGGATTTACCAAACAATGCTTTGGTTGTTCTATTGAATTTCCCTGAATATAAAGTTAATTGATTATGATTTTGATGTGACAATGTGACTTTGGCTTATTAAATAAGACGCAAAATAAGCATGACTTTGATGTAAATGTTTGGCTTTTGTAATAAACATCTGATTGTGGTCTGATGTGTTTTGTTTACATACAAACAAACAGATGGTAATGGGTGATTTAAGGTGTGAAACAAGTGAAGCAGAGAAAGAAGAAGATGGACCGTTGGATGAAACCATGAGAGGAATGAACGATCCAGATTGGGACATGTGGGAAGAATGGATGGGCTGGGAAGGTGCAGGTATTAGAGATTATTCTTCACACATCAACCCTTACATCTAAATCTAACTCCCCATCCATCAATCACCATCTTTCTTAATCTGTTTAATTGTATTTTATATTAAAATCAGATGAAACTGATCAATGCTATTTGCATTCCTCTAAATGTTAAAATTTGTTCGATTTCATGCGTTAGAAATGTAAAAGACAAAACCCGATTTGGATGTGTATGGGAAGAAAAACACGAGGGAGGCTAATTACACCCCTACTCTTCTCATGCACATCAACGTCACGATTTGCTTTTTACATTCTCAATGCATGATTCCAATATTTATAGGGGTGTAAATAGCAATCCCCAAAAACACTTATAAGGGTGTATTTAGCGATGTATAGGAATACAATCTCCAAAAACACTTATAGGGGCACAAATAGCAATGTGTAGGAGTAGTAGTTAACCTCCCCATGAAATTATGTTTTTAAAATGTAAAAAGTAAATATCTGTATCAATGTATGCAAGAAAAAGAATTAATTCAATTGTGCATTTAGCAAATGATAGGTGTGCGTTTAACTCGTGCAAAAATTGTTAGATGAGATTTGTATCTCTTTGTATATTTAAAAAGTTCATTACTTTTGAGCGATAATGTATCAACTGGTAAATTGGTAAGTATTTTATTTTTCAGCAAGAATTACCGTACATCTTCTCAAGTTTTATTTCTGCTCATCAAATGTATTGTTCGTAATATATTTTACTGGGTGTATACTATTTTACCATGTAAGAGTATAGTTCTACACTTAATGTGTTATTTGTTTTTCTTGAAGTTTGTAGTCTGATTTCATTTTTTAAAAAGTTAAAATTGTTTATAAGCTTTATTTTTCTTATTATATTTTTATTACAAACCTCAAGAAAAACATACCTCCTAATTTTATTTCTGGTCATCAAATTTTTATTTTTCTTATTATATCTTACACTGGATAAGCTTTTTGGTCCCTATCAAAAACATACATTCTAATTAAGCTTTTTGGTCCTTATAAGAACATATATCCTAATTTTTATAGTGGTTTATTGTTAGATGGAGTATATTAATTTAAGTTTATTAAAAGATGCTTTTTCTGGATTTATTAAATTGTTTTTAAATTAATTTACATTCATGTTTGAATCTTTTGTTTAAGGATAAATGAAAAAATTTGGTAGATGACGATAATTGATGTGGGAGGCTGGCTGCTCCACCCCAAATAATTTGCCTCAATAAAAAAAATGAAGAGAAAGTGACATCTTTGCTTATTTAATTTATTTATGTTTAAAAGAACATTTACTTAATAATTATATGGAGTGATGTTTATCTCTTCATAACTTAATTGATGTAAAAGAAATCGAACCGATAGAATTATTCATTGAATGTTAGATTTTTATACTATTTAATCCAATCATTTGTTGGATGTTGGATTTTTTTTCTATCAATTTTGTTGAATGGCAGATAATATACGCACACGTCCTACGAGGTATCCGGGATCTATACGAGCACCCGACTAATCCTCGATGACCATGAACCGACCCAAAAGTCGACCCATGGTTATCACCACATACTTACCCCATGAATCGAACCCTGGTAGATAAGAATGTCATCCACTGTTCTTCCCAAGGATGCTACCAACCACTAGGCTACTAATGGTTTGATTTTTTTTCCCCAATCAAATTGATGATTAGATCAGTTAAATTGCATCTAATGGATATTATTCTTATTTGATATCCATTGGACTAGATTGAATTCAATCATTATTAATAGGATCAGATTCTTTAAATTCATTCGACACCTGATGGATAATTAATTGTTTTATTGTATTATATACATATTAATTTAAGAGAACGTGAGAAACAATCTCATCCACTCATCCATTCATCCGGTCAATAAAGACAACTTTGACCAGTTCCCCTCTTTAATAATCTCTACATTTCCGTGATCACGTCCACCGTAACCGATGATGAGTGGCTTAGATTGTTCTTCACATTCTCTTAAATTGATATGCTTATCGCATGAACCTTCCTCTCTCTCTCTCTCTCTCTCTATGTATATATATTAAAATTAGTTATTACTTGTCCTTTTAAAGAAAATATTAATCAGGCGGTTGGATGATTGGTTGGACGATGATTGAATGTGTAGTCGAAAGATGATTTGATGGATAATTGAAGTAGTTCAGTCTGGTCGGTTCTAAAGTATCATCCAAAGAATTGATAGATTCAAATTGGATGTTGAATATTTTGATCCAATACGATTCAATTTCAATCGTATATCCAATCATTATTGGTCGATTGTAATTGGATAAAATGTTTCTAATTTGGGAAAACTGATTGTGGCTTAAAAGCATAAATTGTGATGAAGTTTTTAAAGACTGAATTATATTTTTTGTTTTTTACTTTGGTGTTTTAAAAAATTAACAAGTTAATTGTGGTTGCATTTTTTTTCCAAAAGAATTAGGTTTTAATGCACCACATGAACCAAATTTGTTTTGTTCATGGACTTAATTTGTTAAATGTAACTAGACCCAAACTCCTTAAAAATACAATAATAGAGTAACATCTTGTTGACTTTATAAAATAAGTGACATATTGAAAACATCAAACCATATGTATGAAAAGATGTTATTCATTGGTTTTTTTATAGATAAATGTCTTTTTACTTTTTAGAGGGTGTCTAGAAATAATTAAAACAAATAGTTGAAATTTGAAAAACATAGGCGGTTCATAGATATAATTAGGGGTGAGCAAAAAAACCGAAACCCGAAAACCCGACCCGATCCGACCCGAAAAAAAACCGAAAAACCCGACCCCGAAAAAACCCGACCCCTAATTCCCCGAAAACCGAAATCCCCGAGGGTTGATCGGGGTCGGGTCGGGTGTGAAAATTTGTGCCCCGAAACCCGAAACCCGAACCCGAAACCCAATTTTTTAATGTTTTTTAAATATATTTTGTATATTTATAAAACAACCCTTAATGTTTCATTATTTTTTTAAATATGGTAGCAAATGTTTCTGTTTGAAATGCTTCTAAAGTTGTAATAGACTTAAATTAGAGCCAAAATCAATTCATCAAAATCAAATACGGTTTCTTCTCTCTCTCCCTCTCTCTCTCATTGTTTAATCGGCGCTCTCACCACCATCAACTTTTAGATGTTGATTTTAATGTTGGTATTTGTTATTTTTTGTTTGTTGGTATCTTATTTTGTTACTTTTAAATGTTTATTTTTACTTTGAAACTTGAAAGTGTAATAGGGAAAAAAAGTCAAAATAAAATCGGGTGCCCCGAAAACCCGCCTCGAAATCCCCGAAACCCGAAATCCCCGAAACCCGAAAACCCCGACCCCCGAAAAGTCGGGTATCGTGTAACACCCTAAAAATCAGGGCGAACAAAAACTTTCGATTTCACAAAAGGTGGTATACAACGTACGCCAAGGCGTGAGCTCATCCCAAAAACAGGGGTATAAATAGTGTATGATTTACAATGTTTGTAATTCTAATAAAAGAATACGACAACCGTCTAGTCTAATCCTATCTGGGAAAAGACTACAAAAGGGTTATCGTTCTACGGTAAGTCTCGCGGTCATAGTAGACCGGTATCTCCAATATTCTCCCAAGCTCACTCTACGTCCGAGGCCTACTTGGGGACAATGTCCCGAGTACCTGAGAGACACATCGACACCAAGCAAGTGTTAGGCTAAAGGAGCCTAGTGAGTTGTACAATTAATATCATGCGCATAGGATATATAAAGACATGCGAGTGAGACATGATTATACTAGCAATATAAATAGCATATTAAACCGGTTCATTATTATCTTCGGAAACAATTGGGAGCGACCCATTTCCCCCAACCAATGCCCCGACATTCTTTACTTCCAAACACCTCGATGTCCCGAATTTAGCATGGCAACATCATCCGAGGCCCGCGCCCAAGGAGCAACCCGAGGGCCGGCGACATAGGTACAAACCCCAAGACTGTTTGGTGTGGACACATTGCGTTGGTTCGTCCATGTTGTTATCATTAGGATCGTGAGACGGAATTTAGCATCGCGTCACGTCCATATCATCTCCACACAAGACCTAGATACTGAATTTAGCATAGCATCTAGTCCATATCAATTACACATAAACCTCGACACTGAATTTAGCATAGCGTCATTTATAGAGGTATACATCGGGATCTCAAGCCCCTTTATATCATTCCGGGTATGCCCCATTTCGGGTATCAATCCCATTCTTACATAATCCCAAGTCATGTATCATGTCGTGCATTTCGTATAATTACATTTATCATACAACCCGTAGGTTTAACACATACGAAATAGCATACGATAATTTCATCTCATACAAAGAGTCACACCATCCAAAGCATTCGTATTAGTATAGCATTTCATACATACCATGAGCATCCTCAACTAAACATGAGAAGTAATCTATACCAAGTTCACATATATCCACATAATCAAGTAAGAAATAGACTCCATCAAAATGATGTGCTCTCAGTTTTAACAAAATAGTTTTAGCAACTCACCTCGAGGCTCGTAAAGCCAAAAGCCCCAATTTTCACCAAGAACCCTAGCTTAAAGCTTGAGTGAACACCTAAACTGATAAGGAGTTAAAACCTTGGATTAGCTCCAGATCTACGACATATAAGACTAGATCTATACTTTAAAACCATATAGAGAACTCACCTTGAGGGTTGGTACCCAAAACCCCCAAATCCAAGATTTAGGTTAAATATGTGAACAACCTAAAATCAAGCAAATCGAACCTTAGGTTAGTTCAATACTCTTATCATACATATAAATCCGACCTACAAAGGTTTAAACCAAGCTTACCGGGTAGGATTCGAACTAAAACCCTAGAACTCGAGTTTTCCTCTCTTCAAGCAACAATGGTGGTGAATGGAAGAAATGGAGAAGATGAAGATGATGGAGCTCTAGATAACGATCTTGCTAACTTGGATCTTCAATCCAACAATGGAGTTTTGAAGAGCTTGGATGGATAAGAATGTAGGAAAAAGAATCAGCTCAAATGGTTTAGAAATGAGGAAGTTATGATAAAATGAAGAGAGAAGGGTATTTAACCCGTTCTTGATCTGACACAGCTCACGAAAGCCCAAAACAGCACTATGACAACTCTTCTTAGGTCTGAAACAGGCAACTGGAACGAAAGTCCAAAATGGCACTATGACAACTCTTCTTAGGTCTGAAACAGGCAACTGGAACGAAAGTCCAAAATGGCACTATGACAACTCTTCTTAGGTCTGAAACAGGCAACTGGAACGAAAATCCATGATTTGATCCAAAATTCCAAATCCCATAATTTATCAAAGAACCATTACTACATCCGAAAATTACGGGTGTTACAATCCTCCCCACCTAGATAAAATTTCGTCCCCGAAATTACTCCTTGTCCGATCCACGATTGATAACCTCGTCCTATCATTTGCCAAGATTAGGCGATCATGTCCTCTCCCTACCGGTCGGTTAGACTAACACTAGTCTTAATTATGTACTCTAAGAAAACGCCGATATAACCTTCTACCTTTAAGGGTAGTTCATCGAAGCATCACAAGTCATTAGTTCACGCCTATCTTTCGAACGTAACACTTTTCTAAAGATAACATCCATTAAATACGCAAACCTTTGCTCCTTGTACGATTTAACCAAACCAAATCGACCCAGTTCTACGATTCAAGGAATCATACATCATTCGCCTCCTATTAAAGTCGATCACTCGACTAAGAGTCACTTTACTTATTAAGAGTCACTTCACCACCAAGGAATGTCTCCGTACTCTCACTAACGGTGTCTAACCATCGCCATTAATCCTCTAAGGTCCTCGAAGATTTTCGTCTACTCGCCTATGAATACCATTAGGGAGTTAAGTTTCTTCACGTAGCACATTGCTAATTTCCACTAATCCATAAATTTCCACCTACGCAGTATCATAGCGCTTCTATCTGTTTAATCACCTACGCAGTTCTAACTTTGCCTTAGGTGACTAACTCTGGAATTCCTAAGTACCAATTCCTCCTTAAATCAGTTATGGGCAATGTTTTCAAGGTCATATTTCACTCTTAAAAGGCTTATCTTTCTATGGCAATTCTTCTCATCGGTATCTTGCACCTCTCTCATGGCATGCAATACTCTTAGTAATTCACAACATCAACACTTTTGCACTAAAGGTGACGTGTTCTCGATACTTAGCCATACATAACAGCTATCATTTCTTCCTTGCAACCACCATTCGACTACATCCTCTATAATCAAGAATTTGGAAAGTCGTTTAGTAACACAACCATTATTGTTTTCTCCTAAGCCACTCATATCAAGGCAAGTATCGCCCCACGAAGACCTCCAAAACATGGTCACTTAATCCACCGAACAAGTCTTGTTCTAGCCGGTTCACTACAAACTCTAGAAATATGCCCCAATAATCTATGGGACTTCTCTTTTTCATAGCCGGTGTGCACATCGTGCATCCACTTAGGTGATGCTAACCAATTCTTCATACTTAGACCTATCCACTTACAATGTCTTTACCTAGATAATAACATATTTCCATCTAGATGAGGGTCTCTCATCGGACCACTCTTCTTCCGTAGCCGTTGGCAACGCGGTGCTCCTCAGCAACACCCTCGTAAGGGAGATATGAAACTTAATCCCTACGTAGTCCAATTTCGGTTCACATCGAGTACAAGCACAATTCCGCCCACGCCTTCTAAGTGTTACTCCGCTATATCATAGCATGCTCCTAAAAGCTATCAGTCAATTAGCTTATTCTAACACATTAGTAGGATAATATGCAATTAGTCCGCAAATGGGTATTAACTCTCAACCAGTTGGTACATCACGGGAATTCGAAAGTTTCAAAATTAAACATAGCAACTCAAATATTGTAAACGCAGAATCACACACAAGGTCTACACGTATTTCACACAACAGATTTGGTGACAATGAAAGTGATCCGTGTTCATCGAGGACACATAAGCATATAAATGTCCCTGCTCATACAGAGTCGCATATAATTCCCTGGATTCTCAAAGTCAACCCAACAATACAACACAGAGTCTTTCGGACTCTATTTAGGGTATTAATAACAACTGGTCTATTTCGACCTCCACATGCATATAACTATTCAAGCTATGTACATACAAATATATAAACATACATATTTTACATATTCTCCAAAGGTCTCATGACCTTCATTCTACACCTCTTACTGATATCGTTGGGTATTCATTTCCTCTCTATCACCCTATGGTGTACATACCATATCATACCCCGTTAATCTACTCGATAGAGTCATAACCTCCTTTAGTGTCATATTTTCGTGACCTTCCTTTAAGTTTACAACTTAGTCATTTTAATCACATTAATTCCTATTGCATAAATCAAATATTTATCCCAAGGGTCTCGTGATCTCTATCATTATGTACCCATGTTCATCCGATAACAATCATTCACATGCCAAATTCTATCTTACATAAACACTCATGTAATTTAAGGTGATAAGTCAATAAGTGAATAATCTATAGATAGATCCTCACAACATGCATACCAAAACCATCGTAACGAGACCACATAAATCTTAAATATGCATAATTCTAGTTTACCCTCAACTTAGAGTTTCCACACTTTTTATTCAACATACAATCCGCTTAGAACAATTTGATTCGTAAATCCTAATCCATCCATACTCATTCTAACAACCTTATTAAGTCATGCATCCATGGTGTTTCCAAATCATTTAAGCGATCCCATCTAAAGGGCGAGTCTTTTATGTTGCGCTAGATAACGCATTCCAATTCTCACATTGATAGATTCATATCTTAGACTGGGTCTTATGCTCCCATCCTCGATATTGTCTAAAGTGTCTCCACACGTTCTTACCGCATACCATTTTAAGGTATGGGTCCTACTCAACTAACCGCTCGACATAGTGTCAGTTGCGAGTCAATCTCTTTTATCTCCATATTCGATCTTAGGTTAAAGCTATTCAATTCCTCTTACGATCCTCCTTTTTTAAATCTAGAAAAATTTGGCAGGACTACTGTAAGAGAGAGGCTTTCTAAGATCTAGCCTTGTTTACAATCTACAATGCAGCTCAGTAACTTAAACAGGCTCTATCGCATGAAGGAATGTTCTTATTCCAAATGATCACTCTCTCCACGCTTAAGTCAATTTTAGGCCTAGCTCATCGTAGCTTACTTGCATATCATACTACAAAGTCTCTCGATAACGTTCGATACATAAGCCGTATCTATTTCTCCCACTTCCAAAATCTACACGAATTACCGAAGTAATATTTTCCGGAATATACCTTCCAATCCTACATATTGTCTCTTGCCGCTAATTCGAACTCGAGTCACCGCACTCAATCCGCTTTCACATCAATCATCAAAACGAGAGCTTCAATTAAAGACTCATCATACTAAGGGTCCTTTATGACCGAGCAATTATCCTACCACAAGGAAATCAAGAAAAGTAAGAATAGACTACCATACGAACCAACATTTATCAATCATTACATCGATAGTAACCAAGAATACTCAAATGACGATACATTCATAAACCAGTAGCTAAGTGCTTTATGAATAGGCCATACACGAGATTCCCTGCCTCTATCGACGCAATTTCTCGACTCATGCATTTTCATATCCCTAACGCTCTCCCCACCTAAGACTTTACCCAAGGTAGGTGACATGTTTACTAGTGCACTAAGTTTAAGTCTAGGTATTCTACGGTCAACACCTAGTTCGCTTAAACTAAAGCTCTGATACCAACTTGTAACACCCTAAAAATCAGGGCGAACAAAAACTTTCGATTTCACAAAAGGTGGTATACAACGTACGCCAAGGCGTGAGCTCATCCCAAAAACAGGGGTATAAATAGTGTATGATTTACAATGTTTGTAATTCTAATAAAAGAATACGACAACCGTCTAGTCTAATCCTATCTGGGAAAAGACTACAAAAGGGTTATCGTTCTACGGTAAGTCTCGCGGTCATAGTAGACCGGTATCTCCAATATTCTCCCAGCTCACTCTACGTCCGAGGCCTACTTGGGGACAATGTCCCGAGTACCTGAGAGACACATCGACACCAAGCAAGTGTTAGGCTAAAGGAGCCTAGTGAGTTGTACAATTAATATCATGCGCATAGGATATATAAAGACATGCGAGTGAGACATGATTATACTAGCAATATAAATAGCATATTAAACCGGTTCATTATTATCTTCGGAAACAATTGGGAGCGACCCATTTCCCCCAACCAATGCCCCGACATTCTTTACTTCCAAACACCTCGATGTCCCGAATTTAGCATGGCAACATCATCCGAGGCCCGCGCCCAAGGAGCAACCCGAGGGCCGGCGACATAGGTACAAACCCCAAGACTGTTTGGTGTGGACACATTGCGTTGGTTCGTCCATGTTGTTATCATTAGGATCGTGAGACGGAATTTAGCATCGCGTCACGTCCATATCATCTCCACACAAGACCTAGATACTGAATTTAGCATAGCATCTAGTCCATATCAATTACACATAAACCTCGACACTGAATTTAGCATAGCGTCATTTATAGAGGTATACATCGGGATCTCAAGCCCCTTTATATCATTCCGGGTATGCCCCATTTCGGGTATCAATCCCATTCTTACATAATCCCAAGTCATGTATCATGTCGTGCATTTCGTATAATTACATTTATCATACAACCCGTAGGTTTAACACATACGAAATAGCATACGATAATTTCATCTCATACAAAGAGTCACACCATCCAAAGCATTCGTATTAGTATAGCATTTCATACATACCATGAGCATCCTCAACTAAACATGAGAAGTAATCTATACCAAGTTCACATATATCCACATAATCAAGTAAGAAATAGACTCCATCAAAATGATGTGCTCTCAGTTTTAACAAAATAGTTTTAGCAACTCACCTCGAGGCTCGTAAAGCCAAAAGCCCCAATTTTCACCAAGAACCCTAGCTTAAAGCTTGAGTGAACACCTAAACTGATAAGGAGTTAAAACCTTGGATTAGCTCCAGATCTACGACATATAAGACTAGATCTATACTTTAAAACCATATAGAGAACTCACCTTGAGGGTTGGTACCCAAAACCCCCAAATCCAAGATTTAGGTTAAATATGTGAACAACCTAAAATCAAGCAAATCGAACCTTAGGTTAGTTCAATACTCTTATCATACATATAAATCCGACCTACAAAGGTTTAAACCAAGCTTACCGGGTAGGATTCGAACTAAAACCCTAGAACTCGAGTTTTCCTCTCTTCAAGCAACAATGGTGGTGAATGGAAGAAATGGAGAAGATGAAGATGATGGAGCTCTAGATAACGATCTTGCTAACTTGGATCTTCAATCCAACAATGGAGTTTTGAAGAGCTTGGATGGATAAGAATGTAGGAAAAAGAATCAGCTCAAATGGTTTAGAAATGAGGAAGTTATGATAAAATGAAGAGAGAAGGGTATTTAACCCGTTCTTGATCTGACACAGCTCACGAAAGCCCAAAACAGCACTATGACAACTCTTCTTAGGTCTGAAACAGGCAACTGGAACGAAAGTCCAAAATGGCACTATGACAACTCTTCTTAGGTCTGAAACAGGCAACTGGAACGAAAGTCCAAAATGGCACTATGACAACTCTTCTTAGGTCTGAAACAGGCAACTGGAACGAAAATCCATGATTTGATCCAAAATTCCAAATCCCATAATTTATCAAAGAACCATTACTACATCCGAAAATTACGGGTGTTACATATCGGGGCCTCCATTTTCCCCCCGGAACCCGAAAACCCGAAACCCGAAATCCCCGAAACCCGAAAAACCCGTCCGATGCTCACCCCTAGATATAATACAAACATACGAAGATCCTAAATACTGAGAACATTATACAAACTAATTATCAAGATCAAAAAAATTTCTTATGTTTTTTAATTTAAATGAACCGAAGCATAACAATTTTTTTTTTGTTAATTTAGTCAAACAAATGGATTATAAGTAAAGTATTCTTTAATATAAAAGTAGATCACCAAACTTTTCTCGGTTTCTTTTCAGTGCTTAGGTTTTTAAGACCAACTCTTTCAACCTCTCAAAATACATGTAGACCTAGAGATGGGCAAACAGGACCTGTTACACTGGTTAACCGGCAACCGGTTAAGCCAAGGCAGTTATAGCATTCCCGGTATAGGATTAGCCGAAAACTAGTTATAGGTTTCAGGTGAAAAGGGGAAACGGTTATAGGGAAGGACGGGTCAAAATGACCGGCTATGGCTCGATTTTGAAAAAAGTTCAAAATTTTTCAATATATCTGTTATGTAGTCGTTATAAACAATCATATGACCGTTTTTTCTCTCTCGATATTTTGCCTGTTTTTTTTTCTAAGTGCCCCCCATTGCTATATATGTTGTTTGAGGTTTATGATTACATACTAAGTTACAAACGCAAAAAAACGTTCACAATTCTTGCATTCTTGCAATCTCGTTTTCGTATTTGTTATTCATACATGGAAATTTCTACACTTAAATTATTCCCACACGAAAGTTGTTTTCGTTATCTCATATTTTCATTACAAAACGCATTTCAGTTTTAAGGGAGGCCCAATTAAAGGTCCAGTTACAATTAACCGGTTAGGCCTTTTTTCCTCAAGGCACGGCCTAGGCCCAGTTGTCGGAGTTACTGTTTAAGACCGGTCAAGCCAAGGCCCGGTTTTACCCATCTCTATGTGGATCAATGCACCAACTATATAAACCATTCAAATATTCAACTGATAAATAAATCAACTTTTTGTCAACCAGATGATAACATGTCTTTGTTTCTGTTTTGCGACTTAAGATTTGAGTGAGTTTATGAATGATCCACCAATAATTTTTAAGAGGGTGGGTTTTTCATTTATACGTTGCATTTGTACTAATTTAAACTAATCATTCATATTCAAAAGCATTGATATCTTGTTTTGACCAATTAAAATTTGAGGATGCCATCAAAAAGTTTGGTATCATTTTTTTGCCATGGATTTCTGCCTTTTTGGGCCAACATACAAATATCGTAAAATCGAACCTAAATTTTTGTGATTTTCACAATAATATCCGTTTAGTGACTGGCCCCTTCTAGTTAGATTTTATATTATAAATTTTTATTTTTTAGATAAAATAATTATATTTATTTAAATGTAAAATATGCTTTTTAAAGGTATTCTTATAAACAGAAAAATTATATGTTTTGCATTTTTATTGTTCCATTTATATATTAGGCTGTGTTTGGCAAGCATAAGCTAGCTGATAAGCTAGCTGATAAGCTAGCTGATAAGCTAGCTGATAAGCTAGCTGATAAGCTAGCTTATAAGCTAGCTTATAAGCTAGTCCATCCAAACATATACCAGGAAGCTAGCTTATCAGCTAGCTTATAAGCTAGCTTTTTAAAACGCTACTTTGAGTAGCTTATGAGGAGCTTATTGTAGCTTTTTCCAATTATACCCTTATTAATATTAATTATTAAATTCAAATATACCTTTTTTGGTCATTTTACATACTCATAAGCTAGTTTTTGCCAAACATAATTTGTTCAACAGCTAGCTTATCAGCTACTAGCAAGCTTATCAATCAACAACTAGCTTATCAACTATCCGCTAGCTTATCAGCTACCAGCTAGCTTATAAGCTGCGCTTGCCAAACATAGCCTTAGTGTTTCTTGGAACTCTCTGACTAACAAACTTAATAAAGTAAATATCATTTGAAATAATTCTAATCAAAAGATGCAATTTTAAATGCAAATTGACTATTTACAAAATGAAAAATAGCAAAAAATATAAACGAAGTCAATTTTTCTAACCAATTAAAAAAGCCTAATTCATTTTATAACTATTTTCTTAATTCTTTTCATATTTACCAAACTAATCATTTGGGGCGTTTGGTTGGGGGTATTGAGCAGTCAGGAATGAGAATGATAATGAAAACTGCTGTTTGGTTTGATATTATATAATGGAATCATTCCTGCAGATCCATTAATTTCCATTCCTGACCAAATTGGGGGGAATGAAATTTTTATTTCTACTTGGTTCTTTTTTCCACCCATTGTTTCATTTATGGATGTTAAATGAAATATCTTTTGTATTTTCAAGTTGGAAAAACATATTTTTTCAATATGAAGCAAATTTTCATTGATTATAGTGGGTTAACCAAACAGCATCAATGCAATGCTCATTCCTATTCCCATTCTCCTGCATTCCCATTTTCATTCTCATTCTCATTCCCTGAAATGAACCAAACGCCCCCTTACTCTGCCAAGAAGTGTTCGTCAAAGGTGGACATCCGCCACCAAGAGGTTCCTCTGTTGGCGAAAACCGTCCAAAATTTTCGATATTTAGAAGTTTTACCCCCTATCTACCATTAGAGATCCCTTCCATGGCCTCTCAAGAAACAAATTTTGCGTTTTATACTTACCTACACCATTGGTGAGGCATTTTGGTGGAGTAAATAGTTGGTTTGATAACTGTGGAAAGAAAACAATTTAGAAGATTAATTCAGTTATAACCTAATATTTGCTTATTTACACAAAGATAATGAAAAAGAGTAAAAATGGTAAATATTATAGAAAAGGGTAAATTACATTCTTGGTCCTTGTACTTTTTTGTATCAATGATTTTTATTCCAATTAGAAACAACTTAATAATTGTAATTTGCAAAAATATTTGGAATTGATCTCCCGCTTATGACAATTAATTTTCATCCGTTGAGTAAAAAGGATTTGCATCTCGCTTAGTCGATGAACACTCCCCCTTTATAGGACCCTTTTATGGACATCAAATCACAAACTCAAATCACAGGTTTGAATCATGAACTTGGTTTAAATATCCCATCTTTTCAGGGTTTGAGTTCAGGCGTTAACATCCAACGGTCAAGTTTAGTCTTAGATATTGTAACTTAATTACCAAATCAGCAAGGATATAGTCTGCACAAAGCCTAGATAGACCTTAAAACAAATAATCAGGGAGATGAAACAATTCTAAATTATGGTCCTACGGTGAATTTAAAAAAAAGTGAGGTGCAACAACGATGACAAGTGTTTGGGGAGGGAGAATGTAGTGGTCGTAGTGCTTGGTAGAAGGAAACAAAAAGAAATGGATCAATGGCTTAGCCATTTGTGTTGTCCGATGGAACAAAACAAAAAGGTGTCGTAGGTTGGTGGTTAATTGTGGTGTTGCTCAATGGAGATTGACGTGTGTGTATACAGACACAAACACACATATATGTAGAATTAGGTTAAGAACCAACGCATTTTATAGGAACAAATGAACAACTTTGAACTACATGGGCCAACATCACATGTGACTCAAAATTAGTCCCTTTATTCCTACAAATGAGGGTGGTTCTTGTATGAACCCCCTCCATATATATATATGTATGTATAATTTAAGATTCTTTCATTTTGTGAGATCATATGACTAAACGAACAAAAACTAACCTTTGTTAAAAAGAGGGACCAATTCCGAACGTTTTCGCAAACCACAACGGTCATCAAACCATAGCTACAAAACCACAAGGTCCAAAAACACAACAAAAACACAAAAAAGGCATGTGAAATCCATCCTCCAAAACGACACCGTTTAGTAAACTCCACTTCTTCCACCTGACGCAATCACGCATGATATGATTAGGGGAAAAAATCATGGGGATGCAATTCCAAGTTCCTAAAATCACTCATCTTCATAATAATAGATTCCATCCATGGCGCATATAGATACACCAAATCTGTATCTATAGGTTAGGCTGCACACACTTCTCTGCACCTCTGGCCATTTCATTGATTGCTGTTACTTCGCCTACAAGATAAGAATTTAGAATTGCATTCAATACACACACACACATGCAATCTGTAAGTTTATTCAGACTCATGTTTTTTTTTCTGTATATATGTATATATATATATATATGTGTGTGTGTGTATATGTCGTATACGTGTTGTTTTTGTGTATTAATTGCTTGATTCCTTTGCTTGATTTGGTGGTTTTTTAGGTTGTTTAATCGTTTAGAAGTGTTCGTTGATCGAGTTTTCTGTTCGATTGAGGTTGAAAATTGAAATTGAAACCCTAATTTGTTGATTCGAGTAGCGGAGGAAGTAAGTGATTCTGTTTTTTTCCTATTTCTCAGTTTGCAATTTGAGTTGAATTTTGTTCGTTTCAATCGGATGGTTTTGAAGTTGTATTTTGCGTGTTTTCTAAGCTCAGATGATGGTAGATTGTTCTCCTTTCGTGGTTTTGTTATTAGGTGTTCGTAGTTTTCAATTTGAAATGATTTTTGTTCGTTTTATCGGATGGTTTTGAAGTTGTATTTTGCGGATTTTTTAGGTTCAGATGATGGTAGATTGTTGAATTATTCCAAAATTGAATACATGGAGGACTGTTTTATTGCAATTCGTAATCCTCTTCTTACATCTATTTTTGGAATTTGGAATTGCCGTTTGTGAATGTTGTATAGAATCTCGTAATCTGTTATTTGGGGGTTTGGATCTTAGAAAAAGTTGTGGCATGTCAATACAAATATAGGTAAATCTTGTGGCAAATCATTAGAAAAATTATTGGTGAAATGGTGACACATGAATTTCATACTGGGCCAGCATTGCCATATTTGTTATGTTACTATAACTATAGATATTTCTCAATTTTGCTGAAAATATACCTCTTTATTTGGGATTGGATTGGATTGTGTTTTTTGTTTCTTGGCTTGTTGTGGAAGAGCCAACTTTAAGAATTCTACTTGCTGTATAATGTTTGAAAAATTCACTTGCCGCGGTACCTTGAGTCGTATTTGACGCCATGGGCAACCGTTTGAACTGATTCTGTTAAGTTCTATAATAAAGACAATAGGCAAAAAAAAGAAAAAAAAAGAACTTTGCAGGTTGAAATTACTAACTGTTACTGTTGGAATTTGGAAGTCAGGTTGTTCTAATTGATGCTTATTGTTGTAATGGTTAGTGGTTACATTTTGTGCACTATTCAAAGAAAAAAGAATGTCTACTGGGCATCAATGACTTAATTAGCAACTAGCAAATATTTGTCTATTTGCATTTTTTCTTGGATGATTTGGCACTTATGCTTTACATACATATTTTCTGCAGTTAAACCTCGCTGATGGCAGACCTAAAAGAGCGCCTGCTCCCTCCAAAACCTGCCTCAGCTACAAACCTTCTTAGAGATGCATCCTATAGGCCATCTGCATCTGGTCGCCAGCCTTTTCAAGGGGTGGATGTTATAGGCCTCAAAAAGCGTGGCCAAGGTCTTCGTTCATGGATTCGTGTTGATGCTGCTACTGGCGACTCCCAAGTCATTGAGGTCGACAAGTTCACCATAATGCGGCGTTGTGATCTTCCTGCCCGAGATCTTCGCCTACTCGATCCATTATTTGTCTATCCCTCAACGATTCTGGGCAGAGAGAAGGCCATTGTTGTAAATTTGGAGCAGATTCGATGTATTATAACAGCTGACGAAGTTCTGCTTTTGAATTCTCTTGATAGCTATGTGTTACAATATGTGGTCGAACTACAACGACGATTGAGAGTTGCAAGGAGTGGTGAGGTTTGGCAGTCTGAAGGCCCGGAGTTGAACAGACGGATGGTAAATAGAAGCTTTGGTGATATGTTTGGGAACACATCCCCTGATTACCTGCCCTTTGAGTTCAGGGCTCTAGAAGTTGCCCTCGAGGCTGCTTGTACATTTTTGGATGCACAGGTTTGTCTTATAATCAACAATTCTTCTAATTTATAAGCACTGTGGTGGTGTTTACGTTTTTTAAAAGTAGAATTTATAATCTTTTCACCATTACATAAATTTGTTTTCATAAAAAAACTAATAGAAAATTAGGACCTGTGAGAGAGGATGAACGAAGCTGTAGAAAGAGTTAAAGTAGTGTCTCTACCCATGTCGTGGAAAGAACATGAAAAAGAAAAGAACTGCCACTATGCTTGCTCCCTTTAATTGTAATTCCTCTCTTGTTTCAGTCCTTAAGCATTATTAATGAAAGCATCTTTTCTATCTTCTTGGTTTGCAGATGTTTATGTGGCTAACTAAAGTTTTGTCAAAAGAAGACATTAGGAGGGTGTTTGGGTTTCCATTATAAATCTCCTTATTAACTTATTGACTTCTTGAAGAAGTCAATAAGTTAAAAAGATGTTTGGCAATGTAAAATGACTTTTTGAAACTCCTTTTTGACAAGGAAGGAAATGGAACTTTTGAGAAGTAGCAAAATCCTGACTTTTTGTTTTGAAAAGTGCTTTTCCAATGGTAAAAGACATATATGCCCTTGGAACTATTAATTTCAGTTAGTTGTGTGGAAGCAATCTATAATAATAATTTGTGCTCGAAGCTAAAGCTAAATATAATTAGGCGTATTGAGGAGTCATTGTTTGAAAGATAATCAATGAAGCTATCAACAATAAGTCAATAACCACAGAAACATATAAGTTTGATTAATGGTGTATAAAATTTTATGTTGCAAAAGAATCCTAGTAAACTGCTTCTTATAAGTTGTATCAGCAAGTAGTGGTAGTGTAACACATTTCAGGCAAGTAGATACATATGAAATGAATAAGATCTCAATTATTTGGATTCTGGACCCATTTTTATTAGCGATAAACGACAATTAGTGGGTTTGATCTTATTCAAGATAACATAGAGGTTTTTAGTTTGATCCCATCTTGGTTTGTTTGGTGAATTATAACAAGTCACTAATATTTTCACCCCCTCGGTTTGCTCACTTCCGGATGAGATTTCTAGGGTCCTAATTGAACATTTTGATTGGTTGTTTCGTTATAGAGTTGTACAGAAGTTGGATGATCTTATCTTAAAGATTAGTGTAACTTACACTTACTAGATTCTAATATCTCCATTGGAAAGGTCTATAGATATTATTATATGATATGTGTTAGTTTCTATTGACCAGTCTTTCAAAATCACTGAAAGAAAGGTATGACTGAGATCCTTGCATGCAAATTTATTCTACTTCTTGTATAAGATTACATACCTTTAAAAGATACTTCTTGCATTGCATCGGATCACCACTGCTGCACTAGTCGACATTCAACAATAGCATCTGGGATTAGCAAGATTGATATTTGAGCTACTAGTTACAGCCATCTATCACATATTACTTATTTTTCCCATTCAGAAGCAAATACATTTGATCCAATAATGTTATTCAAGAGTTGTTATTTAATAAATAGGGCATGTTAGTGATTTGTCTTCTTAGTTAACACTTAACATATCTAGAAAGTACTGCTATATATTTAACAAATTATATGTGTATTGTGTAATGATCAAAAGTGGACCAAGGTTCTCCCTATCGTGTATCATAAGGTCCACAACGCATCGCAATATTGAAATATGCTTTTCATATTTAGTAGCTCTGTGCTAAAGTATTTCTAGATTCAAACTATAAATATATTGATCAACTCATAACATTTTACAAATTACAATAATTTTTTTCTCTGAATTTATCAGGCAGCAGAATTAGAAATTGAAGCATATCCATTGCTAGATGAACTTACATCAAAGATCAGTACTTTGAACTTGGAACGTGTTCGTAGACTGAAAAGCAGACTTGTTGCATTGACTCGAAGGGTCCAAAAGGTGCCGTATATAGCTTCTGTCTCCCTTTTTCTTTTAGGGAAAAATGCATTAAATGTAACAAAGTTTGGTTTAGTTCCTATTTAAGGGGTGTTTGGGATTTGCTTATTTAAAGTGCTTATTAACTTATTCAGGTCGCTAATAAGGAGTTTTTAGTGTTTGGATTTTTAAATATGAAATACTTATACTGGTTTGGTACCGGTAACAAGGAGTTTTTAATAAGTTACTCGCTTCTAACTTATTTGCTTATTTGCCGACTACTAAAAAACTACTTATCAGGTTATTGCGTTTTGATACTGCCATAAGCTAATCCAAACACTTTTTATAAAACTCTGGTTTGACACCACATACGTTGATAAGCACTTTTACAAGACATAAGTTGTTTTAAATAAGCAATCCCAAACACCCCCTTAGTGTAACGAAGATTTTTCTTCCTTAGGCAGTGTAACAAAGTTTTGAAAATTTCTATTTTGTACCCAATTTGATTGGTACCTGCTGATCTTGTACCAGTTTGTGCAATATTTAAGAAAAAGGTTACAGTGGAGCGGCTGATAAACTTAACATCGAAGCCGTCAAAAGTTACAAATTTAGCACGCTACACGTCAAAATGGGTCAAAATAGAATATTTGAATCTTGTTACGTTAATTGAGAAAATAAATCTTTGTTACACTAATTACGGATTAAGGCAAACTTTGTTACATTTTGATGCATTTAGCCGTTTCTTTTACTTGTAGATGCAGATATAATTATAATATAGTTCTTCGTTAGTTTCATCGGTTGACAATCCAATGGTTGTGAGGGGAACCTAACCGATCCACTTATCCGTCGGATGCTGGGATTTTCCAACCGAATCAATCCAATCATTCATTGGATGTTGGATTTTTCCAATCCAATGGAAGATTGGATCTGTTTGGTTCCATCCATTGGATATACTTATTGCATATCCAGGGGATTGGATTGGATCCAACCAATATTAATCAGATTGGATCGGATCAGATTCATCCGACATCCGATGGAAATCTAATTGTTTTATTATATTTAAATCCTGTGAAAACCAATTATTGGTAAAAACCTGTGAGAATCGGCTAAAAAATAGTAAGATTTTTTCCATCAAAATGTTAGAATTTGATATATTGTTTCACATATATTTTTCTTCATATGGTGAGTATCATTCATGAATTGGTTTCACCATATGAATCAAATTTTTGTATATTTTTGATTCACCATATAAATCAAATTTTTATTTTTTTCACATGGATGATACTCACCTTATGAAGAAAAATATATGTGAAACAATAGTTAAAATCATAGTCTTTGATGAAAAAAAAAAGCATGTAAAAAAATATTTTTTAGCCGGTTCTCACAAGTTTTTACCAATAATTTGGTTTTCATTTGATTATTGTCCTATATATATATATATATATATATATATATATATAGAGGAAAGTTCAAATGTGAACCACTTTTTGATTGTGAACGTGAGGACAGCCGAGAGCGCGACACGTGGCGACTTTGAGTGTGGTCCCCCTCTTTAATTCAATGCCCTCCCATGAATCGCGCCTAGTCATCCGCCGTGGATTTGATGTGGCGCCTAGTCATCCGCCACGTGTCGCGTTATCGGTTGTCCTTACGTTCACAACCAAAAAGTGGTTCACATTTGAACCCACCCCTATATATATATATATATATATATATCTACTATAATAGTAAATTAATTATTAACTGTTCTTTAAGAAATTATTAATCCGATGGGTCGTTGGATGATTTTTGGATGGTAACTAGATGGGTAGTTGGATGATGATTGGATAGATAATCAGACCGGTTCGGACAGTTCTGGACTGTCATCCAAGAACCGACCGATCCAAATTGACATTGAAAATTTCTACCTGATCCAATCCAATCCAATTACAATTGGATATCCAATCATCTTCTGTCTGTTCTAACTGGATTGGTAGGTTTTAATTGGATCAGTTGAATTTCTATACACCCCTGTCTTGACCTGTAATTTGTCAATATTTTGACAATTACTTGCGTAAACAGGTACGGGATGAAATCGAGCAGCTGATGGATGACGATGGAGATATGGCGGAAATGTACCTGACGGAGAAGAAAAGCCGGATGGATTCAATGTTCTACGGTGGTGGAGACCAATCTCTGGTCGGATACCGATCGAACGACGGCACGCAATCCATCTCGGCTCCGGTTTCTCCGGTGTCTTCGCCTCCAGAAAGTCGAAGACTCGAGAAAACTTTGAGTATTGCAAGGAGTAGGCATGATAGCATGAGGAGTTCACAAAGCGCTACGGAAAACATCGAAGAACTGGAGATGTTGCTCGAGGCTTATTTTGTCGTCATTGATAGCAGTCTGAATAAGCTCACATCGGTACTTTAGTTTACAACCAAAATAATCGATTTTCTTTGGTTTCTGTTGTGTTGTTCTTCGGTTTTGGTTGGTTTTA
Organism: Centaurea solstitialis; assembly: GCA_030169165.1. Lineage (NCBI taxonomy): Eukaryota > Viridiplantae > Streptophyta > Magnoliopsida > Asterales > Asteraceae > Centaurea > Centaurea solstitialis. Next base: position 2,840,981 of record CM058041.1, on the reverse strand, counting down.
ACTTCGTTAACGACTTTCTTTTGTGTTGTACCAGCTGAAGGAATACATAGATGACACTGAAGACTTCATCAACATCCAACTGGTACGTTTTCCTTTTTTTATACGCCAAAATTATAAATCAAACCCAACGAACATAGTAAATCCCGCACGGAGTAGGCCTGGAGAGGTTAGGATGTACACAAACCTAACTTCTAGAGTGGCTATTTCCCCTGGCTAGTAAAAAGATTTGGTACCGAACGATCTACAAAAGTGAAAGAAAAAAAGGGAAATAAATATATGAACGAAAAGAAACGCGGAAGAGTTGAAAAGGGTGAACCATAAGGTTTGTGGCGTAGTGGTGGAGGCCCAGGGTATGCATTGGAATATCCCATTGCACTGGGTTCGATTCCAGGCGTATACAACAGTTATGGGCCTATGGCCAATGAATTTATTATGGTCACAATTTGCATGGATTAGTTTGGGCATGGCCTGAGACACCCTTCCAAAAATAAGAGTTGAAAAGGGCGTATGGGAACCACTAAACTAACTAAAGATCAAGAGGCGGTAAAACAAAATAAGAACGTAAGTGAACCTGAGCGTTGTGTTACACGTAATTCCCCGTTGCCATCCCGATGCTCTACCTCTCCACTCTCCCTTGTTCCCATTAGCCACAACACCACAAGTCCTAATGGCGGACTCAGGATTTTTCCAGACCGGATGGACTTTAGGGTGAATCAAAGGTCCAGAAAGTCATCTGGTGTCATTTTAGCCGAATTCCACCGCTTCGAGGTTTTTCTTAAGTTTCTTGGTTGATTTCGAGGGACTTTTTTTGGTTTTTTGGTTGACGTCCATGGAAAATATCAACCTTGTGTCAATAAATGTGTTTATGGATCATGGGTTTGATCCTGTAAACGAGCATAAACCCAAAAAGTAATCGAGCTCGCGGTGGAACCCTACATTGTAAAAAATATTCGAGCTTGAGTCGAGCTCAAGCCTAGCTCGAATAACCTACTACTCGACTGGCTTCTTTACGCCCCTACCAAAGAGTAAGGCGCATCTTCGACAGGTTATAAAATAAATGGAAAAAATCGAATATAAAGAAGGAATTCGGGAACAAAATACGGAGTTTTTAGTTACTAAAATGAAAAATATTTAACGTGCAGGATAATGTCCGGAATCAGCTTATACAATTCGAGCTGTTACTGACTACCGCAACATTTGTAGTCGCGATCTTTGGGGTGGTCGCGGGCATATTTGGCATGAATTTTATGATCCCATTGTTCGATAATCCCTCGGCGTTTACATGGGTTCTGGTGATCACGGGGGTCACGGGAGCTGTCATTTTCAGCTCGTTTTTGTGGTTTTTCAAGCATCGAAGATTGATGCCGTTGTAGATTTTCGGGATTATTATGAGCAAAAGAAGAAGAAAAAGAAAAGGAGGATGAATTTGTTCAAGTTCAATTTGTTGTTGCAAATGGATATGTGAAAAACTTATTTTTGTTTCTAAAGTTAAAAATAGAAGCTCTCTTGTAAAGAAAACTCTGCTTGATGAGCTTTGCAATACTCTTGGTTTCTATTATAGCAACAACAACAGGATTCCAAGTGTACACAAATGGTTGAAAATATGTATGAAAAACACAAGGTCAAGGTGCACATTTATTGGGGGAGTTTGGTTTGATGGAATATTTTTAAGGGATTTAATTTTATAGTGTGTATGATTTAGGATGGAATTGAATTCTTATTTTTTTTATAGAAAATTTATATAAATAATTATAAAGGATTAAAAGTTAAAAAAAAAAAAAGAGGTTTAATTGCTTATTAAAAAGTTCTTGTTTAACATATTTTAATAAAAATAAATTTTATGAAATCTTGTGAAAACCAAACTACCTTGGCAGGGTTTCTATACTCAATGCTTGTGAGATTTCAATATTAATTTTATTTTGCTTTTCTATACAGAGCTACACTAAATAAGTTACTTTAGATTATTAAATATTAATAATTTTTTTGCTTTTCTATATAAAGCTACACCCTAAAGCTAACTAAATAAGTTACTTTATATCATTAAATATTAATTTTTTTTGCTTTTCTATATAAAGCTACATCCTTAAGATAACTAAATAAGTTACTTTATTATTATTAAATTAACCGATTAAATAAGTTGTGAGTTTTATTAAGTTCATTAAGCTATCAACCAGTATGTCCCAAGTCTTGTATAGATCAAAGAAGTGTGTTTTTTAATTGAAAACATAACCTTGAAATAAAATTTGACTTGATGCATAAAGCTCCTTCTACAATGTTACTGATATATCATAATCTACCAAATAAGTTATTTGTTCTATTTAGTTCATTAAGTTGTTCACGGATAGACCATTCATACTTTGGGTTGGGTGCTATTTGAGAAGTAATTATCAAGTGTTTGATGAAAAGGGATGCCTATTAAGATGAAATGCATAAGATGCAGGAACGTGTATTGGATTAATTCCCACCTAAAATACAATTAAGGCATCCACAATGAGACTTAATTGGTAGTTGAATGCATTATAGGATGAGTTGAATGAGAATGAAGTTGAATACTCATTCAACGGTTGTATGATAGTTTATGTGGTCCTCACATATTTTCCCCTTTCTATAATAAATAAGTAATGTATATATACCTTTTTTTTCCTTTTATTTAACAAATAGATAATGCTAATGTGGAAATCCGTTAGATTTTTTAGAATTATATGAAATGTAAGTGTTAAATCATAAATGGTAGAGCCGTATGATGGGTGAAATGCAAATATGACACTCCGTCAAACTCTTATAAAGTTGTATGGATTATGACATGGGATTTAGAACAAATCAAAATTTTAGATACATTTTTCACGTTTCTTACCGTTAACTTTGAGTTGCCAAACAGTACCACATATATTTACTATAAATTATGAAAATTATTTGATTTTATCTTCATGAAATGGACCCCAACTTCTTCTGCAGGAACCATTATAATAAACACAACCATAAACATTTATAGCTGGCAGTAGAGCACCACCACACCAGTGAATGATGTCCACCTCACAGCTTATCACTTGTCTCCTCCTCCTTATCATCGCCGCCGCTGCAACCACCGTCTCCGCCACCGACCATATCGTCGGAGCCAACCGCGGGTGGAATCCAGGCATCAACTACACTCTCTGGTCCAAAAACCACACCTTCTACGTCGGAGACTTCATCTGTACGTATATATATATATATATATATATATATAGGGGTGGGTTCAAATGTGAACCACTTTTTGGTTGTGAACGTGAGGACAACCGAGAGCATGACACGTGGCGGATGATTAGGCGCCACGTCAAGTCCACGGCGGATGACTAGGCGCGATTCATGGAGGGCATTGAATTAAAGAGGGGGACCACACTCAAAGCCGCCACGTGTCGCACTCTCGGTTGTCCTCACGTTCACAACCAAAAAGTGGTTCACATTTGAACTTTCCTCTCTCTCTCTCTATATATATATATATATATACCTCTTTCGAAGAAAGTTCAAATGTCAACCATTTTTTGGTTGTGAGCGTGAGGACAGCCGAGAGCACAACACGTGACGGAGACTAGTCAATAGAGGCGGCTTTGAGTGTGGTCCCCCATTTAATTCAATGCCCTTTCATGAATCGCGCCTAATCATCCGCCGTGGATCTGACGTGGCGACTAGTGTCGCCCTCTCGGTCTCACGTTCACAACCAAAAAGTGGTTCATATTTGAACCCACCCCTCTTTCGAAGAAAGTTCAAATGCGAACCACTTTTTGAAATTGGACTTTCAATTTTGGAAATCGGAAAAGCAAAATCATCATGAAATCGAATGCTGTTCATACTTCTTATTAACAAAAAGTTGTGCATCTAATCTTACATTCTCATTCCTCAGTCGTTTAATTGCGTATTTTGAAGTGATAACATTGTTAATTTTTAGCATTTAATATCAAAAATTGTGCATCTAATCTACATTTTCATCGTTTAATTGCGTATTCTGAAACTGATAACTTTGTGATTTATAGCATTTAATATCAAAATTTAAGCAATTAATCTACATTCTCAGTCGTTTAATTGCGTATTTTTTAGTTGATAACATTGTAATTGTAGCATTTAACATCAAAATTTATGCATCTAGGTATGTTGGGAAACTAGGTGATAACTTAACTCATAACTGATAAGGTAACTGGTGAATAAGTTAGGTTTGGCAAAAACTAGCTGATAAGGTAGCTTATAACTGTAAAAGGACAAAAAAAGACATGTTTGAAAATTAATGGTATAAAACTTAGCAAGGGTATATTTGGAATAAAAAAAATAAAAAGTTCCATAAGTCACCAAAAGGTTAGTGAGAGTAGTTTTTCAAAAAGTTAGCTTATGGTCCATCCAAACATGTACCTGACTTATAAGGTGACTTACAAGCTAACTTATTTTTACCAAAAAATGCCTACATTCTCAGCCATTTAATTGCGTATTTTGAATTGATAACATTGGAGCATTTAACATCAAAATTTGTCACCAACCTTTTAATTGAGTTTTTTTTAATTGATAACATTGTGATTTGTAGCATTTAACATCAAAACTTATGCATCTAATCTACATTATCAGTCGTTTTTTTTTTTTTTTTTTGAATTGATAACATTGTAGCATTTTAACATCAAAATTTGTGTATATAAGAGCATCTCCAACAGCTTCTTTAAAATAGAGAAAATGAGACTTTTGTTCTCTCTAAATTGCTCCAGAACATTTTTTATATGGTTCTAAAAAATATAGAAAACCAGAAAAATCTCCAAGTTTAATAGAATCTTCTAAATTCTAAAACTTAATGTATGGAGAATCTTCTAAAACTAAAGAGGTTGAATCATTGCGTACTGAAATAATGGATTTATAGAATATTTTAATAATATAATATAGTAGATATTGGAACGTAATGTATAAATCTACATCCTCAGTCTAACAGCGTATTTTGAATTGACAAAATTGTAGCATTTTAACATCAACTTTTGCGCATGTAATCCACATCCCCAATCGTTTAACTGCGTAATTTTGAATCGATAACATTGTAGCATTTAGGTATGTGAAGACGCAGTACAACGTGTTCGAGGTGAACAAAACAGGCTACGATAACTGTACGCTCGATGGTGCCGTAGGGAACTGGAGCAGCGGAAAAGACTTCATTCTTCTCAACAAATCGCAGCGCTATTACTTCATTTGTGGCACCGGCGGTTGCTTTAACGGCATGAAAGTCACAATTCGTGTTCATCCGCTTCCATCTCCGCCTTCCTCCGCCATCGCTGCTTCTGAGCACTCTTCCACTTCCACGGCCGCCACTGGTAAGTTCATCTTCGATTTAACGTTAATGGTTATGGCATTGGTTATTTGCGCGATCTGGTGATTTTTCGAAATGGTTTGAAAGATGGGTGGAAAATTCTGCTATCTTAGGTGTGTTCTTTGTTCATTCATGATTATTAGGGGTTTAAGTTTAAGATTATATCTGTTTGATTATTGATTAAACTGTTTTCAAATTGGTTGTACTATTTTTTTTGTATGTTAAAATGATGTAAAAATTTGGTGTAAACATTTTTTTAAATGATGGTTGAGTTTCGATGAGAAGTTGAGGTTAATGTGTGAAGTGTGACTGTGTGAGAAGTGGTTATCAACCGTTGGATGAGAAGTGAATACATGTTAGGATGAGATGCACCACATCAGTTCTCTCTAAAGCACAATTCATGGGATATCATGAGATTTAAGGGGGTACCGTTTAGGAATTAGGATTGCTTATTAAAACTCTTTATTTGCTTATAATCATGAATCTTCTGGTCAATGCTAGTACAATGTTCGTAGCAGTAGGATGCATGCTCGTACACAAGTTCAGTGATTTTTCTTTTTGGAAGGGTGTCCGAGCTTATGGCCCGACTGATCCCCCACAACATCAGGGCTAAAGCATGCCCCTTTGTAAATGTTCACATGGTGCATATGGAGGGATTCAAACTTGGGTTAGGCGCTATGAACCCTCAAGCCTTATCTTCCACTCCACCACAACACTGATAGACAAGTTCTGTGATTTCATAGCAATAGGATGTATTTATTATTATTATTATTATTATTATTATTATTATTATTATTATTTTCATAGCGACAACCGTTAAGTGAGCTAGGTATATGTCTTCACATAACGAAATCAGCAGATGATTATGGACAGATTGGGGTTGTCGGTATCTTAAACTTTGTTTTTTTATTTCCAAAATAGGATGTATTTTTGTCAATTTCAATCTTTAATTTCTCTAGACTTTTTATTTAGGCGTGTGATATAGGCAAAATGAACATCTCGTAGTCATATTGACCCACAAACATCTTTCCAATTAGAAGTTTTTTGCCAAATTGTTTGTGGGTTCGAAATAGGAATAGGACTCAAATTTTCAACCCATTTTTCCAATTTTCCAACATATGGTCCCAAAAGCTTAAATTTTAGATTTATGATACAAATTTCCAATATAACCATCTGTTTTGTTTAATTGTTGAACTTAAAAATGACCCTTTCATAATTATTTTGAATGCAGAATTCTAATTAATATAAAAAATCAATTTACAAATTATTAAACTCACTAATAATTGTCTATAGATAATTACATTCTCATTATTTATCAAAATATTAAACTCACTTAGGCCTTGTTTATTTTTTTAATTTCAACTTTTAATGATCATTTATGTTTGATTGATTAGACATAAGATAATTTAAACCGTCCATTTTTTGTTTCAGAGCCTCTTAACCTTTAATATCCTTTAATAAATTAAGTGATAGCCCAACCACTTAATTACTTGTTATTTCGCTAATAGCACGTAACTCAAATGGTAATGGGTGGGGTAGTGTTTATCCAAAATCGAATGGCCCCGTGTCCGATCCCGTGGTGCCCTCATAGCCGGAACCGCAGAGTCAGATATACCCCTCACATTACGGAATTGGCAGACAATTGTGGGTTGTTTGGTATTGTCGACATCAATCTTTAGTCCAAAATTATTTATTATTTATGTTTAGTATCATTATTTCGATTTCAACGTCAATTTTATCCCAAATGCACCCTAAATTTGTGAACATGCAATGCTAATATAGTAGATATGTGTGTTGGTTGTCCAAAACATCTTAGATTGCTTAAATCGGGGCTTCGGTAAGTGAGATCTGATTGAAACGCCAAAGCCTTGCAAATCTGCTAGCATCCTTTTTTTCTTTTTTCGTTCTGTCCTTTGATCATCGATGCTCACTTCATTTGATGTATTTAAGTTGACTTTTTGATGGATTAAATATAAAATTATATACATAATTTTTGAAACAACAGATTATATATTTTAACGTTTGTCGGTTCACAAAGCTAACAATTTTATTGATTCAGAATTCAGACTTTTGCACCTCTTAAGAAAACGTCACTTTAATATTATTTTTAGTTATTTAAGTTAGAAATAACAAGAAATATCTTGTTTTCTAGATTGTAGAACTAGAAAAAATTGATTGGTTGAACTTGAATGTATACTATACTTCTTTTATATCAGAAGGTAATATTCTTTGACCATCTTCATCAGGGATAGTAATTATAAAATTTAACATGAAAGATGAAAGATGAAGCTACTTTAATAGGAAAACTTGTGTGATGTTATCCATTGGAATAAATTTATTATTTGCAATTTTGCACCAATTTTTATGAGTTCTTATGTAAGATTCGATGTCACTAATTAAAATTGTCCTTATAACTTAAAACTTCAACTACCAAACTTGATTAAATTGTAAAAAATAAAAAATACTTATTGACCAATGTTGTGTTCTCGAAAGCGAAAAAAATTAAGCAAATGAAAAGAAAAAGAATATTCTTTTTGGATCTTGAACATCAACCAAAGAAAAAAAAAAATGTCAATTTCATAAAAAATACTTTCTAAAAACGTATCTTTTAAGATGAAAAAAATTGTTAGTCTTATAATTATAATTTTCTTTCTTACCACATTTGGCTAGAAATTTAAAGTGAAATTTATCATTATTTTTTTCTCTTTTTCTTCCTATTCTAGAATAAAAAACACGAGTTCTTTTTGTTTTTCCTTTATTTTATAATAAAGTTAACCCAACATAAAGTAAATAAATTATTCAAACAATTAAGTCCAAAATCAAAAATCTTGTGGAGATAAAAAATTATTATATTTTTTTACAATTCAAATTAAATTATTTATAATTCAAATGACAAAAATGAGAAAAAGGTTTGAATACGACTTTAGCGGTTCAAGCCGGTCCAGAGGTGTAGGGCCCGGTCCACCAAGAAATCCATAAATTTTGACTTTTAAGCCCACATGGACCGGTCCGGTCCGACCACGGCCGAATATTTAAATCCTTTTCATACATTTTTCAATATTTTATAAGGAGTTAGGAGAATCTCGTTGACCCCCATAGATTGGATGGTTTTAGTATAATTAAGAATGAATTGTATAAAAAAATAATAATAATAAGTATTTTGTTTGCATTTATATTTTTAGCCATTTATTGTAGAAAGTTCCATTTTTAATGTTTATTATGATCATGGTTTTGAATAGGTGTGTTTGATCGGTTAAAATCTAATTGATCGAGGTGGTCTGATCCAATCCGATATAATTTATGATTGGATATAACGTAGGACCTTAAACAGATCTTATATCTCCGTAGGTATAAGAGAAAACTTAGTCTTACATGACACAACACGTTTTGGGACACAAGCATGACAGGTTTATGGAACTCTGCATTTAAGCATATGTGGATGGGAGTAGTACCAAAATGGATGACTTTCTGGGAAGTCTTGCTAAGTTGCTAGAAATAAAGTCGTAAGACAGTGGGGCAAAGTGGACAGTATTGTATCGTGGTAGGCAGCGTGTTACAGATAAGACCGGTTCATCAATTGAATATTACTATTTTTTTTTTGCACAGAATATTACTATTGGGTATCCATTGGATTGGGTTCATCCGATATTATGATGCATTTTTCAAACAATTAATTAACTAATTGGTCGTTTTTTCTTCTTCTTAATTTACTAAAATCCACTACGTATGTATATCAATTAAACGATATTATAGTAAAAATCTTCATGATTATATATAGTCACTAACTGAATGGTAGTTGCACAGTAACTGGACAATCATTGTATTAGGTAAGTTCATTTTATTTGATTCTAGACTGTCATTCAAGAGCCGACCAATTCAATTATGATGTTGTAAGTTTGGATTCAACTAGATTCAATTATAGCTGGATATTTGATTAAAGTCGGTGAGTTCCAACTGGATCAAATGGCTTTCTACACACCCCTAGTTCTAAAAACTCATTATGGTGCTTTCGCACACATGTTTGGATTCTCCACCACGTGAACCCATGTGGCTCAATTCTAAAGTTCGGCTTACATTGTAACACGTTATGATATGTTATGGCATCTTATGGTGCATTACAACGCACTGTTTTCTATGGTATGAGTTTTTTTTTACTCATTTAGTATATAACTTGTATGATAAATGATGATTGTGTGCAAGAATAAAGACTTTGATACACACTAAAAAGAAAATCTTTAAAACACTTAGGCTATGTTTGACAAACTAGCTGATAAGGTAGATGATGATTGATAATTTATCTGATGACTTATAAGCTAGTTGAAGAATAAGATGTGTTTGGCAAAACTAGCTGATAAGGTAGTTTATGACTGTAAAATGAAAAAAAAATGCATGTTTAGAAATTGGAAGTGTAAAACTTAGCAGAAATATATTTAGAAAAAAAAAAAAAATAATAAGTCTCATGAGTTACCAAAAATCTAGTAAGTCTTTGCTCACATTCCCATACATAGAGAGTAGAACTTGAATTCCTTGAAGATTAAAAAAAGTAGTGTATAAATACTCAATAGAGTTAATCTGATCGTGAACTCTTGCTATTAATTTATTATATTTAAAAGCTTTATATTTATTATATACTTGACAATGATGGTTCTTATTTTTTTTATCAACACACTAAAAAGTAATATCTCAAATATCGTAATACAAAACCCATGTGGGAGACACGAGTGTTGAGTCACAAAGTATTCATACGGCTTTCATGGCGAGTCTTTTAGAACATTGGTAAAAATGTTATCTGTCTTTTGGTTTCTCTTTGTATCATGGACATGGTTGGGATATTGGGCTTTGTAAGATGTCTGGGTTCTTGTGTTTGGTTGTGTATTGTGGTTTGGTAATAAATTGTTTTTTGTCGTTCAAAAAAAATATTATCTGTAAAATGAAATTATGTATAAACCACAAGGGTGGTGGCATACTGACAAAAGATCTAGAAAAATATGTTGGAATATCCATCAATTCGGGTTCGAATTCATACATCAACGTTTTATGCCCATGTTTAGTCTAGACAATGAAGTTTAAGAAAGCCTAGATGAACCTTTTCTAAAAAATTGAATTATATGGTATAATTTGATGAACCATAATACATTCATACTGTATAAAAGCTTTAACCCATTAAATTCGATACGATTTAATAATAAGTCAAAACAAAAATATATATCTTTTTATACAAAACCCCAAAAAAACGCATGAATAAATGGCAGGAATTCCTTTTACGCGTTACAAGAAAAACAAAACTAGAAGACAAGTTGCTTACTTTTATTTTCTTTTTCTGATGTTGATTTATGATCAATTTAGGTTACTTTTTGAAATACGAAATAAATAAATAAAATTAACTAAAAAAAGAAATACATTAAATTATTTGAGAGCCGGATATATAAGGCCATCCGCAGCCGTACAGGTCATACCACCTGTACAGGCTGCCACCTCAGCGCCACATCAGCTTTACCACCATCTTACCATTACCTTACCATTTCATCCACAGCCGTACAGGTCGTATCACCTGCATTATTTAAATAATAAAAAATATATATGTATTCTGTATGTATATACATGTGTGTGTGTGTTTACCGCCTGCAAGGGCTCACCGCTCGCCCTTGCTACCGGTCACTCACCGGTGTGCCTCGGTGGTGTTACCGGCTGCAAGGGGGCTGTGCAGCCGGCTTGCAGGTACTTATAAAATTTTATTTAATTTTTTTTTTGATGTTATACTGTTAAAAAGAAGTTATGAATTTAGTTAAAATTATATTAACTATCTTTTGGGACAATAATCTCCTAATGATATCAAATTAACAAGAAAATCTTGTAGCAAATTTAACAAGGCTTTTTATATGGAAATAGCATTTTTAGCATGTCAAAAGATCATAGATTAAAAAGATTAAATAACATCATTTAGTCATTATAAATTATAAATTATACCACATACGATTAGAAACAAATATATATACCAAAAAATACACCTTAATAAGGTAAACTTGAATACATAACAAAAAAAAGGCAAATAACCTTATCGATCGATCAAAAAACTCATACTCTAAAAATACATATATACACATACGACAATCATATACACCGTTGACCGACTCCAAGAATCAAGTCTTTGCGTATACTCCCATCTATCGCTATCAATCTGATAAATGTATTTTCCGTAATTCATCAGATAAACGCATCCACGGAATTTAAATCGTAACAAATTCTCAACCACTTGAACCAAACTCCCACGACACTTTTCTAGTAACTGTAGGAGTCTGGTACAACTTGCACGCAACTCGACTTCCCATAGGTCCTTGAAGATTACAATCAGAAAAATCCTCACCGACCGACCCTGATGAAGCTCTAATAGTCAAAACCTATGAAATTGGCTCTACTAGCCAAACCATCAAACCCAATTGGTTCTTTTTAACAATTTCTCTCCTCATCTTACGCCAATATCACTAGGTCCGTAAATTTATGTTCGTTTTTTACACACCTAGCTAAAAAAATGCAAAAAATGAATATAGTCGATTTCCCTTTTAAAAAAGGGAAAAAAAATCTGTTACTGGCCTAGTTTTGAAAAAAAATACGCATCTCGTCTTTTTTCTTGTTTTTTAGCTAGATCCGTAAAAAAACGAACCCAATGACATTTTGGTAAATTGGGAGAGAGAATCGCTAAAAGAATCAATTGGGTTGGTTGGTTTGGTCAGCAGAGCCAAAGCCCTGTTTGTAATGCCCGTCAATCGACATTGTTCTTGTTCTTCCTCCTCGATCTCGATCTCCCGACCAACTTCGAAGGCGGGGATGGTGAAAACTCGAACGGGAGAATCGGAAGCTCGATCTCCCCTTTCAAGACTTTCACGATATCCCCGATATCGGGCCTTAACTCAGGCATCTTTTGCAAACACGCGAGCGCCAAATTAATGCACAAGCTCGCTTGCTTCTTATCGTACTCGTTCTTCAACTTCTCGTCGACCAACTCCAGCAAATCACCCCCGTGAGCCAACTGACGACACCAACTTATCAAATTCGCCTTCTCGAGCTTCATCGGCGAAGCCAAAACGTGCAACGGCCTCCGTCCCGAAACGATCACGAGAATCAAAACTCCGAAGCTATAAATATCAGCCTTCTCAATCAAGAATCCGCACCCGCCGTATTCCGGTGCAACATAACAAAGTGTCCCCCGCATGCTCGTCGTGCTGCTTAATTCTCGGCTAAAAACGTCTCCGCTCCACATCTCGTTGTTCTTTGAATTCTTCCGGAAACTGAACTCTTTGCTCGGATCGAGCCCGTTCTCAAGATCACCATCCATCGGTTTCCGTTTTCTTCGGAGGATCGAGAGCTTGAAAAACCGTCTTCGTTTGATCTTCTTTTTCTCGACCTTTTTCTTCGTGAGCTCGTCGAGGTGTTCCTCCTTCCACCATTCTTGCATCTTCCGGTGACGTTTTTCTTCGATTTCAAACGGCTTATTATCATCATGTGAATCCTTGTACTTGTTCGATCTCGATGAACGATCCAAATCCGGTTTCTCCGAGTTCTTATCGTCGTCCCAATCGGGATTCACCGGTGGACTGATCTGACTTCCGATCCATTCTCGGACGTAATCCTTGCTACAAAGCTCACCGCTACCGTCTTGCTTCCACCACCAATCTTTCCCCCATTGTTTCTTACCGGATTTGTGTTCATCTTCGCAATAATCCGAAGAATTCAAATGATTCAGATTCAGATTCAGATTCGATTCTCGATTATTATTATCAACGGTAAGACCGAAATCGTCTTCATAACTCGTTAACTTATCGTTAATCCAATCACCGCCGTGGCCGTCGCCATCGCCGCCGCGGCTGCCGCAGCGTGCGGCGGTAGCGGTAGCGGTACAGGTCGAAAGCTCTTTTCCTTTACTATCATTACCAAACCCTAACCCTAGCCCTTTCAGGCGGTTACAAACCACCTTACTATTGACCGGTGTGGAAGACGATGAAGCTTGTAGCGCGAGGGAGAAATCCACCTCGTTACCGTCGATCGGAGGAGTTCCGATCGCGGGAGACTCGCCGGCGCCTGTACCGGTACAGGCGCCAGCGAGCGTTCCGGACAGATCCTGGCTGAACAGATCGACGCCGAAATCCGGCTCGATCTTCAGCCTGGACAATCCGAAGTCCGAGAGCTTCGCTCGGAACTCGGTATCGAGCAACACGTTGCTCGGCTTCACGTCGCCGTGGATCACCGGCGGATCGCACTCACGGTGGAGGAACTCGAGCGCTCTAGAAACATCTAGAATAATCTCGAACCTCCTCTTCCAATCCAAGACGCTACGTTCCGAGAACAGCGACTCCTGCAAGCTCCGATTCGGCATGTACTCGTAAACGACGAGCCGTTTCGTCTTATCGACGCAGTAACCTAACAACGAAACCACGAATCTCGACTCCAATCCGCCGAGGATCCGGAGCTCGTTCTGGAAATCTCGATCGGTCTCCGGCGATTCGGAGTCGAGAAGCTTCACGGCGGCGAGCTTTCCGTTACGGAGGATGCCGCGGTAGACGGTTCCGGAACCGCCTTTTCCGATGAAGTTATCGCCGGAGAAGCCGTTGGTGGCGGAACTAAGCTCTTTGTAGGTGAAACGACGTAGCTTCGGAAGAGACGAATCGAGAGGACTGGTACGAGATCGATGAATCAACGAAAACCATAGGTAGTAAAGCAAGTAAACGATTCCGATAACGATGAGAATCGACGAAAAAACCGTGATCACGAGAAACACGAACGTCGCTCTGTGATTTGTAGCGTGTTGATGATTAGCAAGTTGTTGTTGTTGTTGTCTAGAAGGCATTATGTGTTTGATTTCTTCTAGATTTCAAACAATAAATTGGTATAGAAATGGTAAAAAGGAGCATTAATGGTGAGAATGAAGAGAAGGAATGGAGAATGAAATCGTGAACGTTTTTCTGGTGTTAATGATGAAGTGTTTTGAGAAAGGTGAAGGGGGATTAAGGGGCCCATGGGGGGCAGTGTAGCTTTTGACTAAAGAGAAAGAATTTGCAGGTAAGGAAAACGACTTTTTTGGGGAGAGAGATGGAGAATGGAGAAAAATGGAGGGAACACGGTGACAGGTGGACTGCACGAACCACCAGCAGTGTGGTTTGGACTTTGTAAACACGATGTGATTTTTACCTCTTAGTCATTTCTTTTACGAAATTATGAAAGGCTCCCAATTACGGTTTTGGCTCCTTAATTATGGACGTGGCTCCTCAATTACAGTTTTGGCTTCTCAATTACGGTCCTGACTCCTCAATTACGAACGTGACTCCTCAATTACGGGACTTAATTGAGAAGTCGGGCCCGTAATTGAGGAGCCACTTATCGACCCAACTTTTGATCTTCAATTTCTTTTACAAAATTAGTCCAACTTTGTAATTACGGTGCTAAATTACGGAGTGGATGACTATTTTCGCAATTTCGAGAGAGGAATGGCTATGAGATGAAAATCACATTGTATTTTGGCTCTTTTGGCCAATTTCCCATTTCAAAGGTATCCAATAACCTCGAGTTCGGTTTAAAATCATGGTGGAAGTTATAGGTAGCATATGACTTCCGGCTTATAAAATGTTTACAAGTTCTACTCTCTATTCATGTGGGACATCTTGTTACAATAAGGAACCTTATAAGTTAGCTTATAAATCAGGTACATGTTTTGATGGACCATAAGCTAGCTTATAAGTTAGTTTTTTGAAAACATACTCTCAATAGCGTTTTGGTGACTTATGACTTATTATTTTTTTATTCCAAATATACCCTTCTACTTTTTACGTTACGAATTTTTAAACATGCTTTTTTTTTGTCATTTTACAATCATAAGCTACCTTATTAGCTAATTTTTTTGTCAAACTCAACTTATTCATAAGCTACCATATCCATCATAAGCTACCTTATTAGCTAGTTTGCCAAACATAGCCTTATTAGGCCTTCTATAACACACAAATTTGAACCCTCAACCTTTCCTAACCTACAATCCTCACCAACCTTTCAAATCTCGTATCATAAGTATTTCATACCCTCGTATCCTTACCTTTTTTTATTTTAAATATGATATATGTAAATAAAGAAAGAGAGAAGGGGGAAGAGACAGAGTAGGCTTCATCGGGTTTGTGAACCCTCAGCCCAACCCGTCATTGTACCTGCTCGCTGTCGTAGCATGAGCCTGCTCAACTTGCGGGCATGAACCCGTTGTACTCGCCTCTATGCTACGGAAGACCTTATTGGTAAGATTCAATTTCTTATAAGACTACATATCATTTGAGTTATTGCATAAAAACCATAGTATTGACCTTGAACTTAATATTAGTGGCACTTGACATTCATGGATCACGTTTCACGTATGTAGGCATGTATGTGCGGCGGGACCTAATCCCCATCACTGATCCCTGATCCCCCATATCTATCAAATGGTGAATTTGATCACATCCTCGTCCCCAATGGAGAACGGAGATTTTGATGGGGAACGGAGAATCCCCCTAGCCTATGTTAGCTATATCTAAATTAAAATTTGTTGGGACACCACACGTGTTTCTAAACCTAAGTAAATAACGACACATGTACCAAAACATATCAGGTAACATCCAAAGCCACAGTAATATTCATAATATATTGAAACAACAATTACCATTTACTAATTACATAGGAAAACATAGAATATAATTTAATTAATTAATATATACGGGTACGAGGCCGGAGCGCGGAGTACGATACCTATCTTGACCCGTTACTAATTTGAGCCAAACTGAGATCCACGTCTCCAACCAGAGTAGGTGGACCAGGTTTTCTAACTAGTCGGACCCATCTCCCTGCCAACACGTCTGCACTAAAGACTGTAATGATTTTACAAACAACATCCTCAATACAGTAAATGATCCACTACAACCAAATCCATTATTTTCGACAAACCACAGGGACCAAAACCGTAAATTAACTCCAAATTATACATGGAAAGATGGAAGTGATAAAAAAGTGCATTAGTGAGTTGTACCACGAGGTACAAGTGCTTTGTTCAAGAAGCGATAATATCCATGTGAATGTGATGGTTGAATGGTGGTGGTGAATGGGGTCCACACAAACCTCAAAGCTGTTTGGTTTTAGTGATTGACTGTCTATCATCAATACTATACACATTAATTAATAATATCCTTTTACTCAAAATTAAAATAATCTATTTCAAATCTATGTTTTCTTAAAATATATTTTAAATATTTAATTAGTCAAAAGTATTTTTGTTAATTGACCAACAAGTATGATAAACTTTAGTTAATGTGTTAATTTTTGGAGTTATTAGTTAGATAATTAAAATATGTATAATAAAGACAGAGAACAAAACCAAACTACAAGGAATAGAAAAACTCAAGTAGATATATAAAATAATTGATGACTATAAAGAATAAAATATTATAAAAAGAATATTCTCTTTGGTTAAATTTAAAGAAACTCGGAATTGAATTTCGGTTATGAATTTTATTCCTGTTACAAAAAAAAATCTCGTTATGAAGTTGCCATGACACGTCATGGCTTTAAGGCTTATGTCTCATACCAGTTAAGCCCGTGGCACGCGCGTGACCTAATGTACAATTCTTTGTTGATTTTTCTTTATTTTTGACGTTTATTTGCTAGATCTTAATATATAATGTAATTTAACTTGCTTATTACCATCGACTTATTGAATAATAGCACAAAACAAATGCTCTAATATATAATACTTTATATGAATTAGAAATTTGACACCATAACTCACGTCTTGAAAACGCCCGTGGTTTCACCATGGCTCTTAATGCTTAAGGCTTAACCTCGTCGCCACGCCACGCCTCATGCAATTTAAAATCTTGAATTTAATTTAAATCCTGTAAATTTAGGATTTTAATCAATGGAATGGTCAGTATTTTGATGGAATCTCATAAGATTTATATGTAGTAATTTTTTAAAATATGTTAAAAATATTTGTTTTATAATAATTGTGTAATAGAAAAAACAATTTAATTCTTTATAATTTTTTATAAGTTATTTGTAGAATGTGAATTTAATTTTATTTTAAATCCTACAAAGTACAAACCAAACATGTTAAATATTATGAATGTTTTCAATTCCAGACCTTACATTAAATTCAAATCCATCCAAAATATACCATCAAATAAATGTCTAGGTTTTATTACAATTATTATATAATGGATTTTTTTTACAATATCCAATTGGTCTTTTTCTTGTTCTCTAGTTGTTAACATAAAATAAATAATAATAAATATAATAATTACAATCACCTTTTGTTATTTAAAGTGAGTACACATAGTTTAAAATGGATGGAACTTCAAGATTTTTTTAATTATAATGGACAACCCCAGAAAATATATGTAATTATTAATTACAGATATATAATGGAATCAGTTCTAAATAATTATGGAATCAGTTTGAAAATATCACATAGGTTTTTTTTCAACTAACTTTTAGATTTTTATGACAAATAATTATTAATGTAAGAGTTGAGCCATTAAATTACATTATTTAGAACTAAAATGATGCCATAATTATTTGAACATTTACTATTTGGGGTATATAATATTCTTTGAACTTAATTGTGTCATCAATGTAGTACTCTGAGGACAATTTTGTCTTTTTCAAAAAATGTCAAAAGTGGATCATGGGATCCTTTTAAAGCTGTGGTAACCCCCCTTTTCCATTTATGAATTATGTCTCATTATTATGTTTTTTTAAGAGTGGTATTATAACAGTTTTACCATTTTTTAAACTTTATGAGGCACATCTACAACAATTCATGCACTTTTAAAATTAGGTATTAGTTTAAACATTTTTAAAGAGAACATAAATAAGTACACCATCATTTACTATTTAATACTCGGACGATAAGATTAGTAAATACAAGACGATAAAAAGATTGATTAACTAGCCAGGAACGACATGGTCATAGACCAATAATGTGACAATGGGGGCTCATCAGTTATAGATTGTAACTGTTGGTCGAGGTATATCTATTATTAGAAATTACATAATTAATTAAATTTACACTTGGAACCAGGCCCGTTCCTGACATTTTATGGGCCCTGGGCAAGATGTAAAAATGGGCCCCCAATAACTACCAATAATTTTCAATATATTGTTTATATCATAAATAACATTGAATTTAAGAAACTCATATGAAACCATTTTTCCCGGTATCCTTTTTTTAAACAGCAATTCATTAAAAGTTAGCAAGAGGTAAGCAGAAAAAGAACACAATTACACCTTATCGAGACAATTACAAGGAAAGGCTCTCCATTCTATGATGTTCTTACAACACTCATTTCATCTAAGGATTATCTAGATCAACGACTTATCGACAACAAGATCGAACATATCTTCTAACCTAGGTAAAGAGTTGTCAAAGATGGATCTTATGGCGGAAGCACCAAATTGAGTAATATACTATTATTTGTCTGGTATTCATAGCACAAGACCAATCAGTCTTTTTAAAACCATCAATCTTACTTAAAAAACTTTAATACAATGTTTTTTATTAATATTTGAAACTTTCTGAGTTGAAACAAACTTTTTAACAACAATCAATCTTATAACCAAAAGTTCATGTTGGTTACAGTTTAAGATCACATTCTTGTTTTAGAGATAAGAGAGTATTTAATATCCATGCACACAATAATAGGTAATAAGAAGTCAATAATGTATGGAAAGGTGAAGTAGTTTCAAAATCCTAAACATAAATATAACTTAAGTCATCTTAGTTACAATAAATCTACTATATTTTAACACAAAATTAAAATTCATGCAGATGAAATATGTAAATGAGTATGTGGAAGATGAGTAATAGACTATATATCAAGGTTTCTAAGCAAAAAAGGTTTTTATATATTAGTACGAGATAATAAAAGTCAAGAGAAACAACAAACAATAATATAAAGGAAAGACCAATTTAACTTTTTACAAATTTTATTGTCCAACATAATTTATTAATACATGTTTGTACTCTTAATATGATGCTAAAATCTTTTTGGGTCCCATTATATGTTTTTTTACATTTTTTGTATATTGCTACTATATATATAGTATATACTTAAAAAAATTTGGGCCCCCTTTTGTCGTTGGGCCCTGGGCGACCGCCCGGCCCGCCCTCCCCCAGGGACGGCACTGCTTGGAACTAAAATCCAAGATCAATAATAAAGATAATGCAAAGTGACTTTGTCGGAAAACAAATACAAATCTCGGGTTCAATTCCTCCTCCTACCTTTGTAAGCCCTGGTCATTGAGTGAGCCACAAATGTCTCTTTACATTGATATCTTCGAAGATGGGTTTTGAATGAGATCGATTGAGATAAGCATTCATCAATTTTTTTATCCAAATAATAATATAAGAAAAATCACTAACAAACATAAAGACCAATCCTAATGGGTGCTTTTTGAATGCTTTGTGGGTAGCTAACAAAACAACATGAGGGGTAGAGAAGATAAGGTCAGAGAGAAATGGACAAATGGTTGCATGGTGGAATTATACTTGTTTTTGTTATCCTCTTTAATATAATGTTTCTCTTAATAAGATTATAAACAAAATTTATTTATTTATGAAAGGTAAATTTAATAAATTTTTATCATTGTTCTTATTATGTGTAAAGGCCTTGTTTGTTTAAAGAAAAATAAATCTTATCAACCTCTTATATCTCTTTTTTTTTTTAGAATTTTAGAGTAACTTATGCCTCATTCGTCCTCTTATATAGTAAGAGGTAAATCGATTCCTTATTTACCTTTTATCGTTCTTAATGAATTAACCTTAATAGATTTTTTGTTCAACCGATCTAATTGGATTGTTATAAACTCGGCTTACTTAATTTTATAATTTTATAACTTTATTAAGTTGGGTATTTTATTATTAATATTTTTTTGAACGGAAACCACATATTTGCACACGAAGTTGACGAGGTATCCCGGATTCATATGGGTACCCGATTAAGCCTCGGCGACCATGGACTGACCCGAAAGCCGACACATGGTCAGGGTATCGCCACATGTTTACCCTAAGAATTGAACACGGGTAGACAAGAATGTCATCCAGTGTCCCTCCCAAAATTGTTACCGACCACTGGGCTACTAACGCTTTTATTTTGTTATTATCAGTTAAAGTTTCTCATGAAAATATGTGTTAGAACAAGCATGTTATTTTTCAAACCCAAAAAATTTAATTATTTTATTTTATTTTGTTTATATTAACACACCCTTGATGATGCATTATGCATCTAAAACAGAATATTCAAACCCATCACATGTCTCTTATCTTTTGAAAGTTACTCCTTTTGATTTGGCTTTTGGGTGTTGCTAATTTGTTGCCTAATCATTCTATTCACATGTGAAATCCAAAGTTTGGCATATTAAGATTGATGGGTAAAAGGAATTCCATTAAAGGCAAAAGCATTGCTCCTTACACTTTAATATAAAGCTTCTTTAATTTTATGTCAAACTTCCATCATAACTTGTATCCAATAACACTTTTTAGTTATGATAAACAAAATCAAACTTTATTATAAAAAAACATCTTATAAATTAATGCAAGATTCAAAAACTTTGAAAAAAGTATTTAATACTGTAATGTTTTTTTCTTTTTAAATAATACATTACAATAACGGGATTTTAACTATCATTTCTTTTCTTATATGTATATACAAATGTCTAATGTAAACAAAAGACCCGTTACTCGAGGTCTATCAAAGTTTGGCTTGAGAGTGGTTCAAGGACCGAACTCGAGCCCAATCTAGTCACTTGCACCTAAAATGGTCCCCTTTTCCGAGGGGGCAGATTGTGTCACAGTGCAACAAATTTTGTTCTAATTCCTATTTTGAGTAACATATTTATAAAATCTTCAGTTTGGTACATGAGATAGAAAGTTTCAACAAGTACCTAGGTAATCAGTTTAACTTTAACCAGTTACCACACTAATATGACGAGTGACATGGCATACAACTTGACATTTATTTGTTGGTTTGGTGATGACATGGATTTTTTTTTAGCCAAATCAACAAAAAAAGATGTTGAGTCGTATGCCATGTCACTCAGCATGGTAACCGGTTACCTAGGTATTTATATATTTGGAAATTTTCATCTTAGGTACTAAAATGAAGGTTTTAGATGTATATGACCTAAAATAGAAATTATAACAAAACATATTACATTTTGATACATATTGCCCTTTTTAACCCATATCTAATTGATGATATGTTTGATCAAAGCCAAGCTAAGTGGTTAACAGGTTCGACCAATGACCAAATTGGGCTCGATCAATCACTTACAACAACTATTTTTTTTTTAAATTCTAGACGTTTAGGTTGTTTGTGCAAAAACAATATACAAAATTCTTTTGTATTATCTTAATAAATTAGGCCCGATCAAGACTAATTAGAACGATTTGATCCATCCATTCTAATTCTTGAAACTTGAGACCAGTTAAGAAGAAAATTTGTTTTTAGATTGATCGGATTTATATAAGTACTGAAGCTTTTCTATACAATTTTAATAGGAAATTGACTCAACCAACCAAAGTACACAACTAAGGTGCTCTTACACAAGTTCCAACCGTTTCTCTTACCTTTACCTAAATGTCACTACTTTTGTAATATGTAAGTTTATGATATCATGGACTCAACTAAAAACCATTAAAGTTCTTTTTACCCACATATAAAAAAGTTCTTTTTAGATTTTTTTGAATTACATTTTTGTCCTAGGTCTCTAATTACGGAGATGGATATTATGGACATAGTATATTGATTAAAAAAAGTAGAAAAAATAATTAGAAGACTAATTTTATTGAATATTTTAGCTACTTGAGTCAATTTTTAGGATGTTTTTTTTAACGGCAAGTTAACACACATACGCTCTAGCGTATCGAGCATCCAATTGGGCGGCTCCACTAATCCGCTGCGGCCCGGCCCAATCTATGGCTGAACCCGACCAGCAGGGAAGTGGGTCCTATAGACTAGATCCTCCCATACCGGCCCGAACCCGGCCCAAAGGACCAGATCCAAAGTTTGGATATCTCAAAAATGTCGTCCATGGGAATCAAACCTTGGTAGTGTGACTTTCATCCCACACCCCCAAGATATTACTTATCCAACTGAGCTAACACCTTTGATCAATTTTTAGAATGTTAATACAAAATATAATAATAATAATATAATAATAATAAAGATAAATGGATAATGAATTGGTGAGTCACAAAACATACCATGTCTACCTGCAGCATAAAAAGGATCCAATGAGACATAGACAAGTCATATATCATATGTGATGCACCCTACCACACTGGAATATTCTGATACATATAATGTACTACAGTGTATTGTAGTCCGTAGATGACACATGCTTCCATTTGTACGTGTGTCTGTGTTTTTTTTTTCGGATTTCTTAAATACAGTGTTTGAAAAATCGACCAACCTGATTAATCTGATTAACCCGACTTAAAATAGTTTAATTTGAAGCAACTCAAATGAAAGTTTCTGTTAGTTTTATGCTCTGAATGTTGATTTTACTTTATTTAAACGCAATTTGATCAAACGCGTAACCCGAATGGTTAGGTTGGGTTGAGAATTTTCAAACTGTTGATATTCAGTTGAGTTATCTAAATATCTTTAACTCGATCAGCTCAAGCCATGAGCACACCCCTGGTTTTAAGTAGAGATGGTCCAAATTTTTGGTTCCGTTCTCAATTTTCCATTTTGTAAATGGTCTTGGTCCCGTCTAAAACGTATGGTCCAATCTATGTGTTTTGTAACCCCTACCTAGAAGTCTAGAATAGGTCTTGGTCCCTAGTCGTACCACTTTTTCTTCAAAAAATTGTGTTTGGAGAAGTTTTTTTTGACAATATATTATCAATATACAATTAAAAATCTCTAATCATAGGGAGAAAAGAAGAGAAATTTTCAAATTTGGAGAAATTTCTATAACTTTATACAGGAAAGAGAAATAAATATTTTCATTCCTTCTTATTAATAAAGATGTATAGAAAATAAATGTTTTTAAAGAGAAATTGTAATGATGAACCGTTAAAAATATGAAAAAAAAGATATTTCTTGTCATATTTAGGTGTCGTTTGTTTTTTAAAAGTTTTGAAATCTAATTTCACATCTAAAAATAAGAGATGAATGAGGCATCTCTTAAAATTTAGAGAATGATAAGAGGTTTCCGGACCTTTTCTTAAAAATAAAATAAATACTCTTAAGTCTATAATTAAAAGATGTCTTTTAGGTAGCGTTTGGTACGTAGACAAGATTGGACAGGACATGACGGGACTGGACTGGACAGGACAAGAGAGTAGGCCAGGACTGGACGGGACGGACAGGATTGGACAGAACAAATGTCTGTTTTGTGTTTGGTACGCCTAGGACTGGACTGAACAGAACCAGACAAGTTCCCTCAAAAAATTATTTGATGATTTTATATATCAGTTAATAGTTATAATTAACACAAATAAACTAAACTAGTAATTTATAAAAAAATTACACAATTAATTGTCATAAACATAAAACACACACACACACACATATATACACATACATATATGATTTTTATGTAACTAATGTTGATGGTTATGGTAGAGGTGTCGGTGGTGGCAGGCGGTAATACTAGTGATGATGGTGGTGGTGGTCGGTGGTTATGGAGAACGTGAAGATGGTAGGTAGTGGTGATGGTGGTTGCAGTGGAGATGGACAATGTAAAGTTGGTAGACGGTGGTGGTAAGTAATTGTTGGCAGTTGTAGAGGTGGTGGAGGAGGTTGTTGTAGTGGAAGACGAGGTGGAGGAGGTTGTTGTAGTGGAAGACGAGGTGAAGGTGGCCGATAGTGGCTACCGGTGGCGGCGACGGCCACAACTAGTGGTGGTAAATACGAAAACAAATATCATATTGAAGTTATATATGAAACAAATGTTAGTTAGTAATATATTAGTTTCTGTCTCATTTCTATCCCATGTTGTTCCACCTATTTTGGTAGAACAAAAAAAAACAGTCCTTTTTGTCCCATGTTGTCCCACCTTGTCCCAATTTTTGTCCTGTCCCATGTCGCACCAAACATGGGACAGTGAATTCCTGTTCTGTCCCATGCTGCACCAAACGTGGAACAGACAGTTTTGTCCCGTCCTGTCCCATGTACCAAACGCAACCTTAAAACACAAACTATCCTTTTGGGGCTTCTAGACTAACAATTGCTTCAAATTATGATTAAAGACCTCTTCAAAATAAATATTTTGAGCATTTTGAGTCAAAATTATCATTCCGGTAAATTCCTTAAAATATAGAAAGCAGAAGATAGAGCGTGAAATTTTTAAAATTTTAAAAATTCCTCAAAAATAATTACTATAAATGACAAAAAGTTAACATATTATTTTCACCATTATGAAACCTTCAAACTAAATTTTTAGACATGACAAATAATATTTTGTTTAATATATAAAATATTTTAACTATAACTAATCTTGTAAAAAAAACACAAAGAAACACTTGGAGTTCAAGAATTGTAGGAGATGCTCTTAGGCTATGCGTAATTCTCCTTGTGGGCTCGGCGACTTCTCGTACGGTTTGGGCGGGCTGCAAGTGGGCTGCACTACGAGTTTAGGCGGGCTCACGAGGCGGCTTCCTTGACGGCATCCACAACTCGTCCAAGCCGCTCTCTCTCCCTCTCACACATTTTTTTTCTTTTTTAATTGAAATATATATGTATTGGGTATTCGGTTCGGTGGGTTGTGGTACTAAATAGAAAGGGCTCCAGATGACTTATAATGGACTTATGATAAAGGTGATGTGACGCTAATGTGGCAGAGTGGGCTTGGAGTCCCAGAGGGCTGCGCTACGGATAGCCTAAGACCTCCACAGTGGTCTTGACTCTTGCCAATGGTATCAGTTGCCACATCAGTGCTACATCAGCTTTTCAATATCTTACCAACACCTTACCAATCCTTACCAATTCAACCACAGTGGTCTTGACTTCCATACTAATCTAAAAAAAGGACAAAGAAAAAGAAAAGATGAGAGAGAGAGAGAGAGAGAAGAAGAAGAAGAAGAAGAAAGAGATAGAGATAAAGGAGAGAGAGGGTGGGGGTGGGTCGTCTAAGCAATCGGCACACCCGTGCCGTTTTCATTTCTTGCCGACGAACCTCGGCGGTGTTGCCGAGGGTACCGCTCAGTACCAATGCCATACCGAAGCCTCTTCACGGTGGGCTGTGGATGGTCTAAGAATTTCTTTTCGGGGGCTTAAATGTAATAATTAAAAACTTGAGGTGGCTATGTGCAAAGTGACGTAAACTTCAGGGTCTTTTCCCGCCAATAGTGAAATTGACCAACGGTTTACCGTTTTGAACGATCAAATGTCCCTTACAACACCTCTAGATTTTTATCGTTTTCTTTTCGCGCGAAATTTCGACCCAATTAGGCTCACATTGGCGCGTGCCAAACCCTAGTTTTTCGTTTTCTTCTTCCTTTCGTCTTCGATCGCTTTCAGAAACAGAAAAAATCATCATCAATGGAAGAATTAATCGAAGAATTTTAAAGGTAATGTTCATATATTCCTTCAATTTGATCTAAAAATGTCGATTTCGGTATGTGTTTGCGATAGTGTTTATGTTCGATTTACCTTCGTTGTAATCTGGAGATTTTGTTGTGAATTCGTATGCCTAAATTGCTATCGATCGTTTAGCAGAATTTGTATTCGATAATGGCTTCATGCTAGGGAGTATAGATGATACCAATAGATCGAGATTTGAGATCCGATTTTGTAATTTCAGTTGTATGATTTGGATCAATTTTCTAGCAGTTAATCGATGAATCATCTGTTCATATGCATCAAAAACCTAATTTCCTTTTACGATCTCCTCGGATTTATGATTTATGTTGATGACCTAATGTTATCTAGCTGAATTGAGCAAAAGTTCTAAGTTGATTTAATTGGTGGAAAATACGAACTAATGGCGAAAAATGTCGTTTGATTTGTGACATTTGTCAAAATGTAGAGATATATGTTACATGATTGTTGTATGTGTTTGGATTGGTGAATAGAGTAAAGTATTGCTTCTTGTTTAATTTGTTGTTTTTCTGTGCTTTGTAGTACTCATGGTATCAGATACGTTATAAATGCAAGTAGCGGATGTTACAGAGAGATCGTGGTGGTACTGTTGACAGTTGAAAGATCTTGAAAGTCTTCCTCGTGTGGACGTTATCATGATCAGACCTTATTTCTCCCGCGTTCACTTCAAAAAATGTTTGATTGTTGTTATGAGACAACATATATAGGTGGCCGAAAAGAGAGGTTTTTAAGGTACAAGTTACTGAAACGCTATCTGTTAACGTTTAATGTAGCAAACTAGCTGCTAGTTGATAAAGATGATCATGTCTGGTAAAACTAGCTAGATGATGATGTGAAATGACGTAAATTGATATATTGAAAGATCAATTGAAAAAAGTGAAAATTAACTCTCATGAGCGTTTGAAAATGCTTACGGTTGCCAAACATGAGTGTTTTGCGGTTCATTTCATTATTCTTTAACTTGGTGAAATTGGCATATGAAAAACTAGCTAGATGACAATGTAAAATGACCTAAATATATTGAAAGACCAATTGAAAAAAGTGGTAAATAACTCTGATGAGCGTTTGAAGAGGTAGCTTATGGTTTCCAAACACGAGTAATTTGCTATTTTGCTATTCATTTCAATATTTTTTAACTTGGTGAAACTGGCATATAATTACTATACATTTGGGCTTCATTTCTATTATAGGTTGGATGACCTGGATCGGAATTTGTCCGTATCCATCTATTACCGTTGCAATGAAAAGAAGCGGGTTCAATATAGAGGGGGTGCCCCCTCCTGGTCCTCCACGGCCCACTGCGTCTAAGTCGATAAAATTAGGAATGAGAAGAGGGTCTGAAGGACTTATAAATCTTGGACAGACTTTACGAACCGGAGTCACCCGGGCTGTGTTCTCGGAAGATCTGAAAGTGTCTGAGAAAAAAATAATCGATCCTCAAGACAAGACTCTACTGTTATGGAACAAGTTTTTGGTGTTATCTTGCATTCTTGCAGTATATGTGGATCCTTTGTTCTTCTACATACCTGTTTATCATAACAAGGAAAGATGCTTGAAGATACACAAAAGTTTAGCACATTCCATCACAACGGTGAGGACCATCGTCGATATTTTCTACCTTGTCCGCATTGGTCTCCAGTTTCGCACGGCGTATATTGCTCCATCATCGCGGGTTTTTGGACGTGGAGAACTTGTAATAGATCCTGCGCAAATCGCAAGGCGATATATGCAGCGTTATTTTATTGTTGATCTTCTTTCTGTGCTACCTTTACCACAGGTTTGAAGTAGATTGTTTGCATTCTTTCTTGTCTGTTTTCTTCATGTTAGCTATCACAAAAACAATGTCCTTTTTTGGGTATCTTGTGGGAGGAGGGTGGTGTTAGGGGCCGTTTACTGAAAGCTTATTGGTGCCATATTGAGTATGGCAAGGACTGAGAGTTTTACTCGTTACGTGCGAGAAACAACTCTTGCCTAGCAAGTGTTTACTGGTTTTAAGATGCTTACTAACAGTATATTTTCATAGCCAAGAATGTTACGCGATAAGGTAAATGAAGGTGAATCTTTTATCGATAAGTGGTTACCTGGTAAGAATTTGGTAAACGGCCCCTTAGAGTCTCAAAGTTAGGTTCCGGTGAGAAGTTGAGGTTAACGTGAGACGTGGTTATCAACATTTGGATGAGAAGTGAATGCAAATTAGGATCAGATGCACCGAGATAAGATGCACTGGAGCGCCAATTCATGGGAAGACATGAGATTGAAAGAGATCAAGGGTTCAGATCCGCTTCTCACCGTTAATTCAACTTCTCACACAATCCTCTGCCTAGAGTCTCACGTTGGCTAGACTTGGACCATTTCTCCTCGATATATGTTGGAACCTCCATTTTCTCCTCAAGGGATCTTTTGGAGAGTAATCTAATGGGGTTCCACTTATTTATCCTCAATATCAGTTTCAAGGTCTACCACTTTAGACACTCAACACTCTTTGGGAAATTTTTACTTGTCTAACCCTCCTGTCGACATCTGGGACATCTGTGCCCATCAATCCTCTGTCAGAGGGGGCATGTTAGAGTCCCATGTCCATTATACTTGGACCATTTCTTCTGTAATATAGGTTGGAACCTCCTTTATCTTCCAAAAGGCTCTTTTATAAAGTAATCTTACGGACCTTTTGGAGATGATGCAATGGGGTTCCAAGATTGTTGTTACTTTTTCTCCTTATGATGATGTTATTTAATGGTTTTGTGCAGATTGTGGTTTGGAGGTTCCTGCACAGGTCAAAAGGTACAGGTGTGTTGGGCACAAAAAAGGCTTTACTATGGATTGTAATTGTGCAATACATTCCTAGGTCCTTCCGTATCCTACCGCTGTTTTCGGAGCTCAAAAAGACTGTGGGTGTCATTACTGAGACCGCTTGGGCTGGTGCAGCGTATTATTTGGTTTGGTTTGTTCTTGCTGGCCATGTAAGTTTCTTTGAACTCAATCCTATTACTTTTGGAATTTTGTATATAGATTATTTATGGGGTCTTTAAGGAAACAATCTTTCTACCCTTGCCGGTAGAGGCAACACATGCATACATCAGGGATGGACCAGTCTCTACCGTATAGCTTAGTTGGCAAAGGAGTGGGGAGACTTTGTCCAAATACATAATAGGTTTGATCCCAGGGACCCCACTAGCCTCAGCCGCTGAGTGAGCCTAAAAATGCCCCCACATTGGTGTTCTTGGAGGCAGGTTCCATGTGGGGCTGGTTTAGGGTTGCCGGTAAACAATTTTTTTGGATAAGTTCATCCACTATGGTGTAAAAAATTATAGGGTATTGAGAGTGTCACCGTATCAACTCACATATAACTTATAACCAGCTCACCGAAGATGATTTTGCGAAAAAATACATATATTTGTTTCTTATCGTCAAATAGTGTCACCATTTGAAAAAAATTCTAGGTGCCAACATCTTGCCCTCCAAAGACACCGTCTCCAAGTGGGATTTACCGAGTTTGTTTGTTTGTTTTTTTTTTACCAGTATTCAGCACCAATGTCAGGTTATCGTTATTAATAATATGCTAAAGAACTAAGTTTTATTAGTAGAGTTGAAAGGGTACCAAATGGAGATAGAATGTATGCATTCCAAATGTTTTTTTGATATTGAAACATCTGATATAAGCTATATTAATTAACAGATTTTTGGGGCTTTCTGGTATCTATTAGCCGTGGAACGTAAAAGCACATGCTGGGACTTAACTTGTAAAAAGGATGATAGATGTGAAATAGAATATCTCTACTGTGGGCATGCAGAGACTGAAGGTTACAAAGCTTGGATGAAAGTTAGCCAGGAAGTACTTGATGAACACTGCCTTGAGAATGAGGCATATGGAGAGTTCGATTACGGGATCTACTTACAAGCTGTGCAATCGAAAGTTGATTCATCGGAACATTTTATGTCTAAATACTGCTATTGCTTGTGGTGGGGATTGAGAAACTTGAGGTTAGTGAATTTTCTTTACTTGTGAGATTCTTTGCTGTTTTGGCAATCTTAGTACTGTAAGGAGCTGTTTGGATGGTTTTTCATTAGGTTTGTGTAGATTTAAAAGTTTTTTTTTAGAGGCTTTTCATAGATGGAAGGAGTGTGATTTTTAATTGGGAGGGACATGTTGAAAAAAAAAACCTGACTACCTGCATAAAGCTCCACCTAGAAGCTTACTAAATAATCCATTTTCTATATCGTTGAGCTACTACCACATAGTCATGTATAGCACACGCTTCGATCTACTTCACCACACATGTTTCTTGTTTTTTGTGTTTTCAAGCCATGTGGTTGCCTCACTACCCCTTAGGGTAGAGGTAAGGTCTACGTACATCTTATTCTCAAAAGTGATCAATGTTTTAGATCCACTTCTCACGCTTCTCACATTAAATTCAACTTCACATACAATAAGGCCTTCCATATAAACTTTGGTGTCGTGTAGCTCAGTTGGCAAGAGGGCAAGACCACTTTTGCCCAAATATAGACCCTTGATACTATTTTGCATCTTTAAACAAGTGAAATTTGTGTATTATGAATTCTTAATATGACTAGCTTTTAAGTTCTCTAAGCCTCACTCGTTTAATTTGATTTTGTGCGATGACATTTGACAGTACACTCGGGCAGGGGCTCGAAACCAGCACGTATGCTAAAGAAATTATTTTCTCGATCATAATCGCAATATCTGGGCTCATACTCTTTGCCCTTCTCATCGGCAATATGCAGGTAAGATAATGACTGAAGCTTGTTTTTGTTATTAATTATGAGTCGTAAGCAGGGACGGATCTAGAACTTTTTTCAGACGGTGGCACCATTTAACTATAAAGAACATATATAAAGAAAATTTTTACAAAATCTCTATTGGTCTAGTGGTTGGTTCATTGACTTTCAAAGGTAAAGTCTTCTTGATACAAGCAATTTTTTTATATAAACACTAAAATATGAAATTAGAAGCAAAAATCTAAAATAAGGGTGTCTAATAGGACTTGAACCCATGACCTCATGGTTATAAGGCAAGTAACTAACCAACTCAACCAAAGAAAACTTTTGTTTTTATTGTAGTTTCAAAATATATATGGTGGCACACGACAAATTGATACGGTGGCACCGTAATTTTTTACACTACGACGGAGGAATTTGACGGTGGCCCGTGCCACCGTGTGCCCCTCTTTAAATCCGTCCATGGTCGTAAGTTGCATCTAGTATCACTGCAACAAATTGCATCTTTCAGGATGTCTAATGGGTCCTATACTCTTAATGGGTCTAAGTTCATAGGACCATATTTATATATTGACATTAAAATAAGTTGTTAGGACGAAGTTACACAACCTAATAGAATATAAAGTAAATTATAACCACAAAGGTTGTGGCATATTTGTTAAGGCCCAGTGGAATCTCGTGGAATATTCTGAATTTATCAAGACAAATGTCCTACGCTCGAATTTGCCCCTTAAAAGGAAATTATTATATTAGTTTTTTATATGACACTCTTAAGAAGTATCACCTATAACAATATACTTTTTGAGACCTATTAGCCGCTCTAACCTCGAAAGTAGATGGCATGACCATGACTGTGTGAATCTCTTCTCGAGCCCCACCTCCAAGTGGAATATATTAGGTTCTTTTGGTTTAGTTTGTTTCCTTTTTGGGTCATGTTAGGTTGTCCAACTTTGGCTCTAGAAATTGTTAAGTCCCTTGATTTTGTCCCAATAATTTACTGTAATGTCATTATTTAGGATGCACAATTGTTGGATCTGTATACTAGGGTCCGTTTACCAAATGCTTACTAGCAAGAATATTACCCTCACTAACCTTATCGTATAACATTCCTTTTGGCTATCAAAATTGATTGTTGGCACCAGGTAACACTATTGATTCTTGTTATCCCTCTTACCAGGTAAGATTCCTGATAGTTTACATGCTCAATAGTTAAAGACCGTAAGGTAAGTGACACCGGTAAACGCTACTCGGGTAACTGTACCGTAAACAGCCGTAATGTCCAATCAATTAGTCTGCCAACAGTTTTTTTAAGCATATAATATTTATATACGACAAATGCAACAAATACACTCATACGCCCTTCTGACCACTAGGCTATAGGCCTTTTGGTATTTCTCAAGCTACTGTTGTAGTGTATGTGTATTGTTACTTGATTTCATGACGATAAAGGCAAATGTACGTGTTTTGGTTTTGGAACAGACTTATCTTCAATCCCTTTCGGTTCGTCTAGAGGAGATGAGGATCAAAAGGCGCGACTCTGAGCAATGGATGCATCATCGGTTACTTCCCCAGGAGCTCAAAGAAAGAGTCCGAAGCTACGATCAGTACAAATGGGTGGAAACAAGAGGAGTCGATGAAGAGAGCTTAGTCCAGAGTCTACCAAAAGATCTCAGGAGGGATATCAAGAGACACCTTTGCCTGAATTTAGTCAAAAGGGTATGCATCCTGTTCCATTCTTTTCAAAATTGTAGCTATTTTACGGTTTTGATTTAACATGCATAGTTTAGTAATTTACCCGTTATGTTTCTATATTCCCTTTTCTATTCCACCTATTGGTGGAATAAAACAATATAATGACCCATAAACCATCTTGGAGAGTGAATTGGCCACATAGAATGAGAAGTGTTTTGTTTGAAAGGGTAGATGAAGTGAATTCACATTCTTAATTAGAAGGGCAAGTTTTGAAAAATCTTTGACTTTTGTAAAAAGCTTCCTCTTGGAAGTTTATTAAACTAACCACTTTCTACTAAGCCACTTTCATTAAGCAACCAATAGACAAGCCTTTAATGTGACATAAAAAAGCTTTGTCCTATTTTGGCCCATGTATCAAAAGCCTCTTTTGTTGTATTTTCATGATTTTTTAAGATAAAAAGAGTTTTTCTGAAAAAGTTGTTCGTGATGCCCTTACCCTATCAATTGACATTGCCTCGAGGAGCCATAACACTTGCTCCTATCAAATCCTTGCAGGTTCCGTTGTTTGCAAATATGGACGAACGGTTACTCGACGCCATATGCGAGCGCCTGAAACCGAGTCTCTACACCGAAAAAACATACGTCCTGAGGGAAGGCGACCCTGTTGACGAAATGCTATTCATAATCCGCGGCCGCTTAGAAAGCGTCACCACCGATGGCGGGAGGAGCGGGTTTTTCAACCGGGGTTTCTTGAAAGAAGGCGATTTTTGCGGCGAAGAATTGCTTACATGGGCCCTGGACCCGAAATCGGCGGGAAACCTCCCGCCATCCACTCGGACCGTGATGGCATTAACGGAAGTCGAAGCCTTTGCTTTGATAGCCGATGAGGTGAAGTTCATCACGAGCCAGTTTAGGCGGATCCACAGTCGGCAAGTCCAACACACGTTTCGATTCTATTCTCAGCAATGGAGGACGTGGGCCGCGAGCTTTATCCAGGCAGCGTGGAGAAGGTATTCTAGAAGGAAGCTTATAGAATCTCATCGGTTGGAGGAGGAAGAAGATGAGGATGAGGATTATGATGATGAGGATAGTGAAGATGATGATGTTAACGAAGAAAGTGCATTGATAAGAGGGCGGGCATCATCGTCGTCATTTGGTGCGACAATGTTAGCGTCAAAGTTTGCGGCAAATACGATGAAACGGATTCAGAGAAAGCGTGGGGTGTCTACAGGGTTTATTAATCTTCAGAAGCCTTCAGAGCCGGATTTTGGTGCAGAAGATAAATAGACGGGCTTTTTTGTAGATTAAAATCGGAACAAGATGCAATGAAATTTGCTTTAGTTCCTATTTAGTGTAACGAAGAATTTTTCTTTATTCTTTCAATGTAACAAAGTTTCAAATTTTATTATTTTGTACCGATTTTGACCAACGTGTTGATCGTATAAACATTTGATGAGGCGTGGGTGTTGAGTTATATTGTTTTAGAAATTATATAATGATGGATCGGTAGTAAATGGTCAAGAATATAGGGTCCTGTGGAATTTGTGTTAACGACGTTGATCATTTTAATCAACGGCTAAGATTGACTAAAAGCCAATCTTTCATTACACTAAATAAGAATCGAGCCAAATCTGGTTTCCTGAAGAATCGGCTTCAATCGTGAATTACGTATCTTGTAGCTATTTTTTTGTAAGAGTATCCTAGACTGTGGCCTAGACTAATCCGGCAATGCTTGACTACTAGACATGCAACCTTGAGAAAATCCCCAGTGGCCACAAGTTTGTTAATGTCTGGATTCGAACCCTAGGTAGATGAGATACTAGCCACATCCACATCCCCACAAGCCTTAACCAATATGCCACAAGCCTTTTGGTTTTGTAGCCACTTTTTGATGTGGGGATGTTTGGGATTGCTTATTTTTCTAGCCTTATCTGCTTATCACGGGTTGAAAACACAAATAAGCTATTTTAAGTGTTTGGATAGAGGTGCTTATCACACGTTGAAAACGCAAATAAGCAGATATAAAGAAGTTAAAGTGGATCTGCTTTTTTCAAAATGCAGATAAGCGTTTTTTTGAAAAAAATACACACTCCAAAACACCCCTGTAATATAGACCGACCCGAAAGCAATCAAGGTTTACCTTGTTGACATAAACGATTAATCCATCTATACATATATTCTTCTTCGCTACGATCAATATACCTATTAACAAAAATGAAAGCAGAAAAAATTGTGGAAAATTATACAAGATGATGAATGGTGCACTGATATACATATGAAAAACGAAGTGAAAATGATCGTATCTGGGGCCCGTGTCCCATTGCCACTTCTGAAACGATATTTCCTTGTTTTCGCGTTGGTTTTATTGGGTTTCGGCTCAGTTACGCCATGCTGAAGATAACTCCAGTTCGGCGTCTTCCTCCCACCACGTTGCGGTCTGAAGAAAAAAGAACCAAATCACGGAGTTGTAAAGGGAAAACTACTATAAGTAGTGACGGATTTAGGAATTTGGAGCAGGGTATGCACTATCATTACAAAAGAATAATGGGGCATGCACTAGAGACTAATGAAGAAATTAAACCAAACAGATCTAGTATATCTCAATAATTAGGGGTGTAAACGAGTTGAGCCGAGCTGAGCTCGAGCCCAACTAAGCTTGAGCTCAACTCGTTTAAGTTCATAACGCTCGAGCTCGGCTCGGCTCGTTTGTCTATAAAACGAGCTCGTTTATACTTTTTGGGCTCATTTATTATTTATATAATTATAATATTTAATATTTAATATTTAATATTCAACATACATAAATTTATATTATATATTTCTTAGGCTCGTTTAAGCTCACAAGCCTAGTCGAGCTCAATCATAAAGGCTCGAGCTCCAGCTCGTTTATTAAAATGAAGCTGGAATTCGAATTGAGCTTTTAACGGTCGATCCCGAGTAGCTCACAAGCAGCTCGGCTCACACCCCTATATCTCATACAGAGGTAAGGTGGACTCGGGGTAAGAGAATCTCCCACACTCCAAAATGGAAAAAGAAAATGAGGTTTGGGAGTTTTTGGCTCTGTTTTCGCTCCAAGAGCTTCTCCAAAATGAAGAAAATAGGACAAAAGGGGAACTTTTTGTGAAGAGAATTAATGGGAAGAGAAGGAAACCTTGTAGCCCCTGCGAAGGAACTCGAGTTGGCTTCCTTGTTCCTCCTTGAGTCCAAGGACCCTTAGTAACTCTTCCTTTGTCTACACAAAACCGAACAAATTATATCAGAATTCATGGCTTCTTTGTAAAGTAAAAAGGAAAAGTTGAGTTGACATAAGAAGTGAATCTGAACCCTTGATCACTTTCAATCTCGTCCTGATGTGCATCCAACGGTTGATAACCACTTCTCATGTTAACTCAACTTCTCACCAACCCTCTTTGTAAAAGGGTGAAAAATGCATACTTACTTCATTAAGTGTGAAGCGGGTTTCACTTTCCGCAACACAAGCATACGAATTATCCGTTTGCTTAAGCATCACCTGCCAAGGTCCTGAAATGGGAAATGTATACAATTATAATGTCAGTATATCCTACTTGAAAGTAATATTACTTTATACATTACATTATATTTTTATATATTTTATTTTTTAGGGATAATTTCTCCTACGTCCTTGCAAAACTCCTAAATTACTTCTATATCCTTCCAAACTTTAAAATTACCTCTATATCCTTTCAAACTTTAAAAACTCACTTCTATATCCAATTACCTATTTTTATGTTTATTAAAATATTTAAATACCAATAATCATTATCAATTTACTATATTACCCTTAATAAAATCTGAGCCAAAATTAAAGACCTTTAAATAATATAATCTAATAAATAAATATTGCCTCCTTCCCAAATTGTTTAATGGGTAACCTGCATTTCTTCTTCTCCACCAATTTCATGAATTCCACCTTTGCACCATATTTATTATTTTGTTGAAGTAGCAAAGATGTGGCTCAACATCTGTTTCGAATATTTTCGCTCCCGATCATATTAATTAACTGTCAATGCTACTTAGTTGACCAAAAAAGAGTCAAAATCGAACCAGTAAAAATAGCAAAATTGGAGAAAAGATGAAAACCCAATAATTCTTTTAACCAAATGACTTAAAGTGATGATATATAGATTGAGGAGGAACCAATCGTAAACATAAACATGAGCAAGAGAAAGAAACAAAACAAATCTCACTTTTGTTCCTTAATACTAATAACAATTCCTCTTGCAAAACAATTAACTGTGAATGCCAACCAAGTTTGACTTTTTTAATCAACTTATTATATAGATTGACCAAGAGAAAAAGAAAACAAATCTCATTTTTCTTTCCTTAATCTTTATAAAAAAAGTCAAAATCAAAATAGTAAAAGTAACAATTGGCCAAAAAATAAAAATCCCACAACCCATTTCAAACCAAATCGAAATTGGTGATGATGCATAAAAACATAAGTGATATTAGTACTTGAGAGATCTTGTAATGATTAGCTACCGCAAGTATGAGATTGATGCACACTATTGGTGGAGAAGAAGAAATGTAAGTTACCCAGTAAACAATTTGGGAAGGAGGCAATTATTTATTAGATTAGATTATTTAAAGGTTTTTAATTTTGGCATAGATTTTATTAAGGGTAATATAGTAAATTGATAGTGATTATTGGTATTTAAATGTTTTAATAAACATAAAGTTAGGTAATTGGATATAGAAGTGAGTTTTTAAAGTTTAAAAGGATATAGAGGTAATTTTAAAGTTTGGAAGGATATAGAAGTAATTTAGGAGTTTTGCAAGGACGTAGGAGAAATTATCCCTATTTTTTACTAGGTAATGTTATTTGCTTTATGCTAGTTCAATTGTCGAGTAGGATACCATTAACCCACACACACCCCACAGAAAGAGAGTGTCGAGATAAGACAGCAAAGAAGTTTATTTATAAATCAAAATTCTTACCAGGGTATTGGCGGAAGAGGGCTCCATCATAATTCACAATATATGGTGGTACTGCCACTGTCTTACATTTTAAAAGGAAAACATATATCAAATATAAAGAACAAAAAATGTAAACTAAGGGCATCTCCGACTGGTAACACCAAATCTATAAAACTGGTGTAAAATTTGGTGCAAACAGTAAATCTTCTCCGATGGGTAACACCAAATCTTACATAAAAATGTAAGATTCTAAGGGTCCGTTTGGTTTGCAGGAATGGAATGGATTTGGGGTACTTAGATTTCAAATCCATCCAATCCCGTGTTTGGTTTGCAGGATTGTCCGGATTTAAAATCCCTCAAACATAGGGTTTTGAAATCCCAAGGATTTTCTATGTAATAGTGTTTTAATATATTATATATGTTAAAAACATTTGTTTTCTGATAACCAGTTAAAAATATAATTTAATTATTTTATAATATCTTATATTTTTTAATGATTTGTTTATAAATGATGGAATTCAAATCCATTCCAAATCCTACAAAGCAAACACACAAAAGGATTTCAAATCCTCCCAAATCCAAATCCCTATATGAAATCCAATCCATTCCATTCCATTTCTAGAAACCAAATGGACCCTAATAAGTATATTCCTTTTTTATCTTCTCCAATCAGTGTATAATTTGGTGTAAATGAATAGTGTTACACCAAAGTTTGGTGTATATTTATTACTCCAAATTTGGTGTAAGATTTGGTGTACCCATTGGAGATGGTCTAATACGAGCATTAGAGCAGAAGAGGTACCTTGGAATACTCTCTTACACGGATATAAAAAACTGGAACAAATTGAGAAAGAAATCGGTAGTGTAAATCTTTGGGTGGAAAACCAAGAAGACCAAGGTCAGCTCTGCCGAGTCCAACAGTTTCATTTGTATGTCAAAGAAAGTAAAGTTATCGTCAATATTAAAAAAAGATGAACTCTATCTGAATTATAAGGATCCAACGAAAATTACCGCAATGTCTCAAGCTCTAGATTAAATAGGAGAGCAGGTGTTGATTTAGCAAAGGTTTCCTGCACATGGTATGCAAGAAATGAACAAGAACTTCAAGAGCACAAGAAGAGCGAACACACACACACACACACACAAATAGAGAGAGAGAGAGAGAGAGAGGGGGGAGGAAGGTTCAAATGAGACGTGCTAAAAAAATACGAAGTAGAGAAGTGATCTCAACCGTTGATACGGTTGAGATTACAGTTGACTAGTCAAAGATTGCGGTTTTGACCGGTCAAAGCCGTCATCTTTGACTAGTCAACTATGATCTCAATTGTTGATTGACGCGATTCATGGTCATGGAGGGTGGAGACGATTCAAGGAGGGTGACCGGTCAAAGCCGCCTTTATTGACCGGATGAGTGGTGGACATCACTTCTCTACTTCGTATAAGTGTCCCAGAATAAGTGTGCACAATTCTATTTTAGTTTGTCCCAGAATAAGTTTGCAGTCAAAAGTAAGTGTTCTTGGATGATTTCAATATTTACATATGGCGTTTCTTTTGAAATGCCTATTAATTTTGTCAAAGGTATGTGTTCTCCGCTGCCATCAATGGTGTACTAATAAGGATGTAACCAATTTGACGCCTTTGCTATTAAAACCAAACCAAAACAAACGACCCCAGTGTACACCCGAAGGTGGAGTCCTTTTTTTTAGGAGGGGGGGGGGGGGGTACATTGTTTTCCATTCAATTCTATATCAATAAAGTTGTCTGTGTGGATTAATCTATCTGAATAGATAGAGGTTTGGAAATTTTGACTTTCTACATAAAGCTCCTCTAGAAGCATACTGAATAGGCCACTACCAAACAGTTATGTATAGCTGAACAGTCACTTTTTATCATTAACCCACTACCAAACAGTTGTGTATAGCTGAACGAATAAGCTATGAGTCCCATTAAGCTCATTAAGCTGCTAACAAACAAGCCCTGAGAACTGAGATATACATAGATCTCGCCTCTACCTCAAAGGATAGAGTGGGTATTTCTGTTTCCGTGTGTGAAAGAGAGAAAGGTATGCATTGGTAGTCTGATGCTTAAAATATGTACACTCTAGTTTCTGGCCACTATGAAAAGTGAAAAAATAAATCAACAGAGAAAAGGATCATGCCATCGGACTTGTAACTCAATTTTCATATCGTGGACAGGGGAATTGGGTGAGATAGAGATGAATATAAGAGAAAATACACCCTACCACATATGTTTCGATGGTAGCAAGTTCACGGGTGCTGCAACCGATGAATATAAAAAGTGTTGGTGGTTTGTCAGACTGCCACCTCCCTGTGTCCATAAAAGGTATCAATATGAAAATAATTGTTATTCTGTTATGTAGTCGTTCAAATGATCACAAGTATATATATGGTCAGGTTCAAGGGAAAACCACAAATAACCGGAAAACCGAGTAACACCCTCATAGCCCTCCATCTGGATGATATGCACTTGTGCATACGGGTAATTTTGTAATATGCATAGGTGCATAATGCACTTGTGCATAAAAACCCAAAAAGAACTCAAATTACTCGTATGCACAAGTGCATACCGACTATCCCTCCCTCCCTCCCTCCCTCCCCCCTCCCCCCCGCCCTCCCTCCCTCCCCTCTCTCTCTCTCTCTCTCTCTCTCTCTCTCTCTCTCTCTCTCTCTCTCTCTCTCTCTCTCCTCTCTCTCTCTCTCTCTCTCTCTCTCTCTACACACACACACACACACACACATATATATATATATATATATATCTTCAGAGAAACAGTCTCGCATTTAAATGCTACAGTTTAGAAGATCAAAAATGTTTGTTTTCATAGAACTCACCTTCATTTTCATCATCAAAATCAAAATCAAGTGTGTTCCTTATAGATTTGAAGAAAGTAGCAACAGGACCAGCAGGAATATCATCCAAGGAAGCAATAGTGATCCCATCAAGCTGGAAGAAAAGCACAGATATTCGATTACATGAAATTGCTTTTTCACCAAAGATTATACAGTAAGATACTTACATAACATTTCTACATTATGATGCGACTCGAGATGTTAAATGTAGCATATACACACACGTCAGTTGTTATATCGATGAAATATAAATAAAATCCTTATAGAAATTACTTCTAAGCAGGTTAGTCTATTACCAAGTCAATAGCTGATTTATATAGCTCCGAGGCTCTACGCCTCTCTGGTTTGTCAGCAAACACCTACATCAAATGAAAACTTTAACTTAAGTAATAATATCTTGGATGGTAGATATATAGAATGAAGAAAATTCATCGAATAAAAAAGATTAGTACAATCGTACAATGCAAGCTCGTGTTTCCCTGTTCTCCTTAAGCTTCCGAACAACAGCCAGTGCGAGTTGAACGTTGGCATCGTTAAAATCATCTGAAGATCCCTTCACAATTTCATATAGAGGAAGCTTTAACTAAGCACAGAAAAGGCTTCATGAAGCCTCATTCTACAGCAAGAAAGCATGAAGGCTATGAAGATACCTTATATGAAGAAATGCTGGTAGGCAATGGCCTGTTGATGCCATCAATTTAAAACGTAAGAACACAATAATAACAAAATGTGATCAGCAGCTTGCCAGAATTATGAAAATTGAATACAGAGTGATCAAACAATGTGTGTATATATATGGTCAGGTTCAAATGGAAACTCATCTCTCATTGCGAACGTGATGATAGCCGAGAGTGCGCCAACTAGCATATTCAGTCGGAATAATCATGTATTATTCAAACCGAATAATAAAGCATTCAGAATAAAACACTGAATGTTGTGTTATTCACTCACAATAATACATGATTATCCAGAGTGAATACGTCACGTGGCACGATCTCGGCTGTCCTCACGTTCGCAATGAAATTTGAGTTCACAGCCGAACTTTCATGTGTGTGTATATATATAGACAAAAGTTCGGCTGCGAACGTGAAGACACTCGAGATCGCGCCACCTGGCATATTCACTCCGGATAATCATGTATTATTCAGATTGAAATAACACAACATTCAATTTTACTCTAGTGAATAATACTGAATAGAGACTGTTTTATTATTCACCGGGTGTTATGATATTCACTTTGAATAACACATGATTGTTCAGACTGAACATGCCACGCGGCTTGTTGTTGGTTGTTTTCAAGTTCGCAATGAAAAATGAGTTTATATTCTAAGATATTGGCTATTACAACCAATTCTCCATCTCCGAAGTGATAAAATGGTCATTAACAACTACATTTCCGCAGTTTATCCTTAATTGCTTCTCCAAATCGTGTAATCCGAACCAACAAACACTGAGCTAAATTAACGAATTTAACAGCTAGTAAACAACTCAACAACACTATAAAGCACCAAAACAAACTGCAAAAGATAAGACAAAAGAGAAATTACGGAAAATCGATCTCGACGCGAGTTTTGCCGTCATCGAGAGCTGCAGCAAGCGAATTGGCGGCATCTGTAACGAGAACTTCGTACGATTTCGGCTTGTAAACCGACACTCCGAGCTTCCGAGCAGTTTTTTGGAGCAGAAGAAGAAGCTTCTCCGGTGCTGCATCTGACTGAATTCAGTGAAAGCTTATTATTTGGGGAAGAAGAAGAAGAAGAAGATCGCAAATTGAAGAGTATGCGATTGGGGAAGAGAGAGAAAGGAGGAGAGAGAGTAAGATGATGAGAGTAGAGGTGCGATTTGGAAGGTGAAAATGAGGAGGACGCCATGGAAGAAGAAGCCATGGCTGGAAATTGAGGTGGAGGAGAGATAACGATACCACCAAACCCTTGTTTTAGCAGTTGAGGTAATTGACGGTTGGAAATCGAACTTTTCTTTCTAATTTCTTTTGATTTTTATTATGTGAGCTTAATAATTTTATGAGTAAAGTTTCATTTTTGGTCCTTGCTTTCGTCTTTTAATTTGTTTTAGCAGATTTATTTGTTAATTTCCCAACAAATTTCGTCTTTTAGTCTAAACAACCATTGACTTAGAGGGTGTTTAGAAACGAGATTATTAATTTATGGGTTCATGACTTATTTGGGTAACAAACTATTCCATTTGTACTAATATTATCATCAAACTATTTTTTGTACTCAATATACCATTGAACTCTTTTTATTGTACTCATAATACCATTATGAGTGGTAAATAGCCTGTTTTTTTCTTACGTGACATTTAAAATTATAAAAAAAATGCTTATGTGGATATGACGTGTGTTCCACGTGGATCTGACGTGTGTTTTTGACTTTTTATACGTTTTCTTACGTGACATTTAAAATTATTAAAAAAATACTTATGTGGATATGACGTGTGTTCCACGTGGATCTGATGTGCGTTTTTTTTACTTTTTATGAGTATTATGAGTATAAAAAGTCAAAAACACACGTCAGATCCACGTGGAATACACGTCATATCCACATAAGCATTTTTTTAATAATTTTAAATGTCACGTAAGAAAAAAACGGGCTATTTACCACTCATAATGGTATTATGAGTACAAAAAAAAGAGTTCAATGGTATATTGAGTACAAAAAATAGTTTGATGGTAATATTAGTACAAATGGAATAGTTTGTTACCCAAATAAGTCATAAACCCTTAATTTATTGGTTTTTCAAAAAGCCAATAAATTAAAAATGGTGTTTAAAAACTTAAAAAACATTTTTCAAATTAGTTTTTGATACAACAGGAAAAGCTATTTTCAAAAAAATAAGAAGAGTGTAAGGTGCTGTTTGGTTTGCAAAATGGA
The DNA here is from genome assembly GCA_030169165.1 of Centaurea solstitialis. Classification (NCBI taxonomy): domain Eukaryota; kingdom Viridiplantae; phylum Streptophyta; class Magnoliopsida; order Asterales; family Asteraceae; genus Centaurea; species Centaurea solstitialis. The sequence continues at coordinate 2,797,930 of CM058041.1, read as the reverse complement.
ATCTGTTGAAATTGGAATATGTTAAAGGAACTGAAACCTGAAGGAATTGGAATGGAATTTAACAATCTTTGACAATGCGTTTGGTTGACAGAAATTGGAATGGAATTTGTCAAAAGAATTGAATATGTATGTTTAGTTAATTGAATATATGGTATTGGTGGGGGATGGAGGAGGTGGTGGAGACGGCGACGGTGGGTGGTGGTGGCGGCCGGCGGGTGGCAATGGCAATGACACTAGTGGTGGTGATGCTTATCGACAATGACAAAATGTGGTAATGGCGACGACGACGATAGTAGTGGCGAAAGGTGGTGGTGACAACAATGATGACGGATTGTGGTAATGATGACGGTAGTAGTGGTAGGGGAGGCGATGACAACAGGAAATGATGACGAGTGAAGATGGAGAGTGTGGCGGCGGCAGTGACGGGTGGTGGTCGTGATAGCAGTATGACGGGTGTGTTAGCGGTAGTGACGGGTGGTTGTCGTGGTAGCACCGTAATGGGTGTGGTGGTGCTAGCAGTAACGGTTGGCGGGGTAGCAGCAATAAAGGGTGGTGGTTGTGGTAACAATGTGAGGACGATGGTGGCGGCAATGATGCCATGGTGACGGCAGTGGTGGGTGGTGGTTATGTTACCAATAGTGACGGTTGTGGTGGTGGTGTCCATGATCGAAGGTACCGGTGGCAACCATTGCTAGGAAGGTGGCAACGGCGGTGGTGAAGACGGTGGCGGCAAAGATGGTGGCGGCGGCAACGGTGATGGGGATCACGGTAATTACATCCATCATGGGTGAATGAAATGAAGCAGTATAGTTTTTTTTTTAAAGACGGTAGGAAGAAATTGAAATTCCTTGCTAAAACCTAAACAATCTACATTCCATCATTTGTGGAATTTGAATTCCTTGTGAAAATTCAAAAAATGAACCAAACGCAAGAATTGAATTTGGTCAATGGAATTGACTATTCCAATTACTTCAAATTCCGCCGGATTCTAGCAAACCAAACGTCACCTAACTTTTTTATTTGACTTATTTTTTTTAATATTAACCCAAATATCTTTAATTTATTGACTTATTGGCTTTTACCATTACAAAAACTAATCTATATTTTTTTTAAACTTCTTTTGCCACCACCATAAGTTAATAAACACTTTTGAAGTTCAAAAATCACTTCCAAACACTCTCTTAGTTTCATTAAAGAGTATTTTAGTTATTTTCTATTTTTTTTTCTTTCAACCCACCGGTCTTCACAAAGCTCCGACAGTCCAACCCCCACCCCCACCCCCTTTTACTGCACAATAGAGTTGTTCATGGGTGGGCTGGGGAGAATTCGGTCAACCCACTCGACCCGTTATATTTTTATAGTTGATTTAATTTTGTATATAATTAATAGTTTAATGCTTTCTATTAAAAAAATTTATAGGTAGCTTTGGATTTAATAATTTAATGTTTTTTTATGGATCATCAAAAGAGAAAATGTTTCATGATTCACATATTATGAAACTTTTTTTTCATACACTATCTACATTGATATCCTTTATATCTTATTTCTATGCTCAAAAATATTATAATTTAAATAATTTACATAACTCGTGATTTTATATTAGTTTTGTTGTTAAAATGTTAAAGAAAAAAGAAATAAGTCTGCTAACCCATGGGTAAGCCCAACCCACTTATAAGACGAGTACTAGTAAGTCCATAAGCCTGGAAAAACGGACCCGAGTTTTCAATGTTAGGCCCGTTGGGCAAAAGAATATGTTAGGCCCGACCCAAACCCACACATGATCTCCACAACTACACAGTTGTCGACCACCTAAATGCAAACCACCGTAAACCCACCCCACCACTACCATGGTTGGTTTGAACTTAACAACAATCATTTTTTTAAAGGTTCACTATGCTACATCCTTTGTAATTTGATAATTAAATTATGGCCGTCTGAGACTAAGCGTGACCACAATTGGCATTTCTTACATGATCATATGACATGTTGTAATATCCACCCATATAAGTAACTATCTTCTTTTTATCCACACTAGATTGAAATACCTATGACAATAGATCATATGAGAAGTTGAGTTTAGCATGACAAATGTGAGAATTGGATCTTAACTATTGATAATTTTCAATCTCATGTCCTTTTATAAATTACGTTTTAAAAAAGAATGGATGAGTTTTTAAATTTTTTTTAGAAAATGATAATATATCATTTCAATAACGTTAATATTGTTTTGAAACTAAAATGACAATTGCCGGATAACAAAGGTTCAAAAAACCACATAAAGGAATTATGTGAATATAAAATGAGAAAACATATTGCTTAAAGAAAAATATAGAATAAAATTATATTGTTTTACATTAAAAAAAGGCATTTCGTGTAAAGTAACATTGTTACCATGTTATTTAGATTTTTTTGTTAATAGCGATATTGATTTTCATAAAGATGAGAAGCCACTCACCAAGTTTAATGGACACGTGACAAGCACCCTAAGACATGACATCACTTAGACGTGAGCATGCATCTTCTTTGGATAATTTCTTAACTACGAAGTCATCCCTTATGATATTTTACCAAACGTTGAACAACTGTCTTGTTCTATTCTGTCCTATCCTGTCCCAATACCAAACGCATTCTTAAAAGCATCTTCACCAATTAACTATTGGCGACACTCTATGCACATTTTTAACGGGTATTCAAATTCAAAAACTTCTAGATCTTCAAAATCTCTAAAATGGTAAGGTTTTGTAAGAGTTAGAAGCGTTCCAAGAGATATTTAGCATATAGTATACTATTTTACTTGCAAACTCTATTTACAAGGTTGACGTGAATGCTTTTATCGTCTCATGATATAATATCAAAAATAAGAAATGATAAGATTGGTATAAAGAAAAAAAATGGTTTATTTAATCAAACAAAAACTAAGAAAATGAAATAAGACTAATAAACTACTAAATTATACATATTCAATTAAAGTCGTAAATTTTTATACAAGTTTTTCGTTAACCTACCTTACTATCGTCTATATTCATACACCAAAAACACTCATATAGATTGTTGATTAATAAAACTTCATATTAATTTTCTATTATATTGTGTTTATATTTATAAAGAAAAAAAAAAGAACTCTTTAGCTAGTAAGATTTATCTTACCCATCATAAAACTAATATAGTTAACTGAATTTCGTTAACAGTTTCTTTTAAATATAAGTTCTCAACTAAAATATTTTTAATTTTAGAATTTTATTTTAAACATATTTTAAACACTTAAAAAAAACACACTTTAAAAAAAGTGGTCTTATTTATTTTGCAATGGCTCTTTTTCCTCTTTACCGTGGCATGCTTTCCAAAAGCCTGAAGCCGATGGCTCGGTCACGTGACGCGCACATCACACAATTTTATATTTTCTATTTTTGAAATAAACATATAAATTAATTATTAAATACACATATTTGTAAACAAAAGTATTCTTTAAAAGATTATCAATTACGTTTTTTGTGAGTCATGATGTCTAGAGTTAAGTTTCGGTGAGACCAAGCTTTTTTGGTGAGACCGGTGAGACCAACATATTTTACTCGAAACTTCACATCAAAACATTTGTGACGGTAAAAAAAATTGTTCCGGTGAGACCAAGCCTTTTTGGTGAGACCGGTGAGACCAACATATTTTACTTGAAACTTCACATCAAAACATTTGTGAAGGTAAAAAAAATTGAACATTCATCGTTAAAACATACTAAAAAACACTATCGAAAAAAAAATTCAAAAAAACCTTAAAAAACGAAACCTTCACAACAGTTTTTTTGGTGAAGGTTCGCATTATATATATGTAACCTTCACAGAACTTGAGCTGTGAAGGTTTCGTTTTTTAGCTTGTTTTCGATATTTTTTTTGCATCGGAAGTGAACTTTAGGTCTGCGTATTCGAGTTTTATGTATATTCACGGTGTTTTTTTGTGAAGTTTCATACGTTAGGTATTGGTCTCACGCGGTCTCACGGTAACAGCTTGGTCTCACCTGATCCTATGTCTATTGATTAATTAATTTTAATAAAAACGATGTTAACTTCATGAACCTACCATTAAGTGTATAAATAATTCAAAAAATATTATGAAATGTTTATGATAATTTTATTGTTTACCAAAAAATTGTATTTAGAATAAACTCATAAACTAAATTAACTAATGATATTAATTTAAGGTTTAAAGAACTTAATGTCGTATTGGTATGCTTGTTGGTTAAATCCCTGCTTGTTTTATATGGACCCAGTTTATTTTATTTGTCTTTATAAATTTAAATATTTTTGTTTTTTGTTTCATATAATACTAGATGAGAATAAATTATAGTTAAATATGCACAAAGTTCAAGCTCCAATAATTACATACTTCTAATTGACTATAATTGACGAATAAATATAGAAGAAGGCACATTAGTCCATCCAAAATGTCCGGCCTAGGATTATGTGTTTATTAGTTAAAACAGAAGATCAATAAATTTATTAAAAACATAAAAAAGATAAGGTGACTTTTCACCATGAAGAACGTCACTGCGATCACTACCACCATCATCGCCAAGATTTTGCTCGCTGTCACATGACCACTGCAACCGTTAGATAATTTATTTGAGTGAGTTATATTTTTTGTCCTTGTGGTTTACCATAAATGTGGTTCTTGTCCCTCAATTTCAATTATTACATCATAGCCTTGTGGTTTGTGTTTTTATATGTCTCGTGGTTTGACAATCGCTAGAATCTTCTATTATGTGTAGTCATACACCCCTCATGTCGGGGGTTGGACTCATTGTCAATAAATGTTAACAAACTAAAAAAACCAAAGTTAAGGGTTGTTCTTGTATATTATCGAAATGAAGAACATCATCGCATTCAGATTAATGGCCATTAGCGATGTCTTAGATCGTCTATTCCCCTTCCCCCTCCCCTTCTTGACCTCTTGGTTAAAAAATCAGAGTTAGACATGTCATCACAAGCACTACAAACCAGACCCATCAACACCACTTGGACTCACCTTGCACTTTCCGAGTCATCTCGTACACTCACCTAAACTACAAGCTTGGATATGAGTTTCAGTCCAAAGAGTCACCTTGGTGGGTTTTGTAAAGAACCCACCAGAGTTTACCTGTTCCAAAAGGAACTTACTATAAGAGGCAAAAGATGTTAGTATTAAGATTTATTAGCATATTATACATCCACCTTAAAAGAGTTAGTTAAAGAGCCATGTAAAACTATCCAAATTGTTCAACCTAACTCTTTCAGTATGTAAAATATCGATTGGTGATGCTTTTAACACTCATTTTTGGTTATGAAAAATATTAAAATAAGAGTATTTATCAGAACCATGTAATACTCATGTAAAGAGCCATGTAAAACTCAATCAAGTCTGATAAGGAGCCATGTAAAACTTATTTCTACCACCCTCATGTTCAAATCCATATGCTGTTAAAACTCTTGTGGTCATGGAAGTTCACCTTTGACGAGTTCATGCCATTTCATAGTCCTCAGAAGATTATTCGGTGCATGTAAGTTGATTTGGGAACCAACGCTTACCTAAAAGAGATTAAGGGGGTGTTTGGGATTGCTTATTAAGGTTGTGTTTGGCAAAGTAGCTGATAAGCTAGCTAGTAGCGAATATATTAGCTTATGAATAAATTATGTTTGACAAAAACTAGTTTATGAGTATGTGAAATGACTAAAAATGGCAAAAAACGCTACTCCAACTAGCGTTTCAATAAGCTAGCTTATGATACATGTTTAGATGGACTAGCTTTTCATCTAGCTTATTTTTTTAAACACAACCTAAAACTTTTTATTTGCTTATAATAAAGCCAATTATCAGTTAAAAATTTTAAGTGTTTGAATAAAAAGAATATAATAAAACCAACTAGCAAATACCAAAGAATGAAAACCTTAGGCCATCCTTTATGGGGAACGGGAGAGGGATCGGTACCCTCCTATACCAACGGGAACACCATTGTGGGTGACCGGTAGGGGGACCGGTACCCTCCCCTTCGGTAGCGCCACACCGGTGCTTCTCTCTTGTTTCTCTCTCTCTTTTCTTTTTCAATTTATTTTTTTAAACAATTAATTTATAGGGGTATGGAATTGGTACCATAGTGGATGAAAGGTATGGAATTGGTAAGGTAGTGGTAAAGATAGTGGAAAGTTGATGTGGCAGTCTGTAGGAGCTGTATGGTCTGCACCATAGTGGATGGCCTTATAGCTTGTCCAACCAACCATATACGAATAGGGGTAGGCTATTTGTACCATTTGACTTACCATCTACATCCCCAAAAGTGAATTGCTCTCTCACAACTATCAACATCATATCCCTTTTTTACATTTTCAATATATGCATTTTCAATTCTCGATGCATCACACCCTTATTAAAGATGAACTCTATTCGGACTCCCTTGTATAGAAGTGGGAGTGAGTGATGCGAGTACACGGTGGATCCAATGATGAGATCCACTGTATTTATATGAGTAAAAGGGGTCCAAATAGCAATCCCTTGTTAAGATGGTACAAATAGCAACCCCGTCAAGATAAGTATAACTTATTACCTTGTCCTAATTTGTAAAAATAGTAAAATTTAACGAATTAAAATCCAAGCTCCAATAATTATCCGCCACGTGTCCATGGTGATCTCTTGACGCCACCACCTTTACGGAAAAAGCGTGAATGCAGAAAAGGTGCATGAAATGTGAATAGGTGTGTAGCGCCACTACCACACTACGCTACACCTCACCGCACTGCATAAACTCTCCCAACTACACCTATCGTCTTTCTCTCCAACGAAGACGACCGCCATGGATGATTTCCTCAAGCTTATCTGCCCTAGCTCTCCTTACGTACGTAAAATTCATCACTTCTTATGCTTAATTTTCAATATATTTGTTGCCTGTGGCTGTAGCGATTAAGAATTATGAAGGTTTTTGCATAAGAGTAAAGTGAGTAACGATTTAATCTAATAATGCTCTTCTTGTTGTTGTTGATGATGAAGAAGTAAGAATTTCATGTTATTGTGTTAAGAAACACTTGTTAATCGACAAATTTCATTCAGGAGTTTTCAGTGTTTTAGATGATTTTGAGTTTTGTTTGTTTCAGTTTATAGGATTTCAGAAGTTTTTGTTTACTTAGAAGTAATTTGTTGTTTAATTTCTAGAAGCTTATTCTGCCCTAGCTCTCCTTAATTGAGTACGTAAATTCATCACTTCTTATGTAGCGATTAAGAATTATGACGGTTTCTGCAACAGATTAAAGTGAGTAACGAGTTAATCTAATGCTCTTCTTCTTGTGGATGAATGAAGAAGTAAGAATTTCATGTTATTTTGTAAGAAATACTTGTTAATGGACGAAATTCATTCAGGAACTTACACAGTGTTTTGAATTATTTTGAGTTTTGTTTGTTTCAGTTTGTATGATTTCAGAAGTTAAGGGATTGAAGTTTTTGTTTACTGAAGTAATTTGTTGTTTAATTTCTAGAAATTATTATTATTATTATCTGCAGATGAGTATTTGTGTTGGGGATATTTAATTTGGTGTTGTTTACAGTATTTGATACTTTGGGATGAGTCAAAATCTCGAAATTATCCAAAATTGGCTTATTTTGTGAGTCCCTTTATTTTAAAAAAGGAGATGCAAATATTTTTAGGCAAAATTAGTTTTCTAGCTTTCCAATTGCGAGGGTGTTTGGGAGTGCCTTTTGAACTCCAAAAATGCTTTTGGCTAAAAGGGCTTATTGACTTATGATGATGGTGAAATGAGTTTTTAAAAAAGTGTTTGGATTAGTTTTTGTGGTGGTAAAAGTCAATAAGTTAAAAGTAGTTGGGTTAAAAAGTGGGGTTTTTTGACTGAGAAAAGCCAAAAGTCAAAAGTGTTCCTTACTTTTGGAAAATCTCATTTTCCAATTGTATCAAAAAGTCATTTTAAAAAGTGTTTTTACCTTTGCCAAACACTTTTTTTAACTTATTGGCTTTTTGAAAAACCAGTAAGTCAATAAGTCATTTTCAAACACACTCCCAAATATGCATATTCACAACGTATATTCTATTTGTAGCATTTGTTATAAAGTATAGCGTCTTTGGTACAATTTTCATCAGAGATTTAACATTTTCAGATATTGAAGTGGAATATAGTAATCCATTGAATAAGAAAACATTGGTTACAGTTGTTGACATGGTACAATAACCAAATCTGATTTGTTGAAAAACACTTGCACCGCCTTTTTTGTGTGTATATTTGAGGGAGAAACTCATATATAGACCCAACAAATCTAATGGTTTGTTATACCATGGTAACAAGATGACATGGTACCACCATTATACCCGTATTTTCACCCATTAGACATCTATATCATGTTTTTTTTATTTCAGATGGATTAGTATATGGAAATGCAGTTGATGAACTTGCTATATTCATTTCTACTTTTACGGACCATAACAAAATCGAGTGATAACTGAATTTGGGTTGAAGCATGTTCCCTTCCATGATCTTTCTTATGTTCTAACTCTGTTTCTTGGATCAGATATGGGATGGAAATGGAATTTCAAGATGCTTCAGTGACATATATCCTTTTATTCAGGAAGTTTTGTTATATCAATGCTCAAAGTAATAAATGCGTGTCATTTTTATTTACTTATTTTGGAAGGATCCTAGCTATCCCTAGACTATCCCGGCAATTTATGACTCTAAGACATGAGCCCTGATAACTCATGGCCATAATTGTTGCTACGCCAGATTCGAACCCTGGGCAGATGGATATTCCACCACATCCCTCAGGGCCTCAACTAGTACACCACAACTTTGTGGTTCATTTTATTATATTCATGGTTTGTATTTCTTAACAAGATTCACAATGCTAGGCATTGGAGTCAAATATGATAACGTTTGTCATAACTGTTGTGCTTGTAAATTACTGAAAGGCTACCAGAGGACGTAGAAAGTTTTTATTGCTGGACGTAAGTAATATCATCTTGATGCTAGAGGGTAGAAAATGATCCCATTTTTGTTCAATTCGTAGTCCATACAGTATATATGATTTATATGTTGGATCAACTTGTGTGCTTTAAGTCCAAAGACATGTATATATTATGCATATATGTTTTCTTTTTCCCAACTAGTGTCTATAGCTGGATTGCAAATGCATCTTTTTAGGGAGGGTATTGCTTGTAAATTGTAATTGTTCACAACTTCTCCTTTACTAATGTTCACTGCAGATATACCTCTATGAGAAGATCTTCTTGCTCCTTCTACCTGTCATTGGGCATTCATAGCATGCCTTGATCTAATTCTGCTTTTGAGCAACACAAGAAGGGGTCATCCTGCTTTATATCATGAGTGGCTTCTTAGATGCTCTCAACTCTTAGTATGGGTAAGCTTCTGTTAATTCTTAGATAGCTGTAAAACTTTCCGCTATTAATTCTTTCCATGTATACAACAGGCGACCATACTTCTTATTTCAAGCTGTGGTTGCTGGTTATTTGTCTTATCTGATCGGGTCCTGTGCTTTTGGTGGTTGATGAAACCATTTTTAGGGATCCCAACATTACTAGCAACGTTTTCTTCTATGGAGGTATTTCCTTTATCTTCATATATAGTGCTACATTCTTATTGTTATGTCTTATTACACCATTCTTAGGATTCCAACTTAAGGGGTTCTTTTTGTATTTTTTGAATGTGGCATGTGAAACATTTCATTTTCTATTCTTGTATTATTGTATATGGTTTCTCCTTCAGTTTTATATTGAGCATTTAGGAGCTCTTAACAAGGATAACTAAGTTGTTCGTTTGTTTTAGCTTATTTAGTTCGAGGGTTGTTATATCAGCTTTAGTAATTGTTATTAACTTATTCGGTTCTAAATTCTTTAGAATCGCATTGATTAGATGATGATTTTACTCTGCAGACTTTAGCTGCATCAATGAGAGCTCAATAATTCTAGGGATGTTCTGTTTGGCATCTTGATTAATATAATCAGAATGAAGCAGTCATCACGTACGAACAGGTAATCCATTTGTAAATTCTGGTTGTCCGTAAAATGAAGAAATTCTAACATCATCCGAAACCGGATAAGATTCTGCAGTTTTCTTGGATTGTTGTTATTTATTCCCTCATCTTTAAAGCTTAAATTCACAAACATGCAATTAAGTGTATGCTGAAAGACAATATTTAGCCGGCTACTAATTCGAAGTCTAGATTATAGAAAAGAAGCTCCTCATAAACCTTCTTCAGAAGATGTCTTCAAAGAATATTTATTTAAGAGGTCCAGAGATTAGAACCCTTCCTAGGTTGCAAGCAGAATTGCATCTTCTCTAAGCACAAAAAGTTAATATGTCTGGCTATATTTAGCAAATGTAATAATTCCTAAAACTAAAACTTGATTCTTACTTGTATTCTATTTCTAATCTTCTTTTGATTTTTCACCTACAATAGTTCAATAGAAGAATCACTGCTTTCTTGTGAAAGGGGTATAGACAACCGCCCTCGATCAAATCATGTATGTGGTTGTGGTACTAGCAGTGTTTTACGTCTTTCAGTTTCTCGTTATGAAATAAGATAACTTATGTGTCTTCTTTACATGTTCATCAAAGGGAGTTTCCTGCCAGCTTCTTCAATCTTATGACATTCAGATCTATCAATGTGGTAATGGAACATGGTGCAAAGGAACAACTTGACTTTGATGATTTGCTTCAACTACCGATTGACATGGATCCTTTGGTCTGCCATGATTCTGATGCTTAACTGTTGGGAAGATCAAAGAAGACACAATCGCTCCGATCCTTCTTTGTTTTGGACAGTCTGTTATGCATATGGATGGCCATATATGTGTTTAGGCCTGTTAAAGGTACTATTAGTGAATATTTCCTTCCTACTTTCTAGATTACAGAAAGAAATGAAAAAAAAAAAACAAAGAAAAAAGTAAAAATAGTAGTTGTGGCCATAATTTAAGACTTCATTTGTATTTACCCAACATGACATTATTTACAAATTTTTGTTTTCCATATTAAACTCCTGCCACTTCCCCCTTGGAAAGTATTTCTAGTGTTTTGCAGTATAAAAATAATCTAAACAGTTGTTCTTGTAACACATCCTTTTTTTTTGCATGCCTTGGTCAAAAGTCCTGGATCAATCACCGAGAATAAATGATAAATGCTAAGAAGAAAACTTGATATCAGTGAAGTAGTAGACTTAAATGTTATTTCTGTTCTAAGTCTTATACTCCATTATTCCAGGTGCTCAATGACTGTCTTGGTTTTGCTGGACCCATGCTTCTTAATAGGCTGATTAAGTATCTTCAAGAAGGTCAATTTCTATATTTGTTTCTCTTGTTGGTTTGTAGAAGGGAAATGTATAGTTCATGCTTTTAACTTGAAATGAACACTATGTGAACTGGTCTAAATTGCTATCACCGTTAAAGAAACATATTTTTCTATATACAGGATCTGTTCGTTTTGATGGTTATCTCCTTGCCATTTCCCTAGGCCTCGCTTCCATTTTGAAGTAAGTCATATGCTTTTTATTGTGGCTATTTTATTATCCCTCTTCATGAAATTTCTTATTGAGTCTTTTCAACATGATCTATTTATATGAACTACAAGTCATATAATAGTCCAAAATCTCTATCTTGTTCCTGCTCCAGTGCATTTAACAGGACAAGAATACTTCATGCTCATGCTATCACAATAAAATAAATGGACATTCACTGTCCTCTTTTTATTATGGTGTTAAATATAAAATGATTCATTATCTTTAAATGGAGAAATTTTTGGCAATGTTCAAGTAAAAAGGTGGCAAAATAAAATCTTGTTTCTTTCCAGCCAACTAGTGATAATATAAAAATACTACAAGATGTCATACAATTGTTGGATAAAATACAATTGTGTTTCTTGTCATGATTAGATCATATAGGTTTTAAAAATCCCAATCGGGACTCAAGGCGTTTTCCCTCTGTGAGGCGAGGCGTAAGCCTCAAGGCGGTCCGAGGCGTAAGCCTTGAGGCTTGTATATAATATATATATGTGTGTGTGCGCACGCGCGTGTATGTATGTATGTATAATACAGAATATACACACACTAAATATACACACAGAAATTACACACAGAAAAAATATACATAAAAATACACACATACAGAAATGCAAAGTCACCCTCTTTCTTTCTTCTTGAAAACAGGAAAGGACACCCCAAAATGGGTTTATGTACTTTAAAATCACTAAAATTATAATTGCTAGATAAAAGGTACATTTGACTTTCCACAAATGATTTATAAGGTAATACTAGTACCTAATAAAAGGACAAGTTCATTTTTTCAGCCTAAATCTCACCAAAAACAGAAACTACCCGAGGCTTATGCCTCACCAGCACCTCACGCCTCACTGCCTCAACTCACCGCCTCGGCCAATGAGGCTTAAGCCTCATATGCGGTTTTGGACCGCCTCGCCTCTAGGCGCGCCTCGAGGCTTACGCCTCAAACGATTTTTAAAACCATCATAAAATGTAATGTTTTTTAGCTTGAGTTATGGTGAGTTCTGTTTCAACCAGGTGTGCATGTAGCTTCTTTATTACCAAAATCGAATTCAGATGCTCACCAACAGGAACTGATGTTTGTTAGTTTTTGTTCATTACTTCATTTGTATACTTTTTGTTCTTAAGGTAGAAGCTATGTAGGAATCTTGATGACATTGTATTGTATATGAATCTCTCATAGTTATAATACAAGCTCTATTCTGATGGTGCAGATCTTTTCTTGATACACAATATACATTTCGTCTTTCCAAGTTAAAGTTAAAGCTACGTTCTAGTCTTATGACTGTTATATTTCGAAAGGTAAATCATTCTTATTCTTTCTTGGTCTCCTGTCTTATCCTAGTGAATGTTAAAATGAGTCTCTCCCTTCCACCATCCACGGAGGATTTAAAGCCTCTTTTATCATGGCAGTGTTCTTCAAATTGCCTTTAGTCTTTTTACTTCTTTCATAATACCCCCCCCCCCCCCCCCCCCCCCCCCCCCCTAAATCCTATTTTAAGGGATACTTTTTACTTACCATCAAGTTTCTCCTTATGCATTTTTTAGTGTCTCCATGTTAGCCTGGCAGAAAGATCTAAATTTTCTGGGGGGGAAATTCAAACATTCATGTCTGTGGATGTTGATCGAACCGTCAATATGTGCAACAGTTTTCATGACATGTGGAGGTATCTATCTATTTCTTCTCTTCAACCTTAGTACAGCCTCTATATCTTCTCTTTTTATGACCATATATGCCTATAAAATGTACCTCATTCCTGTATTGATCCAATAATGGAGTCTTAAAGTGGATATGAATCATTTTTTCAGATTTGTGAAAGAAGAGTCCAAATATCAACACATTATAAAGACATTTAGAATTTAGATCATATGAGAATAAAGGAAATAAGTTTAGTATGCCAGTAATCAGAATAAAGGTACTGATTACTTAGTCTTAGATTCTCCAAGACTGCAGCAAGTCACAATAGAATGTGTTGATATTTGATGCTATCATAATAAATGAGGCTATCTATGCCTTGCATGGATAATAATCTAAAATGTTTTGAACCTTTCAGCTTGCCTCTACAAATTGGAATTGCGCTGTATCTGCTCTATACGCAAGTTCAGTACGCTTTTGTTGCTGGAATCACTATAACTATTCTGTTGATACCAGGTATGTCCTTCACTTGTTTCTTTACATTGACTACAGTGGCCACTGTATAGGTTGTTAACTTAAACCTATGCATGTGAATTTGGTTTTCACATGTGTAATTTAGACCTGATTTCTCTGGATGGTAAGGAAAATCTATGCACCTTCTGATGCTTCCAATTGAGAAAGTGTTTCTCAATTAGAAGCATCAATAGATGCAGGTTTCTGTTACAGAACTCGCAGTCATTGTCATCTAAATCTGGGAATAATCATTGATCAGTGGGTAAAGTAAGGTATTTTTTAAAGATTAGGTTATGAACAATTTGTGATTATATAATGCTTAAGATAGTTGGCTCATAATGATTGGAACAATAAGCCAGAACCAGGACTTGCTCTTGATCACATCCTCTTTTCAGCTGCTATTGCTATCAAAATGATGATTTCTGCGGTCCCTCTCTTGCATACCTCTTTGATGGACGACATCTCTATTATTCATTATTGATCCTGATAAGCCCTAATCGTAATGTGTACAGTAAATAAATGGATTGCTGAGTTGATTGCCAGTGCCACCAAAAACATGATGGAGCAAAAGGATGAAAGGTGTGTGCACCTTTGCCAAAGTCTGCGTAGGCTTTAGCAAAACAATTTGCTCTTCTATTGCAAATCGTAGTTGTCTATTTGACAGAACCGTTCAAGCTTTGCTGTTTAGATGTTTCAGCGATAGAGTTTTATTTTTAGTTATAAGTCTATACTATAAACTGTAACACTTTCACAGGGTCAGAAGAACTGGAGAGCTATTGACATATATTCGCACTTTGAAAATGTATCGTTGGGAGATTCTTTTTTCTAGTTGGTTGGTGAAAACAAGATCCTTAGAAGTCAAATATTTATCAGTAAGAATTAGCTTATGCAAAAACCATATATCTCTGGCATTAGGATGCAATAAATCTAACTGTCTGACCTCCTTTTATAGACAAGGAAGTACTTGGATGCATGGTGTGTATTCTTTTGGGCAACAACACCAACTCTTTTTTCTGTGTGCACATTTGGACTCTATGTAATGATGGGAAATCAACTAGATGCAGCAACGGTATAATAAACATCATTTTGAATACATAGAATTCATTGTGGTTTTCTTACTAATACTATGTTTTCTTGTTAATTTAACCCGCTGCTTTTGCAGGTTTTTACTTGTCTTGCTCTATTTAACAATTTGATTTCCCCATTAAACTCATTCCCATGGGTCATTAATGGGTTGATTGATGTGAGTTATCACTATGCCCCCACTTATCGATTAACAGGTTCAAGTAAAGCTTATCGATGAATATAACGTTTTTTTTTTCTATTAAAATCTCTACACAGGCAGTCATATCGACCAGGCGGCTGACCAAGTTCCTCTCATGTTTTGAGCATGAACCTCATCGTGGGCAGACAGACAATTCTTCTTCAGCATCTGAAGAAGTTGATATTGTCATGAAGGATGCTTGTTGTGCATGGTCAAGCAGCGATCAGGAAGTGAAGGAGATGATTCTGGATCATGTCAATCTTGCCATTCCAAAGGGTTCTCTGGTTGCAGTAATTGGAGAGGTCAAACCTATGCTTAGAATTCCACCACTATGTTTAGTCGTAGCCATTTAATTTACCACCATCTAACAGCACTTTGTTAGACTTTCTACCCTACTCCATGGCTTTTAGTCCCACTCACTTGTTTGAGCCCGGATTGCAGCCTGGTGTTCAGCAATACATCTCTGAACAGCTTCCACTTATTTAAAACCCCTTTCAGTATGCTTTCCTCATAAAACATACAGTTTTTGTTTAAGCTGCCTTACACTACTGCCTTCTTTGTTGCTACCGGCTTTCTATAGACCAAATAACAATTATGCTTTCTGTATCAAAAAAATTTACAGACAAGAGGCACCAATTGAATGGTTATTTAAGTTGTACATGCCTATTGTTATCATCCAAGATCAGTATGCGGCTTAGCTTAGAATCCCATTCTAGGGGCCACTACTTTCTGGTTGTATTGTAGCCCACATATGGAAAAGGTTTAGATTGGTCTTCAAGAAATAGATTACTAAAGTAGCCGCAATAAAATAAAGATCGTAGATGTTTTTTGCATGTTTGTTATCTGTATGGGGGAGGTTTTAGTTGCCGTTTAAGGAATATATTAAGAAACAAACTATGATATGACAAATCCTACTTTATATGAAAGCTTAAGGTGTCCGCTGTATTATTATTATTTTTGGGGGTTGCTATATGCACCCAAAAGTGCATCGGAATTGAAAAAGTAGCATCGGGAATTGAAAAAGTAGCCTTTGACGTTGACATGTGTGTGTATGACGCATTCACTTTTTGGGTGCATTTGGTAAAAAGTTGGATGTATTTAGCAATTGCCTTATTTTTTCTAGTCATCAGAGTTACATAATGAAATACATGTTTGCAGGTTGGCTCAGGTAAATCATCCTTGTTGAACTCTATCCTCGGAGAAATGAAGCTTGTTAAGGGATCCATATATTCAAGTGGGTCTGTTGCCTATGTTCCACAGGTTGAACAGAACTATGTTGATGTCAAAATCTACGTTCTTTGAATCACAATTTTCGAATTTAAACCCGTCTTCATTTGGAGTTGTAGATTCCATGGATTCTCTCTGGGACTATCCGTGATAATGTCTTATTTGGAAAAGACTACGATCCAATAAGGTATTACCCATTCATCATTTAAACTATACTTGAATAAACATTTTAAAGATATTATTGATTGGATAATTTGATCCCTTGTCAGCTAGCATTTAAAGTAGGATTATGCCACTGTCATAATCCAGTTTGATTAATAGGAGAGCAAAAAATTATCTGTGAAAATCTGTATTTGATACTAATTTGTGAATCTATTTTCCTTGTACAGATACTCTGCTGTTCTAGAGGCATGCGCCCTGAACACAGATGTTTCACTTATGGTTGGAGGTGACATGGCTTATATTGGAGAGAAAGGGGTAAACCTATCAGGCGGACAGAGAGCTCGTCTAGCTCTTGCCAGGTTCATTATCGCTCGATTTTCATTTCACAAAGCGTTTGATGATAATATGCAAGTGGTTATTTGTTCTTCATAGTAAAATTTCTTATATTCCTTGGGGACATGCACAGGGCTGTTTATCATGGATCTGATTTGGTCATGCTGGATGATGTCCTTAGTGCGGTTGATGCACAAGTGGCTTGTTGGATTTTATCAAATGCCATCCTTAGCCCTATTATGAATCAGAAAACATGCATTCTTTGCACCCATAACATTCAGGTAATGATTGTATGTGTTGGAGTCCCACATCGGCTAGAATTGATCGTTTCTCCTCAATGTATGTTGGAACCTCCCTTTTCTCGTAAATGGCTCCTTTGGAGAGTTATTTAATTGGGTTCGACATATTCTCACAGTATCTTCCTGAAAATAAACAACATACCACTGAAATTCACATGGGTATCATATGCTAACGACATTTACACTTTGTTAGGCAATATCATCTGCAGATATGATTGTTATAATGGACAAAGGACAAGTGAAATGGGTGGGAAGTCCAAAAGACTGTTCTAGTTCTTCATACGCATCGTTTGTTAGACCGGACGAACTTAATTCTTCTTCTGAGACTGAAGCACAAGTAGAAAGTGGAGATACTTGTATGGGAATCCAAGAGAGTGTTGTGGTAAAGAGCGAAGGTATAAGTATTATGGATGCCACTTACGATATTATCAGGGCAGAAGAGAGGAAAGAAGGAAGAGTTGAAACAACCGTGTACATGTGAGTCCACGTTTCAGGGGTCATCTTTTGGTGGAGACAGATTGAGTGATTTTCAAACAATTATTCTTGTGAAAATGCAAGAAAACAGTACTTTTTGCATGAATGAGCGGTTTTGGATAGAAATGCCAAGTAAAATGTTTGTCCAAAATTGCTCGTTCTAAATGCAAAATGTTCTGTGGTATTTTCACAAGAATGATGCTTAGTTTGCAATGAAAAACCTAGCAAGATGGTTCAAAAAGTCAATCACTCTATCCTGTTTGTATGAATTTATAAGAGTGATCAAGCTTCCAGGGATGGACCCGAGAATTTTTTTTCATATGTTGGCACTATATAATAATGATTAGAAATAATTACAAAAGCACCGTTTTAATGGATGTGTCTTTGTCTTTTACCAACGTTCGATATCGCCCGATGTGTTTTTAGCCTAATTCCACCGTTCCGAGGGATTTTTAAAGCTTTTTTGGTTATTTCGAGACTTTTTTTTGGTTGATTACGAGCCTTCAGTTACTTGCCGCTTTTGTTGCAATATCCAAGTGGTCAGTTCATAGTAACTAAAATCGCTAATCTTTGACCGTCAGTTACTTTCTCATATTGTGTAGGAATTATGCTGCGTTCTGTGGTTGGTATATTACAGCCATAACATGCCTATCAGCACTTCTAATGCAAGCTTCTCGAAATGGAAATGATCTGTGGCTGTCTTATTGGGTTGATACAACAGCATTAGAAGAGCATCCAACATCGTTTTATCTGGTAACCATTTTAGTTGCTGATATTGGGACTTTGTTCTCAAACAAACTTTAAGCATATATAGTGAACTATGGATTGGGTCAAAATTATGAGAAGGAAAAAGTTCTAGAAAATCAACCCCTTTTTGTTATAGTTCCACTGCAATCTGACACTACCACCGACTAACAATATCATGCTTTGCAATGCCAATTGTATGGCCGCACGTTCTTCTGTTGTGTTCTGTGCTGCTCTGTTCAGTTATCCATTTATGCTACTATCCTAGAAAAACCTTTTCCCTACTTTCTATGTAAAATCTGTATTCTATATGGGAATTTTAGATGAATGATTATCTATCTTACTAATGACTTTTTGTTGACACCACAGATTATACTTTGTATCTTTTGTTTGGCAAACTCCTTTCTTACTCTAGTGAGGGCATTCTCATTTGCATATGGCGGCTTACGTGCAGCAATTCAGGTGCACAACAACCTATTGAAAAAGCTTGTTGATGCACCCGTTTCCTTCTTTGACCAAACCCCAAGTGGAAGAATACTTAACAGGTAGCATAAATTACTTCAATGATATCAGTTCTTAGCTTTCTCGAATATTTCATATTGATTGTGTTTGTAGGCTGTCTTCAGATCTGTACACAATCGATGATTCTCTACCGTTCATTCTCAATATCCTCCTAGCCAATTTCGTTGGCCTCTTAGGCATTGCTCTAATTTTGTCTGTTGTGCAGGTAATAAATTGATGCAATAAAGTCATTGTTAACTTTACTTTAATGGTTTTAAACATTGAATCATTATGAAGTTTGATCAGCATACATGTATATGTGTAGGTCATGTTCTTGCTTCTCATACTCCCATTTTGGTATATCTACAGCAAAATACAGGTAACTCCTACCAATATATTTTTCTGATATAAATACTCTAAAGAAAGGCATAGTAACACTTACACTACCTATTAAATAACGGGTTTTTCAGTTCTACTACAGGTCAACGTCACGTGAACTGAGAAGGCTCGACAGTGTATCTCGATCACCCATATATGCATCGTTCTCGGAGATACTTGATGGGTCATCAACTATAAGGGCATTTAAATCTGAGGTGAACTTGATTTTAAATTTTGATTGTATACAAAGTTTTATCCAAGTATGTTCTTTACATAAAAGGCTAATAAGTTTTCCTACCATGAAAGAATAGAATTTGTTTTCTTGTTTCAATTTCTTTTTTGAAACATCACCTTTTGCTATTCCATTTCTTAGAAAAATTTATTTTCTTCCATTTCTCACAAGCCACTAGTTTTCACGTAAACAACCACCCTACTCTTTGGGGGTAGAGGTAAGGTCTGCACACATCCCAACCTGGTCCTACTTCCTGGTGGGGATATATTGGGCTCATTTGGTTTGGTTTTATTGAAATGAGCACCTATTAGCTTAAGGAGTTGTTTGGTAAGCAGAATTTAAAGAATTTGATGGAATTGGAATGACAAATTCCTTTGACCAAATTCCTTAGTGATGTTTGGTTCGCAAATAAACTTGATGGAACCCTTTGAATTCCACAACTTAAGGAATTCCTCATTCTTTGGCTTAGTGAAGGAATTGAATTCCTACCAACCAAACGCGTGGTCAGATTCCGTCAGATTCCATTCAAATTCCTTCAAAGTCAAATTCCTTCGATGGATTCCAATTCCATCAAATTCCGTTCTGCAAACCAAATGGCTTTAAGATTTGGCATATAATTTCTACAAATTTATCAATACCTTACATGTCTTTCTAGTGTGTATGAGTTTCTATCATCATTTCAGTAAAAGAAAATCATGGCACTAAGTAATGCTCTTCAATTATACACAGGACTTTTTCTTGACTAGATTCATTGAGCACATCAAGATGTATCAGAAAACTTCTTATTCAGAGATAATAGCAAGCCTCTGGCTATCCTTACGCCTACAGGTACGCTTCTTGATCTTGGAATTGATATTGCATGTTCAATAAATCTTAATTTTTGATGATATTTGCTTTAATACACACTTTAATAAATATTAATAATTAGTGTATGGCCTTAGTTCTTGGCAGCTTTAGTTGTATCGTATATTGCTGTGATGGCGATTGTTGGATCTCATGGACATCTACCCATCAATCTAGGTACCCCAGGGCTGGTAAGTCCTCAATTTCCTAAGCTTGTTCCATTAAGGAAATTATGGTCATGGTTTTCAATATAATGTAACCAATTTCTTATGGTCTGTTTGGTTCACGGAATTCAAAGAAATTTGAAGGAATTGGAATGACAAATTCCTTTGACCAAATTCCTTAGTGATGTTTGGTTCATGAAATGAACTTGATGGATCCTTTGAATTCTGCAATTTAAGGAATTCCTCATTCCTTGACTTAAGTGAAGGAATTGAATCCTACCGACCAAAAGTGTGGTCAAATTCCGTCCCAATTCCTTCAAAGTCAAATTCCCTCTAGATTCCAATTCCATCAAATTGCCGAACCAAACGCCACCTATTGTTCCGAAAACAATATATGTTAACATTGAAAACGTTGTAAACAGGTAGGCTTAGCTCTTTCCTATGCAGCTCCAGTTGTATCATTGTTGGGGAGCTTTTTGACAAGCTTCACCGAAACTGAGAAGGAATTGGTCTCAGTTGAGAGGGTTCTTCAGGTCTGAACATAATAACTACTTTTTTCTTGTTTACGGTTATCATTAGAAAAGTGATCATTTGATTTTATCCTTTATAGTACATGGATATCCCTCAAGAAGAACTTCAAGGGAACGAGGATTTGGATGTAGATTGGCCATTTCGAGGGGAGATTGAATTTCGTAATGTAACACTCAGATATATGCCGTCTTTGCCTCCTGCACTGCGTGATCTTAGTTTGACAATTGCCGGAGGAACACAGGTTTGTAAATCTATTTAACATAAATGTAAATATGTAATTCTATGTACACCTATCTATTTTCAATTCTGGATTATATAGTAGGAATAATAGAAATGGCCAGACGCTGCATATTCAGGATTTTTCGCGATGGTATCCATTACCATAACAATTTATTATCAAGGTATGCACGTGCATACCCTGTTTATATGCTTGATCCCCCCCGGCAGGGGCGGATGTAAAGGCAAAGTTGAGGGTCAACTTCCCCCATAAATTTTCAAAAAAGGTTGATTATAAAATTTTATTGTTCATAACTATATATATAAGAGAGGGAGGTTCAAGGGAAAACCTAAAAAATAATGAAACTGAGGAACACCCTCATAGCCTTTCATACTTGTGCATACAAGTAAATTAAGTTACTGTTTTTTTTTCTTTTCATGCACGTGTGCATGGTACAAATTGCTTGTATGCCCAAGCCACCTACAAGGGTGTTCCTTAGTTTTCCAATTTTAATGAGGTTTTCCCCCTTGAACCTGACCCTATATATATAGACCTTATATATATATATATATATATATAGGGGTGGGGGTGGGTTCAAATGTGAACCACTTTTTGGTTGTGAACGTGAGGACAACCGAGAGCGCGACACGTGGCGGATGACTAGGCGCCACGTCAAGTCCACGGCGAATGACTAGGCGCGATTCATGGGGAGGGCATTGAATTAAAGGGGGGGACCACACTCAAAGACGACGTGGCGCCTAGTCATCCGCCACGTGTCGCGCTCTCGGCTGTCCTCACGTTCACAACCAAAAAGTAGTTCACATTTGAACTTTCCTCTATAGGGGTGGGTTCAAATGTAAACCACTTTTTGGTTGTGAACGTGAGGACATCCGAGAGCGCGACACGTGGCGGATGACTAGGTGCCACGTCACGTCCACGGTGGATGACTAGGCGCGATTCATGGGAGGGCATTGAATTAAAGAGGGGACCACACTCAAAGCCGCCACGTGGCGGGCTCTCGGTTGTCCTCACGTTCACAACTAAAAAGTGGTTCACATTTGAACTTTCCTCTCTCTCTCTCTCTCTCTCTATATATATATATATATAATATAGAGAGAGAGAGAGAGAGAGAGAGGTTCAAATGAGAAGTGCTAAAAAAATACGAAGCAGAGAAGTGATCTCCACCACTCATCCGGTCAATAAAGCTGACTTTGACCGGTTACGGTGGATGCGATCACGGGGGATTGACGCAATTCATGAGAGGGTAGAGATTATTAAAAGAGAGCCCCCGGTCAAAGTCGCCTTTATTGACCAGATGAGTGGTGGAGATCATTTCTCTACTTCTCATTTTTTTTGAACTTCTCAATTGAACCTAATACTATATATATATACATATATATGCTTGTTTTGCCCATCATAAAAGAAAGTTAGACCTAAATATTAGTTCTTACATATAAATGCCTTCTTTTCTCATTACTATACTTTTTTATTTAACTTTTTAAAATATTTTATTTTATGTTAGTTAAATTATTCTACCATCAGCAAAATTCCTGGATCCACCACCGCCCCTGCTGCAACCCTGAATGTAGAGAAGTAGAGAGCTCATGAACGCTTCAATACTGCATTCTTGATTTTTCGTTTCTTGTAACCGTTATTACGTTATACCTATAACGTATATGATTGTTAATCCTGACTTCAGTGTGGTGCCTGATCAGGTAGGAATTGTTGGAAGGACAGGTGCCGGAAAATCTAGCATCTTGAATGCTCTATTCCGCCTCAACCCTATTTGTGCAGGACATATCATAGTTGATGGCATAAACATAGCAGACGCCCCTCTAAGAGATCTTAGGTCACGTTTTGCTGTCGTTCCCCAAACTCCTTTCCTTTTTAAAGGATCTTTAAGGTAAGAACTGGACACATTTAAGCATATCATGTGAGAACCACATAAAGGTTGAGAACTAGTGAATTACGTGTTGTTTCACATTGTGAAACAAAAAGTACACGTAACAAAGTTTCACATTGTGAAACAAATACATTGCTAAACTGATAAAAGGTACATGAAATTCACTAGTTCTCAACCTTTATGTGGTTCTCACAGTTTATAACCTTTTTGTGGTTGTCATTTGATAATGCCCCCTTATTTGCTAGTATCGAAGTATCTTAACTTACTATCTGATAAAAACATCTAGGGAGAACCTCGACCCCTTCAATGTAAGTGATGACTCCAAAATATGGAAAGCTCTCGAGAAATGTCACATTGAGGAGGAGGTCCGAGCGGCAGGGGGGCTAGATATGGAAATGAAAGAATCCGGAACTTCATTTTCGGTTGGGCAACGACAACTCCTTTGTCTTGCACGATCCTTTCTTAAGTCCACAATGGTTAGAACTTTGAAGAGTTCATCTCTCTGTGAAATTGATTCAACTAACCAAAGTACATAACAATTAAATTAGTCTCCTAACCATTTCTCTCCCATTTTCACTCAAATGTCACTACGTCCACAATATTAGGTCCACAATATTACAGGCCTAGCTAAAAAAGGCGAAGCTGGTCAAATTTTTCTTCAAAAAAGATTTATATCTGGGTGGGTCCGTAAATAAATCGTTTCTTTTGAAGAAAAATAGACTAGATTCATATTTTTTTAATGTTTTTTTAGCTAGGTCTGCAATGGATATTGCGGATATAGTGACATCTGAGTAAAAGTGGAGAGAAATGGTTAAGAGACCAATAATTGTTGTTTACTTTGGTTAGTTGAGTCAATTTCCCCATCTGCCTTCTTCTTTGAGTGCCAATGTTCCGAGTTTCTAATGGTGCTGAATGATTCAGGTGTTATGTTTGGATGAATGCACAGCAAATGTAGACACTCAAACGGCTACGAAACTGAAGGATGCCATATCTAGCGAATGCAGAGGGATGACGGTGATCACGATTGCTCATCGTATCTCGACGATTCTACATATGGACAGTGTACTGATTCTTGATCAAGGAACCTTGGTATGTTCATTAATTTGACTTTTCTTGTTTTTATATCTATTTTATTTACCCAAAACTATGTTGCAAAAATATTCGTTCATGTGAGAATATGTGGATTACTCTCCAAAAGAGTCATTGCTGAGAGAAGAGAGGTTCCAACATCTATTGAGGATAAATGGTCAAGTCTGACCGACGTGGGACTCTTATACACCCACCCCCACTGAGTGGTTGACTTTTGGCTCTGATACAATGTGTGGATAAAAGTGGTTGAGGAGATACAGGAGGCTCCAACATGTATCGAGAATAAAGCATCCAAGTCTAGTTGATATGAGACTCCAACAATTAATGAGTTATATTAAGTTATTTAGGTTCAGTGTAATCTCCAACAGGTATGCTATACTTTTTTTTTCTAAATTACAGTATCAAAGGTTAAAATCTCTAAATAAAATTTACATCCAATTCCAGCAACTACTCTATTTTAGCAATTCTACCTTTAATTATATTATTAAAATATTCAATACATTTAAGAAAATATTATTTCCCTCCTAACATTTAACTTCAAAGTTTTCTACCGGTGAGAAATATAAAACATTGTTTATCCCTCTTCCATATGGAGTTTTAGAGATTTCTAACCCCCCCCCCCCCCCCCCCCCCCCCTTTTCTCTTCCCTTCACTTCTTTTCTCTATTTTAGCATATAGTATAGCATAGCTGTTGGACCAAATATTTACCCAAAATTTTCAAATATCTATTTTAGCATACGGAGATGCTCTAAGGGAAAACCCTGAATATATAATAACTTTATACCCACCTAATCTTCTTTCTAGAAGATATTTAGCTACATAATAAGTGATGCTGACTTTTGTAGGTGTATAGAATGTCTTCAAGACTTCAAGTGTCCATTAAGAGGATATAAAATATTACTACTGGGCTTTAACATATGAACACAAGAAATCCTAGCAAAACCCTAATTCATCTCCCTATTAATCAGTTATATCAACTTAACTAGCAAAATAGCTCCAGAATTAAAAAGAAATTTCAAACCACAACTTCTAGAAACCAGTAGAGAAGCCTGCAAGTTGACTTCGAGAAACTTTGGTTCGTAGATTGCCAACTAATTAGCAAGAGTGAATCAGTCTTCAATTTACATTTTACACGTTCATTCTTCGTAACAAACCTTAGAATCAACAAAGAAAAATAAAGACATATTTATTATTATCTAACATGTTCTTAGATTTTATCAGATTAAGGGGTTGTTTATGAAATGCTTACCAATTGTCACTTGCTTTAGCTGGTGTGGTGGCAATTGGCATGGCAAGGACCAATAATCTTAGCTCGTAAGAGGCATAGCAAGACCAATAATCAATACTATAGGTCGTCAGTTTGAGTCTCCTTAGGACCACTCTGGTTGTATTTTCTTTTTGTTGGAAGGGTGTCCTGGGAAAACTAATCCCGACAAATTATAGTTGTAAGACATTTACCCTGATAAACTCAGTGGCCACAATTGTTGTGGACGTCTGGAATTGAACCCCGGGATTATAGGATATTCCACCACATCCCATTGAGTCTCAACCACTGCTCCACGACCCTTGTTGAATTAGATGCAACTTTTTTTTAGAGACTAAAAATAACATTATGACATTTTGTTGAATTCAACTAATTCCATCACACCTTTGTTTGAAGATATGATATATATTTGATTTGGGTTATTTGATGGTTCTATTGCCAGGTGGAGCAAGGAAGGCCTGAGGTTCTACTCCAGGATGAGTCTTCCATATTTTCAAGCTTTGCTAAAGCATCCTCAATGTAGTAATATTTTTCATCCGAGAACTCGTAAAATTATGATAACCTTGAGAACTAGTGTATCATGTGTTATTTCACATGATGTTGCTGCATTTACGGCTTGGATTTAGCATACTCATTATCATATATTTGTTTCACGATATGTTTGTTTCACAATGTGAACATTTTTTTAATTTGTTTGTGAAACAAAATTTACAACTAAAAAGTTTCACATTGTGACCTGTATATATGAAACAAATACATCGTGATGAACGTAAATTAGTATGTTAAATTCTAGGCTTAGATGGGAAAGACCATGTGAAACAATACCTTATGATAAGGTTCTCATAGTTTTCATAATATATCGAGTTCTCAGATGATTTAGCCCCTATATATGTATGTATGTGTATGTTGCAGATAATCATGTACTAGCTAGTAGCTACCTTAACTTATAGCAACAGTAACAACCGTAGCTATTTTCTTCTGTTTGGACAAGGTTTATCTAGGAAAAGCCTAGACTATGCTCTTGACAATTTGAGAATTAAGTTTCGGCCATCTGAGACTAAGCCTGACCATAATGTGCACACGCCAGGACTTGAACCTGGGTGGATGTGATATTCCACCACAACTAACAACCCCCTGGATCTTTTACCAGTAAACCACCACCTTAGTAGTTTACTATTTACTCTTTCATGGTTAATAGTTTACTATTTACTCTTTCATGGTTAATTAACAGTTAAGTTTGAAAATTTATTCAATCAAGAACTTCAGAAAAGAAATCAAATGTCTTTTAGCATAGGAGTACCCTGCTTAATGGTAGAGGTTTACAGCATTTATCGTTTCAAGCCCATACCATTGAAAAATAAGATGGATTTTTCTTTTCAAGACTTTTGACACTTGATCGAAAAACCTTAAATAAATGAAAATATTGAATAATACTTCCTCAACTATTAGGTTTGTTGAAAATGGATGTTATAAAGAGGTTGCAATAAGATTTTCAAAAATTAAAAATCTCACCCCCTATTTATTAAATCGAAAATACAAAATATGATCAAAATTTAAATGAAATAAATTACATTAAAATAGTAATCATATTTTTCTCATCAACTTAGCATCCATATATTCTTTTCATTTTTTTGTAGTTTCCTAGTTTTTCATGGATTTTTAAGGTTTTTCCCTTCCTCCCTAATATGTGTGTATTTGTGTACGTGTGTGTGGGTGGTGGTGTTCAAATGAGAACACCCTTATTTTGTGAAAATACGCAAAAAACGCCATTAGGCCTGTAACACATTTAACCGATAATTAAAATATATATAAATCAAATAGATAGTTAAGGATAATCAATTTATTCATATTATTCTGTAAAATAACATAGAGTAAATGGTTGATGATAACCATGTGATTTTGTATTTATCTATAACTAGTGTGTTGCACCGCGCTCGCGCGGTGGCGAGAAAGTTTTATAAGAATCGTAGTTAAATAATAATAAATATAATAAGAATATCTTAAATAGTCATTTAAATAGTGGTTAGTTGCATTTCATGAATCAAGGAAACTGTAATTTACACTCTGGAATATATAAACATACATAGATAACATATTATAGACAATGTAAAGCCAAACTTTATTTTTGAATCCTCATCTCGGACTTGTGGTTTTGGTTCTACAAAAATTGATAAAATGAAATCATTTTAGATATATATTGCATATATGATAATTAATTATTTTACATTAAGTAAGATAAAAAATTTTTTTAATTTATTAACCAAAGAGAAAAACTTTTTATTTACCCTGGCAATTAGATCCTGCAAAGAAGGTTTTTAACAATCAAGATTATCATCCTCATTTTAATTTGATTGGGAAAATGATACATATCAATATGTATGCTATAGTAAAAAATTGAATAAAACTCGTATGGTTATTTATTTAAATATATATATATATATATATTCAAATGATAACACTTATAATAAGATAATATTAAAGTGATTAATCCTCATCTTAAACTATTTATTTATTTTATAATTTTTTTCTTATAAAAAATACACACATTTTAATGTATTCAAGTGGATGTCATGTAAATAAAATATACTTATGGATCGTAATATCATATATGTATATATATATATATAATGAATTTTAAATGCTATTTGAATCAAAATATTAGAATGATGTAAAAGAAAGAAAAAGAATTAATTAAAGATTTTGTTAATAACTACATCAAAAGGGCAAATTTTTATGTAAAAAAAAAATTGGGGTTGCGATATTTAGAAAATATAATCTCATTGTGGTGGTTTTCTTAGGAAAAACAAAACAAAATGGATGACTATGAAAATATAATAGAATGAGAAAAGAATTCCAATAAAACAAAAAGTAAGAAAACCACATGGTCATACTTTGGAGTTTGATTGTTTCCAACAATTTCGTCTCTAGAAAAACTACATCAATACAAGCAAAATAAAATGAGAAAAATAACTACGTAAAACAATCGTACAACATAAATAATATCAAGTGGAAAACCTGAAGGAAACAAACCAAAAATAATAGTTGTAAAGAAATCCAAATAAAAACTCAAAAACTTTTTAACAATCATATATAATACACACAGATCAAAAATATTTTTTAAATTTTAATAGAAGAAAAATATTACGGCGTTAACATAAATATCAATTAAGAAATATCAAGAAGAAAAAATAAAGGTAACGATTGAAATTAGTTTCAAAAATAGAAAAAAAACAAAAACTTTTATAATAACGATACAGAATATATGCAAAAAACGTATAAAAAATTATATGGAAATTTTGTATAGAAACAAAAAAACAATAATATTGATTTTCACACACGCACACACACACACACACACATATATACACGTACATAAATAACATATAACTCACGAAAATCATAAACTAAATCATAAAAAGTGATAGCCTACCTGAAAGTTTTACGAAAGATGAGCAACGACGTTAGTGGGAAATGAATTTTTGAGAAATAGAAACAACAAACATAGGAAACCAATAGCATAACATAGAACTAAAGTTGTTCATTACATTTTGGTGGAGCATTAGGTGAGTTTATATATGATTATATTGTAGGTTTTTTTTAATTAATAAATAAGAAGGTGAAGAGGGTAAAATAAATGTTCTTAAGAAGGTAAATAGTTTGGAAATTAAAGCTAATTAAATTGTAAGTTAAGGCTAATTAAATTGTAAGTAAAATTACCAAAGAGTCCTTCTTATAGTTAAACATATAATTTTCATCTAAGGGTAGAATAGTCTTTAACTTATTTGATATTTAAAAAACTCAAAATAATAAGAAAATTTCTAGAGGCTAATCCTACTCTTAGAGAGTGCCATGTCATACCTAGAGGTTTTTATTTTAATATATATAAATGATTTTGGTGACTTTCTTATCCCTAAAATCACATACAGATAATATAATTATTGATTACAATGTAGCAAACAATTATCAAATTATTATCACAACAAAAATAACATGATGAGGAGAGTAGGCGATGATTGTGGACGAGATATCATCATCCATTTGCAATTATCACATTGTTATCACAAGAAAAATCACATATCAAAGGACAATCACATAATAAGAAGCTTTTGATTTATCAAAACATTCTCACATCAATCTTATAAGCCTGGACTAGCGAGAGTGATCAGATGAAGGAATTATGTAATGTTTTTGGGGTCTTATTTTGAGTCATTAAGAACCACTAAAACTCATTATACCTCAATTACACTTGTTTAAGGTCTAATCAATAGCTTAATAGTTACACCCGTTATACCTCAATTACCTCTTTGATTTTGTTTTATATATTTTGGTTGGTCATGCCATATATTGGCCTAAATGTCGCACTAAACATGGGCCAACAGGAAATTAATTTTATCATATCTCGTCCCGTCTGTCCTATGTGCGAGAACATTTTTCAACATTGTCCCCACAAACATATTATAATTTAAGAGCGGAGGAAGAAGAATCTATCCCTGATAGCAAATATTTCAACATTTGACATGATGTATGGCATCACATTTGTGGCAAAGTATAGATAGTTGACGAATTTGGGTCCTTTGATAAGTACATGTTGGACTTTGTAAACGGTAATCCTATAATAAACCAAACTAATTTTGCTATCCTCGCCAAGTCCCAATCAAGACATCAATGGCGTATTTGATAAGCGAGGACCCGGTCAGAAGAGGTTTTCAAGGTGTGGGTCCTAGCTAGAGCTGTTTGTACGTTTATGCAACTAACAAATGACCATCTCATTTGTTGCTTTCATTTTCATGAATACGATTACAGTTGCAACCAATGCCAAGGATATATTAGTAGTTAACAATCATGATAATAAGTCATAGGGGATACCATCAACCAATGCAAATGATTTGGTTCAACAAATGTAATTGAAATGATCATATCAAAACAAACAAACTCAGTAAATCCTAATAGAATATCGGATCTAGGAAACAGGGAGTAGATCCCACACAGATATTGGGTCTAGGAAACAAAGAGTAAATCCCACATAGAAGTTGGGTCTATGAAACAGTTGTCATCAGTAAATCCACACAAACAACGGGTGTAGAAACAGGTGTCACAATAAATCTCACATGAAGGCAGGTTCTAGGGAAGTAGGTGTCAGTAATCCTAAGATCTGGTTTAGAGAAACAAGCATCATTGATGAATGGAGTTTATCGAGTGACTAGTTGGCATCTTGGTACCCCACGGGTATCGTACAACTTAAGTCAACCCCCATTGATCTGACAAAAGAAAATTAGTGTGTGAGCCATTTGGCTAAGTAGATTTTAGATCAAATGATGTAAGTGGTGTACGTAAAAAGAAGCTTATGGGTTCGATGATCATACTTATTTGGTGTTTTAAACCTTTTTTGTCTAAATTGTTGAAGTTTTAAACGTATTACATCTTTGTTATACTCTTTAGGTGTTATTACGTTGTTTTTTAAGAAAAGAGAATTCTTGCATTACAAACTTCAAAGTTTTCATGAGAGAAAATTTTAATGTAAAATGAACGTTTTTGAAATATAGAAATGCTAAAAATTAATTAGGTTTATGAAGTTTGTGTTGTAGGGTAGAAGAAACAAGAACCTAAAATTTCAAAGTCAAAGAAGAATAAAAAAGATGGCTAAATTAATTTCAAATGTCAAACAAGAAAAACAAAAGATTTGGAAGTCTCCTCATCTTAACTTATTTGTGGTGTCTTCAAGATGAATTGCTTTCAACAATACAAGACTTTTGGATTTTAAAGTAATTATTATAACAATCTATTTTTATTTTTTAACCATTTTCTATATCACAAATAATTGTTCTTATTTGTTCAAAAAAAAAAAATCTGTGAGAACATTCACAATCATAACCCTCTTCAGATGTTTATAATTATGTTACATACTTTCTTTTATGTTAGGGTTATTTTTTTTATATCTTACACATTTTATAAATCTTTTACTCTTAACTGTGAATCAGGTCATAATTTATAAAATAAAATTTATAATAGTTAAAAATATATTTATTATAATTAAAATATACTTATAATAATTAAAAGACAATAAAAAATTACAATAATAAAATTTATAATAATTAAAAGTTACAGTAATAAAAACAATTTGAATTTTGTTGTTAATTTATGTAGATAAAAATTAAATTTTATTTGTATAGATAAAAACTGATAATTTATTTATTTTCTTAAATTATCTTTTAACCTTATAATGTTTTTTCAAACATAAAACATATTGGTATGTATTTAAAGACGTCTTGGTCTTCCGATAAGAAGCAACCTTGTCATCATGGGATACATCTGGATTGCATCTTGTGTCTGTGTTCACTATCTTATACAGTGTTGGATAGCTTCTAAAGTTTGATCTATTATATGGCAGTGATGGAAGATCAACGAAATTAATTCAACTTGTGAAATTTTAATCCATCCAAAGGGTTATTTGGCTTCATCTTGATTGAAATCAGTTTGGCAAGCTACTCTATGATCTGCGATTTATTTGATATGGGCACGTCGTAACCAAGTTATTTTGCATGGATCCAAACCAAATCCTACAAGTGGATCTCGAGAAGAGTTCGGAAAGGACATATTTCACATGATGTTTGGCTTAGCTCGCCTTTTTTTGTTAACCCTTCTTAGCCGTTTGTACTTCTAGTTGTTTGTTCGGCCATTAGGTCATGGGCGATCTTGGTTTATAACACATGTCTGTTTTGTTTAGATTAGTTTTTGCTTGTTCTCAAGACGGTTCTACTACTTGCAGGAGCTCCTTGGCTTTTAGAAAAAAACATATTGGTTATCAAAAAATTCTTTCGAAATCAACTAGAAAACCGATGTTAACCCTTCTACCCCACGTTCGAATCCAGACGCTTCCAGATTGTGGCCACCAGGGGAAGTGGGGGAAGTGGCTAGTTAACCCTTATACCCCAGGTTCGAATCCAGGCTCTTCCAGATGCTTTAGTTGTTATGCGAGGAGCAATCTCAACCACTCATCTCGGTCAACAAATGCGGCTTTGACCGGTCCCTCCCTTTAATAATCTCTACCCTCCCATGAATCGCGTTAATCCTCCGTGATCACGTCCATCGTAACCGCAAGATAAGTGGTTGAGATTGTTCCTCACTTTTTCTTAAACTGACATGCTTCTCGTTTAAACCTTTCCCTTTGAACTTTCCTCTATTAGACTAAAACTAATTAGGACTTATGATTGTCAATTATAGTTTCTATGAAATTTTAAACATTTTAATTGTTTTTAGTTGACTTGCATTCATGTATGTTAGATTAGACGAATATGATGGTACGTGGTTGCCGTCTTATTGAGGTCGATGGGTAGTCTGTTTGACCCATTCTCATGTCATGCTATTATTTGTAGTATTATTATCACTTCTACAGCATAAAAACCCTTAATTTCATTTGTATTTTTTACAGATTTTAATAATCATATCAAATTGTGCATTAAAATGTAAAAAAACAAACTTGTGGAAAAAAAGGTACTATTTAAGATGTATTTAGTAATTGCATAGATGCAATTAGCGTTCCCTATTAAAAATTAAAA
The DNA here is from genome assembly GCA_030169165.1 of Centaurea solstitialis. NCBI lineage: Eukaryota > Viridiplantae > Streptophyta > Magnoliopsida > Asterales > Asteraceae > Centaurea > Centaurea solstitialis. Next base: position 2,765,071 of record CM058041.1, on the reverse strand, counting down.
TTTATGAAAAAATTACATTAAAATTTAACAGGTGTTCTATTTTAACAATTCTAGGAGTAACTATATTATTAAAATATTCCGTATATCTAAGAAAATATGATTTTCCTTAAGTAATTATTTTATAAAAAAAAGTTGTAAATTTTATTTTATTTTTGAAAGAGTGTCCGAGTCTATGGTCAGACTAATCCCCGGCAAGATCAGGGCTAAAGCATGCCCTTTGTAAATTTTCACAGGTTGCGCATGGAAGGATTCGAACCCGGGTTAGGCGTTATGAAACCCCCAAGTCTTATCCACTCCACCACAACACTGATAGACTGGTGAAGTTTCTCATTGGTATCTAAAGTGGAGATTTTCACACCATCTTTCTTACTTTCTCTATTTTAAAGAAAATTTTAAAAAAATACATTGGAGTGAAAAGTCATTTAAAATCCTAAATTTCTTAATATTAGAGAATCTGCTAGACTCAGCTGTTAAGTTAGTAGTTAGTCAAAAAAATGTCCAGTCCAATCTAGTTTTACCCTCTTGCCCAATCTTGTCGTATGCATTTCTGTTCAATCACATCTCATGCCAATCCCTCCATTGAGGTACCAGTTACTCAAAGTTTTACCCAAAGATATTGAGCAAAACGTGTATTTCCGGCACACGCTAACCGGCCCACATTGTCGGCTCATTCTACTATGAGGGGCATACCAAACTCACTCAGCGCCAAGGCGATTGCACAGGGGCCCTGAGATTGCATCCCGAGGGGGATTCGAACCCGTAACATATTAAGCAAATCACCGAACTCCTTAACCAACTGAGCCACACCCTTTGGGCACCCAAATATATGATATGAACTTTTATATCTCCTGTCTTCCAGTGCTGTGGCGGATTGGTTATCGCTTGGGAGTTCATATCGTCCTAACTGAGTTCGAACCTTCTCGTGTGCATGTCTGAGGACATTTAAGTTGTCGGGGATTAGTCGGGCTTTGGCCCGGACACCCTTCCTTAAAAAAACTTTTATATCTCGTTTTATTTATATAAATCATATAAAATGCATTGATTTATTTTAAAATTTAGATTCAAAACTAATTTTTTATTAAAAAAAAAAACGCGGCAATGCATTAATAAATGGGGCCCACGGAATGTGAAAATCGGAAAAAGGGATTGCGGGCGAGAAATTAAACACCAAAGTCTAGTTGGGGGTGGGGTAGGATCACCTGTGGCCGTTGACGTCGGTAACTGCCAAAACTAGCAAATTCCGTCAAAGTCAACGACTAAATATCCAATTTAGAATGTTCTTTTTTCTTTCTTGTTTTAAAATCAAGAGTAAATTTAGATTTTAGTCTCTATGACTTAGGACATCATGAGTGGTACCAATGGTATCAGTTGTCACCTCAGCGCCATATCAGCTTTTCAACACCTTACCAACAACATACCAATTCATCCACACTCATACCAATTTCATATTAATCTAATTAATTAATTAAAAAAAGAAAAGAAGAGAGAGATAGAGAGAAAGGAGAGAGAGGGTGAGGTGGGGTGGGGTGGGATGGTCTTCACAACCGTGGCCGTGTACCTAACCAGGTACCATGCCGGTCACCCTCGGCGGTGTTGCCGGGGCCACCGAGGTACCGCACCGGTACCGGTTCCATACCGAGCCGGGCTGCGGATGGCCTTATAAATTATAGTTTTTGTCATTATGACTTATAAGTCATTGCTAATCTTATTCTTATAATGTACAATTTATTATTGTGTTTGGTACTTGTAGTTTACAAATCTTTACTATTTTGGTTCTTTGTATTTAAGTATAGAAAGAAATTTCTAGGGACGGAAATAACAAAAGATGAAGAAGCAGATTGTAGAGACGAAAAAGGCAATTTTAGGGAGTTTTACTAAACTATTACTGGTAAAGTACTTACCGGCAAGACTTTCACCCTCGCTTTCTCTATCATGTAACATCATTGGCTATGGAAATGGGTTGTTGGTAAACATCTTAAACCCGATGAGCGTTTATTGAGTAAGAGTTGTTTCTTATAATTATTGGGTAAGACTTCAGTCATTGTCTTATCTTTTAAATGGTAAGCTTGTATGTTCTAGGCATGCTCCATCAATAAAATAAATGATGTTCATAGAAATTTACCCGGTAAGTATTTAGTAAACGGCATCTGAAGCTTGATTTTCTTTTTTAATGTTTTTACATTTTAAAAAATATCGTCCTTAAACTTTAAAACTTGGATATAGTCTATCACTTATGTCAGTGCTCAACGATTCTGATTGAATGAGATATGTTTTACTTATTTTCACTAGTTTATTAATTGGGTAAAAGTTGACTATTATTAACTTTTACCAGTCTCACACAAAACCTTCCTTTAAGCCTAGCAAGATAACGGATAACCCGTTACCTATTATATATTTGGGTAAAGTCACTTTAATCATTTTCCAACTAAGCTATACTTCAGAGATAAATATATTAAAATAACAAAACATATTTTATTTATAATTTAAAAAAAACACAAAATTGATCCTTTTAACAACCATTAATTTTTTTCGTTAAGTCTAATCAAATGAGGGTCGGGTATCTTAGTCATTTTAATATTATCTTGTTAAATCCATCAACACACGGTTAAATGAGAAATGGTTTGGTTATTTAGAAAATGTTTAGAACAGCTACAATACCCTTAATTGAAGTTAACAAAAAAAGTTAGCAGTCATTAAGGGAAGGGATCAAAAACAATATGAAATGCAAATTGAACCAAATCTAAAAATTTTAAGTTTAGAGACAATATCCAACAAAATAGCAGACATTAAAGACCAAAAGTGAAGATTACTTTACTTTTTATCTTTTACTAATCACTGAACCAATTTTAGTATGAAATCGGGTATCAAATTTAGTATTTGGTGTACCAATTACTTAATGATGGTATAATATGAATAACTCATTCAAATAGAAAAACTACAAGTTTTAATTGATGACAGACAAGTCATTCAATATCATAAGATTGATTTGATTATTAAGCTCTAAACAAAATTAGATATTATTGGTTTTTAAACAAGAAATCTATTTAACTATTTTTCCTTTTTTACATGGTTGTAGTGTATTTGAAATTTGATATACCAAACAAAGCAAGAAAATAAAAATAATGAAGTCATATTGCTAATTATTAAATTGATCATATCAAATTCTTTTAGCATTGTTTACAAGAATTCTTTGAGAAATGGTGTGTTGCTTGATTTGAAGTTCGAATCTTCATCATTGAAGATGCCATTGACCTGCAAAAAATTGTCGTGATTCCGGCCACTCTGTTCTTCGGCTCCAGCTGCCTTCGTTATCACTAGGGTTTGTTAGATCGAGAGTGATTGTTGGGACGGCTGACCATGGCTTGCCCGTGCTCACAATGTGGTTCAAGCCAGGGCTCGCAAGCTCGTGTCTTGATGGGTGTCGATGGTTGTGCTCTCCTTCGTAAGTTGCCACCACTATGGTTTGATCATCCACGCTTCTTTGAACCTAAAATCAAGATTAAGGAGATAGTGATCAGAATAACTGTTTATTCAGATTTTGAAACTTGTTTAGTACCGTAAAATTAGGCATGGCTAGTTTGAATGTGGATTCAATTAGAGCTTTTATTGTCTAGACCATCATAAAATATAGAAAAATAAAATATGACATAAAAGTTCGTTATTTAACTTTGTAGAACAAGCAAAATACAACAAAGTTTATCTTATTTTCTCATATATCTTTTTCTCTAATGTGACTTATTCGTATTTTGCATTCAACCCACATGTCTTGGTTGATCTTCATGTCACTTATTCACGTGATCAATCATTATAATATTACTTGACAACGTGATATTACAATATCTACTGAATACATATCAAAATCTGTATGAATAAGAACCGAACATCATACTAAATGTCATCGTTTAACTAAACAGAAAATAAGACAGACTTCATTATAATTTAATATGATTTGTTTTAATTATATTATAAAGTATTATAATCAACAAAAAAATGTCTTTCAATCATTTTACATTTATCTTTTTGTCATACTAGATTAAGTCATCAACTATTTTTCAACTAAAAACTAACTTATCAAATATCACAATTTATTATATGTACCTTCTTTTTAACTGGGCAGTTTGGAGCATATGAGCATCTGAAGTAAGCTCTAGGAAAAGGGTTATCTCTAGTCACCTTTTGTCCATATTTCCTCCATTGATATCCATCTTTCACTACCTACAAAATTAATAATGTATTAAAAAAGAATTATATTTTCACACCTTTATAATCTCGTCACTTTCGCGACTGATATATACATCGTTGAGTTGTACGATTTGTACCGTACAACTCAACGATGCATCAATCAGTCGAGAAATTAATTTGTACAGTATCTTAGAGAGACTTACGAGGCCGGTATTTGAAACTTCGGTACGAACGAAAACCCTTGAAATCTTGGGTCTAATATGTTCGTCTTTTGTGGGTTTCTTGCAAGTATTAATTTCGTTACTTGAATTGCTCTCACCGGAGATGGGCGGTTCGGGTTTTCGCTTCCTGGCGGCGGATTGGGCGGGGTTGTTGGTCATGTAATCCGATAAACGCCTTTGCAAAAGATTGCATTTGTTGGACATAAATTTGATCATTGCTGTCAACTTCTTGTTCTCAACATTCAATCGATTCAATTCTTCAGCCAAATTACCAGCTTTCTGAGTTTCCAAAACCAAATTTGTATCATTTTAGTTCATACAATATATAGGGTCGGATTGTAATCGTGCATACAAATAAGTTGTAAGCAATTTTTTCGGTATGCATATCAGCATATGTGCATGTTAAAACCAAAATTAAACAATTTCAATTACTTGTATGCACGTAAGCATACCGTGTCCAAATGAACATATACAAAGTGTTCCTTTTTTTAGGGTTTTGCTTTAACAATCCTCTCTCTCTTTTACACATGAAACTTAATAGCAAAAACACTGTGAAGGTAAAAAAAACCGAACCTTCACAGCAAAAACCTTTTGAAGGTTACCTTTACGGTCTTTTTGCTGTGAAGTTTCAAGTGTAAAATTTTGGTTTCACATGATCCCAAGTATATATATATATATATGTAGAGGAAAGTTCAAATGTGAACCACTTTTTGGTTGTGAACGTGAGGACAACCGAGAGCACGACACGTGGCGGCTTTGAGTGTGGTCCCCCCCTTTAATTCAATGCCCTCCCATGAATCGCGTCTAGTCATCCGCCGTGGAGCTGACGTGGCGCCTAGTCATCCGCCACGTGTCGCGCTCTCGGCTGTCCTCACGTTCACAACCAAAAAGTGGTTCACATTTGAACCCACCCTATATATATATATATATATATATAATATATTTGTGTGTGTAATATATGTATATATATATATATAGGAAGGTTTAATTACCTCATCATGTGTAGCTGCAGGTGGGATGATGATGTCGAATTTGAAGCCATTGAAGGTGGTTGGAAGTTCTTGTTTCTAAGAGACAAAATCAAGTATTTGAAAATTGATATATATATATATGTGTGTGTGTGTGTGTATGCATATAGGAAGGGACTTACTGCAGGAAGATATTGAGAAAATGAATTGAGATCCAAAGATGTATGAACCAGATTGCTGCTTCTTTCCTCCATGATCAGGTTATTGCTTTGAATTCAAAATGGAGGGACAAGAGAGAGTGTGTATGTATATGTGTGTATATATATATATATATGCATACATTTACACTGTTACACATGTGGGAGATAAGTGCCAATTGGATGAGAATATACCAAGTCAAACTTGGTTAGTGGAGGAATGTTATCACAGACAAAACATATACATATAATATATGTATATATATAATATATTGAAATGAAGTAAGTTCAAACAATAATCATTTGCAATTTGTAGGAATAAAGAAGTAATTACAATTATACATGACATGGGACCATATGGATCCATATTAATATGTGGCTCAAAATGGGTTCTTTTATTTCCACAAATTGGGGTGGTTCTTGTATGTATAAACCTACCTCATATTGAAATTATGTTTAAGGATATCGTTGTAACGTTCAAATAAAAACGTAAGACCATCCATATCAATGCAACGTCACTTATCTTTTTAAAATATCATATATGCTTTGCAATAAATTTTAATATCAATGTAACATTATAATCCTTTAATTTCTAAAGTGGTATTCATCACCTACTATATAATTTAAATTTTAATAATTTGTAATATCACAAAACTACTATATATAATTTATCTATAACATAAATAATTGATTAATTATAAAATATGAAAATATTTTATAAATAAAGTAATAAATTAATTAAATTTAATAAGAATACTAATAATTAATTTAATTATAAAACAAATTAAAATCAATAATTAATATACAAAATACTATTTATATAAAACATAAATTTGTATATAAATAAGAAAAAAAAAAGGAAAAAATAAAAAAGGGACACACATTTTACATTTGCAAAACATCTTTGCGCCTTATTTGCATAAAGCGTTGAAGGATATGCAAAATCGATGTAAATGCTCTAACTAAATAAAAAGAACTTGAGAAACATTAAAACAATTAAATTACACTAAACTAATGTATAATAAATTATCTAAACACATTTTACATTGAGTGAATATTCATAAACATCATGTGATTTTACTACAAATTCATATAATACACATGTATATTAGAATTATCTATATACCTTTATAAATTCATTGTTACAAAGAGTAAACTACATTATTACTGGTTCGTTTTCTTATAAATGTACCAAATAGGCAAGTATAATGGTTGTTCAATAAAAGTGATTGAAATTAAATTTTATGAGAGATAATAGAATATAAAAGTAGTTAAATTACATTTTATACAGCATAATTAACTAATATAACATTTTAAAAAATAATTAACTAAAAAGAAATCATAAATAATTATAAAAATAATTGGATTATCTTTTATTAGTTAATCATTACAAAACAAATACTTCTAATATATTTTAAAAGATTATCACAAATAAATCCATAAAAGCCAATATAATACCAATTACCCAATTGAGATTTCAATTTTATTAAAGAAGGAAAACAGGAGCATACACCAAATAACTTTTACTAAAACTCCAATCAAATTGTGTCATAAAAATGATTACAAAACCAACTTACCCAAAATCACAAAACATTGAATAAAACAATAATGTTCCATAACAATAACAAAATTGGCTTATACTGTTATACATCCAACAATACACTATAATTCTATATCAAACTAGTTGGGTTTGTTAATTTCCAGTCTTTAGACCGATTTATGCAATAAATTTCACTATTTTAGACTCCTTTCATGTTCATATAACATCTACACTCTATATGACAAGATTAAAAAATCAATATCTAACGAATGGGATATACTATGTTTGTATTTAGTTTAGTTATAAAAGAATTAACGAGCGATTTGCTGCTACCGTTGCGCCAAGCTCGATTTGAGACCTTTGTGGGTAAGTATAAGATGGCAAGAATCTGTAATAAGAAAGCATCAAGGGGTTTTTAGTTGCAAATATTGCAGCATCTATTGATATAAGGAATTTTGAAGGATTACTTACATTGAACTTCAAAAGAGTTAATTGACGTAAAACAGCCTCCTTAACGGATGATAAAAGTTACGACTGTTGATGGTTGAAATCTACTGTAGACAGTTACGAAAGAAACGGATGCCCTGAAACAAGGTAAAAAGTGATTCTGTTAAATGAAACCAAATGAATCCATTATATTTTTACTTAAAAGCAAGGTTTAGTGTTGAGATAAATAAGATCTCAATAAGCTTTGGGTCCCACTTTTTTGCTTCCTTACTATGGGACCTTAACTTATGGGGGCATCAAATCTTACACCAAATACCAAATTTAATGACCAAAACTCTTCAATAAGGACACCAAATCTTATTTCAATTTGGTGTAATAAATAGTAATACTATTCATTTACACCAATGGGAAAAGATGAGAATAAATATACCTATAATCTTACATTTGATGTGAGATTTGGTGTTACATGTTGAAGTAGATGTATTATTTGCACCATTTTTTTTATGGATCTAGTGTTAAAGATATCTCTAAGATAACAAAAAAAACAACAAACAAGGAATGCCAAGTAGCCAAATCTTGTTTAAGGTGACTAGAGGTGTTTAAAAATCCCATTTAGCCCAATGATTACCAATGGTGCATATGTATCAATAACCCCCTACCCTCATTTCATGTGACTTCATAATAAGTAAAAATCACATTTATGAAACTAAAAGTTGTTATATATATTGTACCTGCAATGCAAAAATGATGTCTGCTTCATCTACCTGCAAGGTCACTCCCCTTAATTTATCATCTCTAGATTGACCAAGTTTTAGAATTCCCTGAAAATATTAACAACAATTTATACATATTTCCTATTTAAATATTGCATTATTAGATAGAGGGAATTATCTGATTAGTGCTGGTGTTACCTGATCACCTAACACTCTACACATGCATGAAAGTTCCATTATTCCAACAGGTGGTATCAATGTTGACTTGCATACATCAATGTAGACTTGTTTAACTGCATTCATAACAAGTTTTGGTTAAAAAGTTGGGTAAACATAGAGTTTCAAATTTTATTTTGTCATAAAAAGATGATGTAAGTATACCTCTCCTATTGTTGTATCCTTCTTTCCCCTACGAAAAAGCTTCACAGCAGAACATAATATAATCTACACCATAAGAAATTAATTTATTTTAGTGAAAAAGATAAAAGGCTAAAGTTAGTGTGAGAATATGTGGAACCCCAGTAGATTACTCTCAAAAAAGGGTCTTTGTGGAGCCTGCTCCAATGGAGGCTCGACAAGCAGTGATTGCCTCATAGTGTCAAAGAGGGGGATAGATGAGTTCATATTGACTAGAATGTCTAGTCCCTAAAGTAGTAGACACTGGTTATAATACATTTGAAATATAAGAAAACCCATCAGATGTGCGGCTCCAACAAGCCCCCTTCAAAGACCAGCACTAATTGCCCCCGTGTGTCATAGAGGGGCTAGAGGAGTTCAGATTGACCAGAGTGTCTAGTCCCTAGAGTGGTAGACTTTGCATTCTGGATTGTGGTCAAAGTCTAGTTGATGTGGGTCCCAACAGTAAGACTCTTACAATACTAGTGATGGACTAATTCTTTGTAATCCCTCTGACCCAAAATAAATGTCCAAGGCAAAAAAATGACATAATTTAATCATCTAAATGACAATTTTGTTCTTAGTAATAGATGGAGCAACGAATTTCTCCATCTCATAATTAATGGTATAATTGGAAAATTACTCTTGAAAGTAAACTTGTTTTGGAACAAACTAAAAATAAAAAGTGGACACTTATTTTGTACGGAGGGGTAACTATTTAGCAGACATGATTAGTAATGGAGACCGATGATACCTGTTGATGCTGGGGAAGGGACTGTATGGTGTCAACTATTGGTGATTTGTAAGCCCTTGACAAAGCAATAGCCATATGGTCAACCCTCACCTGCAACAAATTCAAGTAAATACAGGCAGTTAGAAAATTGACTGGTTTCACAAAGGTAAAACTTATTTACCACATCATGGAACTGGATACTCAAAAAACCAAATTAACCAATAAAATGAAATTGATTCAGGAAATGACAGAATGTTTAGAAAAAAATATGTTGATGTGTGTAATTACCATGTTGGTAAATGAACATCTTGTGGTTGCTATTACATACATCTTGCACACAACCAGAAGCAAGTTCACAAGTTTGTTCTCTTAGTCTGTTTAGAAACTTAAAAGAAGCTATCTAATGAGAAAACTTTACCATCGATGAAAGATTTGAAGTGCATGAAGATTCTCTAAGCTCGGTTTCTAGCATCTCAATTGCACCCCTGGAAACCAAGACAAAACTCAAGATTAATCTCTGCAACCTTTAATATTTTCACAATTTACGGTACTATAAACAAAGTTATTAAATTTTGAATAAGAATAGTCTGTTCTAAGTTGGGCCTTTATGTTTACAAACATGGCAAAGCTGTTTCATACACAAAAATTACAGGCTTTTTCTATGCATTTACTACATAATATTTGAAGTAACAGATTGTAAGATGTTTTCAACTTCGCTAATTAATCTGTGATTACTATGCTCTATTATTGAACTTTAGTTACAAGCCTTGAAAGACTTAACAAGCTATAAAACCATTTATTAAAAAGAAGTAGAAAACATGTCAACCTGCAAATACCAAGAGCTTTCCTCATATCCCCAGATGCTGCAGCTACTTTCTGCCAAATTCAAATTGTGCAAGTCATTAAGAAGAACATCAAATTGCTAATATTTAAAAGAAAAAAACTTAGTTAGGTAACACCAACTCTTTACTGCAAATCAAACATAAAGAAGTGCAGAAAACAGCTACATCAAAGTAAAGATAAACAAATATTCTAGCAGACTCACCCGTGCACAGAGTTCCAGTGCTTGTGGCTGGAAGACGGTGTAAGGAAGTGCCTGATGCAACAAAACATGGGAAAAATAAATATTTTTTTTCCAGAATGGGTAACGAAAACACAAAAAAACGTAGTAAAAGCCATGAACTTGTTAGCATTGCTCACGTCAAAAACCATTAAAAACAATACCCAACTGCAGCTAGCTAGATAAGTAGCTAAACAGCATTTGAGGGTGAAACATGCTATATCAAAGTAGCATTGAATTTTGATTTACAATTTATGATGCCCAATGAAAGTTCTGCCAGCTTTAGTTGGCCATTTTTGAAGTTCAATATATATACCAGGAAAGCTGGTGGCAGATAAGTGTTGTTGATCATTTAGATTTCGATACTTGAAACACTTATCCCTTAGTTGATGTACTTGAACATGGTATGGGGGCACATAGAATACTTACCATAAGCCGTTGTTTGAGAATGATGATGATCTGCTCCAAGGAGTAGGCTCGAAAAGATACAACCATAGGTTTACCTAGCATACAACCCGAAAAAGTAGACATTAGTGTAATGCTAAGAAAACAAAGCATATCCATTTTGTTTCCTTCCCTATAGTAGGATTGGATAAACAATGAAAAGGCGGCCACAAGTTATTTATAACAGTATGATGTATAATTCTAGTTGTCTAGGGGCTATACTTGATTCATCTCAAATGTAGTACACATTGCCATCAAATAAATTTTGGAAGCAAGAGTGTGCAAAAGATCAAAAAACAGTTGACTAAAAACAAAAGGATCATACCAAGCAATAGATTATTTCAGCATGTTAAAAGAAACCAAAAGGCAGTATGCATTCGTAGAGGGTGATGAAAAGAAACAAATACTCACAATTTAAAGACTGTAATTTTGGAAGGAAGCGGTCTGCTAAGTCAATTGCATTAGCTATACCTGTAAGAGATAATAAAATATGATTAACTAAAACAAATCCAAAAGTATTTAAGTTCAAACATACTGTGCCAAGTCATACCTATCAATATAACTTTTGAAAAGGGTAATGTGGTTAGCATAAATAGATCATGAAGCACCACCCGGTCCTTAGTAATCAAATAGTCCAGCTCATCAGCAATAACCAACCTGATAACAAGTCGTGTTAATAGTTATGAATTCATGTTTCTGTATGTGTTACTGAGAAAGTTGAGAGATTTATCTTACGTCATTTTCATGCCAGATGACTGCTGTTTTTGAGAACACAATTGCTGAAGCTGTCGTAAGGGTGTGGAACGACCATTGAGTTTCTTTTGTGGTTGACTCTTTCCAAGTATCTGCCAAAGGAGAAGACACCAACTTGAGCATGTATTGGTATTTGGTTACATATGATTCTATGTATATCAACATCATTGTCATAATAAATTTTCACCTTGTTGAAAATCTCTGAGGTGCTTGAAAGAGAAGTACAATTTATGGTCAAAATTTCTGGCAGTTGACCCCCTGTCTGGAAACAATAACCATGGTTCCATCAGTTCTTGCTGAAAGTAAGCATAATACTTAAGAAATGACAATAAAGGCAAGTGTTTGAAATGTGCAGACTAGGCAACTAACCATATATAAAATGACTGTCAAAGTTCAAGTATTGCAATTGTAACAGAGCCAATTGCAATATATATTACATAAAAGTTACGGCACATCAAATGCAATTCCTTGAAGGGTTAAATGTTAACATTATATTTGGTGAATTTCCTTGGGCTTTTCTTACAAAAATACATGGCTTTATATAGCAGCCAACTAGCATTTATACAATTAATGCACAAAATATGCTACACCATATCAGCCTAAGATACATTACTGTTGTGATATCATAATCCAATTAACATGATTACAGGAGATTGAGCTGTTAATGAAAAGATTGTGAATCTGTTTAACATAACTTGCCCAAAAACAACAGATTGAAAAGGCATACAGGATAGAGTGCAAGTCTTTACACAATAACTAAAAATCTCGATATGCATGATCATAAAACAATTCAAACAAATTTGGCCTACGAAAAAGCACTACTGGAGGGTTATGTGACATGCCTGAACAATTGCAAAACAATGAAGGGAAAAGCATATGGGTCCAATTGCCCCATATAACCATATTTTTTCCAAATAAAGAAGAGGCATCTAAAACTCTCTTAATATAGTATGAAAAAACATATACTGATGTATAACTGAAGTGAGAAAGGCAAAGACTCCAACATTTGCATCAGTAATCTTTCTCTTCTAATAGTGGAATTTTGAATTGGATGCCAATTTATATGATATCTTGTATCAAGAACTAGCATTGACTTGACACTACAATGTTTATATAAAAACCAAATCAAATGCCAAGTTTACATAGAAAACCAAATCACCTCTTTAGCCCAAACAGCCAGAGAGCCCTTCACATTCTCCATTGTAAGTGATTTTCCAGTCCCAGGGCAACCACAAATGTACAAACTCCCAGCCTTCTCTTGCTCAAAGCACTGCTTGCAAAACTCCACTATCCTTTTCTGTTCATCCTCACGGCACACAATCATGGATGGCGCTGTAGATACATGCATCGCCTCCTTCACCGCACTTAGTTGCTGTGAATCTACATAAATATGCATCTCTTGAATTAGAAAGTGAAACTTAGATGACCGGCATCCACATGCACAAATCACATAAATCTTATTAGATATCAACCCATTCTAATATGAAGGAGAATTGATGTAACCTGTTGGATTCCATATCGGTTTATCCAGAAAACTATCCAACAACCTCTTCTTTGGGGATTTAATCATTTTCGTTAGATTATGACTTGCAACCATTTCATTTCCCTGCAAATAATGTTTGCTTAGACTCCATTGTAACAATATGCTATTAAGATTAACCAAATGACATAAAATAAAGACTCAGATCTCAAAAACTCACATTTGCTTGACTTTTATTAGGACTGTCAGCCATGCATCGACGAGGAGATTTACTCTTCAATGGAGAGCATGGCTTGGATGGAGGACTAGAAACTAGATCATCCAATAAAGCCGAATTTGATCTCAACCTCCGTTTCTGAGGGGATGAAACGTCACTGCCTGCAATTGACATAGGTGACGACCTACTTCCTGCGATTGATGGCATTTCCTGTCGATTTGTCGGAATTCAATGCCAATGTGTATATATATAGACAAAAGTTCAGCTGCAAGCTCAAATTTCATTGCGAACGTGAGGACAACCAATAGCGCACCACGTGGCATATTAACTCTGAACAATCATGTATCGAATAACACTGAATACATTATTATTCAAAGTGAATATGTCACGTGGCACACTCAGACACTCTCGGTTGTCCTCACGTTTGCAATGATACACACACACACACGTATATCAGGTGCTGATCTGAGTATGGAAATGGAGGCAGAAGCAAAAACATAGGGATTGAGACTTGAAAGTACTGATTTTCGCAGGAAACACCGTATCAAGTGAACGATTAGAAGTACCCAAATACATTGCAAGTAAACTTTATCTATGGTGTCAAAATCAAATACATAGCGCATCTATCTATCATGCTCCAACAGATAACATCAATAAATTGCACCAAAATAACACGCTAAACCTTATCATCCAAACAAACAATTGCTGCATATCATTATATCCACATTCCACTATATGATTCTATGATTATGCATCACAAACCACAAATCGGAAGTAAATTCAGGATTAGGACTTACGATTGCAGGTAACAGATTGCGCTGATATAGCACGCTAAATCTAATCATCAAAACAAACAATTGCTGCATATCATTCAATCGACCTTCACACTATTCCAAAAACCTTTGATTCTATGAATGAATATGCATCACAAACCACAAATCGAAAGTAAAATTCAGGATGAGGACTTACGATTTCAGGTAACAGATTAAACAATTGCTGCATATCATTACATCAACATTCACACTATTCCAAAAACCTAATGATTCTATGAATGAATATACATTACGATCACAAATCGGAAGTAAAATTCAGGATGAAGACTTACGATTGCAGGTAACAGATTGCACTAATATTATAACACGCTAAATCATCCAAACAAACAATTTATGCATATCAGTATATCACTATTCCAGAAACCTATGGATTCTATCTATGAATATGCATCACAAACCACTAATCGGAAGTAAAATTTACGATTGCAGGTAACAGATTGCACTAATATTATAACACGCTAAATCATCCAAACAAACAATTTATGCATATCAGTATATCACTATTCCAGAAACCTATGGATTCTATCTATGAATATGCATCACAAACCACTAATCGGAAGTAAAATTTACGATTGCAGGTAACAGATTGCACTAATATAACACGCTAATCATTCAAACAAGCAATTGCTGCATATCATTTACATCGAGATTCCACTATTCCAAAAACCTATTGAATCTATGAATGAATATGCCTTAGGATCACAAATCGGAAGTAAAAATCAGGATTTAGGACTTACGATTTGCAGGTAAACAGATTGAGATCGAGCAGAGAACAACGGCGATTGGAAGAGAAAAGAAAGCAACAGCGATCGGCGATGAAGACGAAGATGCAGATTTGAACGACTTGGAAGCTCGAAGCAGCAATGGGGGGAAATAAGAGAGAAAAAAATACGCGGGAAATGATATATGTATTCCCTCCATTTTTTCTTAAGGAATATGGAATCAAAATGGATTACACAGAACGAGCGAGGTTCTTACGAAAAATATAACTTTTTAAAAAAACGTGCGGAGCAGTCTCAATCATTCATCTCGGTTAATAAATACGGCTTTGATCGGTCCTTCCTTCTGTTCTCGAGTTTTTTTTAACGAAGGAAAGGAAAGGATTTCGAAGGAAACTAATAAAAGTGTGTTCTCGAGTTTTTTTAAAGGGAGGAAAGGAAAGGATTTGGAGGGATATGTGTGTTCTCGAGTTTTTTAAAGGAAGGAAAGGAAAGGATTTGGAGGGATTAGGAAGAATAACTCTCCTTTATTTTTCTCTTAAAAGTTATCCTTCCCTTTCCTTCCAAAAGTGGGATGATTTGGATGGATAAGTCTCTCCCTCCCTTTCTTTTCCTTTCCTCTCCTTCCCTTTCTCTCCCTTAAATTTTAAACTCTAATAATCTTTACCCTCCCATGAATCGTGTCAATCTTTCGTGATCACGTCCATCGTAACTGCGATTGAGTGGTTAGGATTACTCCTCACTTTTTCTTAAATTTACATGCTTCTCGTTTGAACATTCCCCTATGCAAACATATACGGTAGGCCCTTACTTTTAACACAAATATTGTTTGTGCATAAGTTGGTAGTTGGTACCAAATTCCAAATTCATTTTTTAGGGGTGATTGGAAATAGTTAGTATAGTATCTCCAACGGTTATGCTAAAATATAGAAAAACAAGAAATTAAAAGACCACTAATATACATAGTTTGTTTTAAAGATCATATTCAAAAGTTAAGCAACCCACATACACCACCGTGTATTCAGTCGCTATGGCTTACACGAATCACTAAAAGTGGTCCCCACACTTCAATAACTATATTTGCATTTTGCATTGTAAGCATTCTCTAATTGTTAAACCCGTTAAAAAAACTCAGTTATGTGAGAAGTACCTTTATCTTTTTTGTTTTACAATGATAAGTTGTATAGTTTGTATAAAATTTTACTTTTATCTTTGACTCCACCACTATCCCACAACTATACATAAAGAAAGAATCCATGAAGAGGGATAGATGGTGACATTTGTATAATGGATGTACATGTGTATGTAGACCTAGAGAGAGAACGACAATGATGTATTGTTTGTGTCCTCTCTGTCTGTATAATGGATGTACATGTGTATGTAGACCTAGAGAGAGAACGACGATTATGTATTTTGGCCTTATGTGAATACAATTTGATATACATGAATGTATTGTATGCGGCTCTAGTGCATGTGTAGTGTATGCGTGTGTATGTGTCCAGAAGTTCCCTCACATGGCACGAAGATGATGGGGAAAAAAGGATGAATGTAGAAGATGGACCACGGATCGGTGATGGAGGGTGTTGCCGGAGAAGACCACCCTGTGTGTGTATAACATCAATCTAAATTAGATTAAACTACAATTTAGTCCATGGTTTAACGAAAATTATATCATTGTAATCGTGAAAAGACGAAAACATCCCTTATTTAACTAAGTTTTTAAACGGAATTAACAATGATGGACGATTATCAATATAAAGTGCAAACAGTAAAAAAGATAATTGTAATTATTGAAATTTAAAATCCACTTTCGAAGATTCTTGTAAATCATATGTACCAAAATTATAGTTTAATCTAATTATAAAATATGCTCTAAAGATTTTGCTTTCAAAATAGAATATACCATTTTGAAGTTTGAACAACATTGACTTATTCTTGCGGTCCACATAGCCAAGAGTGTCACTATTGCAACCACAACAACAAACAATTCGTTTTTTACACTTTAATAATGCTTGGTGTGTTAAAAAACCCACGTATGTTGACTAAAAACCATAAACTAAAACAATGGTTATAAATAAAATGATATATAAATTAAAGAAAACTTGTATTTGTTTGATATGTAAGTCATTCATTAAAGTTGTTTAATTTTTTTCAAGGCATAACTACGTCGAACCAACGAATAGTTATCACGAACACATGTATACACCACACCTTCCTGACGGTATCGGACATCCACGGGTCACGGTCTAGCTTACGTTGACCTAAAGCCCAATTGTTTAATTGTTTTCTATAAAGTGTTGCATGAATACAACTATTTGTATGAATTAATCTATCTCTATATATATATATATTACGAATGTCTTTGTTGTAGAATAATCCGTCTTTCATATTATAAAGTCATTATCAAAAAAATTATTTGTAGCTAATCGTATATATTTGAAGTCTTATTAAACTCATTAACTTATTAATAAATAGATAATTAATTGATTGATAGTTTTTTTGTATTTTCAAATAAATTCAATGAATGATATAGAAAAGAAATAGTGACATAAATCACAAGTGTCTTTATTATGAGGAATATTGAGATTACAAAGGACCACCGGTGGCATGAATCGATAGGTGAGAAAATACAACTTTTATCTATCAATGAGTCACCGATGTATAATTATAAATATGGGAATTTACTTAAATAGTTAGTTTTATATTTTTAAATTAATCTTTTAAACATTAATTATTAAACTATATAACTATTTTGGATAGTTTTTAGATCTATATTCGTAAAACATTTCATATTTTAAAAACATTTTCTTAAATTGAAAATTTCAAAATAATATGAGTATTGAAATAGATAGAAGAATTGATGTCAAAAAATGTTGTTTGTCTTTATTTGTATGAAACTAAAATATATTCTTTATATTTTTCTGTTACCTTTTAATCATATAGGTTTAATCATATTTTTTAAGTAAACCACTTAAATTGTAACACATGGCAATAAAACAATGTGCGATCTAAAATCATACGATAATCAGATTCTCATATGATTAAATAATTATTTAATGTTATTTTTAATGTGATTATAGAGTTAGCTAGATCTTATAACCCTTTATTGATTGCATACCACCTTATTTCCTACTCACTTCCTTAATCACATTCTAATATAAAAAAGATTTTTAGATATATACATGTAAAAGAGAATCCTTAAGTTTGAGTTTGTCGACATTTTATTAGTTAGGGGACAAAATGGGTGAGTATTTTATTTAAAACAATCATAAAAAATGGTTGGCTTGGTTTGGTATGCCAAACATTTGTGTGTTCATTTATATAAGTAATCATTGTAATTAATAGAGTTAATTACATTTTTGGTCCCTGTGGTTTGGTGATTTTAACACTCTGAGTCCATTTTGAAAATAATTATGGATTTGGCACCTGTGGTTTACACTTTATAATGCTTTGGGTCCAAGAGGTTTACACTTTATAACACTTCGGGTCCAAGAGTGTTAACTCTGTTAATTTTTTCTGTTAAATGAATTTAGCACAGGGTATTTTGGTCTTTTTACTTATATTTTTATTTTCATTTAAAATCACCAAACCACATGGACCAAGGATGTAATTTCTTCTTCTTCTTCTTTTTCTTTTCTTCTTCTTCTTCTTCTTCTTCTTTTAATCCACTATTCCCACCATCACCATCCTCCACTGCCACCCACCATCACCACCCTCCATCGCCGCTCACCTCCACCAGCCCTCCACCGCCGTCCACCGCCGGAGAAACCACAAGCCCGTCACCGTCACCACCTTCGATGCCCGCCTCCACCCACTGCCACCACCTACTGCCCACTGCCACCACCACCTGCCGCCCACCTCCACTGCCTCCCGCTGGCCACCTCCCAACACCCACTACCATCGCTATCCACCACCCACCATCCCCCGTCACCACCATAACCCACAGCCACCGCCACCCGCTGCCCACCACCCAACACCACCAACAACCCACCACCACCACCAACAGCTCACCACCACCACCAACGACAAAAACCCACCACCAAACCCGTCTCCACCACCAGACTCGCCTCTACGAATGCAGTATATCCCTTATTTCATCATATTCCTTCCAGATTCAAAGCCACAAAACCCTAGCAGCAGCCACCGGCCACCCGCGTCGCCATCGGCCTCCACCCACGTCACCACCGCCCTCCGACGTTTCCCCTCACCTCCGGCGTCTTCCCCTCCCACCTGGCGTGTTTCAGATCTAGACGAAATCTTGATTTTGATTTTACGCAAATTGAGGGAAAAGGGGGAAGAAGAGCTCAAGGGTGGTTTCATCAATTTAGGGTTTGAGATATATTTTTTTGCTTGATACAGGTCATATAAAGCTTCCAAGTTGGTAGTGGTGGTGATGGGTGGTGGTAGCTGGTGGGTGTTGGTAGGGGTGATGGATGGATGGTGGTGGTGGTGGTGGTGGTACCTGTTAAAGAAGATGAAAGAATCAAATCAAAAAAGAAAAAATTAATACATAAATAGAGAAAGTATTAAAAGACTAAAATACCCCTGCAGTTAATTCATTTAACAGAAGTATTTAACGGAGTTAGATTTTTGGACCCAAAACGTTATAAAGTGTAAACCACAGGTGCCAAATCCATAATTATTTTCAAAATGGACTCAGAGTGTTAAAATCACCAAACCACAGGGACCAAAAATGTAATTAACTCTAACTAATATGTTAATAAAGATTATTATATTAAAAATAATGATGAAATGTTTATATTAACAACAAATATCTGGGTAACTATAACAAAGAGAAATACAAACCAACTAATAATTTTGTTTCTTCGTTGTAATGTAATAGTTTGTTAGGTACAACTTATACTTATTGAAAGTACAATATTAATAATAGCAATAGTTTTTCTTCGTATAGTTGGTTGGCATGATCCTTTATTAATGTTTTTGAAAAAAATTCGAAATAATAGACTCAAACGCAAGAATCACGTATAGGCTCGAAATAAACCGAGAACTGGGATGACATTTATCAGAACCTTCCTGTAGGCCACCAAAGACAAGACCATATGGTCTATTATTCATCGTTTAGTGTTGGTTGAGGACTCTATCTACCACTTCTGGAATGTAATAAATGATCCTATCTTCAAGAATAAGAGAAATTGCATTATACGGTGATTAAGACGGTTTTTGATATTTTTAGCCTACACTTTTTAGTTTGCCATTGAAGTCTTCTCCCATTGTTGTCCATGCTAGGCATGTTTTTGAACCTTTGATTGGAGGGTATTTTCTCCCATTTCCCCCTCTCTTTTGCTTTGAGCCTTGCTCTTTTTTTATGGTTGATTTGTTTTACCTTATCGCGAATGTTGTCTTAATTTTATTCTCATGTCAAAAAACCTAATAATTCCAGATTTGTCTTTTTTTTTTATCTTGATCGGACACCCCCCCCCCCCTCCCCTAAAAAAAATCCAGAAAAGGCAATAATCTACCCTATAGATAAAAGTAGATGCAACTTCTTTATTTTACCAATACAATTGATAGCACCACTTGAACAATTTTGTTAATCTTCATTTGTCCTTTCAAACAAGGGTAAATTCAGATGATCACCAATACTACGAACAACGCATATCACATGTGAGAGGACTCGGACTAAG
Source organism: Centaurea solstitialis (assembly GCA_030169165.1). Taxonomy (NCBI): domain Eukaryota; kingdom Viridiplantae; phylum Streptophyta; class Magnoliopsida; order Asterales; family Asteraceae; genus Centaurea; species Centaurea solstitialis. Next base: position 2,744,523 of record CM058041.1, on the reverse strand, counting down.
TTATAACAAAGACCGTCATCTTAAATATCACACGTAATACATATGTTTATTATAAAATGATGATGTTCTTGTTTAAAATAATGGACCCTTAAAAACATGTTTTAATTTGTGTATATTTTTTTATACGTGTTTTCATCATGATACGGAAAATAACAATACAATTTAAATTTCATTGCCATGTGAAAATCTAATACTATACGTTATATTTAGGTTAATTAAAAAAATTAATTGTATAAAATGGATATGAAATGCAATGGTTAGTAGAATGTTATATCAAATTCATTCATTTCTTCCAATTTTAACTAATGAAATAATGATAAATTAGATTTTTATATAGTTTTAATTAATTCATTTTATTTAACTGTATATTCTTTCGTTAGTGATGTATATTTATCTCATCAAATACAAATTGGTGTCTAAAGTTGTCGTTTCTATGTATTCAACTTTGAAAATGACAATTTATTTTTGAACAAATATGTAAGATTATCTGAATATTTGATTACATTATTTAGATACATCCTATTCTATAAGTTTTACTATTTTTTTCTTTTTGAATAAATATGAAAATATATTTGTATAATCTTTAGAAGGATCTAAAATATATATTTTTTAAATATACTATGAAAATATCAAAATATTTACATAATTATATCAAACTTGAACATTTATTTTATTTTAGATATTTTCACTTTAGTTATATTATTAAACTATTCAATAATAACCCCGGTTGGTTCCAAAAGAAGTCAATTAAAGTCATAAGGCTATCAGTAGTGCAACTCTCCCAACTTTCCCAACCATCTCAACCTAACATGCCGCATCAGCTGACACATCAGCTTTTCTCTAACCCTCTCATAACCCTCTACAACCCGTACCCCAACCCTCTCAACCCTCTCTCACATAACACACACCGCACACAAAATAAAGTGGTGTGGGCAACCCACTCAACCCTCAGCCCGCCGGCTACCATGGCCGCGTACCCCCAACCCTCCCAAACCGCTAAGCCCGACGGGGTCCTACCCTCTCAGCCCGATTGAGCCCGCTCTCCCGCTACGCATAGCCTAAAGAGTACCTACTCATTGGACTGGTCTAATCATAGACTGCCTCCTAGTCCAGTCAAAGATTATGATTGGGTTCTAAGTCCAATCTGAGACAACCGCAGATTAGCGAGTTGCCCGTGGATGCATGATACCGCCAAGAAGGCGTACGTACATATGTGTTTGTAATAATCGTTCGTTGGTTCAATACACAACCTAACAAAAAAATTATTAAAAAATAATGAAATTCTTGTTATATATGTCATATATATCCCATTTAAAGGACAATTATTTACTACTACTAGGGATGGAAACGGGGCGGGTATTGTGCGGGTAATGCATCCCCCGTCCCCAAACCCGATTCCCGTTTAAACCCCCCGTCCCCGACCCCGCCCCGACAAATCCCCGACAAGTTCGGGGGAAGGAAATCCCCGGCGGGTTCGGGGAACCCGTTGGGTACCCGTTTAGTAAAAAAATAATAAAAACAATGTATTTTAATATTAAAATTATATTAAATCATCACTTTATTAATTATCAATATTGAAAATTATATATATTTATCATTTAATAGTAAAAGTATAGATATATACATGCATATTTATTTATGCACACAATATATACATATAATAAATAAAATAAAAAAGTTAATCGGGTCGGGTTAGGGGCGGGTAATGTCATCCCCGACCCCGCCCCGAACCCAATACGGGGATGAAAATAAATCTCCGTCCCGCCCGTTACCCGACAAACCGGGGAATCCCCGCCCCATTAGGGTCGGGTACCCGCGGGTATCCGTCCCCACGGGTAAAATTTTCATTCTAACTACTACCCTCGTACGTGACCGACCTCCATTGGCGAGTTATCGATAACTCAATGAAACAAACAAACCCTCAGACGACGACGTTTTCGACAAAACCACATCCACCAATCACCACCTGACAAACCACGGCGGACCCACCACCGCCAACCACCATTTATTCACCCTTCCACCACCCTTAAAACACACACACACACACACACACACATACCAAATAACAAACCCTCTAAAAAAACCTCATAATCTCCCAACACCAAAATGGACAATCCGGCAACGGATTCCGGCACCGGCAACCGGCACGTCATCTTCGGAAAATACGAGATGGGCCGGTTGCTGGGCCAAGGAATGTTCGCGAAAGTCTACTACGCGAGGGACTTAGCGACGGCCGAGGGCGTCGCGGTTAAAGTCATCAAAACCGAGCAGGTAAGAAAGGAAGGCTTGATGGAGCAAATCACGAGAGAAATCTCGATAATGCGATTGGTCCGTCACGGAAACGTCGTCGAGTTAAAAGAGGTTTTAGCGACGAAGACGAAGATATATTTAGTGATGGAGTACGTCCGTGGCGGGGAGTTGTTCGCGAAGGTCGCGAGAGGGAAATTGAAAGAGGATTCCGCGAGAAGGTATTTTCAACAATTGATTGGCGCGGTCGAGTACTGCCACAGTCGCGGTGTCTCGCACCGCGACCTGAAGCCGGAGAACCTTTTGCTGGACGAAAACGGGGACCTGAAGGTCTCCGATTTCGGATTGTCCGCGCTGCCGGAGCAGCTGCGGCACGACGGGATGCTGCACACGCAGTGCGGCACCCCGGCGTACGTTGCCCCGGAGGTCCTCCGTAAGAAGGGGTACGACGGCGCCGCAGCGGACCTCTGGTCCTGCGGCGTCATCCTGTACGTCCTCCTTGCGGGGTGCCTCCCGTTCCAGGACGACAACGTCATGAAAATGTACAAAAAAATATTCAAGGCGGAGTACGATTTCCCGCCGTGGTTCTCTACAGAAGCACGGCGGCTAATCTCGAAGCTCCTGAGCGTCGACCCGTCGAAGAGGATCTCAATCCCCCGATCCGACGGGTTCCGTGGTTCTCAAAGGGAATCGAAACCTCGATTCCCGACATTCACGAACCCGAACCCGCACCCGGATCGGAGAAATTCTCGTATAAACGGTCGAAATCGGCCCCGGCCCCGGCCCCGTTCTACAACGCGTTCGAGTTCATTTCCTCGATGTCGACCGGGTTCGATCTATCGGGAATGTTCGAGGCCGATCGGCACCCGGGGTCGTTATTCACGTCGAGATTCGGGGCTCCCGAGATCGTGAGAAAGCTCGAATCCGTGGCGAAGGAGTTGGATTTGGAGGTTTCGTTTTCGGATAAAAACGGGTGTAAGGTGAAGATGGAGGGGGGGAACGGGCGGTTGTCGGTGGCGGCGGAGGTGTTCGAGGTGGCGCCGGAGGTGGCGGTGGTGGAGTTGTCGAAGGCCGCCGGGGATACGTTAGAGTACAACAAGTTATGCGAAGAGTACATCAAGCCTGGGTTGCAGGATATCGTGTGGAGCTGGCAAGGAGAGGATAATAACCGTTATTAACTAACAAAGAAGGAAGATAGTAGAAAGTAGTTGGAGTATAGTAATTGGCCAATATTATAACGTATGTAAGTATAAAATGTTATGGTATGTATTAATTTTTGTATATTTTGTGAAATTTTATATAACGACTAACTAAAAAACTGTTGTTATCAGGGTGTAAGTGAGTCGAGTTGATCAAAATCGACTCGTTAAAAACTTGATTTGAGCTTGGATTAAATGAGCTTGAGTTTCATTATAAGCTCGTTTAATAACGAGCTCAAGTATTTATGATTAAGCCTGCCAGCTTAAACGTGTCTCAAATAATATTTATAACTAAAACTATATTGAATATTGATTTGTATGCAAACGAGCTAAATTCGAGCTTGCTAAATCTTTGACGAGCTGAGCTTGATGTGACACATAAGGCTCGCAACAAGTTGAGCTCAGGCTCAAAACGAGATTTACCTTGTTTACTTTATTTATCAAAAAATAGCATTGTTATAAGGCCATTCATACAAGTCATACCACCTGTACAGGCTGCCACTTCAATGTCACATCAGCTTTACCACCACCTTACCACTATCATACAATTTCATCCACAGCCGTACAGGTCATACCATCTATTTTATTTAAATAATAAAATATAATCTTTATATATATATATATTGTATGTATATGTGTGTGTGTGTTTTGTATTTGTTTGATCGGTACGCGGGTACCGGCCCCCTCTCTACCGGTCCCGTACCGCTGCCTCACGGTGGTGTTGCCGTCGGTACCGAGGCCGGTACCGGCCACATACAGGTCGGCCGCGAATGGCCTAATGCTATTGGAGATTCTCTTACAATTTTAAATAAGAATCGTAAATAATATGGTAATAAGGTACGGATAAATGTTGAAATAAGAATTATTGAAAAAGTTCATCTGAGTTACGTACGTAAATTATCGTCACTTACAAGGTTATTTATGAATCATAATAAATAGTTAGTTTTAATAATTCACTTATAAATATTTATTTCATGTACATTATTTTATATATTCTAGCTTTCCCCATGGAATTTCCTTTTTAACATTATACTGGGAGACATGATTCCCATCTATTCAATTTCCGGAAAATATCTATGTCGATATGACTTATAAGTGATGAATATCTTATCCATATCTAATAATGTTGTATTATTAATATAGTGTTTAGCAGATTTTGTTTTTAGCATGGAAATTAATTCCCTTGTTCATTTTGGTTAAAAAGGTGTGTTTTACAAGTTTTACCACCACCAATCACCGCCACCGCCACCACAACCACCGCCACCACCCACCACCACCACCACTACAGCCACCACAACCACCACTTATTTGGTTTGGATTCAATTTTTAGGGTTCGATTTTGGGTTGGTTTCTAGTGGTGGTTTGGATTCGATTTCTGGGGTGTTCAATTTTTGGTACTGGCGGCTGTGGTGGTGGTGTGGTGGTCGTTGTTTGATGGTGGTTGTGGTAGTGGTGGTGGGTGGTGTTGGTGGTGGTGGTGGTGTTTTGGTGGTGGTTGTAGTGGTGGTGGCGGTAGCGATGGTTAGTGGTGGTTTGTGTGGTGGTGGTGGTTGGTGTGGTGGTGGTGGTGGTGGGTGTATTGGGGCTGTGGGGGTGGTGTATTGAAGACGAATAAGAGAGTTCAATGGTATTATAACTATAAAAAGTCAAAAACACACCATATCCACATAAGCCTTTTTTAATAATTTTAAATGTCACGTAAGAAAATATGGGCTATTACCGGTCATAATGGTATTATGAGTACAAAAAAAGAGTTCAATGGTATATTAAGTACAAAAAATAGTTTGATGGTAATATTAGTACAAATCAAATAGCTGGTTACCCAAATAAGTCATAAACCGCTTTTCTAAAATAAATAATTAAAATACAAATTTTAAAAAAAATATTACAACCATCTTTAACATATTCCACGTCTTGGAGGCTTCATCGTTGATTATAATATTAAAATATTTCATCAACTTATTAATAAATTATTTATGGGTTTATAACTTATTTGGGTAACCAACTATTACATTTGCACTAATATTACCATCAAACTATTTTTTGTACTCAATCTAGCATTGAATTTTTTTTTTGTACTCATAATACCATTATGAGTGGTAATAGCCCGTTTTTTTTTCTTACGTGGCATTTAAAATTATTAAAAAATGCTTATGTGGATATGACGTGTGTTCCACGTGGATCACGTGTGTTTTTTACTTTTTATGAGTATAAAAAGTCAATGGTATTATGAGTATAAAAAGTCAAAAACACACGTCAGATCCACGTGGAACACATGTCATATCCACATAAGCAATTTCTTAATAATTTTAAATGTCACGTAAAAAAACGGGTTATTAGCACTCATAATGGTATTATGAGTACAAAAAAAAAAGTTCAATGGTATATTGAGTACAACAAATAGTTTGATGGTAATATTAGTACAAATGAAATAGTTGGTTATAGGGGTGAGCATCGGAACCGGGTACCCGCTTTTGGAACCGGAACCGCTATGGAACCGCCGGTTCCGGAACCGGAACCGATGTGAGTGGTTCCGGTTCCGGTTCCTAAAATACGGAACCGGTCGGGACCGGTTCCGGTTCCGGTTCTCATTTTTGTGGAACCGCTAACCGCCGGGTACCCGCCGGAACCGGTTAGGCTATATATATGTATATATTTATATATTAATAAAGGTAATTTTATATATATGATTATTATGTTTAATAGACTAAACTTAAAATTATTATTTTACCTTTTACATTACGTATAAACTTACGACCACTTTCTCACTCGACTTATTTATTCTCTTTTTTCGATATTTTTATATCGTATTTAATATTTCAAGTTGTGTTTTTTGTTATTTTTATTTTCAAAAATTGTCGTAATTATTTATATAGTTTTTATCGGATAAGTTTTCATCGTTTTACTATTTATTTCGTTATGTTGTGACTATGTAATAACTAATAATTTCTTTTTTATAACATAAAATATTAAAAAAAACATTTAAAAAATTAGACACCGGGTACCCGGTTTCGGAACCGGAACCGGCGGTTCCGGGACCGGTTCCCAAATATGAAGAACCGGTGCAACCGGTTCCGGTTCCTTCATTCTAGGAACCGCCGGTTCCGGTTCCATGAATTTTGGCCGGGTACCCGGTTTTGCTCACCCCTAGTTGGTTACCCAAATAAGTCATAAACCCATTATATCTCTTTCTAAAATTGTAATTTCAAAGCTTTCTATTGATTATTGTATTAGGTAATCATTTTTTGTTATCTTCATATTTGAAGAAAAATCCTTATATCTCGTACTTTCTCCATTTTGAAGATAGATTTGAGGAAGTTATTGGGGCACCATTTTATGTAAAATCTCCATATTCTTCATTTTTTTCTTAATTTTAGATAAGTTGTTGTAGATACTCTCTTCTAAACTTTTGAAACTCATGTAAAAATTTAATTGGTATAAATTTGATTTAGTTTACCTTTTTAAAATGTATTATTGTACTTTTGAATAAATTATAAATTTCCTTTTTATGCATATACTTGGCGAAGAAAAAAATTTCAATTTCCCTTCCATTTTTTTTTTTTTTTCATTTTTTCGTATTACTAAATACTAACATAAATGAATAAGGAATAGATTCTTGATATAATTTAAAATGCAGCACACTTAACAAGTATTGAAATTGAATACTTAAATTGGAAAATAAGAGTTAAAAATACATATTTTTATAACAAATTCATAGCATGGTCTACGATTCTTGCAATTCATTTATGTAAAATAGAATAATACAAGAAAAAAATAATTTAGTTAGAAAGAAAACAAACAAAAGGTAGAATATTAGAAAGTCGTTCATAATATATGTGAAGAATTTACAGTAATGAAAATCGAAAATCGGATATCTCTGAAAGGCGTGAAACACTTTCAGATCGAATCAATTCGGTGGTTCTCCCGAATTATTCAATTGGATACAATTCAGAGAATTTCGAAATCCTATGTATGTGTGTCTGCGATTTTGTGAACCAGAAAAAACGAAAACGATGACCAAAATCGTATTTTATCAAAACAGGATAACTGCCAATTCGGCAGTTTTTTGTTTTCTGTTGGCTTTCCAACGGGTCAAATCGGGTCAAAAAATCGGGTCGAATTTATCCACCCAATTTCCGAAAATAAAATTTTCTAAGCATTTTCTGATATAATAACTTAGTGGAAATTTCCGAATTTATCGACCCCAGCCAGGGGCTCTGCCCCTTGGACCCCGCTACCGAGGGCGCTGCCCCCGGACCCCCGTGTATTAGGGGCTTCGCCCCTAATATCATAATAAATTCAAGTAGGTGTGCACTCCGCACCGCCAAGCCTAAATGATGTCTTATTATGATGAAATTGGTCAAACTAGTTAATCCAATTACACTAAAATATCCAACAATATATTAGTTTAGCTGCTTATTTAACTCTCTAAATTTATTCAGGAATTTTTAAAATTTTTTTTGAAAATTACTTTTAGGCCATCCTTAGCGGGGGGGACGGTGTGGCACCGGTACCGCCGGTGCACACCGTCGTGCTTGATCGATAGGGGTACGGCAGTGGAGATAGCCGGTGTGGTGGCACCGATGTGTTTGAAGCAATAACCCACCCCTACCCCCCTCTCTCTCTATCTCTCTCTTCTTTCTCTCTCTACCTTTTTTAATTTTCTTTTTTTTTAATCAATTAATTAGAGGGGTATGGTATTGGTATGGTTAAGGATGGATTGGTATGGTGTTGGTAAGGTATTGGTAAAGCTGATGTGGCAGCAAAAATGAGGGGTATGAGGGGTACGGTTAAGGATGGCCTTACATGAATACTACATAGATTAATTATTTTTCAAAATTACAGATTAAAAGATACTTAATAATTAATCCAAGCGTAATTTAGGCCAACGTAGTATAATTACTTATAGAACATTTTTCAACTCAGCAACAAATTTTAATTTTTTAAATATCGTTTTATTCTAATGTATTGGTTACATTTAAATCACAACATAATTTACAAAGTTATTGTAAAAATGGTTTGTGTTTGTAAAATAATTCATAAATACAAAAGGGGAAATTGCATAAATGAACGTACTTTACTCTAGTTTTTGTTTTGAGAAATGTATTTTTAAAAAACCCATTTAAGGGTATATAACAAAACTTTACAACAAAAAACGGGAACCACTTACTAATATAATAAGTCACTATTGATTTTTCAATAATTATATTATTTTTAAAATTATAAATAAGCATCAATATTGTCATGTCCCTTAAATAATTTCCATGTCATCAAAACAAATTCATATAAATAATGTTTATCACCTACTGTAAATCTCAATCCATCCATCCATCTTTCATTATTATTATTATTTTTATTTTTTAATTTATTATATTTTTCTTAAAAATTCCATTTCCCTTTAAGCCCTACACAACTCAAAACCCGCTTCCTAAACTCCAAAACCCCATTATTTTCATTCCTCAAACAATCTCTCCTCAACAACCATTGTTTTTTTTTTGTTCTATTTCAAAAAGAATGAAAACAAAGAGATGGTGAAGAACTTCAACTTATCAAACGTACAAAACCGCAAACTTGGTTTTTTTGGAGCAAAATAACACAATCGGAAACAAATCTTTTAGGAATTTTTTTAAGAAGGATAAATTAAATTAAAAAAACGATAATCGTAGAAGAGAGACATATTAAGTTTTGGAGTAAGTGATAAACATTATTTACATGAAATTTCTTTGGATATGGAAATTATTTAAAAGACAACAATATTAATGCTTATTTATAATTTTTAAAATAACATAATTATTGAAAAATCAAGATGACTTATTATATTGGTAAGTGGTTCCCCTTTTTTGTTGTAAAGTTTTGTTATATACCCTTAAATGAGTATTTTAAAAGTACATTTCCCAAAACAGAAACTAGAGTAAAGTACGTTTCATTTTGACGTAATTTGCCCAATACAAAACATATAATTTAAATTATATAACATATATTTAAAATAAATATTATAATTAAAATGATGGAAACAAGTACAATCCAAAGACTTCTTTTTATCCCTTAGTTTCATTATTGCAAGGGTCTCAATTATTATGATTTTGAAGATTCTCATTTTCTAGTTTTCTACTTTAATAATTGGAGAGTACAATGACTGAGATATTTAGTTTGAGATATTCTTTAATAATATAATAATAAAAATAGATATAATAATTATACTGATTATAATTAAATAATTGAAATAATAGTGTAGTTTAGGGCAATGTTTAACAAACAATTGATAAGCTAACTAGTAGTTAAAAAATAGTTTATAAATATATTATATTTGGATCATGTTTAGTAAATATAAGTTAGCTTACAAGGTAGTCTATTCAAACATATACCATAAGTTAGTTTTTTGAAACGCTACTTTGAGTATCTTTTCGAGAGTTTATTGTAGTTTTTTCCCCAAATTATATCTTATTAATATTAATTATAAAATTCAAAGATACCCTTTTTTGGTCATTTTTATATACTCATAAGCTAGTTTTGCCAAAACAAAATTTGTTAATAAGCTAGTTTATCAATCAATAGCTAGTTTATCAGCTATCAACTATCAACTAGTTTGCCAAGCATAACCTTGATAAATACTAGCTTATGAATATGTACAATAACAAAAAATAACAAGCTGAACAATAATCAATTACAAATATTTTTATAACATAAGTAAGACAAAATTTTAATAATATAGCTACAATAATTTTTAATAATATAATATATAAATTATTACAAACAAGATAAATTAAATAATATAATATATTGATTGAAATTGCATTAAATTAATTATACATATACACACCGAATTTAAAATTTGTTAAAATAAATTTTAGAAAAAATTATATTATTTAATTATTTAAATTATTATTACATTTAATAAAAATAAAATCAACCAACTTTACATATCCTAAGTAATAATAAGTATAAATAATAATTGAATTAAATATTATTTTTAAAAATATTTAGCTTATTTTAATTATATATGAAAAAATATAAATTAATGCTATGTAACTTACATAAAACATTTTAAAAATTGCTATATCTATTTTTTTGAAAATTAAGCATGTTAAATATTATCTTATATAACTAATAACAAATAAAAATAATTAATAATTATAATTGATATATAATGTATAATTATATAATTACTACAAATTAATATTTATATTAATAATTGATAACTAATAATTTTTTGAATTTGATCAATAGTTAAATCTTATTTTTTAATTAACAATAATTAATAATTAGAAAAAATCACAAAAATCTATTTCCAGTAGTATATTAAAAGTTAGCTTTTGTCCTAACAAACATTTACATAAAAAACAAATGAGCTTAATTTTCTAAATAGCTTATGAGTTTAATAATAATTGATTGTATAGTAGTAAAATATGTACATAGAATAACCTTATTTGAACTGATTTTTAGAAATATGTATATTTAATCATTTAAGAATAATATAAATAACAAATGTCACACCCTCTTGACAATAGACAAAAGTTTGTTATATTTTGGCGTTATTTAAAATGAAAATATAACATAAATAAATGGTGTAATGTATTATTAGAATTACGAAATTACAACAAGAAAAGTTTGTTGGTATAATTAATAAATTTATTTACTAATTTATTAAAAAACGATAAGAGTGGGACTATTTTATATTTATATTTGGAGTTTTGAGCTTAATTTGTAGTAATCCAAAGAATATAATACACTTTTTTGGACTTTAATATAATAATAAGCTATTAGTTTTAATCACAATATACATTTATATATTGGTTCATTTGATTTGTAATTACCTTTAATTGTTGATACCTGTATCGAGTGATTTGTGTATGTATTTTGAAAGGTTGGTTAGTCAACTACATCGAATATCATATCTTAACACAATTTTGCAATTTAACGGGGACCAGTATTAATTGCAATGTCCTGACAAGTTAAGCCAAACTACTACAATGTCGTATTTCTCAACTTGCATAAGATTGTGCCTTTCGTTGAAATGCCTAAACAATACCAATTAATATACTTTGCATGTATAATTGTGAAGCTGATTTGAACCTATATGAAATTTTGATGTTAACCTCAATTTACTAATTGAACTAACTTCTTTAATTAGTCATATCAAGCTTATAATCTTATTTCCATAATTCCATATATCAATTTTGGAAAATCTAATACTATTTAAAACCATAATAAAAACTAATCATAAACATACATTTAAATTTTGTCAACAAAACAAAATTAATATAAAAAATACCATTTTGAAATAGTAAAGTTGATTCCCAGTCTTTATAAATAACATTTTGAATCGCTTTATCCTAAGGATTAAAACTATATTAGCCTTAAATCTCGAAGAGCTTATGATTCTTGATGAGTTGATTATTTGAAAACACATAATTGTTTTTCTTTTAACAATGTAATATAACAGTGATAAAAAGATTAAAAAAATATGAATTGTTTGATACTTTCAACAACATTATGTATATATAGTTTTGAATTTATATACTTATTTTCCTAGTCTAAATCATTTTAATTGAATTTAAAATAATTATTGATTGGAATATTTGTAAAGCAAAGGATGATATAACTTGTAAGATAAGGTGCTTTGTTTAGCATTTTAGCTTTAAGTAGCTTTCAAACTTTCCACATGCACCATTTTTGTTATATTTTTTTGTGCTTCTACTTTTTATGGTAATATTTTTGGGGCACACTTGTTTACTTATTATTGATGTAGACGTATACTTTATAGCGTTTTTAGCATATATATATTATGTATTTTCTTTTTGTTTTGATTATGGACAATTTCGATTTTAACTAGGTTTGATAACTAACTATTCATGGCTCCCAAATCGACTTTTGTAAATGAGCAAAATTTCGTAAGATTTTTTATAGACTTTCAAATGATATAAGTTTTATCGATTCGAAGGGATTCAAATGTCGTAATTTTAAAAACAATTTATTACTTGAAAGTGTCACATTTACTTAAAATTATAGTAACAATTGTTCTTGGTTTAAATTTTTAAGTTTACAAAGAAACGTAAATAAAAGTATTTTTATATGGACAAACTACAATTGGCCTTTTGGTTTAATGTCCAATGATCAATTAGTTTATGTGTGGAAATTAATAAGATAATTTTGTTTTAAAGCAACATAATAATTGAAAAAAATATAGTTAATTATGGCTAAAATGATTAAAGACACAATCAATAATGATTTGATTTTTTTTTTAATTTTGAATTACACCAATAATGTTTGTTCTTTGAAGTTAGATTAAAGCAATTATAGGTTCTATGTAAGATTATAATAGTGATTTGTTTTTATATCATCTAATTTTTTATGTTTTTAAAGTTAATACAAGATGGAAAAAAAAATGTAACCCAACTTTTCTAAAGAGAAATGGTCGAAAAGTTACAAAAGGTTGAGTCTTGATGTCAAGCAATGCATAAGCAGTGGCGAATCTAAAACAAAAAACCACGTGTTTCCCTACTAAGTTTGGTCGGAAAAAAAAAAATGAAAGTGTCAACTATATTTTTGTCGGGTCGGGTCATTAAAATAAAAAATCAAACATTTACCCAATAGTGATATTTTAAAGTTCTTACAATTGTACTCGACGAGGTATAATACCTTTTTGCAAATATGCTCTTCTAATTTCATCTCGTTGATTCACATAATAAAAATCAATACTTGGTCGTTCCACATGATCAACAGGTAATGAATTCAAATCAACATTGGCATCCTTATGTTGCTCTTTCTCGTTATCTTCACCTATTGTTTTTTCCACTCTCTGTTGTTCCGGAATCATTCGCACCCGATGAACTAGATTCTCCATTCTTTTTTTTAAAACCTTAACAACGACATTCTTGATTCTACAAGAACTACAATCAAAGATTCAAAATATCATTAGTTCATTATGAATTAATAGTTATACCTAATGTTAGATTATACATCTCAATTCACAAATAAAAAGAAGATTTAAAGTTTTGATTTTGATTTTTGAACAAACCTGGCTCACTACACTTGAAAATTGGATTGCGAATTGCGAAATCCAATTGATCGATTTGTTTAGATTGGAGATTGAAGGTGAATTGGATGAAGTCGATTTCAAAGAAGTCGTTTTTTTTTTCGAAGTCAAATAAAAAAATCGAATTAGGTTATGTGTTTTTTTGATATGTGGGTCAGACTTAAAATTGGGCCTAAACAAAATGAATTAAAAAAAAAGTTATAACTTTTGGAGCTTTAAAAGATTTGAACCTAAGACCTACTTTACACAACAAAGGATGTTATCGACCACACCAACATTAATTTTGTTTACTTAAAGCTGCTTAGAAATAATTTAAGGTAGTTCCTCAAAAAAAATTTAGGTAGGTCCCAAATTTTTTTCTATATAACTTCTAACACAAAAAGAATTAGGTAGGTCCCGGGACCTACATACCTTACACTTAAATTCGCCCTTGTGCACAAGCTCCAAGTTTTGAAGGACTTGGGTTTGGACTTTCCAAACCCGTTTTAAGTGAGCAAAATAAATGTTTGAGCTTCTATATGATAAAAATTGATATAGTTTTGGGATTGAATAAGGATGTTATAGTTTTTCTTGGGTCTTTTTCGGTTTAATTGGACTCTTCTGGCCTTTTTCCAGACCAATATTTTTTAGGTTAGGCATGGGGAGTGCCGAGTGCCCCCAAAATTTTGGTATGGTCGGGTTTGAGGCTTGGCTCGGATCGGGCTTTCGGCTCAATAGGCTCGAAATTTTCAAGCTTGTGCTAGGTTGAACCTCATCTTTGCGCTTTTATTTTATATCTAACTAGACAGAAGATATAGACACGACGAATGAGTGATAAAATTTTAGTGTAAATTGTACCAATTGAAACATTAGTTGATTTGTTTCGACTTTCTTTTAAGTAGACGGCATAATTAAATTTCATGACAAAATTAGAGTTCATTCACTTCTCTTTTTTATCGATATTAATAATTATTGGGAGATATTTATCGACTATTAATTGTAGTCGACATTTTTGTTATTTTCTCTTACCTTCTTTGAAAAGGTTAAATATATTTAATTCATTTATTGTTGTTGATTATTTTCATACATAATTGAATACCATGATTGTTAGAAATGGAAAAATGGTTGTTTTTTGAGAACATCTTTAATAGATTTTTTTTAATATAAAGAAATATATTTTGGGTTTTTTTAATGACTTGTTCCAGTATAGTATTTAAAATACCGTTAAGAATTGTTATAATTGAAACGAAGTATTTTTTAATACAAACACACCAACCGATGACTTTATAACCAAAATTTTAAAGGGGACGTGATATCATATTAAATGTATAAAGCATTATAGTAAATATAATTAATATCATAATCTTTAACTATAAATTGTTTAAAATTGAACATGTTTCTACTTTAAAGGTTTAAGTATTTCATTTTTTTCGTATTAAATACTTTTTTTATAACATTTATTAAAGATGCTTTAAAGAGTAGAAATCGAAAAATATAGTGGAACCCATGCCCAATGGGCAATGGGGCAATGATATCTTCCAACCTTCTTGTTTGCTCTAGACATGTGACATCTTATCTATATGGGTCATTGATTGATCTTCATCGGATATGTTTTCAAAGAAGACGATAATTGATTCGATTTTTCATGGGTCCGATTCCATGGATGTAGCAGTTCGAAAAAAGAATAGTTGGCCATTGAAATTGGGATTGAATTGTACCTGATTTTGACTAGACGAATACCTTTTTAAATACTGTATATGAAAATAATACTCTATATTTTTTTATGTAAACGCAACATTTAGGGTTGTTTGATGGATTTTTCATGAAGTTAAGCATGAATAAAGTTGTATATGTGGATTAATCATTTAATATATATACTTCCCCTATATATATATAGAGAGAGAGAGAGAGGGGGGGGGGGGGGAGAGAGAGATTGAATATATTTTTGTTTTCACGGGTTTTTCATAGATGAAAGGAGTGTACTTTTTAATTTAGAGGGACACGCTTGTAAAAAAAACTTGCATTTCTACATAAAAGCCCCTTAGAAACTTAGGTGTCGTTTGTTTTCATTAGAGCCCTGAAGTTTAAAGTCTGATTTCACAACTGAAAAATAAGAGATCGTTGATGCACCTCTTAAAAATTCAAACATTTAAAAAAAAATCTTAAGTCTGCAAACAGCCCCCTAGTAACTAAGCTAGGTTTTATGTCATTCAGTTACTACCAAACAATCATACGTAATCGATCAAATAAGTTGTGGGTCTCGTTGAGTTCATTAAGCTGTTAACAAACATGCT
The DNA here is from genome assembly GCA_030169165.1 of Centaurea solstitialis. Lineage (NCBI taxonomy): Eukaryota > Viridiplantae > Streptophyta > Magnoliopsida > Asterales > Asteraceae > Centaurea > Centaurea solstitialis. The sequence continues at coordinate 2,728,768 of CM058041.1, read as the reverse complement.
CATGGTGTCCACTTATTAAACTAGTGTGATAAAGAGTGTTTATCTGTTGAAGAAGCAGGGAAAATGGACAGAACAACTTTCTTTAGCCTTATGTGACAATTGATTGACACCAAGGACAACGAGAAAAGATAGATTGTTCTCCTTCATATAGGGATGTGACATCATCCCTCCCATAATACAAACTATCAATGACATTCGACAACAATAATAACAAATTTTTACAGTTAGATGTCGACTCTCACAAAAGGTTCAAGGAGCTTCAGCAGGAATGTCAAAACCATGGGCTTCAACCTTGAGGATCGTGTTTTTACACAATATATTTGTATTTAAGAACTCGAAGGAGATGACAATTTTTGCCAACAATTTTATCTGTCATATTTTTTATCAAATAAAGTTATTTAGTGTTGGAGAGTTTCGTCAGGTTACCACTTATTGGGTAAGAGACGTTTACACCATATTATTTTAACAATCGAAATCTCACCTGACAAGGTAATCAACTTCATCGATTTGATTTCACTATCTTAATTAATGGTTATCTATTATCTAGTTACAACATTAGGGGAAATTCAATTACTAAATTTAAATATTTTAAGAAATCATAAACACCTATTTTTATGTCTTACTTTTAGAAGCCATAACCACCTACTTTACGTGGATGTTTAGGATTGCTTATTTGAATTGTTTACTAACTTATTATATTTTGTCATTGTTATAAATAGTTTTTAGTGTTTGAATGAGAAAAAAAAATATGCTTATAATTTGTTGTCACCTCATATAAGGGCCTTTTGGTAAGTAACTAAGCTATAACTTACTTGAAACATGTAACACCTAAAAAATTGGAGCTAACAAAAACCTTAAAGTAAAGGTTGGTACAAAGATCTAGATCCAATAAGCATCCCCCGATGCTTATCTCTCACATCTGTGCCTGCCTGCTACTAGAACTTGGATTACACATCGACACCAAACAAGTGTTAGGCCAAAAAACCTAGTGAGTCGTACCAAACATATATCAACACATGAAAGCATATAAATGAACATAATAAAAGTATGCTTATGTTGTTTATCTTTTATCTTCATAACCCATGGGAACGTCCCACTTCCACCAAGCAAGTTACGCCTCAGAGTCGAGACACCCCGTTGTCGTCCTCCTACGAAGACTTGAATTGACAACCCCAGAGGCCAGACACATTCGCAGCCACACGAATGGCGAGGGACATAGGTGCGCACCTTTTGACTAATGTCACCCAAGACTGAGTCGAACTCGTGTAAACTTGAAAGTGCACACCTTTTGACTAGTGCCACTTCATTCAATTTTATCCCAAATATAGACGTATGTGCACACCTTTTAACTAGTGTCACTTTGTCCAATTCATGTATATTATTCCCCGATAGAGTCTAGTTACCTCTACATATTAAACCACACCATTTATTATCAATAATCCAACATTTCACAGGTTATACCATGTCATACACAATATCCAAATGCCTCATCATCATAATAGACACCACATAGCATTCAAGGATTTATTCATGACCTTTCCACAATTTATCAATCTACACATTTCATCCCAAAATACAACTTGTTGCATAAATCATGAATAGCATGTTAAACAAGCAAGATGATGTGTACCCAGTTTTAACAAAAGGTTTAGAAACTCAGCTTGTAAGCCAAAAGCCCCAAATCTTATGAAACCCTAGATTAGTTGCTTAGATGACCGCCTCAACTGATAAAAGGTTAATACTCTTAGATTAGTTCAGATCTACAACATATATTACTAGATTTACATGAAAAACCATAGATAAAACTTACCCCATCAAGATCTTGGTTGAAGCTTAAGGTGAAAGAGGTGAAGAAGGTTTAGCTATCATAACTTGCTAGCTTGAAGATTGGTTCATGGAATCATATGGAGATGGAGCATCCATAGCCCTAAAATCGTTTTCAAAGAAGGGAGAAGAAGAGAGATGAAGTTGTGGGTGAGAAGTGAGAAGAAAAAGTTGAAATGGTGAATTTAAGCATCTGGTACACGCGGGCTATAGTGACAGGCGATTGTGGCAGTGTCACAATCGCGGGCACAATCGCCACTATTGTGCCATGCTATTGTGCCATATGGCACAATCGCGGTCACAATCGCAAAACTCGTACCGAGGCCAAAATCCCACTTTTCATATTTTGAAGTAACCTTGCCTAGAAGGGATCCAACTATAAGTTAAAACTAACTCATTAAATAAATCTTTCTTACGAAAAGAGTGGGATGACTTCGGGGTTAATCTATCAAAATTTACGGGTGTTACAAAACAATCCATCAATTTTTTTATTTATTTTACATGTATAAGTAATTTCAATTATCCCTAAAAACCAACTTAGCATCTTATTATGTTTTAGTACCTTCATAAGCTAACCAAACATTTTTAAAAATTCGATTTGATAACACATAAGTTGATAAACATTTTAACAAAAAAAAAACATTAACCGTTTCAAATAAGCAAATCCCAAACACCCTATGTGTTGTATTTATGATGAATAACGTTGAATTATTCGTTCAGAAAGAATTATCATGGTACCTACGAAAAATTAAGGTTTCTGATTGAGTTTGAACTTCCCAAGGCAACACTAAGGTGACACTTGGTTCGCATAGTATTTTTGAATTAAGTGAAATTTATCAACATAATTTAACTTCAAAATAAATTGAAATGAAATATTATTATACTTGGTCATTTATTTGGTTGACATATATTGTAATGAAATTTACTAAAAGAATTGAAAATTGTCTATTTAGTTTATATAATATAACTTCGGAATTGAAGTGAAATTTTGATAAATGTTCACAACACCTCCTCCTCTTTAACAAATTTTGAGTTTTTTCTCTTTTTAAACTAAAAGCACTTTAGGAATATAACTATTTTTAATCTGTAAACCAATATCAACCAAAACATATGAAACAATCAAAATATAGCCATAACCCAAATCACATTGATATTAAAAGAAAAAATTAAACACATGTTTGGCCCAATTTATGACCCAAATTAAAAAAATGTTGAAATACCCCTAAAACAATATTTGTATTTATTGACCCAACATTAATCCACCAACATGTCTTCATTTATGAAGCCCACAAATGTACCAAGTATCAAGCCATGTGTAAACAATTGGAACTCAATTCTTTCCAGATTTTGTTGTTTTTTCTTAATAGATTTCAATACATGCTTTGTTGAGCAAATTACATTTTTTTGTCCTTATGGTTTGTTAAAAATTATACATTTCATCTTTGTAGTTTATAAATTATTTTTTTCATCCATATAATTTATATGTCAATCTTATAATTATCTTTATATGGCTTATAAATTCCAAACTTAATAATTTATTGTTGTTTTGGTCCCAGTCTACTGGATTCGATTTCAAGGGGAGTCAATTAAGGGCACAAGGATTGAGGAGTACTTAATCCGTAGGCTCTAAGGCTATGTTTGGTAAACTAGCTGATAAGTTAACTTATGACTGATAAGGTAGCTGATAACTGATAAGGTAACTGACGACTTATAAGGTAGCTGTTGACTGATAAGGTAGCTGATGAATAAGTTACGTTTGGCAAAAACTAGCTGATAAGGTAGCTTATAATTACAAAATGACAAAAAAAGACATGTTTAACATTTGATAATATAAAAAGTAGAAAGGTATACTTGAAATAAAAAAAGAAAAAGTCTCATAAGTCACTAAAACGCTAGTGAGAGTAGCTTTTCAAAAAGCTATCTTATAAGTCACTTTATAAGTTAACGTATGGTTCATCCACACATGTACCTGACTTATAAGTTAACTTATAAGTTACCTATTTTTACCAAACAATGCCTAAATCCAGCATAAGTTGGGTCTGGATAGTTGCAGATTAGTGGACTGTCGTAAATACCTATACCACCAAAAAGGCATGGATACTTATATGTGTATTTGTGATAGTCGTTCAATGATTCGATATCGTCATTCCTTAAAAGAAACCCCCAAAAAGTAACGTTTTTTTTTTCTCCCTTTCCTTACCGTAAGGTATGCTCTAAAATAAACAATCCTAGTCAGCATTCCACCTGTCACCAAACACACACGTGGAACAATCTTATTTGTTTAAAACCTGCAACTTACGTGGCGTCGCCATTGAAGAACCTTCAAACTTCAAACTTCAAACAAAGAAATTCTCACCTTCACACACACAACACACACACACACACACACACACTCCTTCTCTCGCTCTTCCAAACTCCACCGTATCAAGCTCGCCGGAGGTCGGATCTCCCGCCGGAGGAGTCTCCGACCTGAAGAAAAACATCCAGCCGTGGCTCCACCGTCGTCAGGGCAGCAGCACCAGCAACAAAACAACAACAACAGCAACCTCTCTCGAAGAAGAACCACCACCGCTTCCGGTTCTTCAAATTCGACTCCATCGCGTCCTTCTGCACCTACTCGGATCATTTACAGAGAACGTCTCGGCTACGAATCGGATCTAGACCTTCCGTTTTGGCAACGGACCTGGTTCATCGGAATTCTGTTGGTTATGGCGCTCTCCTTCTTCGGTCTCGCTATATTCCTATTTCTAACCCTAGATTCGGACTACACCTCGACTCCTGTCTACGCTGCGACTTCCGAAGGCGTTGAGGTAAAATTGAGTGATGATACGATTTGTTTATTGATTTGTTTGGATTCTGTAACTGTATAACATCATTTGATTGAAATATGAGGTGGATGAGTGATTTCAGGTTCGTAGTTGATGTGAATTTGTGTTAATTTTTAGGCGAAATCTATGAACAATACGATCAGCTCATGAATTCTATAAGATGATTAGTTTCAGGTTCATAGTTGATATGAATTAGGTTATTTGTTAGGCGGAATCTATGAAGTATACGATCAGCTTATGAATTTGTTTGATGTGTTTGTTGAAGGTTATTGATTTGTTTTGGAGTGTATGGCATCACCTGATTGAAATATGACGTTGATTAGTGATTTCAGCTTTGTAGTTGATGTGAATTATGTTATTTGTTAGGCGAAATCTATGAACTATACGATTAGCTCACGAGTTAGATGCGTTTGTTGAAATTAATTGATTTGTTTGGAGTGTATGATATCATCTGATTAGTGATTTCAGCTTCATAGTTGATATGAATTGTGTTATTTGTTAGGCGAAATCTGTGAACTATGCGAGTTTTTTTTAAAGAATAATACATTTAGACCAAATCTATCACTAGTTTAATCAGAGAAGCAATAGTGTTGACCTAAAACTTGGAAGTCATGAGTAGTTTAATTCATTCGTTCTATCAATTTTCATCTTAATCCGGAAACAAAGAAGTAAGAGGAGGTGATTGCTTGTAGTTGTGGTCAATCTGTAGATGAATGCACTCCTTGTAGCTCGGAAAATAAATATTGTGAGGCCTTTTATGGTCAAATGGACTGCATAGTTACATTAGATTTTTAAGATTTTGGGCAAAACTGTGATAAAAAAAGAGTCATCTTCAGGCTAAAGGAGCATTACTGCAGTAATGGGGGAAGAGCTCAAAGTTGGCCTACGAGAGCTTTGTGTCCCACTGATAGAATGGTTGTTGTGAAACTAGAACCAGAAAAAGATAACACGGAAATGGTTACATTTTTTCTTTCTTTATTTAGGTATGGAGTGAGTAATTTGTATTCTCTGACTAGTATGAACTTGATATGATTAGATTTGTAAGAATTAGAGGGAGTTTACCAAACGCTAATTGGGTAAGGGATTAAGGGTAAGAGCTTATCACTCACACTAACTTTACCGTGTAAGATTGTTGGTCCTTGCCAATCCTCTTACCTAGTAAAATTCTCGGAGCTTGTTGTGCTTATCTGATAAGGTAAGTGAGCTGGTAAGCGCTTACCCGGTTAGCTTTTGGTAACTGGATTCTTAGTGATTTTCATTTGTGTATGGTGATATTGTTTTGATAAGACTAGCAAATGAGTAGGAGCTATTCCGTACTTCGGTTGCTTGATATTGCATTATGGATTGCTTGGTAAATAAACTTTTGCTAGTTCTTTTTAATATATTTATGGTAAGTTGTTTCTTGGTTGCTTTTCTAAGAAGAACTCTTTAGGATGTAATAACTGAAAATTACAAGGAAAGAAAGATCCACAATGGATGACCGGTCTCCAAAACATGCTTGATACTGTGTAGCACTTTATATTTGAGTTTTTAAACCATAGTAGAAAATATATGCATAGGAACCTTTGGAGTTTGGGGTGCTATTTTTGGAAAGACAAATTGCACGAAAAATCAGCTTACTTGGGTCCGATTCTTATTTTGTGTGACACGTTCAAAAACTTCATTTTGGTACATCAAATGTGACATTTTAAAGATTTAGGTACCTCACTTACATAGGAGAATGAATGAAACTGCAACACACATAGGTGCAATTCCTATATTGTGTAACGTACTTAGGTATAAATGTTTCAGATATCACATTTGAGGTACCAAAATAAATGTTCTGAAACCATGTTACACAAGATAGGAATCAAATCGAAGTATGTTGCATTTTCATGCAGTTTGCCCTTTTTGTGTTAACAAGACGTAGCCAGATTTCATTATTTCGTGATCATCTATTGGATCTAACGTGTTACCCTTTTATGTTCGTTTTTATATATGCTAGATTACTTATGGGTCGGTACTCAAGCTAATGCACGAAAAGACAAGATTCCGATTGCACTCACACGATGTACCGTATGGATCAGGCAGCGGGCAGCAATCTGTTACAGGTTTTCCTAATGTAGATGATGCTAATAGCTACTGGGTATGTTCATGGTGTTTATATCCTTTCCATATGTTTGAATGTCATAATTAAGTTTGATAACTTGTATTTGTGATGTGTGGTTCCTGACTTTTTGCTTCAAATTTGAACTCTTATAAACCAGATTGTGAGGCCGATGCCGGAAACATCAGCAAAACAGGGAGACAGTATAAAAAGTGGAGCCATTATTCGGTTGCAACACATGAAAACCAGGAGATGGCTTCATAGCCATTTGCATGCTTCACCTATATCAGGCAATCTAGAGGTTTGTTGGTTGGCCTTTTGCTAGTCTTCCTAGTAACAATATATACATGAAACACACACACACATAGGGGAGAGATCTTTTGCAAACCACATTTATTTTGCAAAATTTGCACACCGAAATTAACCAATCATGTGTTCCCATTTAATTTCAATTAGGAGGGGTGAATTGTCAAATCACTATATATAGAGAGAGTGAGAGAAAGGGGGAGGGAGGGAGAGCCAGAGACTCAGGAACTGGGGAAAACCGCAAAAAATGGAAAACCGAGGAACACTTTGATAACTATTTCATTTATGAAGTATAAAAGAAATTGAAATTTTATGCGCTTGTGCTACCGGACAAACAAATGGTTATTAGGGTGTTACCCAGTTTTCAATTTTTGTGCTTTTCCACTAAACCTAACCTATCTCTCTCTCTCTCTCTCTCTCTCTCTCTCTCTCTCTCTCCCTCTCTCTTCATATATGTGTGTGTGTGTGTGTAACAGGGACATGGACACACGAGAAGGTAAACATTTTGGGAGAAGGCGAGAAGTCTCAATATCATATATGATTACATCCATGATGTACAAGCTTAATCATATATAATAAAATACATCCAAAGGAGTCTAATCATATATGATATTGAGACTTCTCGTCTTCTCCCAAAATGTTTAACTTCTAGCATGATCCCCCCCCCCCCCCCCCACACACACACACACACATAAGAGTGTGTGTGTGTGTGTGTGTGCGCTGTGTAGTTACACCATGAAATGTTTTTGTCAAATTCATTCGCAAGCCAAGATCTTTAAAAGACAAACCGCTCTACCTTTAAGGGTAGATGACATCTCTCCATACATCCCACTCTTGGCCCTACTTCCAAGTGGGACATCCGTTGTGTGTTTGGTTTGGTTTGAAGTTATTATCAACACTTACCTCCTATTTACATAATATAACAAGTTATTTGTTTATGATCATTCAAACTGTAAGCAAGTTCGGTTTTGTGTAGGTGAGTTGCTTTGGAGACGATAATAATTCAGATACCGGAGATTATTGGAGGTTAGAGCCACCATAATCATCTTACTTCATTTTCTTTTAGGTTTATGATAAGAACTTATCAGAAATAAAATTTAAAAAACCGCTTATGCCCCATGTTAACCATATTGAGATCGTTGGTTTGTTCATTAGACTTGAAATTGAGGGTAGCGGAAAAACTTGGAGACAAGATCAGAGAATAAGGCTTCGCCATGTTGACACAAGCGGATATCTACACAGCCATGATAAAAAATACAACCGCATTGCTGGTGGTCAGCAAGAGGTGAGAGCATTATCCCTTTATTACTCGTCATAACTTCCACTGTTTGTTTACTTCTTAATAGTTCCATTAAGAGGCAACCTCTGACTTGCTAAGAGGTGAATCTTGTTTGACAGAAAAAAAGTCTGCGTCTTAATGGTTCTAAAACTCTCTAAATGATTTTCTATATTGGGTCTCCCTTAAACATTTTGCACCCCAATTTCATTCTAAACAATTACCAAACAACCATATTTTATTGTACATTATATCATAAAAACCTCTTAATCATTCTGACTACTTAATCATCCTGCTCCAAACCATTAAAAAACCGCCAAACAGCCCCTAGAGCATTCGTCAGGCAGTGTCTAATTCAAAACTCCCCAAATGAACGACTGTTTTATCGACTGATCTTTCACAATTTTTTAACGGATAATTTGGTCAAAATTCATGTCTACTATTATATCTATTTGTGTGATATTTCTACTTTACACTAGTCCCTTGCTCAGTCCCAAAATAAATCTCCATAATAAGGAGGATGCATCGTAATTTTTACACTTAAGATTTACAAAATGACAATTTTACCCCTAAAAGTAAGACCGGCGAATTTCTATGTCCTATAACTAAGGTCTAAGGGTAGAATTGATAGACGACGTCAACGCCTTTGAAAGTGGACATTTATTAGCTTTTACTCTTATATCAGTAGTTTTCAGTATTGTGCTTTCTGTTTTTTACCCGTTATTCGATCGTACACCCTCTCACTTGTAGCTTGCTCTCTTGTTTCTTCCAATTTTGTTTGCTTTTACACGTCGGGGTCTTTACACGGACCTAGGTGGTGCATGTGGTGGCATGGGCCACTGCTTTGTTTATCCATCCTAGTGTAAAAAATACAGGGTCGTGAAAAGTGTCACTTTATCAATTTGTTATGTGTCACTTTATCAATTTGTTATGTGTCACTTTGTATGTTTTCAAACTACAATTAAGACACAAGTATCCCTTGGTAGAGTTGGTTTGCAAAAAGCTTTTCTTCCATCCCGGATCCAAGTTGGAGCCCTGTTACTGTCGTTTTTCTTAGTTTTTCGCTTTTTTATTATTTATTATGTTTCTAAATAAAACTATTAAAAAGAAAACCTTGAACACAAGACTTCACTTATGAAAAACAATGGACTAACCACAAGACATGTTGCTTTTGTGGAAAAAAATATATATTTGTTTCTTATAGTCACGTGGACTCTTGGTGTAGAAAAATATTTGCATACATCATACCCTGCAAATAGAACCCTATCTCTGTATGGAATTATACTGAGTTTGTTTGGTTTCTCGCACGTCTAACATCGTAACCATGTTGTAGGTTTGTGGTGTGAGGGAGAAACGTGCGGACAACGTTTGGTTGGTGGTGGAGGGTGTCTTTCTACCGGTCTCCGAAAGCAAATGAGCGGATCGCGAATATAATGTAGGTCGTAGTCTTTTTTAAATTTTAGATCTTGCGTTTATATGCGTTGATATCGTCGAATATGCGGACGGGTTATCTGTAGGTTTGATAAGTGAAACAAAAACACTTGAAGCAAGTCATATACATATAGGAAGTGTACCAACTTTTGGGGCCCTTAGATAATATCTATTTGTTTTTACCCTAGAACACGTTTACGCTTTGTTGATTTGATATCAGTGCATTTGATGACCTAATTTTTGTCTGTTTTGTACAATCTTTAACAAAATATAACTCTTGTAATTTTGTGTTAGGTTTCGGTGAGAACTGAGAAGTGCCAAATTTAGTGGGAAACGTGAGAAGTGGTTATAGGATGAGATATATACCAGATCAATTCTCTTTTAAGCTGCAATTCATGGGAGGGTATTTGTTTAAAAGTGATCGATGGTTTAAAAACATTTCTCATAAAAAACAACATTTCTTACATGATTTCATGTCAGTGTTTGGATACTAGATTTATGGACAAATAAATGTTAGGTCCTGATGTTTTTTCCAAGAAGTCGCGGGTTTGAGTATCTTGATGGCCAGTGAGGGTTCTGTTATCATCATGGTTTCATGGGATTAGTCTAGTTGTGTCGTTGTAGAGTCGCATAGTTAGTTATTCGAGGTTGTGTAATAAACCTTTTTTTAAATGGTTGATTGAAGTCTCCAAATTTGTTTCATGTTTCAAACTTTCCTATTAGTAATAACAAAATTCTAATATTTTCTATATAGTAACCTGCTAATATTGTAACATTTAGTTATTTACATCGGTGTCAAGGTTATGCTCCACCATAACCTTTATGCAAATGTTTCGTGACCCTTTAAAAAACAAGTATCTATATCAAATGTTGAAAATCAATAGGTTATGTGTTAAAATGGGCATAAAATTAAAATTTTGTTACATAAATAGTTACTTATTACACCAAGTAAAAACTAAATTAAACTTACCCAATAAATGCATAAATTTTCTTTGAACCACATTAAACCAAACACCAACACGTAAAAACAAAAAGGGCAAAAGAGTTGATAGTTATTAGTGTCTAAATCCATGGTTCCAAAATTCAAAATTGATCAAACAAACATTTTAAGGTCCCAACAAGAAAACTAACTTCCAAATCAATGTTTTAAAAACCGGTTTTTTAGTTGAACCGGTGTGATGCCCGGTTCACGGTTCGACCGGTTCAACCGGTTCAACTGCCGGTTCAACCGGTTCCAAGTATTTTTATGTTTTTCCCATTTTCTTACATTCATATATTTATAAAACCAACAATTTGATATCTACAACTTAAAAAATATTAAAAATATACATTACAATAAGTTTTACATTAATAAAAAAACATTAAAATAATAAAATAACAAGTTTTACACATAATAATTTTTTTTTAAAAACGGTTCAACCGGTTTTTTACCGGTTCGATCCACCGGTTCAACCGGTTCAACCACTAAACCGGCCGGTTCAATCCGGTTCTTAAAACGCCATAAAACCGGTCACAATTGAACCGGTCCTTTCACCGGTTCACGGTTCAACCGGTTCGACCGGGCCGGTTCAACCGGTTTTTAAAACACTGTTCCAAATTCTTATGCTTTGTTTGATTGCCAATTAACCCCAAATTTTGATTCACTTACAATTGAATGCTTTATATTTAGTTTTTTTCAACATTTTCCTGAATCACTAAAATTTTTCAGGGAAGTTTAAAATGATAGATCCTTCTAAAGCATTCACGTTTGTAACGTTGGTCATGAGATTCAAGAGCATCTCCAACAACTTCTTTATAATTTCTTTAAAATAGGAATTCAAATGTTAAAATCTCTAAAAATATTTATGTTTAGCTTCGACAGATTCTCTATTTTTAGAGATTTCAACACTTATTATATTATTAGAATATTATATAAATTTATCATCCCAATTTATATAAAATAAAAATGATGCAAGCGGAACTTTTTTTTGAGGAGGGGGGGGGGGGGGGGGTGTTGTTGATGGGATAACAATCTACCTGGGTTCAATCCCAAGAGGAGTCAATTAGGCCATGAGGAGTACTCAGTCCTTGGATTGCTCCAGTTATATACTGGGCCTCCCCCCAAGCCTAGTCAAACACTGTGGTTGGGGTCTAGGCCAACATAAGCTGCGCCGGGACAACGGCGGATTAGTGGGCTGCTCGTGGATGTCCAGTACAGCCGTGGAGGTGTGCGTGCATGTGTTCACGATAGTCGTTCGTTGGTTCGATGCCACTATGCCTTCTAAACTTTTTTTTTATACTCCTAGCAGTGTGAAGCGAAAAGCAGTCTCAACAAGTAACCAGGTAAATACTTACGTTTGCAAGACTTCCTGGTATCTTTTATTTGTTGATTGCCATCACTATTTAGGGGGCGTTTGGTTGGGGGTATTAAGCAGTCTGGAATGAGAATGATAATGAAAACTGCTGTTTGGTTTGATATTATATAATGGAATCATTCCTGCAGATCCATTAATTTCCATTCCTGACCAAATTGGGGGGAATGAAATTTTTATTTCTACTTGGTTCCTTTTTCCACCCATTGTTCCATCTATGGATGTTAAATGAAATATCTTTTGTATTTTCAAGTTGGAAAAACATATTTTTTCAATATGAAGCATTTTTTCATTGATTATAGTGGGTTAACCAAACAGTATCAATGCAATGCTCATTTCTATTCCCATTCTCCTGCATTCCCATTTTCATTTTCATTCCCATTCCCTGAAATGAACCAAACGCCCCCTAGATTTTTTATTTCTTCATATGATAGTAAGATATAATACCCTCCTGGCTAAGTGAAATGGATCCTATCTAGCATCTTTCTGTGGAGGAGATTTGGATGGATGTCAGCCTTGATGGTGGTTGGGTTTGTGATTGATTTTCATATTTTGAAACTTGATTAGTTTCTCTCCTCAATTATGCATGTATCCATATCCATAAATCTCATCTACCACATGTGTCATGTATGTGTACATAAGTTTTTGGCTGACGGTATGGTTGGTTTTTAAAACTCAAAAAAGAAATAGATCGTGAAGTTTTACAATTTTATTTTATACTAGTGCCTGGTACCACGCCTTGTACAGTGGCAAGAATTTTTTTATTATATATATATATATATAGGGGAAGTATCCGTTGCAAACCATGTAGATTGTACAAACTATACAAACCTAATCTTAGCGATTGATTTTGTTTTTTTAACCATTGATTTTGTTTATCTCCTAACTTTTAGGTGATTTTGAAATGTAGTTGAGAGAAAATCTAGGAACTGAATTAATCCATACCATTGATCATGAACATGTACGGTGGAGATTGGTTTGTATAGTTTGTACAAACTATACGGTTTGTAACGGATACGATCCCTATATATATATATATATATATATATATATGTAAGCAAAGATAAAACGTAACTCGTGAATTGGTAACTTATAGAAACAATTGAACCATAATAATTACTTAATTTAAAAAAGTAAATATTAAAAATTAATGTTTAATGATAAATTATAACCCAATGGTGATGAAATGTGTTGGAAGAATAAAAAATGTTACGTAGTGTATTCGTACTACATATAAATAATATGAAATGAAATAGGAGTTTATAAATAATTGTTTAAATAAATGTAATATCCATTATAAAATGGAAATTGTACACTATAATGTGCATATATAAAAATATATTATAATCTCGAACATTTGGTACTGTTCCTAAGCTACAGTACCAACCAAGTCTTTTTTCTGTTAAACATCTAATTTGGAAAAGAAAACGCATAGACTTTAAGTTATTTAGTTATTTACTTTAACACCTTTTAGTTAGTTATATTTCATTTTTCGTTTTTATTATATTAACACATATAATCATATATTGACTAAAATACGTTTTATTTTTAACAAGTTACAACATTATAATCGTCTCTTCGACACCTTTGAAATGACCCCAATAATGAATATTTTTTTTATTTAATTATGATTTTTTATATATTTACAATACATATACTATATAAAAAAAATTAATGTTTACAATTCATATCATTATACAGTCTTTTAAAAAATGTCTGAATACTTAATTGTAAAAAGAATGTGTCTTAATTTCGAAGACGTGATCGTTATTTTTTTTCAAATACTTAATCGTCCGAAGACTTAATCGTTATTTTATTTGGAAGATTTAATCTTAATATTAACTGTAATCAGAAATATTGACCATATCAAAAGATACATTAACCAAATTTAAATTTTATATTTTCTCATGAGATTTTCCTTTTTAGGTTAATCGTCACTTGAGTCATAATTGTCCTATCGATTTATGTTATATTTCAATTATTTTTTGTCAATTTATGTCGTTATATTTTTATGACCTCCCATCTCCCCTGCAACGCAGGGTTAAAAAAACCTAGTTAGAAACAATTGTCAACCAATTGTCAAAACTGAATGATAATAAAAATCTGAAATTTAACGAATATAATAGAAACAGTCTTCTACATTTCAATATAAAATAATTAGCCAACCAATTCTCATAACTTAATGATAATAAAATTATGATATTTAGTCAGTGGTGGATCTAGAATTTCTTTTCAGTGGTGTCACCTTTTAAAGTAGGGTAAATGTTGGTAAAGTTGTTTGATATATATTTAGCCTAAATCCACGATTTCAAAGTATTAGGAGGTTTTTTTAATCCTTTTTAAGAGATTTTTCAGTTTTCTTGGTTGATTTGAGGAACCTTTTCGGTTTTTTAATTGATTTTGAAAGTAATTTTTTATTTTATAGTTGATTTCGACGAATTTTTCTGATTAATAGGGTCCCAAATAAAAATTTAGTCGGATGAAATGAGATATACATAAAAAACAACTTTATATTATAAAAGTTATTTTTTCTCTTTTAGTAAGGTCCTAACACCCACCAACCCTCTCCCCCACCTAATTTATATATAGAATTGCCTCTGCATTTAGTCCAATATAAGAGGAATAAATTAAGTATGAGAAGCCCTTTATATGAATTGACTTAGATACATCCAAAAACCATAAATATATAGCAATTACTACAATACAGAGGATTATCCTTTAAATAATAACATAATTTGCACCACATATAATAAAAAAAAAAGAATAAATTATGTTGAATTATTGCAACATATAACATATCAATTCTTACGATCAAATATAATTTAAATAATAAATCAACACTACAGATGTCATCTCCTTGACTCTGGTTCAAACATAAATCACAAGTTTTGTGGTGTTGAAATGAAAACTTTCAAATGCTTAATGCATCATGCAACATTTTCCAAATGCTACTTACATGCATCTAGCCAAGTAGCATTAATATAATATTTATTTTTATTCTTATTCTCATGTATTGTTATTTTTATTTTTATTCCTATTCTTTAAAATAAACAACCGCCTCCTAAATATATTAATTGAAACCAAAAAACTTAAAGGTAGTATGATAAATAAAACTATGTATTTTATATTTGAAAAGGTCAAACTTAGTTGTGGTTTGGTAGGTTGTCAAATACTCAAATGGCAACAAAGACATCTGCGATTTGAATTTTGAAGTTTTAATTTAATTATATGGCTGTTTTCTATTGAAGTTTCAAAGTCACAAAATTATAATTACAAATTAAGTTGGTCTAGTGGATGAAATTACAAACGTTCTTAGAGCATTTTCAACACCTTTTTCAAAATAAGATTTTGAAATATTTTTCTCCAATAATTTAAAATCTTTTTAATTTAAATGTTTTTATACATGTTGAATGTATTGAATTTAGGTTGATAATTAAAATGTAAAAAGGTTGATAATTAATTTATAAATTCTATTGTTACTTTAGATATTACATATGCATTTAGTATTCATAAATATTGTATCTAATGATTGGATATATGATAATTAACTTTTCCTTAAATATCTAAATCAAATAAAATAATTATTAATTTCTATTTGATTGAAATAATTGAAGTTACTAAAGTTAACAAATAAGAACTTAATAATCTGAATAATTAGAAGTTGATAGAAATGAGATCCTTTTTATTTGTTAAGCAGTTATGTTAAATTAAAAAAGAGTGAACAAATTAAACTTTAAATTATTAAGAAATAATAGATAATATAATAAATCAATAAGAAAATTTATAATATAAAATTAAATAATCATAAATTATAAAAAAAAATTATATAAAACAATGAGCATATGATTGACAGAGCTAGGGAGAGAGGTAAACGCGTTTATGTCCATTGTCCATTGTCATGAATGAGATTTTACTGGATTGCCCCTTTGGATTTAAACACGTGTCTTTGACTCTCTCTGCTCTCACTCTTTGACTCTATGAATTTTTATCAGACTAGTCCAGATTTTAGAATGAGTGACACATTTTTTTTATTTATTAGACGGTATTTATTATAAATAAGTCGACTTTTTACTTTAAAGTAACATTACAGGTTTGGATCATTACACCCTCTCTAATCTATGAATTGACAGTTTTTCAATTTTCTAGACAGTTTTTATTATAAATAAGTTTACTTTTTACTTTAAAATTTACATTAAAAATTTTCTAGACAGTTTTTATTATAAATAAGTTTACTTTTTACTTTAAAATTTACATTAAAATGGGTTGGATCATTACACCCCTCCTCTAGTCAATGAATTGACATTTTTTGTTGTTAAAGATTTTACTTTTTTTAATCAGATAACATCTTACTATAACTTTAAACAATACCCCCTCAAGTCTATAAGACATATCTTTAAACCCATATGTGATCATGACACGTGTCTTTGACTCTCTCTTCTCTGACTTTTTATCAGACTAAGTCCAGAATCTAGAACAAGTGACATCAGTCTTGTTTTCTCCTTTATGATCACAACTTTAAATAAATATTTTTTGTTGTTAAAGATTTTACTTAATCAGAGACATCTTACCGTCAATTATAGAAACCAAGCCAAGCATATGATCATGACACGTGTCATCTCTTTTACCAAAGGAAAGAGCATCTCAAATGCAATCTTCTTGGTATAAAAAAGTGTGGTTGTTTGTAAGAACTACTATTATAAAAAAAAATTACCATGAAAATATGACAATTTTCTAGTTTTTTATTGATGCAAAAGTGTAGCGGTAATCATTACTGATGTTGAAAAAAAATCAATTAGATTTACAAAATGAGATTCTTATAAGAACTATCATTATGAATGAGTTGGCAACAAAAAGTGTAAAAAAAAGCTTCTCATAAGACCTTGATTGAAAATGCTCTAAGGTAAAAATTGTCCGTGAAAAAAGTTCAATTTTAGTCCCTAAATTATATAAATTTTAACAATTTTCTTCTCTAAATTAAATAAAGTCACATATCATTTTTAACCTATGCACTTTTGCTTGATTTTGATCTTATTCATTAACATCCATTAAAATTCCCTTTGAAACACAACCAAAAGAGGAAGTTAGTAGTAGTAGGGTCGGTCATTTTACCTATTTTATTAATTTATTTTCTTCTATAAAACTCTTGACACTACATGGACGTGTCATCCCAACCTCGTACGATTCCATTCTTTCCTCGCCAAACGCCCAGACCACGATATATAATATATATATATATATATATATAATATATATATATATATATATAATTATACTATTCCGGTCAACCATTTTTCCGACGATTCCTTCACATCCCACCACCACATTTTTTCCGGCGATTGCTTCTCAGCCTTTTTTTCCAGCCGTCTCCCCTCAGCTTATCATATTACCATGACTTCTCTCGCCCCCAATACCATACCCACCACCTCCACCACCGCCGCCGCCACCGCCGCCGCCACCGACGCCACCGCCGCAAGCACCAACTTCAACGTCACGGACGTGCTCAGGCCGATGCAAGCGAACATACTAGTTCACAGAGCGGAGGGTCTGGTGAAGGTTTTGTTATATTTATATGAGATTTCTTTAGTCATGCAATAACAATAATGAAGGACATAATAACATAAACACATACTAGAAATCGATTCAACATAACATCGTAATAGAGTTTAGAAAACTAACCTGGAGCACTTGCATTGGGTACAGCGAAATTGGTTGATGCGGAAGTATTCATCCTTACGTGTGGATCAAAGTCTTCTAAAGCTCTATACGGTTTGCTTCAGAATGGGGCTGAACTGAATGCAGATTCGTGTAGGCAATAGGGACTTGATCTCCTTTATTTATAGGCCACTAGAGACTCATCCCATAAGGAGTCCTAGTTTATCTATAGACTTTATTCATTAAAATAATAGAAGATATACACTTATCTTAATGTTAATCAGGTAATTAACTTAATGAAATATCCTACTCATATTAGGAAATATATATCCAAATATGTAGCCGGATAATTACTGATATAAGATTCTCTTGATAATTATCATATTTAAATTGTCCTTTAATAATTAATACAGATAATGTTAAAGTCCAATTTAATTCCAACAGGTTTCGCCGATCTGGAAGATGAAACCAGCCGTGATTCTCTCAATAACTAGAAACGGTACCCCCATCCACAGTGTCCGGACCCGTGTTGATTCCAAGGGCGGATCTGAACCTCACTGGGATTGTCAGAGTGAGTTTTTCTTCAACACAACAGCTTCTACTCAGAACAGCTACTCCCTTGTGCTAAAAGTTAAGCACCATGGATGGTTCCTCGGTAAACGAACGATCGGTAAAGCGGTGGTGCCCATACGGGATCTGATGGCAGATTACGGTGTTGGGACAGAGAAAAGTTATCCTCTGATCAAATCTGGTCAGATGGTCGGCAACATTTTTGTTACCCATAAAATCAAGCAACTTGACGGCGTAATTCTACCGGATCTGGCCCAGGAAGTAGGAGAGGGCAGTGGTTTCAAATGGCCCGATCTCGTCGGGCCGATTATTGGTTGCTTTTCAGGGGGAACAAACATAGGCAACCTTGTTTCGGGCTGATCCTGGGGGTTTTGGGTTTATTTTTTAATATTTATTTTAATTTTCTTGAAATTGTAAGATGTAAATATTAAAAAATAAATAAAAAATCAGAAAATCAGGGGAAATTGCGCTTGGTGCTATGGCGGATTTCCTTTTGTTGTGCAAACTATCTGTTGATTGTTGATTGTTGATTAGCACGTAGTTTCGTAAAAATAAGCTAACTTATAAGTTAATACATGTTTAGCTAGTAATTATGAATAAATTATATCCGGTAAAAAACTTGCTTGAACAAATTACATCCAATTTACGAGTATATAAAATACTCAGAAAAGATATTTTAGAGTATAATAGTCAATATTAATAAGGGTATAACTGAAAAAAAGTTACAACTACAGAGACACTCCTAAAACAGTACTCCAACTAATAAGTTAGTTTATGATCTATCTAAACATGGGATTTTGGCAGCTATACCCATGGGGGTACCCCCACTTTAATTTTATAGCCATTCTCTCTCTCGTTTTGCACCTCATACCCCCAAAAAGCCGTTATGACGCCGTTATAACGCACCTTTCATGTCTGACCATAGAAAGTCAACAAAAAATACGTAAAACGGACCGTTTTAACGTTTAACGGACCGTTAAAACGTTGCCAAGGCCGTTATAACGGCGTTAACGCCGTTATGCATCAATATAACGGACTTCTAGTTTTAGGGGTTATATTAAAATAAAAGAGATTAGTGTTTGGATGAGGCCTTCCAGCTGAGTGGTAAGTTGTCTCCCCCCACACAGCATTGGCTCGCGTTCAAGCCTCGCAAATGCAATATTTTTTTCTAATTTTTTTCGCAAATTTCTAACCCTATATCGGCTTTAAAAAAAAAAGTTTTTTTGCACCTGCCAAGGCTCGAACTCAAGCCAATGCTGTAGAAGGGAGACAACTTACTACTCAGCTGGAAGGCCTCATCCAAACACTAGTCTCTTTTATTTTAATATAACCCCTAAAACTAGAAGTCCGTTATATTGATGCATAACGGCGTTAACGCCGTTATAACGGCCTTGGCAACGTTATAACGGTCCGTTAAACGTTAAAACGGTCCGTTTTACGTATTTTTTGTTGACTTTCTATGGTCAGACATGAAAGGTGCGTTATAACGGCGCCATAACGGCTTTTTGGGGGTATGAGGTGCAAAACGAGAGAGAGAATGGCTATAAAATTAAAGTGGGGGTACCCCCATGGGTATAGCCGCCAAAATCCGTAAAAAAAGGCATAAAATTTATTCTGGTCCATGGTCAGTTATTGTACCTACACATACACCTATTCCTTGTGTCTCTACCTAGAGTCCCTTCTCATCGGGGAAATTGGCCTCTATACCCATAACACCACCCACACTTTAACCTCATACCCATTTACTCTCCCATTTAGCAACACATACCCATGGAAGTCCGTTATAGATCCGTTATAACTCCCTTAAGAGAATATAAGGTCCGTTATAACTCCCCTAAAGGAGTTATAACGTACCTATAACGGCCCTATAACGGACCTATAACGGATGCTTAAGGGCGTTATAACTCCCTTATTCCCTTAAGGGAGTTATAACGGACCTATAACGGACTTCTATGGGTATGTGTTGCTAAATGGGAGAGTAAATGGGTATGAAGTTAAAGTGGGGGTGAGGTCATGGGTATAGAGGCCAATTTCCCATCTAAACATGCATTTAACTTATAAACCAACTTATTTCTGCCAAACACAACCTTAGAAATAAACGGCTAGCACCACCGACAACCGGAGGCCCGGTAAGGCGGCACCACCGGCATACCCCCGAGCCGCCCCTGACGGCTAGGTTATTAGGTCTTCAACAGCATTTCTATAATTTTATAAAAATTCAATGAAATAATTATTCAATTTTTATTAAAAAATTAATGTTACAAATATTTACAAAAAAAATCTTTTAAGAGCACATATAAATGATTTTTGTAATATTAGGACTGCATAATTTAAAAAGGAAATTGTTTGAAATGCTCAATAGCTTGTCATGTAATTATTTCAATTGAAAAAACAATAATAAATGCAAAAACTAAAAACTTAAATGCAGTGGGATGTTGAAAGATAAATAACAGTGAAGCAGACTCGAACGCTGGTATCCCAGAGTAATAGAGGGGCGCTCCTACCGGGTTGCTCTAGAGGACATTTATGATATATGCTTTCTTTGTTATTATTATATATACCATATATAATATCATAAAAAATGGAGTACCCCATAAATCGGAGGCCCCGGGGTGTAAATGAGCCAAGATAACTCGCGAGCTACTCGAGTTTGACTCGGTCACAACTCGACTCGAATAAACTCGGTCAAAACTCGACTCGAGATACTAACGACTCGACTCAAACTACCTGATACTCGGCTTGACTCGGCTTAAGCCAAGACAACTCCCGAGCTACTCGAGATCGACTCGGTCAAAACTCGGTTAAAACTCGACTCGGTCAAAACTCGACTTGAATAAAACTCGACTCGAGATACTAATGACTCGACTCGAACTACCTGATACTCGGCTCGACACAGCTCGTTTACACACGAACCCTGAGTGGCGGACAGCGGCACACCCCCGAGGCGCCCCTGGGAGGGATAGTGAATGGCCTCCTTGTCGACCTAGGTTTGATTCATAGGGTGAGTATGATGGCAATATCCTGACCATATGTCGGCTTTCGGGCCGATCCATGTCGTCGAGGGTTAGTAGGGTTCCCATATGAATCCAAGATACCTTGTTAATTTCGTGTTGAAATGTATGCATGAGGTATCTGCCGCTTAAAAAATTGATGAGCTTAGAATAAGATTGTATCAATAAAAATAACCACCACTCAAAAGCAAAGCATTCAAAAAAAAAAACTTAAGCTAAACAATTACTGGTCAAAAGCAAAGGTGGGAGAGAGAGAGAAACAGAAGGTACGGGTTTTTTGGTCATGTATGGGGCCTGGTATTTATAGAGATCTTTTTTTTTTTTTAATTTATTCCCATGTGACATTGTAGGGTTCAGATTTCATCTTTTTTATTTCTATATTGACACGTGGAAGCACCCAACTACCTTATCCTTGATGTTTACACAATTTTCTAAAGGTGATTATTTCTTTTCTTTAATCGGTTTAATATAGAAAACTGAACTCCGTTTTTGCAGGCTTATGCGCTTGTCCATGATTAAGGCTATGTTTGGCAAGCGTAGCTTATAAGCTAGCTGGTAGCTGATAAGCTAGCGGATAGCTGATAAGCTAGCTGTTGATTGATAAGCTTGCTAGTAGCTGATAAGCTAGCTGTTGAACAAATTATGTTTGGCAAAAACTAGCTTATGAGTATGTAAAATGACCAAAAAGGGTATATTTGAATTTAATAATTAATATTAATAAGGGTATAATTGGAAAAAGCTACAATAAGCTCCTCATAAGCTACTCAAAGTAGCGTTTCAAAAAGCTAGCTTATAAGCTAGCTGATAAGCTAGCTTCCTGGTACATGTTTGGATGGACTAGCTTATAAGCTAGCTTATGCTTGCCAAACACAGCCTAAGTGGATTTCTTTTATCGTTTGAAAAATAAAAGTAATATAAAGCTATAAGTTATGAGAATTATGTAAACTATGCAAGTGTTTTCGAGTATAAAAATAAGATAAAAAATATCGCTGTACATAACATATGAAAAGAAAATATGAATACTAAGGTTCATATTTTAAAGTTATCAACTACTACCTAACCAACTGTAGGTCTCAACGGGAAACCTTAGGGTGTTTTACCCTTGTACGTCTCAAGTTCACGCAACGGACTTTTCCTCAGGTGAATTTAAGAGAATTATGATGTTGGAAGGGGAAGCGATTGCGGGCCACCAGGGTTACCTAACCCGCTCTAATGTTCCCGAGTACAAAGCTAACAACTAACCTTAACTCCACCGGTTCCACAAAGAAAAACTACTACCTAGCTTTTTTTAATATTCTTTTATCTCTCTCTCTCTCTCTCACTAGCTTATCAGCTATTACCTCGCTTATCAATCAACAACTAGCCTATCAACTACCAACTAACTTAAGATTCAGCCATACCCAATGTAAAATTCATACACGTTTCAAAACTAAAACAGCAACACGTACATACTCAACAATACATAATTTTTGCTTGATTCAAATTAAACCAAACACCACCATGTAAAAACAAAAAGAAAAGCAAAAGGGTTGATAATTAAAATCTAAATTTGCCAACATCCAAGGTTCCAAAATTCAAAATTGATCAAACAACATTTTGAGGTCCCAACAAGAAGAGTAAATATTTAGTGAGATTTCACATACTCCTGAACAATGTGAAGCCCTTCAGATTCCTCACCATAATCCTGCAAATTTTTAAGGAAAACTTTAAATAAACATTACAACAATACATACACAAATCAATTTATACATTTTGAACTCATAAATTGTACCTTCACAACAAGGCACGAGCAACCGACAACCTTCCTTGCCTTGCCTTCCGAGTCGATCTTGCATAACTGTGTAACAAAACAATTCAATCAAACCACTTCCAAGACTTTGTAGATAAAGCAAACCATAATACATATTCCAAGGTGGTGTATCATGTGAGCGGTTGAGGTATATGTATTGCTTGGAATATAATCCAGCGGTTATCACTTTTCGTACTCTCCCATAAATTGCGCTTTAAAAGAGAATTGATCTAGTGCATCTATGTATATCCCATCATAATTTGCATTCACTTCTCATCCAACGATTGATAACCACTTCTCACATTAACCTCAACTTCTCATCAGAACCCAACCACATATTCCAGAGGATATAAGATAACGCAAGCCGAAAAGGACATGAGATGAGCAGTTGAGGATGAACATAACCTTAAATATTTATCATTGTAGGAAGCGTTGCAAGATATGACAATACGAAAATTTGTTGTGCTATGTTTCACCCCACACTAGCGAAAACCAAAACGATGGTGGTAAATTCCTAGATTATCCTTAAAGACATGTAACTAAAGTATAGGTACTTGGAGCTAGTGTAGATAGAAAGACCTCAAAGAGGTTGAGGTGAGACCAGGGGTGTAAATGAACTCATTTAACTTAATGACCCAAGCTTTATAAAACCAATGTGAAAACTTGATTCAATTTTTCAAAGTCAAACCAAGCCATTGGAACATATCCTTTTTTTTGAACCAAACACGCTCATATATTTATTAATCATAAAATAAAAATATAAAAACTATTGAGCTCAAGACGATAAACGAGTTAATCAATCGCAGGTTTGAACCCATACACAAGCATCGAGCTCGATACTAAAAAAATATTTGAGCTCGAGCTCGAGCCCTACATTGAAAAGGTTAATCAATCACAAACCTGGTATTAGTTTTTTGAGCCTGACTAGATTAACCTACTACTACTTGACTCAGCTCGTTTACACCCTTGAGTGAGACAAATTGACAACATATTTGGTTCAGTTTGGTTTTAAAAAACTAAAGATAGATATATTCCCCGCATGAAATGGCTGGTCAAGGAGAATAAAAAATGACTAAGAAAATGCAAATGAAATGAAATAAACTACAACAATAATCATGCTTTGGAATTTCTTTGAAAAAAATGGTGTGAAGAAGACTTACACCAGCCCACTCGCCAAGGGTCTTTGCACTGGGAACGGTCACCAAGCTCACATTATGGTCAGCACATAGTGCTTTGACCAGCTTTTGGTAGTCCGGCTGGTTACAATCCTCGGCCAACACACAAAGTTGAGCGGCATGCTTCTCAATCACCTTTGCGGCCTCGTGAAGTCCACGCACAAGACCACCATGGGCAAGTGACTTTCTCAACACAAGTTGAAGAGCGGTCATGATGTCCATGGGCTCACCAAGAGCAGGGGCGGGGGCGGGGGCGGGTGCCTCAACAGGAACAACAGCCTCTTCACTGTAAGAGCAAAAAAAATTATGAGAACATAAAAAAAAGGTAAAAACTTTCAAGTGTTTATCTTAAGACCAAATATAGGAATATGTGTAGAATACTAAAAATGGGAACCATGGTTGAATGCCAACGAGGCAACGAGCATAAAATAACAAGTACTGTTTTAGTTGGTTCGATCAGAAAAAGAGTGTGTTTCATATAATGAAAAGCCTGAAAGGTCAAATGACTTGTTTGACAAGTGTTATTGAGAGAAATTTGAATGATATACTGTCAAAGATCTGAAACCAATTAAACTTATTCTAACCCAAACAACACCACTTAAATGTATTAGTGAGCAGAAAAATCTAAGAAATGAAAAGAAAAAGAATCAACAAGAGAATAAGTTTATGGGTTGCTACCAACATTTTTCACTAAAAGCCGAATGGCATGACTATAAACGAATAAACGACAGCAACATATTTGTGTGTAGTCTAGCAAACAACTCATTGAATGCAAAAAAAAAAAAAAAAAAAGATGCATCCTCGGAACTCAAAAAAGAAATGTTGATCAGATGATATGATGCTGTGATTGTATTTAATGGACATCATGCTAATTAGAAGTTAGCCATATTAGATGATATAATAACCTTTTCACTCAAATGCATGTTTCATGATATTGCATAAAAAAGATATCATATACATACCCTGCCATATTTTCTGTTGATTAAATCTTCGAATCAAGCTGCCAAAGAGAATGAGAGAAAATCATGTCAGTCAAAGAAACAATACGATAAAGCCATAAAGTTGAACAATTCATAAGCAATTAAAAAACATCATGCAAAATATTAAGTTGTAACACACATATATATAACCAAGGTATGCTACAGTTTGATGAACCACTACCAGTCAAACTTGCATTTAACTGAAAAAAACAGTAAATTGGCCACACTACCTGTTGTTTATTAGTCATTAAATGGTAGTCTGTCTCTGTCATGTCTATTGGCGCCAGCATATATTTCAGCAAAAGAACAAAGCAAAACAAGAGACATAGAGCACAAAAAAAAACATAGCACTACACAACAAGACATTTACACAATTACAATTACATTGTTTCTTTGTTAATGGCTAATGCAGCTCAATTTTAGTTCCATCTTCCTTTCTACTTATAATATACATACATACATACATATATACATAGGGGTGGGTTCAAATGTGAACCACTTTTTGGTTGTGAACGTGAGGACAACCGAGAGCGCGACACGTGGTGGATGACTAAGCGCCACGTCAGATCCACGGCGGATGACTAGGCGCGATTCATGGGAGGGCATTGAATTAAAGAGGGGGACCACACTCTCTCTCACCACGTGTCGCGCTCTCGGCTGTCCTCACGTTCACAACCAAAAAGTGGTTCACATTTGAACTTTCCTCTCTCTCTCTCTCTCTCTCTCTCTCTCTCTCTTATATATATATATATATATATATATCAACATAATATGTAACTGCTTATTAGTTGATTATAGCTAACAGAAACAATCTTAAAACAGCCGTACTAGCATTCGGTCCTTCTATTCCCAAAATGCTTCAATTAATCCATTCTCCATTAAAACTTCCTAACTATCTTTAAAATAAGCTAGATTACTACTTTTAACACAAATTTCAAACTTCTAAACGCATATTAATTCAACTATGAACTCAAACGAATCGAACGCCAATATACACAATAAAACAATCATTTCCTCAAATTTATCGATACATTCAGATCGAAACATCATATAATCTACGAATCAAACCGTTTTCAACACTATTCTTACAAATTACAAACAAAATTGAAATCACTATCAGAAAACAGACAAATTCGTACACAAAATAGAACTCAAAACAGACGATGCTTGATTTCTTCTAACATTCAACGAAAAAAACATCACAAATACTGCATTTTTCAACGATTTTGTGCAACAAAATGTACATACGAAGAGCTAAGATAGAAGATTGAAACGAGATTTAGAGAGAAAGATGAATGAATACCTGCTGCTGCAAAATCAGAGAAAACAAAGGCAGGTCGGCTATGGCCGTAGAACTTTGAGAGATTATAAAGGGGGTACAGAAATCTAAAACCCTAGTTCTATTTAAACTCTCGTAAATTTTAACTTTTAGGCCTTGTGCTTTTAGTTGTTGCAAGTTTTACCCCTGTGTGTGTTATTCTTTTCATATAGGTCATGTTAATCGACTCTTTTGACTTTTTAATGCTCTTTTATTTGACATCCATCTCGTATTTGTTAAAGTTTTTTTTCAAATCTCTACACACATACAAAATTTGGATGAACGAGCTTTGTGTTAATATTATTTGTTTTTATGAATATTGAAATTATTGGTTTTTATTTTTTGTATTTCTTTTTTATACGACTTGATCGTGTTTTGTTATGGGTTGTAGTAAAATGAAAAGACATCCAGTCAGGTACCAAAAATGCGTACTTTTTTTCTTGTATTTGTTTTGTCCAGAAAGATTGTAAGGTGTACGCCAACCATGCATAGTGTTCATAATGAATTCTCTTCCTTTAAAAAAAAAGTCTACCAACTAATCATTTTTCGGATGCATAGGTCGATTATGGGGTGAAATTCAGGTTGAGCTTGGCTTAATGCTGTACCGTTGTATGATGAGTTAATACTGAAACAACATAGTTATATGTTTTGGATAATGTATATTGTGAATAACATTGTTATAATTATATGTGTTATTATATTTGTGTAAAATGCACAAGTTAACACTTAAACGTTGTTTGATATACGTGGAACCACACAGCATCGTTATTGTGAAACAAAACATGAGTTAACACTTAGGTGTTGCTTAGAAATGTGACAATAAGTTATACAAAGAAATGGGCCGGACATGCCCATGGGCTAACAAGCATAAGAAATCTTTTAACATTTTTAGGAAACAAAACTTATTCAAAATCATAAGTTATACAAAGACACCAAAACAATACCAATTTGTTTCAACTTAAATTTAGTCACACCTACGTAGCAATCCAAACGACTTTAACAATATGTTTCACAAATATGGAACATCCGATAAAGGAAAATGCTCAAATGAAATTACAAGATTTATAAAATAAAATAAATCACTGCCATCCAAAGCACTTTTTCTCCCGAAGTTAAAAGGGCTATTTTGCCAAATTCTAGAGGGCCGCCTTACGTCCTTCAATCGATAACCATCTAGCCTCCTCCTTATCTTGAGACCAACAAGGGGTAGAACAAGAATATTCACTTGTTTTTCATAATTGGTTTGTTCCAAATCCTATGAACAAGCACACCAAAAATTCCGAATCCTAACATGAAATCACAATCTCTCAAAAAACATTCCGTCAAAACCAAACATGTGTAAAAACTTGTATATTTTTTTAGCAAAATACAAACAAGTACATCTAAAAATATCAAGTTCAATAGCACCCTATTAACCCCTATTTGTATCAAAGGGCAATGAATTGTTCACTCGTTGAACCACAAGCTTTGAATCTAAAACAACGATAACAAATCGATAGAAAAAGAACATTGTACATGGTGTAACTACGTAACCTTGAACATAATCCATCAGTTCTGCAATGACGCATAACAAACAAAATGAGGGGTGTTTAGTTCGTAAAATGGAATTGAATGGAATTCTAGTCTATCGAAGGAATTTGAATTTAAAGAAATTGAAATATAATTGAATGAAATTTGACCACACATTTCGTAGGTGGGAATTAATAAAAAAATAATTTACTAATCACTATAATTGGGTTTTATAAAGAATGGAAATGGAATTCCATTCCAAATCCTACCGACAATACATACCAAGATTTCAAATCTTTCCAAGAAATCCAAATTCCTCAAAAACATCTATCAAACCAAGCAGTTCTAAAAAATTCAGAAAAAAAATGATTTAAAGCAATAAATGCCAATGAAAGCCCATAACAAAATATGGCATTCATGCCCTAAAATTACAAAGAAGTGATAAGGAAAATCTTGCAAGTTTAAAGCATATCAATTAGAAATCAATACACAAGTTAAAAGAAAGATCATGTCAATATAATGTATTTGCTACACGAAATGGTAGAGCAAGAATAAAGTAGGTGAATGAAAGAATTGTAAAAAGTTTTAGGGTTTTAATTTGACATGGGTACTTTTAGTAATTTAGCAATCTAACAATCTTATCTCATCCTCCTGGTTTTGTTTACATCCTATTGGTGAGACAAAAAAATGCATTTCCGTCCCAACCACTCATGCACCATTCCAATATGGGTCAGACACGGTTCGTTCAATAATTGTCCTATATAGTGTCCTATCCAGTAACAAATGCATCCATACTTGTGAAGGAGTAACTATCACCAATTGAAAGGAGGTCCAAAAGAGCCATAACTCACACCAGAACAAGATATTAAACAGGGCTTGAATTTTGGTTTCACATATGCACGTTACCGAAGAATTTTGATTACCCTTACGCATATGTTCATAACATAAAGAAAGATGGAAACAATCAACAAAAAGATACATACCCGTGATAGAACGCAAGCGAGCATGAAAACCATCAAAGATGCTTCGCACGAAATCTGAACTGGATATGGATGATTCTAAGCATCATACATTCATTAAGGGTGTGTTGGTACTCCCTAACAGGACAAGACAAAAATCGGTGTTTGGTTGGTTTTCCATTAATTCATGTATGGATAAAGTTTGTCTGTGTGTATTAATCTGTTATGGATTGGAAAAGTTTTTGTTTTAGATGGTTTTTCCATGAATAGGAGCATGTTTTTTAATTGGGAGGGTAGGTTTGCAAAGAAAAAACTTGCTTTATGCATAAGGCCATCTAAATAAGCCATGAGTCTCATTAAGCTCATAAGACGCTAACAAATAAGAACCAAAAGTGAAAAAACAAAAATTGTCCCACCATATCGATGAACAAAAATCAGGAATACAAGACAAGATTGGTAAATTACTAAACTACCCATGTCAAGATAACCTTAAAAGTTAAAACCTTCACTCAAGCAATTCTTTCACCCCTACCCCATACTATTTGCGTACCAAACACACCCTTAAGAGATCTAAATCATAGACAACCAACACCACCAATAAAGTAAAAAACCAAAACATTAAGCTATAGAAAACAGAAACCCATGATCAAACCATAACCTTTTTTATCCCTCAAGAAGTGTACAAACTTTGGTGCTTTACAACACACATATAACTAAAAAAACAACCAATATCTTAATCTCATCTCTCTTTCATAAAATTATGCTTCTTATTTTCTCTAAACTACTCTTCTTAATCAATCAATTCTTAATTCTCAACACCTAAACCATACAAAACACCGGCATACTTCTCTAGCGAGCCACTAAAGAAGCAATCTTTCAACTTCCTGAAAGTACAAGCGGTAAGCAAACTATCCGACCCCGCCTGATGACAAACCCCAATCCTCTCAACCTCCAACAGCTCAGCCAGCTTATTCAACCCGCCATGAAGACTATTACAAAACTTCATCAAATGCTTAATATCAAAAATCGTAGGAAATACATATCAATCAAACTAAAAAACCCACATTGCGTCTCGGGCAGACTCCGACAAGTCAACACCTTCAACAAATAACCGAAATCATAACCACTATGAAAAGTCACCCAATACACACCATCATTCAACACAATCCCGACGACATCAATAACTCACCGAACCTCATCGCATCGATCCCTCTCTCGTTATTTTCCTTAAAATCGATACCGCTCTGTCTCAAAAGCTCGACGGAATCATTCGCGAAAACATCATCGTTCACATTAAACTCCCTAAAATTGAATTGCCAAATGCAAAACTTATTATTATCTGTTCCATCTATTATAGGTAAATTTCCTTTTTCATCGAAAAAAGTTAACCCTAATTGGATCAATTTGAGCAAATCGACGTTATCTTTCAACGTCTGGTAATGAAAATCGTTACTGTTTCTGAAATTTCCAACGGGACGAAGAACGATTCCTGGAAACTCCGTATCCATGGCGATGTACGGAAAATCATCAACGATACCTCGGATGAAATCGAATTCTTGTTCGAGATTGTGGTTCCAGACCTCTCGAATCTGGATCGAATCGCGTTTTTTTGACAAAATCGACATTTCTCATAACAAGGAAATTTTTGATTGGAGTGATTTAGAGATGGAATTGGATCGAAAAGTGTATAGAGTTTGACCTAGATCTGTGAATTAGGGTCAGTGGGGATGATTTAGTGCAGAAATTGATGGATGGATTATGGAATGGAGAGTGAGAAATGGAAGTAGTATGGATCGTTGAGATTTGAGAAGATGCAAAACCTTTGGGATGGAGATCGAATAATTAGGGGGGAAAATTGAAATTAGGGTTTGGATTTGGAAGGGGTGATGAGAAAAGGGGGAATTTTGGGTTTGTTTTTTATTTGGGTAATTGGTGTTGAGAAGGACCATTTCCATTTCCATGTGACTACAGTTAAGTATGGTCCAGAAAACGAGGTGTTAAACGAAGAGCGACGATCGTAATGATTTAATGGGTTTTTCCCGGAGTGATCCAATTCAGAATAGTATGTAGTATTGACTCATTTTTATGTATGTACAAACAATAAAACTGTTAAATGTAGTATCAACTTATCAAACTACACGAAGTGATCCAACTTGTCAAAGGTATCAAACTGCAAGGAAAAATAAATGTAGGAGTTTGTAACAAAGCAATAAGTCATAATACAATATTTCGTGACAGTTGATTGGTAAACCCTAACGAAAAGTCGATATTGAGTAGTTGTACTTGGACCCCGAACATGGGTCCGGGTTTGGTTCGGTTATCTAAATTTACTACTTGCGGATACCGACTGCACACCGTGTATATTTAGTTTATTAGTACTTATAATAAAAATTATTTAAATTTTAAGAAAATCTCCATCACATTTTGTGTTTTCTTTGATCACCCCACTGTCGTTGGTTTGTAGGTCAGATTTGGTTTATATCGTTTTTGCACACCCGTATCATTGACAATCAAAACACTTGACAAAATGTGGGTAACCGTGAACAGAAACGGGTACTCTTTCATTTATTAGTGTGAGTACCCGCCCTGAACGGTTTGGTTTCAGATAGTGAAATTAGGTACCCGCCCCATAAATATATTTCTTAAAATTTTTCAAGAACACCCTTAGGCTATGCATATCCAACCCTCCCAACCCCACTGTCACATCCAACTTTTCTCCAACCCCACAATTTACCCTCTGAAACCTTCCTAATTAGTACCAACCCTCTCACCTCACTCACACACACACCCCGTAGACACACACAAACACACAAACCAAGTGTGTGTGAAAACCGTCGGTATGGAGAAAAAGGCTTGGAAGCCGCTGAACCTCTGCACGCTATGGGAGCTCCCAGCCCTGAACCCCTGGTTGAAACCCGTCTAACCGATGTCCGCTACGCACGGCCTTAGGGGAAAATGGTAACGTGTATTGTATAATTTGGTCAAGAAACTTTTTTAATTTTTATTTTAAAATATAATGTACAAAAAAAAACGATTCATCTTTCAT
Source organism: Centaurea solstitialis (assembly GCA_030169165.1). Taxonomy (NCBI): domain Eukaryota; kingdom Viridiplantae; phylum Streptophyta; class Magnoliopsida; order Asterales; family Asteraceae; genus Centaurea; species Centaurea solstitialis. The sequence goes on along the minus strand of CM058041.1, from coordinate 2,696,657 downwards.
ATTTATTTTAGATCTTTGTTGATAAGTTTGTGTAATCGTAGATAAAGAAAATTGTGGAAGGTAGCAAAAAACTTATTAAGAAAAGAAAAGGGTAATATAGGGAGGAAGAAACACATGAGAAAACTGTCGTATGCAATCGGGGGTGTTTGAGATTGCATTTGAAATGAAATGTTTTTGAAGTGATGTTGAAGTGTGAGATATGAATTTATAAGATTGATTGTTTTTTTAAACTAAAAAATGAACTGAAATAATTATAATAATTTAGTGTATTTAGTCTCATAACAAAAAAATCAACTTAAATACATCAATTGAGGTGAGTATCGATGATCAAAGGACAAACAAACAAAAGAATGTCGAAATTTGCAAGGCATGGAGTTTTAATCTTATCCTGCACACAAAGCCTTGAATTAAGCAATTCTTGATGTTCTGGACATCCAATACATAAATATACAATCTCCTGTTTTTCGGTTTTGCAAATTCAAGTTACGTCTAGGCTAAAACCAACATTGAAATCGACTACCCACACCCAACCTCTAACTTTTTAATGCTAATCAGCTGACACATCAGCTTTTCCCAACTTTTTACTCCCATAACCCTCGTAAACCCACCAACCTCTCAATGAAAACACACACAAAATATAGCAGGTTGGGAATCTGTATCCACCCTATCCGTCGCGCAACTGAAAGGTTGAAAACCAACCCGCCGGTGTATTGAAGCTGCAACCCTCGCAACCGGTGCGGTAGCCTTAGTTGTGGGATTCCACTGAAATCCCATGATTTCAATCCAAATCTCAACAAACCAAACAGGTTTTCTTAGTGTTTAGACTCGTAGAATTCAAAATAATGATGAAATTGAAATGTCGGATTCTTTTGATTAAATTCCTTATTGATGTTTGATTCGCAAAATGAAAATAATAGAATCCTTTGAATTCCACAAATTAAGGAATTCATTTATTTATGTTAAGGATTTGAAAATCCTACGTATCAAACGCGTAGTCAAATTCCATCAAACTCCATTCTACGAACCGAAACAAGTTTCAAAGGGTTTTTATACACAGTTTTCTAATAATTGTTAGTGCAATTATTTATTAAAGCCCCAATGGCAAACATTCCATAAATGCCAGAAAAGAGCCACAAAGATGTCCACATTAGAAAAGCAGCCACTTCTAAATGGCTAAAACTAAAAATCTCCAAATACAAGTCCACAATTTCTTAAATTCACATAATTCACTGCTTCAAGATTGTCATCATGGAATTGCCAGCTCTACTACATCTGTATAAAAGAACATATACATCTCATAGTTAAATATTGCATTCCACAATAAACCAACACTTTTTTTTCTTCAAACAGGGGTATACATAATCAACATAATATAATATAAAATAAAACACAATAATTGCAAAAAGTATAATTTAAATAAAAATTGTATAAGTGGGTCTTTCCTACTCTTTTCCGTCTTACCGTTTTTACCAAAAAAGTTAAAAAAATGAAAAGGATTCAAACTTGTAACATGTAATGTTATGTTTCACGATAGTACGGGCTTGTTTGTTAGCAGCTTAATGAGCTTTATGAGATGGCTTATTTTGTTAGGCCATCGGCAGTGCCACACCGATGGCTATATGATCCAAAACAACCCTCTAGCTTATCTTTTTTGTCAAAAATACCCGACCGGGTATTATCTTGCCGACAGGATATATCCCGAGTGGACGACTTTCGTGAAAGCATTTAGGTACCCAACGAAGAGCCACGGATCCCGTTCAAGACACGTCAAGAATCGGTAGAAAAGACATCGAACGGACATTCGCACGCTTAAAGATAAATGACACGTAGTAAAAATACCCGGCGCGAGTATAGTACAAAAATAAAGAAATATGTACACGTGTATAATTTTACACAACATGATTCGTGAAGACGAAGGCTTCTCACATTATCCTTTTGATCTGACGGAGGTTTTACCGGAGAGATTGAAACAAATATCTACCCAAGAAGACCGAGCAAGAAACGCGAACCTAGTGAAAAACCGAGAGAGGCACGCCAACTTCGCCACGATTTATCTCGACACGTGTGGGACTCTTTGCCACACCCAATACTAATTTTATTGTATTTTTTTAGTTTTAATTTTAACGTTAATTTTTAATTTTAAATCTAATTTAAAGGTTATTTTTAATTTTAATGTTAGTTATTTTAATATATTTTATAAATTAAAAAAAATAAATGAGGGGTACCATAGTGGATGAAAGGTATGAAGTTGGTAGGGTAGTGGTAAAGATAGTGGAAAGCTGATGTGGTAGTCTGTAGAGCTGTATGAGCTGAACCATAGTGGATGGCCTTAGTATACATGACTTTTGGTAGTGGCTTATTCAGTAAACTTTTAGGAGGGAGCTTTATGCAGAAAACCAAGTTTTTCCAAACCTGTCACTCCCAATATGTTGGAAAAATTAACTGATAAGCTAGTAGGTAAGGTAAAAACTAGCTGATAATGTAAAATGACCTACCAACTTGAAAAAAATAATTTTGAAAAAAATAATTTTGAAAAAAATAAGAAAGGGGCGCAATTAGAAAAAGGTAGAAGATATTGAGCTAATTCAAACCAGGGGCGGATCCATAATTTTTTTCAAATTGTGGCACCATTTCATTATAAAAAAGTAAACATATATAAAGATATTTTTCACAAAATTAGTATTAGTCTGGTGGTTGGTTCTTTGTTTTTCAAATGTAAGGTCTCAAGTTCAAGTCTTGCTACAGCAAATCTTTTTATAAAAACAATATATCCTAAATTGACACGACCCTGTATATTTATACACTACGCTAGGTCGGCCCATGATTCAAACGTTTCTAACAGGCAGCTTAAGACTAACCAAACGGCTATTTTTTCCATGAAGAATAAAAAAACAAGCTAGTTTATGGTTGCCAAATTGGAAGACAGTATGTTGTCAATAGCGATAAATAACACAAAATAGCGATAGCGACTAACTGACCATGTATGTACTGCTATCTGGTATATAGCGATGGCACTTTTGTAACTATTTTTTATTTTTATTTTACGTTGATAAATACTAGGGTTTTACCTATTATATTTTGTCCTCTAATATATATAATCGTTTAAGACTTTTAAGGTAATATATTAGTATATAAATATATAATTTATCTTTAGAAGGTGATACGCACCTTGGCCAACCTGTTAGATACTGTCCGCTTTGGGGTTAACCCTCACGGCTTTCCAAAACGCATCTTACTAGTTAGGCCAAGGAGTACTATATGAACCCAGCATCTCCTCTGCTTGTGGGCGATGTGGGACAAGGAGTACCAATACAACCCCCATAAGGAACGTATCAATACTCCCCCCTTGGAGACCATTCGACCTCGAATGGTGGTCCGAAGAGTTGTCTCCCACAACGGGACGAGCGAGAGGCCGCTCTGATACCATTGATACGCACCTTGGCCAACCGGTTAGATACTGTCCGCTTTGGGGTTAACCCTTACGGCTTTCCAAAACGCGTCTTACTAGTTAGGCCAAGGAGTACTATATGAACCCAGCATCTCCTCTGCTTGTGGGCGATGTGGGACAAGGAGTACCAATACAACCCCCCATAAGGAACGTATCAGAAGGCTATCGCTAAATATTAAATAGCGGTCGCTATTTATCGCTATTCGCTACTGACAACTATGCCTAGAACAACCTATCGAATGTGTGGATCTACACAGTGTATATGTGGCCAAATCTTGAGTTGTATTACCTTAATTCCAAAAAAAATTATAGTTTTGTGCGGATCTATTGAAAACTATGAAAAATACAGAATAAGCCTTAGAAACAAAGAAAACAGAATTTAGACAGTTAAAATGATGGCAAATGGTGATATTATACGAACCTTTTAATCATCTTTTGCGCTTTAAGTTCTTCAGATTCCTCAATATGTAGCTAATGACTTCCTTCAACGTAGCTTTTCGATTATCTTTGAAGTTCCAAAGCTCATTCACAATATATCGGCCACTGGGGTTGTATTCATTCATCTCCTTGAATGCAGTAACCACCGCGTCAAAGATGCCATTCCCCCACTCTGCTTTCAGATCCTTTAGCAGTTCATCGTCTTCATCAATCACTTCCTGCATAAGCCATTTTATACTTAAAAATCGGAATAGGGATCAACAAAACGAACGAAACTGACCCAGTAAATCCCACTCGAAAGTAAGGGTCCATAGAGGAATTTGACTTTGAAGGAATCGGAACGGAATTTGACCGAGAGTTCACTTAAGCCAGAAATGATGAACCTCAAATTATGGAATTCAAGGGATTCCATCAAGTTCATTTCGCAAACAAAACAACCCGTAAGGAATTTGGTCAAAGGAATTTGTCATTCCAATCCCATCAAATTACTTTTTAAAGAATATGGTCAATAAACTACACTAACAAATACACTTATATTATAATTGGGTAAATGAAATACACCAAAAAAAGGTTTTGTTCTAAATAATTTGGTCAGTCATATATCCTCTAAAATATTCAACCAAAGAAATTTGTCATTCCAATCCCATCAAATTACCATTTGGCCATCTTTACTTCGGGCCACATATAATTAACATGAATCAATAAAACAAAGATTAATAATACTAGTATCGTTTCATTAAAAAAAAACAAGTAACTCCTTAATCAGGACTAGTTTTTTATTTTATTTTAATTCCAGTGATAATTCGAACAAAAGCAAAAGGTACAAGGGCAAAACTGTAAAGCATAAGAGTAAAAAGCTACAAAAACCCATATTGAAAAGTGGAAAAACATGAAATTTATTGAAGTGGGAATTTAACACATTTTACTCATCTGCAGAACCGCAGAACCTTAATCTAGCACCTTAGACCAACTTATGTTATAGTTTTAGGTGTTGTACTGTCGTTTGTTTTTTAAGAGTTCCAAAGTCTGATTTCACAGCTAAAAAATAAGAGGTGAATGGTGCACCTCTTAAAAATTCAGAGAACTCTAACAGGTTTTCAGAACTTTTCTTAAACATAAAACAGTTTTTAAGTCTGCAAACCTCTTCTTCACAAATAAGAAGGTATTTTTTTTAAAAACAAACAATGAAACAACCCCTTAGTTTTAAAAAATATAAAGCACACAACGAAACATTACCATGACACCATCAATGAAATTTAAAAAAAATTCACTACGATAAAACCATGAGATCCGCACCTGGCTCATGGAGTAGTTTCGCCAAAGGCTCCAAAAACCATGATTTAAAGGAGCCTAGATGTCTAACAGCTTAAACCAACAACTTTCGTACCCGTGCCAAAAAAAGAATTTCAAGAAGCATACCTTATGTGCACCATCTACCGCAACAACTTTCATTGGATGCCACTCGGAGTTTTTAAGCTTGTCCTGCCATAGAGAGCACAGTTCAGTGGCCTTGATCTGAGCTTCATCAGCATCAAACTTCTCCTTGCATGCATCATAGAAGGCTGTAGTATCAAGTTCTCCCATCCTCTTCACCCCAATATTAGTCTTGCCACTTAACATATCTTGAAGACCCTGAAAAACAAAAAAGATATTAGTTAACTAGTTGCATCTTCATCAAACCTTACAGTATTGTTAGAAGGCGTAAGATTGTGAGAGAAGTTAACGGTGAGAAGCGTGAGAAGTGGATCTGAACCATTGATCACTTTAATCTCATGCACTCCCATGAATTGCACTTTAGAAGGGAATTGATCCGGTGCATCTCGAAGCATCTTATCTCGGTGCCTCTCATCCTAATGTGCATCCATTTCTCATCTAATGATGAGTAACCACTTCTCATCAAATGTAACACTTCTCACCGGAACCAAACATTAATATCAAAAAGGTCATTGGTCCATCGGTATCCGTGTTAGCGATAGGTTCCAAGTCGCCTATACCGGCAAACTGATCCCGCTCCCAAACAGTGTTTGTCATTACTGGTCCTGGGCTATGCTGGTCCGCGACAAAAATACTTAATACCAGTTATGAGAAGAGGTCCCAGTCCTGGGCCGGACCCACTTATTTTTTAAAATTAATTTTAATGTATAAAAAATACTTTTGAAGAATTTGGTCAACCCAAAACACTAATAAATATGTTTTTTTTTGTCATAAATGAGTCAATCAAATATACTTGAAAATATTTCATTTGGTCAATCAATAACACTAAAAAAATAAGGGGTTTTTTAATCGTAATACACTTAAAATACATTTTGGTCATCAATCAAATACATTTATGAATAGACCATAAATAAAAAAATCGGGCTGGTCCAGGGCCAGACCCTGTTTTTGGTGGAAAATTGTAACTGGCCCTTACCCTTAACCAGCAGTGCCAGGACAGACCCATTTGGCCATCTCTAGTCCCAACCTCCCTACCTAGAGATCAAAGGGTTCAAACCTCATCAAATGTGAGTGTGTGCAAGTTTTGTCGTATATAATTATAAATATTAGGGTAAATTACATATTTGGTCCTGTGGTTTACACCTTATTGCACTGTTGGTCCGTATTTCAAAATTATTATGGAAAAGGTCCCTGTAGTTTACACTATATTGCACCATTGGTCCCTGTGGTTTACACTATATTGCACTATTGGTCCCTAACCCTATTGGCAAACTAGGACCAAAAGTGCAATATAGGGTAAACCACAGGGACCAACAGTGCAATATAGTGCAAACCACAGGGAACTTTTCCCTAATTATGTCAAAATAGGGACCAATAGTGCAATAAAGTGTAAACTACAGGGACCAAATATGTATTTTACCCTAAATATTATATACACTTACAAGAAAAAAAACAAATATTAACGGAATTTAGTGACAATACCTTAATCAACTCTTTCCGGGCTTCTTGTAACTCATCGTTACTTTGGCGCTCCTTGACCATAAGGGTTTGGTTCATGTTTTCCACGTCATCCATCTCCTCCATCTTCGATTTCAGCTCATCATCCATCTCCTTAATCTTTTCTTGAACAGCAGCATCATCCTGGTTCCCAAGATGCTTCATCACTTGCAGCTTCCCTTTTAATTCTTCAATTTCCATTTCCAGTTTCTGCTTGGCATCCAGCTGTCTCTCTAAATCGAGGATTTTCTTAAGAGCCTCCTCCTTCTCTCTCTGTGGTTCAGAATTCAGTCAAAAAATTCCAAAGCTTTACCGTAAGTTAGAGGGTATAAAGACAGATAAACAACTATGCTAAAATGGAGAAAGAAACGAGGGATTTTAGCATTTTGTTGCTCCAACAGTTATGATATCCTCTATATGCTACAATAGAGAAAAGATGCGAGAGATTGTAAAAATCTCTAAGTTGGAGAAATCTCTAAATAGAGAGAGAAATGATTACTCTAATGCTCCAACCAATAAGATGTATTGAAAATAAATGTTCAAGATGTATTGAATATTTTAATAATAAAATTAATGTTAGAATTGCTAAAATATAATAGCTGTTGGAGTTGGATGCAATACCTTTTTTAGAGAATTTGGCTCTTAAATTTTAATACTATAATTTAGAGAAAATATAGCATAGTTGTTGGAGATGCTCTGTAAGAATACGTAAATACAGACTTTGGTTGGTTTACCTTTTGCTCTTCAACCAGTCGCGTAACACTCTCATCGGCTTTTTTCTGCTCTATGGATGCCATATGTAGGGAGTTGTTTTGAACATCATTCTGGATTTACAAAAAGATGTGAATCAAATAATATGATATTTAAAAAAAAAAAAAAACCTACTTTCAATTGAAGGGCATGAAACCCCTGCAACTTAATAATATTTTCCTACTGCAAATATCAGTATTAGGCTATTAGCAGAGTGTCACCAAACTTTCACACATGCAATTTCCTCCCATTGCGAATCCCATTGAGAATCGTTGTCTACAGCAAGAGCTAAAGGGTTAAGGGTGGATTTTACATTTTGTGATTCACGAGAAAGAATTACAGAAAAATGGTGCCTCAACATGGTATATTATTGTTTAACATTTTAAATTTTTTTTACTGAAAACCAATAAAGAAAATAGCATTGGTCTCATGCAGCCAACTTCATTAACAAATGTATGCATGCCTTGCAATTGGCCATAACAGTAAATATATAAAAATCCACATCATTGGCCACATTAGCAAAAAGTCAACATGCTAATCGGCTAATGCTTAAACAGGTAATTGTAGTACCTAAACGTTTGAGATAATTATGTCTCTGGTATCAAAATGAAGGTTACGAAAGTATGTAACATAAACTAGAAATTAAAACAAAGTAGGTTTACATCATGTAGTTTGCCCTTATAATTAATCAAGCACCTAAATTGGTGTGATCAAATGACTCTAAAGTTAGGTGATGTTTGTTTTCAAAAAAAATACCTTTTAAAACCTCTTAAGTCTGAAAATTAAGAGGTTTGCAGACTTAAGGCTGTTTGTTTAATTTTCAAGAATAGGTCTGAAAACCTCTTACCGTCCTCTGAAATTTTAAGGAAAGTGCATGCACCTCTTATTTTTCAGATGTGAAATCAGACTTCAACTTCAGGCCTCTTAAAAAGAAATGACACCTTAGACTCGTAATTTAAAGAAGAGGCATAATTCACAAAATATGATAGGGTACATGACAATATGATATGTGCCTGCCAAGTTGGGAAAACAATCACCTTTCTTTTCTCGTCATCTAACTTCTGTTTTTCGCGTTCTGTTAAAGCCTCCCTCTTATTCAGCTCTTTGCTCCACATATCGAGCTTCTTCCTCCGCCTTTCCAGATCAGCATTCAGTATCTCTTGTTCGTCTAACACCCTCTTAACGTGCTCCCTTGCAAGCCGCTGCATCTTTCTTGTCTCTGTGAATAAAAACAATATTTACGTGTTTGACTTCAAGGTTCTACATGGATTTCCCCACAAAACATATTCTTTTAAAAAAATTATGCTTCTCAAGGGTGTGTCGCTGTGATGCTATGTTGTGTGCCCCTGTATTTCTTAAAAACTAAACTTATGACAAAAGTTTGTGAGTCCCATTAAGCTGCTAAAAAACAGGCCCCAAGTTCCGGGCTAAAGTGTCTTTGACTCTTTGCCTGAAAAGGCGTGGGGTTCAAGTCTCCCTTTTAGCAACTTTCCCTTTTACAGCTTTTAATGATGGGTTTCTGTCGTTTTTGTGAAAAAAAGTGGAGGAAAGCCGAGGTCAGAGGGTCAAAACATGATCCTTCCTTGCAAATGCAATCAACCAAACAACTAATCTATTATGATCTTGTGAAAACTTTCTATAGCTTTCACTTTAATGGTCCAATGGGAAAAATAGAAAGCCAGAAGTCCAGAACCAAGAAGCAATCGAGAGAGTAAGTGTACCTTCGTAATAAGCTTGATGCATGTTGTCTTTTTCCTCGAGCATCCTACTCAACGACATATTCGTCTGGTTGTACTTGGTCTGCAAATCATCGAGATTCTCATTCCGCATGTCGATCTCAGTAGCCAACTCCACCACTGCTTTGTTTCTCGTTTCTACCTTTTCGTAGACAATATCCGCAAACCTTTTCAGCTGCCTTTTTGTGCGAAGATAATCCCCTATCGGCCCTTGTGACTCGAAGTCACTCGAACGAGCCAACCAGCCGTAAATACTCGAGCTCGAAGGATTCTCGGCAGCAACCCATTCTTTCTTGCTGTAACGAGAGGCTTCAAACGCTTTCTCGAACTCCATGGCGTTCTTAAACCCGATCCAGTCGTTGTTAAACCTCACTAACGCTTGCGCTTTCTGATTTTGATCATCCCATAAGATCTCAACGACTTCCGGCTTGTATTTCGAAAACCTATTCATCCAATACTCCGTGCTCTCCACGTCGTTCCCGCTTTCGGGATCTTTGACAATGTTGACCACGATAGCAGTCCATGGCAAGCAGAATAGGTCGTTTTCTTCGGAGGTTGGAGCGACAGGTGGTGGGGCCGCCGCTTTTGGCAGCTGTTCGGCCTCGTCTGCGAGCTCTTTTTGTAAGTACATGGCTAGGGCCACTGGTTAGCCTTCTGTTTTGCACTTCTGTTGGAAGAACCTTTTCCCACTCCCGTAGCATGTTGTAACAGATCTTTGTATTTGAAGTTCTGTTTTTTCTTCCCTGCACAGAAAGGACAGCGAAGGATGCCGTTGGGAAACTTAACTTTATATGTTCCGTTTCTCAGTTGCTCATACGGTTTATCTTTGTACTCGGCGATCTCTGAATCGCTGAAATCAGACTCTTCACCTGAGCTGTATTCCATCTGCAAAAACAAAGACAGAACACAACTAAAATAAGACTCTTCACCAGAGCTGTATTCCCTTTCAAAATAAGTTATCCCATGTCTATTTTACATTTCCAAGTACTAAGTTTGACATCAATAAAGTTAGTGTAGTTTTTATCGAAGCTAGGATGATACAATTCATCTTCATATCTCAAATAAACCAGTTACAAGTTGAGATTTCACATATTACTTTGGTATAATCATCACAGCCAATCTTACGTACTTCCGATGAAACATTCTAAACCCTAAATTACTAGCCACGACAAAATGCATGAAGAAATGATGAAATTAAGCTCGATTCAGTATCCTATCCATAATCATCGAACAATACCTGGAATTTCAGTTGCAAAAAACACACATTACCTCACTCAAAATAAAGCAGTTACAAGTTGAGATTTCACAAATTACTTTAGTAAAATCATCACGGCAAATCATACGTACTTCCGATGAAACATTTTAAACCCTAAATTACTAACCACAACAAAATGCACGAAGAAATGATGAAATTAAGCTCGAATCAGTGTTTTATCCATAATAATGGGACACTTCCTGGAATTTCAGTTGCAAAAAAACACACATTACCTCGCTCAAATAAAGCAGTTACAAGTTCAGATTTCACAAATTACTTTAGTAAAATCATCACAGCCGATCATACGTTCTTCCGATGGAAACATTCTAAACCCTAAATTACTATCCACAACAAAATGCACAAAGAAATGATAAAATTAAGCTCGATTCAGTATTCTATCCATAATCATCAAACAATACCTGAAATTTCAGTTGCAAAAAAACACACATTACCTCGCTCAAATAAAGCAGTTACAAGTAGAGATTTCACAAATACTTTTGTATAATCATCACAGCCAATCATACGTACTTCCGATGGAAACATTCTAAACCCTAACTTACCAACCACAACAAATTGCACGAAGAAATGATGAAATTAAGCTCGATTTCAGTATTTTATCCATAATCATCAAACAATACCTGAAACTTCAGTTGCAAAAGATACACATTACCTCGCTCAAATAAAGCAGTTACAAGTTCAGATTTCACAAATTACTTTCGTATAATCATCACAGACAAATGGAAAAATTATAAACCCTAGATTACTAACCACAACAAAATGCATGAAGAAATGATGAAATTAAGCTCGAATTCAGTATCCTATCCATAATCATCAAAAAACACCTAAAATTTCAGTTGCAAAAACACACATTACCTCGCTCCAAGCGGAAAAAACAAAATGCAGACGGCACTCAGTAACCGGAAACAGCACGATTCCGTCAACACCACGGCGGCCACCGGCGATGAGAAAAGCACCGGAGACCGATCGGAGAAGATGAAATCAAAACCCTAGGTGGTTCGTTTCGAGTTTGCGAAGCGAATTGTTGCCTTCGAATATGAAAAATGTGAAATGTGTGTCGCTTTTCGAAGAATCCAGAAGACTGTGTGTGACAAGTAGGACTCTATGTGAACTCTTTAGGTGGATAATATAGTTTATATATTTGGGCCGGTTTAGTTTCTTTGAGGCCCAATTGTTAAATGTTCAACATAGGCCCATTGGGCCGTTGACTTATTTAGAAGTGTTTGGGATCGGTTATCTAAAACCAAGGTTCTAAATGGTGTGAGGTATGGTATGATATGGTGGTGAGATCGAGTCTCAAGCCTTATGAGTCATTGCAAAGCCATGGTATTTCCAAGGCTGATTTATCGTATCAGATTTTTAGTTCATATAAAATACTATATATAAGAGCATATGTTTTGTACTGTTATTTAATGAGTTTATAGTAATAAGCTAGTTAAATTTAGGTTATATATAAAAAACTAGCGGATAAAACCTCAAAGCATAAAGAAAAATCAAATATCGCATTAGGAGAACTACGTAGTAGGCCATGGGCGTATCACTGGCTTAACGTGGCGTGAGACGCAAGCCTTGAAGCCTTGACGTGCCATGGCGGCTGTATGACGATTTTTTAGAACAACGTCTAAAACCAAGGATTAAAATAGTGTAAGACAACACGATGTTCTTAAGGTGTGAACCAAGGCAGTAAATTAATACATCATATATATTATTATACATGTATAAATACATGTTTTCTTTTTGAAGCCAACAAAAAATGATGTATAAAGCTACAAGCAAATATAAAACATACAAACATAAAGTTACATACACTCAGTGGCCTTTAGTGTTTCATCATATAACATTTGCAAATATAAAAAATACATTTAAAAAAAAATAACGACGTCTTAGAAAAAACAGACGACATATCGCGATATATCGCGCCTCAAGCCGTTAGGGGTGAGCAAAAAAACCGAAAACCCAACCCGATCCGACCCGGAAAAACCCGAAAAACCCAACCCCGAAAAAACCCGACCCCGAATTTCCCGAAAACCGAAATCCCCGAGGGTTGATCGGGGTCGGGTCGGATGTGAAAAATTGTGCCCCGAAACCCGAAACCCGATTTTTTAATGTTTTTTAAATATATTTTGTGTATTTATAAAACAACCCTTAATGTTTCATTATTATTTTTAAATATGGCAGCAAATGCTTCTGTTTGGAATGCTTCTAAAGTTGTAATAGACTTAAATTAGAGCCCAAACCAATTCATCAAAATCAAATACGGCCTCTCTCTCTCTCTCTCTCTCATTGCTTCATCGGCGCTCTCACCACCATCAACCGATATTTTGGTTTAGTATTAGCATTTTGGACTTGGATATTTTGTCCTTTTGGTATTTAGTTCAACTTTTAGATGTTGATTTTAATGTTGGTATTTGTTATTTTTCGTTTGTTGGTATCTTAGTTTGTTACTTTTAAATGTTTATTTTTACTTTGAAACTTGAAACTGTAATAGGGAAAAAAAAAAGTCAAAATAAAATCGGGTGCCCAGAAAACCCGCCCCGAAATCCCCGAAACCCGAAAACCCCAACCCCCGAAAAGTCGGGTATCGGGGCCTCCATTTTCCCCGCGAAACCCGAAATCCCCGAAATCCAAAAAACCCGTTCGATGCTCACCCCTACAAGCCGCCGTGGTGTGCCTTTTTTGAACACCGCTAATTACCCAAAAAAAGCTCATAATCTACGATCAAAACCTACACGAGACGAATACACATCGATTGCAATTTTTATGTAGAGAAAAGAAACCGAAAATGGACATAAATTGAGACCTATGCACAACATCCTATGTTGAACATCCGATGGATGTGTTTTTACTGCTTTAGTCTAACAGGTAAATCATCGAGTTTCTCATTCCGCATGTGGATCTTAGTAGCCAACTCCCACAACGCTTTGTTTCTCGTTTCTACCTCTATATCCGAAAACATTTTCAGCTCCGTTTTCGTGCGAAGATAATCCCCTATTGGCCCTTGTGACTCGAAGTCACTCGAACGAGCCAACCAGCCGTAAATACATGAGCCCGAAGGGTTCTCGGCCGCAACCCATTCTTTCTTGCTGTGACGAGTGGCTTCAAACGCTTGCTCGAACTCCATGGCGTTCATAATCCCGATCCAGTCGCTGGTAAACCTCACGACCGCTTGCCCTTTCTGATCTTGATCGTCCCATAAGATCTCAACGACTTCCGGCCTGTATTTCGAAAACTGATTCATCCAATACTCTGTGCTCTCCACATCGTTCCCGCTTTCCAGATCTTTGACAATGTTGACCACGATCGCGGTGCATGGCCAGCAGAACAGGTCGTTTTCTTCGGAGCTGTATTCCATCTGCAAAGACAAAGCTGTATTCTGTCCCAAAATAAGATTAAAATAAGTTATCCCATGTCCTAAATAAGGGGCTGTCTGTTAGCAGCTTAATGAGCTCAATGAAACTCACAGCTTCTTTGAGAAGCTATGCGTGATTCGTTGGTAGTGGCTTAATGATATAGAAAGTGACTTATCCAGTAAGCTTCTAAGTAGTAGCTCCGATGGAAACATTCTAAACCCTAACTTACTAACCACAACAAATTGCACGAAGAAATGATGAAATTAAGCTCGATTTCAGTATCCTATCCATAATCATCAAACAATACCTAAATAGTCATCAAATACTTTCGTATAATCATCACAGCCAATCATACATACTTCCGATTATAAATTTCTAAACCCTAACTTACCAACCACAACAAAATGCACAAAAAAATGATGAAATTAAGCTCGATTTCCAGTATTCTATCCATAATCATCAAATACCACCTAAAATTTCAGTTGCAAAAACACACATTACCTCGCTCCAAGCGGAAAAACAAACAAAATGCAGACGGCACTCAGTAACCGGAAACAGTACGATTCCGTCAACACCACGGCGGCCACCGGCGATGAGAAAAGCACCGGAGACCGATCGGAGAAGATGAAATCGAAGCCCTAGGTGGTTCGTTTCGAGTTGCGAAGGGAATTGTTGCCTTCGAATGTGAAAAATGTGAACTGTGTGTCGCTTTTCGAAGAATCCAGAAGACTCTGTGTGACAAGTAGGACTCTATGAGGGTGTTTGGGATTCCATTTTTTGGTTCAAAAGTCATTTTCCCCAAAAGTCCTTATTGACTTCTTGGAGAAGTCAGGATTTTTTACTTCTCAAAACCTCCGTTTCCTCCCTTGTCCAAATGAAATTTCAAGAAGTCATTTTACATTGCCAAACACCATTTTAACTTATTGACTTCTTGGAGAAGTCAATAAGTTAAAAAGGAGCTTTATAATGGACTCCCAAACACCCACTATGTGAACTCTTTAGGTGGATAATATTTTATATATATTTGGGCCGGTTTAGTTTATTTGAGGCCCAATTGTTAAATGTTCAACATAGGTCCATTAGGCCGTTGACTTATTTAGTTATTTAGGAGTGTTTGGGATCGGTTATCTAAAACTAAGGTTCTGCCGGCTTGGGCTAGCCAGTTATCAGAGGGGTCATCCTCTTGGAGTAGAAGTCTCAGGTTCAAAATCTGGGCAAAGACGTTTCTAATCTAACTGAGATGTATACTAACAACTAACAAAAAAAAACTGTCGTTCAAAAAAAATCTAAAACCAAGGTTCTAAATGGCATGAGGTATGGTGTGGCGGCGAGACCAATTGCAAAGCTACGGCATTTTCAAGGCTGACTTATCGTATCAGATTTCTAGTTCGTATAAAATACATACTATATATAAGAGCATATGTTTTGTACTGTTATTCAATAAGTTTATAGTAATAAGCTAGTTAAATTTAGGTTATATATTAAAAACTAGCAAATAAAACCTTAAAGCATAAAGAAAAATCAAATATCGCATTAGGAGAACTACGTAGTAGGCCATGGGCGTGTCACTGGCTTAACGTGGCGTGAGA
Organism: Centaurea solstitialis; assembly: GCA_030169165.1. Taxonomy (NCBI): domain Eukaryota; kingdom Viridiplantae; phylum Streptophyta; class Magnoliopsida; order Asterales; family Asteraceae; genus Centaurea; species Centaurea solstitialis. The sequence continues at coordinate 2,681,142 of CM058041.1, read as the reverse complement.
GTTGAGACGCAAGCCTTGAAGCCTTGGCGTGCCATGACGGCTGTGTGACGATTTTTTAGAACAATGTCTAAAATCAAGGTTCAAAATAGCGTAAGACGACACGATGTTCTTAAGGCGTGAACCAAGACGGTAAATTAATACATCATATATATTATTATACATGTATAAATACATGTTTTCTTTTTGAAGCCAACAAAAATGTTGTATAAGGCTACAAGCAAATATAAAATATATACAAACAAAAAGTTACATAAACTCAGTGGCCTTTAGTGTTTCACCATATAACAATTGCAAATATAAAAAATACATTTAAAAAAGAAATAGCAACGTCTTAGAAAAAACAAATGACATATCACGATATATCGCGCCTCAAGCCGCCATGGCGTGCCTTTTTGAACACTGTTAATTACGTTGTGCGTAGCGCCACCGGCGGGTTGGCCAATTTGAAGCCGGTGGGCTTCCAGGTTGGGGCGGCTTGGGGTACGCGACCTTTGAAGCCCGGCGGGCTCCAGCCTTCGCGGGTTGGCCACACCGCCAAGCCCGCGTGAGTTGTGTGTGTTGTGTAAGAGGGTTGAGAGGGTTGGGGTACAGGTTGCAGAGGGTTGCAAAGGGCTTATGAGAGGGTTGAGGCTTATGAGAGGGTTGAAGAAATGCTGATGTGGCAGTTAGGTTGGGAGGGCTGGGCTACTGATAGCCTTACCCAAAAAAAGCTCATAATCTACGATCATAACCTACACGAGATGAAGACATTACACATCGATTGCAATTTCTACGTAGAAAAAAGAAACCAAAAATGGACATAAATTGAGACCTATGCACATCATCCTATGTTGAACATCCGATGGATGTTTTTTTACAGCTTTAGCCTAACAGGTAGTGAGGTGGACATCCTTGCAGAAACATCTGAAACAAGATCAAGCATATTTGAGTCTCTTAAATGGACCTTGGTCAAGTATCGGGTCAACAAGAGGAAGTTTGGGGTCCACTTGCTCCGCTTCAGGGGTTTGTTCCCCTTCGGTGGTGGTTGTGGTGCATAACCCTCCGTGAACGGCGGTTGTTGAGGTGCAGGTGGAAGCTGTACACCAAGTTACATTTAATATCAAAAAGAATCAGATAAAACCAAACCAAACAGACCTAGTAATTCTGAATAAAACCAGTTAATTCCAAACCAAACAAACCCAGTAATACTGAATTACAAGAGAATGCCAGAAGTCCACATAGTTAAAAACTACACACAACACACCATAAAAATCTTATTACTCGAGTTCAGTCGATCTCGAACACAAAACACGCTTAACTTAACGAGTAGAGCTTTATAACACTAATGTTCGACTCGATTTATTCAAAAACCCAGTAACTTTTTGAGCTTAGACACAGGTTGCATGTTGTCTTTTTCCTCGAGCATCCTACTCAACGACATGTTCCTCTGGTTGATCTTGCTCTGCAAATCATCGAGATTCTCATTCCGCATGTGGATCTTAGTAGCCAACTCCCACAACGCTTTGTTTCCCGTTTCTACCTCTATATCCGAAAACGTTTTCAGCTCCGTTTTCGTGCGAAGATAATCCCCTATTGGCCCTTGTGACTCGAAGTCACTCGAACGAGCCAACCAGCCGTAAATACACGAGCCCAAAGGGTTCTCGGCCGCAACCCATTCTTTCTTGCCGTGACGAGTGGCTTCAAACGCTTGCTCGAACTCCATGGCGTTCATAAACCCGATCCAGTCGCTGGTAAACCTCACGAACGCTTGCGCTTTCTGATCTTGATCGTCCCATAAGATCTCAATGACTTCAGGCTTGTATTCCGAAAACTGATTCATCCAATACTCCGTGCTCTCCACATCGTTCCCGCTTTCCAGATCTTTGACAATGTTGACCACGATCGCGGTGCATGGCCAGCAGAACAGGTCGTTTTCTTCGGAGCTGTATTCCATCTGCAAAGACAAAGCTGTATTCCGTACCAAAATAAGATTAAAATAAGTTATCCCATGTCTATTTTAGATTTCCCTAAATAAGGGGCTGTTTGTTAGCAGCTTAATGAGCTTAATGCAACTCGCAACTTATTTGGGCAGCTACGCATGAGTCTTTGGTAGTGGCTTAATGATATAGATTATAGAAAATGACTTACCCAGTAAGCTTCTAAGGGGGAACTTTATGCAGAAAGCTAAGTTTTTTCCTTACCAGTTACTCCCAAGTGAAAAACCCACTCAAACAAAAACATTTTCAATCTATACATACAGATTAATCCACAAAGACAACTTTATCTATACTAGACTTAATGAAAAACCAACCCAACATCCCTCAAGTGTCCCATTTACAATTCTACCCTTCATTATGAAATGTAGAAATTCATTGCTTCCTCTACTGCCAATGGTAAAATCGTTATTTAGTTAATTAAAAACTGTAATAATTACAATTTTCTAAAATTTGGTCATTTTCATTGTGAACATTTACTTTGGGATGAAGGGAGTGGTTGAGACATTAAGGGAGCGCAGACAAATTATTGCGAAAAAAAAAATCAAGAATGTTATTTTAATTTGAATATAAGAAGTATTAAGAACCATCATGTTTCAACATCCTTACAGCCAAGCATACACCAGGGTATCTCAATCTCCAATCCATCTAATATATTGCATATCTTTCAATGATTATTGATAACATTAACACACTGAATCCAGCTTAGTTTCTTCTTTGCTTAATGCATTTTGTTGGATACTGGTAACTAGGATCTCTTCTTCGTTGGAAGAAAGTTTCCATCGGCAGCATCGGAGGTTGGCAATAATAAGTATACCAAAAAGAACTTTGTGCAATCTCAACCTTTTAAGGCAAATGCAATTTGAGTTATATTCCTAGGTTGAGACAGGAAACAGAAAAATGATATTCCAATCCACTTTCCTGCACTTCATGCTATCGAATACTGTATGCGATGAAATCAGAACCATTGTCTCATTTTTTTGAGTCATAAAGTTTGGAACGACAGATGTCTAACAGGTTACTTCACAATTGTAGAAGTGATTCAAGTTCTAAAGGCCACCAGTACCTAATCGTCCAATAGAATAACTTAGAGTAAAATTTGCAACGAAGAACATATCAATTTTACATTTCCAAGTACCAAGTTTGACATCAATAAAGTGACCTTTTAAATATCAATTTTACATTTCTAAGATATCCAGACTTTGGATCTGGTCCTTTGGGCCAGGCTCGGGGCCGGTATGGTAGGATCCCGTCTATGGGATCCACTTCTATGGGATCCACTTCCCTGCCGGTCGGGTTCAACCATAGGTTGAGTCCGGTCGCAGCGGATTAGTGGGATTGCCTAATTGGAGGCCCGATACCGCTAGAGCGTGTGTTAACTTGCCTTTCAAAAAAAATACCAGATATTTCAGTAGCAAAACACATGCACACATTACCTCCACTCAAATAAAGCATTTACAAGTTCAGATTTCACAATTTTTTTTGTATAATCATCACAGCCAATCTTACCTACTTCCGATGAAAAATTCTAAACCCTAAAGTACTAACCACGACAACATGCATGAAGAAATGATGAAATTTAAGCTCGATTTCAGTATTTTTTATCTATAATCATCGAACAATTCCTGAAATTTCAGTTGCAAAAAACACACATTTTACCTTTCTCCAAGCGGAAAAAATACTCGGTAACTGGAAACAGCGGATTCCGTCAACACCACGGCGGCCGTCGGCGGTGGGAAGAGCACCGGAGACCGATCGGAGAAGATGAAATCAAAACCCTAGGGGGGTTTCGGTTCGAGTTGCGAAGGAAATTTGCCTAGGTGTGTGAAAAATGTGAAATGTGTGTGGCTTTAAGAGTTGGGGGGGGGTTTGTGAGTGGAATTGAAAAGACTATGTAATATAATTAGGGTTAATTACATAGGTGTGTATTGAACTTGTCACGTTTTATCATTGTATCTATCCAACTTTTAAACTTGCTATTGTATGTATTGAACTTTTTAAAAGTGTCTATGTATTGGATTACTTGTTACCTACAAAAACGCTAACGTGTACAAGTCAAATCTGACGTGGAATTTATTTTTTTATTTTCAAAAAGAGTTAACTACATATTTAGTCCCTGAGGTTTTCTTTAGCAAAAATGAAAGTAGAAGGGTTAAACTTTACTTAACCCTTTTATATATCTCATATCTCTCTCTCTCTCTCTCTCTCTTTGCAACTGAAGAACGTCTCCAGTCACCGGCCACATCGTCGGCCACCGGCCACATCTCCGGCACCGGCCACATCACCGGCCACAACTCCGGCCACACCACTCCCGGCGACCTCCAGATCCGGCTACACCCTCCGGCGACCTCCAGACCCGGCCACACCCTCCGACGACCTCCAGACCCGGCCACACCCTCCGACGACCTCTCCTTCTCTCTCTACTCTCTCTATCTCTCGTTCATCGACCTCCAGATCCGGCGGCAGCGGTGATGTTTGGAGGTGGCGGCGGCGAAGACGAAGTGGTGGTTGTTAGGGGTTGTTCCAGATCTAGGTTTATCCTTTCGGGATGAGGACGAAGTGGTGGTTGTTAGGGTTTGTTCCAGATCTGCAATGAAGATGGTGGTGGTTGGTTGGTGATGGTGGTGGTTTGGTGGCGGTGTTGGTGGCGGGTTTGGTGGCAGGTTTGGTGATGGTGGTGGTCGGTTTGGTGATAATGGTAGTTTTGTGATGGTAGGTGTGGTGGTGGTGGTTTGGTGGTGGTGGTGGTGGTGAGTGTAGTTGTGGTGGCAGCTGTGGTTTGGTGGTGGTGTGTGTGGTGGTTTGGTGATGATGGTAGTTTGGTGGTAGGTGGTGGTGGTGGGGGTGGGTGTAGTAGTGGTGGGGGTGGTGGCAGCTGTGGCTTGGTGGTAGCTGTAGTGGTGGTGTTATGGTGGTGGGGGTGGCTGTAGTGGTGGTGGTGGTGGTGGTTTGGTGGTTGTGGTGGTGGGTGTGGTGGTGAGTTTGGTTTTTCAAAAGAGGCAAAACAGGTCCTTGGGACCAATCAGTAAACTAGAGGTACTAAATTTGTAATTTACTCAATCAGTTGGCATCCTATGTGGCATCTATGTGGCAGCCTATGTGGCATTGTGACCGGTTACCTGCTCAGCAGGTAACCTGATACATACAATGAGAAAATTAAAAAGTTCAGTACATACAATGGTAGGTTTAAAAGTTGGATACATACAATGAAAAAACGTGACAAGTTGGATACACACTCATGTAATTAACCCATATAATTATGGGAAAATTTCATCTATGTCCTTAGAAACTTTGGATATTACACATATCTCCTTGTAAACTTCAATATTACGTCTATGTCCTTTTAAACTTCAATAACTCACACATATATCCTTCTCCTTTATTTAATTATATTTTAAATAAAAACAATTATATATAAAATCAATTTAATATTCAAATGACTTAATTACCCTTCCCTAAAATCAAATCAAATGACTCACACATATATCCTTCTCCATTAACAGTTGTACAATTTCAAACTCAATAACTAAAAAAACAAAAAACAAAAAATCCCCAAATTCTATAACTAAGTAAACAAACAGTATAAACAATGATCATCACATAATAACTGCATAATAACTTAAAGAAATCAATAAAACGAAAGTATTGATGATGATGAAAACGAAGAACACAAAAGAAAACGATTGGAGGTACCGATGATGGTAGAACATAGCGGCAAGCTGTTTAACTCTTGAACTGGAGACGATCAAGAGGTTTTCTTTCGTTAGGTTTTCAACGGATTAATCTTGTGGAAAAGGAAGCAAATTGAATCATCTGATTGAGTTTTTTTGGCTAGGGTTTTTTGAAGTTTTTTTTTTCTAGGGTTTTGTGAAGTTACATTCTATCAGATTTACAAATTGGATTTCTTCACAAATTCACCCAAATGGAATTTCACAATCGATTTCTTCACAAATCGAATTTCACAAAATTGAGAGACTTAATCTACCCAAATCGAATTTCACAATAGAATTGAGAGCTTTACAGATTCGAATTTCACAAATAGAGTAAACCCAAATCGTCGACTAAGACATGAAATCGATTCCAAATGGGCTTCTCGCTTCTTAAAATCGAAGTGGGAAATTTTCATCCCTAAATTCGATTTGGAATTTCAGATTCCAGATTCAAATTTCAGATTCGAATTTCATCCCTAAATTCGATTTGGGAAATTTTCTTGATGATTTGAAAACCCATTTAAGAAATTGACGAACTTGGAGACTACCAAGTAAGAAACAGCGAAATCTTTACCAAAATCCTAAACCCTTTACCACCTTGTTGCTTCTTGATGATGATAGAATGTAATTTCACTTTACCAAAATCCCACTTATTATATCAATTTGGTAGAAGATGACAAAATCCCACTTGCTACAAATGATTCTCAATTTGGTAGAAGATGTAACTTCACTTTACCAAAATGATTCTTAATTTGGAATTCGTCGTCTTTGTGAACTGATATCTCTCTCAATTTGATTTGATTTTAGGGAAGGGTAATTAACTCATTTAGAAATTAAATTGATTTTATATGTAATTGTTTTTATTTAAAATATAATTAAATAAAAGAGAATGATATATGTGTGAGTTATTGAAGTTTAGAAGCACATAGACGTAATATTGAAGTTTACAAGGAGATATGCGTAATATCCAAAGTTTCTAAGGATATAGATGAAATTTTCCCTATAATTATAGAAAGCGTTGTATTTAAGCTAGAAAAAACATAGTCTTCCAAAGCCCGACCAATTCCCAGCAATTTTGAGGCCTAAACATGGTTTCACTTAAATGTTCTTAGGCATGTGTAAGGAAAGACTCGAACTCGGTTATGGCGCTATGAACCCCCCCACCCCGAGTGTTAACCAATCCGCCACAGCACTGTTGACTTCAATCGCTAATCTTCGTCATCGAATATAAGCGACTCAAATTCATCAATCGTCGCCATAACACTGGCCACCGCAAAACAGTCAACAAGTTCCTTGAAGGCAGCTGAGATCCTTAAACGACGTCGTCGTCGTTGCTTTCGGGGTGGGTTGTCGTTTCCGTTTCCGTTGTCGTCGTCTACCATCGCTTGGTCACTAGGGTTACACTACTCGTTTCTCCCACCACATCTACTACATCTTGAATCTATTTGACTTCATGTGAAACAACAATATTACCAACAATCTCACCTGATAGCCGATTTCTCTGCCAATGGCATCGCCGGCTATTAGCAATGCCACAGGCATCGTTGCTAGACCAGCCAGTTGCTTCCAAAAACACTACTGTGGTGACTCAACTCCAATGCAAGAAAATCGGTCTTCAATGTAGAAGATGATGATGTGAAGGCCAAGTCAGCAACACAATCCCACGTATGGCTATTTCCACTTGTTAAATTGACACTTGTTTGGAACTGATCGTGAATTTTACCTTCTCTGTTAATCGAACACCTCGCAGCTAGTTTCTTCTCCTTAAAGAAGAAATTTTCATTCGACAGTTTCGCTCTGTGAGCTACCATGGCAATTCCCACCGGCTTGGGGGCGTGGTGAGATCAAATATCATGATTTGTTGTAATCTTTGCTAAAGTGATTAATTGCAAGTGTGTGTGCGTGAGAGAGAAGAAACTGCTTAAGGTCTTCTATTTCAAACAAGGGAAAATTTTTACCAAAAGATGAACTAAGTAATTTGAATTTAAACTTAGAAGTAAATTAATTGATATCAAAACCCATTAATTGACATTAAAGTAAACGATATTTGTTGAAGGTGTTGCCTTGCTAGAACCTACCCGAGACGCAATGTGGGTTCTTTAGTTTGATCGGTATGTATTTCCCTACAATTTTCGACGTTAAGCACTTGATGAAGTTTTGTAACAGTCTTCATGGAGGGCTGAACGAGTTGGCTTAGCTGTTGGAGGTTGAGAGGATTGGTGTTTGCCATCAGGCAGGGTCGAATAGTTTACTTACGGCTTGTACTTTCAAGAAGTTGAAAGATTGCTTCTTTAGTGGTTCACTAGAGAAGTATGTGGGTGTTTTGTATGGTCTAGCGGTTGAGAATTAAGAAATGATCGACGAATTAAGTAATTTAAATTTAAAATTAGAAGTAAATTAATATCAATTAATGGGTTTTGATATCAAGTAATTTACTTTTAAGTTTAAATTCAAATTACTTAATTCGTCTTTTGGTAAAATTTTCCCTTGTTTTAAATAGAAGACCAAGCAGTTTCTTCACACACACACACATGCAATTAATCACTTTAGCAAAGATTACAACAAATCATGATATTTGATCTCACCATGCCCAAGCCGGTAGGAATTGTCATGGTAGCTCACAAAGCGAAGCTGACGAATGAAAATTTCTCCTTCAAGGAGAAGAAACTAGTTGTGAGGTGTTCGATCAATAGAGAAGGTAAAATTCTCGATCAGTTCCAAAGAGAAGGTAAAATTCTCGATCAATTCCAAACAAGTGTCGATTTAACAGGTGAAAATAGCCCTACGTGGGATTGTGTTGCTGACTTGACATTCATATCATCATCTTCTACATTGAAGACTGATTTTCTTGCATTGGAGTTGAGTCACCACAACAGTGTTTTTGGGAAGCAACTGTCTGGTCTAGCAACGGTGCATATGGCACTGTTAATAGCCGATGATGCCATTGGCAGAAAAATTGGCTATCCTCTTCTAAGAGCATATGAGATTGTTGGTAATATCGTTGTGTCACGTGAAGTCAAAGAGATTCAAGATCTAGCATATGTGGTAGGAGAGACGAGCAGCGGTAACCCCTGGTGGCCAAGCGGTGGAAGACGACGGCAAAGGAAACGAAAACGACGGTCCTCCCCGTAGACGACGACGAAGTCGTCGTTTAGGGATCTCAGTTGCCTTCAAGGAACTTGTTGGATGTTTTGCGGTGGCCGGTGTTATGGCGGCGACAGATAAAAAATGATTATAAATTCAAAATATTAAAAATAGATAATGAATCAATATACCTTGTAAGAGACATTTTTAGAACAAAAAAAATTCTAAAAAGATGCGGAGTTTTTGCAATTTGACATCAAACCCGATCAATCAAACAAATCTAAAGTGTCAAAATACTTTCTTCTACCCTTTATATATTGGTTGGTTGTAATAAATTACGTTTATATACTTTAATAGAAAATCCGAAACGTTTTTTAATTGATTAGAGGTATTAATTATTCATAATTAGTATAAATACAATGTAACATCCTCATAAATAATATTTATTATAAATAAAAGATGTCATATATTTTGAATTTAATTTTAATTATACAATTTGAAATGTGTTTCAATAAAATACTATGTTTATTCTTCAAAAAAAATAAAAAAATAAAAAATACTATGTTTATAGTATTTTTTATATATATTTTTCGTAGTATTGAATTTATTTTAATAAAATTTCTGATTTATAAACCATTGTACATTTACTCTTAATTTTTTAATCGTGTTAAAAAAAAGAATCAAATAAAAATATTTGTTAAATTCATTTAATTAAAAAACTTCAAATAAAAATATGTGATTTATAGAAGTTTTTGATTTAATAGTAAGCTATACTACCTATTAAACTTTAATTTAAGGTGAATTGTATTTGGGCCCCTTGTAAAGGGATGAGAGTAGGTGATGTGAGTGCACAGGTGGGTCCCAATGGTGGGATCCACTATATTTATGTGAGTGAGGGGGGTCTAAATAGCAACCCCCGAATTTAATTGACAAAAATCAGTGAACTCTCCAAACCAGTTGTTTATTGCTCATACAATGGTAGTCTCTCATATCTATTAACACCAATATATAATTCAGCAAAAAAAGAAAAAAAAAAACAAAGCAAATAAAGAGACATTGAGCACAAAAGAAAGCATAACACCACACAATAAAGCATTTACACTGACATTGTTTCTTTGCTGATGCAACTCAATTTTTGTTCCATCTTACTATGTCCGGACGTATCACATGTTGAAAATGCAGATAAACAGTTTTAAGTATTTAGGTAAAAGTGATTGAAAACACATTGAAGCATTTTTAAAGAAGTAGAAGGAGACTTATTTGAAAACGCAGTTAAGCACTTTTTGAAAATAAACAGATAAGCACTCCCAAACACCCCTATAATATAATATATATCAACATAATATCTAATTGCTTTTTAGTTGATTATAGCTAACAAAAACAATATCATTCTAACCTTGCTATGCTTTAACTAATCTAATCTCCATTAAAAATTCCTACAATATCTTCTAAATGAGCTAGATTACTACTTTAACGCAAATTTCAAAGTTCTATACGCCTATTACTCCTTCAACTACGAACTCAATCAATCTTTTTTTCAAATTTACTAATACATTCAGATCGAAACATCATATAAACTACGAATGAAACCATTTTCAACACTATTCTTACAAATTATGAAGAAAATCGAAATCAATATCAGAAAACAGGAAAATTCGTAACACAAAATAGAACTAAAAACAGACGACGATTATATATGTTTGGGCCTTTTAGTTTTAACAAAGGCCTATTTAGACCGTTGACTTAGGGTCGTTTACTTATCTATTATTATCTTTTATGATTTAGTGTGTTGACTAAGCATCTAACTGAAGTAAGAGACGACAGGATGTTTAACACAAGTAGCGATTGTTTAACATATCTGATATTCATCGAAAATTGTTGAATAATGAGATTCAAAGTATCCTTTAATTATTTGCAATATGTAGAAATATTTTTTGCAAGTTATATAAGAGGGTAGGATATAAATACCAAAATTTGAAGTTAATTTAAGAATTATCATAAGAAAGAAAAAAAAATAGTTGCGAACAACAAATTCTAGTTAGCCGTTAATATAGACGAAGGGGTATAATAGTAATTTTCATTTGGTCAAGCATAATATTAAGATAGCTTACCTAATGATTTTGATAGAGATCCATATTTCAGAGAAAATTCACTTTTTAATCTCTAAAATGCTCAAACAACATCTTTATCCCATTATCTGAAAAAAAAAAACCTCCAAATACAGAGAATCTCTATATCTTGGTTTGGAAGAGAGAGAAATATTTATTTTTTTATTTAATCCACCAATGAGAATTGAATTAATATATTTTTACATAAAAAAATTAAAAAGTTTATTGGAATTATAAAAATAGTGAATATTTAAATAATATAATTCACGTTGAAATCTCTAAAATAAAGAAGGTGTTGGAGATAAATACAATTTATTTTAGAGATTGTGATTTTTGGTTCTCTATTTTAGAGAAATTATAGAGAATTTGTTGGAGATGCTCTAACAACATCAAAATAATTTATCTATAATTTTTTCAAACAAAAAAAATACATTAACTTTTTTTTTCTATTTGAAATTAACTTAATTAAATAATTAATATATTTTTAAATAAACAAAATTTCTCATAAAGAGCATACATATAAACTCGATTATACCATAAGATCCCACATTGGTTGAGGAGAGGAACGAAAGTTAGCTTATAAGGGACTGGATACCTCTTTTATCCGACGTGTTTTAAAACTGTGAGTCTAGGTGCATACAAAGCAGATACTATTTGAAATGGTTGGCCTAGAATGCTAAAGATGGTATTGAAGTCGAGAATCAGATTTGTGTGCCAACAAACGTCTTAAAAGTTAAAATTGTGAGTCTAGGTGTGTGGACGAAGCGGATAATACCTGATACGGTTGATCTGGAATATTACATATACGACCAATTATATATATATAATTTTTTATTCAGTCACAAAATTTTGTAGAACATACTTTAGCTTTCGAAAAGATAAATAATCAGGTTGCTATAAAAAATATGCTACATATAAACAATGACTAAAAAATTGTTGAATTGGTAATTTTATGTTATTCTTGAAAATATATAATATCTTTCACCTTATCAATTCAGCTATATATTATTGACGATTTTTAAGTATGCACATTGGAATTTATACTCTTAAAGTCAATGAATTATTGTAATTTAAGTTTCTTAATGAAGCTTATTTAATTTGTACTTTAAATAGGAACTTTTCGACTTGTATGGTTGTGTTTAAAGTCCATTTACTAAATGTGTATTCTATTTTACATGTAAAACAAAGCATTATTATTAAATTAAAGTCATATAAATAATAAATATAATAAAAAATGACATATCTAGAGCTTGAGGTGGACCAAGTCGTCTTAAAAGCGATGACCAATCATGCTTAAAATATTTAGAGCATCTTCTTCTTTTTTATATAAAATCGAGAAAGTAGGATTTTTATTTTATAGAATAGAGAATATTACAAAAATCATTCAAGTTTAAAGAATTGTGTAAAACTAATTTATTAAGAGAAAATTACGGTTGTATTTGTTCATACTAGGGATGAACATCAAGGATCATTTTTTCAAATTGAAATTATCATCGAATCGATATCATTTCAGTCCATGTATTAGGTCTAGTTTTCGGTTCAAATCAATTCTCAAAATCAGTATTAGGTATTTCCGTATTTATTAACGGGATTTTCCCGATAATACAAAAACTGAATCATAATTTTTAAAGGCAATGTTTTTTTTATTCTTTGATTATCACTATCATCTCTTAAATAACGTTTTTATTTTTCTAATCAAACTATATTATCTCCTAAACTATCCAAAATTTCTCTATAAGTATTTATATTTGTCTGTGTTTTTTTGTCATCATCAAAAAATCGGCCCCTTACACAAAAAATGGATAAATTGTTGAACTTTAGATTGTTTGGTTTACGATTGGTTTTAATATATAATTCATACATTCTAAAATTTTCGATCTTAAGTCGTCCTAATACCGATTTTTTGATCGAAACTGAAACCGAACGGATACTGATTCGATATATATGGTTCAATTTTCACTACCGCTTTTTAGTAAAAAAAATTCAATATTGGTTCAATACCCAACAATTTTTTTATTTAAAAATTTGGTTATCATAAGCTTAATTATTTGAAATAGAAAATCTTGTTAACCTTACTCGTATTTTCTCCTAATTAAATGCAAAATGCAATTAGAGATTAATACAAATTTGATAATCAATGCATAAGCATTGTTTGGTAAACACAAACTAACTTATAAGATAACTTATTTTTGTGTAAATGTTTGGATGGAGAAAAAGTAGCTTATAAGCTAACTTTTTGATAGACTATTTGGAGGTAGTTTTTTGTAGTTTTTACCAAATATACTATTATTAATATTAATTATTATGAGAAAAGTTCATGCAAGAAACATAACTTTTAAAAAAACGTGAGAACAAATCTCAGCCACTCATCCGGTCAATAAAGGCGGCTTTGACCGAGTCCCATCCTTTAATAATTTCCACCCTTCCATGAATTTCGCCAATCCTCTGTGATCGCATCCACCATAACTTAAGATATGGTTGAGATTCATCCCCATGTTTTCTTAAATTGACATGGTTCTCATATGAACCCACCTCTAATTATAATACCCCAATATACCATTCATTTTTAGTCATTTTACATACCCATAAGCTAGTTTTTGCCAAACATAATTTTTCTATAAACTAGCTTATCAACTAGTTTGTTTGGCAAAAATAAGCTAGCTGAAAAGCTAGTACATGTTTGGATAAACTATAAGCCAACTTATTGAAACACTAGTTGGAGTAGTATTAATATTAATTAGTATATCCCAAAATACTTTTTTTATGATCATTTTACATACCCATAAACTAACTTTTATCAAACATAATTTATTCGTTAGTCAATTTATCAGCTACTAGTTAGCTAGCTTATTAGTTAACAACTAGTTTATCTGCTAATTTGCCGCATGCAATCTTAAAAATTTATTAAATTCCAATTTTGGAATCTGGTAAAGTGCATTTTTATACACAAATAAAACCAGTGGTGGTCCGCCAAAAATAAACGAGATGCTGGCGGTTATATGCTTTCACCTGATTCATCTTCACACACACACACACACACTTTTTTCCTCCATTTTCAGTTACAATTTCTAACTTCATTTCTCCAACAAATTTCAATCCAATTCGACTGAAAAAAAATGCTGTGCAGAGGAAGAGTTTCAACGATGCCTAGAAAAGCCGGATTAGTTCCGGTTCACGTTAACGTCTACGACCTTACCGCCATTAATGGATGCGCTCGCTGGCTCGGAATTGGCGTCTACCACTCTGGCGTCGAAGGTTTGTTGAACTGATCTCGGTTTTCGGATTTTGTACCGGTTGATTCGTAAATTAACAAAAAAAGTTTCGTTGATTTTGCCTTTGTTTGGCAAACTAGCAGATAAGGTAGCTGATGCGTTTGGTTAAAAATTTAAAAATAGTTGATAAAGTAGCTTATAACTGATAAGGTAGCTGATGACTAAGATGCGTTTGGCAAAAAAGTAGTTGATAAGGTAGCTTATGAGTGATAAGATAGTTGATAAATAAAATGCGTTTGGCAAACTAGTTGATAGCCTAGCATCACAACCTAGCTAATAGCCTAGTATCACAACCTAGCTAGTACTGATAAGGTAGCTGTTGAATAAGTTGCGTTTAAAAAACTAGCTGATAAGGTGGCTAATGACCGATAAAAGTAACTGATGAATAAGATGCATTTGGCAAAAACTAGCCGATAAGGTTGTTAGAATATGTGAACCCCTAGATTAATCTCCAAAAGAGCCTTTGAGGAGAGAATGGGGGTTCCAATATATATATGGAAGATTTGGTCTAAGTCTAGCCGATGTGGGACTCTAACACGCCCCCTCCAACAGAGGCTAGATGGAGGGCCAATAGAGGGCCAGGAATGGCCAAGAGAGAGCCGGCGTGTCAGTCCCTAGAGTGGTAGACATTGGCTCTGATACCATGTGAGAATATGTGGAACCCCTAGATTAATCTCCAAAAGAGCCATTGAGGAGAGAATGGGGTTCCAACATATACAATGAAGATTTGATCCAAGTCTAGCCGATGTGGGACTCTAACAAAGGTAACTTATGATTGTAAAATGACAAAAAAAGACATGTTTAAAAATTGGTAGTGCAGAACTTTGCAGGAGTATATTTGATATAAAAAATAATAAGTCCCATAAGTCACGAAACGCTAGTGAGAGTAGATTTTCAAAAAACTAGCTTATGATCCATCCAAACATGTAGTTGACTTATAAGCTAGCTTATTTTTACCAAACAATGCCTTTGAATGTTTGTAGTTCATGGAGTCGAGTAATCGTATGCATTTGGATGAACTACTTTTGTTGATTTTGTTGATTTGATGAACGAAGAAGATTCGTAAATTAACTAAAAACTTTTGTTGATTTTAAATGTTTGTAGTTCATGGAGTCGAGTACGCATTTGGATCTCATGAAAATGCAACGAGTGGAATCATCGAAGGAGAACCAAAGGTATGGAAGGGATTCACGTTCCGAAAGCAGATCCTGATCGGTTGGACGGAGATGAGCTCGAGAGAGATCAGAGGAATCATGGAGGAGCTCGCGGAAGACTACAAAGGAACTTCGTATAACATGATTACGAGAAACTGCAATCATTTCTGCAATGAAGTTTGTATCAGACTCACCGGGAAACCTATACCGAATTGGATTAATCGGCTCGCTAGATCCGTAAGACTACCGATTCTAACTTCAACTTTTTTATTCAATTCACGAGTTTATTTTATTGCGGTTGAGATTTCTGATACCTTTTCCAACGATTTTTAGGTTTGTTGTTCAGTCGTATAATTCCAGCGACGAGTGTAAATGAAGTAGGGTTGTTGACTATCGTCTTCTCGGAAATCAAATCAACTCCGGTGGGTCCACCCGAAGTCATGGAACCAGAGGTCTTAGGCTGTGTTTGGCAAACTAGCTGATAAGCTACTTATCAACTAATTATATTTGGCAAAAACTAGCTTATGAGTATGTAAAATGACCAAAAAAGATATATTGAGTTAAGTAATTAACATTAATAAGGGTAAAATTGGAAAAAACTACAAAAAACTTTCAAAACGCTACTCTAAGTAGCATCTCAATAAGCTACCTTATAATCCGGCTTATAGTTCATCCAAACACATACTAGCTTTATCAGCTAGCTTATTTTTGCCAGACAGAGCCTTATTCCTCCATCTACCATTATTCTTCTCGATGAAGTTATTCTTCATCTTACCATATTCCAATCTTTTTATTCTCTTCCAAATATTTATGAATCATTATGTAGAGACGTGAATATGAATAAACCGATAAAAAGATAATAATAGCATAAATGTTCAATTTAAAAGAATAAAGTAGTTCTTTTAGATAATTTGTAAACATTCAATTCTTATTATATGGAGTAAAATACTAAAATTACTATTTTTGTTTGTGTTCTGTTAATAAATAAAAATTGCAATTTCCCTTTCCTATGGTTTGTAATTTTTTGTTATTTTCATCTTTTGCACTAATTTCTAATCAAAATATAAGGGGACAAACGATAAAGAATTGTAAACCACAAACCGTAATG
The DNA here is from genome assembly GCA_030169165.1 of Centaurea solstitialis. Lineage (NCBI taxonomy): Eukaryota > Viridiplantae > Streptophyta > Magnoliopsida > Asterales > Asteraceae > Centaurea > Centaurea solstitialis. The sequence continues at coordinate 2,664,733 of CM058041.1, read as the reverse complement.
GCAAGATATTGAATTTAAATAGACCACAAGGGCGCGTTTGAGACGTAAATTTACATTCTTAACATTTTTACCATTCTCGTTATACATTCTTTAACAGTGTTACTATTCTCGTTTAAACCTCCGTATCAAATATATTCTACAATTTGAAAAGCATAAATTTAAGGATACTTTTTGAGTTTTTGGCCAATTGTTATAAATCGGTCCCACATCCATCAAAGAGAGAATTCGGCATGCCAAAAGACATAAAGATGCTAAAACAATTTGAGTAGAAGAATAACATTCAAATTAGTGAATCTACATTGAAATTATCATTCACCATCCCACACTACTAATTACCCACAAAAAGCTCATAATATACGATCATAACCAACACGAGACGAAGACATTACACATCGATTGCAATTTCTACGTAGAAAAAAGAAACCAAAAATGGACATAAATTGAGACCTATGCATGGCATCCTATGTTGAAGATCTAATGGATGTGTTTTTACTGCTTTAGCCTAACAGATAAGGAGGTGGACATCCTTGCAAAAACATCTGAAACAAGATCAAGCATATTTGAGTCTCTTGGATGGACCTTGGTCAAGGATTGGGTCAACAAGAGGAAGTTTGGGGTCTGCTTGCTCCGCTTCAGGGGCTTGCTCTCCTTCGGTGGTGGTTGGTGGTGCATAGCCCTCCGGGAACGGCGGTGGTTGAGGTGCCGGTGGAAGCTGTACACCAAGTTACATTTAACACAAAAAAGATCAGTTAAAATCAAACAAACCCAGTAATTCTGAACAAAAACAGTTAAACCCAAACCAAACAAACCCAGAAGCCAGGAGTCCACCTAGCTAAAAAGTACACACAACACACCCAAAAAAAAGCTTTCCCACTCGAGCTCAGTCGATCTCGAACACAAACTTGTTTAACTTAACGAGTCGAGCTTTATAACACCAATATTCGACTCGACTCATTCAAAAAATCCAGTAACTTTTTGAGCCAAGACACTAGTACAAATATATACAATCCGAATAACATTTGGAAGCTCTATGCACCATGCAAAAAAACAAAAAGATTAAGTGCCTGGTTTACCTTGCGTTGTAAAGAGGCGAGAATGTGATCTACCCGCTTAACTTCCTTAAAGTCAATTGCTTCCTTAGCAGCCTTCGGTTCAAGGGACACACCTTCGTTCTCCGGGTCCACTACGCCATATAAATTAATAAGTGAATTTCCAAAATAACTCAAAAGCATGTAAGAGAAAAGGGTCATTGGGTCAGCGGTATTTGGGGTTACTAGTAGAGCTCAACTTGGGTTCAATCCTCATCAAAGGTGAGAAGTGTGCAGGAGTAGGCAAAGGATCATGTAAGAAGAAGAGTTAAGGTGAGAAGGGATCTGGACCATTGATCACTTTTAATCTCAAACTCTCATCCCATGAACTGCATTTAATAGGGAATTGATCAGGTGCATATCATCCTAATGTGCATCCAAGGGTGAAGATCCCTTCTCATTGGAACCCAACCTGCATGAGTATTTGTTGTATATAAATATTAAATACTTAAAAACAATGCCAAATGCGAAGCTTACCATACCCAACCTTCTCCAACTTTGAGGCTGCGGTGGTAAACGCCTTTGATATATGATACAAAGCTCGGCCCTGTATATACAACCAAATTAAAACAAATTTTGGCTACACAAATCATGCTTATAAAGCTCCACTATCAACACTTTACATTCTTGATAGGAGCATATTAGGTATAGTGCCAACTTTAATACTCCCTCCATCCAGAATTAGTTTGTCCCAAAGTAAGTGTGCATTTTCAAAAGTAAGTGCCGACTTTCCAATTCTACCCTTGATTATGAGAAGGATAACTTCATAATTCCCTGCCTCCCTCTATTATTAATAGTAAAATTGTTATTCACTTCATTTGTGTAATAACTATGCATTTCTAAGACTCTACCTTTTTTATTGTCCCATTTTTTAGGGACAGAGGGAATACTTGAAACAAATAGCATATTCGTTCCCCACCATGCATGAAACAGCATAATTGTGATTCCGAATAGCTAAAACTACCAAAAGGATGGAAGAAATAATTACTTGAAAGTTGAAATAGTTACCAAAATAGGTGGAACAAAAATCAGTGAGATGGGACAAGTTCGGGGGACTTAATTTTATGAGAATCCAATGCAACACCCTTGAGATGGTCCTATAGGGCGGCCGGTTCAAATAAGAATGACCAAAAAACGGATGAAAAAGTATATCAATATGGATGTCAAATCAAATAGAATAAAAAGTGCTCATTTTTGGTATAACTTGTTTGTCTCCAATTCTGATTATATTTCGCCGATTTTCGATTAGAAAATAAGTGGCGGGGGATTTATTTTTTCTTTTTGTTCAAAAAAGAGTTCTAACCAACTTTTTAATCACATCCTTTGGATCATCTCATCTGAAGGTTGAAGTCTATTCTCACCTTTCTCAACCATTTTGTCATTCTCATTTGGACCTCCCCGTGGTCCGTAATCTCGAATGTAAATTTCGGGATACACATACGACAATAAGAGATTTTTTTACCATGGGTTACTATCAAATTTAACATGGATGAAACATGCAATATTTGAACCACGGGGAATGAGATGAAACATATATTTCACATTATAAACTACTCATTCCGTACCAAAATAAATGTCCACAAGTAAAAATATGCACTATTTTAGAATTATGTAATCACTGTACTTTCTAATTAACTAAATGTCAAGTCTACCCTTGATAATAAATAGATGAAGTAACGCATTTCCCATCTGATAATAAAGGTAGAATTGGAAAGTAGACACTTACTTCTGAAGGTTCACATCTATTTTAGGATATACTAAATTAGAAATATAGACATTTATTTCGAAAAGAATGGAGTACAAAATGCAAAAAAATGAGGGAAGAAGCACATACAACTCGAGCTGCAAAGACATTGCAAAGTTGTGGCGCTTGGTATATTGAACCATCTAGCACGTAGTATGTGAGCATTGGGGTCACTTTCTCGGGACCGTCCCTCTTTTGCTTACGCATCACAAATAGGTGGGGCTCCATAATTTCGCTCACCATAAACTCTATTCCCGTCATTTTACTATAAATAAAGATCCGAGTATAAGAACCTAGTTCTTACTCCAAAGTCCAAATTTTGTACAAAAGCAAAATAGCCCGTGTTATCCATGTTTTCGTACTAATTTTCGGTTGAAAAGGCGAGTAAGACCTCATGAACCATTATGAACATGGATTCCATTTGATTTGCGAGATTGGATTGGATTGGGTTTGGAATTGAATTGAATTCTAATCCCATGTTTGGTTTAAAGGATTTTCCGGATTTGAAATTCCGGGATTTCTTCGCATAGGACTTTGAAATCCCACAGAGGTGGTTGGTGTTTCACAGGATTTGTTATATAATAATGCTTTAAAATATGTATTTCACGGGATTTGTTATAATAATGCTTTAAAATATGTAAAAAGTAAAAACCACTTGTTTTGTAATAATCTATTAGTAAAAAGGTAATTTAATTATTTTTAATTTTGTTTTTATAAATAATTTATGAAAAACGGAACTCAAGTCCATTCCAAACCTACAAGCCAAAAACACCAAAGATTCCAATCCTTCAAAATCCAAATTCCTACAATTCCAAATCCTTCTACCAAACTGAAATCCCTCAAAATAATTCCATCAAACCAAACTCCCCCTAAGGGTCCGTTTGGTTTGACAGAATGTTGGGTATTTGGAGTTGGTGTAAGGATTTGGAGTCAAAAGAATGTGAAATGTTTGGTGTGTAGGATTTGGAAATGGAACTAAATTCCATTCTTTATAAATAATTTACAAAAACATATTATGGAAATTATTAAGATTACCTTTTTATTAACTGATTATTACAAAAAAAAAGGCTTTTCAACTTATTTTAAAACCTCGTTCCAAACAAATCGTATGAAATCCCGCAAAATACCAACAACCCCCATGGGATTTCTAAAATCCCGTGTTTGTGAAATTTCAATTACAGACTTTCCTTAAAACCAAATGGAGGATTGGAATGGAATCTAATTCCAAATCCCAAAATCCCGCAACCAAATGCGCCCTTATCTATAGAGAGAACCACTTCAATGAACAACACCCCATACACCTCAAAAATGATAAGATCTCACAAAAAACAAATAAACCCACATGCAACGATATATAGAACGCATACAAATAGTAGCATTTCTAATGATGGAAACCTAAAATGAAACCAAAAACTTACGACAAATGAGAGGTGTCTAGCGGATGAATTGAGCGCATCCTGAGTTGTTCGTTGTTGCATGTGTAATCATAGAACGGCGAAAGTGCAAAGTAATCAAAAACGAGATTGCGGTCCAATGGGTAAGTGTTCAGCCACAATTGATCCCGGAAGCATATTCCGGTCATGTCTGTTCCCGGGGTTGGTGGAGCAGCCGCAGCATTTCCGTCGAAATTAGCATTCCCAGGGCCTAGGTTTGGTGGCAACATCGGTGTGGCCGCCATTTCCCTCAACTCCGAGCTCTATAAATCCTACTGCAAGCAAAAGACAATAGCTTCTTTATTTGTTGGAAGCTACTTTTTCTAAATTATATCATGCACATTAGACCATCCACCACAATGGCGCTAGCATCTTGTGGCCAGGCCTAGTCTCAGACAGCTGCAACTTAATATCCAAATTGCCAAGGATGTAGTCTAGGCAAAGCCTAGATGAACCTTTTCCAAAAAAGCTCAAACTATTGCTTGAAGCTACTTTCCCACATTCAGTGTTTGATCAATTACAATATATTTTCACCTAGGAACATCATATGCTGCTTTTGAAAACTTGGATTAAACCGCCATAACCAAACAAACGTGCGATTACCAACTACTTTGATCATACAAAATAAGCAAGATATGTTTCCCATCTAAGCTGCCCATTAGCTTACCACCACTACTAAGAATAGATCCACAAATCCATTTCATCCTCATCTCCATGGATGGACTTGATGTGTAGCATACGGTAGTCTATACCCCCATTTCATTCCTCATCGTAGTGGAAAAAAGTATGGGGCTATGAAAAGTGCCACCGTATATACTTTAAAACTATAACGAGAACACAAGTTTCCTTTAGTAAAGTTGGTTTGCAAGGCTTTTCTTCCACCCCAGACCCGAGTTTGAATCTTGTTAGTGTCATTTTCTTGGTTTTTAGCTTTTAGTTTCAGGTTTATTATGTTTCTGAAATTTTTTTTTGAAATAAAAGACTTGAATAGGACCTAAAAAAATGAACTAACCAACAGACCAACGATGATTTTGAGAAAAATATCCATATATTTTTATCTTATAGCCAAATGGTGCCACCATTTGAAGAAAATTCAGACTCCGTCCGTGTGTAATCTCCAATGGATTCCTATAACAGCAACATCCTACTCCATTTTCAGACAATTAGTGGGTGTTTCGGATTGCTTATCTGCTTATAAGCCAAAATTGCTTATCAGCTTTTCCAAGAAGTTAAAAATTACTAAAACTCTATTACGCATTTAGGTTGTAGAAAGGATCGGAAAATCCTCAATTTACATTTTTGGTAAACTACCACAACCAATCTCTAGAGGTCTACTTTGCAAATTAATCAACCCATAGTTTGTAATAGATGCTCATATCCAAGTCTCAACATATATCAACAAAACCTAGGGTATTAATTGATCAAATAAAATTCAAAAGAAATAACTAGAATTTGTGAGTCTATACTCGTTGAGGCATTTCATCAAACACCTGGTTTGCATATATTGAAACCCCCATGACTACCTTAGCCTTATGATCTACAAGAAACAAGTACATCCATATGTTGTTTCATTGATGAATTTTATCAAACAGTTGGTGTTCATAGATTCCTAAAAAGCAGATAATTAATCAAAAACATCATTTTTATCATCTTCAGATGTGCAAAAAGGTTATCGAAACCCTATATTTAGCATCAAAAGGGAAGATAACACAAAATCTTAATCGTTTAGTAGCAATTACCTGCGAGATTGAAGGGGCAGAAATCGTACGAATTAGGAGAGACGAGATGAGAGCGATATTAGCAACGTCTGAATGTGTCCCCTTAAATCGTCTGAATGGAGGGGGGGGGGGGGGGGGGGGGGGGGGGGGGGGGGGTGGTTAACTTTACTAAATTAGCCATCAATTTCGTGATATCAATTTTCTGATTCCTCTCCATTTCGTGATAATAGCTCGATTCCACCCTGTTTTGACACGTGTCCAAATCACGGAGTTGTGACCTCCTTGATATGCCAATTCTGTGATCATGGAATTGGCACTTCCTCGACTCCGCGATAGTTCCCTTCAATCCTTGATTTCCACTACTTCGTGACCTCCTTGATATGTCAATTCCATAATCATGGAATTGGCACTTCCTTGACTCCGCGATAATTGACTTTATTTCATCAATATGCTTACGATCACGGAATGGAGAGGAATTAAGGAATTGATATCACGGAATCAATGGCTAGTTTCGTAAAGTAGAGAGAGAAATGGCTAGGAGGTTAATTTCAATATGTATTTGGGCTAGTTTGGCCAAATTCCCTTCTTTTTCCATATAAAAAAGATCGGACTTTTTATATAAAATGTTTTTGGACTAGTAGGTGTAGTAAAACATAATAAACTTGTTCATATATTTTTGTGTTTGACAAAAAAAAGGTAACTTATAACGATATCATATCAATATAAATTAATAAGTTTGAAAGGAAGTGATTTATCAAAAACTTCTTATCACGTTGTTTTTTACTAATTAGACAAATAAACAAAATAAGAGGAAAATGAGTAACCGGTGCCATTGACGATAAGTTAATGTTTTTTACTATAAGAATGTATTTAACAGGTTTTAATGTTTTATACAAGAATTTATTTAACATGTTTTAAAAAGATGAATGACTTATTTATTCTAAAAAATTCTTCAATTACTAAATCATTCCAAATACTAAAGTCCATTAGGTTTTTATGAACTTTCTGTATCAAAGTCATTATCACGGGTGTCAAAAAGCTATAAGATTTTTTTTTTCTAATCAAACACTGAAAACTCCTTATTCACAGTACTACACTTTTGCCAAACAAACGAGTTTCATGCCCGACCGTTCCAAACATGAACCTTTGGATGGATCATCAAGAACTGGACTAAACAAATAGTCCCTTGATCCTTTCATCTCTTATATTTTTTAAGGGCATGTGCACATAATATAATCACAATTATGATGTATCAAATTATTTTCACAATATTATCATAACAAAATCATATAATGTCTAAATGATTGTGGACATGATCATGGGTTTTAGATTATTTACCAGATAATTATCAAAACAACATATCATATTTTAACAATGGAGACACTTCGATGATAATAGCAGCATTTGGATAAAAAGAAATATAAGATGAATGAAATTTAATGATAAAAAAAATTAAGGTAAAAGAATTTAGTGATAAATACTAATATATTCTTTGCCTATGTATCAAATAGCTTAGAGACTCACAAGTGTTTAAAACAAAAACATTCTCGTCTGTTACCTGTATTATATAAGACTTTAGAAAAATTACCAACAGATTTATTTCTTATAATTAAACAATACCACCAAAAGTTTCTAAGTCCACCTCTACGAATGCATATATCAATTCCATATTACACATGTAAGTTGAACACAAATACTAGTTACCGTCATTCCAAATTCCTCATCATACCCATTAATTACAAAATTTTGGCTCACAAATAGTGTTTACACAAACAATACAAGATAAAAAGCAATTTTGCAAATATTCGGTTTTCCAATAAAATGAGTTTGTGTTATTTTACGAGGCCGGCTCCATAAGATGCAACGTAAAATGTGATACTGCAGACTGTAAGTGGCATGAAAGAACGTCTTCTGGGATGGGGGCCTCGAATATGGTGTCGAAGCAGCTTAGCTTAACCTCGGTGGTCGACCCTTCGCCGGAATCGGCCACAAGTAGATCGCTGATCTCCTCTGCCATCTTTGCATACACCATTCTGAGACAGATATATTGTTCGAGAAACATGTGTTAGGACTTACGAGAATGCCAAGAAATATAAATAAAAGTAAGCAAGCGTGAAATCGGTTAATTGGTTCCGGAAAATTAAGATGAAATGAGATACAAATGCGAAAAGATAATTTGAGCACGTATAAATCAAACTAAATGGACTCGGTAAATCCCACTAGAAGGCAGACAAGGGTGTTTATCGGTTGAAATCTAATGGATTCAGATGGTTCTGTTCATTTTGGACAAAAAAAGGTTGATATCGGTAACCCCAACCGGCCCACAATTTGTCTGTCAATTCCGTAAAGTGATGAGGCATACCTGAGTCACTCAACGGTCATGGCTATGGGGTCTCCCAGGGCTCAAACCCGGGACCATTCGATTTTGGACAAATACTACCCCCACCCATTACCAAGTGAGCTATGCGCCATTGGCAGATGGTTTTGTTCATTAGTTATTACTATTGGTTATTTGTTGGATAAGGCTGGATGCATCCAAATATTTTGATCTAGTTTTCAACCAATTGGTCCCACCATTTCAAACCGATTATTTGTATATATTTCTAATTTCTTAAAAAGCACTACATACATTCAACAAAAGAGTTGGTTTCCGGTAGGAATAGTAGTTGTTGTAAGAAGAGGTAAGAAAGGATCTCCACCCTTGCATCCAATCTAATTGAAGATCAATTGAAAATACCCTTCTAAGCTAAGTCATGGGTTATTTCGGGACTTAATCTAAACCATCAGAGCAACACAACACATTAAAATTGATCAAGGATCCAAATCCCTTCTTACACTTCTCACCTTTAACTCCTATTCTGACACGATCCTTTGTCTAGCCTAACCATGCTAACAAACCACGGGTCACCATATCTAGTTAATCCTCCGTCTCCAAGTACTGCTATCAGAGGTCATGAACTCGAAAATGTCTTAAGGCCGCCATGTTCATCCCCAACTCATAACAAGTGTTTGTGTATGTGTACGTGTATTTATATACATATAACATGTAATATATGCCATCACAATATAAACATAATTATGTTTTGTAAGTACCTGGCATCAATAGGCAAGGAGCTTTCCCAGACCGCCAAAGACCCTTTCAAGCGACTAAAAAAGTCTCTACATGCATCATTTTTGTTCTCAAGAGAACCCTGTAAACAAATGTACAGAACTTGCATGTAAATCATCACTCAGTAAAAGTGGTCCACGTTTCTATTTTAGTTTCAATCAAAACAAGTGTCAACTTTCCAGTTCTACCCTTAATTACGGGATAGAGAAATTCATTACTCCCTCTATTGTTAAGGGTAAAATTGTCATTTAGTTAACTAAAAAGTGTAAAATAATTACAAATTTCTAAAAGTGGATCCCCTTTTGATCGTGAATTTATTGTGGTACAAAGAGAGTAATGGTTATTTTACATAAGTTGGGCCATTGATTTGATTTTTTATTTGAATATTCTGGGCTCTTTTAGTTTTATTTGTTTCATCATATTCTTGGCTCTTTACTAAAATATTATCATTGTTGCTCAAGCTTAACACAAAAATTCTACAATGAGCTAACAGCAAAGAAAAATAATGGGCAGCTTCTTTTCTTTAAATAATAACTGGCCTATTAATTATAATCATTCTAAAAAGCATATGTGTGTGTGTGTAAGAAAGAGTTTCATACCAGTTCGGTCATTGTATCGTCATCTTCCTCCAAAGAACTTCGAAGTGTATAAAATGATATATAAATTCCAGCTCCCAAGTCCCAATTCTCAATTTCTGATTTATGGTCTTCCATAGAAGTCGCAAGCCTCCATATCTCAGTGTGTTTGCCTGAACCATGACGATTGTGAGTAAACAAATGAACAAACAGACGAGCTTAGTATATAAATGATAGGCCGTTACCTGATAAGAACAAAGAATGGGCAACTGAAGATATGAAAGTTGAATGTGCTTTTTGCCAAAATGCACATCCAAGATAGTGTTCAAGGGCCTTAGAAGAATCTCCATAGTAAGCATGATACACTGCCTGTGGAAATGAAATAAAATGATGTCATTAAAAAGAATTGAGAATTCAAATATAAGTTATATTGGGATAATTGTTTTGTTCATTCGTTATCTAACTGTTATTGGCACTTAAACTAGTTTGCCATTCTAACCACCGATACTTTATACGGGTTGGGTTACGGTGGGTAGATGAGGTTAACGTGAGAAGCATGAGAAGTGGTTATCAACCGTCGGATGGGAGGGCATGAAATTAGAAGTGATCAACGTTTCAGATCAAATTCACGCTTCTCACGTTAACCTCAACTTCTCACATGATCCTGCGCCTATTTTTATACTCCCTCCGTTCCAAAATAAATGTCCACAATGAAAGCATACAACTTTAGAAATGTGTGATTATTACACTTTTTAATTAAGTAAAGACTAAATTACGTTTTTCGTCTCATATACAAGGGTAGACCTAGAAAGTAGACATTTAGTTGTCATTTGTTTTTAAGAGGTACGAAGTCTGATTTCACATCTAAACAATAAGAGGTGGATGGTGAACCTCTTAAAATTTCAGCGGATCGGAAGAGGTTTCCAGATCTATTCTTAAATGAAAAAACGAACAGTTTTAAGTCTAGAAACCTCTTAATTTTCATACTTAAGAGGTTTTAAGAGGAATTTAAAAAAAAAAACAACCCCTTACTTTTGAAAGTGGACACGTATCGGGGATAAATCCGAGGGAGTAACAACTAATCCCTAATAAACCGGTGCAGATCAGATTTCAAAGTTCAAAACCAATAGCAACATCGAAAAAGATGAGCAATTTAACGTTTGTCACTTTGACTTTTCTCAAATATTGTCGAAAATAATAGAAATCAACTCACCAATGCCTCATGCAACCAAGCCGACGGAATACCCAATTCCTCAATAAACTTCCGTTGGTTCTCTTGAGCACTCCACGTCTCACAGTACTGAAACAATATCTCCCTGATAACACAACCTTGCAGATACGGACAATCATCACGATACGGCATGTGGAGCACAACGTAGATCGCCCAATGACAGTGTCCTAGGCATAGCAATTGCGAAACAAGACCCATGTCAAGAACATGAAGATCGTCACAACCGAACGTGCCGACCGCCTCCAACACCGCACGCTGATGCCAAATCATGTGGTGATCGAGAGGGTCGTGAGTCGAAGCAAACGCACTAAACATAGTCTTCACGATGCCAAACTCTTTCTCTTCGCTAGCGTGAAGAAGCATAAGATAATACGCGAGATCGAAACGGTCACCATGGCTCCAACTCACACCGTCTTCCACCAACCCTTCGTCGATGTAAACGGGAACGGGATACGGGGCCCGTCCATCTTCGAGAAGGCGCTGGTAGCTTTGGAAAACGGAGGTCAAATCAGAATCGGGTTGAAGTTGGTACCACATTAACAATCCTAAAAACCTTTTCCAGTCGATATTCATGTCACCCAAGGCCTCATGAATGTTACCCGCAAGCAACTCGAAAAGCCGTACCCGGTCCTCTTCGATGAAATTGAAATCCAGACCGTTGGTTTTCCAAAGACTAAGTTGTCGATTGATATCGGAACGGTTGACGGTGGACCCACCAGCCTGGCTCAGCAGACAAGCGAGTCTCACGTCTCCCCGAGAAGCCGACAATTCTACGGCTGCGTCAAGTTGACGACCCGTTAACAGCAAAAACAGGTGTTGTAGATCGCTCGAATCGTTCAACGAACTTATCTCGTCTTGTACTCGGTGGCAGACGCTCTCTTGCAACCAGTAACTAAACTCGGCTCTTCGGATCAACGGGAGGGCTTCAAGATCGGCATCTAACGAACTTTCCTTCGAATTATTTATCATGAACTCCTCATGGTTATGTCCCCCGGAATTCAATTGCTCGTTCGTTTCTCTCAAGGAGAAAAGAACCTTTATCAGCTCCCAAACCAGCACTTGGTGCATTAAGACCACACGAGCTGAAGGTGATAATCCGGGTACCTCCAATTGCTTCTCGATAATCCCGATATAGCTCCGGCATACGCTCGAAAGCGTCAAGCGGTCGCATACGAGCTTCTGAACTTTTATCTTATTATACGAATCAACTACAACTTCCTTCGTTTCGTGGCTTATTTCTTTATGGAAGTTTAGCGGAGACTCGAAACACAAGTCGATAAGCTCATCCCGTACTTTGTTGTTTTCGTCTCTGACGACGTTATCAATCGCGACTTTTTCTAAATTTATAGCAGAAGAAAGTTCCCGCTTCTGAACACGATCGCCAGCGGTCGAACCACAGTGAAGAAGAAGACCGTTCGGGCCCCACGCTACGCCGAACGATCTTCCCATGAACAATCCTGCATCGACCACGTTCCGAGAATAGTTTCTTGTTACCGGTGTTTCCTTCACCTCCAGCTTAAACCCTTGAACTTTCGTTATCGTCAAAGGAAGCCCTTTGTTTTGTTGGGTCATTAAAATCGACCCGTTTGGGCTCGAAGCAAAACTGCCAGGATTGTACTCGAGCAACGCTAGCGGAGTTTTCCGAATTGTTGGGGGGCTCGATCTTTGCGCTGTTTTGCTAGAAACATGCTGCATCGGAGATTTCTGCCGATAATGCGAAAACGTTCCGTCTAATTCCTCATCGTCTTCCTCTTCGTCAGTAGCAGGAAACATCATCATCCGCATTTCCTTCATCCTAACGGGATCGAGACCGAGGTGAGAAGGGAGCGAATGGGAAAGCGAACGTGGGTCCACTAACGCACGTTCTTCGTCAATATCAGAACCATCACTATCGTTATTCATAACGGGTTCTTGAACCTCCGCATCCGCGTCATCCATCGCGACATCTTCCTCTTCGTCATCGCTCAGACCAAACCTGCTAAAATGGTGGACCGAGAATTTCCATTCTCGTTGGTTCGGGTCAAAAGATATGAACTCTGCTCCTTGCCTTTCTGCACTTTGCCGCAACTTCTCAATCACTTCACCTTCTTGGCTGAATTTCAATGAGCTTAATCGTAAAGTTACTTCAGCAGCCTTGTTAAGTCCCTGACCGACCACGGGCTTTGCGGTTTCGTCTTCATACACAACAATCTCATGCCTCCTGAACTTGATAATCTCGTCTAGATCTAACCATCTGACATCGGTTTCCCCTAAAAACCTAACGGTTCCGTAACCATGTCTACCGACCGTGAAGTTTTGAACCCGGCTGCAATGACCCGGGTCGATGAGTTCCCGCACGGCCAGTTCACTCAGACAAGGTTCCATGAAATAATCGGAAGCTCGCAGAGTAGGCAAAGAAGCTTCGATCTCGCATGAAACCGAACAAGGTGAAGAGCTGTTATTGCCATCCAAAGTTACTTTTCGTTTCTTGAATTGAGATTGAGCAACAAGAGATTGACTAAATGAGTCTAGAGCATCCCGATCGACGCCCATTTTTAACTTAATGTTTTAATCCAAGTTTTTCGCCAGCAAGATTCTTCAAAAGCTCCTGATCCAACACATAAGAAAGAAGGTATAAAAACAACAGTATGAATTTGTCAAACTTATTCAAGGGCCTAAATTAAAACTAGCCATGCGAAATGAAATTATAGAGTCTTATAATGTAAATGCAGACATTACTAGGGCTGGCAATGGGTAAGGGTTCACCCGTTACCCATTATGTTTCGACCCGTTGGATCAAGTTATGGATAAAGAAAAGTTTATCCACTTACCCATTACCCGTTTACCCGAAATTTTAGTGGGTAAGATACGAATAAATGATTTTTCGTTATCCATTACCCGTTATGTTTATAATATATTATATGTATAATTATATAAAGTTAAATATTCAAATAATTATATTAATTTTATAATTAATATTTTTTATAATGTTTTCGTATATTAATTTGTATTTTATATGATCTTTTATCAAGTAAAACGGTTTAAAGATCAAAAAATTAAATACACGAAAAATGTTGTCTTATAATTTTTATATTACTTTTCAAGTATTTGAATATAATTATGTTTGTGGTAATATTTAATGGGTAGGGTAGGATATGGATAAGAGTTTTTTGAAATGGATAATTACCCGTTTCATTACCAATTATTTTAAATGGATTGGATAACGAAATAACCCTTACCCTACCCATTGCCAACACAATGTTGCATAAGAAAGACTTACCCTGCCATGGTTTCTGTGGATTAAATCTTTGAGTCAAACTGTCAAAAAAGTGAGGAGATTATATCAGGCAAAGTAACATTATGGTAAAGGTTAATATAGCTTGTAAGCAGTTATAGCCTTATAGGGAATCACGGAAAACCTAAATTGTTCCATGCCGCTATAACCAAGTTATGATGTAATTTGATAAATTGCTACAATGCAATGCTACCCATTAAACTTGCATTTAATTGAGAACATAAGAAAAGTGCCAGAAAACACCCCTTGTTTACTTATGGTATGATAGCTTCGGTATTTAGTAAGTCATATCATTTGTATTAGAAAGTTGTATACACATTACTTTCATTATCACCAGTATGTATACCTCGGAAAGAGATTTGGAGAAGATGAAGACGAGCAAAGGAGAAGAGATAGCACATAGGTTATATGTTATATAGAGAATTCTAGTTTTTTTTCCAACTTTTCATGCCTTATTATGCTAGTCCTAGTTATTCTTGCTTTTCCAGTATGCTTGTTTATTTTTTCTTACTTTTCTAATGCATCCTCCCCCCAACACTACGGGTTGTTTGGCAGTTGCTGAATGGTTTGGTGCAAAATGATTAAGTGGTCGGAATGATTAAGATTCTCTTATGATATAGTGCAAAATGAAATATGGTTGTTTGGTAACTGTTTAGAATGTAATCAGGGTGCTGAATGGTTGAGAGAGGCCCATGATACAAAATCATTCAGAGGCTTTTGAAACCATTAAGAGGCACACTTTTTTTTTTGCCAAACAAGATTCACCTCTTAAGAAATAAACAAGGGATATACTAGGCTAGTTTGGTTTACTTTAGTAAATAAATTTCTGATGTACTATCACCATAAACAAGCGGAATAGCTTTTCACAATAACCATTCAGCAGAAAAAAATAAAGAAAAATGAGAGGCATTCAGCAAAAAGACAAGCCAAGTGATACATGAAAAGGGTGTGATAATCCACGGAAATTGAGGTGATAAATTATAAAGAATGTTATATAGAGCAACAACTCTAGAAAAGTAGAAATACATCTATTTTAGAGTGACATTGTTCCTTTTACTGATTGATACAACTCATCATTGTTCTATACTTCTATTTTCCATTGGGCTTCTTATCAAATTTAAACCAAAATAGCAAATAACTTCGCTTTCATTAGTTAACCTAGCATATGAAATGTTAAACAGAAGTGCATGCTGAAATCTTGTCCATTGAATGTTTCATCTATCTTCAAACTATGCCAGATAACACTTAAACCACATTTCAAAGTTCTAAACGCCTCTTACTTCTCTAAAACTGTGTAATGATTGCACATGCAATTCAATCATGAACTCAAACAAATCAAACATATTAATCAAAAGAAAACAAGCATTTCTCTAGTTTCTCAGTACATTGATCCAAATATTAGGTGGACATAAGGATCAAACCACCTTCAAACCAATATCTCGTACTACAGGACGAAATCAAGATCACTCTTAAAACGACTGACGAACTCGAAGAGTGCATCAAACTAAACAGATGATCCATAGCTTGTACTAACAATCAAGAATAAATCAGCAAAAACAAAAACATCGAATTAAACCAATGTTGCTTCGTGTTCCAATGTATATAAAATGGGATACCATAGTAGATCGAAAAGAGAATTACAATCTAGAGATAGACGAATACCTATTGATGTTGGAAAATCGAATAAACACACACTTGGTCAAAACCTAAAACCCTCGTTCTACCTAAACTCCAGTCAGTGGTGGACACAGAATTTTTGTTGGGCGATTGTACCTTCAAATTAGATCAAACGCTCATAAAGCAGCGCAGTGGTTTTGGCTGAATTCCACCATTTCGAGGGATTTTTTTAAATTTTTTAGTTGATTTCGACGGATTTGTATAAGCTTTTTGGTTGATGTCGAGGAATTTATTCGTTTTTTCGGGTTAATTTAGTAAGATTTCTCGACTTATAGAATCTGACCATCGTTATCCTTCACTTTTTTTCTATGTTTCTAATTCTGTCTCCTACTAAATCTAGAATTTTAGTATACTAAATAGGATGTGTTCCAAATCAAATTAGCCAGCCATAACAAAATAGCCCTGGATTCATTGAACAAATTAACATCAACAACTAAACTCCAATGCTGATAAAATCAAAAATTAACATCAAATTAACAGATATAATATAAGACAAATCTAGAATATCAAGCAAAACTGATATAGCAGCTTAAGGCAATGGATGTAAGCAACAAATAATGTAAAAAAACTAAACAATAAAACAATTTGCAATGATTAATATGGCAGATAAAACAATAAAAAGGAAACTGAATCAGATTTAGGTATTAAAATAAAACTAATAACATCAAATTTAGGGCAAACAAATAGGTCCAAGACTCAAATGTAAGAACTCAATACGAACAGATAGATTATGTAAACCTAGTTATATAGCATCATAAGTAGTAGATTTAGGGTAAATGTCTAATATCAAATTTAGTGGAAATATATGAATTTAAAGTTAGGTTTTGTGATAATACCTGAATGAGAGCTTGAGAGAGTGATTGAGTGAGAGTGTGTGTGACCGGAGAGAACTGGCCGGAGCCGGCGGACGGCGGTGAGAGGCGGTGGGCGCAGAAAGTGAGGGTGAAGACGGCGGCGGTGGGTGGTGTTTGTTTTGAATTTTTTTTAGTTTTGAGAATGTGAACCCCTTCTCATTTGGTACTGTTTGTTTTAAAAGAAGATTGGAAGTTACAATTTAGTCCTCTACCTTTGTGTTTTTATTTAGGTGGTGTACATTTTAAAAAATTATTTTTTCGTTGTCCTGGTTAAAAAAAATATAGAGGTGGTGGTCGCCTGGTTGGTACGTAAACTGGTTCAGGTTGGACTGGATAGGATAATAGAGTAGGATTAGATAAACGAGACAAGACTAGACGTAGGAAGATCCTTATCGGTTAAAAGTTATTAAAAGTTATTTTCATGATTATATACATACATGTATATAGTACCTAAATCGAATGAAAATTTTGATACAAACGGTGGTACTTTGAAAGCCACGATGTGTATAAAAGATAAGTTATGTTTCGTTTAGTTTGAAAGATCCTTATCGGTTAGCGAAAACACGATGCAGATTTTTGCTACAACAAGGATTGTGGAGGTGGAATCATTTGTGATCGGTAGACGATGGTGGTTGTGAATAATGGTGGTAACAGACAATGGTGTATGATGCGGTTGTTGTAGATATGGTGGACGTAGTGGTTGTCATGGGTAGTGCTAGTGGTAACCAGTGGTGGTGGTGGTGGTCGATGACCATGGTGGTATTCGTTTTAAATATGTCCCTTTATTATTGATGCTAGTGCACTTTTTTACTTTTATCTCTCTATTTTTTCCATAATAACTTCAATTTTTAGTAGGTGCAGCCCCTCTATTTTTGTTCATCACTTTTTCCCATACATCTTAGATAAGACTATTTTTTTTTTTTTTGGTCTTTTTGCTTTGTCGATTTTATTGGTTTTGATTTCTACGATATGTTTAATCCAAATTTTACATGTTTGCAATTTTGCTCATGACTTGTACCTTCGACGAACGACTGTTAACTCACGTGTGTTAGTTGAGGGGACCGAAAATATAGAGGCGAAAGGGGTTGTTGATTAGGCCTAACGAGTAACAGTCACCAACTTATTCTGCTATGTGTGATTTCCAATCATGAAAAAAAACATGGTAATAATGCTAGTAAACTTCACCATCTTTGCTTATAGAGTAGAATCATTGCTCCTTGTAAATTGTAATGTCTCATACAAGGTAACATTATCAATTTTGTTATGCTAGCTTGGTAAGCCCTTATCCGATTAATTTTTGGTAAATGCCCAAAATTGAGGAACTCAAAAAAAACAAGTGGACCAATACATATAGTTGCTCTGCCTTTATTTTAGTTTTTCCACATCAACAAATCATTACTCCGTCTTTTATTTTAGTTTTATCGTACCTTATGAGATGATATTTCTTATTATCTATATAGATTCATGGTAAGCATTTAGTTTCTTGTAAGTGTTTACCTAGTAAGAGTCATCACACTCACTTACAAGGTAAGAGTGTAAGACTATCGATTATTGTATTCTTTTTTAACAAGTAAACTTATTTGTCTTTTATTATGTTAATATGGTAAGGTAACTAAACTATTAAGAATCTCCTACCAAGGTAAATGTGCATAAACAACCACCAAGTCATTCAATTAGGAGATTTTGTGAAAGTCTAAACTTGATGAGTTGATTATAAAAGGATCCACAATTAAAGTTATTGTTTGGGATTCTTATAAGAACATTCACTGAAAAACAAATATTTTTATTTAATCATAAATTGTTGTGAGAGCCTATTTTTAAACAATACCCCTTTAAGTTATTGTTTATTAACTATCTTTCTTAATAAAGGTGCGACATGTATAAGTAAAAAATCAGGCAAAGTTATAAAGTAATTATTATCACACACACATATGCTATTTTATATATTGGTGACAATGATATCGCAAGTAAGAAAAATAGAAAATAAGTTACCATAGATCCACTACTATGGAATATGGATGCTTCATTATAACTAGAAAAAATATTTAGAAAATAGGTTATTGTAAATCACTTTGTCAAAGATGTTTTTAGGAACTAAATCGAACTAATTATCTATTAAGTAGATCACATTTCTCGTCTTTGTGGTTATATCGATCACATGTCCTTTTTAAAAAATTAGTAGGTTATGTTTATGTGATTACATTTTTACAACGAATTGTTTATGTTAATTTACTTACAGAACATAGTTATAAAAAAATTGCAACAAAAGACAACTCATAAAAACACACGACATGACTTCTTAAAAAATACAACCACGTGTATACATCCAATTGATGTTTAGAAGGGACAAGGCCCGCTAATAGCACACCTAAGTCCTAACTAGCAGCGTGTAATTCACTCCTATCTCTTTTATGACTATATTGCGAATGATGTGAACACTTGATTATTTTTAATCTCAAACTTATTCATAAATCGAGTTTGATACAAGGATTGATTCAATGCATCTTACTGGAACCCACCCATAATAATATTAAATTAAATCCACTTGGGTTGTAGCACACCGGTAAAATTAAGGATGTAGCGAAAAATCTCAACTACCTCATGTTTAAATCCAGACGCAATCAAAACCATTGTGACCATAGATGTCCACCTCAAATGACTCAAGGCCATTCACGATTGCCTAGTAGATTAGTCTCTATGGAATTCGGTTACATTTGCATGTCATTTGAACCAGATTTAGTTCAGTTTGTGAAAAACCGAGGGATGATAACTATTCCAAAAACCCATGTTACAGATAATAATAATAACAAATCAAAGGTTGTGGTGTACTGGCTAACGCCTGTGGGAAAAGTGGCTAGTTAACCATTCTACCCTAGATTTGAATCAAGACGCTTTCAGATTGTGACCACTCCGCCACTGGGGATTAACTCAGGACAACATGTTTTAGCTGTCGGCGAACATTGTCCGCATTAATCGAGGTAAAGCCTCGGAAACTCTTCCAAAAAAAATAAAAATAAGAAAATAATAACCATAATAAAAATAGTAACAAACATAATAATAAAATAATATCATTATTAAATCAGTTTTATATATTTGCAGCCATTTTTCTCTCTTTACGTAGCCCATAATCATATAGTGGACATGCAGAGAAGGACCCTCTTCAGCAGCTTTCATCCAATCTAAAATAAACCCAAAAAATTTCCCAATCTTCTTCTCTTCCATTCGAAACCCTAATTCATCATATCTCCATCCCCAAAAGGTTTTGCATTTCTCTTTCAATCTCACTTCTCACTTCAATTCCATAAAATTTCTCCAATCATTCTTCATGCTTATCATGTTCCTTAACAACTTCCCTCTTTTGCAGATATGGATCGACTCGCAAGGGGTTTCAATTTCATCATATGATTTCATCCACAATTCTTTCAATTCACGCAATTACGGTACGAAAAATCTTCCAATTTGTTATGAGAAATGTCGATTTTGTCAAAAAAAGGCGATTCGATCCAGATTCGAGAGGTCTGGAACGACAATCTCGAAGAGGAATTCGATTTGATCCGAGGTGTAGTTGATGAATTTCCGTACATCGCCATGGATACGGAGTTTCCAGGGATTGTTCTTCGTCCCGTTGGAAATTTCAGAAACAGTAACGATTATCATTACCAGACGTTGAAAGATAACGTCGATATGCTCAAATTGATCCAATTAGGGCTAACTTTATCTGATGATCAAGGTAATTTACCTACGTTTGGGACGGATAAGTATTGCGTTTGGCAATTCAATTTTAGGGAGTTTAATGTGAATGATGATGTTTTCGCGAATGATTCCGTCGAGCTTTTGAGACAGAGCGGTATCGATTTTAAGAAAAACAACGAGAGAGGGATCGATGCGATGCGGTTCGGTGAGTTGTTGATGTCGTCGGGGATTGTTTTGAATGATGGTGTGTATTGGGTGACTTTTCATAGTGGTTATGATTTTGGTTATTTGTTGAAGGTGTTGACTTGCCAGAATCTGCCTGATACACAAGCTGGTTTTTTTAGTTTGATCAACTTGTATTTCCCTACCATTTTTGATATTAAGCACTTGATGAAGTTTTGTAATAGTCTTCATGGTGGGCTGAACAAGCTAGCTGAGCTGTTGGAGGTTGAAAGGATCGGTGTTTGCCATCAGGCGGGTTCCGATAGTTTGCTTACTGCTTGTACTTTCAGGAAGTTGAAAGATAACTTCTTTAGTGGTTCGCTAGAGAAGTATGCCGGTGTCTTGTACGGTTTAGGTGTTGAGAATTGACAACAATGGTCTCATTGTTGGACACAGTAGAAAAATAAGAAAAAAAAATAATTTTATGAGAAAAGGAAATGAAATGTTGGTTTTTTGAGCTTCATGTGTGCTGTATTGGCACCATAGTTTGTACACTTCTTGAGGAAAAAAAGGTTACTTTTTGATTTGCAAGATATCTTCACTTGCTATCTATGCTGTTAATTGCGGTTATAGGTCATAAACAAAATAGCAGTTTCAATAATAGCAGCGCTATTTCACCAATATTTAAGGTAAATAGTGGTCCGCAATATCGATATTCTGAGTTGGGCCTCTTTTAACGCTTATTGTTCTTTGTTTGGGCTTATATTTTGATTTGGGCCCTTATTTTACTTTATTAATGCATATAGTATGTCAAGTTATATATGCATAGTATACGTACATATATATATGTGACTATGTGAGAAGTGTTATTTATGGTGAGAAGTACTTTTAAACCGTTGATCGCTTTTAATCAAATACCCTCCCATGAATTGCGGTTTAAAAGGGAATTGATCTTGTGTATATCGGTGCATCTTATTTCGGTCCATCTTATCCTAATGTTCGTTCATTTCTCATCCAACGGTTGGTAACCACTTTTAATGCTTCTCACCAAATTTGGCACTTCTCACCGGAAGCCAACCCTATATGTATCACACACACACACACATATAATTCTAAGAAATATTATATGAACCGCTATTCTTGGATCACTATACCACCATGATAGCCGCTAGGATCACTATACCACCACGATAGCCGCTATTTCTAATCTTAGTCCTGATCGCTATGTATTTTGACTGCTGTAACAACATATCTTGCCATAGCCTAGATTTTGGTTTCTATGTTTGGCTTCCATTATATAGGATTTAGATTCCATAAAGTAGCAATTCTTGATGAATCAGTAATCTGTTGTGGATCAACCACAGAAAGATGCAGTTGCTATCCTTATCTATTGTCATCTATACCCCGGTCTGATTTCATGGCAAAACACCTTCTTTTTGGTTGGTATGCTTTCTTGCAGTTCATTTCATGGGTTTTATATCTGTTTGTTGATTATGTCTTTTTTGTAGATTCATGGTCACTGTATCAATAATGTAAAATTTGTGCATTTTTCAACCACAAAGATGTTTACATTTCACCAAAGGGTCTTTGGCCTAGGGCATTGGAGTCTTTGGCTACCTAGGAGGTCAAGGGTTTACACCTCACCAAAGCCCAGGAGGCTGTGTGTGGTTTTTTGTTGCATTTGCCGTATATAAATAATATATACTTAAAAAGAAGATGTTACATTTCATTTAAATATAGTGATGCCATATATAGAGCTTGTTTTAGTCCTGTAACACAATTCATGCATACCTTTTGCATATTGTTAAGTGGTGCAGATTCAGGTTTCCAACCTCTACTTCTTTACTCCCACATGCACATCATTCAAAGTTCCAACCAATTGATGAATAGTGAAAGTTTTTAGATATTGCCGTATGGATCAACTGAGTATTTCAAAATCAAGAATAAAAGGTTGCCATCTGGTGTATGTGCTGGTGAAAACGTGAAATCCAACTGATATGTTAAGAATTAGCAGGCCATAAGCTCAGAAAGTAGCCATGTCAATGAAAATGGTAGGATAATTAAAAAGAACTGTTAAGTAATATGGGAAAGGGGGAAAGAAAGGAGAAGGGAGAATGCCAAAAAAGAAAACATATTGGGGGTCAAGCTGTCAACCTTTCCACCTCTTTGTAGTAGAACCAACTGGGGGGTGGGCAACGACTTCCAGATACATAGAAAAGTCCTGTTGATAATCACCTTTTTCATGTTGGAAGGTGGGTTCCCCATTCTATAGTGATATATCAAATATATAGAGAGAGGGAAGGATCATGCGAGAAGTTAAACATTTTGAGAAGACGAGAAGTCTTAATATCATATATGATTACACTCTTTTGGGTGTTGATCAAATTAAATCAAACACACCCAAAAGAGAGTAATCATATATGATATGGAGGCTTTTGCAAAAGGCAAACTGTTTAGCTTCTCGTTGAACCCCCCTATATATTAAGTATATGATCGTTATTCAGGTTGAGTAATGGTTCTTATTCATTGAAATTCTACATTCTATGATAAGCGAAAATGGTGAACTTGTTAAGCGATAATGTAGCTGTTGGAGTCTTCCTAGTTCCTACATATATGTGGAAAAAGATTTTGAGTATGAAATAGCTTGCTGGAAGACAGAAAGCGTTGAAAATAGCATGTGATGTTGATGGCAGTGGGTTTTCATCTTACTCCTCCACTGATCAACTTGCAAGTAGCAAATGAAAACGTCTGGTCACATGTCTTTGAGTACTAGCAATCTGTTCTGTCAAGTAAGACTTCCAAAAGTAAGATTACTGTTAGCTTTTGCATTTTGATGAATAAGTAGTTTTAGCATGCTTATGAATAGAACGATCTTAGAGTGGATGATGTCCTCGCCCATCTGTTCAGGGGGGACCCACTTTATTGGTTCGGATCTATGTGTCATTTTTGTTAACTTTTAGCTTTTAATTTCAGATTTATTAGGTTTCCGATTCTTTTTTCGTGCAAGAGAAGAGTTTAATCTAGGACCTCACATATGAAAGCCTTGGATGATCCTGCTTCATCCAAGGCTTTTCATCGTGTGCTCTTTTATAAAGCCAGGCAAAGCTGAAATCACTAACGGTTTGCAGATTGTGGTTGAAAGTACCCTACATACCCCTGTAAACAGCTTCAATCTGATTTTTTCTTCTTGATGTTGATCATAATATGATAACTGAGAATGTTGGTGGTTTTCCCTTCACTTGCTACATATGCAAAATCAGTTGTACTTGTTCTTCAGCCTGTGATGTCCCTTTGTGGTTGTATTTTGTACTTCCATTTGTATTAAGCATCCCTATGTGTAGTTAGCTATGAATGCAAAAACGATAAATGAAGAGCAAATGTGTTCATGAAATACTAAAAGAATATATCATTACCTTTGGCCTAGCGGTACCTTGGTTTCCGGTATATTCCAGCTTCCCAGGAGATTAAGTGCTCAAACCTCACCAAAGCTTAGGAGGATGCTTGATTATTTGCCATATTTAAATGTTATCTACTTCTGACACACACACACACATTATGGGTCGGGTTTAAGGGAATTTAAAAAAAAATATGAAAAATTGAAGAACACCCTAGTAATCGTTCATCTATAAATAATCTTTTCAGAGTATAGTTACTACACTTACATTGTATGCACATGTGCATACCGTACAAATGAACGGTTATTAAGGTGTTCCTTAGTTTTGTAATTTTTAAGGGTTTTTTCCACGAACCTCACTTTATATATGCAGCTAAGCGACATACATGTAGGAGCGCTTTATGAATATTTTGACATTCCACTCTCTAAAAATGTCTTTACGAGTCTAGTTGGTTTTCGATAATGTTAGGACCAAGATTCAAATAACTTACATGTGTGTAATGTTCATGTATGTTAAACTGCTTTGTTGCTTAAGGCCTTACTGTTAACTATTGTTAGGGAGTTGTTCTTTCCATCTACATATCAATTCCTTTTGAAGTACTGCAGTACATAATATTTGTATACGACAAATAACCTTACAAACCCCTTTCTCTCCAAAAAAGGAAAATCTTACAAGCCCTTCTCACGGTTAATGAGGTTTGATCTCTTGACCTCCTGAAGGTTGGGGCTCTATCAGTAATCTGGATACTATTAGGCCAAAGACCTTGTGGTCCATATCAAATATTTATTGGATCAATATAATTCCTTGGCATTGATGACATTTGGATTAAAGAAAAAACATCGTGTTTGGCCAATGATATTGTAACTACGGGGTGGCTACTTGCATGCTCTGATCACTAAATGGACCCCTATATGTTTAATCCTTTTTACATTTAAAATGTATGATTTGACATGACTTTGATTTATATAAGGTGTAAATAGCAACACCCTTATGTAATTATAACGTAATTTGTTTGAACGACGTCGTATGTTTTGGACAAGGGTTGGCTTTTAATTCAAATTGCGTAATTTGTGGATTTTTATGTTGTTCTATTTGATACTATAAAGCATTTAGGTAAAAACCTTATGACTTGTGAGTTGTTAAGCATTATGTATTTCTTAATAATATTCCATGAATTTCATGTTCGTAAATAATTACTATATATGTATGTGTAAATAATGTAATAACCGGACTTTGTTTTTTACCGACTCTTAATTGTAAGACTAACTTTGTTAAGCATTGAGCTTACTCTTTGGGCTTGATTTTGTGTATGGGGCCATAAGATCATGGGTCTCCTCTTCACCTGTGAATATATATCTGAAATTATATATTTTCTTTCCTGTTTTCATTTGAGAAAAAGAATTCAGATTTGTGTGTGTGTGCATTTCACAGTTGAGAGAAAATTGAGAGAGAGAGACTTGGATGGATTGAAGAATTAGAAGCAGCCACTGCAAGCAATCATCTCCTCAAAGGTAAACTGTCCTCCCTCATCTTCTTTTTGTAGCTCTTACTTCCATGGTTAGAGCTTGGAGTTCTCTTTGTGGGTTTTTGCATTTTTCCTTGATTGGGATTGAAAATCATTAGTGGATGATTGTGTTAGGTTGATTCTATGCTGGGGAATTGTTTTATCAAGAAATAATCTACTAATGTTCTAGTTTTTATAAAAATATTGATGGGTTTGGTTTTGAAAGAAAATCCATGGTTGATCATTGTTGAAATACATTATTGGGGATTTAGGTGTTAGTTTATGGTTTATGAAGGTTTATTGCATCGAATCTATCATTTCTAGAACCTAAAATCGGTTTGGAAATTAATCGCAAACATTTAGATTTGAGATTTTGGGGAAAAGTCTCGTGCAGATCAGGCCAGATCCCGGTGAGACTTTAGGCGCGGGTTAGGCCGCATGGTAGGTCGTGCAAGACCACTGTTGGTCCGTGACGAGTTTCGCTTCGTTTTGATATAGAATCGAGGCTGCGATTAGCGGATTGTCTTAGGGATTTAAATGAATGGTTTTTATGATGTTTTAGGAGGTACACCCTCAGTGGGATTGATTAATTCAGGCTTTTGATTTGGACATTTTAACGTTTAGAACGTCTAGCGGAGTGTCGAGCTTTAGGGGAGTTCCATTGATCCCTTTTCATGCTTTTCACGTACTTACAAATGCTTTGCTAACACTAATAATGGTTACATGGTTTTTTATCATGCTTACTTGTCGTAAATTCTTGCTAAAGTTTATTTTACATGTATGGTCAAATATGCTTACATGGTGATATCATTATTGGGTTGCACAGTGAGATTAAGATACCTTGGGATAGTGATAGTTCCTTGGGAGTGTGGGTAGCGATGCGCCTTGAATTTGTTTCCTATGCACTTGAATTGACATCTATTGGGGGCCATGGGGATCTACCGGGTCCCGATTGTACAAGTCATGATAAGGTGACAATGATTATGACCACTGTGCTTAACTCTCATTGTTAAGTTAAATGTTGTTGATTATTTATGGGCCTTCATGGCGGTTATTTTATTAAAGTTTGATTAACTAGTGATAAGGGAATTTACTAGATCTTATGGTCTAACCTTTACTTTTCCAACTTAAAAACTATTTTCAGGTAATGGTAGGAATGCATGTGCTTCTAAAGGGAAAGAAAAGGTGGGATGTTGTAACACCTCGCCTACCACTACACAATATTGTTTGCTTTGTCCCATCGGCTCATGGTTTTGTTTCTAGAGACATAGCGAGTACTTTCCAAGGGGTCACCCATCCTGGTACTGCTCTCCCTCAAACACGTTTAGCTTTAGAGTTCTCATGAATCGACCATGCTTGTTACCCCAAAGCGCTTTGTGTCTAGTAAGAGCAACGTTTTACTTATGAACTCAACATATCTGCTGTCTACGACAATTTGAGATTTGTTTAAGGTGTTACAAATGTTGTCAGAAGTGGCATGCGATAGAAAAGTTTTGATGGTTGACGTTTAGACTCGGTATAGATCTCAAATGTGGATATGTTTACCGCTGCGAACATTGAATATTATTGTTGTATTTTAGTTTATTCCAGGACCATTTTGGTTACAAAACAATGATTATGTTATAGTTGGATTTAGGCCATTACAGTATGATGCTCAAAGTTCTTTTTAACTCCACAACTCCAATTATACCTGGTTAATAAACTGAGTTCAAATATATAATAATCATCAATCCTATTACTATATGACATGATACTCTTATCATTATTTTTATTTATAAAAAGATTTATCATTAGCACAAAAATAAATCACTATTTTAATTTTTAGATCTAAAATGTTTAAATTATTATAAAATCTTAGATTAGATAACAATATGTTTTTATTTTATTTTAAAATGTTTAAGTTACAAGCAAAAAAAAAATCACACTTTTATCTTTAAATTTAAAATGTTTAAGTTGTGTGACAGTTTTAAATTATACAAATTATAAAAAAAATAACCTTATAATTAGACAATGAGAATATGTGTATTTCCTGTATTTCTGCATATGAATGATAATGATTTGAAATAAAAAATTTACGTAAGTTTTTTTGTGAACAATAAAGCGAAAATAATATAATGTGATTATTAAAAGATCATCAAACCAAATGCTAAATACAATTCAAATTACAATTATTAAAAGGAATATTAATAGTTAATTCTACAGTGCTCCACTATCCTCAATGATGAATGTTCCTTTGTTACTTTCTATAACTTCTTAAAAGAATTGCCCCATTAATTAAAAGACACATAACTTTAATTAAATAATAGTTATTTTTGAATTAAATATTCAACATATTATGATTTTTCTTAGAAGAAAATATATGTTTGATTTGATTCGCTGAAATAGAAAATTCGGCAATAGTAGAATACATAAGGCAATGGGTAGCGCAATCTATTCGACCTACAAGTCAATTTTGCCACATCAGTTTTATTCACAAACACACAATAAACCCAATAAACCCAAGCCCCAGTCTTCTCGTTTGAACCTACCCCCCATATATATATATATATATATATGTGTGTGTGTGTGTGTGTATTTGTGTGTGTATATATATGTATTTCAATTTAAAAGAAAAAAGGATAGTGTGTGAGAGAGAGACAATTGGTTTCGGTTTGGGTTTTGGAAACCAATAGAGCCCGATCCACAAATCCGATTGGAGCCTGATTTGGGGCGTAGTGCTACCCACTCAAACCCGATTGAGCCCAGTCCACAAGTCCTATTAAGCCCAATCGGCACTACGGAGGACCGTTTTTTAAACTTTGTTAAAATAGAAAAAAATGGATTTTTGTTTGCTATTATGATTCAAGAACTTTACTATCCTGAACCCTAAGATATGGAGAATTCTCAAAAAAATTTAAATAAGAAGAGAGAAATATTATTCTAATATCTTCCACGAATAATATAATTGAATGTTTATAAGTTTTTAAAAACTTTATTGAAATATTACAAGTATATTTTAGTAATATACTTAATGATAGGTTCTTTAAAATAAAAAAGTCCTTGGACTTGGAAAAAATGTTTTTAAAGTATCTTCAATAGTTTTTTCGAAAATAAAGAAAATCAACTTCTTGTAACATATGATGCTTCAACAATTTCTCTATCTTGTTATCTAAAATAGAGAATCATAAAAAAATCAATTTAGAAATTCTCTAAATCTTTAAAAGGATAAGAGAGAAATGAGTGTTTTTTGTTCATTTCACCAATAAGGATTGAATTAATATCATTTTATATACTTTTTTAAAAATTTATTGGATCAAAAAATTATTGAATATTTAATTAATATAATTGATGATGAATCCTCTTAAATAAAGAATATGTCGAAGTTGAATATACTTTATTTTAAAGATTTTAATTTTTGATTGATTTTAAAAGAAATTATAAAAAATCGGTGGGAAATGCTCTTAAAGATATTATTTTTTATTAATTTTAAAGAAATTTGATACAAGTAATTGGAGATGTTTTAAAAGAATTTCTAATGGAATAAATAATCTACCTTTCAAGTGTTACCTAATAATCATTTAAAAACAAAATATAGATTGCAAATAATTGGAGATACTTTATTTTCTACAATTCTTTTATTATTGAATAACTGTAAAAGTTAAATAATTTTGTTAATGATTATCAAAATTGGATAACTATGGGGAGAAAAAAATTAATAGTTAAATGATCAAATTATGATAATAAAAGTATATGACCGTTTATTTTGGTTTATCATTCAAATAAATAAATAAATAAATATTTTTTAGCATACATGCTTATTAATAGATATTTATTTGATAATATTCTTAATAAACATTGGCGTCTTAAAAAAAATAAATAATCACCCCAAGATAAAAGAAAAGAAAAGAAAAGAAAAAGTAGAAATGGCTAAATTTGGAAAGTCTTTAAAACTTATACTAGAATAAAACTATATTAGTTTAATTATTTTTTATAAATAAAATTAAATGTATTTATATATTTTTTGGTAAAATTGTAGTGAAATAATAAATTTTTAAAAGATTTTAAAAGGTCATGAGAAATCTTCAAAATTTCTATTTTATAGAAATTGTTTAGTAAAATTGTTGGAGCATTTTAAAATGAAAATACAATTTTTTTTTTTTACTTTAGCAATGTTGTATTTTAAGTAGCTACAAGATCATGTGAAAAGTGTTATTTTTTTTTTGTCAAAATACAAGAATTATTTTTTTAAATTAATGATCACTTTTAATCAAATGCACTCTCATAAAATTGTTTGCCTTAAAAAAAAATAATTAATCCGATACAATCTCATATTAAGACATTGTTTGGTAAAAATACATTTTGGATGGGTCATAAGTTACTCTCACTAACCTTTTGGTGACTTATGAGTTAACTTAGCCAACATTTTGAAAAGCTACTCTCACTAATCTTTTAGTGACTTATGAGATTTTTTATTTATTTTTTATTCCAAATATACCCTTGTTAAGTTTTATACTACAAATTTTTAAACATGTCTTTTTTTCTCATTTTACTGTCATAATTATCAGTTAGTTTTTGCCAAACACAGCTTATTCATTAGCTACCTTATCAGTCATCAACTACTTTATTAGCTAGTGTTTCAAACCATTTCCGAACTTTTCTGGTAGAACCCAAACTCATATTGATATAGATATAGATACACATATATGTATATATAACTAACGGTGGGGGTCCGCGAAAAAGGAGATGATGCGGCGCTTATATGTCGCGAATGCACCAACATCACCTTCATCCATACGCCTTCAGTTTCCAATTCTCTCTCTCTCTTTTCTCTCTCTCCACACACAAACACCACCACACACACACATCTGTCAAATAGTTTCATTCAAGTTTTGAAAAAACACTTCTAACAAACCCTTCAACTCTTTCAATCCGATTTCAAACGAAGAAGAAGATATGCTCTGCAGAGGAAATAATGCGATTAACTGTAGAAAACCTGGATCAGTTCCTGTTTATCTCAATGTCTACGATCTCACCTCCATTAACGGATATGCTTACTGGCTTGGCCTCGGCGTCTATCATTCCGGCGTTCAAGGTTCGATTTCGATCTCGTTGTTTTTAGTTCTTCACTACTCGATTCAACGAAATTAAGAAGCTAATTTTCAGTTTCGTTAAGTTAATCAACATAAGCATTTGTTGAATTTGATGTTAATTTATGTTTTTAGTTCATATTAGTTGATTTAATGAATTGATAAGCTCTAATTAACAGAAGCATTTTGTTCATTTGATGTTAATTTATGTTTTTAGTTCATATTAGTTGATGATTCAATGAATTAAGAAGCTAATTTTCAGTTTCTAGTTGATTCAATGAATTAAGAAGCTCTAATTAATAGAAGCATTTGTTCATTTGATGTTAAATTTTGTTTTTAGTTCATATTAGTTGATTCAATGAATTAATAAGCTCCAATTAACAGAAGCATTTTGTTCATTTGATGTTAATTTATGTTTTTAGTTCATATTAGTTGATGATTCAATGAATTAAGAAGCTAATTTTCAGTTTCTAGTTGATTCAATGAATTAAGAAGCTCTAATTAACAGAAGCATTTGTTCAATTTGATGATAAATTTTGTTTTTAGTTCATACTAGCTGATTCAATGAATTAATAAGCTCTAATTAACAGAAGCATTTGTTCATTTTGTTGTTAAATTATGTTTTTAGTTCATGCTAGTTGATTTGATGAATTAAGAAGCTCATATACAGTTTTCGTTAAATTCATTAACAGAAGCATTTATTCAATTTGATGTTGATTAGTAGTTGATTCAACGAATTAAGAAGTTCATATACAGTTTCGTTAAATTAATCAACAGAGGCATTTATTCAATTTGATGTTAATTGATGTTTTTAGTTCATATTAGTTATTTAGGCTATGTTTGGCATATGTTAACTTATGACCGATAAGGTAACTGGTAAATGATAAGTTAGCTGATGAATAAATGTTTGGCAAAAACTAGTTGATAAGGTAACTGATGACTGAATAAGTTAGCTGCTGAATAAGTTAGCTCCTGAATGAATAAGTTACGTTTGACAAAAACTAGTTGATAAGATAGCTTATGATTGTAAAAGGACCAAAAAATACATGTTTAAAAATTAGTGGTATAAAACTTAGCAAGGGTATATTTGGAACAAAAAGTTAAAAAGTCTCATAAGTCACCAAAAGGTTAGTGAGAGTAGCTTTTCGAAAAGCTAGCTTATAAGATGACTTATAAGCTGACTTATTTTTACCAAACAATGCCTTAAGGAATTAATAAGCTCTAATTAAGAGAAGCATTTGTTCAATTCGATGTTAATTTGAGTTTTTAGTTCATACTAGTTGATTCATTCAATGAATTAATAAGCTCATTTACAGTTTCGTTAAATTAATTAGCATTTGTCCATTTGATGTTAATTTATGTTTTCAGTTCATACTAGTTGATTCAACGAATTAAGAAGCTCATATACAGTTTCGTTAAATTCATCAACAAAAGCATTTATTCATTCGATGACAAGATAGCTGACGAATAAAATGCGTTTGACAAAAACTAGCTGATAAAGTAGCCTATGACTGTAAAATAATAAAAAATACATGTTTAAAAATTGGTGGTGTAAAAAGTAGCAAGGATATATTTGGAATAAAAAGTCTCATAAGTCACTAGATGCTACTTTCCTTAGCTTATAAGCTGACTTATAAACAAACTTATTTTTGCTGAACAATAATGTTTTTAGTTCATGGAGTGGAGTACGCTTTCGGATCTCACGAACTAGCGACGACAGGAATCTTCGAAGGAGAACCGAGGCAATGCGAAGGATTCACGTTCAGGAAGCAGATTCTGATCGGATGGACGGAGATGAGTCTAAGGGAGGTTAGAGGTTTTATGGAGGAATTATCAAAAGACTACAAAGGAATTTCGTATAATCTGATCACCAGAAACTGCAATCACTTCTGCAACGATGTTTGTATCAAACTCACCGGAAATCCGATTCCGAATTGGATCAATCGTCTCGCTAGAATCGGTAATTAAGCAAACGATTAGGCTGTATTTGGCAAAAATAAGCTAGCTTATAAGCCAATACATGTTTAGATGGACCATAAGCAAGCTTATAAGCTAGTACATGTTTAGATGGACCATAAGAGCATCTCCAACATCATTGCTAAAATAGAAAATTTTGGGTTTTTTTCCTCCTAAAGTGCTCCAATAGCATTGCTAAACCATTTGATAAAATAGAAAAAATTGAAGTTTTAGTTTTATTTAAACATAGAGATTTCTCTAAAACCTTTAAATAATGAGAGATAAATAATATTTTAATCTATTCCATCAATAGCATAATTAATTGTTTAAAAGTTTTTAAAAACTTTATTTTATAATAAATATAATGCATATTTTAATAATATATAAGTGATGATACATTCTTTTAAATAGAAAAACTATTGGAGATGAAAAAAAATAGATTTTAGATATTTTGATCTTTTATTCTCTATTTTTAAAAAATTATAGCAAAGATGTTGAAGATGTTCTAAGATAGCTTATTGAAACGTTAGTTAGTGTAGCTTTGCAGGAGTTTTTTTGTAGTTTTTCCAATTACACCCTTATTAAGAGTTTTTGCCAAACATAATTTATTCATAAGCTAGCTTTTCAGCTACCAACTAGCTTATTAGTCAACATTTAGGCTATGTTTGGCAAACGTAGCTTATAAGCTAGCTGGTAGCTTATAAGCTAGCTGTTGATTGATAAGCTTGCTAGTAGCTGATAAGCTAGCTGTTGAACAAATTATGTTTGACAAAAACTAGCTTATGAGTATGTAAAATGACCAAAAAGGGTATATTTGAATTTAATAATTAATATTAATAAGGGTATAATTGGAAAAAGCTACAATAAGCTCCTCATAAGCTAGTCAAAGTAGCGTTTCAAAAAGCTAGCTGATAAGCTAGCTTCCTGGTACATGTTTGGATGGCCTAGCTTATAGCTTATAAGCTAGCTTATGCTTGCCAAACACAGCCTTAGCTTATCAGCCAGTTTGCCAAACACAACCTTAATTTCAACTTTTTTCTGTTCAATTTCATATAAATTCATCTAATCATCCTCCAAAGATCCAGATCCCTAACGCATTTCCGGTAATTTTTGTAGGTTTTTTGTGCAATTGTATAGTTCCAGCGAGCATAAACTCGACCAAAGTTGGAATCGAGGATAACAAAGTGTGTAATGAAGCAGAGAATAATAAATCGAAACTAAGGAGTCGTTCGACTAGGTACACTTCTTCATCTTCGAGTTTCTCGGCTGTCTTCTAAAAACGTCGGCGTGTTCATCATCTCCGGTTAAACGTCGATGTTTGATGCTTGGTTCTTCTTATGGTAATTATATATGTAAGATCTTCTTTGTTTCTTTTTATTTATTTATTTACTTTAATTTAGGAACTTTTTAATTTTTCATCAATGGAGTCGAATCTTCAACACACTAATATTCGGTTGGTTTTTGTACAACTGGTTGATTCTTAAGATAATTATTATGATAATGTAGAGAAGTTGATTTTAAATATAATGTATACCTACTTTCTATAGCGGGCCTAGGGCTCGGATGAGGGCTCCCAAACTCGTTTCTACCGGTCTCAATCTTTTAAAGGGTATGAGGGTAGTGAGGGGACATGAGGTAATGGTATCAATAGCCTTAGATAGTTAGTTTGTTACGACTAATACATGGATAAGCTAGATTTTTTTTCTCCAAATAGTGATACCATTTGATTAAATATAACAAATATATCATATATGAATGTTCTTTTTATAAAATCATTGTTTGTCCATTAGTTCATTATTTTCCATATGATAAGTTCAAAAACATAATAAATCTAAAACTCAAAAGCAAAAAAACTAAGAAAATGACACTAAGAAGATTCAAAATCAGGTTTCAGGTGGAAAAAAAGCCTTGCAAACCAACTACACTGAAGGAAACTTTTGTCCTCATTGTAGTTTATATATGTTGACATACGTCAAATTGATACGGTGACACCTTTCACGACCTTACAGTTTTTTTACTCTGTGACAAAGGAATGAAATAGTGGCAAAGACCACCGTATGCTCTACATTGGGTCTGTCTATGGGCTAATATTAAACATTTAATTAACTTTTAAATAATCAAATAACCATAAGTTAGTTGAATAGTGTAAAGTGATTATTACGACTCAAAGTTGTAATAATCAAATTATTTTTCAAACCGCAAATACAAACTCCCTCCAAATGTATAACATTAACTTTTTGTAATGATGAGGATTAACAACAAATAACCTAATATGAAAATCGATTGTCAATAAAGTTTTTAAAATGTTTTGTTAAGAGGGATATGATAGGATAAAACTCGTAGTCTCACATTCGACCCTAAAATTGGATAGGACATAGTGAACTAAATATGGTCCTTTTTTCGTATGAAAATAATTGGATGAAAATTGGATCCAAAAAAGGGAAAATGGAAGAATACTGAAATTACGAAACTACCCTTTTCTAATTTAAAACCCTCAACCTCCCTTTCACTTATTGTTGCGTAACTCTCTCTTGTTGCTTTGTAACATCCTTTTGTTGCTTTGTCTCTATGGGATGTAATTTATCGTCATCTCTACTGACCTGACACTATTTGGTCTTTGATTTGTTTTTGTTTCTTCTACATTTGAACCGGTTATTTGAGATTGTCATTTTCGAATCTTCATGTATTAGTTTAAGGTTTTACAATTAAATCGAGCCAATTGCATGCATTAATTTCCGATTAAATTCTGACCATTGTAAGTTGTAGCATTCTTGTAATGTCTTGTCCAACTTACCAAATATTATACATACAACTTCTCCGTGTAACAAACAAAAAACAAACACGTAGTCCCCTTGACTTCAATTCACATACCAAAAACACCATTATAATATTAAGAAATCAATCAAACAACAAACATTATTGCAATTCTAATAAAAATGGAGAGGGGGTGCTTTAAATATACAACTACACCTTTAAATTTGGGTGGCTTAGCTTTAAAGATTTGTACATCAAATTCAATGTTGTAACCATTAGTAGTGAAAGTTGACAATCTTTTCTATATTGATCATTTACACAACAATGGGTTTCTAATTTCCCAAAAGAAATAACAATTCAACTACTGCATTTAAGATGGCAAATAGGTAAACATATAACCATGTTTGAGAAATTAAACAAACAAGTTATTTTATTTTTTTTATGTTCGGTTTAAAATAGCTTAGATTTTGTAAGTGTTCATTTTGCATCTAAGGCTATCAGTACCCTAACCCTCCCAACCTAACTGCCACATCAACTTTTCTCCAACCCTCTCTTAACCCTCATAACTCTCTGCAACTCTTTACAACCCGTACCTCAATTCTCCCAACCCTCTCACACACAACACACACACACAACACACATAAAAGAGCGGGTTGGCCAACCCGCATAACTTGGATCCCGCCCAACCCTTCCCTCGCGTATCCCAACCCGTTGGATGATATGAAGTCGGCGGGCTTTGAACCCGTTGCTATGCGTTACGCATAGCCTAAGTATTCATTTTGCAACTTGTGCAAGCCATTGCTATAATTTTGGAAGCCTTTACTATCAAAATCATATCTGATTCAGAAAAGTATACATTTTATAAGTTATTAGATGGACGCTTGCAAGTTGCAAAAACTTGGTATTTTGTTCAAAATAAAAATCAAAAGTGAAGAATGTTATCTAAGATGGCTAATTTGTACAAAATAAAAATTAAAAGTGAACAATGTTATCTTGGCTAGTTTGGTCAGTTTCTCACATATATTATTTTCACATCTTTTATTTTTTGGGTTATACATTAAAGGGAGGAATTTATTAATTCTTTATTATTATTATTATTATTTTTCTTTGATATAATTAAATACAAATAGAAATAATGAAAACTTTTTAAACTACTTTTGCTCCAAATAATTCTTGAAAAGCTTTTTAATATAAAGAAATAAACTAAATGTATAGGATAGAAATAGTTTTTATTAAACGTATGAAATTTTAAATAATATATTAATATTGTATTATTTAAAATAAAAAAGCTATTGAAGGTTAAGAAGAAAGATTTTAAATTTTGATTTTATATTTAAAGAAAATAAAAAAAAGCTATTGAAGATGCTCTACCAACTTTTTTATTGCATTCAAACCACCTTAGCAAAAAAAATTCTTTTTAAGTGGTTAATTGGTGGTCATCATATAAATACATCTTTATATTTTTTTTAATAAAATGACAACACATTCAGCCTCATTGATAAAGGCAATTAAACAACATATATCTTTATTTTCGATATTATTTTTTAAAAACATTCATCTTCTTTCTATTTTTTTTCTATTTTAATATACACTTTAACATAGTTGTTAGAATTAAAAAAAAATCGGATCCCTATTTTATTATAATTATTAGAGATGCTCTAACACTAAGTAAATTTCATAAATAAATTACTCTTAACTTATTTATAGAATAAAAAATTTATCTGATTTATATGACATTTTATATGAATTTTGTGGTTTAGAGGACTTAACGTGTTACACATATGTTGACATGCATTCTTATAAAGAGGCATATTATTTTATATATAGGTTGAAAACTAAGAACTATGTGATCTAATGGTCTAACAAATCGTTGACTACCTAAACCAGTCGACTTTTTTTCTTTAAGAATAAATTCATCGTTGCTTTTATGAAAAGCAAATCCAGACATCCAAATCCTTAATCTTATTTCACTATCAGACGCTATCATTTTAGGCTTGGTCTTTAGTCTGGATTCGATCCTTTAGTGCATCTCTCCATTTTGGTCGTATCTGCACCATGTGAATTGAGAGAATTTTATTCTCTTCCGGTTGAGATACCCCAATGATAATAAAAAAAATGTCTCACCTTTTCTAGATACATCAGTCAGCAAGCAATGTAAATAAAATAATCACTATTTTCATTAAATTTATTAGTAAAATAGAAAAGTGTTTAGAGACTATAATTCGAATCATTTCAAATTTAATTTTCAATATAAAAAATATCTAGAATGATACATTATTCTTTTAAGAACTAAAATCTAGTTCATGTGCAACATTTACATAGAGAAGGTTGGATACTAGTAAAAATTTAATACCTACTTAACATAATTATTGAAATCGTCTTAAGGATATATCTTTTTTCTAAAATAGAAATCAGATTATTATTATTTTTTAAATAATTTTGAAGAAGATTCTTGTTTTCATAAAGAGGTAATATAAAGTTATATTTCACATAAATTTTTTTAAAGAATTTTCTGTATTTAAAATTTTCATTTGAAAAGTCTGTTGAAATAACTTTTTTGTCCAATTAGGAGAAACAACAAAGTCTTCAAAGTTTTAAGATATTTCGAAAAATTATATTCAACTCCAACATAGATTTTTCTTTTTATAAATTACAAGACTAATTATATTTTTTAAACATTTACTACATTGAATAGAATGTTATCTTCTCTATTCAACATGATTTCTAAGACTATTGGTTAGATACGAATGTAGAAACCATTGACATCAAAACGTTATGAATCACATATTTATCATGAATCACAAATTCATAATAAATATGCCACGTGTTACTGTTATAGACATTTTCCACGTTACCTAATCAAGTTTAAGTTCCTAACGAAACCTATCCCTAAACATGTATGTGTGTGTACATATATATATATATATATATATATATATATATATATAGAGGAAAGTTCAAATGTGAACCACTTTTTGATTGTGGACATGAGGACGAATCTTAGCTACTCATCCGGTCAATAAAAGTGGCTTTGACTGGTCCCCCTTTAATAATCTCTACCCTCCCATGAATTGCGTCAATCCCCCGTGATCACGTCCACCGTAACCGCGAGATATGTGGCTGAGATTTGTTCTCACGGTTCACAATGAAAAAGTGATTCACATTTGAACCCACCCCTATATATATATATATATATATATATATAGAGAGAGAGAGAGAGAGAGAGAGAGAATCCATCATGTTGGAGAATAAATCAGAAAAGCTGTTTGTAAGTAGAAGAACATAAAAGAAAAGATGTAATTCTTTTACCCAGGTTGGGACCAGGAGGACATAATAATAGTAGAGAAGAGAATAACCAAAAGCTTTTCTAATACCAGTAATAACAACAACAAAAAACACCATATATTTGTTTGATTGCAACTCCAAACAAAACATGTACTTAATAGGCCCCACTATACATCTAATCTAATCTCCCCTTTTAATGCCATCATTCAACCAACATAGGGTTCCACTTACAACTCCATGATCAATGGCAACTCCATCAAGGATATCAGGTTTCACATCAGCTAGACACCGATCATTAAAATCTGTACATATATGTATTCTCTCTGCAACGGAAACGGGGATGAATTGGACATGACTGGCAAGATTGAAGTAGGCAGATGAAAGCCCTGTGAAAGGTTTTAGGATTTTAATTTGACATGAATCATGTAGTAATTTACCAATATTGTCTCATCTCTATAATTTTGTTCTACCCACTTAGTTTTGTCTTATCCTAGTCTAATATGACACCAAACAGGGGACAAGTTTTTATTTCTATCTCTCCTTGATACCATTTTTCAGAAAACAAACTATAAAATATTCTTATATTACTAAACTCCATCCACCATTCCACCACGATGAAAGTACGATACCATCGCCGTTGTTTCCACCATCGTCGCTGTCTCCACCCACAATTGTTACCACAAGTGCCACTGCCAACAACACCACTGGTATAAGCACCCAACTGCCACCACCACACCACCACTATTATATTCAATAAATCAAATAGTCAGACTCGAATTCTTTAACAAAATTCAACTCTAATTTCTGCCAACCAATTGCATGGTCAAACATGATTAAATTCCATTCCTATTTCTTTAACATATTCCAACTCGACAGATTCCATTCTGTGAATCAAACGCCACGAAAGATTAATGTATTGTTGAATGATAACATATCAAACCAAACAAACTCAGTATATATCCCACCCAGGGTAGGTCTTTTGTCAAATGACTTTCTAACAAGTTTGAAAAATGTCACCATTTAACAAAAGAATCCCAATTCTATACACAAGAATGCCTAGAAACCTCTAAGAAGGTCATGAATTAAAAAAAAACACTGTCACGAGGTCATTTAATAATTTAATAACCCCCTAAAGATAAGAGTTTACCAGGGCCGTAGGATGTATACAAACATTCTCTCTTTCTCAAGAGACGGAGATGTTTCCACTAAAACCCCCCGCTTTCATAAAAAAGTCAAGTAAAAGAAGGCAAATGACGGTAAAAAGGTCAAAGTTCTAGTACCCGACACATGGTAGTTAACGGCTAAAAATCACCTATGCTAAATTTTTGACATCATTCATGTCTACAAATCAGATGAATACACATCATAAGAAAGAGAATATAAAATGAGATAAAATTAATTTAAAATATATAAAAATCTGATTTGTTTTTACCAATCACTTGTTGGGTTAGTGTAAGATTGTCTCTTGGCTTCCTTGAGTCGCGTCGGTCCAATCGGACCCGGGGTCAGAGTGTCTCCGACAGAACACACTTTTTGGAAGAGATGAAACAGATGAATTTAGCACGATAGATTTTTTTTTTGTATCATTAAACAGCAACCTAATGCGATCACCTCATTGCAGAATCTATAGAAACCCATCTTCAACCATATGGGAAAATTTCATTTTGCTGTATTGGAAACTTCAACCACACAAAATTTTGGGCCCTAACTTACTTATGCTTGGGGACAATTTGTTTGTGCTTGGAGCCCAAATTTATATAGTCCAATCTATAAACCCAAAAATTGGATATTTAATTTCAAAATTTATCGATCAAAAATAAAAACAGACCATTTTGATATTATTCTTCCTTTGTCATTTTAAACATGATAGGAATGGATCTTTACCACGTGAATCAATCCGAATTAAAATCAAAACTAATGAGATGTATTGGATCAAGTCCTGTGAGAAACATAATTCATGGTGGAGTGAGATTAAAAGTGACCAAGGGTCCAGATTCCTACTTACGTTTCTCACCTTAACTTTGTCTCGTAGCATTTCTCTCCCACTTTTACCTAAACATCACTAAGTCAGCAATTTTTACGTTCGTAATTTGCGGGCCTAACTAAACAACAAAAAAAGAATCTTTCCTTATTAAAATAAATTAAAAAAATTTATAGACCAGAACTACAATTTGCCGACCCAGTAAAAAATAAATTAATTTTTCTTACAAAAATTCAACGAGATGGTTTTTTTTTGTCTTTTAGCTAGGTCCGCAAGTTACGGACCTAGAAATTGCAGATGTAGTGACATTTGAGTAAATGTGAGAGAGAAATGGTCAGAAGACCGCATTAAATGTGTGGAATGACTAATTTAGCTAATTTCCCACAATCCACATCTTTCTCCTTGCACTCGACAAAAGCTTAGACGAATGTACTAGTGCATTTACGTACCTCCTTTTCAAGCTCAGGAAGTGCCCTTTATAATTTCATTTATAGTGTTATCACACAACGCTTTGAGACTTGAACTCTTTTTTATAGGTTGTGACTTAGACTTCATTTGTTTTTTTGTTTCACGTCTTTGGATATATTTTTAGTGAAAAATTTTCAGCCGATAACTAGTAATTTGTATTTAATCTTTCATAATGTTATCTTCTTTAAATTTAAGAGCTTTGATAAAAGTTGTGTGTATTGATATGTATGAGTTCCGATATGAATTACTCTTTTCCATAAGAACTCGATAGTGACCCTCGATTGTTTCTTTATCACGTTCGATGCAACAACAATCATCACGCATTTGCTTTGTGATGCAAAGCTATTCCATTAATGTTTTAATGCTAATTTTACTCCTACATTTGAGATTAAGTCATCACTCAACCTAGTTGGTTTCAAAAGGATCTAGTCATCAGTGTCTTGTCTCATATATACATGTTGTGGTAAATCTGGTAGCAAGTTAAGTTGCCCTTTTCTTATTTAAGAAGAATTCTTTAAAAATTGACATTGCCAAATTATTCTGTTTGATGATATTTTTTTTAAGTTCACAAACTTTCATATCGTAGTTAAGATGAAATATTGGAAATTGTTTCTTAAAGATTCATTGATAGCAATATCGTTCACAATCTTCATTCCCACTTGTTTTGTAATGCTACGATATCATTCTCTGCTCTAGAGTGAGCTTGCTATGATTAATGTGAAGCTGATTCAAAGGTTATTTGATCAGTCTACTGTTTTTATTTTGGGGTGTCACATTAGTGTTGACATTGTAGATCAATTTTCCAATAAAAATGCTACAATATATAAGGAAAATTAAACAAGAACTTCAAAAAGAAATATGTGAGAATCATTATCATTTATCCAGTTAGAATTCTGAAAACACAGTGACAATTTTGTGTTAAATGAGAAAAGACTAACTTTAATTCTAAGAAGTTAAATTAATGAGAAAGGAAATAACAAATAAATGAATGTAAACAAGTAGTTTTACTTTAGTTATGATGAGGATGAGTTTTATTATGATAGTTGAGTCATAATTAACAATATAATCACTTTCAAAATTCACCTCACAAATATCTCCCCAAAAAGAAATAAAATAAAAATAAATTTGAAACAATAATGTATATCATAGATAACTTTTTGCTATTAACTAGAAGATTATCTATTAAGGATCATTATCGTTTTAATTCCTATTATGTATGAATGGTAATGTTATGATTGACTAACCATAAAAGAAGTATGCAATGAATGTCATTCCAAGAAAAAAAAAAAATCTTAAAATATTGAAGAACATGATTTAAATAAAATAACTATGGATAATAAATTTTTATTACGACATAAAGTATTTATATCTTAGAGTATCTCCAACAACTTCTTCATTTTGAAGAAATAAAGAGTCAAAATTTCTAAATAAAATCATCTTCATCTCCATTCTTTAACAGATTCTCTATTTTGGAGATTACATAATTAATTAAATTATTTAAATATTAAATGTAACCAATAAAAATTAGTTCTCTCTCCTAATAAAAATTAGTTCTCTCAAACGAGAAGCATGTCAATTTAAGAAAACGTGAGAAGCAATCTTAGTAATTCATCTCGCGGTTATGGTGGACGTGATCACGGAGGATTGACGCCATTCATGGAAGGGTAGAGATTATTAAAAAGGTGATCGGTCAAAACCGCTTTTGTTGACCAGATGAGTGGCTCAGATTGTTTCTTACGTTCTCTTAAATTGATATGTTACTCGTTTGAACCAATAGATATATACGTACCAATAGATACACGCAACCTTTATCTATCAACAACAAAAACATGATTTGTATTCCTACTAAAGATTTATTATGCACGTGCATAATCTTCTTAAAATAAGTTACACTTTTAATCCTTATAGTTTATTAAAAGTTGCTATTTTCATCTATGTACTTTTAAAGTTGTAATATTTACCTCTATGATTTATAGGGGTGAGCAAAAACCGGACCGAAAACCAAAAAAAACCCGAAAAACCGAAACCGAAAAAACCGAAAACCGAAAAACCGAACCGAAACCGAAAACCGAAAAACCAAATGGTCCGGTTTCGGTTTTGGCTCCAAAACCGAACCGAAAAAACCGAACCGAACCGAACTTGGAACCGAATTAAAAACCGAACCGAGAACCGAGAACCGAACCGATATATATACTATATTTTTAAAATTATATATAATTATATATAATAATTAATAAATTAACCCCTTATCTTTTAACATGTTGCTACTTTTTTCCTCAAAACATTCTTTGTTTAGCTTCTAAAATTCTAAATTTTATTTATACTCAATAACTAAAGTTGTAAACATAGACTTATGTCTTATGTAAACATAATTTTTAACTAAAGGAGTTTCTATTTATATTCAAATCTTATATGTAAAGTTGTAAACAACTAAACATAATTTTTCAACACATTAAATGCAAATTATAAAGTTGAAACATGGAATAAAGGAAATACAGAGTTATAGACCGAAAACCGGACGAAAAAACCGAAAACCAAGGGAAAAACCGAAAAACGAAAAAAAAAACAAAAAAAAAACCGAAAAAACCGAAAAACCGAAAAAAAAAAACCGAAAAAACCGAAAAAAAACCGAAAAACCGAAAAACCGAGAACCGAACCGAAAAAAAACCGAGAACCGAACGGGAGCGGTTTTCGGTTCGGTTCCGGCCAAAAACCGAACCGAACCGGATCGTACTCACCCCTAATGATTTACAATTAACGGTTGGTTTTATCATGTCAATTTACATTTTATTGCTAGTTTTATTCTTGTGATCTACAACTCATTTTTTTTTTTTTGGTTTATTAAGTTTAAAGTTAAAAGTTAGATTCATAAACGAAAAAGTCAATGACTTATATATAGAACTATAGACACGAAAACCACAACTTTATATCAAAATGACAAAATTCTTATTTTTAACAAAACATAGAAGATAAAACGTAATTTACTTTTTTATAAGTATTTTTAGGTTTGATTTTGATTTTTGCATTTAGGTTTAACTTTGATTTTTGCATTTAGGTTTAATTTTGATTATAGGTGTGAATGGGCTAGTATGTGTTGGCGTGTTGCAGTCCCATGGTTCGGTCACAGAAGACGGCCGAAAGAGGGGATGTAGTGGTGGCTGGAAAAGTTGACCAAAGAGTTTTGGGTTTGGTCGTTAGGGTTGCTGAGGTAAAAAGTGGGAAAGATGTTGATTTAATTAATTAAGCCTTATTTTCTAAAAGTAAAATGTTAGAAGGGGGTAAAAAAACTAAAATTTAACATGATATTTTAAGAATCATTAGGACATGGACCACAATGATCGTTTTTGCGTACCATGATAGCAAATTTGGAAACTATAGGAACCAAAAATGTTATCAAATCATAGTAATCATATTTGTAGTTTTACTTTAAATAATTATACATTAAATTTAAATATATTAAAAACCGTTCGAGGCAAGAGTTTCCAATGAGCTATTACGTACTCTTTCGAGGTATGCTTTTTACATATAAAGTTCTTTTAATGTTTGACTATTTATCGTATTTTATTTTAGGGTTGTTTGTTTATTAAAAGGCAACCTATGAATCATTAAATCTTCTTTGATAAAAAAATATGTCTTTTAATGGTTTTAAAACCCTTTGAATGATTTTGTATGTTGGGCTTCTCTTACCCATTAAACACTTTAATTTAATTCTAAATAATAACTAAATAACCATTTTTTTATTGCAGTATAGTTTTTTTTGCACTAAACAGTAACGTATGCAACCGGTTCTGGCATAACCGGTCCCAGGTTGGGGCTTAAGGAAATGGACCTAACTGGTTTACCTTGCATATAACCGGTTAATTGTAACCGAGCTTCCCTTTAACCGATTTTGTTTTTAATTTTTTTAACATATAGAACAAAATTTATTTTATAAATCTAACTATCTAAATTATAACGAATATGAAAACGAAATTGCGATAATATGAGAGTTGTGAACGATTTTTGCATTTTGTAA
This sequence comes from Centaurea solstitialis, assembly GCA_030169165.1. Lineage (NCBI taxonomy): Eukaryota > Viridiplantae > Streptophyta > Magnoliopsida > Asterales > Asteraceae > Centaurea > Centaurea solstitialis. Next base: position 2,619,751 of record CM058041.1, on the reverse strand, counting down.
CTTGGTATCTAATTACAAACCTCAAACTATATATTTATACTAATGGGAGGCCTTTCAAGAACACCAAAAAACGTCCAAAAGCCAAAAAAGGTCATATGAATGTTTATAGCAGAAAGTTAATGGATATATTAAAAATTTTGGATTTTTTATAAAAAAACGACCATGGCCGGTGATTTGATCGGGCGTCGCTTTTAACCGGTTACAGTCTTAAAATGGCCTTCTTTTTACCGAAATATCCTAACCAGCCCTTAACTGTTGGGTCTTAACCGGTCAGGTTTGCCCATCTCTAGCCAGAAGAGACCAAATTGATCATTTTTACATACCATAACTTTTTTCGCAGTAAAATTTCTATAACAACCAAACCCAAGAAAAACAACAATCTTCAAGGACCCAAAGTTAGGGGTGTTAAAAAAACCGAATAACCGAATCGAACCGTATAATCCGAAACCGAGAAAACCGATACCCGAGCAACCCGTGAGCCGAAAACCCCGAAAATAAGGGTACCCACTAAGTCGTTGGTCGGGTTCGGTTCTCCAAATCTCCTACCCATGGGTACCCACTTCTTTTCGGTTCAGTTCGATGCACGTACCCGTTCTACATGGTTTGGTTTCAGATAATAAAATTAAGTACCCACTCCATACACATAGTTCTCAAAATTACAATCCACTCTTAATTTATTCTATTCAAATTTAGTTATGTTTGTTATATTTTACTTATTGTAAGGAAACATTAACACACATGTTGAAATACCCCACAACATACATATAGGGAAAACCCTAACAACTTTTAATGCATAGTTTACAACCACCCAATAGAATTCCAACAAGTGGATTCATATAATTCATTCACACAAATACAAATGTATAAGCTAACCATAAAAGGCTCCAACTTCCTTCCTAGTTTCACTCTCATTCTTCCTTTCTCTCTCTTTTCCACCTTTCTTAATAGACACCTCCATTCTCAACTTTTCTTCACTTCACATCATCACATTGCAATGCTCAATCGCTTATCACACAATCAACAAGCAATACTGATTACGATCGAAGAAGAAGGTGACCTTCAACAATGGCAGGAAGTGGAATCAGTTGGGAGGAACTCAAGAAGGAGAACGTCGATCTCGTATGGTTTTTTATTTTGACCTAATTTACGTTCTCGAATTTGTTTGGTTTTCGGTCGGATTTAGGTTTTTTTTTAACGATTGATTGAAAGGTTTTTTTTTTTTAATGATTATTGATTGTGTTACGAAGTTTTGGATTTGGATTCGTGATTTGGTGAATTTTGATTGTTTTTTTCGAGTGGATTTAGGTTTTTTTTTAGTGATTATTGATTGAATCGTGTTTTAGGATCGTGATTTGGTGAATTTTGTGTTTGTTTCGAGCTAAATTTTGATTTTTTTTCGATTGAATTTAGGTTTTTAACGATTCAAATGAAGGTTTTTTTTTCGTGATTATTGATTAAATCGTGTTTTAGTGATGCAATAGTGTTACGAAAAAAAAATAGTGTTACGAAATTTTGGATTTGGATCGTGATTTGGTGAATTTTGTGTTTGTTTCGACGTAATTCCTTTCTCGATTTCGATTTGGGATATCGAGTGGTTATTTTAAGCGGCTTATGACTTATTAAATTCCTGGAAAAGTAATAAGCTGTTTTGTAGTGTTTGGTTAAAGTGCTTATAGATTTCCCACGAAGATATAAACAATTTTTTTTAGAAAATAAATTTTTTGACTTCCTGGAAAAGTTGATAAGCTAATAAGCACTTTTGTTCATAAGCACTCCCAAATTTTAAGCTTTTAACGATTTAAGTGAAAGTTTTCATGATTCAAATCGTGTTTGTACGAGTTTTGGATTTGGATTCGTGAAATTTCGTGTTTTGTGGTTTGATGAAATACAACAGGAGACTGTTCCGGTCGATGAGGTGTTCGAGACGCTGAAATCCACGAGAGAGGGATTGACGACTGAAGAAGGTAACCGGAGGCTTGAGATATTCGGTCCGAATAAATTAGAAGAGAAAAAGGTAATTAATTAAGATCGATTGAATTGATGATGAATTTTATGGATTGAAATTTTGATGATTTGTGATAAGTGTTTTTTGTTATATGAATGCTTAATTTAGTGAAGCTAATGTTTGATTTCAATTGAAACAGGAAAGTAAATTTCTCAAGTTCTTAGGGTTTATGTGGAACCCATTGTCATGGGTGATGGAGGTTGCTGCTATTATGGCTATTGTCTTGGCCAATGGAGGGGTATATCTCTTTCTTAGTTTCTTTTATTAAAAAATAAAAATAATTTGAATATAAATTGTTTGTTATTTGAATTTGAATTATCAAAATAAGATTTTTATTGATTAAAGTAATTTATTAATATTTTTTTAAAGGTGGGCCAAAGCTCGACTAATCCCAGACAATTTTGGGGCTAAACATGGTCCCACTTAAAATGTCCTTAGGTATGCGTACGGAAATGCTCGAACTCGGTTAGGGCGTTATAAAGCCCCGAGCAATAACCAATTCGTCACAGCACTAGAAGACAAAATAAATAATTTATTAATAATTGATCCAATCGATTTATTGAGTGTGACGTATGATTTTTTTTCTTTGTTTTGCATCATATTGATGATATATGGTGCAACAAAAGGAATGTTTTTTTTATATGGATAACTTTAATTATATTTATTATTATAAGGAAAGAATCGTGTTAATTTATATTTAAGATATATTTCTATAGTTTGAGGATTTTCAAAATATATAAATTCAAATTACTCTTTTTACGAAATTTATCGATAACTAATATAATTCAATCCACGTGCATGAAAAAGGAAAAATGAAAAAAATCAATAATTATTTCTATATCTATGTATTTTTTTCATGACCGGGTCATAAGTTACTAAAGATTTTGATTTATTTATTTCTTATTTTATAAATTATTTCTATATCTATGATATATTTTCTTTAAAGTCTTCTTGAGATCGGGTTCTATATTAATATTCCTTTTTCGTTGGGAGTTATTTTCGTTTAATTTGGTAAAAATGATAATTTAGATCTCTAAACCAAAACTCACGTACTAACATTTTACACGCACTAACAAAATATGAAATAGTTGAGGGATCTTAACGTTGAGATCAAAGCTGACTAGTCAAAGATTGCGGCTTTGACCGACGGTTAAAGCGGTCAAACACAACCTTTGACTCGTCAAAATTCATATGGATGCACGTTCAGGGGTATTTTTGTAAATGTTACAATCAGGCCGGAAACGGATTCATATATGTAGCTGATTGTGAATATATAACCAACTAATTGCAGGGAAAGCCTCCAGATTGGCAAGACTTTGTTGGAATTGTAACACTGCTCATCATCAAACTCCACCATCAGTTTCATAGAGGAAAACAATGCAGGCAATGCTGCAGCAGCTCTCATGGCAGGTCTTGCTCCCAAAACAAAGGTCTTAAGGGATGGAAAATGGTCTGAACAGGAAGCATCCATCCTCGTTCCAGGAGACGTGATCAGCGTCAAGCTGGGAGACATCATCCCAGCTGACGCCCGTCTCCTGGAAGGAGACCCCCTCAAGATCGACCAATCTGCATTGACCGGCGAGTCCTTACCCGTCACCAAGCATCCGGGTGCCAGCGTGTATTCTGGATCAACGTGCAAACAGGGTGAGATCGAAGCTGTGGTCATAGCTACCGGGGTCCACACCTTCTTCGGAAAGGCTGCTCACTTGGTCGATAGCACAAATCAAGTCGGTCATTTCCAAAAGGTAACAAATTCTAAGATTGGAAAAAACTTAGTTACATCGCTTAAGGGCATATTTGTTAGCAGCTTATGAGCTTAATGAGACTCAAAACTTATTCGGTCAGGTACACATGACTGTTTGGTAGTAGGTTAATTACTAGAAAGTGGCTTATTCAGCGACCTTATGGGGAAGGCAAGTTTTTTTTAGGAAACTGTCTCTTCCAATAAAAAAACATGGTCCATTTACGAAAAAAAACTCTCTTGAACAAAAAACATTTCCAATCTATAGACAAAATAATCTACATATATAGCTTTATCCATACAAGACTTGATGGAAAACCAACCAAACAGCTCCTTAGATACTTTCTATTCAATATATGTTGGACCCACCTCTCCCTAAAAGACTTTTGAGAACAATAATCCAAACGGGTTCCACATATTCTCACGTGATATCAGAACTAGTGTCTACCTTTTGCAGCATGTTAGGGTCCCACATTTACAAGATTCACAGTTTTCTCTTAAAGACATGTCAGATCATGTTAGGGTCCCAGATTGGCTAAACTTACGCCTTTTCCTTCAATATTATGTTATAACATCATTTTTTTCCTAAAGGGTTCTTTTGGAGAATAATCTAATATGGTTCCACATATTCTCGACCGGTTACCCAGTTAACGTCTTCTGACGGATATGATTGTTTATCAGGTGTTGACGTCCATCGGTAACTTCTGCATATGCTCGATCGCGGTTGGGCTCATAATCGAGATCGTGGTGATGTACCCAATTCAGAAACGAAGTTACCGAAACGGGATCGACAATTTACTGGTCCTTCTCATTGGTGGGATCCCGATCGCGATGCCAACGGTGTTATCGGTCACCATGGCAATCGGGTCCCACAAGCTTTCGGAGCAAGGTGCCATCACCAAGAGAATGACAGCCATTGAAGAAATGGCTGGGATGGATGTGCTATGTAGTGATAAAACTGGCACTCTTACCCTCAACAAGCTCACAGTTGACAAAACCCTCATTGAGGTCAGTTTTTTTAAGTTTATTGAACATAAAATTAACAAGAAAAAACCACAAGGCTTGGCGTACTGGTTAAGGCCTGTGGGGGAAGTGGCTAGTTAACCCTTCTACCCAGGTTCGAATCCAGGCGCTTCCAGATTGTGGCCACTGGGGATTAACTCAGGGCAATATGCTTTAGCTGTCGATGAACATTGCCGGGATTAGTCGGGGCAAAGCCTCGGATACCCTTCAAAAAAGAATAACAAGAAAAAGATTGAACAAAAATTCCCTTTTTTTTTCTTCAGGTTTTTGTGAAGGATATGGATAAAGACACAGTGGTTTTGTATGGAGCTAGGGCTTCAAGGGTGGAGAATCAAGATGCCATTGATGCTTGTATTGTAGGAATGCTTGGAGATCCTAAGGAGGTAAATACTAACAATATAAGATGTTTTTTTTTCGTTAACTGTTGGTGTCCGGACCAGCTTCTGCGCACACGACACATCAACTAATCCCATGAGGCCCTAAAGATAACAGGTGTTACGTAGAAGTGGTTGGGGATGGGCCCCCACGAAAAAGAAAAATAAACATTTTTTAAGCTTAAATACAATATCTTTTAATGTTTTGCGTGTGCCCCCGTTGGGCAAAAATCTTGGATCTACCACTGACAGCCGTGAAAATCCCGAGTGGTTGGCAACTTGGCATCCATGGGGAGGAGCAGGGGCGGACCTATGACGCCCCGAGTGGGTCCAGTGCACCAGCTCAATTCTTTAGCAATCAGATTTTTTTGGTATGAAATGTGCACCACTAAACTCATATTAGAAAATACAAGGAACATCAACTCAAAAACCGAAAAAGTCCCTCGAAATCAGCCAAAAAGATTAAATCTCTTAAGAAAATGGAATTTGACTACAAACATATCATACAACTTTGTGGGTATTTGATCTACCTTAAAGGTGCACCTGTTCGGCAAAAATCTCGGTCCACATCTAGGGAGGATCCCGAACATCTGGCTTTTTGTTTTTGCCAATTGAGCCGAGCCTCAATAGCGCAAACTTAACACGAACATTGCTATTATTTACGCAGGCACGAGCAGGGATCACGGAGGTCATTTTCTGCCTTTCAATCCCGTGGAAAAACGAACAGCAATTACGTATATCGATCAAAGCGGAAATTGGCACCGGCTGAGCAAAGGTGCACCTGAGCAGGTAAACGATCGACTACTCTAGATTACAATTATTAAACGTAAATCCTCTTCGATTCGTTCCCATACGTAACTCGATTTCCTTAAAATCCCTCAGATCGTCGAGCTTTGCGACCTAAAGAACGAAGAAAAGAATCGAGTCTTCTCCATCATTGATAAATTCGCCGAGCGTGGTCTCCGATCTCTCGCTGTTGCCCAACAGGCAAGTTTTTCTATGTTTCCGGTGTTCCAATATGTTATATCCAGACCACGTGTTTGTGTGTGATATACTGTGTTTGTTTGGTTATATAATAAACTAACGACCTGTGTGCTTTTTTTAAATATAGAGTGTACCCGAGAAAACAAAGGAGAGCCCCGGAAGCCCATGGGTGTTCGTCGGCTTGTTGCCGCTATTTGACCCGCCAAGGCACGACAGTGCGGAAACCATTCGACGCGCCCTCCACCTCGGTGTCAACGTCAAGATGATCACCGGGGATCAGCTCGCTATCGGCAAAGAAACCGGCCGAAGGCTCGGAATGGGAACGAACATGTATCCATCGTCCTCGCTCCTTGGCCAACACAAGGATCCCGCGATCGCCGATATCCCGATTGAGGAGCTGATCGAGAAGGCCGATGGTTTCGCCGGAGTCTTTCCCGGTAAACGACGCCACACAATCTTCAATCACTCGTAACATAAATAAAAAGATCGAATTCGAGAACGATTTAAATCTGACCTTTTTTGTTTGTAACACAGAACATAAGTACGAAATCGTGAAGAAACTACAAGAGCGAAAGCACATTTGCGGGATGACGGGAGACGGTGTGAATGACGCCCCGGCGCTAAAACGGGCCGACATCGGTATCGCGGTGGCCGATGCAACTGATGCCGCTCGAGGCGCATCGGATATCGTGTTGACGGAACCCGGACTCAGCGTGATCGTGAGCGCGGTTTTGACCAGTCGAGCCATCTTCCAGAGGATGAAGAACTACACCATCTACGCGGTCTCGATCACCATCCGAATCGTGCTCGGGTTCATGCTCATCGCTCTCATCTGGCGGTTCGATTTCTCGCCGTTCATGGTCTTGATCATCGCCATCCTCAACGACGGAACCATCATGACGATTTCCAAGGACAAAGTCAAGCCGAGCCCGTTGCCCGACTCGTGGAAGTTGAAGGAAATCTTCGCCACCGGGATCGTTCTCGGCACTTACCTAGCCGTGATGACCGTTATTTTCTTCTGGTTGGCAAAGGAATCCAACTTCTTCACCGTAAAAATAAACCGTCAATTATTTATCACTCGGGCCTAACTTTGTGTGGGATATATTGGGTTTGTCTTTTTACATTCAGTTATAACGGATTTTTCAGGACCACTTCGGTGTAAAACCGATCAAAGACAATGAACACGAGCTAATGTCGGCTCTTTACCTCCAAGTCAGTATCATCAGTCAAGCGCTCATTTTCGTCACCCGGTCGAGAAGCTGGTCGTTTGTCGAACGACCCGGTTTTCTACTCTGCTTCGCGTTTCTGGTTGCACAACTGGTGAGTTTATTTGACATCTATTTTAAGATGTCGTTTGTTTTTAAGAGGTTTGAAGTTTGATTACACATCTAAAAATAAGAGGTTTCAGATCTTTCTAAAAAATAAAACAAACATCTAAGTCTGCAAACCTTTAAGTGTTCTAACGTTCCAATTTAATGAAGATCGCTACGTTAATTGCTGTCTACGCGAATTGGGAGTTTGCAAGAGTGAGCGGAATCGGATGGGGTTGGGCCGGTGTGATTTGGTTGTATAGCATCGTCTTCTATTTCCCGTTAGATATATTCAAATTCATCATCCGATTTGCATTGAGCGGAAAGGCGTGGGACAATATGCTCCAAAACAAGGCAAGCCGCTTTATCTGACTACTTTATCATATCTGACTTTCTCTGTCTGTTACACTTTTCACAAGTTGGGGTCTTCATAGATATATCATACAAAGAAACATCACATTCGGTCTGCATATATTTTACCCCACCTCCAAGTGGGATATAATTACTGAATTCAATCGGTATTCTAATTACTATATACTTTTGGGCACATCTAGACCGCTTTCACCACCAAAAAGGACTACGGGCGTGGCGAGAGGGAAGCACAGTGGGCCACCGCCCAACGCACTCTGCACGGCCTCCAGGCACCCGATTCACACGATATCTTGAAAGACAAGAGCAATTACAGGGAGTTGTCCGAACTCGCGGAACAGGCAAAACGACGAGCAGAGGTCGCTAGGTAAGTCTCTTTCTAAACAATAAATGTCTAATGATGGTCAGTGTCTAGCTGATGTGGGACTCTGACCTAACATATCTGTATCTGATGTTGTTACAGGTTGAGGGAGCTTCATACCCTTAAAGGACATGTGGAATCAGTGGTGAAGCTCAAGGGTCTCGATATCGAAACCATTCAACAACACTACACGGTCTAGAGTCGCCAAGAACATGGGATTTTTTCTCGAGAACTTAAAAATAAGAATTAGGAAAAGCATGATTTTGAAGAAGAAGTCTGTTTTTCGTGGAAGATCGCCATGACGAAGATGTGGGAATAAGCCGGCCAACGGTATCGGGCTACAGATGATCCACATTTAGCAAACAAAAAGATCTTAATTCTGTACTCGAATCTCATGTTCTTTTTTCGATTATAACATTGTATTCGATCTTGATTCTATTCATTTATGAATATCAATACCATTATTCGAGTTCCAATTGAATTCATAATGAATAACTATGTATCCATTAAAGTACAAACACTTCATTTTCCCAATGAATTCATGTGAATGTCATAATGAAGTCAGTTGAAACATTTAGAATGAAGCTTTCAAGCAACTACCAACTGTAGAGTCACAAAGTAAAGATGACATTAAATATTAATCTGATGTACATTGTACTTGGCCAAAATCCTACAATTATGAGTAAAAGTACACCCATAAATGCATGGATTACAACTCACATAACCAAACCAAACCAATTCAATATATTGTACTTAAAGCACGGTTTGGGGTTGGTAGAGGTCAGATCTGTGTACATCTCACCATTTGGTTTTTTTGTTTTTTTGTTTTTTTGGTTTTAGGTGGTGGATGTTAGCAGATATGACCTCTACTCCAAACAGTAGAACAATTGTTTCCGTGAAAACTTATTTGTACACAGGGAGTCGTGTAGAGATGACCTAATCAAGATTCGGTAACTCTTAGAGACCCTCCGAGCTCAGCGGGTACGAGTGGGATGAACGAATGCAGAACATCGTAATCAATGGTCGGTAACTCGGTTCGGGTTGTACACACAGCACAGCCACGGCAGCAACCTGTTTACGAAAAACAAATGTGAAAAAGATTGTATTGAGAGTTCAAATCTCACCGAAGGTGAAGAACACCCTCTTGGGGCCCCTTCATTTGAACGTATGCATTTGGGCATACAAGTAAATTAAGTTGTTTTTTGGTTTTTATGCACGTGTGCATGTTACAATTTACTTGTATGTACAAGCGTATACCGTTGAGATGAAGGGTTACCAGAATGTTCTTCAGTTTTCAGTTTTCTTTTTAAGGTTTTCCCCTAAACCTGACCCTAAATATATAGATACGCTTAAAGTTGAATAAAAAGATTGTACTAACTTGATACAAGTGTTTCAAGTCCATTGTATCTCTAATCACGGGATCGACGATGTTTGGAAGCTTTGATCGGTCCGTTAGCTGAGGCATCGCCTGTTTATCGAACGCAATGTGTACTAGTTTAACGTTTGAAAAGTAATTATTTTTAGCGAATTTAAGAAAATTATGATCGGTTCTATTACATACCCATGTGACAATAGATTGGCATTGAGATGGTGACATTTTCTCCACGGGTTTTCTTCCTATCAAAAGCTCGAGAAGCACAACTCCGAATGCATAGACATCACTTTTATCGGTAAGTTTACCTATAGAATTCACCATCTTATACCTCTATAATTAAAAAAATTCAATTCAAGGCAAAGATTAGAAAACGAAAGACTGTATACCATCTAAGAGGTATTCCGGAGCTACATAACCTAACGTTCCCGAAAGCTTTACGTTGTTCTTGCCATTAATCCCGCCCGTGATGGCAAGTCCGAAATCAGAGAGCTGAATCAAGTCAAAGTTAATTCGAATTTGTCTATATATTTATAAAGAATTACTGCTAGGATATGTGGAACCGCTTTGAATTTCTCTAAAAGATCTCTTATAGAGATAAGTGAGGTCCCTACACACACATTGTTCATAAAGAATACAACCTCCATCGAAAAATAATTGTCTATAATTATATTTCACTTTGTCATAAAATAAATGTCTACTTTCAAAAGTAAATGTCTGCTTTCCAATTTTAACCTTATAATAGATGGAAAAGTTTGTTACTCTACTATTATTAAGGGTAAAACTGTCATTTAGTTAATTAAAAGTGTAATAATTACACATGTTTAAGATTGTCTTTTTTCACCGTGAACATTTTATTTTGGGATGGAGGGAGTAGTATGATGATTATGATGATATGTGAAGCCCCTTTGAATCTCTCTTCAAAAGATCCCTTATAAGGATAAGGTTCCTATATATATATATATAGAGAGGGAGGATCATACAAGAACACACACATTTGCAAGAATGAAGGAACCAAGGAAATCACATGTGATTTTGTACTAAATCACATGTGATTCCCCTTTGGCGAGTGTAGTACACGCTCCCGACAAGGCGAGTGGGTCGTGCGAGTGGGCGAGCTTTAGTAGGAAATCACATGTGATTTTCTTGGTTCCTCCATTCTTGCAAATTTGTTTGGTTCTTGTTTGAACCTTTCTCTATATATATATAGGGGCAGGTTAATTTAGGAACCTTCAATAGTTTAGGAATCCAATAACTACTTATTTTTTGAGTACTTATGATGAATACTATTCATTATGAATATCTGACATGACATTGATCATCAATACTTTATCATGAATACTCACAAAAGGGTGGTTCCTGGGTTCCTAAATGAAACCTCCCTATATATAAATAGCATCAGGTTCGAGGAAAAACCTTTAAAAAATGGAAAACTAAGGAGCACCCTCCTAACCCTTGATCTGGACCGTATGCATTTGTGCATAGAAGTAATTTGTAATATGAAAACGTGCATAAAAACTAAAACACAACTTAGTTAACTTTTATGCACAAATGCATGCGATTCAGATGAAAGGCTACGAGGGTGTTCCTCAGTTTTTCAGGGTTTTCTCTGGAACCACCCCCCCCCCCCCCCCCCCCCCCCCCCCCCAACACACACACACACACACATTCTCTCTCTCTCTCTCTCTCTCTCTCTCTATATATATATATAATATATTAATATATATTATATCTTACTTTAGCATTAAAGGTGGAACCTAGAAGAATGTTGGATGATTTCAAATCTCTATGAATCACCGGCGGGCTACAACGCTCGTGAAGATACTCTAGTCCTCTATCCGATCCAAAAAAAAAACACCCATATATTAATCATCAAGAATCAACAAGATCCAAGAACATAAAGATGAACTTGACCAATGTGAATGAATGAATACCTTGCAATATCAAGTGCAATTTTCATTCGATGCTGCCAACTTAAACCAGTTCCATGAGACGGCCCTTAGTAGTTTTAAAAAACAAGTAACACGTAAAGGAATCTATAAGCAATACTTATCATTCTTCGATTGTTTAAAAAAAACGAAAAGAGAATTTACCATGCAATTGGGACTCTAAGGAGCCGTTATGCATCATTTCGTAGACCAAAAACCTCGTCTCGCCATGTATGCAATAACCCAAAAGATTAACGATGTTTTGATGTTGAACTCTGCTTAAACAATTGATCTCATTCTGCAAACAAACCATGTAATTGGTTATAGCATGACATTTGCAGACGTGACCTCTATCCCAAAGAGAAGAGCAGCAGGATAATGTATGTAGACCTGATCTCTATCTTAAAGAGTTGAGGGGTTGTATGATGTAAGCAGACTTGACTTCTACCCAAAAAAGTATGAGTCACGGCCGTAAGATGAGATTATTATACTTTTTAGCCACTTGTAAACTTTTTTTCATAAAACAAACCAACAAACCGCAAGTCAACGCCGCAAGCCAACAAACTGCAGTGACGTAATTTGTTTTTGCGGTGGGCCCACTTTTCATCTGGATGAGTCAGAAAATGTCAAACCGCAAGGAAAAGTGTCTCGCGGTGTTGACTTGTGGTTTCTTGGCTATTTTGTGGAAAAAAAATCAGTGGTGGCTAAAAAGTAAAACTTTTCTCCCATGTGGTTATTTACGATAATAACCTTGGTTATGATGTATGCAGACATGATCCCTATCCATAAAGTAGAGCGGCGTTATGATGTACATGTTACCTTACTTTTACCTACCCAAAAGAGTAGAGCAACAATATGATATACACAGACCTGAATTCTACCCTAAGAGTAGAAACACAGTACAAGGTATGCAGAACTGACCTCTACCCAAAGAGTAAAAGGCAATATAATATAAGCAGACCTGACTTCTACCCCAAAGAGTAGTGCAGTGGTATGATGTGTGCAAACTAACCTCTACCCAAAAAAGTAGAGCGGCGAGTATGACGTACAGTAGACGGATGTATGCAGACCTGACATCTACCCCAAAAAGTAGAACCGTAATTCAAACCACAAAAGTTACCTCAAATGCCCTTTGGGCATCCGGTCCTCCACCATGGATTCTTTTCACAGCAGCAAGAAAATGATCATTGAAACAAGCCTTGTATACACTCCCAAATTCTCCATGGCCTATGATATTGTCTTCATGAAAGCCATTTGTTGCAGAAACTAACCATTCGTATTCGATAACCGTCACCGATCCCTTCTTACCCGCCATTCTCAAAGGATTGAATTTATCCAAAATTGGACCCAATGACAACCCTTTTGGAACATCTATGAGCATATATATATAACATAAAGTTGGTCAAGATCATAAACTTATGATAATCTTGGTCAAGGGTTAGGTTTAGGGGAAACTTTAAAAAAAATGACAAACCGGGGAACACTCGGGTATGCTTTCATCCGGGCAATATGCACATTTGCATACAAGTAACTTGTAAGAATTTTTATATAAGTTCTCAGGAATACATAATGAAAATTCAAAATCTCAAAAAGTAAAATAAAAAATCCAATTTTAATAGGTTTTCTATTTCAGAGAATGGTTAATTGAATTATTAAAATACACAATAAACTTTTTGAAAAAAAATTAAACAATCAATTGTGATATTGGTGGAAAATATTAAAATAGTTTTAAAATAACCAGATTTTAAAGAATTCCCAGTATTTAAAGAACATAATAGAAAAACCGTAAAAACCAAAAAAACAACTTCAAAGGATGTGCTTTTCAAAAGAAAAAAAGGATGTTACTAAAAATGCTTTTGGTAGTGGAAAACTATTTTCATTTCCTAATATTTTTTTTCTTCAGGGAATGGAGTTGCGTTTTCATTTCAGTTTTTTCTAAGAAAATTTTAGAAAACGCGTTACGTTGAAGTGGTCGAGTTTTCATTTTCAACTATAAAAAAATAGAAAACGGCTTTAGATGTTTTTGGAAAACACTGAAATGGGTTTTCTAGTTTACATAGAAGTTAGAAAACATAAGTGTCTTTTGAAAACCGAATAAACCAATTTTTTTTTTTTTTGAAAAACTGAAAATTTTCCAACAAAAGTTTTTCATTTTTTTGGAGTCTGGTCAATGAAAAAGATAAAACATACCTTGACTTTGTTGGGTTTTCTTCATATTGGATGTCTTTGAAGATTTTAACCTATAGATCCAAAAACATGATAACAACAGCAGAATTGCAGCAAGAAGAGATGAAGCAACAATGAGTGCTACAAGAATCTTCTTGTTCAAATCTTCATGGTGAATTACTCTGATTTCTGATACTCCTGATATGTTATAAAAGAAAAAAACATGATTAAATAATTTTGTAAAGCTAAAAACAACCATAATTACACCTTTTGGTACACCAAAAAGCAAACTTTTTAAACCAATATATCAAGAGCTTTTCATTGAGACATTTTATCAAACACATAAACTGCATTGAACTCAAAACTCAAAATTAACAAGTAACCCACTTTGATTTGTGTTCCAAATTGTAAAAACAGCAAATGGGTGTTCCAAAAACCTAAAAAAAGATGAGGGTTTGTTGAAATACCTGGAGAAGGAGCTGTGGGTATTTGAGAAAATGGAGGTTTTTTCTCAGTGGGAAGAAGAGGGGGATCATCCATGGAGGAAAGAGGAGGGTGTGTGGTGGTAAGAGCATGAATTGGGAGTGTAAATAGAGGAAAAGAGCATGAAACCAAAATGGGTATTATGAAAAGAAGATTCATCTCCATTTTTCTGAAGAAAGATTGGTTTAGAATAGAAAGAGGGGAGACAAAAGAATGGAGGGATACTCTTCAAATTTATGTGTGTGTTTTTTTTGTCTTTTGATGGTTTTCTCATGCTTTGAAATTTGAAATGGTACCCCCTACCACCCCCATTATTCTTATTTAATATATGTATATAGAGACAGAGAGTGAGAAGTTTAAACGAGAAACATATTAGTTTAAGAGAACGTGAGAAATAATCTCAACCACTAATCCAGTCAACAAATACGGCTTTGACCGGTCCCCCTTAATAAATCTCTACCCTCCGATGAATCGCGTCAATCCTCCGTGGTCACGTCCATTGTGACCACAAGATGAATGCCGAGATTGCTCCTCACATTCTCTTAGATTGACATGTTTCTCGTTTGAACCTTCCTTTCCATATATATATAATATGAATTTTAATCATTCAATCTTTATGTGAATAGAAATCAATGGTAAATGATGATGAAAGTGATAATCATTTTATTCTTTGGGTTTGTTTGTTTTTGGTAATAGATAATTAATATATATTTGAAAAGAGAAAAGGGTCAAAGTGACTTACAAAGGCAATAAATTTTTTAATAAATTATATCAGTACTTATACAATAAAATGTGATATATCTCCACTTTAATGTTTTGTTTTATTCTTCATTTTAGTCTAATTATTGTGGCTTGGCTTTGGTGTTTTTGAAAAAAGAGATAAAGTTTTCTTTTATATAAATTTATTTAATCTAATTTGTTATTATAGTTGAACTTAGGGTTTGATAATGATGTGATTTATTTTAGGTTTAATAGCTTAATGGTTTTTATATGCATAGTCTGAAGCGTGTGATCGGACCGTATGCATGGAAAGGGAGGGGGGTTTAGAAGATGCTACACATTTTGAAGTTGCAATCCGATTATTTTGCAACATGCTTGGATCGATCGACTGTGCGCACAGATGGTCGTCTCAATTGGGAGTGTGTCTGCAAGGTTTTTTTTAACACAGGTGTTTGGATGTTGGTTTACATCTTGTAAACCCAACATTGTTGCTTGGTGGTCAATCACATGTGCTTTGGTGTTTGGGTGTTGGTTTAGTGTGCACTATTGTTTAGCCTTTTAAAATCTCTTTGTTTCATTGTCTTGGAGTAGTTGTTGTTTTGGTTGGTTTGAGTTTACTGATAATAAAGTCCTTTTTGTTGTTTAAAAAAATGTAATGGTTAAAAGAAGTTATAATCAAGTATTTTGGTAGAATTTGAAGATTATCCTAATTGTATTTTAGATTTTTATATTTAAAATGAGATGATTATCCTGTATTTGATTATGGTTTACCAATTAGTTATGATTCAATCATGCAACTTTAAAATGTTGTACTTATGCTTCATTTACTTGTAATCATGAATTATAAGTAATATGCATTAATAAAAAGTATTAATATTTTATTTCAAATGCTTTATAATATAGTAGATATAATGATGCTTAAATCTATATGATTTTTAGATAATTTGATAAAGCAAATGTAAATCATTTGGTTTGTTGATGATTTAGTTAATTAATTAAATTAAAATGATTATTTAACTATGATCATTAGAACACAAACATATGGTCACACTATATTTTTGAGGATTTAATGATGAAATATTACTTGTTTTATTTTAGATAGGGTCACACTATATTTTTAGATATTATTCATCTTATCTACTACTTACTTTAGCATTTAATGATGAAATATTATAATTAAACACATTTTATTCAAATTCAAATTTAAATCAAGAATCATTAAATGAAATATGATATCAATGATTTCATCTTTTATGTTACCGTCAGTTTTCGAATAAGCTTATAATCCTCCTGGTGATTACAAATGGTCTAAAATCATTATACCTTCTTGGTCATTAGACATTAGCGCATCTCGATTTAAAACTACGTTAGATGAAATATTTCACTAAATTTTCATGACATTTAACGAGTACAACATAAATTATGGTTATTATAAATGATTTCTTTCTTTCATAAAAGATTTAAGTTCATTAAAAATAAAAAAAATATATTTTTAAAAGATCTTCATAAAAATAATTACGAATCAGTCTTTTAATTATCATTATAATACTTATACATCATTTTAACTAAAAGAATTTGATGTGTCATTTAACCCTTTTTTATTTGATAATTTACTTTATAAATATACATATATTGATAAGCTATAGCTTAACTAAATTATAAATCCAAATATATTATAATTTATAATAATTTATAATTATTTATGTGAATTTGTGATAAATAAAAGGGTGGGGAAAAAGTGAAGAGAAAGCAATAACTTTATCCATGGAAAAAGGGTGGAAATGGGCTCCCACCCAACCATCATGTGGCAGTTATCAAACCTTCCTTCCCCAAAACTGTTCAGGTGTTGGGGGTGGTAAATGACAATATTGCCCCTGTGATGTGGGTGCTGACTTTTCAACCTTTTCAGGCAACTATAAAGGAGGCATGGGTTGGCTGGAAGCACCAAGCTCTTTCAGCTTTTGTTTTGCTAACTTTATGCAAAGACAACTTTCCTATTCTGCCCCTTTACAATCGAGGGGTATTTTTGGTATTTAAAGTTATTTAATTGTTGTTGTGGGTGAAGAAGTCACATGTCCCTTGTGTAGTTCCTTTTGTTGTTTCCAAAACAAGAGGTTGTACAAATATCATTGTAATGTTGTGTTCCTTATCAAGGGTAAGGGTAATTTTGTCATTTTAATATAGATGTTATATGTGTTTAAACTTTTTCTATTTTTGTTTTTGTTTTTAAATCGGCAATAAAAGAATACGAGAATGATCAAATTACATATTATACACATATCTCATATTGACCAACCACTGTATGCATGACTTCTCACACGACCTTGGTTGTATTGACCAATCACAGACGTCTTTCAAGACATGTTGTATCACATGTGATTTTGACAGTTCTCGCTTTCTTTAAGTTGATCAAATTCTGGTATGATCCTCTATCCACACACACATATATATTTATATATACACACACACACATATATATTTATACATGTTAAAAGTTTTCATCAGTTACTTATTGTACAAAAAAATAAATAAAACGGTTATTAGAAGATGTCCAAGATTAATAATAACAATAAAAGATTGTGTAGGTGGTGTGCCACTTTCGAAAAATGCCATTGCACAAGTTTAAACAAACTGATCAATTTATGAGAAGTGCAAGAATTTTTGTTTACATATGATTTTAGAGGTTAAGTTCTGGTGAGACCAAGCCTTTTTGGTGAGACCAACATATTTTACTTGAAACTTCACATCAAAACATTTGTGAAGGTAAAAAAAATTGAACATTCATCGTTAAAACATACTAAAAAACACTATCGACAAAAAAATTCCAAAAAAGGTTAAAAAAACGAAACCTTCACAGCATTTTTTTGAGAAGGTTCGCATTATATATATGTAACCTTCACAGAACTTGAGCTGTGAAGGTTTCGAACGAAACCTTCACAGCATTTTTTTGAGAAGGTTCGCATTATATATATGTAACCTTCACAGAACTTGAGCTGTGAAGGTTTCGTTTTTTAGCTTGTTTTCGGTATTTTTTTGCATCGAAAGTGATTTTTAGGTCTGAGTATTCGAGTTTTATGTACATTCACGGTGTTTTTTTGTGAAGTTTCATACGTTAGGTATTGGTCTCACGCAGTCTCACGGTAACAGCTTAGTCTCACTTGATCCTAAGTCATGATTTTAGAGTAAAAAATACATAAAATATGTATATACTGCATTGACCTGTCAATGCATACTTGATTTATCATCAAACCTTGCTCGTGTTGACCAGTTGTGCACATTCTTCTACAATGTGTTGATATCACATGTGATTTGGCTTTTTTTCATACTTATCATAAATTGACAGACTTTTTTTCCCTCTATGTATCCCCCCCCCCCCACACATATATTATACATTTATAAAAACAAATATGTCTAGCTTAGTTGGTCTTCTAGGGGGGAACATCCTGGGGGGACTATGGATGACATCCTAGTCTACTCGGGTTCAAATCCAAGGGGAGTCAATTTGAGGGCATGAAGAGTACCCAGTTCTTGGGCTGATCCAATCATAGATTGGGCTGTTCCCCCCAGGCTAGTCAAAGACAGTGGTTGGGCTCTAGGTCCATCGTAAGCTGAGCCAGGAGCTCTGACAACGGCGGGTTAGTGAGCTGCTCGTGGATGCCTGATACCGTGGAGGAGGCATGTGTGTGCATGTGTTTATGTTTGTGGTAGTAATTCGTTGGTTCGATGCAGCTATTTCCACAAAAATTATAAATTTATAAAAGTTATCATTTACTAATTTTACAAAACGATTAACTAAAATGGGTTTTAGAAGATGTTTAAAATGATGATACCTAATTTTTATATTTATGTGTTGTCGTTTTTGTTAGAACAAGAAATCAAAACAATTAAGAGGTGAGAAAGGTCATGAAGCCATCATCTTATTCATCAATGGTGGAAAGTACAAAACACCTAGATTTACACACACTTAACACTTTAGACGACTCTCATAACTCTCTCAATTGCCACTCCATCTCTATATATACCTCTACACTATAGCCCCTCTATCTATACAACATTTTACACTTTAAGCCCTCCCTTTCTATTATTTACACTAAAATGATTCTTTATAAAACTTTCACATATAAGGACATTTTTTGTCCTAACAATCTCCCCCTAAAGTTTTATAAAGAAGCATCTCTGATCTTCTCCCCCTGCTTCTTTAAGAAAACTTTAGCAGTGCTCAGCTACGTTGCATATTCCAAGCTCCCCCTTAAAACGAGCTCTGAAACTTTTGAATCACACGAAAAATCAAATTCAACGAACTCAAGCACAACGGTTAGCCTCTGAACCAAATCGCCGACCCTCAAGCAGATTTGTTCATCCCACTGTGGGATAGATACAAGTGCGAGCCACTTTGATGTTTATCTGTATAACATCAAAGAACAGAGAATCCGACCATCATCCGAAACCATTCAGCTCAAGAACTCTGATTCTGACAAAAGCACACTCTCAAAAAGCTTGGATCACTGAGACACCATAATCATGAAAGAACTAGGAGAAGATACTGAAAGAGATGCACAACTTCTTAAATCTCTCAACTGATCAAGAAATTAGCCGATTTCCTGAAGACCTTCAGAACTGAAACACAACCAAACTCTGATTCAACCTTCTCAATCAGACAGATGATCATCGGCACTCGAACGTCTAGATCACAACCATAACTCCAGATCAATGATTGCAAACTTTCAAAGTTCTAGGTGATCAGGCCAGAACAATGATAGAAAGCACTCAAAGAGCTAGCATCCACAAGAACTAGAACACTGACGGATAGCTCTCAACGCTCTAAGTGATCAGTTTAGAACACTGATAAAAACCAGTCAACGGTCTAGCTCCCACAAGGAAAACTCCAAAAGAACGATTGCAGAAGCTCAGGTGTCTAACCAATCCAACCGAAAACAAAATCTGATCATCCACAGTCTGAATATGGACATCAAATCTGGCTTATCTTCAAAGAATCTGATCAGCGGGGAAATGAGAGAAATTCAACTTGCAATTTGTAGTCGATTCCCGAAACAACTTCAGAGACAGAAAGAAATCAAGAATCGATTCAATCTTCTTAAACAGTCAGATGACAAGAACCACCGTCAAAACTTCAGTACTGATAAGCGCAAAAGCCATGACAACAATGAGTGGTTACAACAATGTCGCCCACAAGAAACCATACACTCATTGAAGCTGGTGAGGGGGAGAGAACTGCTAAAAAACTAGATTCTGAAGAAAAGAAAGCAGGAAATCATCCGACTGAAAAATCCAACCAAATACAACACTCAATCACCGCCGTCTCGAAATCGTTACAAATCTGACTTGGCTTCAAAGGATTCGGAACATTTGAGGGAATGAAATAAATTCAATTTTCAAGAATTGAAAAAATTGAATTTTCGGGCTTTTATTGGGCTTTTAAAAAAAAATATAGAGATGGAAAAAAAAAAATGGCCGGATAAGCACAGGGATTTCTGAAGCTAACTGGAACTGGATTGGATTGGATCTGAATTATAACAAAAATATTGGTGATCAATCTTGGACCAATCTGAACTTTACGGCCGAAAAAGAAATTTAGGCCCAACTGAATAAATCTTGCAAGCTCGATTGATCCTTTAATCTTGAACTCACATCAGAAAAATAAATTCTGAACTGGATATGACATTTCAGCTCTTCAAATAAATGTCTCATCAAAAAGTTCTGATAAGAAAGCTTTTTTAATCTCGAACCACCTGATACGGGGGTTCCGCTGCCCGGTCAGCGGAAAAAAAAATTTTAGCCAATACTTCAGGGGTTGAACTGGAACATATTCACAAATATGAAGAGTAGGGACCATTGATGTCATAAAAAACCACTTGAACCAATTAAAAGTTGCCAAGTCAGCCCTAAAAAAAATCAGATCAGCTTCTTGTAAAAACACGTGGACCAATCGCGATCAGCCACGTCAACTCGAGACACACGTGGACCAATTGAAACATGCCAACTCAGCGCTGAAAGAGAGACATGCCACGTCAGATTCTCGGTCAGCAGTAGCTTGAGGCGCTGACCGAGCGTCTGCTTGAGCCTCTGACCGAGATGAAACGCTCTGACCGACGATAGTTTCTCTGACCGAGCTTTGCTCGAGCTCTGACCGATGAAACAAGCTCTGACCCATTAACTCGAGTGCTGACCGAGGAAAAATTCGCTGACCGAGTGCTGACCTATCCAATTCGAGTGCTGATTGTCTCTTATTCCTTGTTTGCATCTGACTGAGCTGATTTCTTGAACTTTGGCTCGAGATATGACTATTATGGCTCGAAATATGGCTCGAATTAAGAACAAAATGGCTCGAGACATAGCTTAAGAGAGAGAATGTCTTGAGCCATACTTTTTCTGCTTTAAAGTACACTCGAGATGCCATTTTGACCAGCTTTTGACTTAAAAAATCAGCTTTTTCAGCCTTAAAGTACACTCGAGATGAATTTTTATCAGCTTTTTCTGCTCTAAAGTACACTCGAGACATCCTTAAGAGAGAGAATGTCTCGAGCCATATTTTTCTGACCGAAATTCTTGAAAATCGAGCTCGAGACGTATGAAGATTAGACTCGAGACATATGAATCTGCAGCTAAAACCTCCATTAATGGACCTCCATTGATGAACTTCGAACAAAACCTCGAAAATTCATCAATTTATGCTTAAAAAATCATCGAATCTATACATTTATGCACCAAAAACTCAAATCTATCAACAAACAAACATCAATCCAGATCCAAATCATCAAATCTTCACAATCTTCAAGCTCCAATCCGAATTTCTCCATTTTTGCTTCAATCTTCAAAAATCCAAAATAAAACCTCCATTGCTTGATTTCTAAGGATCGAAACGAATTGATTAATTCGTTCCAGCTCTGATACCACTTGTTAGAACAAGAAATCAAAACAATTAAGAGGTGAGAAAGGTCATGAAGCCATCATCTTATTCATCAATGGTGGAAAGTACAAAACACCTAGATTTACACACACTTAACACTTTAGACGACTCTCATAACTCTCTCAATTGCCACTCCATCTCTATATATACCTCTACACTATAGCCCCTCTATCTATACAACATTTTACACTTTAAGCCCTCCCTTTCTATTATTTACACTAAAATGATTCTTTATAAAACTTTCACATATAAGGACATTTTTTGTCCTAACAGTTTTAATGGTATGGTACACATAACAATAAAAGATTGTGTAGGTGGCCAAGTACAAATCAAACCAACCAAATGAAAGTAGCCTCCTAAATCAAAGACCAATTTACATAATGTATAAAATATCAACATATATTGTTATTTAAAAAATATTTTAAAATAAAATAATTAAAAAAAGTAAAGTGTTTATAGTATAGTAAGTTTTTAAAGGTCTATGGTTTAAGAAAAATTATTTTGTGGACATACTTTTCATAAATGCATTAAGTTGCATGTATATCATATTGGTTAAATATTTTAAGGTTTATAATTTTAATGTCTTTTGAAAGTACCTTTTTCAAATTAAGAATTAAATTAAAATGTGTTTTATATGGAATGTCCTATAATCATTAGTGGTTCAATTGTTTATTATACATGTGATATTTATAGAACCTTTAAGTATTTGGTGACATTTTACTAAAAAATGTGGAACAATTTGGATCATACAGTTAAAATGAATAACATTATATATTATTAAGAGCAGATATATCACAAGTATAAATGTAACCGATTTAATGTGAGCCACTGTGGGAATTATGTGTGAACTATATGCCTAAGCTTGAATAAGTTTATCAGCAATACTCAAATTGTTTTGATCAACTATGCATTTAAAGGGTTTCCAAAACGAGCACGAATCAAGAAAATCGATAGTAGGATCACAAATCTACTAAGCTATATGAGACATTGTGCGTATATAACATATCCAAAAGAATCTCAAAGGTTATCAAAGCCCAAAATCAAAGAAAAACATTGTGTTGCATATAGAGGCACTATCGTGCCAAATACTCAAAAAGTTTTTTGTTTTCATGCAAATATGCTTTTATCAGATGATATGACTATGTCACACATATGACCATGGATGTATTATATTTCAAAAAAATTCTATCGACACGTGAAACATTTCAGACATTGAGACTAATTTTATACATTATCAATGTCTAAAAGTCACCCAAAATTTGTTGTTTTCTTATGTAGTTGGCATGTTCAAATAAACCAATAGCAATAATTGGTTGAATATGGACCTTTATAATTACCATCACGTTCAAAGTCAAAGAGTAGGAAACCTTCACATCATAATCAGCTGTTTAATTTGTTAATTACATTTAGTTTTGAATCTAATGTAATTATTTACATATCATCTCACAATAATCATGTTACATTCGACACAAATCAAATTTTCAATAGATCATAATATATTACACACACATATGCAAACATAAAAAGTTATCAATTCTATACATATTTCATTAAAACCGACAATAACGAAACTATTCTTTATGTTAATAACTGATAAGATCTCAATTTTATCATAATTTATCGATAATCTTATTGTTCCTAAGTCATTTGCTTGCGACCTACATACATTCGTCTTAATATATTTTGTTTTAACTCATTTGTTGCAATTACAAAATTCTTAAAGCTATTTATTTTGATGCATTTTAATATTGTAAATTTGTATTCATATTTTTAACAACATATAATGGTCAATCTATTTAAAAACTTGCTTTGTTGCTTTTCAAAAATTTATTTAAACATCATATAATTTAAAATATAGTATATCTATTTTATTATATAAATAATTTTTTTTTTTAACATTTCAAGTTTAATAAAAAGGATGATAAAAATCAAGTTAGTTTCTGATTATAATAATAAAATAATAATACTTTTCTTTTTAAATGGCCCATAATATGTAGTTTTTTTCTTTTTCATAACCCAATAAAAAATTGGGCTTTGGGCTAATTTCGGTATTAGCCATAAAAGAACCCCACCCCATGCTCCACGCTCATACTTTTTCTATTTTAAATGGGAATAAAAAAAGTACTACAAATTAAAAACAAATTTTTATATGGTACATAATTTGAAGTATATTATTTTAGTACAAAATGATTATAATTTAAATTATGCAATTAAATGAACACAAAATTGGCGTTGACTTGCATTGAAGATGGCACGTAAAAAGAAGGGTTATTGAATTCAATTTCCAACTACACACACGCACCCCAAAATACTTTTAGTAAATAAAATCTTTCTTTTTTATAAATAAAACTCTAATAGTAGAGTTAGGTTCTAATAAGATTAAACGTTACAGTATAAAAGTAAGGACGAAATTCTTATAAATCTTTGATTATTACCTATTTTTATCATTATACGTGCAACTTCAACAAATTCATGCATGTTAAAGTGAGTAAATGTATGTAAAAAAACTCGTGAAAAACACTGGCCCAAAAGAACATATGCAATAACTGATGCTTGAAGATCTCAGTTCACCTTGAAATGAGCATGAAAGAATCTTTTTCTTTGGCAATTATGAGCCATAGGTAAATATATAATATAGAAAGGTTAAAGTTGTACCTCTTGAAAAAAATAACAATGTTTTCTTTTTATTGTCAAATAGTACAATATGAGTTGGTTGAGACCGGTTTTTTGCAAAATTTGATAGGAAACCAATTGGATCCATCATGAAAGTCATCATAGATTCAGTTCACTAAGTTGCAATAAAAGATTGCTAGAGTAGATTGGTAATTAGTTACATAAAGAAAGCATATGTATCAATGAACAACATGGTATTCATTAAATAATTTTTTTGCAATTTTTGTCTAAGTAAAGAATGTCAATTCCTAACACAAGAATCTCTTAAAATCTATCAAAAGGTGTAGATATAACAATAGTGGCAAAAATTCTAGGAAATGCAGTTTTTTAGGTGTATGATGTTTTTCAGATTCTAATAACGAGCCTCTCTGATACATCATTCATCGTGTCCTTGGTTCTTCTCTGGTTATTACTTGTACAACCAATCCACAAGCAAAATTAAATAACGATAGCTTATGAATTGAAGGACGTTTTCAAGAATTTGCAAAAGTTTTGTTTTATCCAAAACAAAATCAGTCGTCTCCAAATCGCATGTCTTATTAATCAAAATAAGTAAATAACCCACAACTTGAAAAGTGGATTTCAACTTATTACAAGATACATATAGGTCAAAAGAACTTAAGGGATTATTAAAATGCAAAATAAACTTGTATTACTTCAAGAAAACTATTATAGAAGAGCTTAGGATATCTTCAACTCAACCACTAAAAACACTAAAAATGATGGGACCATTAACACTAAAAAAATTCCAATGTAGACCCAACTAAAAACATATTTAATATTATAATAATAAAAAATATAAAACAAAATATTGTTTGATGATTATATTATTAATCTATAAACATGTAATTAGAAAAGTTGAATAATTATTAATCATGATTTTAGAGGACCACTTTATTGGCCTTCAAATATAGAAGGATACTTTGTTGGCTTCTATATATATAGATATTTGTTATATTTTCGGGATGGAGATGAAAACATCACAATTTTTGTGTTTTTATTGGTGGGTTAGAGATGGCCTTAGAAGAATACTTTAAGGTGCGTTGAGCCAGTAAAGTCACCACCTATTTTATACTACTGAAATAAATAAATTACAAGGAACACTCTAGAGAAACTACGTCTTCTACATCATTCTATATGATGATTGATGACCTCCGTCCTTCCATCTAGTATCTTCTGAAAAAGTCCATGAAAACCGCCATTTTCTTGAGTAGTGTAGAAGATTCCAGATTCCGGTTAACCTTCGTAAAACTCATCCTGATTAACCAACATTTGTACATGAGGTTGTGGAATCGATGAGAACCATTTTTCGAGTCCTCAACGACCATAATGAACGAATTTGGAACCTATTTGGGAACCACTAATCTTGAAAACTTTCTTTAAATCCCAAAACAACGAAGAGATCAACAAAATGCATCCAAAGGGTCCGTTCCCACGTAAAAGAATCCGTTTTTTTTGTCAAGGATGTCGGGTTTTAATCGAATTTTTTGACATCTAATGTAAGTACGGGAGTCTTTTAGATGCACATAATGGGTTCGATGAAATGCATGAGAAGGATTGTGTTTTTGGAATACTATGCTAAATATAGCGGGGCCAAATGGGCCCGGCCCAGCTCAGGCAGTCACACTTTTAGGCATAAACTATGGGCTATGGCCCGATCCAATTTTTATTCAAAATTTATTTTGAAATATATTTTTAAATGTATTTTAAGTTTATTTGGTTGAAGACCAAGATGTATCTTTTAGACGCATTTTAGAAATTGTATTACAATAAAAATGTATTTATTAGTCTATGTTCGGTTGGTCAATTAAATATTCTAAAGTATATTTGATAGACTAATAACAAACCATATTTTTTCTAATGTATTAGATTGATCCAATTATAACAAAAACGTATTTGTTAGTTTTTTTATAAGTTAAAAAGTAGAGTAAATTACGATTTTCGTCCCTGTGGTTTAGTGTTTATAACGATTTTCGTCCCTATGGTTTAAAACTTGCTTTTTTCATCCCTGTGGTTTGTATTTGCTTCTATTTTGGTCCTTGAGTCTAACTCCGTCAAAAAAGGTAGTTAAATCATGGGTACTTTTGTCTTTTAACTATTTTATTTTATTTTCCATTTAAATGTTTTTAAAATATAGTACTACATATCAACACGAATGTATCTATTCAGTCAACAAACACACATCTCCGACGAGTTCCATCTCCGGCAAGTCTCTCCTCCATCTCCCGCGACTGGTTTCTCTTCACAGGTCTGTAGAAAAGCATAAGGAAATTCCATGGAAAGGGATGGAGTGGAAAGGGACGAGCGCTTGCCATAGCCATAGCCACGGTGGTGGACAATGAAAGCTCTGTCACGATTTCTAGGCTTTGATGCTTTCAGAATTCATTACTACGAAGTTGTAACCAAACACATAACAAAACCGGATCCGAATTGAATCAGATCTGGAAAACAACAAATCTCAAACACTTGCATGGATAATGGAATTACAACACTTCATCGATAATTTAACTCCAATCATGAACAAAAGTTACAAAAAACATACATTTACACAAACGTATCGCAATATCGCATCAACAGCAGCTCGTATGTGCAGATTACAAGAGAAGGAAGGAGAAAAAGCTTACAACGAGGTCAATGGCGGCCATAGAAGAATTACGAAGAGCATCGAGACGATTCGTCCCCGTAGTAGAATGAGAAGGTTGCCGGAGTAGAATGAGAAGCGATGATGAGGCTTCGTTTTGGAAGGACATATTTTCTGTCGACGCCATCAGAAATCGGCATCTTTTCTTCTTTGATTTTTACCGACTCTTTGAGCATCTCCATCTCCCCGTCGATGAACTTCTTCTTGTTCGATGGAACTTCGATTTATCGTTCGATAATTTCAATCTTTTTTCTTCCTGTGTTCTTCCCAGCTTTTGTAACCCATGAAGTTATGTATGTTTGGAGAACAAAATATTTGTGATTTTGATATTGATTTGGATTATGATAAAATTTGTGATTTTGATATTGATTTGGATTAGGATAAAATTTGTGATTTTGATATTGGTTTATTTCTGTGTATTTTGTATTACCTGCAAGTTTTTTATTTTCAGTGGTTGAGTATGGTACTCCAAAATCTGGAAACTTGATAGACAATTCTGGAAACCAAATTGTATTTGTGAGATATGCAAATCCAGATGGGTCTCTATGATATATCGATTTTCCAAGTTCATAAGGAAATTTGGGCTTGAATGGATTAAAGAAATCATAAAACATATTATGTGAGATGTTTGATTTTCCAAGTTCATAAGGCATTTTGCTTAATCTTTATTTTGGTATGGGCTTTGGGTTCTTTGTATGGTATTTTAACTTGGTTTCAAAATTATTTGCTATAAAAGTCTTCTTCTGCATGTCTGCAAAAGGTTTAGATGAATAGTTATTTTGATTTCATTCTATTTTTGGTTGGCCTTTGATTTCCATATGCAATGATGAAGAAGAAGGGGTTAGGTAAAGTGGAGATAACTTGTTAAAATAAAAAGGAAATGAGAAAAAGACCCAATTGCCCCTCACATGAGGGGAACATGGGAAGAGTTAACAGCTATTTTGTAACACTGTTAGACTCAAGGACCAAAATAGAAGGCAAATACAAACCACAAGGATGAAAAAAGCAGGTTTTAAACCACAGGGACGAAAATCGTTATAAACACAAAACCACAAGGACGAAAATAGTAGTTTACTCTAAAAAGTAAAAACCAATTTAAAAATAATAAAAAAAAGTTAACTGAGACCGATTTGGGCCCGATCCAGGATTAGTGCTCATAATTGGGCCTTATAAAGCTTCATAGGTTTCAGACAACGTATCTTAATGATATAAAAATTAGTTTATTCGATAAGCTTCGTGCAGAAAGACAAAATTTCCAGACTTACACTTTTCAATTTAGAAAATGTTTTTTTCGTAAATGAAAACTCTGAAATAGAAATATTTTCGATTTATACCGACAAACTAACCTGTGTATATATATATATTATATAAGTTTATTTGACCTCGATAACTAAATTTTGTGACCATAAAAAAGAACCATGAACACGTGAAGATAGTTAAATATCACGTGTTTGGGCGTGGAGGAAATGGAATTAATACATAATAGAATAAAAACGTTTTGACTTTTTTGTTTTTTATTCATTGATATAATTCTAGTAATTGTAGTACTCGAATATAATAAAAATTATACTGAAATAATATTAATTTTGTCTTTAGTTTCTATTCTAAACTATGAGTTTCTGAATAGCTTTTTGAAGATATATTCTTTAGAAAGCATTTTGGAAATTAGTTTTTGATTTTATGAAATTTATAAATTAGTTTATTTTTATTTTTTGAAATCATAAAAATGCATACGTTTTCATATTAAAGTGCATTTGCTACTACCGATAGCTTTGTTCTTTCTCCTAATTGGTGCACATTCTCTTTTTATTGTATGCATCTTAACTAATTTAAATATGTTGAGTTTTTTTTATCCTTTTTATCGATAATAATGTGATAATATTTTGAAGATGATGTGATTTTGTTGTAATAATGTGTCATCAGCTCTATTTGTTCAATATGTGGAATGTAGTTTTTTTTTCCTAACTTTAACCTTGCATGACGTTATTATTGATCTTGGTGCATCTCACCTTATGTGCATCCAACAATTGAGAACTGCTTCTCACATTTTTTTATGTTAACTCAACTTCTTACAGGAAACCAACTTGTGTGTGTGTGTATATATATATATATAGGGGTGGGTTGAAATACAAACCACTTTTTGGTTGTAAACGTGAGTATGAATAACACTAAGTTGCCGAAAATTCAGTGACACGCGTGACTTGTAACCAAAAAGCCCGCAACTTAGTGTTATTCAGTCTGAATAACACTATTATTCAGACTGAATAACACTAAGTCGTGGGAAAAGTCGCGCGTGTCAGAATTTTTTTTGCCACGTGTCGCGCTCTGGGTTGTCCTCACGTTCACAACCAAAAAGTGATTTGTATTTGAACTTTCACCTATATATATATATATGTGTGTGTGTGTGTATATACATATGTGAAGGATTGTGTGAGAATTTGAGTTTAATGTGAGAAACTTGAGAAGTAGATTTGAACCGTAATGTATTGCGCTTTAGAAGGAAATTGGTCTGGTGCATATCGATACATCTCATCCTAATGTACATCAATTTCTTATCCAACGGTTTTAACACTTCTCATTTTTCTTATGTTAACATCAATTTTTCAATGGAACCCAAGCCTCTATATAAATTAGAAGTAGAGAATTGCTAAGAAGTAGAGAAATGATCCTAGCCCTTCATACGACCAAAATCAAATTTGATTGGTAAAAAGGTACGGGTTTGCCTAGTCAAGAATTACGTCTTTGACTAATCAAAATTTACGACTATGCCAAAAATAAAGCGGTAGTTTTGCAAGTTTTACAAATATGCGAAGAACGGGTTCATATATGACCTATATGTTCATATATAAACTTATGTAATTCACATATTAACTATTTTAACTGATTCATATATGTTCATGTATGAACCAATGTAACATAGTAACTATTTTTAACTGATTCACATATATATGTAGTAATTAAATGATTCACACATAAATCCATGGTTCATATGTAAACCAGTTAAAAAGTTCACATGTGAACTAATTTTTTTTTGAACAACAAAGAAAAGGGACACTAAGCGTATAACTTCGACATGGCCATCACCCTAGCAAAGTGCCTCGCTTTATTAACACAAAACTAGCAAGAAGCTAGCAACAAGAAGAAAGCCAAAAACTAGAGAACGGATTACAACAACCAAATAGACCATAAAAGAGAACAAACCTTAGCCCTAAACTTTTTTACTTTTTTTTTTTTTTTTTTTTTTTTGGGGGGGGGGGGGGGTCACATGGGCTCTGCCCAGATTACATCCTTGGCAATTTTACCGAGAGCTAAGTATGCTCCCCTAGGATTAACACTCAGTAGCCATCAACTGCGCATGCCCGGCCACGAACCCGGATGGGAGCTACCACCCTTTAAGAACTAGCTACCGTTGCGCCACAACTTGGTGGGTTACCTTAAGCCCTAAACTTAATCCAAGTAAATAACAAAGCTTGGATTCCGTTTATACAACAATCGACACCGAGGAGTCTTTCCTATTGAAGACCCGCTCGTTTCAAGCCTTCCAAATGCTCCAAAAGCAAAACCCAACGCACCCTCCACAAAAAAGCCTTTTTTTTCTTTTTGGATGTCGCAGAATCCACCAGATTGAACATTAGCCGTTGCAAGAAATTATGATTGTCCACTTGAATGTTACACCCGTCGATGATGAGCGATGAGCCAGGGCCAAATCATCTTAGCCAAAGGACACAAATAGAAGATATACGTGAACTAACTAACGAGTTCATATTTCCGTCTAATTTTTTAAAAGTTACGAAACTATTCTTACAACTTTCACACATACCAATGCGAGTAATTATCCAATAATTCAGAGTCAAAGCCTGCAAACATTAACGCTAAGGCCATCCGCGGCCGACCTGCAACCACACCTGTACAGGTGCCTTGCAGGCTGTAACACCGCCGTGGTGTACCTGCAAGGCCACTCAACGGTGACTCCTTACCGTTCTCAACACACACACATGTATATACATACAGAATATATATATATATATTATTTTAAATAATACAGGTGGTATGACCTGTATGACTGTGGATGAAATGGTAAGGTAGTGGTAAGGTGGTGGTAAAACTGATGTGGCACTGAGGTGGCAGCCTGTACAGGTGGTATGACCTGGTGACCTAGATCCTCCACTTGTATCTCTTGGTTTAAAAGTGTTAAAATAATCAACAATCCCGCGTTCTTTCCTTCCATTTGCATGTGCCATTATCACTCGCCCATTAATTTCTTCTTCATCTTCCATTAACAACAAACATGAAGAAATCCACACGCATTTATGTTTGATCCGTTCTCCACTGCGACATTCTAGGGTTTCTTTCTAAATCTCAATTTCTATAAAACTCAAAAGTCTAACATCATTTTTAAAACTTGATAATTAATGAATCTGCTTGAAGTCCGCAGGAATAGATCTCGATTATGTTTTCGAAATCGATTCCATGTTACTCTCTTCTTATTATTAACAATTTAGATCATGTTCGCGGGGTTTTCTATGTGTATAAATTGTCGAATGGACTTGTTGTCTTTCATCATCCAACTCTCACTTCTAACTTCTCTCCAACTTCAAATTCGGAAGCTTCATCTACTAATAGCTTCGTTAAATTCGGTAAGTTTTTAACGTAATTTTCATTTCTAGCTTCCGTCATCTTACTGTGATCATGAGAGTTGGTACCTGCTTGTTGTAGTTCATTAGTATTTTAGCGTGTTCGAAAAATCTGCGTGCAATATACGCGATATATTGGCATGAGGCACGATTGTCCGATTGTTTGTGTCTATAGCGGTTATTTTTAAAATGTTGTAGGTTATTTATTTTGTTTGTTTAAGAGGGTGTAAATAAATGTTACACGTGAAAACTGTGTAACTTTGTTTTAGCCTTATACATCATTTTTGTTGGCTTTAAAAAGAAAACATGTATTTACACATGGATACTAATACATACAATGTATTATTTTGCCGCCTTGGTTCACGCCTTAAGAAACGCCGTGCACTCGCCATATATATCTCTAAGGCTTTACGCTATTTTGAACCTTGGTACTATTTAGACTTAGATTTTCCTAAGTGCCGAGCGGATAAAGATGGCTTTCTGCATAAAGGTTCGCCTGGAAGCTTAATGAATAAGCCACTTTTTGTATCCTTAAGCCCCTACCAAACAACCATGTATAGTCGACCAAATAAGCTCTTAGTTTCATTAAGCAGCTTACATACATACACTTACATGCTAAGTTACTATTGAGGTTGTTCATTTGCTCCAACTCGAAGAAACTGTGTTCTTTTGGCAGGGGTTTTTTCATAGATGGAAGTAGCTGGTATTTAATTGAGACGAGTGGCAGGATCGAAAAAACTTGACTTTCTGCATAAAAACTTACTGAATAAGCCACTTTCTATACCATTAAGCCACTACCAAACAGTCATGTATAGCTGACCGAATCAGTTGCAAGTCTCATTAAGTCATAGTCATTAAGCTGATAGAACAAACAGACCCTTTTATTGTCTGAAGATAGTTTACATGAAACTACTTCATGTGTCTAACTTGCATCTTTTTCCGAATTGTGTTAAGACTTACTAATCGGCACTATACAATTGGCTTTTAGTTTCTCGTAATCGGGTGTTCTGAATCCATTCTTCAATGATACAGGTAGTAGATTCTTGGAAAGCATATTCAGACAACATGAACCAGCCCATCTTCCTGTCGTTTTATATCGGATTTCTGGCTTGGTTATGTGTCTTCTCTGTGAAGGCTGAAGATCCATACAGATTTTTTACAATGGAAATTACGTACGGACAAATTTCTCCACTCGGTGTTCCGCAAAGGGTAATGGAACACAAGCTCTAATAGTGCAAGTTAACACATTTTAAGTTGTTGCAAAGTAGAAAATGATGTTATTTTACTTATAATCTCTTCTTGTGTAAACTGTTGTAGGCCATACTGATTAACGGGCAGTTCCCAGGCCCGACCATCGACTGTGTCACCAACGACAACGTCATTGTTAATGTCATTAATAAGCTCGACGATCCCTTTCTTATCACATGGTGAGTGTTTTTCAGTTACATATTTGGTTTTGTGTTCTTTTTTTGTTTTCTGAGATCAAGACTCAGTATGTCTTTTATTTAGTCCTGTAGAGGGAGGTTCAGAGGAAAACCCCCTAAAGAATGAAAACCTGAGGAACATCTTGGTAACTGTTTATTTGGAGGGTATGCACGTGTGCATACAAGTAATTAAAGCTGTTTTTTGGTTTTTATGCACATGTGCATGTTAAGAATTACTTGTATGCACATGTGCATACCGTCCAGATGAACAGTTATCAGAGTGTTCCACAGTTTTTCATTTTTTTTTGTGGGTTCTCCATAAACTTGAATAAAACCCAGGTTTATTTTAAGCACACGTTGAGTAACGTAGTAATTTCAAAACAGGAACGGGATTAAACAGAGAAAGTCCTCATGGCAAGATGGAACGTTGGGAACAAACTGCCCGATCCCGCCAAACTCAAACTGGACATACCAAATGCAAATGAAAGATCAGATTGGAACATACTCCTACTTCCCTTCAACCCTGATGCATAGGGCGGTTGGTGGTTACGGTGGAATTAATATCTACGCGAGGGCTGTTATTTTCGTCCCGTATCTCAAGCCAGTTGAGCAGTTCACTTTACTTATTAGCGACTGGTGGAAATCCGATCACAAGGTTTGTTAGATCTTCAAGTTATTTTCTTTCCCGTTTCCGTAAGATCTCTAGAAGTTTCTCCATTTTGATGAAATTCGAAATTTTGAAATCAAAAACCATTCTATTGATGAGGATGGAGAGCCTGACCCCGGTAAGTGGGGGTGATGACTCTTACACGGTAAGCGCTTACCGGGTAAATTGTTGCAAATGATACCGTTTGATGGACTACAATTTTACTGGATAAAGTAAGATATGGGGGTGAATCTTACTTGTAAGCGCTTATTGGGTAAGTGTTTAGGTAAACGGCCTCTTGGATAAACAGTTAATAATGTATGTCGTTCTTCAGGTGCTACAACAAACATTGGACTCTGGGAAACCTCTTCCTATGGCGGATGCTCTCCTCATCAACGGGCGCCCTAGTTCAAGTTCGTTTAAGACTCAAGCAGGTAAAAATCCCGTGATACATCCGTGTTTCAAATGCCTCATCTTCATTTATAACATGACTCTTGGGGGTATTGAGGAGTAAGGAATGGGAAAAATATTTGATATTTGTATTAAAAATATTATATAATACAATTTTTCATTGATTATACTGGTTTTAACCGGATAACATCAATATGATACTTTCATCTTATTCCCATTCTACTGCATTCTCATTTTCATTCCTTAAAACTGACTCGTGATTGTTGTGTTCCAGGTCAACGGTACATGTTTAGGGTGTCAAACGTGGCTTTGACTACTTCGATTAATTTTAGGATCCAAGGCCCATACATTGATATTGGTCGAAACCGAAGGATCACATACGTTGCAAGAAACGTACGAATCACTCGACCTTCATGTCGGTCAATCGGCTTCGTTCTTGGTCAAAATGAATGATTCTCCAAAGGATTTCTTCATCGTTGCTTCAACTCGCTTTACGAAGCCCATCCTTAGTGCTACCGGAATCCTTCATTACGATGGCTCGAACACCAAGGCTTCATTGCCGTTGCCCGACGCTCCCACGTATCATATTCATTGGTCAATGAAGCAAGCGAGGACCATCAGGTATATAACGTTTTCTTGATTTCTCGAGTTGGCTTAAATGGAAGCGTTTTCAGTGGAGTTGTTGACTGGCGGGATGGCCCGCTAAAAAAGCGGGCTTGGACTACAGTTTTCGAAAAAATGGGTGGGTCTGGACAATGCAAAAAAGAATTCGGGCAGGCCCACATGGCCCACTAAAATGGGTGGGGATCACTTTATTATGTAAAGCTGATGTGACACTGTAGAAAAGAGCAAGGTCTTGTATTTATGTGAAAGGTCTAATTTTTAAGTTGGAAAAACTGTTTATGTATTTTGAATTACTTTACGTAACTCGTGATTTTATATATGTTCCGTTTTTTTAAGTAAAAAGATTTTTAGGCTTGTTAGCCCACAAGCAAGCCCGGCCCATTATAAGACGAGTAACGGCAAGTTTTCAAGCCCTTAAAATAAGGGCTTGAGTTTGCTCTATTAGGCCCGTTGGGCATGACCCAAACCCGCCAATGATCAGCCCAAGTTTTTACTTTTTACGATCCGAAAATTTAGTGATTTACCTTTCTTTTGTCTTGTAGATGGAATTTGACAGCAAATGCAGCTAGGCCCAACCCTCAAGGTTCGTATCATTACGGAACGATCCCGGTAACGAGAACGGTCGTGCTCTCTAATTCGGAAGAAAACATCAACGGGAAGCTTCGTTATGCAGTAAATCAGGTGTCCTACGTTAACCCGGAAACCCCATTGAAGCTCGCTGATTACTATAACATGTCCGGAGTCTTTAAAGTGAACTCGCTCAAAGATAAGCCGAGTTCAAACCCCGCAATTCTCGGCGTCTCGGTTCTTGGTTTCACTCTACATGATTACGTCGAATTCGTCTTCCAGAATAACGAGAACACCATTCAGTCATGGCATCTTGATGGTTCAGATTTTTGGACCGTTGGGTAAGATTCTTTTTTTTTATCGTTTTTCGTATGTATTATTCGGTCTGAATACTGTATTATTCAGTATTAACCTGAATAATGCATAATATTCAGTCTGAGTAATCCTGTTTATTATTCAGATGGAATATGAGCCGAATGGGACACGTGGCGCTCTCTCGGATGTCCTCACGTTCGCAATCAAATTTGAGTTTCCATTTAAACCTGACTTTATGAACATATAACATTATCATGTTTGGTTGTTAATAATTTGTGAAATTGTAGGTTTGGATCTGGGGAGTGGAACACCACAATGAGAAGGAGATTTTACAATCTGAATGATGCTACCACAAGACACACTGTTCAGGTAACATCCATTGCCAGCCCTTTTGAATCATTCAGTTCAGGGTGCTTTCAGTTATTTAGTATTTGGTAAGAAATATTGAAGTTACAAAAATGACCAATTTATCACTAACGAGTTGCTTATATAGGTTTTCTATATTTTGATTAATTTAGGTAATTGATTAAATATTGTTATAAAATAGATGTTTTAAAACAAAATATATCATTATAATCTATAAAGTTTTCGTCAAAACAATTATGAAGTTTTTATAATTTCTATATTTATTTTATATCTTTTCTATATTATACTCTTATTATTCATATTTAATGAACTACATAAATCAACAAAAGGTATCTTGATAATAATATAATGAATTTTTAAATAGGATAAACAACAGAAATAAATTTAAAGTAAAGTAAGTTACATATTTAATTCTTGTGGTTTATACTATATTGAATTATTGGTTCCTATTTTGAAATAATTATGGAAAAGATCCCTATGGTTTATATTACTATTGATCCTAAACCCTAACTCTATGTGAAATCAATCTATGAAGCATAGGGACCAATAGTGCAATATAGTGTAAACTATAGGGACCAATAATGCAATACAGTGTAAACCATAGGGACCAATAGTGCAATATAATGTAAACCATAGGAACCTTTTCCATAATTATTTTCAAAATAGAGACCAACAGTGCAATATAGTGTAAATCACAGGGACCAAATATATAATTTACTCTTTAAAGTACTTGATATTTTAGAACGAGATTAGGTTTATTTTGAAGGTATATTGGTAAAATATAGATTTGTTCCGCCTTCTTCCATAAGGTGGAGGTGAGTGTGAAACATGCTGGTTTTACTTTGTTCCACTATGTTTATATCTGTTGCATATAAAAGTCATGTCAAACGTGAAACAGTAATCCCTGTTTTGTTCTGTTCTGTCATGTCCCATCCACTGTACCAAACGCATCCTTCCGGTTCCAATTTTTATAAACTTTATAACAATCTTGAACAAGTTATTTTTATAAATTCTTTCAGGTATATCCAAAATCATGGAGTTCAATATTAGTTTCTTTGGACAACAAGGGTATGTGGAATTTAAGATCTGCCATTTGGCCAAGGCAATACTTGGGACAGCAGCTGTATATTAAAGTATGGAATGATGAGCAAAGTTATCGCACTGAATATGACATTCCACTTAATGCATTAAGATGTGGAAAAGCACCATTGAAGTAGAAAAATTAATTAATGTTGTTTTCTTAATTATCTTATTTTGTTAAATATTCTTAATATGGTTATGAGGGTGTAACTATGTTAGGGAATTGACAAAAAAGATGATGACAATTATCATTTGTGTTTGGATTTATTAGAAGTTTGGAGTCTACTTATAAATGTTTTTAATTTATTGTAAGTTTCGTTTTATATGGTTCGATGAAAATAAAATAGATGTGCGTGTCTGTTGTAACAGAGGCTAGGCAGACACAAATTGTTTTTTAAAGTGTTGAGAGGGGGATAGACGAGAGTATAGGTTGTCTGTTGAAGATAAATGAGGTTCCAACATATATTGAGCATAAATGGTTCAACTATAAGTCTAGTCTAGCTGATGTGGGAAGTGAAATGTAAGGATTATGGTGTAATTAATAATTTTGTTATGAATGCATAGTGTCATTTATTATGTTCATGGTTAATTTCTTTTCGAGAAAGATTTTTCTTTCATGAACTTCATCTTCTTATAAGGGGACATTTGGTTGGTTTCCTATTATGATTAAGTTGTCAGTGGGGATTAATATGTTTGTATAGATTATGAAAGTTTTTCCTTTGAGGATTTGGGAGAGTTCTTAAATATATTGAATTAGCGTGTTTTTTCAATTGGAAGGATAAGTTTGGAAAAAATAACCTTGCTTTTTGCACAAAGGTCCTCGTAGAACACTAACAAAAAATAGGTTTCAGTGATAGCCTTCGCTAATAGTGGCCGTCGTTATTTGGCCCTTCGCAGATCCATATCACTCCGTTTGATATGGTATCAACCACGACTTTTTCAATTAAGCCTCCATTATGTTAGGACGTTGTTTGAAATCACATATTTAACATATTAAAGAACAACTCTTTGTGATGTAAATATTATATAAATATGAAAAAAAAAAGACCGTATTTCCTCTTATACAGAGTTTTCAAACTTTGTTAGACTTAACGACAAAAAAACGAAAACAAAACTAAAACCACCAGTGCTCGAAAAAACAATATTTAAAGACGAAAGATAAAAATAATTATAAAAAACAAATTATGTGAACAAAAACCATATTTTACTCCGGTTACTTTTTATATAAATTTTTGGTAGATAATTTTAATTAAAAAATGGTTATAATTTAAATTTACTTAATTGCAAATAATGGAAAAAATAAGGCGTTGACTTGCATTTAATGATGACATGTAAGTAAAAGTAAGAGAAAAAATTGACTTTGACTTCCATTGCAATAAAAACTCCCCTTACTAAATTCAACTCCCAACTGAACACACACACCCCAATACAATTAGCAATTTAGCATCAAGTTAAATTGAGGAAGCTAGCCAATTTGATAGGACCAAAATATATGGGAGACTTTTGTTTCTTTGTACTAATTAGAGTTTTTATATTTATATAAGATACTAAATAATTCTAAGAACGAGTTAGTTGGTCAATAGATGATAACATACTGAGAAAACGAAAAAAGAAAAGGTTCGACGTCTACTTTTTCCAAGGATGTAGGGTTCGTTTACGTATTAGCTACTTATGTTGATCAGTTAGGACGATTGGCTCGATCAATATCAACTCTTTTGATGTAACACCTCAATTTTTCAAACCATAAATACTTTAAATAAATGATGTCATAATTCAAACATTTCAAAATTTGTGTCAAAACATTTGCAAAACCAACTATTAACTGAAAATCACTGTCAAAGCGTTTAACTAAATCATGTAAAAGGAAACGGGTTTGAACGCGGAAGCTGTCCGGAATCAAGTTAGGACTTTCCCTTTGCCTACCTTTGAAGTACTACACTGAAAAGGGGAAATCAACAACGAGTAAGCGAATCGCGTAGCGAGCACACACTATCTATATAATACATGATATACCACATATCTGCACATAAACTGTCTCCCCCGACTTATGTAGGGCACGAGGTTGTCCCTCTTCAACTCACGAAGGGCATGAGGCTTTCCCTCCTCGACTCACGAAGGGCACAAAGCTACTCTACTCTACTCGTAAAGGGAATGAGGCTTTCTCCCCTTGTTCCTGCAGAACATATAATATAGAATACAGGTAGTGTAACTTACCTCGAAAACAATTGAACGATAACAAACGATTTGAGCACGCAATGGATCCTAACTTGATCTCGTTAACCGAACACCTAAATCACATAACCCCGTAGGGTGTTAAACTTCTCTAACATCTAGAACTATTGCAATGCAACCCTAAAATAACTTTTTTTATATGAAACATCAACTTAAACTTGACAAAGGACAACTAACACGGTAGGAATACTTAAAAGTCAAAAAGACGAGGAAAGTTCGGTTCTGAAAACAGTGTCTGACTTGCACTGCGAGACATCACCGTCGCGCCGCAAGACAAGCTCTTGCGAGGCCACCCACAATAAGTCGATTCTCGCATCGTGAGATCGCCTCTGTGGGTTCGGCCGATTCTCGCTCCCCGGAATCAACCCTCGACAAACTCACTTTTAAACCATAAAACAATGATCCCTGGAATGGAATAAATAATACAGTATAACATGTTCCCGATTCACGATTCCCGCAAGATAAAGCAATGATTCTTGTCACCAACCAGCTATTTAGCAAGTATTTGGTAAATGATCCCTAAAGTTGAAAAATAATACGCTATAACATGTTCCAATAGGAGAACTTAAAAATCACCTATATTCATGATAAATATTCTCTCAAAATTCTATAATATGTAAGGTTCTTAAATGAAACTCTTTTATGTTAAGGAACCATGTAGAAAGCCAAAAATGAGTTGACCACCATTCACCATGCAAATTTGCATGCATAATTGCATTAATGCATTTGATGTTAAATGTCTAATTAAAAGTTGAAATTTGGTTCCTCTATAAATACCCTTTTCCTTACTACTACTACTACCACACCTTCATACTCAACATTAATCATGAAACCACAAAGCTTTACTTTACTCCAATTTCTTCTATTCCTTTTTTCCATCGCCACCGCCGGCAGCCGTCCAACCACCCTCCACCACCGTACTCTACCACCAACATGTACCCCATTTTTTGGATTTTGTTATCAATGGCCTTTCTCCCCCATTTCTAATTCCAACAACCACCCCTACACACCAAGACCTTTCCTCCGCCGCCGCCAAGTGCCACCGGTCGTCCTCCCGCCGCCGGCGGACTCTGACCCGTCGTTCTCGCCACTAGTTGCGTCTCCGCCGCCGCCACGCCAAACCCTTCCTCCACCATCGGATTCCGACCCGTCGTTTTCGCCGCTAGTCGCGTCCCCACCACCGCCACGCTACACCCTTCCAACGCCGCCGTCGGATTCCGACCCGTCGTTCTCGCCGCTCGTCGCGTCCCCGCCGCCGCCACGGCGGCGTCCACGCTACACCCTACCTCCCGCCGTCCCTCAGCTTCCGCCACTGGCGGCAGTGTCGTTTTCACCGCCGGCGGCGAATGACCTTCCACCGGAGGTCAATCTACCGCCGCCCGTAAACGACAACATGCATCCGGGACCGCTTGGCGTCCCGGCACCACCGCTCGTCCCGATAGCATCTCGGCCATGGCTGCCGCCGGTGGTGGAATCTCCTCCAGCGGACTAATAGTCATGGAGTTGCTAAGTTTGTTGGTTCAACTTTATGATGTATTAAAGATGTTATTATTAGTGTACTAGAGTTTATTAAGATTAAGCATATGTATGCTACTACTTGTTTATTGTTTTACCGTGGTTAAAAAGGTTTAAGTTATCCACCCGAATCGTGTTATCTACAATATATATTCCTCGTTATATCTGGTAGGGGTGAGCATCGAAAGCGGGTACCCACTTTTGGAACCGGAACCGCCTCGGAACCGCCGGTTTCGGAACCGGAACCGGTGTGAGCGGTTCCGGTTCCGGTTCCTAAAATACGGAACCGATCAAAACCGGTTCCGGTTCCGGTTCTCATTTTTTTGGAACCGTTACCCGCCGGGTACCCGCTATTATATATATATATACTATATATATATTATATTTAATAATCAATATATTTCTTTTTAGGGTTAAGTTAGAACTAGAAGAACACGCCTCTCTCATCTCTTTGGGAATATTTGTATGTATGTGTTTTATGTATTTACAGAAAGTATATTTATGTTATCTGCCTCAATTTTGTGAATCAAAAACAAATAACACTAATTCTTCTTCTTACATAAGCACCTAACTAAAAACAAACAACTTTGCCAATTAGTTGCTGCTTCCAAACATTTGCTAATTTACTATATTTGTATGTATGTAGAGACCGGGTACCCGGTATCGGAACCGGTTCCTGGCGGTTCCGGGAGCGGTTCCAACATATGAGGAACCGGTGTTGGCGGTTCCGGTTCCGGTTCCGGCATTCCAAGAACCGCCGGTTCCGGTTCCGGTTCCATGGAAAATAGCCGGGTACCCGGTTATGCTCACCCCTAATATCTGGTATATGAACAGGATAAGACATGATGGAACAAAAATATGTTAAGTAGACGTTATCTTTGTATAGTGGGGTAAATGCATTTTTATACATTGCAAATGAATTTCTACCTATCAATTTTCTTCTCACATATGTCAACATAACGCCCACTTTCAGACATTAAAAAAGTTACATATGACAATACCCTCGTGTGATAATCAAAATCAGAAATCACGATATACTGATTATCACAATGGCATTGCAATATGAAAATAGTGGTTCATATAATAGACTTGATGAAACCAACCTATTTCGTGAGACCTTAAAATAACACTGAAACTTCACAGCAAAAACACTACAAAAGCTTGTTTTATACCTTTACAATGTTCCTATAACACAAATGTAGCACCATCACTGCAACTCGAAACAACTATATAGATGTGGCAAATAACACCGCTATTAGCAACACCGCGATTTCACAAGGTTTTTTAATCGAAGACCACAAATTGCTATAGCAGCACAAGCAATGACGGGTTCCACATTCATCACAATATTAAACTAGGATAAGTTGAAACCGAGTGTGACAGCATGCACATTTTCTCTATCCGGCAAAAATAAATAGAATAAAAACCAGAGAGATGATAAATTTGGTAAATTACTAAACTGTCAATGTCAAATCAAAACCCCAAAACCTCTCACGATCCTTTCACCAGCCTACCTCACTCTCACTTGTTCAGTCTGTATACCAAACACATTCTTAAAGACCAAGAAAACCATACCATTACCAGACAGCCAACCATTAGCTTTTAGAAAGCACTTATCGAAAAGAACAGACAAATTAAGTCACTAAACCAAACTAACCCAATATATCCCACACAGAGGTAGAGGGTGTACCCAGACCATGCCGCTACCTCGGAACAAAATATTGGTAGAGAATGAATGGTACATGGCATGACTGGGAGTCTGCTGCAAGAAAGCAGGGTACAAACCCTTGGATGGAAAGATGTTTATAATCCTTATGATGTGAAAAAAGCAAATATAACTCGGAACTTATAGCTTGTAATCTGCGCTATCTCGAAGACCAAGTTCTGCAAGACAAAAACAATAAGAATCCCAGTCGGTTCTTCGAAGGTACTTCAATAATTTCTTCCTCTTCTGTACCATCGCTTGAAGACCCTTTCGTGAATGTTTATCCTGCAAAATTTTCATCACCTTAGTTACAAAATATCTCAAAAAATAACACCAACTGAATGGAACACATTTGACGATAAATTTCGTTAAGAATATCTGAAATTTATGCAATTAAACCTTCCAGAATCCATTTTGGCTCGCCCCCAATAGTGTGAGAAAAAGCGTTAAGGTGAGAATCTTAAGAAGAGATATGGACCATTGATCACTTTTAATCTCAAACAGTCAAACCCATCCCAAGAATTGCGCTTGAATGCTTGATAGAGAATTGATCCGTGCGTCTCATCCTAATGTGCATCCAAGGGTGGAAATCCCTTCTCACGATAACTCCACTTCTCACCGCAACCCAACCCATTAGCTCAGTGGGTGTTATGTTCTATGTAACCGATTCTTTCGCTTCTTTGGACCATTGGCCATAGTTATTTATTACTTCCCTCCATCCCAAAAGTGTGTACATTTCTATTTATGTTTGTCCAAAATAAGTGGCAAGTTTCATAAATATATAACTAAATTCTCAGATATACCTTTTAACTAATGCACAAATATTTAAGACTTATGAAGAGAGATATTAATTAAATGGGTAAAGTAGTCATTTAGATAACTAGAAAGGGTTATAATTATGCATGACTATAATTGTGGGTCATTTCTATTGTGAGCACTTATTTTGGGATGAAGGGAGACATGCAACTGATTGATAGAATAAGCAAAAAAGAACTTCAGTAAGACACTTGCTATAATATAAAGGATGTCAATTAGATGGTTACCTTTTTGTGTAGAACGGTAGCAAGGTGCTTGATCTTTGTAGTAAGTTGTGCCACTGAAAATGGTAAAAAAAAAGAAGGCATAAAACGTTATAAGACGCTCTGTTGTTAAAATTCTATTTAATGAAGAATTTCAAAACCTTCATTTTGATACCCAATATGTGATATCTCAAACATTTAGACCAAAGTACATTACACAAAATATGAATTGAAGCAAAACGTGTTGCATTTTATGCATTCTCAGATGTAAATGAAGTACCTATATGTTCATAACGTCACATTAGCGGTACCCAAATGAAGGTCGAGGTATCTTACACAAAATAGGAATAAGATCAACGTATGTTGCATTTTCATGCAATTTGCCCATTTTATTAATATGTTATCAAATTGTTCACCTATTCTATTGATGTTTTCAAAACATGAACTCCTTCTAGGGCATAATTTGACAGGAATCCTGGTAAGGATTACTAGTCTAGTAGTCTCCTAGCCAAAACAAAATGTAGTCGATTTATGTACAATATACTGACCGATGAGAAACTTTGAGAAAAACCCCTAAATCTAGGATTCCAAAATTCTAATTCATAAATGTACAACAACTTTTGAAGTAAAACAGCATCATGATCAGCTAATGAAGTTAAATTGGCACATACCTTGAACGCGGGCGGATCCACAGTCAGATTCAGACATCTTAAATTTGTCCCTGACTTCTTTAAGCTCAAGCTTTTGTTTCTCTGAAGATGACATGTGATCTGGATGGAAGTACTGTACAAATAGAAAAACTAAATTACTTCAATTATCAATGAAAATACAAAATCAAAAACTTACGTCATTGCAGCTCCATGCACCATCAAAATCAGGTGTTATGTTATTATTACAAAATGGTATGGACCAATAATTCATTGAAACTAAAGTAAAAAATGAGAAAACGAAGATCGCTCGATGAACACAACCTTTTCGACTAGGTTTTCCTTCGGTGGCGATAACATAAAATTAGAAGTTCCAACAATCTGGCCCAGTGTGCTAAGTCTCTGAGCTGCAAAAA
This sequence comes from Centaurea solstitialis, assembly GCA_030169165.1. NCBI lineage: Eukaryota > Viridiplantae > Streptophyta > Magnoliopsida > Asterales > Asteraceae > Centaurea > Centaurea solstitialis. The sequence continues at coordinate 2,575,072 of CM058041.1, read as the reverse complement.
TGTATAATGATTATGATATAAGACACAGTTCATCACATACATTGTACAACAGCAATAAACTAATTGTTAGGAAGACATTTTTTTCCAGATTGGATTAGGAAGACTATTAATCTAAGGCCATCCTTAACGGACAGCGGCACCAAGTCGTACCGACGGTAACACCGCCGTGGATGGGCAGTAAAGGCCGGCAGGGATGCTACCCTCTAACACCCAATCAGCAAATCAAATGGGTGAAGGTTTGACAAGCAAAACGCAGAGTCCTAAATGTGCAGTTGAACTCATAAATCAAGTTTTTCTTTTTCAAGAAATTGAGGCAAAAAAAGAAACATGAAATGCATTTTTCTGATAGAACGGTCGAGGAGACACAAAAATGAGTATTTTAGACAGCTACACACATTTTTCCGAATAATCCAGCACAATATTTCCATCTAATGAGCTTCTACTTCCCAAGAAAAACATTAGAACTCAAGATCAGCAGATTGGAAAGACACAAATTTGTAGTCGTCTAAAATACTCATTTTACAAAACATTTCATGGGGAGATTATTGATGATAAGTGCAAGGTTCTAAAGTTCAGGTAGTTGGAGCCTTGGAGGTAGTTTTGGTGTTTCTTAGTTAAAGAGAAACAGGCTCAGTTACTTAGATATACAGGGGAACTAAAAAAATTAGGGCTAAGAAATACTCATATATCCAAGAAAAAAAAAGGAAGCAATGGCTCTAGGTCTTCTTTAGACAACAACGTATATCAAACTACGGTACTTCGAAATCAATCATGAAATCACCGATTTCATTGCCAAAAGCTTTCTAGATCAATTAGAATTTTTCCTTCAAACAAGAAGGCGGTTCCATATCCTAACTCTTGACTCCCTTTATCTTGTAGACTTGTAGTTGTAACGCAATACGCAAGGCATTAGGGTAGTATTATGAGAACACAGACTTGTAGTTGTAACGCAATACGCAAGGCATTAGGGTAGTATTATGAGAACACAAAACAATGAAAACAGATTGTGGCTTCAACTGCTCAAATTCATGTCCCACTTGTACATGAAAAGCAAGGTTCTGCTTTGAAAAAGAAGGCCCTCACGAGAGTTGTTCAATATAAGAAGAACAAGAGCACTAGTAAATGAAGGGATTGACAAATTGTCCCATTCAGCGGATTTGCATACAATGTTGCTTCTGGTAATTGGGGCTAGGTTTGCATTGGTTTAGCTTAAGCTGATGACATCGAAGCCATCCAAGGCCTCCCATCCATATATCATGGTTAGTAGAGAATAAAATAGCATCCGAGAGTATGATGTCTCAAAGGTTCAATTGTTGAAAAGAAGTAATCTTTAATGACAAACTGGGATGAATGACTAGATTATCTACTTCACATCTCACAATATGAGACGCTTCACCAAGTGTATATGCTTTTCGCATCTCTTCTTCATCACAAGATATGAAATTAACTTATAGAGAATTGCAAAGGTATTTCCTTCGATAATGTGGTTGAAGAGGCTTTACTAGTAGGTGGACATCGATCAAAAAGCCATGCTGCCTAACCGTTTGACTCATTTTTTAAGCATGATATGATGAACATGAAAGAGTCATTGATAAATCTCAGAAAACTTTAGTTCAATGCTATTTCCGATTCAATTACAAATTGAACTTCATTTCACATTCCGCAACCATGACACGGGGTAACACACAAAAAGATCATGCATTTATAAGACTCGATAAACCAATTCAATCGAAATCTATGCACGGAGTAATCAATTATCGACTACATATACAAACATTGTTATTAAGCTAACTATAAACAAAAGCATATATACCTGCATTCGGCTTGGCCTTCTTCTCATCTTGAAGCTGCAACGTGTAAAGGCTCTCTCTAATCCCGTACGCATCAAGACCGTTCCGATTCTTGTTCTCCTTCTCGTCGAGCTCCCTCACCTTCCGAAGCCTCTCGTTCAACTCACCGAGAGAAAATCCACTCTTCTTACTACCTCTAACCTCAGGCCTCAACTTCCTTAACTTCTCCCCTAAATCTCTATAGCCATACATCCTCACAAACTCCGTCTTCATCTCATCCGATACCGCCTCCTTCTTATCCTTCGTAATCGAATCCGGAACCTTCTGGCTCAAATCCGACGGCCGCGGCTTCAATCCGAGCCTAGCGCCATCGACATAACCTGACCTCCGACCTGGAGGACCTTCCGGCTGCTGCAATGGCGACGAATTCGACGAAATCCTCGTCGCCTGGTTTCTCAAGCTCAGACGAATCGACGATAGAGAAGGCGGCGCTGATTTCGAGCCGTCTGTGAAGCCGGAGCCTGGCTCGGCTTGCGGCATTACGTTCCGTTTGTAAAGCTCCTGGAACGAGATCGTCGGCGGCGGAGATGACGCCGGCGGCGGTGGTTTATTGGATGCGCGGCGGAACTCGGAGAGGTTTTTGCGGATTTCTTCGAGAGACTCGACCTTCCGATTCAAAGGAGTGTCCGTACGATTGGAATCCGGTAACGGCGGTGGCCTCCGGTTCTGTGAGGACGGCGGCGGTGATTGCCGGAGGCTGGCTTTCACTTCGGTGAAATAAGATGAAACTGAAGGTGGAGGAGTTCTGTGTTCGTGATTGTCGTCGGAATTGGAGGAGGATAGTTGACGGAAGGAGGTAGGGCTTTGAGAGAGGAGACGGCGGTGGCTGTTTGGCCGGAGTCGCCGGTAGATCGCGGCGGCCATCATCGGCGGTGGTGGTGGTGGTGGTTTGAAACCCTAGATGAAAACCCTGTGAAATAATGGATTTTTTTTTCTCTTTTTAGTGACTGAAGTATAATTCAACAGTTCGATTTTTTTATTTTTTATTTTTCTTTTTGTTAGTTTCACACGTGGACTTAGTATATCAGTACGGTGGTGACGTCTCAAAGGGTGACGTCTATCTCTAACTGAATTAAAAGGTGACTATGTAAACGAGTTTAAAATAGATTGAAATGTTGAATCGACGATGCCTTCACGGCCTGCCAGCTTTTACGTCCTGTAGTTTGAGTTCGTGAGGCGCAAGCCCACTGCATCTAACGAGCCATGCTATTCTTCTGAACTTTGATTCAACTAACTCTACCCGATTCTTCAACCGGCCTTTGTTCTTTACCGTCATCTCGTTGCGTCTCTTGGATTCACAAGCCAAGTCGGCAAATCAATTCTCTTCTTTCCAACTCTTATTTAAAACCATTTAAAGCTCCTCCTTTGCAACTCGAAGAATTGATCCACCGATCTTCTTTAAGATTACATATTTATTTTTCCTGTATTTTTTAGCTAGTTTACAAAGACTATTTTTTGTCGATTACAAGGGATTTTTCCAGGTTTTTGGTTGATGTACCTCGTATTTCCTCGTATCATAAAGCAAATATCAATATTTAGCGTGTGCATTTTTATGCCTCAAATATATTATACTTATGAAAATTGATTTAATTGATACATAAAACACCCATGCATCCGTCCCCCAAGGTGAAACGTATACTATAAAAATATTTGTCGGTTTAAATATCATAATGATTTATTCAAAAATATCGTTGAAGTATTAATACTTTTCAATATATTATCTAAAATAACATCCATGTAACATTTTTACAACGACAGTGGACATGCTCTTAAAAAATTTGTAACCTCAACATGAATCTAAATAATGATAAAAGTAAAAGGAATTTCATAAGGAGAAAATAATTAATCTAGCCATTTTCAGAAAATCTATTAACCTCTTACCCTTTCTCTTCCTCCGATAACTGAAATACCCATCCGGCCGCTATCTAGCGCCGGTGGTGGCCGCTATCCGGCGAGAAATGAGGAATCCGGCAGAAAATTGCTCCGGCCGCTCCCAACCCACCCGCTATTCGCGGCCGGCGTAATTATTTTATATATATACAAACATACAAACACACACATAAAGGTACAAGCAATCAATGGATGTGAGCCACTATTCATCCGGCCGCTATTAGCGGCCACCGGATAGCGGCCGGATAGGTAAAATGGTGAACGGCGGAAGAGATTGAGTAAGAGATTAAATGATTTTTCAAATATGGCTAGATTAATTATTTTCTCACTCACAAAAAAAATTAATTGATAATTTAATAATTTGATGATAGAAAACAACTCTTTAATTAAAAAAACAATAATGAGATAAAGTTACGTGTGGCCTGTTACATGCTGGATTTCTTTATATAAACAAGTTTTATTTTGGTTATTTTCTATTTATGATAATGATCTAGTTGGCCCTTTTATGGCACTTCATTTCATAATAGCATGATAATTTCTTTGGTTTATCCGTCAAAAAACTATTTAAAAGAAAAATCTTATAAGTCATGCAAAATTAACTATTGAGGATTTGATAAAATATTGTATCTTTAAATGTGTATTTTTGCTAATGTTTGGTGTCAACTTTCTTGTTTGAGTGAGAATGACAATGATCACAATTTTATTTTATAAAAATATGTGTTTTTTTTAGGATCTTATCCAATAAACGTATTTTAGTAAAAGATGCTTATTAACTTTACATTTTGATGGTTGATGCAAGATGATCCTTGATCACTAATATACTTTTTACGGAGTAGGTTCAAAATTGCAGTTCCCCTCTTACCATAGCATCAAAACACATGGTTTAGAACGTATGCAATTCATGTTACATTTGATAATTCTTTTAATAACATAGATTGTTTTGCCGTTTTCAGTTACGAAGTTGTTGCAGTTCCAATCTTAATGTATGTATATACGCACACATACACACATACATACACACCAACTAAGAGATAACTAGCCTTGCATAAATCAAATAATTTCTAACTACAAAATTTTAATTGTCTTAAAAGTCAGATTATTTTTAAAAGTCTGATTATTTATACAGACTACAAACATATCCTTTAACTTAGTCACGTCTTGTATACTATCATTTTCCATTTTGTATTACACCAAGTACCAACTACAAAACTTTGTATCATCATCCTTCACACATCACTTAATACAAACTCCAAAAACCATACACCAACTTAATTTCATAGTTCAAACCATATACCAACTTAATTTCATGATTAAAAAAGAAAAGAAGATTCTTAGACTGTGTTTAGCAAAATTAAGCTAGTACTTATTTAGATGAACCATAAGCTAATTTATTGAAACGCTAATTTATTATAACTTTTTTCTAATTATACCCTTATTAGTATTGTGATTGTGTTTGGCAAACTAGTTGATAATTAAGCCAGTTGTTGACTATTAAGGTAATTAATAGTTGATAAGTTAGCTTATGAGTAAATTATGTTTGGCAAAAATTAGCTTACGAATATGTAAAATGAACAAAGATGGTATCTTGGTTATAATAATTAATATTAATAAGCGTACAAGTGAAAAAAAAACTACAAAATTTCTAAAATACTACTCCAATTAGCGTTTCAATAAGCTACCTTATGATCCATCCAAACACGTACTAGCTTAAGTTACCTTATCATCTAACTTATAAGCTAACTTATTTTTGCCAAACATAATCTAAATATATCTCATGACACCATTTTTTATTATTCTACATACTCATAAGTTAGTTTACCAAACAATTTATTCATAAGCTAGATTACTAGCTACTAACTAGCTTATCAGCTATCATCCGTAGCTTCGTAGCTTCATCAGTTGATTTACCAAACACAACCTTAATCATTCGTGTTCATTTACCATTTTGACACTAAACCACACTCCAAAACAACTATTCATGATTGGTTATTTTATTCCTATCCGAATATGTTTAGTTTATAAAAGTAAAGCTTATGCAAAAAATGGTAAATTGTCAATTTACACCCTGCCTTTTCCATTCAGACATAAATTAGAAGAAATAGGAAGCAAAGGGTAATAAGACTATCCACAGCAGCGCACCGAACCAATCTCAAGTTAGAAAAGGACAAAACATGTATTTAAAAAGAAAAGGAAAATGAAAATTGGCGAACCAATCTCGCTCGATCTGTATCGTGTAGCAATCCCAGATTGCTCAAAATTATTTAATTAACATTGACACATGTCTTAATATTATTGGTTTAACTAAAATTTTTAAGATAAAATCTTATTTAATTAAAAATCAGACTTTTATAAATTAATTAAAAAATAAAAATTATATTAAAATTCATGGTTTTCAATTCCCTACAAATAGAGACCAATATTGACATATTTTCATCACACCAATTTTTCTCCTCATTTCAATCCTCTTGTTATCTTCCTACTTTCTTTCAATTCTGCTATGGATCCAAACAATCCCAATTTTTCTTTGAATTCTCAGCATCCCGATAGCTCTCAGTATTACCAAAATTCACAGTATGAAAACTCCGAGTTTTTCATGTATAATAACCAAGTTTCTATCCATGAAAATACCGAAACCCCACAAAAGAATTCGAAGCCCGCTAAATGGGATAGCAGAGAAGATATAGTGATTGTTCGTTCGTTTTATTTATTTATATATTTATAATTAAAAAATAATAATTATATGTATAAAAAATAAAAAAATATAATTTTTATAAAATAATATAATAGATGAGATCGGATTGTGAAAGATTGTGGTTGGAGTGTGAAAAATTGAAGATTGGATTGGAGTTGAATATTATGAGGTGGAAGAGAGAGAAAGTAATATTTTAATTTGAGATTGGTTTGGTTGAGATTGTTGTTGTGGATAGTCTAAGCCGGTCAGACGGTCAGTTCCACGTCTCAACCAAAAATCGGGCCCCACCTTCATCACACCAAGCTCCACCCATTCGTTCCTACACTAAAACATACAAAATTACACATCTACCCCTCTCTACCAAAAATTACATATTTACCCCTACCTTCTCTATTCCCATTCTTTCCTACACAACCAAATTACATATCTACCCCTCACTCTCTTTTCTCATTCGTTTCCACACAACCAAAATTACATTTTTACCCCTCACTCTCTCTTCTCATTCGTTTCCACACAACCAAAATTACATTTTTACCCCTCACTCTCTTTTCTCATTCTCCACTTTCCACAACCAAAATTACATATTAACCCTTCACTCTCTATTCTCATTCATTCCTACTCAACCAAAATTACATATATACCCCCTCTCTCTTCTCATTCATTCCTACTCAACCAAAATTACATATTTACCCCTCTATCTCTATCTATTCTATATTTCTATTCTATTCTATTCTCTTCTCTTCACACACACATACATAATAATAAATACATATAAAGCCCACCCCCTAACCCCCATTATTATTTTTCCCTACTTTCTCTCTGCCACCACCACCACCACCATGTCTGACTACTACGACGATAACTGGCTGAAATCCGCCATGGATGACGACGATTTGGTCGCTCACGTCCTCCTCACACTCCGCCAGCCGGAAATGAAGCTCCGCTGGACCGTCCGCCAGCCGCGGTCACGGCCGCCTCAGCAGGCGGCCGCGTCCGCATCGCTCCCGTCATCCTCCGCTGCCGCCGCCAAGAAGTCGTCGGCGGCCACCGCTAGGGCCAGCCCGACGACTCCGCTGTCGTGGAGCGGCGCCACATCCGTCAGCGGAGGCGGCGGCGGAGGCGATGGGAACGAGGAGTCGAGCCGATTGGTTCCCAATCGGCCCGATGTATCGAGATCTAAGGTGCGTATGTTTACTTGTTGTTTTTTAATGGCGGTGGTTATTAAGGTGTCTGTAGTGATTCAGCCGGTGGTTGTGGTGGTTTTTTTTTTTGTGTCATTTGGTTCTCGTGTTTGTTGATGGTGGTGGTGGCTGTTTGATAATTGGTGTTATGACGAAAATACCCCTAGTAGGTCGCCTAATTTACAGGTCACCGGTTGAGGATTTGTTGTCAGATGAAACACACACCCTCCCACTTTACCGGTTTTTTTTCAGTTTGTGAATTTACGGTTTTACCCTTGGCCCATGCAAAAATCATCGGAAGACAGATCTCGTCGGCCTGTGTTTTCTCCGATGCTGTCGATTCCACCACTTTTTCCACGGTTGACCAAATTGCCCATTTCTTTGCTATATATATAATTATATATACTAAATATATAAGTTTTATTTAACTAAATATTTAACTTTTTTTTGTGTTTTTGCTATAAAAGTTTAATGTTATTCATAATCCAGGATTATTCAGATTGAATATATATAACAATTAGATTAAGTTTCCATTTATATATATATATATAAAAAAAGTTATTAAAATCAATCTTCTAAAAATATATATAATATTTATTTAAGGTGAATACTGAATACTCGTATGCTCTTCCATTTCAGATTTCTAGAAAACCTAGGCTTTACCCTTAAGCCTTAAGATGATACTCGGGCATCAAATTACCCTTTTACCCTTTTACCTTTTCCCATATTTATAAATTCCCACATGAGGGATTAAATAATATATTTTTATATTACTATAATTTTTCCAATGAGAAGCAGGTGACTTCCTTTTGATGCACAGAGTCAGAAATCAAACGACTTTCCACGTTTTTCTCACACCCATTTTACGAAACTGCCCTTTCCTCCCAAAAGGATAGTTTAGTCATTTCACATCTTCCATAGTAGTTGATAAACTCATGACCCGTGTACATTACCCGTCAAAGTCAATACTCAATACCCATCTAGATTTGGTTGAAAAAGACGAAATGTGTGCCACTCACAAAAAAAAAAAAACGAAATATCCTACCCAAGGGTATTTTTGTCTTTTCCTTTTGTGGGTATTTTGTTGGCATGTTTTTGTGTCAAGTTTAGGTGTTACCTTTTTAACGCACCCATGCACCAATTGAAAAGCATGGATTGCATTGGAATTGAAATGAATGCATCGGAATTGAAAAAAGTGGTCTTTGATGTTGACGTATGTGTGTATGACGCAATTTACTTTTTGGACGTATATAGCAATTGCAAGTAATGTTTAAGCTTCCCAAAGAAAATGAGTCAATTTGTCAGGTCATGGCAAAGTCCGCTAAAAATGGACCCAGGTCAGCTAATTTTTTTATGAATCCGATCTTTTAATTCCGTAAAAGCGGAACTCAATTTAACGGACCAGCGGGTATTTTAAAAGGGATGATAGTTTGACCAATAGGGGTTAAGTTTGGTCACCCGGGCCAATTTCCGTAAATGGAGCTTACCCTCAGGGGTATTTTGTCTTTTCACATTGTGGGTATTTTCGTTGGCGTGTTTTCGTGGCAAGTTTAAGGGGTCTCGTGTGTGAGAGTGTGTGTTTGGTAGTAGTTGTGCACTTTATTGGGTGTGTGGAAGAAGTAGAAGAAGATGGGAAATAATCCAGTGTGTTTGCGGTCTTTGGGACTCGTGTGCAACCGTATCTTGTTGTCAATTTCCATTAGCCAATAGTATTTTTTTTCTTCATCATGTGGGTTGTAGTGAAAATATTTAATTCAAGAAAACTTATGGTTGACAAAGTCAAAGGATGTTTTTTCTATGTTTTTAAGGGTCAGGATGATGTCTGTTATTTTTTTAATTAGACAGCCCTGTTACACTAGCACTCAACTTTTATAACAAGTGATTGGTCCCCAATAGAGGTTATAGAATTCTGGTCAAATAAATGGTTCCTGCATGACAAGTTTTCTTGAATTTTTCTTTAAAAGAAAAATAAAATCCTTTTAGATGGATGTGCAATTCTGCATGACATGATTTCTTTTTTAAAAAATAAAATAAATAAGTGAAGGGTATTTTAGTAACTTTACATATTTCTGTCGTGCAAAGTGACCCACGTGGGTTCGACACTCGTTTCATGTATCAAAGGCATTTAAAATACTGTTATGATCGAAATGCGTGGGTATGAAGTCAAATCTTATTTGTTTTCGGGGTGATTTGGAGTGACTTTGATTTTTCGATCTAGTAAAGGTCAAATTTTTGTAATTAAAAAAAACCGGTCAAGATGTCAACGTGATGAATACGGTTTGATATTTGGTGTTTGTTCAAATTTGGTCTTTATTTTTCTCCAAAAAGGGGCTTGTTTTAAAATCTAAGAGCAAGACAAATTTGGGGTTCTTTACGCTTCACTTTGTAAAGGTATTAAGGAATGATTCCTGTATATGGTTGTCTAGCTGAAGGGTATTATAGTAATTTTACACATTTTTGTCGTGCCCAAATGACCCACGTGGCCACACTGTTCCATGTATCAAAGGCATCTAAAATACTGTTATGATTGAGCTTTAGGTATGAAGTCAAAAACTTGTTTTGTTTTTGGGGGTGATTTAGAGTAACTTTGATTTTTTGATAGTAAAGGTCAAAATTTTGTACTCTTAAAAAAAACGGTCAAGATGTAAACACGATGAACACGGGTTGATATTTGGTTGCTTGTTCAAATTTATAGTCTTTGTTTGTCCCAAAAAAAGGTCTTGTTTTAAAATCTAAGAGCTAAGACCAAATTTGGGGTTCTTTATGCCTCATTTTGTAAAGGGTATTACAGAATGATTCCTATATATATATATGTCTAGAAGGGTAAAATGGTACAAAAAATATTCTTTTGATTATAAAATGCACTTTTTTTTTTCTTTTGACTTTGAATTTTTAAATATTGGCATTGGTTTCTACGTGTGTGCAAAACAAACATTGTGTCTTTCTAATGAAGACAAGCAAATGCATATTAGAGGGTATCTCTATCATTTCTTGTTTCGTGGAAATCGAAGATTAAAGGATTTCTTATTTTACTTTATAAGTATTATTTTATATCGTATCGAAAGAAATGATAATATGATTGTAGGTCCCGTTTATTTGATGTGAAGAAAAATGAATAGGGTCTTTACATACGTCAATGAAAGATAGTATTCTCGATTCAGATCTTGTGTTCTTGTTAATTTTGTAGTTATCGTCGTTTGCTCTATGATTTAATTTATTGTATTGGTTTGTATTTCAGGTTATTCGGCCGAATGAAACAACCCCCACAAAGAGACCAAGAAAGAAGAAGGTATCCCTTTCTTCTTTTGATGTGTACCTCAAAGATTCTCTGTAGAAATCTTGTGGGCTAGCTAACTACAAATAAATGCTCTGACTTAGGCGATCTTGCCCAATAGTCTCTTTAGGGTCAACAAAATACTACCTTTGGGGTTCTACTAGATTAGTCGAGTTGGCTTGGACACCATTGTTTTCTAGTTGTTCTTTTCAGTGTCCCTTGGGATTTTATTGGCAGGGTCCCATAGGATTTTCTTGGCTGTTATGTTCAGGGTCCCTAGGATTTTTAAGACTATTATCTTTCGGATCCCTTGGGATTTTCCTATTATCTATAGGGTCCCCTTGGGATTGTCCACTCTATTATCTTCAGGGTCCCTTGGGATTTTTCTGCTGTTATCTTGAGAGTCTCTTGGATTTTTGTAGCTGTTTTCTTGGAGATCTTAATTTGTGGTTTGTTTGGTTACTTTTTAGACGTTGGCTGAACTTAAAGAGGATGAGACGACATTATTAAAGGAAAGAAAGCAATTGAAACGGGTACGATGAAATTGTATTATAGATCTTTGATTGTTTATTGTTTTTGGAGATTGAATGCTCATTATAGTTTCCTTTGTGATTTTCAGCAACTAGCAAGTTTACAAGCTACATGCCAACAACAAAGAAAGGAGAATGAGAGCTGAAGAAGATGAAGGTAAAAACCAACACATTTTGAAATCCATATGGATTTAATCATGAAAATATTTAAGAGCATCTTCAATAAATTCTTTTAAATGAAGAAAAGAATAACTTTTTTTCTCAAAATAAAGAAGAAATAGGGATAGATAAAAAATTCAAATTGGGAGAACTAGCTAAATTAAATATAAAGAGAGAAGTAATGTATTTTTATTCGTTTCCACCAATTAAAGTTATTATTTTTATAAAAATTTAAAATTTTATTAGATATTAAATTATGAGTGTTTTAATAATATAATAAATATTAAAAAAATTAAGTAAAGAAATTTTGAAGTTGAATACAATATTTTTGAGTTGAACTCTAATAAGCAAAACAAGTGTATGTTTTTTTTTTCTTTCATCAATCCAAACTTTATGAAAAGAAATAGGTATGGTAATTTGTTCAAATTTGATAACTTTCTTAAGTTAAATTGTTGAAAGAAAGATGATTTTTTTTTAAAATGATTCCTATCTATATTCTTTTTTATATAGATTGTTATTTGAAAATAGTTAGATATTAAATGTATTGAATATTTTAAAATTTAATCAATTTGAAATCTCAAAAATAAAGAAACAATGATAGTTGAATCTAACTCTCTTTGATAATTTAACTTTTGCTTATTTATTAGAAATCGTATAGAGCATGAAGCTAGATTAATTACAACATTTTCTAAGTTATGTTTGGTTTCAGATGACTTTTCCATGTGATGTAAAAGGGTTGAAGGCGGATGCAGTGGGTTCGTTTGCGTACCCGATCTGAATATTCCGTGGCTGTTGAAGAGGAGTAAAGTAGGAATAGAATATATAACGATCAACAATAGAAAATAAGTTCTAATGTTGATGGATAGGCTAAATGTAAGTAGAGAAAAGACTTCCTATGATGAAAAGATAACGATAGTGTAGAAATCTTTTAACCATTTTAGTGCAATATTCTTTATGGATCTTATATTTGTTACCTTTTTTTGTTTCCATTTATAAGCGTATAGATTACAAGTATCCGAAGGCTTGTTTGGTTGTTAATTTCAAAATATTTGAGTTAGTGGTGCGTATAAGTGGTCCATGCTACTAATTGTGAATCTTTGATATCATTAACGGTCACTTTAAAATAATCACGTTGTTTCTGTTTTAATTTCAAGATCTTAATTTACTTGAATTGTGCATGTTAAATGGACAAGGACAAGATTACATTTCCAAACGGATTTCAAAATTATTGGTATGGTATAATTATTTTGTTCATGATCTCTTGATGCAATATACAACTCAATTTCTACATCTTCAAACAAAAAAAAAAGGTTGAATTTCATTTTCTACCCTTTAAAGCCTCAAAGAAAATCGATTACAAAAAATGGCTAAAAAGAAATGGACGAAATTTGTTTGTCCATACTAATTAAGTAAGTTTGGTCACCAACCGGTTATACAAAACCATCTAAACAGCTAATTGAAACTTATTATTTTTATTCTTAAAACTCTATATGCCAGTCTAAGAATCGTCAACAAAGTTATTGTTATTTTAGCTTTGTTTTTTTATGGTTAAAAGAACATATTGTTTAAAGTGAGAATGAATAATTAAGAAAGTTTTCTTGGTAACTGTTATGCAATTGGGAGTGAGACTACTTATGGAGTAAGCAATTAAAGGGACATAGATAAAAAAGAAAATTACAACTATTTATAGCTTATAATAGACTAATTTTTTACGGTTACCAAAAAGTTATAAAAGATATACATGTCGACAATAAATATTGAACAAGAGATTGGATCTTATAAACCCGACTTTAAAATGACATTTCATTCATAAAATCTCTCCTGCACCACTCACTTTATATCTCCAAATTTTTTTCATATTTAGTTTGATTTTGAATTTATTTTGTTCGTGTTTTATAATCCAAAACTAATGCACCCTTAAAAAACTGTAGTATCTTTTTTTTTTTTTTGCGTTCTATTATTAATGTTTGCTTTCTTTTAAGTTTTAATAAAATGAGATATTTATACTTTCTTGTTTACTTTACATTTATAATTTGAATAATTTGACAAAAAGAAATTATTCTTTATAAAGATGGTTTTGCTAAATAAATCAAAAGGCACCAGTGGTCTAGTGGTAGAATAGTACCCTGCCACGGTACAGACCCGGGTTCGATTCCCGGCTGGTGCATACTTTTAATTTTTTTTTTTATAATTTTATGCTTTTGGTCACTATAGTTTCTTAAAATTTACAATATTGTCCCTATGGTTTGGGAATTGTAGTTTTTCTTCCTATGTAATTAAATTTGGTACTCTTTCTTACTTTCTTTTTATTTTTTCTATATTTGTAATTTTGTTTATTCTTTTGGTCACTTAGTTCTTAATTTACATATTGCTATGGTTTGATTGTAGTTTTCTTCATAATTAAATTTGTACTTCTATTCTTACATTCATATTATTCTATATTGTAATCATACATCTCGTTTTAGGGTGGTCAATAACTTCGAGTCCAATTTAGAAACTATGTAAAAGTTAATGATAACATGCTAACGTATGACATGACTCGACGTCACAAGAGCTTAAACCTATAGTTGGCCCAATAACTTCAAACCATAGAGGAAGTTATTGATAATCTATGAGTGTTATGGTTTTAGTTCTCGTACACAGGTAGAATTACAAATGTTTGACGAGAGGAGGAAGCGGCGCGTACGATACAATGCACACTCGACATTGGTTGCATACAATACCATTTTAAGTACTAATATATTGCATCGGTATGCATGTGGCTCCTACCAAATGCTCACTAGGCAAAAATCACACCTTAGTTTACCTTATCATGTAACATTATAGGCTATACAAACAAATTATTGGTAAACGTTTTATACCTCATAAGTGCTTAGTGGATGACTTTTGGTCCTTGCTGCTATACCTCTTATCTGTAAGATTCTTGCTCTTTACCATGCTAAATCGAAAAGGTAAATAATATCGATAAGCGCTTACCTAGTAAATGTTTAGTAAACAACCCTAACTATTGTTTGCCAGTTACTGCTAGTTATTGGTAAGCATCGGAAGGACAAACTTTAGTTTCAAACACAAAAATAACAATAAATTACAAAAACCATAAACATAAAAACCAAAATTTCAAAACGGCTTTGACGTAAGTCACAACTTATAAAATCGGATAAAATAACAATAAATTACGTAACATTTTGGATTGGGTTCAGGTGAGACCAACATATTTTCATGAAACCCCGAAGACTAAACTTTTAGATTGAAACTTCACATCAAATCACTGTAAAGTTTAAAAAAACTCGGAACCTTTACACCAAAAACATTGTGGAGGTCTTAGAATGTTTTGCTATGAAGTTTCAAGTAAAAAAGTTTGGTCAAACGTGTTTCACGAAAACATGTTGATCTTAGATAATCCCAAGTAGTAACATTTTTAGTTCTTTTTGGCTAAGGAATTTTCATAATTGAATTACATCTTCATATCGTGTTTCTCATTACCAACTCCGGCCAACTTCATCTTTTTCCGGCCAGAATCACCGAACAACTGACCCACCGTCGTCACCACATTGCACTTACTTCCACCACCAACCACCGCCGGACTTCCTCTTCTTCACGCCGGCGACGTCTCACCGTCGCCGGACCGGAAACACCGACGGAATCACAAATTCGTCCGAGCACCGGCCCCCCTCATCCGCCTCGCCGCCGCGTCGTACGCACGCGCCGCCTCCTCCGCCGTGTCAAACGTCCCCAACCAATGCCGGCACCGCCCTATCCGGTCACGTATCTCCGCCGACCACCGCCCCCACGGCCGCTTCCTCACCCCTATGTACCTCTTCTCCACCACCACCACTCTTCGCCGGCCGGACTCTGGTTCTCCGGCGACACCTCCGGCGACCGCCGGCGAACTGTTTCCGAACAGAATTTGTTCTCCGACCACGGCGGCGATGCCTTCAAGAACGCCACGGCGGTGGTTTTCCGGCGAATTTGAAGATTCGGAGATGGGTTTTGATGGGTTTGGTCGAAAAATTTGTGGGTTTTGAAAATCTTGATCGGAAATTTTATGGGTTTTTGAGAATTTGAGTTTTCATTGTTTTTGGAGTTATTTTTCAATGGAAGTTGGATGGATCATTGAAAGAGTATCTGTAATTTTGTATGTATCTATCTTTCAAGTACTATATAGTACTACTGCAGGTGCCAGGAGGATCTAATCAAAAGATGACGAAAGCTTTGCATGGGAAAAATGGTTATTGTTACGTAGTTTTAAAATTCTGTCATTTGTACTATTTGACCCGACCCGAATTAATGATTTGGGATAACCCGGTGTACAAAAAATGGAACCATCGAATTACTCGAGTCGAAGAGTTTTTAAGCATTGTTCGTAAAAATAAGCTATTTTAAAAGGTCGTTCCCGGTACCAATATTTCGTACCTTCCTATCCTTATGTCACCTCAATGTCACACCAAATTTTTTTATACACTATGAATTCTCAAGTAGATTTACCATAAACATTTCATATCGTCATACACTTACGGCGTCATTGGGCTTGGAAGCCCTTTGTCATTTGTATGTATCTACTGCTGCCTACCGAACTCTTCACCCGTTCCATGCTACGCATGCCTAAGTCATGAGCTTATAAGCTAGTACATGTTTAGATGAACCATAAGCTAAAAGCTAAGTAGAGTAGCATCTAGTGACTTATAAGACTTTTTATTTAATTTTTATTTTAAATATACTCGTGCTACTTTTTACCTACAATATTTAAACAGACATTTTTTTTTGTCATTTTATAGTTATAAACTACTTTATCAACTAGTTTTTGGCAAACGCATCTTATTCATCTGCTAGCTTATCAGTCATCAATTAGCTTATCTAAGCTAGCTTATCAAACATAGCCAAACTAAATCTAATGTTTAGCGGTTTGGAAAATCTCGAACCAACCCAAACCATGCCGGATATATATATATATATAGAGGAGAGTTCCGTTGTTAACCGCAAATAGTGTGTTAACCGTGTTAACCCAATTAAAGTTAGGGGCATTTTTGGAATTAAAAAAAAAACACCTTCCATCCTTCTCCTTCCATTAATAGCATTATTTTCCTTTCCTCAATTGAAAAGCCTCGTCTAGACAAACCACCACCACCACCACCACCACCAACACTACTACCACCACCACCACCACCACCACCACCAGATCTGCCACCACCACCGCCACCACCACCAGATCTGCCACCACCACCGCCAAATCCGTCGACGTCTTCCACCGCCACCACCACCAGATCTGCCACCACCATCGCCACCACTGCCAGATCCGCCGACGTCTTCCACCGCCACCACCGCCACCACGCCACCACCGCCACCACCGCCAGATCCAACAACGTCTTCCACCGCCACCACCGCCAGATCCAACGACGGCTTCCACCGCCAGATCCAACGAAGACTTCCACCGCCACCACTGCCAGATCCGACGACGTCTTCCACCGCCACCACCACCATATTCGACGACATCTTTTACCCCTACCACCACCAGATTTATCGCCTTCCACCACCAACAGATCTGACGGAAGGATGAAGGTAGAGGTAAATCTGACGGAAGGACGAAGGTAGAGGCGGTGATGGAGGAAGAGGTGGAGGAGGTAGTGGTCGTCGTGCACATGTGTTTCGTTGTGTGTACAGGTGTTTACCGAGGAGGATGGCGAACGGCTGGTGCACCACCACCACCAGATCTGTGCACAAGTGTTTCATGGTGGTGGTGGTGGGTTGTGGTGGTGTTTTGGAGTGGTGGTTGTGGTGGTGGTGGCTGTGATGGTGGTTTGGTGGTGGTGGTTGTGGTGGTGGTGGCTGTGGTGGTGGTGGTCGACTAGTGGTGGTGGGTGTGGTGGTGGTTTTGAGATGGTAGGTGTGGTTGTGGTGGTGGACTAGTGGTGGTGGTTGTGGCGGTGCACATGTGTTTACGGGTGGAGGAGGAAGGAGGCGGCGGGTGCACATGTGTTTTACCGGGTGAAGGAGGAAGGAGGCGGCCGGTGCACATGTGTTCACCGGGTGGAGGAGGAAGGAGGCGGCCGGTGCACATGTGTTCACCGGGTGGAGGAGGAAGGAGGCGGCCGGTGCACATGTGTTCACCGGGTGGAGGAGGAGGAAGGAGGCGGCGGTGCACATGTGTTTACCGGGTGGAGGGGGAAGGAGGGCGGCGGTGCACATGTGTTCACCGGGTGGAGGAGGATGGAGTTGGCTTTCCCAAAATACCCCTGTGCACTTGTGTTTGCTGTATTTTTTAATTTTTAGTTATTAAAAATTCCCTAATTATAGGGATTTAATCTTGACCTTAGATTTAAATTATTAAGGGGTTGTGATGGGTTAACACGGTTAACACACTATTTGTGGTTAACAACGGAACTCAACCCTATATATATTATATATTTATATATTATATATATAGGATTAGATTCAAATGAGAAGTGCTAAAAAAATGAGAAGTAGAAAGTGATCTCCACAACTCATCCGGTCAATAAAGGCGGCCTTTGACGGGTCTCCTCCTTTAATAATCCTTTACCCTCCCATGAATCGCGTCAATCCCCCGTGATCGCGTCCACCGTAACCGGTCAAAGCCATATTTATTGACGGATGATTGGTGGAGATCACTTCTCTACTTTGTATTTATTTTAGCACTTACCTCATTTGAACCTTTCTCTCTCTCTCTATATTATATATATGTAACAAATTTATATAGAGATAGATAAAAGATTGCAAATATGTTTATATGAAGAGAGTACATGAATTGCCAATGCATATATTAGTAGATTGACAACCATGTTAAGAGGTGTTTGAAAAGCTATTTGAGTAGAGTTTTGCTGAATTATTATAATTATGAAACTTCTTATTTTTTTGTATTCCAAATATATCTTTCTACCTTTTTACATTACTAATATTTAAACATGTCTGTTTTAGTCATCTTACAATCAAAGCTACTTATCAGCTAGTTTTTGCCAAATACATCTTACTCATCAGCCATTTTACGAGTTAACTACTACTTATCAGTCATCTGCTAGTTTATCAACTTATTTGCTATAGATGGCCTTAACATTGTCTTGTTACCTTTTCAAAAATAAATATAAAATTTGTGTTTGTTAATAACAAGTGGACGGTTATACCCTGGGGGTAGGCTGTAGGATTTAGGTAAGCGTCAGGGTGACGTAGTTGACAAGATTGTTTTTCAGAGGAGGAACTGGAAGACCCTGACCGAACTGACCGTTGGAGCAGAAGATGAATCCATTTGTAAGAGTATCTTAACAGATTTTAAAAAAAATACACAATTTTTTTTTTTTATTTTATAAAACAGATTTGTGATATTGTTCTTTTTCAAAACCAAGAAAACATGGATTTTGAGTCAAAATGTTGTTCTAAATAGTTTTTCAAATTAAATGAAGAAAAGTATAATAATATAATACACATTTTTTTCTTCAAATATGGGAAAAAAATTGAATAAAAGTGAGCGACAATAGAGAGATGTTTGTTTATATCTTATATTTTTATTAAGAGACTATGGCTTTGTTTGGCAAGCATAAGCTAGCTTATAAGCTAGCTGATAAGCTAGCTTATAAGCTAGTCCATCCAAACATGTACCAGGAAGCTAGCTTATCAGCTAGCTTATAAGCTAGCTTTTTGAAACGCTACTTTGAGTAGCTTATGAGGAGCTTATTGTAGCTTTTTCCAATTATACCCTTATTAATATTAATTATTAAATTCAAATATACCCTTTTTGGTCATTTATACATACTCATAAGCTAGTTTTTGCCAAACATAATTTATTCAACAGCTAGCTTATCAGCTACTAGCAAGCTTATCAATCAACAGCTAGCTTATCAGCTATCCGCTAGATTATCAGCTACCAGCTAGCTTATAAGCTACGTTTGCCAAACATAGCCTATATCTGAATCATTAAGAGGTGAATTTTTGTTTGGCAAAGAAAAAGTCTGTGTATAACCATTTTAAAACTCTTAATATACTTACCATACAACTTAATCATATTTCATATTACACTATATCATAATCACGAATTTTCTCTAAACTTAAGGGGGCGTTTGGTTCACAGAATGATTTCTGAAGGAATGGAATCTGTCAAAGGAATTGGAATTCTGGAAGGAATTGGAATGGAATGTTAACGGTTTGACCAAGTGTTTGGTTGACATGAATGGAATGTAATCGTAAAAGGAATTGGAATCTGTCTGTTTGGTTTGGTAGGGAATTGGAATGGAATGTTGAAAAATGATAAAAATACCCTTCTATTTATATTAATTTTTTGAAATATAAAATAATAAAGATATTAACATTTATAAAGGAAAATGTAAATCACGTTCTTTCCCATGAATTTTATTAAAATAAATGACCCTTTTTCATGAGTTTTTATTAAGTTTTGATGATTTTTATTAGATTAAAAAGAAATCCTATCTTTCCCTTTTTTAACCTAATCTCAGAGCCTCCAGACTCTTCTTCCTCCTCTCATTTTCTTTCATCCTTCACTATGGCATCAAGATGATTATCGAAGAAAAATAAAGTAAGCAGGAGCAGGGGTGTTCAAAAAAATCCGAATCCGATTCAACATCCGAATACTCGAAAACTTCCGATCCGAAAATATCCGAAATCGGATATCCGGATTTTCGGATTCGGATTCGGATAGTGTTTTCGGAAATTTCGGATATTCGGATATCCGAAATATCCGATTTTTATAATAATATATTATTTTATATATTATTTTATTAATAATAGATATATATTAAAAAATTAAAACCCTATCAAAGTCTCATATGCATTTTATTAATATATGATATATATTATTTTATATATTATTTTATGTTCTTATGTTACTTTAAACTTTCGTATTATTATTTAAAAACACGTAAACTAAGTATTTGATGTCGTATTAGCTTGTTGATGATTGGAAAATGTGGACGATTATTATGTTCAAGAATGATGTATTTTTTTGGGTTTTTTTTAGCTAAAAATGACATTTTTATCCAATATTTCGAAATTTCGAAATTTTCGGATTATCCGGTATCCGAATCCGGAATTTCGGATATCGGATTTTCGGATATCCGGAATTTCGATTCGGATTCGGATACTAAATTTCAGTATCCGAAATTTTCGGATATCCGAAAATCGGATATCGAAAATGAACACCCCTAAGCAGGAGATCGTCCAGATAAGTCGAGTTAAAGAAGAAAACCGTCCACATAAGAAGGTAAGCATGAGATCGTCCTTCATCTTCCTCAGTTCGAAAAAGAAGAAGGGGAGAAACCAGAGATGAAATCGAAGGCAAGCAAGAGACTTCCAGATGAAAATCGATGTCAAAATCATGAAAGAGATGCAAAATCGTTTTTATGTTTTTATGGAATCGAAGGCAGATATGAGATCGAACAAAATGAAACCAAAGGCAAGCTGACGGTTTTATGTTTTTACGGAGGGTATTTTGGTCTTTTTCAAATTTTGGATTGGAATGGATTTCAATTCCATCTCAAATGGGAAGGAATGATCAAATCTGTGTTTGATGGAATGTTGGGATTTGAATTCCATTCCATGGGTAACCAAACATCACAATGGAATTCGGTCAATGGAATTGACCATTCCAATTCCCTCCAATTCCGTCGGATTCCGACGAACCAAACACCCCTAAGGGTTTTCTCTAAACTTTCCTATTATTACTTTCTTAAGAGTAAATTACGGATTTGGTCCATGTGGTTTTTATGGATTTGGTCCCTAAATTTCAGTAATTACGGATTTAGTCCCTGTGGTTTGCAAATTCTTTTGGATTTGGTCCTAAATTTCAATAATTACGGATTTGGTTCCTGTGGTTTGCAAATTCTTTTGGATTTGGTCTCTGATAGCGCAAATAGGCACGGACCAAAACCAATAGAATTTGCAAACCATAAGAACCAAATCCATTAGAATTTGTAAACCACAAAGACAAAATCTAATAGAATTTGCAAACCACAAAGATAAAATCCAACAAAATTTGCAAACCACAGGTACCACATTTGTAATTATTAAAGTTTAGGGACCAAATCTATAAAAACCCCCAAACCACAAGGACCAAATCTGTAATTTACTCTTTTCTTAATTATGAATTTTTTATCAAATGCCAACGTTATTAAAAAAAAAAAAACGTTACTACTCGCAATAAATTCAAAACAAATTAAGTACCCTTTTAATTACCATTGTTTTACTTTCACTTTCTTTTACTAAACCTCATATAACTTCCATTACAAACTTAATCTTTTCCGGCAACCGGAACCCAAATTTGGCATCATGAATCCACACCCAAATCCAAATTCCGGCGACCGGAGATGGATCCTTCAAATCCGTCAAACGATCGATCAAGATATCGAAGAAGAAGAAGAAGATATCGATATTCCGATAAGTATATTCAACGTCCCACCAAACTTAGTATCCACAAAACCAGATTGTTACATTCCACAACAAGTAGCATTAGGTCCTTATCACCATCGGAGACCCGAGCTTTACGAGATGGAAAGACACAAGATTTCGGCCGCTAGAAAGTATCAAAAGCGAATGCAAGATCGCGGTCTAAAGTTCGAACAAATCGTGGGTCAATTAGCGGTTTTCGAGCCAAGAATCCGAGCTTGTTATAACAAGTATTTGGATTTCGATGGCGAAACGCTAATTTGGATGATGGGTCTTGATGCTTCATTCTTGATCGGGTTTCTTGACGTCTACGCTATTGAAAAAGAACGATCATCGGTTACGCGAATGTCGTCGCGTTTGGTTGATATTTCGTGTCGAAAATTCGCGCATGATGGGATTCTTAGGGATATTGTGATGTTGGAGAATCAAATTCCCATTTTTCTTTTGGAAAAGATGTTGGAATTCCAATTCCATTTCCATTGTTTGGAATCTGCTGAGAAGTTGTTGGATTCAATGTTGGTAGGGTTTTGTAAAGAGGTTTCTCCATTTAGGGTTTTGGATGATGTTAGCAAGATTCTTGATTGTAACCATTTGCTAGGGTTTCTATACCACATGATTGTGGGTCCCACAATAGAAGAACATTGTTTTGAAACAATTGATCAAGAAAATCAAGAAGATCAACAAGAAAAAGAAGAAAGACAATGCAAATTCAAAGGAATCATCAATGGGGTTCAAAGATTTCTTGAAAGATTGAAACTTTCCGAACTCGTAAAACTCATGGAGAAGTTTCGGCCCGTGATCATTTCCAACATACCCATTGTAAGAATCTTTAAACATCATGTATTTAAAGAAGAGAAAGAGGTTTTGGATGTGGATCGATGCGATCGTAAGCCTCCGTTAACGGAAGAAATCTCGATCCCGTCTGTTACCGATCTTTCTAAAGCCGGGTTTCGGTTTTCTCCTCATCGGGTGGGA
This sequence comes from Centaurea solstitialis, assembly GCA_030169165.1. NCBI lineage: Eukaryota > Viridiplantae > Streptophyta > Magnoliopsida > Asterales > Asteraceae > Centaurea > Centaurea solstitialis. The sequence continues at coordinate 2,552,120 of CM058041.1, read as the reverse complement.
TCTTTACGATTAAATTCGACGAGAGCTCATCGGTTTTCTTTCTTCCGGTTGTGAGTTTGGATGTGAATACGGATGTCGTGTTGCGCAATCTGATCGCGTACGAGGTATGTAACGCATCCGGACCGTTGATTTTGACTCGTTATACAGAGTTAATGAATGGGATTATCGATACGAAAGAGGATGCAAAGTTGCTTAGAGAAAGAGGGATCATGGTGAATAGATTGAAGAATGATGAAGAAGTGGCTAAGTTGTGGAATGGGATGATGAGCAGCTCTGTGAGATTGACCAAAGTGCCCTTCTTGGACAAGGTGATTGAAGATGTTAACAAGAATTATGAAAGAAGATTGAGGGTTAAAATTGAGAAAATTATGAAGGTTTATGTGTTTGAATCATGGCAGTTTCTGGTATTTGTGGCTGTTGTGATACTCTTGTTCTTGATGTCTTTAGAGGTGTTCTCTTCTGTATCTAGATTTATTCTTATGTTATTCATAAGAACTATCTTTTGATCAAATCACATAATTATGAATAGTATGTTTATATGTAATCTTGTGTCTTGAAACACTTGATGTAAGATGCGTGAGAAATGGATCTGAACAGGTTGGTCACTTTTAAATCTCAAGCTCATCCATGAATCGGTGTTTGATGCGGGGATTAATCTAATACATCTCATCCTAATAGACATCCAACAACTGATAACGAATTCTTACGCTTCTCATATGTGAAATAAACACATTGTGAAACAAATATATGCTAATCCAGTCTTCTAGTGCTGTGGCATAATGGTTATCGCTCGGGGGTTCATAGCGCCCTAACCGAGTTCGAGCCTTCTCGTATGCATGTCTGGGGACATTTAAGTGGGACCATGTTTAGCCCCCAAAATTGCCTGGGATTAGTCGGGCTTTGGCCCGGACACCCTTGGCCAATATATATGTGTGTGTGTGTGTGTGTGTGTGTGTTGAGGGAAGTTCATTTTGTAACACCCTCGTCCCACGAGGCTAAGGACGGAAGATGCCACAATTACGTTTAAACTACAAACAAGTCAAATTATCGATTATACAGAGCACCTAATACCATTTATACAGAATACAGCTGTGTAACCACAAATGGAGATAACGGTTACAAAACATGGTCTTAAAGTACACATGTGTATATATGTATATCTACACCAGTCACCAAAAAATCAACAAAAGTGAGTCCAAAATCCATGCTAAGTCATGTACCTGCCGAGAACAAGGAAAAATCTCGGCTGAGCTTAATGCTCAGTGAACGAATAATGATATATCAACAATAACCATGGTATAACAAGTTCAAAGAGAATACATAAGCAACACTCAAAATTAAAACGTCTCAATGAAAAGTGAAGTCAAACGAACGCCTTGAAGGCATGCCAAAGTTCAAAGACTAAACCGCATCTTCAGATACGTTTCCAAAGGATGATCAGTCCGTTTGGGCCTGGGTGAGGAAAGAGGTGCAGGCATAGCACATCAATCCTCTCCGTGGATTTAACCACGACCACATTTTCTTTTCCGATAACGGTTCCTAGGATCTATCCATACGCCCTCTACTTTGACCGGTACCAGGGTCAAGTCCGCTTTTAAGGACTATATACAATTGAGGATGCCATGATAGTTTTAGCCACCATGGAAGCATCTCAATACCGGTGCCTCGATATTGAGTATATATAAAAATGGCTCACAATGGATACCATCCAACAAGTCACAATCCATGTTTTAGTCAGAACGAAATCATAATTCGAAAGCGAACAAATGCGCTACATGTAACAAGCATGAAAGCAATTTCGAGTCTGTATGTTGGAATTTATAATCGTTTATCCGAATTAGGAGGCCATATGCAACTGGCAATCCCCGTGTCAAATGAAGTAAGATATCCGACTATCCGTACCTGAGTAAACGGTTATGAAATACCACAATTGGAGTCCCCAAGAGTTGATACGATTCACACGAATTCACCTTTACACAAATAAACATTGATTACCAACTATATATAATAATCATGTAACTACTAGACTATATAGTGTTAGACCCATGTTTCTACTCCTTATCTCTATACTAGTCCCAGATAGATCTAATATTGAATAGACTAAGTTCTTGTAAGGCCATGTGCTGTGGCATCGGGTAAGGCCATCGGGTAGTTGCTACCCCTTGGGTAGTTTAAGTGAACACCATAGTGGATGCCTTCGGGTAGGCATGCTTCGGTTTCACCAAGCCGAGGCTTCCACCCCCACCCCCACCCCTCACACCCCACTTCTCTCTCTACTTTGTCTCTATCTCTCTCTTCTTTCTCTCTCTTCTTTTATTAATTTTTTTATTTTAATTTAATTAAATGGTTTTGGTTGATAGTGGATGAATTGGGTAGTTTTGGTTTGTTTTGGGTAAAATAGTGGAAAACTGATGTGGCGCTGATGTGGCAGTTGAAACCATTGGTTTGCAGTGGGTCGACAGTGGATGGCCTAAGGTACAAGACGAAGAAGTCTAAAGTACAAACGGAGATTATCGTTCAATTACCCTGCACCTAATAGCTTAAGTCACCTTAATTTTCGAGCCTTTTCGCCCTACTTGGAGACCACAATAGCTTATACAATCTGAATGAAAGTTGTAGTACAAGGTCTTAGGAGTCTATCGGCTTTGGAATCACCTCATTTGGATCATGCGTCTATTAGATACGGACTTTACGAAACAGCAGTGCTTATCTCGACATGCTGCCAACAGCCCTAAAAACCCATTGTTTCGGACCTTTTAACGTCACAATTAGGAGTCGGGCTCTAAATAACAATCGTAATATATGGTAGGAGCTATAAGACTGCAAAATTTGAGTCCTTTCTGACGCACGGTTTGTGAGTTATGAGCTGTCAAACATCGGGATTCATGGCTGTCAGAAATTCCGATTTCGACCAGTTTTCCCAAATTTCGTTTTTATCGTTTCAAAAGCATAACTTGTTGTATTTATAAGATCTACAGCGGCTATAACATCCTTATTGTTAAAACAAAGTTCATGCATTGATATCCTAGGCTTCATCACTCAATTTCGTTCTTTTTCGGCATTTAATCGAACAGTTGGTGTGCGGTACATCAAATACACCCACTCCTACCAATTGTATCAATCCATTACCCTTTTTCACATTATATACCAAATGTAGCTAACTGATCGACTTTTTAATCTTAATTTGCAAATTAAATCGTAAATTAAGTACATGCACACCTAGAGACCAACCTTAAAACCTTAACGTAAACATCGTAACAAAATTGAAAAAAAACTTATACCTTTGGGAAAGATTTATTCTTATATCTTTTGATAAAATCACACATAATTATGAACAGTATGTCATACATATAAGCTTGTTACTTCAAACACTTGACGTGAAAAACATATAAATGGATCTGAACCGTTGATCTTTTAATCTCTAGCCCACTCCTAAATCGCGCTTAATGCAGGGATTAATCTGGTGCATCTCATTCTAATGGGCCTACAACGGTTGATAACTAGTTCTCACGCTTCTCACATGTGAATCAATCAACCATATTGTGAAACAAATATATTCTCACATGTCTCATTTTAAGAACCACATATCATGTATTAATTAGTTGGACTTCGTCCTAAAGACCCGTTTTATTGGAGTGAACCGAGCTCGTTCACTCTAGTGGCTGATCGTTAAGTTCGGGAAGTTGCCTGATCACACGAGCACAACTATAAACCGAACAGACGGCTTGAACCGTCGATAATAAAAGCAATAACACGGCCGCCAACAGTGTCAAAAACTTCCAAGATGCAAACACATATTTGTTCATGAACTTCCCCAATTTCACCCTCCATGTTCGATCATACCTCTTGTTAACTTCTTCGACCACTTTATCCATAAAGGGCACTTTGGTCATTTTCACACACTTACTCATCCCATTCCACAAATCTGCAACCTCCTTTTCACTCTTCAAATGGTTATAAACTATCTTGGAATCCATCAAAATCTTTGCATCTTCTTTGGTATCGATGATCCCGTTCATTAGCTCGGTGTAACGAGCCATGACTAACGGTCCGGACGCGACACAAGCTTCATATGCAACCAAGTTTCTCAAGTACACCTCCGTGTTCACGCCCAAATGAATCTGGAACGATTTGCATAAGGAAAATGTATTAAACAATCCCTAAATAATGTATGTTAACCACAAGAGTTGTGACGTGTACTGGTTGAGACCCTGGAAGATGTGGTGGAATATCCCATCCATCTTCCCAGGGTTCGATTCCAGACATACGCAACAATTATGGCCAGACTTAGTCTCACACGGCCGTAATTTAATTACTAAGTTGCCAAGAAAGTGGTCTAGGCAAAGCCTAGATGAGAAAATAAAAATAAAAAAGTAACATATGTTACTTGTCCCAAAATAAACGTTTTTTTTTCCAATTCTATCCTTCTAGAAATTCATGAGTTCTTCCATTATTAAGGGTAAAAATAATCAATTTACTTAATTAAAAAGTGTAATAATTATACATGTTCAAATTTCTATACCTTTTTCTTCGTTATAACGTTCATGTTGGGACAGATGGGGTATTATTAAGAATTAAAACCCTATTTTTGCAAAGAGATATGAAACAACCTTATTTTCGAATTAAAATAACTCACCACGGGGAGGTGAAGGGTGCTTGTTTTCTCGTCAAAGCGAATTTCGGAGATCGTGTTGTTAACGGGTGCGAAACGAAACCCCGCTTTCGCCATTTTCGTTACCGAAGGGATTGTGATTTCTTCAATCACCGGTGGCCGGTTTTTGGAGGGTATGTCTCCGTTTGTTTCACCTTGGGGATTTTCCAACATGTTCCCAAACACTTCTGTGAAGAGTTTAAGGAAAGGTAGCCTAGATAACATCTTCAGTGGCAATTTCAATCCGAGTGTTATCGGTCGCAATAGGATTTTCTTAACGAAACCGCCTTTTGCCTTCTTGATAACCCGCCAAACATAACCACTTGCGTATTTCACATCAGTCGATTTCGCAAAAGAATCTTCTTTTCCGGCACCACCACTACCACCACCATCTTCTTCTTCTGGATTTGGGATTGGTATCGTAGTGTCGTCCACGGTGGATCCTAGTTTATGAGCATTTGGCACAGTCATTTGGTATAGAAAGTGTAGGAGGTGATCACATTGGTTGATGTCAACAACGGAGGACTTAACTCGATACTCGAATGGAGAAATTTCATGGTACAACCCCGTCAACATGATCCGGAGAGTCTCCGTTGGCGATTCATCAAAACTTCGATCATGCTTCATCATTGTCTTGATCAGAAACAACGGGATTTGATTCTCGAGCTTCACCACGTCTCTCAGAATCGCCATGTGAGATAGTTTCTTTCGGGAAACATCAAACACTCTCGACAAGCTTGGTCCGATATCCGTATTCCCGGTGCCGCCACTTTCCATTATGTAGTATACCTGAAGCCCCAACAAAATTAGGTTTTATAGAATTGACACAAATAGTTATTTCTCTCCCGGTTGTAGTTAAATGTCACTACCTCGTTGTTAGAATATGTGGAACCCCAGGATTAATCTCCAAAATAGCCTTTAAGGAGAGAATGGGGGTTCCAACATATATAGTGAAGATTTGGTCCAAGTCTAACCGATGTGGGACTCTAACACGCCCCCTCCAACAGAGGCTAGATAGAGAGCCTAGAAGGGTCACGAGAGGACCAGGAGAGGGTCAAGAGAGTGCCGGCATGTGAGTCCGTAGAGTGGTAGACCTTGGCTCTGATACCATGTTAGAATATGTGGAACCCCAGGATTAATCTCCAAAAGAGTCCTTAAGGAGAGAATGGGGGTTCCAACATATATAGTGAAGATTTGGTCCAAGTATAGCCGATGTGGGACTCTAACACGCCCCCTCCAACAGAGGCTAGATAGAGAGCCTAGAAGGGTCACGAGAGGACCAGGAGAGGTGGGACTATAATACGCCCCTCCAACAGAGGCTAGATAGAGAGCCTAGAAGGGTCACGAGAGGACCAGGAGAGGTAAGACTCTAACACGCCCCCTCCAACAAAGGCTAGATAGAGAGCCTAGAAGGGTCACGAGAGGACCAGGAGAGGGTCAAGAGAGTGCCGGCATGTGAGTTCGTAGAGTGGTAGACCTTGGCTCTGATACCATGTTAGAATATGTGGAACCCCATGATTAATCTCCAAAAGACCCTTGAGAGAATGGGGGTACCAACATATATATAGTGAAGATTTGGTCCAAGTCTAGCCGATGTGGGACTCTAACACTCGTAATTCGTATATCGCAGAGACGTGAAACAAGTAAAAGACAAAAAGAAGTTTAGGCAAATCTCTAGTTAGACTCCATGGTCCAAACCTTAAGTCGTTGGTCACGTTGCCTGCACACCTTTTTGTCGACTGTAAATGTAAAATCACATATGATGGGACTGTTTTCATATTCTCTTATATTTAATTATTGTTCTTGTTTTGAACCTTCCTTTAATTCTATAATTATAATTAAACATATAGTTCTATAAAGCAAAGACTCACTACTAATAAAAAGGAGAGTATTACCTACGGCAGAAACAAAACTGAAAAACCGTCGGAAATAGACTTTACTGTTTTGACGAAACGGACGTCGCTGAAAACTTGTCGGTAAAAGTTTCCGACGGTTTCCCGACAATTTTTACTGACTGTTTTCCGACTGTTTCATTACCGACAGCTTTCCGACGGTTTACCGATTATTTTCCGTAGACTAACTAAAAAATAAAATAAAAAAAGAAACAGTGGTAAAGCAACGGAAAGCAGTAGGTAACAACCGTCGGTAATACACAGTTTTTTAGTAGTGAGTGCTTAGTAAACCTGAAGAAACTCAAGCAAAAATGACATATCGAACGCCATCCTCCACGCAAGGTCATCGTCATCCATATCGAGAAACTTATCATAGCAAGCTCGGACCTTGACGTCTTGAGTCCTTTCCTTCACTGCCTCCACGATGTGTTGAAACTTTGCGTTCCTTCGCTCCTGGACCTTTCTCGCGGCCGCGAGCTTGTATTTTTCCATGTCGTAAACTTGTTGGCGCGACTGGTGGAACGGACCAAGCGCGACTTGTTCCGGGATGTAAGAATTCGGCTTGGTGTCGAGTAGGGTTTTGGGTACGGTGAAGATACAGACGTCGGTATTGACGATGATTTCTTCGACGTTGTGTTCCATGGATTTTCGCATACTAGCGAGCCGTTTCGAATGATCGAGCTCTGGTCTAGGGAATGAAGGATCCATGGCGACACTGAATATGAGCTTGGTATGTTGCAGGGTGGAAGGTTGTATATATATGTGTGTGTGTGTAGGGTTGTAGTGCTCCAACGTGAAGTGTGTGGGATGGGGGGTAAAATAGGAAGATTAAGTGAAAATTAAAGGAAAATAGAAGTGTAAAAAGGATATCAAAGTATTAGTAGTCTAGTGATAGTGGATGACATTTCTATCCGGATTCGATTCATGGGATGAGCATGAGCGATACAACCTGACCATGCATCGACTTTCGGGTCGGTCCATAGTCGCCAAAGATTAATCGAGTACCTGTATGAATATCGAATACTTTATCGACTACGTATTGAAACATGTACGTGAGTTATCTTCCGTTTAAAAAGAAATGTAAAAAGGATAAATCGGAATCATATGTTATGAACATTATAATTTCTTAATAGACTAAAGTGTTTTGATAGATCATTTTATTGGAATAAAAAAATATATTTTTAAAACGACAAGACACACTTTTTGTTAATGGGGAATTAAATACCATTTTTATCATCAAAAAGTGATACGAGAATTTTTTTTATTAGCCATTCAAGTTTAATCCATAAAGATTCACCAACTTATCAAAATTATTTGCGATCTTTTTTTGTCACTATTAATTAGCATTTCATGGCATATAATTGTCTTTGTACTTTATGTACTAGATCTTATCATTTTAAGTTTATAGATATAAATAAGAATTAGTTTTATATACATGTGTTATAATAAGTTGTTATGCTTTTGATTTGACAAATTTTATTTGAGATAAAGTTATTAAAGATTGTTTAAAACCGTTTTATAAAATGTTTTTTAGTAAGAGATGTCTTGTAAATATATATATATATATATATATACTATTTGTTTTTAAAGTGTTATTAAGTTGCATAAACATCGTTATAACAATTGAGGATTGATTAAACTTATAAGGCCGTCTAATTTTGTATCCTGTGACTTAGGTCACCCAAAGGTCGTTTGTATCTCTAATATGGTATTTATTACATGTGATGGATAATAATTATATCACATTAAGAACACATGAGATAATACATGTAGTGGTGACGACTTGGCCTGCAACAAAGATAGTAAATCGAAGATAGTATCACATATAATTGACCATATTAAAATATATACTCATGCTCTTGTGAAAGAAAGGTGTGCTCGTTTGGAAGAGCATAGAGCGTAAACGATGTGTGGCGCAACCTGCGTTGTAGGACACATAGTCCATATATGTTACATCCACAACTTATTCCTATTATTACATGTAATAATGATGTTCTTGTGTTTTTATAAAACCAATATTTTCTCGTTTGAATCTTTGAACTATATATGTGTAACTTTTTATCTCCAAATAGGGTTTCTCTTATTCTAACAATATTGTATCATTTACAAGAAATAACCTTTCAGGACCGTAATTGTTTATGTGCGTGCTAATAATTAAAAATACTTAATAGAATTAAAAGTTTACAAGCCCTAAGTGAGAAATCAAATAGGACAAAAAAAAATATTTTTATTAGATTTGATACTTTTGACCATTTTATTTAAAAAAATAGTTTTTTTTAACCCAAAATTATAAAAACTCACAATTATTCAACAAACCCCCAAAAAGTCTCGGGGGTAAATCCCACATCTTGTATGTATAATGTATCGGGTTGGATTTAAAAAGACCCATTTTATTAAACTCTTCGAGCTCTCTCATCCGGTGGGTCATTGAGTTCGGGAAGCATTTTGATCACCCCGAGCACAACTGTAAACCCAACAGACTGTTTTTAACCCTTGACAATAAAAAGCAAAAAATACCGCAGCCCAAAAAAGTCAAAAATTCCAAGTGCAAACACATATTTGGTCATGGGAAATTCCCCAATTTCACCCTCCCTGTTCGATCATACCTCTTGTTAACTCCATTGACCACTTCATCCAAAAATGGCCCCCTTGGTCATCTTACCCCACTTACTCATCCCCTTCCACAAAAACAGCAACCTCTTTTTCACCTTCAAGGGGGGTTATAAATATCTTTTCAAACCATCAAAATCTTTGCATCTTCTTTGGTGTCAATGATCCCGTTTATTAATCGGTGTAACCCAGCCTGGGCTAGTGGTCCGGATGCGAACAAGGGTTAATCAACCCCCGTTTCTCAAGTACCCCTCCGTGTTCACGCCCAAATGAACCCAGTTTGCCCCCAAAAAAAAAAGGGAAATTTCCAAACCCTAAAATTTTTAAGCCAAAAACTACATTTGCCCCAAA